>JAQPPZ010001449.1:9970000-12370000 GCA_028583015.1 Wollemia nobilis
CTTCAAGCTGTGAAACTCTTTCGAAGGAACCTGCTCTGATACCAATTGAAGAACACAAGCTTATACTGAGAGGGGGGTGAACAGTATAAGACCACTTTTTAACTTTTTCCTTTTACTTAAGAAAGCAATGCAATGAACCAATAGCAAAATCAAAGCAGTAATCAAACCAAAGTGTACAAGTCATCACACAATTGAGACACCAATATAACGTGGTTCACCCAAGGTGGGCTACTCCACAGAGAAAATATTTCACTAAATTTTCTCAATCAAATCCTTTGGGAATCCTTCCCAATTACAATGTTTATGGACTTCCTATCCAAAGGAGAATCCTTCCCCTAATCAAATATTTATGAGCCTCCTGCCCAAAGGAGATGTCCTATCCCCCAAAGAAGTATTTATGAGCCTCCTACCCAAAGGAGATGTCCTATCCCCCAAAGCTCTGGAAATGATACTTCAGAAGATCACTGCCTCTTCTGCTACTAGTAGGTGGAACTCCTTTCCACAGAAGACGTCATGTCCTCCTTGCTCTGGCTCTAGAGACTTCTATCCTCACTGATCACCTCCACAACTGCTCATCAAAACCTGTACTAAACACAATCGATCGGTCCAGCACAAGTCCTCTCAAACTCTATCACAAATCTGCACCAAACTCAGTCCTCTAGTCCAACACAAATCTGCTCTCAAATCTCTATCAGATCTATCCCAAGATTAAGCCAAAATCTTGAACAAATCAATCACAACTGCTCACAAGTCTTCACCAAGACTTCATCAAATATGTCCACAAGTTCTTCAACAAGAACCTGTCCAAATCAGTCCACAAGTTCTCCACAAGAACTTATCCAAATCAGTCCACAAGTTCTCCACAAGAACCTATCCAAATCATCACAGTTCTCCACAAGAACCTGTCCAAATCTGTCCTAGCAAGCTCACCAAGAACTTGCCCAAATCAGCTCAAGCAAGTTTACCAAGAAACTTGCCCAATGTGAACACACAAAGAGAATTGTTAGAGACCCAATGTGTTTCATCCAATCATATCAAATCAATCTCATAGAAGCATAAAGAGAATTGTTAGAGACTCAATATGTTCTATCCTTCAACTTTCAATCTCAACTCAAATCAATCTCATAGAAGCATAAAGAGAATTGTTAGAGACTCAATATGTTCTATCCTTCAACTCTCAATATCAACTCAAATCAATCTCATAGAAGCATAAAGAGAATTTTTAGAGACTCAATATGTTCTATCCTTCAACTTTCAATCTCAACTCAAATCAATCTCATAGGAGCATAAAGAGAATTGTTAGAGACTCAATATGTTCTATCCTTCAACTCAAAAACAAACTCTTTCTCAAATCAGAATAAATATAGAAGTAGTATACTTTCACAAGATCTTGAACCACAACCCAACAATTGTCAATAATGCAATATCAAGGAATCAACTCCTCCAACATAGAACCATAACTTGCTATCAAACCCTAGCCAAGTTAGTTTTCAAGAACTCAAAGCAATCTCTCTCTAAGCATCAAAAAGGGGTTCAAGATATTTCCAACTTCTCTCAAATGGGAATGCTCAACTTAACCACACAACCAAGTTTATCAAGCAAAGTACAACTTGATAAAATCAAATCTCAAAGGAGCAAGCCCAACTCATGTATCAAGTAAAGCATAACTTGATCAACTCAATCTCAATGGAAGCAATCTCAAAACCAAACTCTCAACAACCAAACAACTCAATTAGGGTTTCAACAACTTATAGCAATGGCATAAGCTTCTCACTCAAAAACCCTAAAGCAAACTTCAAATGCTTCCACTCTCATAAACTAGAATTATGCAATAACTCATAAACTCATCATGATCTCATAATGCATAATCAATACTTCCACTTTCAGAAAATAAGATCCACTCCAAATAAGGAAACTTAATTTAATCCTTTTCACTCCAAACTTATTTTTAGAAAACCATCAATCAATAATAACCATGGAAGAATGTGCCCATACCTTTACTTTGATGAAGAAGGAGAACTCAAAATCTGTCACAACACTAACTCTCAATTTGCCACAAATTAGAGTTAGCAACAATGGAATAATGCACAATGATAAGAGTCCTAATAACACCTTATCACTCCAACTCATCAATAATAAAAACTCACAAATATACATATCAACAATATTCCTTTACACCTTATAACTCCTACTTAATATATCACAAAATAACTTCAACCTCAAAAAATAATTACAAGAGAATATCCACTCAATAACTCCAAAGGCTCTCTAACCCCAATATGACATTAAGCACAATTATTCCTTAAACCCTTATAACTCCTAAAATACATTTACTTCTAAATGCATTTACCACATAAACATTAAGCATCAATAATAACAATGTCAAAGCAATATTTCTATTTAACCTTATACCTCCATCCAATTACCAACAATAATTGCCAAGTCAAATCAAATATTCCACATTATCAACAAAAGATCTACCTTGGCCAAAAATCAATTCTCCAACCTTAGGAGAAGTGTGGAGACACCAACATAAGCGCCAAAGTGCTTCCTCCTCCAAACTCGTGGCCCAAAGCAACCATCGTACCACGTGCACAATAATCGTGACCAAGAAAAAACTGAAACACGCCTGTCATGAATCGAACTCGGCACCTCTGCTTAGCGAGCGCCTTCGCTCCACTGCCTCCGTCGTTGGAGCACAAGTGCCCAACGAAACTCTCAAGCGCTACTCATCGTTTTACCTTCCCTTTGCTCACAAAAGACAACCAGAATTTCCTTCCTCACAGGCGCACGAAATCCGAATTTAACACAGACCAGATTTGTCTTCCTCACTGCGCATGAAATCAGAATTTAACACAGACCAGATTTGTCTTCCTCACTGGCGCACGAAATCAGAAATTAACACAGAGCAAAATGAGACTCGAAAATCATAGCGCAATCCAAAATCGAAGGTCACAGAGCAATACGAATTCGAAGGTAATCGCGCAAATCGAAGGTGCTTAAAACCTTAGGAAATAATGCCCTTTAATAGTCTTTCATCCCATGCAAATTGACGTTGGTGCTCCTTTCAAACATTGTGTTTTTCATCCCATGCAAGTTGACGTCGGCGAGGTAAGTCTTTTACATGAGCGCCGCTAAGGGTTTAGAAACCCTTTCAATAATAATTATTAAATTAATAATTATTATTTTATTAATAATAAACTTAACTTAAAACCTTTTCAAAGGTTTGAGTTAATTTATTTATTAATAATCAAAATGGACTTTTAAGGTTTTTTCAAGGAGCAAAACCTTTTCATTAAGCCAAGATGGTTTTAATAAAAACCCTTAATGAGTCCAGATGGTTTTAAGAAAAACCTTTAACCTTGTCACCATGGTTTTAATAAAAACCCTTAAACAAACATCATGGAACTTTCAAGATATTTTTGGCACCAAACTCTTTTTGACATCAACACAAATTCCTTTTGACATCAACACAAACTCCTTTTGACATCAATGACAACTCACAAACATGAAGCTAGGCAACATACCCAAAATTGCCAACAAAAATATCTTTCTAACCTCACATTTGATGCACTAATTGGTTCCTTGATGTCCCATGAAGAGAGACTCCAATATTCCACATCATCAAGCTTTGGAGGTGATGAAAAAGTATTCTCATCCAAGGAAGGTGAGACTCATGGCAATACACAAGAAAGAGGAAAAAGGATAGGACAATCTTAAAGAGGAAGAGGAAGAGCAAGAGGTAGATCAAGATGTAGCTACCAAGGCAGAGGAAGAGGAGGTGATAAATCAAACAAATCTTGTTACCATTGTGGTAAGTTTGGTCACTTTGCTAGAGATTGCAGACTCAAGGCTTCTCAAGAAGGGAGAAGTAATAATTATGGAAACTATGGAGAAGAGGAAGGAACATCAAATTTATTCCTCACCTATAGAAAATCAGATCAAAATATGAATGAAACTTGGATTTTAGATACTGGTTATTTGCTACAATGGATTCCACATACAAGTCCAAGGTCAAATTGGGAGATAACAAGGCACTATAAGTTGAAGGTATGGGAGTGCATCCCACTTCTAGTGGAGCGCACAAAGGTATTAAGAGGCATGCAAAGTTGTGCACTCCACTTTTGTGTTGTGCTCTCCACTCCCTATGGAGCACATGAAAGTTCAAAGAGGTGCACTAAGCCACTCGCCTCACTTTTATGTCATGTGCTCCACTTTCTATGGAGTGCATGAGATTCCAAAGGGGCACACAAAGCCACGCACCCTATTTTTGAGTCGTGCACCCCACTCCACATGGATATCATGAAATTCCAAAGGGGTGTGTGAAGCCGCACACCCTATTTTTGAGTCATGCACCCCACTCCACATGGAGCGCACGAAAGTTCGAAGGACGCACGGACTTCGTACGCCCTGCTATGAGTCGTGTGACTACTTTTAATAAAGCATAGGTAAATTAAAGGTGCACAAATTTTGTGTGCCTCCTTTTAAAGTTGTGCACCCCAAATTTAAGATGCACAAGCGCGTCCCACCCGAACCAATGAGAAAAATATACATGAGCGACTTTGATTCCTCCCTACGGAGATCCAACTATGAAATCGATAAGGTATCCAAGCAACAACCAGTGAAATATTAATTCATGCATCTAGCCCTTATGGTACGACTAATAAGGTCCCCTAAACCAATAGGGAAGCAACATTCCACCTAATGCTATTAATGCAAGCTCTTTAAAATGAAGGTAGTGAACTTCCTTTGTAAAATTAATGAGAGTGGATGGAATAGGTGCATGCAGAGTGCATTGCAAGTACTAGTTGTAGAGGTGAATTGATTTGGTGAGTGATTGAGAGAATTTTGGTGCACAAGAACATCCCCAGTCCATGATTGTCTAACCTAATGGCTTCAACAAGCGTAGTGACAACTGATATATCAAACATAAAGGTCTGAATTAAGGAATTGATGGGTACCTAGTCGGTGGTTAGAAGAACAAGAAGGGCTAGGGACCCGAAGGTGCTACTTGACCAGTCCATTCCAAACAAGGATATCACACTAGATCAAAACATGATGAAGCCACCTTCTCAATGTGGTGAGGAAGTTGGCACGCAGTAATAACAACCATAGGGGAAAATGCATGGGCCACCTATCCATTTTTGCTTCTACCACAATTTTATACAAAACAAGAAATCAGGCTAGATGGAGGGTTGATGAGGAATTGGTTACAGCACAGCTTGATCACTCAACCCTATATATAGAAGACCATGGCAGCAGTGGCAATTTTTATCAAGCCTTAGAGAGCAAAAATATAAGTCTAGGTTTAGTTGTTTTCTAGAGTTAGTCATATTTACTTTTTTGTGTGTGTTTTATCCCTTTGTATCTCATGTTGCCTTTCCCTCCACCATTATTTAAGGACTGTCCAAGAAGCTCTATCCATAAATATTATTTCCTGTGAATGAGCCAAAGTTGGAGACTCTCATCACTACAATCAGGATAAAGACAAGCAGCCCCTTGTAACGACATTTTAACGGGGAGTACCATTGTAAATACTTTCATATAATACTCCAGAATTATGTCGGGCCTTTCATATGTATATAAATTTCAACTTTGTTCCTGGCATTTCCCATATTCATGGTTTATGTGTCTTGTTTTTTTGCATATTATAGCAATTTGAATGTGTAAATGACACTTTCCCTTGCTAGTTTAATTATTCTTTTTTATTACATCACTTGAATGAATTTGGATGAACTAGTTCTTCTCTCTTCTTCTTTTATTTATTTATGAAATTTATAAATCCACTACGACTACCCAATGGATATGGCACCAGTCTGGTCATAATAATCTGAATGTTGCTTGGCTTGGTCAAAAAAGAACAAAAAAATTGATATAATATCATTAAATTTGGTAAGACATGGGTTATAATATCATAATGGCAAATATCCAAACCCATCATCTAGGGTTTCCTTACCCGACCTAGTCTATCTAGAGTCTTATAGATAATATTTTCCTGGGTCAAAGAGGTAGATCCACTAGAGTCTACAAACTGGTTGTGACTCTCGAGATTCTTGTGATGTGACATGAGGATCTCCAATGGGAAGGATTTGTTTTATTTTCTAAGAGCTCCTTGGATTTTTCAGTTTTATTTTTGAGCTTTTAGGTTTGTGAGCTTTGAGGGATTTGAAGCAAGTGAGATTCTTTTGTTTTAATCCTATTGCTTTCTTTCCACTAAGTGATTCGAGAGTTCTCATAGCAAAAATTTGTGTTTAATTTATCTTGTCGGCTTCTTAGTGCAATACTCCTTTTTTTTGGGCATGTTCTAAGGGCCTCGTAGCAAGTGAGAATTTTTGTTTAATTCTATATGCTTTCTTTTCCCTAGGTGATTCAAAAGTTTTTTTTTTTAAAGAAAAAATTTGGGTGTTTTTTTCTCTTATTTGTTTGTCAGTGTCATTCCCATGGTTTTCGGCTGTTTCATTCCAAGTATGCTTTGTGGGCTTCGTAGCAAGTGAGAATTTCTATTGCAGTCTGCTAATGGTTGTTTGCGGCTTGCTGTTTCACTTGACTCTTGTTGGGTTTTTCGTTGAAATCTTCATTTTTTTTGTCCAGTCTTTCTCGAATGCCTCATTTCACTCGATGTCTTACTGGTTGACGCTCTTTTTCAAATTTATGTTTTAAAAAAGAAATAAGACCAAATTTTTGAATTCATATTTTATTTGATGTTCTTCCTCTTTTGTGAGAATATCTAATGGTATTTTTTTTAATTGAAATTCAAATTCTATTATTGTCTTGATACCCAATGATAAAAGCATTAAACTTTTCTTATCAAATCCAAATTTGATTTACTATCCTCAACACTTGCCATACTCTTTGCCAATGGGGTGGTAGGCTTAAAGGTGCAAGTCCTTGGTCCCATTTTGTGGGATTCCTCACCCCTATTAACATCGAGTTTGGGCATGTGTGTGGGGGTTTGGCCCTCTTGCTTTCTAACCGGTTAATGTGATGATGCAAGTCTAGTGGTATATTCCATGATTGGAATTCCGTTCCACATTAATACCTATCTATCTTGTTAGTGTATTTTGTGTGTGTGTGTTTGTGAATAATCTCACATTAACTGTGTTGTGGGACTTGAGTGGTTTATAAACCCCAACACTTGCCATACTCTTTGCCAATGGGGTAGCAGGCTTAAAGGTGCAAGTCCTTGGTCCCATTTTGTGGGATTCCTCACCCCTATTAACATCGATTTTGGGCATGTGTGTGGGGGGTTGACCCTCTTGCTTTCTAACCGGTTAATGTGATGATGCAAGTCTAGTGGCATATTCCATGATTGGAATTTCGTTCCACATTAATACCTATCTATCTTGTTAGTGTAGTTTGTGTGTGTGTGTTTGTGAATAATCTCACATTAACTGTGTTGTGGGACTTGAGTGGTTTATAAACCCCAACACTTTCCATACTCTTTGTCAATGGGTCGCAGGCTTAAAGGTGCAAGTCCTTGGTCCCATTTTGTGGGATTCCTCACCCCTATTAACATCGAGTTTGGGTATGTGTGTGGGGATTGGCCCTCTTGCTTTCTAACCGGTTAATGTGATGATGCAAGTCTAGTGGCATATTCCATGATTGGAATTCCGTTCCACATTAATACCTATCTATCTTGTTAGTGTAGTTTGTGTGTGTGTTTGTTTGTGAATAATCCCACATTAACTGTGTTGTGGGACTTGAGTGGTTTATAAACCCCAACACTCGCCATACTCTTTGCCAATGGGGTAGCAGGATTAAAGGTGCAAGTCCTTGGTCCCATTTTGTTAACATCGAGTTTGGGCATGTGTGTGGGGGGTTGGCCCTCTTGCTTTCTAACCGGTTAATGTGATGATGCAAGTCACACTCTTTAACTTTTTTCAACACATTTAAAAAATATATATATTTTTTATTTTATTTTGATTTGGTTATTGTAAAAAACCTCTATGACGGATATACAATAGTTTCCTTCAACCATCCCTCGTAGTTTCCTTCAAACCATGATCCCTGGTAGAACTATACTTATCAATAGAAAATTTAACACAAAACCCTTAATAAAAAATTTAACACAAAACCCTCACACTCACCCACTCGGCGAAGAAAAACAAAAACCCTAAACATTAGACTGCAACCTAGGTACAACACATTTAAAATATTATAAAGGAAGGCTTATATCAAATTTGAACCTTTAAATATTTCGCCATGAAGGCAGGTGCGTTTGCTACATCTCAAATCATCACTCCTAGACGAAGTGTCCCAGTTTTAGGATTTTCTTAAGGTATTGTTCGATCATAACAACTTTTGTAGATGGTGTGGGCTGGGTGTGGCACCCACATTTACGAATTTATATATATTGACAATGAAGTAATCTCAAGTTCGCGCATTTACAAGCCCACAAAACATTTTATGAACGATGGTGGTTCAGGATTAAGAAAAAATCATCCAGATGTACAGATCCGTCACCACACCAGAATACGTGGGGCTACACAACATCTCTGCCCTCGTCCAAAAAACCTGTTCTATTAACTCTCAAGAACACGGGAGAATCCAATCCACCGCATGTTTCATATTATTTTTTCATAAGATTTCCGAAGTTTTAAATAAAGGTTTAAAATTAAAGTTTTAAAAATATGTAAATTAATAAATATTAGATAACAACACCTTCTCAGATGACCTGATAGACGTGAAAATCTACTTTATATTGCGTACAATATCACGGAAGAGGCTACAGAACGAGCCCAAACTTTGAAGGCGCTCCTTCATATCAATCTCCTTTCGTGGCACTTGGCGGTGGCAAAAGATAAAGAGGAAAGTAACAAAACCCAATGGTTACGTCAGTACAGCTCGCTTACATGTAGGAAGTAAATGTCAAAAGATAAGGAGGAAAGTAACAAAACCCAATGGTTACGTCAGTACATACTGTACAGCTCATTTACATGTTGGAAGTAAATGTCCAACGACCATAAAGAGTGGATTTGAGCTTTATAGTTAGTGAAGACAGATGCCACTCAATACCCTTTAATCTGCATCAGTCAAGTACAGCGGAGACTTTAATGAAAATAAGCACCCCTCTTATACAACTGTCCGCATTTTTTTATTTTTAGTTCTTCTCTTCCATATAATTTGTTCACTTAATGGATTGTTGAATTGCTATTTGAGATTTGTATTGGTGAATGTTTTTTTTTTTTTTCTTTATTTTATGAAAAAGTCATTATATTAATAAAATAATGTTTAATTATACAAAAAAGGTGGGTGGGATTAGCACACCCCGTAAACCAATACATTAACCATTGTGGTTAAGAGTATACAAGAGTGTCAAAAACAGCCCACAAACTGTCAATAACAACTGCCAAAACAATATTAAATATGCATTCGAAAAGAAAGAAGCCGAGAAATTACTACCACCTGGAAGGGGAAGGAAGATGCACATGACTCATAATGCAGGGTGCATTCCCCCAATGATCCATGAGGGTACGCAAGTACTACAGCTCCACCTGTACTTTTTTAACCTGTACTTGAATCTATAACCAGCAATCAAAGAATATATCATATTTATCAGCAACAGAGAAGACATGTCCGACATCTTGCTGAGAAAAAATAGCTCTATTCCGGGACTTCCACAGATAAAACAAGGTACCAATTCTAAAAATATTCCAAACAACATCCAAGTTGAAGGAAAAAGTAATAGGGTCACCCAAAATAGCATGCACCCAAGTAAAATCCTCCTGTATAAAAGGTCTGAAAATTTCAAGAAGCCACTCCCAAGCTGACTGAGCCCGATCACAAGACCAAAAAACATGCAATAAATCTTTCGCTTGTCCACAAACCCAGCAAATGAGATTATGAACACCTAGATGCTTGAGCCTACTGTCAACAGGTAACCCTTGATGTAAGAGACTCCAAGCAAAAAAACTCTGTTTAGGTTCAATATAAGTAGCCCAAGCAATCCGAAACCTCTTATTCCATTGGGAGGGAAGAGAGACTAAATTCCATCTCAGAGTGAGCTTATCAACCATTGGAACTTGTGGGGTGAGCCATTTGTAACCAAGATGAGCTTTATATTGCAAAATAGGAAGCTCCCCATGCCAACACCAATCTGACCACCAGGGTTTTTGAAAATGCTTATGTAGTTTGCTCCAAATAGAAAACGAAATACTATCAATAACCACCTCATAAGTGTCTCTATCACCAGGATTTAAATTGTGAATTTGACAAAAAATTTCCCAGGGTATCCAACACCTGGCATGTCGAGAGAAGAAATAAAAAATGGAAGCAATACCACGCTTATAGAACCTCTCCGCTCTGACCCACTGCACCAGAGCTAAGGGAGAACCTTGCCAAGTGATAACAGGAGACCACCAAATATTCATGGAAGACAAAGAGGCACCTGCTTTGTGAAAACTCCCTTTCCAACTAAGCCAGGGTTTGAAGGCCTCCCAAGCTTTCCAAATACTTTGAATGACAAAAGAACCTTTAACTTTAATAGGGACAGGGGCAGTAAGAATGGATTGCAATCCCACCCCTTTCCAAATTTTCTTCCCCTAAAGCAAACCGAAGAAATGCAATGCCTGACTAGCACTTTCCAAGATTCATCCCCAATTAAAGATCGGGTGATCCATTTAGCACAAAGGGCAAGACCTTGTCGGTGACAATCAAACAAACCCATGCCTCCACAATCCTTGGGCAAACAACAAATTTCTCAGGCTACCCGATGAAAACCTTGCTTGACAGAGTCTTTGGCCCATAAGAAGTCTCTCAAAAGCTTATCCAGTTTTTTATAACAAGATTTGGATGGAACCCAACAAGATGAATAATAGACATGGGTAGTGGCTAAAACCTTAGAACAAATCTGAAATTTTCCTGCTAGAGAAAGTTTCTTACTAGTCCAAGAAGAAAGCTTCTTTTCCACTTTATCAATAACATACCGCCACAATTGAGCGAGAGGAACCATGAAATGCAAAAGGAATTCCAAGAAATTTAAACACCTCACCTGGATGAATCCAAGTCCATTGGAATTGATGTAACCAGTGTGGCAGTTGAGATTGAGATTGCCGAAAACAGGATGTTTTTTTCCATTGTATAGAATAACCCGAGGCTAGACAGAACACCTCTAAGCAACTAATAGCCGAGGAAAGGGATTGCTCATCTTCTTGAAGTGTTAAGAAGGAATCATCTGCAAAATGACCATTGACCAACTGACGATCGAATTAGGGAGAGCAATACCCTTGATTAATCCTTGATCCATCTTATGGGCCAACAAATAGCCAAAAGCCTCTTTAGCAAGAATGAAAAGAGATGGAGCAAGAGGGCACCCCTGTCTCACAGAGCGACCAAGAGAAATTGACTGAGATTGACTATTATTCAAGGTAATAATAGCTGAAGCATCTTGAAATAACATAAGAATGGTGCTCACAAATACTGGCCCAAAACCTAGAGCTTGAAGCATGGCAGTTATGAAGTACCACTCCATCTTATCATAGGATTTCTCAGTCTATCTTAATGAATAAAGCATCTTGTTCAGAATTTCTTGCCCACTCCATACCTTCCCAAACAGCAAGAACATTATAAAGAATGTATCTTCCCTTAACAAAGCCAGATTGTTCAGGTCTGACAATCAAAAGCAGAATAGATTTAAGCTTAAGCGCAAGGGCTTTAGCAATAATATTGTAGCTCACATTAAGCAGGGTGATCGGCCTCCAATTGGTGATGAGCTCAGGATCTCCAGACTTAGGAATAAATTTAACATTGCCTTTGTTAATAATGGAACCTAGTGAACCACATTGCAGGGCTTCAAGATAAACTTTGTGGAGATCAGAACCAAGCATATCCCAAAATTCTTTATAGAATTCACATGGGAATCCATCAAGCCCAAGCACCTTATCATTGGCCATAAGTGACAAGGCAGTTTTTAGATCTTCCAGAGAAAGAGGAGTGTCACAAAATAACATTTGCTCAAGAGAAAGCTTGTTGGGGACAACAATGGTACAATCAGTAAGAGCTTGCCTTCTAGCATCATCAAGGGGTTGAGAAGCAAAAACACCTTGATAATGTGAAACAAATACTTTGACAATGTCTGAAAGATCTGTAAATCTTTGTCCATCAACTTGAATGGCTTGAAACTGAGAATGTTGAGCAGGAGGTCTGAGGCGCTGAAAAAATTCTTTGGTCACTCTGTCCCCCACTTTGAGCCAATGCATTTGAGCATGTAATTGAACCCCCTTGGCTTCAAACAAATCAACCTTTTTTAGCTCATGCCGAATGGAAGAAACTTGAGATTGAGCAACAGAGTTGAAAGGAGAGGCTTCAAGTCTAAGACAAGCTTTGGATAGCTCACTTTGCAAGGCAGACTTAGCCTATTTTCATCGTTTTGTAACTTCAACACCCAGAGTTCGCAACACCTTAGTGGTTCATTGAAGGGCAACATTCCACCATTCAATCCTTCCAGAAATACCATCAGGTCTAGGAATCAAATTCCAAATACGGCATATATGAGCTTTCATGCTAAAGCTATGCAAAAAAGAAACATTTAGGTAAAACTGTGAAGAATGCACTCTAGGTTGAAAGTTTAACATTGCCATCGAGAATAAAATAGGTGAATGATCAGATAGTGTAGTACCAGACAAAGTCAACACATACAGTGAAGAAGGCAAAAGACGGGAGAACTGAAAGTTGTCACACTCAGAAATCATGGCTCTGTCCAATCTTACCAAAACCCTAGAAGAAGCAGCCTAAAAATTGGACCAGGTGTACCAAAGAGCCTGTGGGAAGTTAGAAGGCGAGAAGCAGGAATTAGGGTCATAAAGGCGAAGCTTGTTTTTCATAAAAAACCAAGCTTCTCTTTCACCTAAACACCACCGCATCGGGACATGACTGACCTTATCAGAAGATTTCTCCACCATATTAAAATCTCCACAGAGCACCCAAGTGGAAAATGGTAGGTAAGCCATCTCCACAACTCGCATCTATCAGAAGCGACATTTGAGGCATACACATTAACCACCCCAAACGGTTTTCCACAGATCTCGATCAAAATCCAGACAGCTTGATTGGATGGGTCAACACCCCAAGTCACAACATTCTTTTGTAATCGAGGCCCAAGGATAGTGATGGCTCCTCCTTTTCTCGGGAAATGCTTTGTGGCAAAAGAGGTACTTCATGGCCACAAAAAATCACATGTACAATGCAGATTGAAATCAAAAATCTTAACTTCTTGTAGACATAAAATATCGAGGCTTCTACGCATTCGAGAAACATTTGACATCTCATTTCGGACCAAATATTTTTTGACCGGGTCCGTCAGTCCTCGAATATTCCATGATAAAAAAAATCATTGGGATTTGTCAGGATGCATGATCTCCATGACATCCTCTGCATCACCCAAACCTGTAAGTGAGCCAAAATAGTTGGAGGTCGCATGGAAAGCATCATTGTTTAGTTGTCGACGTTTATCATTTCGAATAGGGCTATGAGAGCGATGGACCTTCAAGGCCCGACCCTCCTCCACTAAAGAATTATCTGGAGCTACCACCACTGAGGCCAAAGAAGGGCCCGACCAAAGAAGTTGAGACACTGGTGGAACTGGGGGTTGCATGTCAATAATCGGAGGGGCCGTATCAACAGGATTCTAAACAACTTCAGCAGAAGCTTGCATGTCTTGAGAAGGAGAAGGGGTAGGTTGTGCAACAGAAATTGAAGCTTCTTTTTGCTTAGTACCATGCGATTTCTTGCTAGAGACAGTAGTCCATTCTTCAGTTTTTCCCCGCGAGCCATTAGCAGGAGCTGCAGGAGTGGGCGAGGGATTTGCCTTATATTTCCATTCCATCAAAGGGCACTCCGAATTTTGTGAGCTGTAGATTGACACCGATAACGTGTATTGGGTAAATTGATATAGGCAACTCTTTGCCTTATGGATTGGTCCCCGATTTTAATATCAATAAACTCCTGCAAATCCTTAGTAAGGTCAACTTTGATACAAACCCTTCTAGTGGGTCGAGCAGAGAAAAACTTTTCTGGCTCAAGGCAAACAAACTTACCTAAGGGGGCAACTAAAGTCTGCAAAAAACCCCAAAGAGGAATAGGAAGACCAAGGAATTCAACCCACATCGGGACTTCTAGTGCAGCTTGATCACTGACTTGGAAATTTCGAGAGTAGGGTTTCAAAATCAACAGAGAATTATGGACAGTCCATGGACCCCTAGACAGAACCTTCTGTGCTTGAGCTGGATTTGAAAAGTGAAAAAGGAAATACCCTTTTGTAAGGTTTTTTACATTCTCCACGTTGACTCCATATGGGCCCCAAACTTGCTGGACCCATCAACGAATAAGGGTATCATATGGGATACGACCCAAAAAATAACCCACCAGGGTATGACTCTCAAACCATTCACAAGCTGTATGGAATTCGTGCAAAGGAATAACAGCTTTAGGGACAAGGCCTTTACCTCGTGATACATTGTCAGAATGAACTTGCATGGACGCTTCCCCAGTACCATTGAGCTCTCCAGTAGACTCAGAATAAATGGAACCAACTGCATGAGCAGCATCCATTAAAAATGGTGAATTAACACTGCCTCAAGGTGGTGTTAATGCAGTAGACAAGATTTTCCCACTGAAACCCTTACGAAAAATGCACAGCCAGTCTTGCATCGAACCCTAGCAGAGAAAATTTTTTCAACCCCTCGTATATTTCTATTTTTCATTGGTGAATGTTTTATTTAATTGATTTTGGAAGATTTTCTTATCATATTATTAGCTTGTTTGTTTTGATGTCTTTATTTGCCAATTTATTAGTCACTTTATTCTTTTCTTGATAAACTGCAAGAAGCTGCAATGGGAAAAATCTAAAGTTAAGTGTGAAAGTTCTCTAGGATATATTATATCTTCCAAATTGGTTGCACTTTCTCTTGGAGGCTCTTAATCATAAGCATGGAATTATTTTTCACCTCAATTTTTTTGGAGATTGAGAGACTTTGTTTGCTTCAACCCTTAAAGGACTACCCTAGCTTCTGCCACATTATTGGTAGTTGATCCATAATTTTTGAGTATGCCATTAAAGATTTACTTGGTGAATCTCTAAAGACCCCTTCACTTCCTGTTTCTCTTGATTTTTAGCATCCCAATAAAATTTCATAATGTAATTTTTTAATATTATTTTATTATTTATTTTATAGTTTGCTATTATTAATTTTAAACTTTAAAAGACTTTCAACTTATAGATCATAATAATATGAATATTAAATAATTCTACGAAGGATATGACAATGTTTGTCTCAAGTTTTTCAATCTTATTTTATTTCTAATTATTAGTAATTAACACATTGCAACAATATAAGTAAGCATAAAATCTTATCAAATTTAGTATCCTTGCATAAATATGATTCCTTTTTCAATCTCATTTTTTTTGAACTTTTTACAAATTACATGAGACAAAAATTTAGAAGGCTTACATAAATTTGAATCAAGTTATAATGTCAATCAAATTTATTTTATAATGTTATTTTCTTTTCAATTATTTGACAATAAGTTGAACATTATCTACATCTCTTAACAAAGCAAATTTTGGCTACAAATATTTTAATAATTATTATTTACATCATTGTATATTTATCAAATGGTATGAGTTCACCTAAGTAAATTCCAAGACTTTCAAGGAGGAGACTTAGGTTCAAATCTTGCCAAATGAGACATGCATACATATAAAATCATTTTAATATCAATATGAGGTCATGATGTATGAGGGGTGTGGTTCATTTTAATATCATTTAACTAATTACAAAACAACATCATATATGCAAGTCTTTATAATGATATGATTTCTAATATTGCTTTTCTTATTCTTATGTAACCACAATTCCTAATAATTATATTTATTCAATTAAAATGGCATTTGTACCTACTTCTTGAAATATAGATATTGATATTTGGAAGGAATATGTTTTTCTTGGTCTTCTAGATCATAATCTTCTTAAATTTATTTAACTAAAAAATAATTTAAAAAAAAATCCATTTACTTTAAATATTTGACATTTATTTTTCTATGTTTTTCATTTCCAAATTCCTATTTGGAAATTCTCAAAATGTTTCTCTAAAGACTCTTTACCATGTGGGCACAAAAAATAAATCCATTTTGATGGTATTTCTGATAAGACAAAATTGTGTTTTTTTATATATATAGATCTTGCTTATGCAATTCAAGAAGGAGGACTTCATTAATATACAAATAAGCATATTTTATTTCTTCAAAACTCTCACATTTGTAAATATTGAACAAAAATGAATATTAAAATAAGAAATATACACAAAAATTCCCTTTAATTTATTTTTAAAATATTATATATCTATGATAGATACCATTTCTAATGAAGTTTTAAAATATTTTAATGTCACTAATACATCATAAATATAATTTAATAAATGGCATAAGCTGAATAATTTCTAAAATATATAATTGAAAATAGCTTTTTTAAACACCTTCAACTAGCTCTTCATGATTGCATCAACCTAATATTTTAGAAAAGATAAATATTTAACTTTGTAAATCCATATCTTTCTAAGGATCTGTAATATTCCCTAGAATTATGGAGTCTAAAATAAATTTTGTTTTTGTTTTCAACATTATAATACAACACTTCATCTATAAACAAAATGTTTGATTTGTTATATCTTTTTTATAAATATATATTTTTTGGTATTGATAAAAAAGGGAGGTTGAAGGGCACCAACCCTTTACAAAGAGCTCAAAAGATGTATAGGAAAAAAATAAGAGAATATCAAACAAATTCAATATAGTCCTATCTTAGTAAAACAAATAAACCTAGGCTAAACCTATTTATGGAGAAGCTAAAAAAATATCCATCCTACTATCCTCCTATTTGAAAAGGCTTATGTAGTGCTCAATGCTTCACATGACTGATAAAGAAACTATTGATAACAATGTAATTTAGTGTGCTTAAATCCTTCATCACATGATCCCAATAAGTATTATGCTTTTCTCTACCCTCTTTATATACTAGCTTTATTATCAATTCTTATAATTTCTTTCAATTCCATGGGGGCTAATGACCAAACATTGAAATTATTAGATCTAACTTCCATATTCATCATTTTATCGACAACTTTGTTTCCCTCTCTATAAATATGTTTAATTTTACTTTCTTCTAGGTTTCCCAAAATAGTCCTTGCATTTGTAATTACTTGGAAAATACTAGAATTATTTAGGTCCTCTTGTTGAAGGGAAGTTATAATATTCTTGGAATCCCCCTCAGGAACAATTCTCCTAAAAACCTAAATTCACCATAATTTGTAGGCACGTAAGCATCACCCTTGCTTCAACTTGGTGATTTGTGGTAATTCCTAGATCCTTAGCATATGCAGCCATTACCTAACCTCTATTAATATTGATGAGGCCCCCACCACTAGCATGACCCGAGTTGCCTTTCATAGCCCCATCGAAGTTAATTTTACCCAATATTTGTGAGGATGTTCCCATCTAGTATCTAGTCTCACCTTATTGATTTTTTTCATATTTAAGATATATTTTCTCTAGAGATGATCATTGCAAGATTTTTCTAGGAGATACTATTTTTAATACAATCCTCCAAGATGGCTATTCATATCCTAACATAAACACTAATTATTACTTTGGTTTAATTTTTGAACCCTCTATATCTTTCCAACCAAATCCTCCAACAAATATGTGGAATGCATTTTTGTCAAAAAATACTACTTCCTAAGTGCCACTATTCCCAAATCTTTATTAAAGAATCTAGAATGACCCAATAAACATTAAATTCTCTCAATAATACATTTAGGATATCTAAAAAAATCACAAGTTCCAAATAGGTGGTCTATGCACTCATCCTCTTTGTTACACAACACACAAATAGTTGTAACCAAAATCTCTCTTTTGAAAATATTTAAGGTCAATATAGGATTTTTAGAGGGGCCTAGACCCCTATCAACATGGTTGTCATAGGAGGAATGGATCCATTTTGGCATCTACCAGCACATAGGACATTCCCAACTATGTCATATATTTGTGCGATGGAGACAATGGGAATGAAACTTGAGATAGCCTCTACTAGTACCCAAGATAGTTACCACTGTATACTTAGTCTTATAGACCTATTTACATCCAAGAATTTTATTGCCCTTGAGAAGAGAAACAAGCTCTCATATTTTAATTCTTCATTAACAATTCATACTCTACCAGCATGGCATCCTCTCACTCTAGGTTCTTTTCCTAAGAGTAAGTTATGAGATCTCTAGAATCAATACCAAGGATAAAGAGGTACCTTCCAATTATAATTCTTATATAGAATGGGTTCAACATCTTGAACGAGGATCTAATCCCACTTGGATATTAAATGATCCATGGAAGGCTATAGTAGATCCTACATATAAACATCACTAAAATGGGGAGTTAAAGTATCCAATATATTCTTAACATCGGTATTGATATCTAGCACCATTGCATAATATATATGAGAATTAAGATCATTAGGATTAGGGTCTATAACTAAAAAATAAATTTCAATGAATATTCTAGAATGGAATTTTTTGTCACATAAGAGGATAAAAGTTCACAAGCTAAGAAGCCAGAGTATTTGAAAAAGATTTAAGTAGAATCTATTAAGGAGAAATAGACCAATAGGAACCTTTGGAGGAAGATATATATAAGATATGATCATCTACTAAAAGGATAAGAAGTGGTCCAAAAGGAATTGACAAAAGCACCTCATCAAATATAACATCATGTCAAATGATAATCTCCTATTTGACTAGATCATAAATATAATAAGCTTTAAAAGTATCATAATAACCCATATAAATACAATGATAACTCTTCATAGAAATCTTGTTCTCCTTGTATTATGTAATATGAGGCCATGCTCCAAACCAAATATATAGAACTAGAAATTATTATATTTATTTCCTATCAAGATCTCAAGATGTGACATATCTTAGGATTCCTGAGTCGATATTCTATTGATTATATGCATTGAAAAAATCACTACTTTACCCCTAAAATTGAGATACATATTATTGACATACAAGTTACATCTATCCATATCCAAAATAATCCTATTATTTTTCTCAACAACCCCATTTTGCTTAGGGGTATAATGAAATTTTTTCTCAAAGAAATACCATCATAATAAAAATATCATCAAGGACTAGTTGAAAAACTTAACTTCTCCATCAGTGTAAAGATACTTGATATTCCTCATAAATTAATTCTCGATAAGAGCTTTGAAAAACTTACTATATCCTTGATGTGGATGGTGTAGATCAATACATACTTATAGAAATTACTAAATATGTGAGGAAGTGCGTATTCCCAAAATGATAAGGATAACATATTTAATCAATATATCACTTGTGAATGAGCTCCAATGGATGAGCATCATGTCTCACTTTTTATTTTAAAAAAGACTCTTCATGATGCTTCCTTGAAACACACCTCTCACAAACACCTAGGGGACTAATAGAAGAAATATTTTTTCCATCTCAAATTAAATCATATGCCTCAAGAAGCCATAGTTGATTTACCCAAATCTATGATACCAATATCTACAAATGTCATCTACTTTGATCATGATAGTAATTAATATTTTTTTTCTTGGAGGAAGAGGAAGAAAAAAATACACTCACAAAGCTTATACATATGACCAAAATTATAACAATACCCTTAGGATGTTATCTTAAAACCATCACCAATGTCCTTAATCACCTATCTATGAGGTCAAAATTACGTCTTTTGATTAGTATGAGTGATGTGATAAGAAGGTGGAATGCAATAAGCAAAAAGCATATTAGGGTGGATATAAAAATTTATCTTGAATGAAGAGGAACGAAAAAGTACCTCACTAAATATATCTATATACAAATAACAATAATCACTAATGACCACATGCTCAGTATGATGTTTTCCACTATTGCTAGCCAAAAGATGATGATACTTCATCATGTGTCATGTTACCATAAATTTATATTCCATTCCTCTATATATGTGGAGGTCCAATAATCCAAGTGAGGAATGATATGTACATGTGAGTATTATCCTCATGGTCATGCTTACCTTGTGCAAATAAAAGATAAGAGTCACCACCCCCTTCTTTGATGCTTCCTCTATATTTTGGATCTAATGTAGACAAAACTCTACATTGTGTTCTTACTTATTGTAAAAATCATAAATTGATTTCTTTGAAATGCCTCTTGTATTTATTTCTTTTTTTTAAATATTTCTTTTTAATTTTAAAATTTTGTCTGGGCATATTCTTTGCATAATTCTAAATCGAAAGAGGTCCACCCTTCTTCTAAACTTGGTAGTAGAGAAGGTATTTAAAATATCATCAAGTATAGGTGTTGGATACTTTAGGAATTATATGTGAAACATCTAAAAGAATGTAATACTATATAATAGGACTTGAAAATATTTTTAAATATTATATGGAGAAAATCAAGTTGTCTTATTATTCCTCTCATTACTTCTTTAGAAATACAAATATTTTCTTGCAATTTATTGAAAAAATTAATATACTCATTAGTTTTATAGAACTACCCATATTGAAGGTAGTAAGTTGTACCTTCAATATATTTATTTGTGTAGACTCAATGTAGCCACACATCGGTTGAAACTTATCCAATGCTCATTGGGGTTGAAAATACTTCTAATATGATTATCATATATCATGTCCACATAAAGGGCAATCATATCATATGCTTCATCCTTTGTCCTTGTTAATGTATTTTTTTTGCAAAACTAGTTTTAAATAGATCCTAATTAATATTTGAGGAGTTCTTGACTATCCAAAAAAAAAAATTATCTTGATCCTCCAAGTGGTATACTTTGGTCCATTAAGAAAATATACATGTTAGTCCATTATATACCTATAAAAGTACAACCTCTTATTGAACAATATTGACATAAGAAAAACTCAATAAACCATATCATGAAAAATAAAAAGGACTAAAAATGCTTCTAGATGAAAAATATATGGCCCTTGCAAGTTTTACCCTAATCACATTTTTAGCATCAAGAACTTTGAAAATTTTAAATAAATAAAATTTACCTTCAACAAATCCATTGTTGCCCTATGTTGTTGATTTAACAACCAAGGGGATGCCACTTGTACACTAACCAAGCATGTCACTAGAAAGAGAATTAGTAAACCAACTACTTCCAAGTGTCAATAATTTGGAGAAGGGGGGTGCCATTTGCACGTTGATTGGGGAGGCCTCTAACCAAGTAATTAGGAAATATACTACTATCATGCATTGTTGATTTGATAAATAAAAGAACACCACTTATTTTTTGACTCTGCTTGTTAATCAAGGAATTATATAACTACATAGGAATAATTATTTGTAATGTGGCTTCACATGACTAATGTTTCCTCTTTGTAGTAAAGAAATTTGAACATCTCCATCAAGAGAACACCTTGGCTAAGAACACCAAATAAAACACCAACCATAGTATAACAAAGATACACCAATTATATGGTGAGGTAGGGACTCATACCCAAGATCCTTAGGATGCTAATCCTTTGCATGCACCCTTGTCGCCACGCATCCCATAAGGAACTCAAAGCTAGAAAGCCTCCTTAAATATTTTACTAGATATTACATGAAGGGAGAAGGATGTTATGTGTACATTCCCACATAGATAATAAGAAGTCATCAAGATTCCTAATCACACATACTATACATACCACTATAGTTGCCAAAAAGTTCTCAATTAAAAGGATTTCATGAGTTTTGAACCTATTCCCTATAAATTCTCAAACACTTTCCCTTCATGTATTGTCACACTATCATTGGCACCATCAAGTTATAAATTGACATAGCCATATGAACACAATATAATTTAAGGTGGGTTAGAGTTATTTATACCTACACATCACCATTCCTTTTTCCAATAACATCACTACCTTCATGGGCCTAAAAAATACCATGCATTCCTTTTCAACAAATCCATATCGTGGGTCAAACCAATGATTCCTATCTCAAATAAACTCTATAAAACATACCCAAGTTATTCCATTAAGGAGCATAATGAGAAATATGTTTCTTCCTTTTTCAATAGACACATTGCGCATCCCATAAATATATCTTCTTGCTTGTCTCAACTAATTTTTATCATCAACCAAGAGAATATTTTTTTAAATATTCTAGTATTAAATAAAAAATTCTAATTTTTGGAAGTTTAAGGGAAATTATTTTGGATACCAAATAAGGTACCTAGATAAAATCATAAAAGGAATAAATTGGATCCCTCTCTAAATTTTTTAAATGATAATGTTCATCCATATCTACCATGGTTTTCCTTATATAATATTTTTATGAAATGCAATCAATCAAGAAATCCTCTCTTGATAAAGTAGCATAAAATTTATTAGGCCATGGATTGAAGATATTTTCCATGCATGAAAATCTCAAAAGAATTCTCTACCACTTAAAAGTGATCATAAAATATTTAGTCTCTTCTTCTTTGCTTTAGAAACCATGCAAAGTACCCTCTTGTCAATGTAACTAGTACCAAAAAATTGAAGCATGAATGAAATGGAAATTTTAAGAAACATTTATTAAAGAGAATCAATATTTGTAAATAAAATGAGAGAATTCAACCCATTATTTTTTTATGAAACTATTTCTCTATTACCCACCAAGGCGTCCGACTACCAAGGCATCACTAGAATAATCCTCCACAAATATTTAGTTAACCACATGGATTGAATGTCAAAATAAAAAATATGATGAACTTATCATTGAAATTTTCTCCTAATCAAATCAAATTATTATGACATAGCAAGATTCTCACAATCTAAGTGTCAATTAGGATTTTTTGGTGAAACCCTAAAAAGCTCCTAGATGCAAATTTATCTACAACAAATTGATGTAGTCTTGCAATTCTTGAGTGATTTTGTTATGTTTGTTAAATATATCCATCATCTTCTCAATGTAATCATAGAAACCATCTTTGATCTCTACATAATTATGATAAAAATTGGGACTTAAATAAAATTTGGGGTTCAATATGAACCCTACTACATGATGAGGTTTAAAAGAGTTGCCTCAACCATCTCCTACCAATAAATTTCTAAATAGGATTTTATTTGCACTTGCTACCACCATAATAACATTTAATGGTCTTTTTTTCCCTATTTATATCCTTATATAAATATCCTATTGGCAATTTATCTTCACGAGGAGAAGAACCTTAGCAAAAGGTTTTATCACTTGAAACTGAAAAGTGAGAATTAGTCATAATTTATAGAATATGTTTTTTTTGAAAAAATGAAAAATATGTTATATTTATAGAAGTTGTATTACAAGGTAAAATGAGTTGGACAGGCATCAAGGGAGAAATAAAATCCTCCTCCAGTCCCTCCTGGCTCAAAAATTACCCATAAAACATTACCATACATAATGCAGATATCCATACACCTCAACACTACCATAGTTGAATTCCAATTTATCTAAATTTCGTAAACCATCCATTTATCTTCATGTTGTGTTGCTCTATGGCCTAACTATGATAGATTCATTAGACTCACTATCTGCTCTTCCTATTCTGCTATCTGCTTGTATCACCTCCCGCATCCCTTGGATTCTTTGGCACCAGCTTATCTGATTTTCCATCTGAGAGTCCACATATTGCCCTTCCTCCAGATCTTTTCCCCATTTTTCTAAATAGTCTACCACCCTATTTCCCTCTCGCTTGATATGTGTAATAAAAACATCTTGAAAAACCTGCTAGATCTTCTGAACTGCTTCCACCTTCCTTCTCTCTCCAATTCCTAGCACCTGAAAGGGCCTTATCGGATCCAAGATTCTAGCCCATACCTGAGAGTCTGTCTCTATCCACAACTTATGTAACTGTAGATTTGCAGCTATCACTGATGTTGACAAGATCACCTATCCTTTCGCTTCATTATTTGTTGCCTCCCCCATGCCTTCTGCTCTCCAGTACACCTGTTCTCCTTTCCAATTTCGCATGATAATACCAAAACCAGCTTTCCCAAGGTTTTTAGTAGAAGCCCCATCTATGTTTGCCTTCACCCACTCTCTGGGAGGTGGCCTCCACTCTATGTTATTCGAGGGGATCTCACCTGTGTATCCATCCCTAAGTTGTTTCTCTGTTACAGTTATTCCAAGGCTCCGTAGAATAATCACTTCCTCCATTTTTATGTTTGTTTCCTCCTATAATCTGATAGATAGTGTTTCTATTACCTTGCTCATAATCCTCTCCCATACTTGCTCCCTTGTTATGTGCTCTGATCTAAATATGTGTGCATTTCGTTCTAGCCATAACTACCACCATATGAAGCTAGGTCCCAGTTTCCATACCATTTTCATTGTTTTAGTCTTAAAGTTGCACTATTTCCATTTCTCATAAAAGCTTTCCTGGCTCTCAAAAACTTCCCAATGTTGTCTCATCTACCTCCACCAATTGATCCATATATCTTTAGAAAAAGAACACCCAAAAAAGAGGTGATTCAAGGTCTCCTCTACCTTTCCACACAAAACACATTTGGAAGGCCCAAAGAAACCTCTTTTTCTCAAATTATCAAAATTCAAGCACTTTTTATGGTTAATCAACCATGAGAAAATGTTAATTTTTGGCCATCCTTCCTTTTTCCAAACAAATGTCCATGGAAGTGGTGTTGGGGTAATCTCATATCCACAAACTACCTTGTATCCCTCCTTTGCCTTATAAATTCCCAACTTACTTCCTCCCCATCCAAGTATATCCCTCTTAGAACCATCCTGAATTGGGTGTCTTTGGAGATGTCTCCATAGTTTTTCTGTTAGTTCCTCTATCCCCCTCACTGGCCATTCTCGAGGATGTTTCCACTGTAGTAAGTCTGGCACATGTTGATTCCATGATTTCATATAGTAAGAGGCTTTCCACCACCCTACTTTTTGGAGCTCTACTTTCCAACTCTCCATATCTAGGAATGTCTAAATAATTGGTTGAGATTGATTCCATGAATCCTCCCAAAATAGAGCATCCTTTCCATCCCCTAACTACCAATATAGGTATGGCTTTATTAACTCCTGGCCTGCTAACATTGTCCTCCATACTGTAGATCCCTCTCCTTCCACTCTATGTCTTGGAATGTTTTTCTCAACCACTCCTGGGTAATATTTGGCTTGTAAGAGTCTACTCCATAAACCCCCAGTAGTTGTAATCCATCTCCAATATAGCTTCCCAGCTAGTACCTTGTTGTTGTGGGATGTTGATCTTATCCCCAATCCTCCTTGTTTTTTGGTTGGCATATCTTCTCCCAACCCACTAGTGCTATTTTTTGTTCTTCCCTTGCACCTGACCACAAAAACTTTCTTGTGTGTTTGTCAATATCTTTTAGAATTCTCTTTGGAGCCTGAAGTATGAAAAATTTATAAACTGGGAGAGCTTGTAGCACAACTTTAATCATTGTAAGCCTTCCTCCCAAGCTTAGCCATTTGTGAGTCCAGTTGCTCAACTTAGCTTGAAGTCTGTCCATCAACCCTTTCCACTCCTTGCTTTTTGTTTTCTTTGTAGATAAAGGTACTCCTAAATACTGTATGGGTAAAGGAGTTTCCATGAATTTCAACAATTGTATAATTTTATCTCTCACCCTCTTCATTGTATTGAAAAAATAATTTGAGATTTTTTTCATTAAAAGTTTGCCCAGTAGCTTGAGTATACCCATCTAAAAATTCTTTTATGTTTCTTGCTACTATGAGATTGGCTTGACTAATAAGAGCAGTATCATCCACAAACTAGAGGTGATTTATCTCAATTTGAGAACTTATTTTCAGGCCCCTTAGCCTCCCCTCTTGTCTCCCTTTTTTAACAGTCTCCCGAGACCCTCTACATAAAGGATAAAAAGGTAAGGGGAGAGAGGGTCCCCTTGCCTCAACCCCCTTCCTACTATGAACATGGGAGAGGGACTACCATTTACCAGAACTGAGAATGATGTAGTCTATGTACAGGCTTTTACCCAATCTCTCCACCCCTCTACAAAGCCCATTTTTTCTAAAATCCTTTGCATAAAGGACCAGTCTACTCTATCATAGGCTTTAGAAAGATCTAATTTAATAAACATACCTGGGTCCTTTTGTTTTGACATTGTGTGTATCACCTCCTAGGCCACTACTATTCCATCTAGAATTTGTCTACCTTCAACAAAACCACCTTGCTCACTTGAAATCAGATTTGGTAAAAAATATTTTAACCTTTCTGCCATAAGCTTTGTTAATATCTTGTATACTACATTACATAGTGAAATAGGCCTATAATTATCAATTATCTCACTAGGTGGGCCCTTAGGAATCAAAGTGATAAAAGTATGATTCAAGGCTTTTAACATTTGCTTACTCTATCTGATTTCCTCTAGTGCCTCCACCACTGCTTGGCCCACAATTTCCCAAAAATTTTGATAAAATTCAATGGGGAATCCATCTGGTCCTGGAGTCTTTCCTATTTGCATTTTTTGTATGATCTACGAGGTTTCTTCCAAAGAAATTTCCTCCATTAATAATTTATTGTGTTCAAGTTTGACTAATTGTGGAATTGCCTCTAGTATCTTCTCCTACCATATTGCATTCAAATTTTCATTGCTGCTAAAAAGAGTATGGAAGTACTGATTTGCTATAATTTTCATTTCACTTCCACTGGTTTTTACCTGACCCATCATATCTGTAAGACCTATAATTCTATTTTGTTGTCTCCTGGCTGTTGCTGTCTTATGAAAGAATGTTGTGTTTTGGTCCCCCTCCTTTAACCATGTGATTCTGGCTCTTTGCCTCCAATAGATTTCTTCTTGTTCCTCCAAAGCTTCCTCTCTCCTAATAATTTTTGCCTCACATTGCAACAGTTCTTCCATAATAGTTCCTTGTCTTATCTCCTGAGCAATCTTCTCCTTTTGATCCTTGATTTCATTCTTTTGGATTCTAGTTATTTCCTTCTTTTGTTTACTCCACTCCTTTAGTTGGGTCCTTACATATTTCAGTTGTTTGTGGAGTTTGAATTGGGCTGTCCCAAATCTTGGTTTCCCTAATTTCCACCATTCCTTTATACGGTCCCCCAACTCCTCATATTTCAGCCACCATAGCTCAAATTTAAAAGTTCCCGCAACTTTATGATTATCTTCTTCTATGGTTAGGCTTACTGGAAAATGATCTGAAGAAAGCCTATCCATGACCCTCGCTTGATGCTTGGTATGCAAATATAATTCCTCCCCCATGAAGAAATGATCCAAGCAAGATTTGATCATCTCCCCTTCCTTTCTTCTATTTGTCCAGGTCATGGAGCTATCCATAGTTGGGATATCTATTAGATTCATTTGACATGTTATTGCTGAAAAAACCTATCCTTTTCCTCCAGCATGGCTCTGCCTCCTTGTTGTTCCTCTATTCTAAGATTTGCATTGAAGTCTCCTCCCACAATCCATTGGTCCTTCGAGTAGTTGTCTCTAAAATTCTAGATGGCTGCCCATTGATCCCTCTATAATCTAACTATTTGTGCTCCATAAAAATTAACTATAGTCCAAATTTTCCTAGTTTCCCTATTTTGTAACCGGACCATCAACACCCCTCTCGTAGAGGCTCCCCTATCTCTAGGAACAGTTGGTGATTCCACATAGTGGCCAATCCACCTGATTTCCCCTATGTCGATTGAGTAAGGATCTCTCCTTTTTGCCATATCCTCCTATTTATTTTTTGTAAGTCTTCTCCTTGCATTTTGGTTTCCTATAACAAAATTATATCTAGACTCATATCTATGATAATATTTTTGACTACATTTTGTCTAGGGTGACTACCTAAACCCCTCACATTCCAAGTGATTAATATCATTGAGAATTAGGAGAGAAAAAATCAGCCATCGATTTTACCTTTCCATTCTAGCTCAAATCTCTTCCCTATTCCTCCATATTTTCCTTGTTTGACTTCCTCCCTACAGATTGGTTCGGTTTTTGTTTCTTCTCCACTTGATGAATCCCTAGAGTAGGGATTTATTTGTTCTTATTTCCTTCTTTCATCTCTATTTCCTATGTCAAAATTATCCTCTACTCTATTTCCCCTCCTATGGTCTCCCTCATGGGTTGAATCTCCTCTTCCATGAGAGAGGTTGTGTCTGGTTCTGCTCCTTGCTTGTTCCCTGACACTAGATTGGAATATTGTTCCTAATCAACTGGTGTGACTTGTTGAGTATCCTCCTCTAACCCTTCCATTTGAAAATCCCCTTCTATTTCCAAGTTTCCCAGTTGTTTGAATATCTCATATCTATTGTTTGTTCTTACAGCTCTTTCTCCTTGTCTCTGGTTACTATGCTGATTTCTTTTGTTTGGCCTTCTCATTACTTTTTGAAAGCCCTCAGAGTCTATTGGGCCTTTCCCTTCCTTCTGATTTCCCTTTTGCTGAAGAGATTGACCCACCATGTTAATATTTGCTTTTATCCCCTCTTGTTCAGATTGATGATCCTTAACTATTGGGCACATTCTAGCCAGATGTCCATGAGCGTGGCACACCCGACATCTGAATGGAATAGCCTCATAATCCAGTTGTTGGTGCTAGACAAAATCCCCTATTTTTAGGTCTATCTCTGTTGGAAGAGGTTTGTTGAGGTCCATTTCTACACAAACCCTAGCAAACATTGTCGATCCTCCTAAAATTGTTTCTCTTGATCTACCTTGATAATGCCCTAGTAAGTTGCCTATTGCCTCGAGTACCTCCTCTTTCCAAAATTCAAGGGGAAGGGCAAATAATATTACCCATATTGGTACTGCAGTCGGTTCCACCCTCGGGTCGAATCCCATCTTCCATGGCTGCAAGAATAGTCCCGTTGGCCCGTGATGATACGACCCTCCCTCAAATACTTTTTGTCGATCTGCCACCGATGTGAACTCTATAGAAAAATACCCATTTGGGAGAGTTAGAATTTCGTATTCTCCTTCCAGATGCCATTGTTTCCTTATCCACGTGTGGAGGAAGTGCACGGATGGTCTGAAACCCATGAATTTACCTATCAGGTTGTGTTTTGACTTATAAACAATATCCTCAGCTATTTCCAATATTGGTATTTCTTTTGCTTGTGGTAGACATCCGTTCACCCTCCCAAGTAGAGAATCCTCCTTTTGTCGCTTCCCCATGGTGTTTATGATTTTCTTTGCTTGTGTTTGATAGTCGTTGAAGCTATCTTGGGTTCCACATAGCTTATCCCAGAATGAGATTCCTTCGTTTGGAGGATTTGGTACCGAAGTACCTATGTCCCCCATTCTTGGTCGTGATCCTTACTATTGATAGACCTCTGCCCTAGCTTCTGAAACCCCAGTTTGATTCCTCAGATCTCCTCTCAGGCACCTCCAAACTTCTAGATGTATAAAAGTGTTAATTTATAGAATATAATTACAAATTTGAATTTACAATTTTTAATTAACTTAAAAAATTAGAAATACTAAAAATAAATCTAGAAATAAAAATACTTACATTGATTATTTTCTATATGTACACCTAAAATACCTTTTCAAATATTTGGTAGAAGCTTTTTTGAATCTTCTTCTTCATAGTAAATGATGAGGCATACCATTCACTATTGAAAAACATCCTCCTAAGAGTAGACACTACAACTTAAAGGATTTATAGGGCAGTAAAGTTAGCAGTGAATAAAGTGAATCCTAGTCAAATAATGTCCTTCCTACATTATCCTCTATTAACATTGATCACCCATGTTGTTTTCTTTTTAAGTCTTACTACCACAAAATATCATAGGTTATATCACAATATCACACAAGTCCTAAATATAAAATAGCTACAATAATAAAGATCACAATAATGATAATATGAGTAGAATAATATGAGAAAATTAATATGTATATCAAGTCTTATATAATAAAGAAAATAAAATTCATTTATATACTAAAATATGAATGTAAATAGCCCGAATCATTAATTAACTATGCATGAAGAAAACTTATAATATTAATTTCTCAAAAATATGTGTACAAGATTTATTACTTTCCTTCCTATTAAAATTATGTAGTTTAATTATCCTCTCTTATTCTCATGGAGTATTATCTCCATAATATAGCCATAGTAAAATGACTCTTCAAGTACTTGATTATTGTTCTCCATATGCCAAGTCTCATGACTCTTGGCTTATCAACTTGCCACTTGTATACTATATGGACACTTGACTCTACAACACTTGCACACATATACATGACTCTTACACTTCTACATGAACTCCTAATCTAGGACACTTGTGCACATCCTCACATTACATATTTGCACTCTTACATACAAGACACGTGCACATTCTCTCAACCTAAACTTGCACTCTAACTTAAATGACACTTGTGCATTTCTTACACATTAACACTTATATAAAAGGGGAAATATAAATCACACTCTAAACTATAGACTCAACCCTAATCTATTATATATTTATACATGTACCTTGAAGGTACCATGGGAGTACATTAGCATAGAACAAATAATGTAATATTCCTCAATACCCCTTGTATTACATTATTTGGTTATTGAAGACTTTAGTCTTCAATCTTGGTCTTCATCTTCAATATTCAAGTGACCTTGCATCGTTCATGATCTCTTGCTTGAGATTCATTAGGTTCATCTTCTTACTTGAATTCTATTTCAATTTATTCTATGTCTTCATTCTTTGATTCTTTAGACTTTGGGTCATCAAGAACTACATCTACTCAAGCTTTGTCTTTGATCTTTGGTTTATGTGTATGAATATCTTGAATTCCTTCTTCAATATTTGATATATATTGCTCACTCCTGATCAATCTGTAAGACAATTTTGGACTATAATTAATCCATTTTTATTTTCCTTTTTTCTAAACATTTTATTATAAAATATTTTACCTCCCTATATTTCAAAAATTGAACACTTTGCTTTATTGTTAGAAGATGCTTCAAAAATAAGTTTTTGAAAAGATTACCTAATATGAACAATAGTGTCCTTTCAAATCTTCCACAATATTTTTCTTTATACCAACAAAATTATAGAGAATGAGATTTTCTTCCACAATATTTACATGGATAAATATTCTGAAAATTTGCTTCTTCATGTCCAATTCTATTAGAATAACCGCATCTATATTGTCCTTTCTTCATTTTATACTTATTTTTTAGTGCTTCAAGTTTTGTTGTTTTCTTAATAAAGCAACACAACCATTTATGTATAACCAAGGCTACTCTTTATTTATTTTCCTTATAAATAAGTTGCAAGATTTTATAATGTATGACCTTCTGAGTCGATATAGGTTTTGTGATAGAATCTATCTTTTATGTACTATTATATTGAGATTTAGTAGCAGCAAGATCTAATTTTGAGTTCTCAAGAGTATTTAGTGATCTTGTTATTTTCTTATTTTTATCAATATCATCTACCAATTTTAAAAATAAATCTTTAACTTGTTCACTATTTCTTCACTATCCTCATTGAATGCATATCTAATAGTTTCTTGTTTAATTATTTTATTTCCTTAGAATTAGTAAACCTTATAACTCCCTAGTTAAAAAATAACTTAAATAAGAATTCAAATATAAAAATTGTAATTTTTTTTTTGTTTTCTAATCCTTTGATGTTGAAAACCTTTTAACTCCAAAATTTAAATTTGTAAAATTTCAAAAATCTTCTAATATATATTTTCAATTTTTTCTTGACATAAATATTCTACCTAAAAAACTTTGAATAAACAAATTAACTAATTAAAGTAGACACCCTTATTACTCCATATCCTAAAAACTTAAATTTCAAACTAACTAAATCTTATAACTCCTATTCCCTTATAACTCCTTAAAATATGCAATCACCTTATAACTCCAATAAAACTAATAAAAAATAATTAGCAAACTAACCTTATACTGCTCCTTAGGTGATTTGCTCTCCAATTCATGCTTCGCTTGCTCACTGGCACTACATTCTTCTTTATTCTCTTTTGAATGTGAATTTAATACACCTTGATTTAAGGTAATCTCCATTCAAGTGTGTTAATTGATGATTAATTTCCATGTGGAGCTCTACACACCTTAATTAAAATATTAGAAATTGTTTTATTTCCTTATGCTATAACATTTAATGCATTACTTTAGGCTAACAACAAATTATTATGTCATTACTTTATGCAGGTTTTGATGCACTTATCTTCATGATTGGACTTTTCACTTCCTTATTTATGTGTGTATGCTTTGATGCTAGATGCTTTGCCTTCCTTGTTTGTTTCTATGACACTGAGTTCTTCACCTTCCTTGTTGGTTCCTATGACACTGGGTGCTTCACCTTCCTTGTTGGTTTTTATGACACTGGGTGCTTCACCTTCCTTTTTGGTTTCTTTACCCATGATGTTGATTCAATGTTAGATGCTTTGTTTCTTTCCTTCAATGCTAGAAGATTTGCTTATTTCTTATACTGCACTAGAAGATTTTTTGATTCACAAATAGAATTCATTGGCTCCTCCTTAGATGTTAGTATCCTTTATTATAATATTCTGCCTTCCTTAGACTCCTTCATTGATATCCTCATGTTATAATCTTTACTTCTACATTTTGACCTTCAAGCTAGCCTCCTTTGTTGCTTCAAATTGGTCTTCTTTGTCATAGATTCTACTTTGAATAGTGTTGGTCACTATGCTCTTAATTTGAATACCACTGGTAGGTATTAATCAATGCTACATGGCACTAGTTGTTTGGCTAGAAGCTTTACATAAGCTTCTATGTATGGAACTTCTAGATATGGCTTCTGTTATGACAACTATTAAACTTGTTTGCTTTGCTTTTTGAATACAATGTAGTACATTCATTCCTTTTTGTTATATGTTGTGTTTCTTTCTTCAATTGGTTTATTTATTTACTATATGGTCGAATGGTCATTCCTCTACTATATGGCCAAATGACTATTCTTATTCTATATGGTCGAATGGGTTGTTCCTCTATTTTTAAAAATATTAAATTATAGGGCTTATTTTCTCTAACATGGGTCTATTTTCTCTTATTGGATTCTTGAACCGATTCTATATTGACCTCTTAGGTATATTTTTTCTCAAATGTTGACCTATCTCTTGGGAATTTTCCAAATTTATGTAGATGTTACTTGTTTTTTATCTCTAGACTATTATTTTCTACTATAAAATAAGATATTCTTTAAATATATCAAGGTCAATTCATTCTTGGCCTTGTCCTTCTGCTTTTATTTTTATCTTCTATGATCTCTTCTACTTCAATAGAGATATCTTAATTACTTGTAGCTTTCAATCCAATGCTTGAAGCTATATAAAGTAAGCTTTGTATGTTTCTTTATCCTTCTTCAAGACTATTTTGTATTTCTTCTTATTATTTGTTTTCTTAGAAATATTTGAATGCTTCTCAATCCACTACAACTTTTACTATTATTTTTCTTCTATTTTCTCTGCACTTAGAAGCTAAAATTATTCTCTATTTTATATATGAATCTCTCAAACGTTTGTATCTTGGTCTCTATTGTACTTTCTATCAATCTAAAATTTTCAATGTCTTAGGTTGCATCTAAGAACCCAATATGATTCTCCTCCTTACTAGAGAATCCAATATCAATACCAAGGTGGCTTTGTATATCCCTGAATGATCAACTATCTCTATAGTTGATTCTGCCTCAATATTCAATCTACAAATTCTTAAATCTTCAAAAACTTCAATCTTCAAATCCTTCAAATCAACGTTAGATGGTTCTTTCTTGAATGACCAACTTTCTCCTAAGTTGATTCTTCCTTAATATATCAATAATTATTCTTCTTTTTTTTAGAGAATAAAAACTTTAGGGTGGCTCTATCCCTAAATGACCAACTTCCTTCTAGGTTGTTTTGCCTTCAGTCAATGTCCAACTTCTCTTCTAAGTTGGCCCTTTCCATCAATATAACTGAGTCCTAGTCTTCATTATTTTTCCTTCAACCTAGTGGAAATACCCTAGCCTTTTATACTCAATATGACCTTTAAAAATAGAGTCCAAGTCTTCACTTCCTTTAAAGTGGACAAACTCTAAATTAACTTTATCAAAATGGAAAAAGCTAATTAATAATGGTGGCTAATAAATAACTCTATCAAATTGGACAGATTCAGGTGGTAGCTCTGATACCACTATTAGATTTTTAAGCCTTACTACCATAAAATATCATAGGTTATCTCACAATATCACACAAGTCCCAAATATAAAATAGCCACAATAATAAAGGTCAAAATAATGATAATATGAGTAGAATAATATGAGCAAATTAATATGTATATCAAGGATTATATAATAAAAAAAATAGCATTCATTTATATACTAAAATATGAATGTAAATAGTCTGAATCATTCATGAACTATGCATGAAGAAAAATTATAATATTAATTGCTCAAAAATTTGTATACAAGTTTTATTACTTTCCTTCCTGTTATAAATCTATAGTTTAATTGTACCCTCTTGAATTTATTTCTCATGGATCATTATCTCTATAATATAGCCATAGTAATATGACTCTTCAAGTACTTGATTATTTCTCTCTATATGCCAAGTCTCATGACTCTTGGCTTATCAACTTACCACTTGCATACTAGATGGACACTTGACTCTACAACACTTGCACACATCTACATGAATCTTATACTTCTACATACACTCCTAATATAGGATACATGTTGATATCCTCACATTACATATTTGCACTGTTACATACAAGAAACATGTGCACATTCTCTCAACCTACACTTGCACTCTTTGCAGGACACTTGTGCATTTTCTACACATTGCACTCTTACATGATACTTGTGTATTTCCTGCACATTAGAACTTACATAAAGGGGAAATATAAATCCCACCCTAAACTATAGAATCAACCCTAATGTATTACATATTTACAAATGTACCATGAAGGTACCATGGGGGTATATTAGCATGTACCAAATAATATAATATTCCTCAACACATGTATGGTTGTAAATATATCTAGTAATATTATTTACCTCATCAACGATAGTCCCCACCCATGATTATTAAGGCCCTTGTATTTGTATCATTTTTCCCCTTTCCCATTCTTGAGGAATCCATCCAAGAAAATAAGTGTTAATATTCTAAGATTTTTTCTTTAAGGCATGAGGTATAGAAATAAGAGAAAAAACAAAACAAAAACAAAACCTAAAAAACCATGACAATGAGTAAAAATTAAAAAAACTACCTCTACAAATTTGGCTCAAGATGTAAAATATTAAAAAAAATGGGGTTAAATCTATCAAATCCTCATAAAAATGCACTTATGAAAGTTTGGTTACCCTCTCAAAATATACAATTAGTAGTAGAAGAGAGAAAAATAAAAAATTTTAGATTTCCTTTTTTTTATGGCCACTTTTATGTTTTACCTATATCTGATCAATTTTTGATGACAAAAATTGCAAGAAATCAATGGTTTTCTGTGCATCATTTCATTGAATATTCTCTTTTCTTAGTTCAAATAAAATTAAACTATTTTATTCATGGATACAAAATAACACAATAAAATCCAAGAAATCATAATCTTTCGACATATTTGCCAACTACAATCAACTATATCTAATTCCTAAATGAATTAGTATATTAATGTTACAACTTTAATTATTATTTTATTGATCAAACCAATAAAATTTTGAGATAATAATATTATTAATGTTTGACACACTATAGCAAGGTTGTGCATTGTTTCATAAACAACATTATAAAAAACAATTCCTCTCTATGTAGAAAAACACCATTTAAAAAAAAAAATAATAATTCACAATAAAATTATTGTATGAGAAGCATAAAAGAAGAATAAAATATAGTTAACATGAAAGGATATGTCTTATGCTTTATAATCCTAAAAAATTAAAAAAAAATCAAAATAACATAGAAAAAATAAATATTTTAGATGAGTTGTGTTAAAAATAAGTGGTGGAATAAAATGCTACTTTATAAAAATAAATAAAAGAAGCTAAAAATTTTTAGTGAACTATAGAAATAGAGCAAATGATTAAAAATGCAATTACTATTATAATTATATATTTTTTATTTGTTGCACAAAGAATCAATAATTTTCATATCTCCACATGAATGCATTGGTCAACTCTCATTGATGTCTATATGAGTATCACAATTCCTTCTCTCATAAGTGCAATTAGCATTGAGTTAGTCCCTTGTTCTATTAGGACTATGGTAACACAATCAAGGTAGTGGACCCTTCCTTCAATCAACCTAAATAAAGTTAAAGGGAACTAGTGCTAGTGTATGGGTTGAGGTGGTTCTTCTTACATCTATGTTTAGTGGAGATTAAAAATATAAGGATACTAGGTTCTAACCTCTATAGGCCCATCCATGTGATCTCTTAGACCCAATTGCTTGATGGTTGGATTTTGATAAGCACAATAACCTCTTCCTTCAAGGTAGGGTAAGTTCTATTTTTAAACATTGGTGTGAAAGATAATGAAACTACATCCAAAATAATAAAAAACACATTCTTTGTGGTGACTCAAAATATTAATCATATCAAACATAGAACAAGTAAGGAAATTTTTAAAATGTTAGATTAAATCTCTTTGTAAACCCATAAACTTGATATCAATTTTAAGAATTAATTGTTACCATGGTAATCCCATAATGTTTGATTAAATTTAGTGACTAATCCTTCACTGTAAGGTGAACCACTAGTCCTCCATTGGACCTACTAGAACCCAAACCTTAGTTAAATGTTGACTAAATATCAAACTCCCAATGAATCTACCAATTTGGTATTATTGTATTTATATCTTAAATTCATTGTAATATCTTAATTTTTTAATAATGGTAAATCAGGGTTTTTGAAAGGACCCAAACCTTTTTATAAGCTTAGACTAGTCTATCCAGACTTACATTCTTCTTTTCCTTAGCTACCAAAATTTTAATATATTCCAACACATTAGATCTTCAATTTATTTTGGCACAAAAAATGTAGCGTACTACGACTCATCCATATTGTGATTTTTTGGCTCAATTTGCTTAATTATTTTGATACATTTTGAAATAGATATTACCATCACACTCAATTACCAATGCATTCTTATGTATGTCTATGTAATTATGCACTAATTAAATGATAATAAAACCCTTTTAGGACTAATAAAAACAACTTATAGGAGATATTGCACTATCTCCCTTGCTCTTATCGACTAAGATCTCCATCAAAGAAACAAAAAAGCTGAATTTAGGAACATATGCTACAAGAATTGCATACCTTTACAACAATTGTAGACCAATCACTAGAAATTTTTGAAAGTACCTGTACCTTAAGTTTCCTTTCCTTGTGCATGATATCCAAAACCTACACAAAAGGTAGTAACAAAATATTATTCAAAACCTAAAACTTCCAAATATCCATCTATTGTCATTCACACTAAATTCCTCAAGCAAAACACTACAACCCTAGCATAAAAATAGTAATAACATAACAATCAACACCCAATACTTCCAAATTTCCATCTCTAGATAGCTTTTTCAAAATATCATAAATTACCCTTGATATTAGATCTTTCCCTTTCCACTAGCTGAATTACATTTGGATGAAAAATATCCAGGGGAACCCATATTTTATCCTCTCGAACCCCCTAGTTTGCTAACTAATATGCTATCCCATTTACTTTTCTAAATACATGGTCCATTTCAAAGTTCTCTAATGAGTTCAAAATTCTTACATATCTGCTATTGAACTTGACATCCACCAACTCACCATAGTCGTCTTATTAAGACAATTGATAATATTAAGTGAATCTCCATCTACTCTCAACTTTATCACTTCAAGTTGCCTTATCAATTTTACTCCAACCAAGGTCGTTCTATCTTATGCTTGATGACTTGTCATAGTGCCTAAATACTCACTAACAATTCCAATTAGGATTCCCTTTAGATGCCCCATCAAAATTGAGCTTTACCCATCCTTCTTTAGGTGTCTACTATTTTACACTTCTTGGATCTACTTGGGGATTATTCTCCATCCCTATTATCTTAAATCCCATTGTTCACTTATCCTTGCTTCCTCTCCTAATTCTAGTTTTACTTTTATCCTTAGAGATTTCATGTTTTCCACTATAATAGCTTGGATAATCTGACTATTTTCATATGTAGCTCTTTTTTCCCTCTTAAATACTCTTCTATTTTACTCCAACCAAACACTCCAAGCATAATGGAAAGGAATCAGGTCCCATATCTAATTAAATATAGTACTCTTAAAAGGATTTTCTTACTACTCAATCCATCCTACCATATTGTTTGGCATTACCCATTTAATCCTCATATCCTTGATTAATGCTTGAATTATCTTTAGGGAGTAGTTATACTAACATTTTTTTAAACTATCTCTTCTTGTGTTTCACAAGCGTAAAACATATTTAGAATTTGAAACCCTCTCTTATGCAAGTAATAAATTGTAAGGATATTATTTTATACAACTAAACATAGAAACATTGCTATCTTAGGTGTAGATTTTCTTCCCCATGGTCTCCCCCATTGAAATACCTCTTCCTAATGTGATGTTAGTAGTTCATAGGTTGATTTCACACTAAAGGACCCTTCTTGAGTTTCTCCCCATACTATATTGTCCTCACCCATATTAACACCTACATAGTAAGCCTTTAGTTTGATTTGAGCTTACTTTATGCTTTCACATTCTGGTTATTGATCATAAGTTCCTTTTGCCTTACCTCTCCATATTCTCAATCCAAATAATCACTAACCATACTCCTATACCTTTGCTCTAGGTCTTCTTAGACTTTTACTATCTCCTCATCCTTAATTAGAAGGTGGTTTTCTAACCATACGTCCTCCCAAAAGTTGGTTGACCTACCATTACCAATTATCCACTGTACACCTTTTCATAACACATCTCTTCCGTTTATCGTATGGTTCCATATGGAAGAGCTATTATAGGGATCCAATGTGGTTATGAATCTTATTTCTTCTTAATTGTATAAGTACTTATTCTTTAGAATTCTAGCCCATAGTGATTGGCCTTTCTTCATTATCCTCCATCCTAATTTTGTAACTAGGACCTTACTTATATCTCGTATTCTCCTTAATCCCAACCCTCCTTTTGATTTTAGCTTTCACACTTTCTCCCATGCAACAAGGGAGATTCTACTCTTCTCCTCAGGTCCTGATCATAAAATTATTTTTGAATACTTTCTACTATATTTCCAAATTTATCTAGAATCTTAAACACAAATAGGATATATACCGATATGGCTTGAAAAGTTCTCTTTAGAAACAATAGTTTATTTTCCTGAATTAGTAAATTTCCTTTCCAACCAACTAACTTGTGTTGAAACTTATCTATGAGTGTGTCCCAAAACCTAATGTTTGAAAAAACTAGCAAATATAGGCATTCCAAAATATATAGATGGAAGGGTTGAGATATTACAGCCAAGTACTTCTACAATTTTTCTTTGATGATTTTCTAAAGTATTAATGAAGAACACTTTACTCTTTTCCATGTTAATCATATGATGGAATGCCTTCCCAAATATATTTAAAATCCTCCTAAACTCCTTGGCTTTTTTCTTCAAAGGTTTATGAAGCATAATTGTGTCATCTACAAATTGTTGGTGAGTGATACCCCTTATGAGGGTTTTAGCCCATTTAATGTTCGTAAATTTTGTGTTGTTGCTATACATCTACCTAGAGATTCTACCATAATGATAAATAGGTAAGATGACAAAGGATCCCCTTGCCTTAGATCCCTACTGCTCCCAAATAACCCTACCAAAGAATTTTTTAGAATGACTAATAATATTGACCCTCCATAATAGTTACTCACTCATCTTCTTCATTTTCTACTGAATCCAAATTTAGAAGGAACTTTGCCTATGAAGCACCAAGAAACTCTATCATAAGTTTTATTTATGTCTAGCTCGAGCATCATTCCTTTCCTCTTACTAGTTTCCACTGAGTTCAAAGTTTCATGAAATGTAATGACTCCATCCAAAATCCGCTTCCCTTCACAAAATCCCCTTATTGTTCTACAATTATCTCTAGGAGGACATATTTCAACCTTAATGCTATTACTTTAGATATAATCTTATAAACTGCATTACATAGGCTAATCAGTCTAAAGTCACTAAACCCTTTCACCCCTTTTTTCTTAGGAATTAGAATTAAAAAGGTGTTGTTATACTCTCTTAGCACTTTGCCTAAATGGTGAGATTCTCAAACTGTTGCTATTACATCCTCCTTCACTATAATCCAAAAGGCTTGAAAGAATCCTACTTGGAATCCATCTAGACCTGGAGCTTTATCTTTCCCTAGGGAGAAAATTACCTCCTTCACCTCCTCTTCACTCACATCTTTCTCAAGATCTGCATTCATATCTCTCGTCATCAATGTTGGGATATGTTGAAATATATCTTCTATAGCTTCTTGGTCATCTTTCCTATCCTTCGTTAGCAATGATTTGAAGTAGTCAACTACCCCTTTCTTAATTTGCTCTTCATTTTTGACTACTTCTCCATTCTCTTATAGGATTTCAAAGATCTTACCAGTACTTTTATGTTTTATAGTTAAGATATAAAAATATTTTGCGTTTTTATCTCCTTCCATAAGCCACTTATTCTTGGACTTTTATCTCCAGTAAGTTTCCTCTCAAACCATTACAATATACAATTTCAATTAGATCTCCTTTTCTACCTGATCCATCCCATTTCTATTTACTTTCTTCTCAAACAAAACTCAATTCTTACCCTAAACTTATTCTTGACTTAAACTTTCCTTAGACTTAATCTTACTTTAAACATGTTCTTGCCTTAGACTTTCCTTTAGACTTGTTCTTGCCTTAGACTTTACTTTGGTGTGAAGATATTTCCGAATACTAGCTTGTTCCATTTTTTCACCTCTCTTAAATTCATTTTAAAAGAAAAAGTAATTTGAGAATCTTCGGTTCCCTTTTTTTAATTATTATCTGAACTTTGCATGCCCTATACACTAAGGTCTGCACTTCGGTTCCACATTGAATCGGATATGGACAATTATCTGCCTTCTTGAGCACACTGCCGGTTCCACGTAGAAGAATAACATTGGCGTGACTCGTGCGGTGTCTTGCCCACCCTTACGTGGCTCTTCACTTGTAGTTCTAGATACGCCGTTTCTAGGAAGCAGCATGGATAAAATAAGGAAATCAACAAATTAAGGAACTAAGTGTTCATCTTTTCTACTCCAAAGGCAACATAGCAGAAACCTTGGCGTCTTGTAACGTGTAAGAAACCGAGATGTGTCGTGATGGGCACGAATTTTCAAAAAAAATAATATGACATATAAAAACAATGGGGAACCAGTGTGGTCATAGCAGATGAACGAGGAACACGGCTCAACAATGAAATCGGCTGTTAGGGATATTTCTGGCAGTTACCAGGCGGAAGCGAGCGTTCGATTGCATATTCGAACCATGATCTCAGACGCCGCTCGTGACAAAGGGCTAGAGATAGGCGATTCTCCATTTAAACCGCAGTCGGCTATGGTTCAAGCAACGAAACGAGTAAGAGATTACAGCAGTCATAATGAAGGTGCGAAAGGATCAAACACGATGACGTCGGCACCCGAGAAGAAAATAACGTTGTTTGCATTAAGGCTTGCTATTTTGGAGAAGGCCGCCAGCGGGCTGGGAACTTTGGCCTTCATATGGGCGACCGTCGTACTTCTCGGGGGCTTCGCAATCACTTTAGAAAAGGCAGATTTCTGGTTCGTGACGGTTATCTTATTGATTGAAGGCACCCGCATCTTCAGCCGCAGCCGCGAGCTGGAGTGGCAACATGAGACAACGTTGTCCGTTGCGCACCTTACTAAGGATGCCAGGCTGGCAAGTTCCAGGCTCTTCAATGCTACCCGCTCTTTCCTCAAAGCAACTTTAGGGCAATCTTCGGCCTCCAATATAGACTACGATGAAGGAAATATTGATCCTGGGCCTCCTCAAAATGTTAGGGATCATCATACATTGAAAAGAAGCTGGTCTACTTCGGACGTGCAGCTGCTGCCTTACACCGGGTGGCTTTCCGTTTCCAAGAATGTGAGTAGGTTGCTATTTTGGTCACAGCTATTGTCGGCCTCCGCTTGCGTTGGTATGTCTCTCTATCGACTTGCCGGGCAGGACTACGGCGTGGTTTCGGACAGCAAGAGGAAGAATCGGGGATCAGCCTTGAATATTTTTTATGGCTTGTCCTTGGTAGAAGCCCTTCTATTTTTGTTGGAGAAGGCTTACTGGCAATGGAAGATCATCGCAAAAAAACTGCTGGTCGAGGTGAACCAAGAGTATGGATTCGACGCCGAAAACATACACACTGTTCGACGTTTTTTCTACGATGCATATTCTCGCTGTGTGAACGACAGCGTTTTCGAGGGATTGAAGATGGATATGGTGTCATTCAGCATCGACCTGTTGCAGTCCAGCTCCGACCACTCTCAGCTGATCGGTGCACAGGTCCTCTCTGTGTTGGTTAGGGACCCTCGATTCAAACACGAAGCTTTGCGATCGATTGGAACTATGAATGATGTGGTCGAGAGGCTTGTCGAAATACTGAATTGGAAGAATCATCACGAGCAAGAGATTAGAAAAGCCGCTGCTGAGATTATTTCCAGTCTCGTCAAAATGAACCGCAATTCCCTACGGGTGGCTCGGATCCCGGGCTCTTTAGAATCAATAACTTCATTGCTGCATGATGCCAAAGGACAGGAGGTGCACTATGATTACTTGGGTTTTAGTCTGTTAGGGCTGCGCATCCTCAAACACCTCGCCAAGGACCAAGACAATTGCGGCAGAATTGGAGGCAGCAAAAACCTTCTCCCCAAAATTATTGAATTTATACACATCGAAAGAAATGTTTCTGACTTCGAAACCCGGATTAGGACTGCAAAGCATTCTCTGCAGGTGGTGAAATTGCTGACCAGTAGTAAGGGCGTGACGGGCAAGGTCTTGAGAAAAGAGATCTTGGAAATTGTTTTTACAATAAGCAATCTGAGAGACGCTCTTCTGTACCGGGGATTCGATCATGTGCGCCTCCAAATCTTGGCTATTGAGACACTGACGAGCCTTGCTTTGGAAGAAGAGGGCAGGGAGAGCATCGGAAGCACCGGTGGAGTTTTACATGATCTCTTCTGTGTATTTTTCGTGGGAAGGATTAATGATGATGGTGAATACAACGATGATGAGAGACAAGAAGTCGTCGCCAAGTCAGGAAGAGCCCTGACTTTACTTGCTCTCGAGAACAGTCAAAATTGCCGATCAATGATTAAAATTAAATTAATGAATGAGGGAAGCAAACATGAGCATGTGATCGCGGATTTGATTGCCGTGCTGACCGATCCAGTTCAGGGAGTCCATGCTGCAAGAATTCTTAGAAGCCTATGCGATTATGCAGAGACGGATTATGATGAGCTAAGGGAAATCACGGTGGTAGCAGAGACGGTAAGACACCTCCCATATCATGTGACTTAGATTCTAAATTTGTTAACTTTCTGATTATTTTTTAAGCCAACAAGAATTCCCTTGTTGAATAAACTCGTTCAAGTACGTGCCTTTAATTATACTTAACGTGATTTAATGGTTGTGTTATTGCCAGGTGGTGAAACTTGTGATGGAGGAACGAGGCATATTTCAGGAAGCGGCTATAGGACTGGCCGCCCAGATGTTTAAGTTCCTGAGCAAATGGGAGATGGATAAAGTGATAAAAGACGCTTCATTAACGAAGAGGATGTTTCTGCTGAGGATCATCGAAGTTTTGGGAGAGCATCCCCGGCCGTCAACTAGAGTCCCCAGTATGAGGAGATTCTGTATCGAGCTTGTGATTTCTATGCTGAAGAAAGATAGAGAGTTTTTTCTTATGGAAATATCAGACTTGGAAGTTTCTTTGCAGAGAGTAATGGAAACAACGTCGGACATGGAAAGTTATAGTACCTTCTCTGGCAGCATAGGGCTTACGAAGCACCGCATCAGTATGCATTCCCTCGTTCAGAATGCCATGGAATTACTCCGTGGCTAACACATGCGGAGGACTTCATATAAGTAATCCAAAGTAAGAACAAGAACTTTGGTATTACAAGCGAGGAAAACATGCTTTCCCTTGTTTTTTTTATAATTTCCTCTTTTCATTCCGAGATGTGTTCCGCATCAACCATATAAAATGAACCCAACTTCATAAGCATTTAACCCCCAAGTCACATCTCTTGGATGTGTTGTATTTAAAAATAAAAACAAAACTGTACACCTTAGCATAATATGTGGGTTCTTATTATTGGACACTTTCTTTAATTATTAGGTATGGGAATTGGTTTATTGTTAATTAAGCCACTTGTATTAACGGTGATGAGTATGAGTAAAGCCTATGATAAGATTAAATAGGATTTTCTTTTTGTAGTTTTAGAAAAGTTTGGATAAAAAAGAAATGGGTTAGATGGATCAAAGTTTGTGTCTCTACATTTTCTTATTCAGTTTTGGTCAATGGGTTAGTAATAAAATATTTTAAATCCAAGAGAGCCCTTAGACAAGGAGATCCTCTATCTCCTTATTTTTTCATTATTATGACAAAGGTTTTGAGTAGGACCTTAAATAGAGCTTACAAAGATGGGCTTATAAGTGGACCTAAGGTTAGTAATTACATCGACAACATCACCCATTAATAGTTTGTAGATGATACAACCCTTTTTGGAAGGGCAAGGATAAATGAGGCTAGAGCTTTGAATAACTTTTTAAAGGAATGCAAAAGAGCTTCATGGCAAAAAGTTAATAGGACAAAATCCAAAATTTACTTCCTTAACACTCCAACTAATATCAAAGCAAGAATTTGTAGGTTACTTCAAATGGAGGAGGTAAATTTATGAGAAAATTATTTAGGGTTGCCTTTTTTTGAGGGGAGAATGAGGATAGAATTATGAAATCCAGTTATTAGTAAAGTCTAGAATAAACTTCCAACTTGGAAAGGTAGATGGTTATCGTTAGTAGAAAGAGTACAATTAATCAAATTAGTCTTACAGGCCATTCCAACAAATTATATGTCATTGTATTCTATGCCAAAATCAATTGAAAAAAGTTTAATCTATATTATGTGATCCTTTTTATGGTCAAGTTTACAAGATAAAAGGATGTTATCTTTGGTTAAATGGAGAAAGGTGTGTGATGATAAAACTAGAGGAGGTCTTGGTTTAAGATTTCTTACAAATGTAAACTTAGATCTTAGGGAAAATTAATCTAGAGACTATACAAAGAGATTCAAAGACAATGGGCAAGAATTCTTCTAAGTAAGTATGTTGATCCTAATGACACAAGTTTAATATTTACTACATTCTCTCTACCAAATGGTTCTACTCTTTGGAATGGTTTAAAAAAATCTATTGATCTTATTATTAAAGGTTTAATATGGGTGGTAAGAGTTGGAGAAAAATATATATCTAGATGGATACTTGGTGTGATAAAAAACCACTCAATTTAGATCCAATTTTGAAACCTTAGATGAGATTACTTCAAGATAAATATGGTGATAGGATTTCAAACATTTTGTACAAGGATCAGGAAGGAAGATACAAAAAAAAAAAAAATTACAAGTATACAAGATATTGATGCTAGGAGGCAATTGAGTAAAAAGATAACAACTGTGATTATTTCAAGGGAAGCCAAGGATAAATTATTTTGGAAGTGGAATAGATTAGGAGAATACACAACAAGAAGTGGATATAATTATCATGACCTACCCCTTGGCAGACTTTCTATTTTGTTTGGGACATATGTTTTGAATAGTTGTATTATGGAGGAGATACTTAACTATGTGTTTATTGCTATGAGAACATATGTATATTGTGGAAGTGTAAATATATCCTTAATGAAATGATAGACTATTTACATGTTTAGTTGGTAACTATATAGATTTTATGAAAGGATAAGATGCTCCTAATGGATTTTACTTGTGCAGGATTAGGTTTTGTAAGGTGGTATAAAGAAGTAACCATCGAGAAATGAATACCTAAGGGAAATGATGTGATGGGTTATTTGTCGAAATATTGGAGAGGCTACATGGATGAATGCCCTCTTTCATGAAGATGCATATCATAATCTGCATAAAAATAAGAAACTATATTTGTTGCTTTAATCTTATTAAAAAATAATAATGTTATTTGGTTAAGCCTAACCACATAGGGAAATATGATTGATTATCTTTATTGCTTGTCTCCTAGTAGAATAGCTTATCGTGGACTTGCTTCATATTAATGAATTTTAATAAAGGATAACACTAGATAAAGAAATATATAGTCTTTAATCTTATTAAGCATGTTTTATATTTTGTTCACCAAGTGTTCTTTATGTGGAAATGAATATTTTTGGCATCTAAGGTCTCGACCTACTTTTTGGAGACAAATTACAGTTTGAAAACCTGTAATTATGCCAAGTTTTGGGAATCAATATGGTTTTTGCCAACAAGTTTAATATTCCTATAGCTCAACGTGAGTAGGGGAGATAAAATATTGGCCGATCAATTTGGGTAGTGGTTTTGGAGGCTGAGCAGTTGAAAACGAGAGGAGAAGAAAATTTGGGGGAATCGATGTTGAAAATGAGGTTTGGGGCGCTAGAGCAGACAATTGATTCAGAACTGGAACAGACTACGTACTCGAGGTAATCTTGATAAAACTTAGCTAATAAGTTCTAGTGTAAATATGTTAGTTATATTTGTTAAAGTGAATGTTATCTTCTATTCTAATATGGTTTCCAAACCTATTATGAGAAACAATGAATAGTGGGAGACTCTATCTATTAATAATAGATGCAGTTATGTGTGACTAGAGTGTGTTTCATTCTATTTTCATTATGCATGAGGAATTGATAGTAATCCAAAGAGTCAAGTTGTTTCAGCATAGAACCTAAATTTCTAAACTTGTGAATGTTTCCTCGTGACCTGATCACAATTTATATTGTGGTTGGGATAAAATATTTCAAGAGGTAGGTAGGATTTAGTGGTGAAACTAATGGCCATGCGAAGCTTGGTGTAAACACCATATAAATCTTTAGTTTTGATAAAATATCTTGGCAGTGTTGTCTTGCATTGTTATATCTCTGTCAATGATGTAAATCCAGTTGCAAGAGGTCAAAATAAAATACCTCCCATTACATAAAAACTACGGTAAATGAAAATCATATGTAAAACTCTCCATTTACATAAAAACTGCAATAAATAGAAATAATTAGTAAAACCCTCCATTCACATGAAAACTACAGTACATAGAAATAAACCAATAAATAATTTATTTTCTCATTCCTGGATTCACTTCCCCTTTTATAATGCAATACCAAGGGAATATATATCCCCAAATAAACCCTAAAACTTGAAGCCCTAAAAGAAACCCTAAAAGAAAACCCTAAAAATAAAAAAATTACTATTTTTGGCAAATTGATTTTTCCACCATAAAATACCTTTTTAAGTAATTACTATTTTCGGCAAATTATTTTTTCATAAAAATTTGTCTTTTTTAGTAATTACCATTTTCAAAAAATTATATTTTGCGTCAAATAATTCCATTTTTAGTAATAAAAAAATTACTTTAAAACTTATTTTAAAAAAACCCTCTAAAGATAGGCTCTTGCATCATTCTCCTTTGGTTGAAAAGAACTCTGCTCCTACGAGTTCCTCTGATCAAACTCATAATTGCTCTTCATAGAGTGTCACACATCTGCAAGTACTCCTCAAAGTACAAATATCCTTCTGAGGTTTTATATCTCAAACCTCCTGCAAGCACTACATAGTGCTAATTTATTCCTTCGAGGTTTTAAAATAGCAAACCTCCTGCAAGCACTACACAAAGTGTCAATTCTTCCCTTTGAGGTTTTTAATGAAAAAAAATCTCATGCAAGCACCACACAGAGTACCAATTTATTTCTTTAAGGTTTTACAAACCTTCTGCAAGCACTACATAGAGTGTTAATTTATTTCTTTAAGGTTTTACAAACCTTCTGCAAGCACTACACAAAGTGTCAATTCCTCCTTCTAAGGTTTTATATAAAAAAACCTCCTACAAGCACTTACACAGAGTGCCAATTTATTTCTCCAAGGTTTTACAAACCTTCTACAAACACTACACAAAGTGTCAATCTCTTTCTTTGAGGCTTTTACATAAAAAAACCTCCTACAAGCACTTACACAAAGTGTCAATTTCTGTCTCCAAGGTTTTACAAACCTTCTACAAGCACTGCATAGAGTGCCATTTTTTTTTTACAGCCTCTTTGCTCTCCTCTCCTTTTCTCTTTTCTTCTCTTATATTTTTTGCTCCCAACAAGATCCAACTTGCTCTGATACCAAATGATGTAAATCCAGTTGCAAGAGGTCAAAATAAAATACCTCCCATTACATAAAAACTGTGGTAAATAAAAATCATATGTAAAACTCTCAATTTACATAAAAACTGCAATAAATGAAAATAATCAGTAAAACCCTCCATTCACATGAAAACTACAGTACATAGAAATAAACCAATAAATAATTTATTTTCTTATTCCTAGATTCACTTCCACTTTTACAATGCAATACCAAGGGAATATATATCCCAAAATAAACCCTAAAATAAATCCCTAAAACTTGAAGCCCTAAAAGAAACCCTAAAAGCAAAAAAATTATGATTTTCGAAAATTTGATTTTTCCACCATAAAATGTCTTTTTAAGTAATTACTATTTTCAACAAATTATTTTTTCATAAAAATTTACCTTTTTTAGTAATTACCATTTTTGGAAAATTATATTTTGCGTCAAATAATTCCATTTTGAGTAATAAAAAAATTACTTTAAAACTTATTTAAAAAAAAACCCTCTAAAGATAAGCTCTGCATCATTCAAGCTAGGCTTTTTCAAAATGATAGCCAACTTGTCTTGCTTGTTATATCTATGTCAAGCTAGCCTTTGAAAAAATGATAGCCAACTTGTCTTGCATTGTTATATCTCTGTCAAGCTAAGCTTTGGAAAAATGATAGCCAACTTACATAGATTTTAAAGGATGTTAGATAGGAGGCGGATTTCGAAGGCGTCTCCAAGTATAAGGACTTTTTGGTTACAAAAGTATTAGTTTTCAGTCTTGTAATGAAAGACGTAGAAGAATATTGTGTGTTATTTGTGTCATACTCTACCCTACATCGAATAGTTGCAGTATTGAGAAATGTGTGGATAGAAGTTTCTAGATTGGTAGAGGGCTTACTAGAATTTATTATTTATATAGAAATAGAATTGCTTTTCTTATCGTACTTGTGTTATAGTAATTAGAAGAGTGTTAGAGGATTGCAACGATGCTTTGTTAACCGTGAGAACTTAGTAATATTGTAAGTTTGGGTGCCATTTCATTGCCAGATGATTGTATGAGTTATTTGTGCTAGAGTAGGAGATATTATAATTCATTGTTGACTATTTAGATAGCATAGTTGCTCTTCCTTAAACTATTTGTGTTGTGGTTTTTTCTTATGCTGGAATAATTACTATGTTATTGAGACAGTAAGGGTATGAGCGATCTCTAGCTACATCCAACAACACTGGTAGAGAAAAATGTGTAATATAGCTTCTTCTTCTGGAGAATTAAAGTCTTGAGATATTTTTTGATAAATATGGGTTGAAGGAAAAACTCAAGAAGCATGGTGATGGTAGTATAAAGGATCCCAGTAAATATGAGGACTTGCAGAAGTCTTGCCTTATTGTAACAACTTTCCAATTAATGGGAATAATAAAAGAATACAAATTTTAATGTTAGGTTTTCCCCATTTGGGGGTTTCTCCTAGGGTAAAGCATTTGAGTTGTGTGTGAATGTTTATATGGGTTTCTCTTTGTTGGTTGTACTATTGCTTATGACAATTAATGTAATTAAAGGAATTCCATGTATAATATAGTTCTTGAATAGTTATGATTATATCCTTGCTAAATGAAAAGAATGGATTTTTATTCAAAGAAGGTATGAATAATTTTTTATTAAAATAATGTACTTCTACCAAATGATTTATTAGTGATCATTTAGAAGATGTGTACTTTCAAAGAAGTAATAACCTAAATAATGAATACTGTGGGTGTTTTGGTTATTAGTAAAAATAAAGGGAAAATAAAGAAACTCATTTTGGTTTCTTATTTAGTGGATGCTTTTCAATTTCCATTGTGGATATTGCTTTATGAGGGTTTAATTATATGGTATTTTGGTTAAGTAACCTTTTAAGAAATAAGATTAAAAGTGTTTAATCGATTCTTTACATCGAAGTTGATAGAGGGTATTAATGAAAACTAGGAATGAGGCTTATGGGGAGGTCTAGCTCAGAATGACATGAGATGGATAGATAACCCTTACATGCATCTACCACCCACATAGAAGGACTTATGTGGAGTAGAATCTTGGCAAAAGGATATGATTATATATATATATATATATATATATATATATATATATATATATATATATATATATATATATATATATATATATATAATGGATCGATATTTGAAGGTTAATGACATTTGGTATTAGAGCCAAGTTCATAGTGGAATAGGTTCACTACACAAGATTAGTTACAGTGTGTGATAGAAAATATACTTAAACCCTATCAAATAGAGAAACTAGTAGAAGTAAACCTGTTTGAGTGGAATGGGAAAACATTATTAGTAGGAGGAGCAACTTGAAGGAATAATTGCTAATGAAATTGTTAGCTTTTGATGTAAAGAGTACTGGGAGATAAAAATCACAAGATGCAAAATAATATGAAAGAAATTAAATCTACTAGATGACTAAAATATGTTGTAAATAGAAATCATATAAAAGAATACAATGTAGCTATGGAGGAAATTAATGCTCCATTAATAAATCTACTAAACTACATTGCACCCATCACCAATGGATGGTGAAGTACATAGAACTTTACTATCCCCTAAGCTACACTATCTAACTATGTCCCCCGATTCTATGTCTATCTAACAATGATGTGTTTCTTAGGTGTAGACACCAAATCCTAGCCACTTGTCCACCATCACCCTTTCCCGCCATTCAATTGGCCATTCCATGCCTTTCCCGCCATCCAATGGCCCACTTTAGCCTTTTCCCACCATTTTTCGACCCCTATTTGACTTATTTATGTTTATTTTATATTATTTATATTTAAATATAATATTTTATATTATATTTTAATATATTTATTATAAAATATATATTTATAAGCCAAATTAACCTCAACCATCCGATCCGATCTAATCTCAGTCGTCCATCTTCCTTAATCCGTGTCACACCTAAAGTTTAATATCAGCCTTTGGATCCGCTTTAATATTAGCCACATGATCAAAAGTGTTAAGCTAAAACCCTAAGAAAACCCTAGGCTTGATAATAAATAGGAGCATTCTCAATGCTCAACCCTTGAATCCTAGAACTTTTGCTAATTGGTTCGAACTAGCTTTGATTGGAGCTCTTGCTTTTTGAGTGAATTCGACCTACATTGCCTTAGTTGTGCCCTAGCCTAGCCTTCCCAAAAACCCTAGCTTGCCCTAGGATTTTTTGATTCCAGCCATCTTCGTAGCCCATTTCTACCACCGCCATTGTCGTTCATCCGCCGAGCCCTTCGCATCCCCCGATCTGCTTCTGTAGATCTAACCCTAATCCATAGGCACTCTCGAGCACCTGCCTCATCCCATAGGGTGCTAGACTTGCTACATTCGTGTAGGCACAACAGAGCCTACCGTCCCCACAGCCCCATAGACCCAAAGAGCTCCGCATAAGATCATCAGGTGTCATCGGGGCACCCTGCCATCAATCTGCAATGGAGCAACAACAATCAAAGTAAGTATTTTATGCATTTTTATTTGATGTTATTTGGATTCTGCATGTTTTGTTTACTCAGATCTAGGGTTTTTAGTTTGCATTTCTGAGGGTTCACACTGTGGAACCCTCATTTTGTTTGCTAACAACTCTATGTTTGTTGTGTGTGTAGGATCAGGTAGCATTCATCAAGGATTGTTGAGTAGCTATTGAAGCTAGAGTGGCTCGATTACGGATAACCAGAAGCCCACTCACCCTGTTGGAAGCAAGATACATTGGAGACACTACTTGTTTTGTAGCTAGGGTTTTAGAGAACCCTAGCATCTATAATTATTGTATCAAAATAATTTCTTTTGAAAAAACATATTGTAACAAAGGAGTTTCTTAGCTCCCCCATTTATTGAATAAAATCATATTTTGTGCAATCTCTTGTTCATTGAAATTATTTTACTTTCATATTTATTTTAGTGTCATATTTTTACTTCACAAATGGTGATCACGGTGGGACCCCACAAGGGTTCTACTTTTTTATTTAATTTGTTGTACTAATTTCATTATATTGTTCCATTTTATAGGGTTTTTTAGAGCAAAAAACTAACCAAAATCATCAGTTAGGGTTTTTGGAAGGTCTTGTGATAGTTTGCAGATAGGTGCATAGGCGCTCTATAACACCTATTGATCCCCACAGGCACCCTGATGCACCTATGCAAGCACCCTACTACACCTACAGAGGTACCCAACTATGCCTAGCAATGATTTGAAGTAGAGCTTAGGCTTCTAGGTAAGCCCTACAACCATTCTATTTCAAATTCTTATTTTTACGTATTTCATTATTTCACTATTTATTTTTAGATTTTAAGCTTAAAATGAACACACATTAAGTAATATAGAAATAAATTCATTTTATATTGCATCTAGGGCATCTGTGCATTCATTCATCACATATTTTGAGTTTTCTATTTTGAAAAGAATTGCAAATTCAAATAATTCCTACATCTTTCTATTTGCATTTGAAAGTAAAAAGCATTAATTAGAATTTGCATCTTAGGAGTTAAGGGTTGCTTATTTTACTTATCTAAGTAGGAACAATACTTAAATGCAAAAATTATTCCTACCCTTGGGTGACTCCTTTGGTAGAGAGGTGGACGAACCCTCCGGTTGCTATCTAGGTAGGGGGTTTTAAGCGGTGTACTTCACACTCTTTAGAAGAAATTTGCATTTATGTGTTGGATTCTAATTTAGATTTGTGAAATCTGTTACCTTTAACATTGTTTGTCCACAATAGAGAACAGAAAAATTTAAAATTAATCACACACAACACGTTGCACTTTAAATAGTAGTGACTGGATTTCATCACCAGCCATTGCTTGAGATTTGGTGATGGTGGCAGTCATTTCCATCCACCAATATCTGCCCTTAGACACCTTAGGACTACCCCCGAGAAAACTTGTTGGATTTCATCACCAACAAGAATCTTATTGCCCCATCCAACCATAGTTTTTCACCTTTATTTTTCATTAAGCAAGATTAGGATACATCAAACACACAAAACTATCATTTCTAAAAGGAATTTACACTAAAAAGAGATAATCAATGAATAAGGTAAGCCACACAAGGTGAAACTTAGGATTGATTGTTTTCTTTGTTTCTAAATTCTTTAGCTTTATTTTTAGTTTTGGAGATTTAATTTGACAATCCTAAAATTGCATTTTGATTTAATTATTTTATGGTTCTAACTCGAAATCAAACAAAGATATTAAATCAAAATAATTTAATGGAAAATATAACAAACACACCCGCTACTTCAGTAGCCAACCCTTCCAATTCTATCCAACCTAGTCCATCTAGGCCCATTCACCCATCTCTCCCACAAGAGGGATCCATTCCCCAAAATATTGAGCAACCATCCATCCAAATTGACATGGACAAGGTAGAGGCCATCTACAGGTCTTCTAACTATGTCCTAGAACCCATTAGCCAAGACTATGTTGAACAACCAGAATTGGCTACATCCTGTCCATCCAACCCCACCCGAGGATATCCTAATTCTGCCTATGAATATGGTATGCCCTCTTCTCCTAGTCCATCCCAACAAAACCCAAGTGTTTTTAACACTCATCCTCCATCTAGCTATACCCAAACCCATTCCAATCCTTTGTATGAGGAGTATGTTAATGTTGCCTCATAGGTACCAACCTCCCAAGTTGCCACATCAAGTGCAACTTGCTCCATGCCCATTTCCTCCAATCCATCCACATCCATACCTTCATCTTCTAATCTATCTACAACCTTGTCAATTTCTTCCATGTCCGAACAAGAACTTCAGGACATATCGGGTCTCATGAACAGATTGCTTCTACAACATCAAAATGCTAGACAACAAGTTCATGTAAATCCTACGCTTCCTATAGTTTCAACCCAACCAACCATGGCCAACCAAAATTCAACTTGGGTACCCCAATATTTGGTGGTGTCCATCCCCAATCCACCTCCAATTCAAAATCCAACCCCTCCAATCACAATTTCTTCTAGCCAACCCAACCAATTCTTCCAAAATCTTCCTCCTCATCAATCTTCTCCTTCTTTCAACCATCAATCTTCCCCCATAAATTTCAAACCAATCAATTCCATCAAAACCATCTAATCACTCCCCAACATTTTTCTTCTAGTCCATCTCCAAATCATCAGGTTATCCAAGGCTTCCACATTCTTGGGGAAGATCTTAGGATTCAGGCCATGCAAAAACAAATAGATCAGTTGATGCAAAACACTCTTGGCATGTCAAGCCAAAAACCAACTCTAAGCCAACTGATCCATCAACCAATCCATCCTTTGGTACCATCACCGCCATATCCGATAGACTTTACATTACCGAAGTTTGACAAATTTAGGGGAACCGAGGACCCTAAGGAGCATGTTAGCTCATTTTTTCATGCATGCTTTTAGATTCAAATCGACAATGCTCTCATGCTCCAAATATTTCCTCAAACATTAGGAGGAGATGCCATAGAGTGGTTTAATCAGCTACCAACTCATAGTATTTATACTTTTGCTCAACTGATTGACCTATTCCTTGAGTGTTTTGTCCTAAACATCAAAAATAAGGTTTCATTATCAGATGTATATGAATTAAGACAATGGGATGATGAACCTATCTATAACTTTGGAAACCGTTGGAGGGCAGTCATTACCAAATTGCCATTCTCCCTCCCAATGGATGAAATCATCAAATTATTTACCAAGAGTTGCTTAAAACCCATCTCTTGGATGCTTCAGCTTCATACCTATCATTCATTTGAAGAAGCCTTAGCATAGGCTAGCATCATTGAGGAGATAAAAATCCAAGAGGGCGTAATTAAGCCTAAAAATAAAGAATGGCAAAACAAGGGCCAATTTAAAAGCAATCAATCAGGCCAAAATAAGTCATCACAAGCCTCTTCGGCTAGTCCATCTAATCAAGTAAATCAAGTGGTGATGAGCCAGCCCATAATGGCTCAACAACCCATGCAACAACCATAACAAATTGCTTATCATGCGGTCCCCTCGATAACTCAAGCACTCACAATACAAAACATAATGCCAACTATGGAAAACCCCTCCCATCGACAATATGCTTGACCCCAATGCCAATACACTCCTTTAACAGAGTCATATTCTTCCATATTTCAAAGGTTGTATGAAACAAACAAGTTGGATTTGCTAGAAATCAAGCTCGATGACCCTACCAAACGTAGCAGAAGTTATAAGGAACATCTATTTTACCCATACCATAGGCAAAATGGTCATGATATCAACACTTGCAATATTTTTAAGAACATCGTTCAAGACCTCATAGACTTGGGGGCCATTAAGGCGGATAACCCCCTAGCTCCACAAAATCAAAATTTGGGAATTTTTCAAACACCTCTTCCCAACCATGAAGAGGCCCAAACTAATGTAGGAGGTAATAATCATCACACACCTCCTAACCAAGTTAATCATGTCCAACATTACCAAAATTTTGTAGGAGCAGTCCATGTGGTCACAAGAGGTCAAAGGCAAAATCAACAAAATGCCCAACAACCAAACATGTCACAACCTTCAAATCCACCACCCATTCAAACCTCTCCAAATCCATCCCCACCAATCCATCTTTCTAGTCCACCCAATCAGCCCATCCATCATCCTCTAAGGCCAATAGTATCCTTAAGCAGTCAGTTAACTACAAGTTTGAAAATGGCTTCAACCAAATTGTCCATATATGAGCTCATCCAACAATCCCCTAGGCATAGAGAAGCCCTAATGGAAATTCTTAAATCTATTGAGTTTGAAGCTCAAGACTCTAATGCCTTCAAAAACTTTGTAGGGAGCATTAGAACATGCATGGAGCCATCCATCACCTTCTATGACTTTGAAATAAAGTCAATGACCTCAGAATCCGTAGATCCTCCATTGCATATCATGGCCTTGATAGACAAAAATCCATTTAAGAGAGTCCTAATTGATACCGGCTCATCCATCAACATTATCACTACCGCTGCCCTTAGCAACCTCAAACTTCCACCTTCCCATATTTCCAAGTCCTCATTCACCCTCAAAGCATTTAACGATGCTTTGTGTACCATAGTTGGCACTATTGTTTTACCCATTGAAGTAGGGGTTAAAATATTGCATACTATGTTCCACATCTTGGAAGGGGCCATGGCATACAATGTACTCCTTGGTAGACCTTGGATGAGGGAGATGAAATGTGTTCCATCAATTCTCCACCAATGCTTGAAATACGTTCATGATGGTCAAGTCCATTGCATCCCCACGGATGTAGAACCTTTCAAGTATTGTAATTTCATTTCAAACCCCTATGAATCCATGTTGCCTTCCACCCACCTATTCTTATCCCCATCATCTTCAAATCCATCCACTTCATCTTCTAATCCATCCACATCTTCTTCCAAAGCTCCTATTTTTGAGGAGTTACCCATCACCAAACCCCCTCAATCATCCATTTCTTCTTGTACATGTGGTCAAGGTCAATCCACTTTCACCACATCATCCACCTCAACCACTCCTTCTTCTACAACCATTTCTTCTTCATCATCATTGCCTCATCCACCTTCTTCTAATTCCAAGCCATCACCCAATCTTTCTCCATCAGCCGATGTTTCACAAGTCAAACTTTTGGAGTGTGAAATATTCAACTCCCCACCACCTTCCACGGCCCCCTCCAATCCTGAGCCATCCATTTCCACATCATCCACCACCTCATCCCAAGTCGAGGTCCACATCACTAGTCCTAGTATTGGTGAATACGTGGTCCAAGATGTTACCATTACCCCTCTTGCCATCCCCATAACCAAGGATTTCGGTCACCCACGTGACCCTCCTTTAACCATAGGTGTTGTCTATGATATGAGCTCCACTCCTAATAGTATTAACTTTGTCTATGGAGGGATTGATTCCTCAATTGAGGCAAATCCGCCCGAAGAACCAAAAGAGCCAAGATGTGCCAACATACAAAATATGATGGGATTTCCATCTCGTTACTTCCATATAGTCAATTGGCAAGGTCAAGGTCTAGGTTCCCATGAACAAGGGATACATGACATAATTGATTTCCCATATCGAGGAGCACATGATCATTCAGGCTTAGGATATACCCCACTTTCCTCAACCGCTTCCCTTGAGCAAGCCTTCCAAAGGCTTAGCCTCAATGAAGAAGACAAAGCCCCCCTTCCATTTTCCTCAACCACTTCTCTTGAACAAGCTCTTCAAGAGCTTAGCTTCAATGAAGAAGAAGATCCACTAAATTTTTCCTACCCACTTCCAGATTTTGATGATGAAAGTTATGAAGAGTATGAACTTATGTCCAATGCTTCGATGATTCTGAAGAGGAATTTCAGCCCATTGTTCCCCTTACCCAACAGGATGAGTTTTACCTCAGACTATTTCCCATCCATCAACCCATATTTCGCTTGCTTCTTCCACAAGAACAAGTTGACCCACCTGGTGAACCACCCCCACCTGAGTTCCATTGAGCCATTCAACCAAGCCAAAATTTGTAACATATGTATATAAACAAAAATTCAAAAAAAAATCAAAACATTCAAAACAAAACAAAAACAAAATCTTTCTTTGCATGTACATAGCATTTAATTTCATGTTTTTTGTTGCTATCCAGGGTTAACAAGATTCAACATCAATTCCACCCATCCATTCTTCCAATCCATCTCTTCTCCTACTAAGTCAGTATGAATCCTATTGACTTATTCACCCCACTCCGCAATCCATACAATCCGGCTAAGCCAATTCCAATTGACATAAGCCTTGTTGACATGGACCATATTTCTTCCCCACCCTCCTTTTTGGAGTTCATCCTATCCGAGGAATTGTTAAGGGCTTCTACCAACTACATTCCTCCTTCCCCTCCACCTTCACCTCCATCTTCTACCAAGAATCCTAAGGTATTTCAGGTAGAGTTAGATGACGATAAGCAGGAAGAGTTGGATGACATCTTAGATGACATTCATCTGATCCCAACACCACATCAACTTGAGGAAGGTTCACATATGTCTATTGAAGATACCATCAAGTGAACCTTAGTTCAGATCCTAACAATCCCCAAATTGTCAAGCTTGAAAAATCCTATCATCCGATGAACAAGAGCAATTCATTGCTCTCCTCAAGAAGAAAAATATGTGTTTGCATGGTCCTATAAGGATATGCCTAGTCTTGACCCTAGTCTTGTGGTCCACAACCTCACATTTACATCAATGAACAAACAAACAACAAAATCTTCTAGATGAGAGGCAATTCAATGCACTAGAACACTTACGAGTTTATCAAGACACCTAAAGCATGCTTACAATGCCAAAGTCCATCTTCATGAATTTCAAGTAGGAGATCTTGTACTTAAAGAGAACCAACAAAACACCAATGCTTTGTTGCACCTTCATGACAAATTCACGGCTAATTGGTTAGGTCCATACATAATTTCCTAAAAATGGGTAATGGTACATATAGACTTGCCAATTTAGAGGGAGTGGAGGAACCTAAACCACTTAATGTTATCCATTTGAAGGTATTTTATTGTTAATATGATGTTTATATGTATATATATACATGGCTAAAAACAAAACAAAAACAAACAAAAATAAATCATTCACATAGGCATGTTCCCATTGCATACATATTGCATTTACATATAGGCATCTTTACATGCATTTTTCACATTACATTCATACATATTGCATACATATTCCATTTGCATTCATTCCACATGCATTCCACTACATTCCTTCATTTTACAAATTGCATTCATCCCATCCCACGTTCAATGATATTTTATAGTAGTGATGATATGGCCAAATAAAAAAGTCAAGTTTCCACAATTGGGGGTACCTATTTTTTGGCATTTATGCAATTTTCCCCAATATCATAAGCCAACAATCCCATTTGTCAAAAATCATAAACCCCAAGTTTTCAGTCACTCAACCACTACTAGTGTGTCTAGCAACCTCCAAAAAGATGTCCAATTTTCTTTAGGACCAAAAACACTTTTTCACATTAAGAAAATCTTGAGTCTTGTCAACTGATTCCAAAAATAATCTTGCACCAACCACACTTCTTCACATCTTAAAAACATTTTGAGTCAAAGAGGGATAACACCATACTTGGGTGGCACCTTGAAGTGAAAAGGGTATTCCTCACTTGTCCTATCATGCAACATAGTCCAAAATAAAAAATAGTGGTTTTCACCACTATCATAGTTGCTCTCCAAATATAAACAAAAAATATAGAGTAGTAAGGATAGGGTCACATTCTCATCACACTTCGGTTGAGAATCTGATTCCCCAAAGCTCTATCCAAAATTAACAATTTCTATGCACACACCATAGATCCCTAAAGTTGTAAGGATCATACTACATTTCCCTCAGAAATTTATGTAGTCATCCCCAAGGCCTAAAGATCAGATCATTGGACTATGGAGTGAGTCTCCACCGGGGCTATAGATGCTTGACTGGTAGTGGAGTAAGCTCATGCGGGGTGACATGTCTCTCTTCCAAAAAGGGAGACCTCTGACCGCACATACGAACAAGCTAGCTTCTTGGTCCTCTCCATAACAGGTCATGCCTAATTTACTCATAATGGGTTAATGAACTTCACATGCACACACATTGGTTCTTGATTGCCTAGGGTCATTGTCATGCTCAAGATTTGGTACATGAACTTCACTTGCACACACATTGGTCCTAAAGAAAGTTAGACAACATTTAGTGAGTTTGGTTGATAACACTAGTATGTTTGAGTCTCTGAAAATCCTTCAGTATTCCATATCAACATCCATATCTTCTTCCATATCAACATCCATATCTTCTTCCATGTCAACATCCATGTCTTCATCATGGATCAACCCGCATAACGCCACCAAGTTTGGTGCCCCCGATTGCAAAACAATGAACAAAAATGGCCAACAAAATTCTGAACTATAAATGATCATTCAAACATCATGCATTCCTCTCATATAGTTTACATTCATTATTCATATACATACCATTTAGCTTACATTAATCATCCATAAATTTACCATATTAGCTTGCATTAATCATCCATATAAGCACTACGCATACACATCATAATTAGCTTGCATTAATCATCCATAAAATATTCATAAAACATTTTCATAAAACATGCATTGCATACACACAAAACATTCACACAAAAGATAACACAAACATAAAAGCCATGTATATATATAAAATATCACATGTACAATGAGTGCCAAAAATGCTACAATGGAGCACCAAGGCTCATATACAAAAGTGCATCTAAGCACTAAGCTAATGTCCATGAGAGGACCCCTGAGACCTAGTAGGAGCCCTAGACCTAGAACTCTACCTAGATGTTGTATGCCTCGATGACTCAGTCCTAGAGGATGATGGAGGATCCGAAAAAGGAATGTGATGAGCCATGCACAAATCCTCCAAAGAGTGTGCATATGTCTCACTAGCCTGTAGTCATCGCAAGTCAATCTGATGATGATGCTCTCTCACCAAAATCTCTGCTTGAAGCCTCATGACCATCTCCTAATCACCCACACCAGCCCTATCTATCAATCACTCTACCTCCATCCAAGCTATGGTAGCCCACAACCCAACTATGACCACATCTCATCCTACCAAAGACTCCCTATGAGCCTCCAGCATAGTCTCTCACTCCTCGCAAAGCTGCTCCACCTCAACCCATAGCCTAGCCACCTCAAATATCTCTCCCATATCCTCATCATCCTCCCTCTCATCCTCCACTACCTCCACCTCAAGAGTCTACTGGGCTGCTCCCCTCGATCACCTCTGACTCATCGATCACTGAGACCTCATCCTCTTTGAAGTCATCCTCGACTTCGTAGCTACCGCATCCCCACCCATCACCACCTTTGGCAATAACCATATCATCTAATGGACCTCCAACTACTCATCATCCTCTATCTAAACCCTCCATGGCTCTACACATGGAAGCCCCACCTCATCCCACCAATATCGATACAACACTGGCTCATCAAGCACACCCTGAGGCAAACCAAACTACCTCAACACCCATGAGTACTGAAAGTACTCCACCTCCTCATCTCTCCTCCCAACCAGCCACCATGCCTATCTCACCCATCATAATTGCTCCCCATCACCCTCCCACATGGCTCCCCACCATGGCCTCCATATCACCTAAGCCAAATTCAACCCTACCCACATATCCCTATACCATTGGCTGGTATGCTCCTCCCGACTCGACTGCACCTCCTCAGCCACTACCCATCTCCTAGCATAGGGCTCACCCATCTACCATACCTAGCAAGGTAACCCCTCTAGCCGAGCTACACTAAAGTGCTCCCAAGCCCAACACTAAAGAAGGAAGTTGCATCCAATCCCCTTCCTCCCTCTCCATGTAACCTCATATAGCTCCTAGTATAACTATGCCAATAACGTAGGAGCCCATGCATATGCCCTTGGATTGGTGAGTAGGTCACTCACCAATCCCAATAGGTTCCAAGGGAACCTACACCCCATGCTATTAGGGAGCACTATGTTCACTAACATGAACATGATCAAGGTTAGGAGTGCATCCAACTCCTTAGCCTTGTACATGCTCAAATAGCAAATCCCCCCATCTCCCATCCTCACCTCCCACCATCGCTCACCAAACATCTTCATCATCTCCACCTTCTTATCATGCCCAACCATCACCTTCACACCCTCCACTAGCACCTTGAGGATGTGGTATACATCCTCAAGTGTGACAGTAGCCTCCCTAGTCGACAGCTGAAAAGTCCCCCTATCTGAATCCCATCTCTCTATCAAATATGAGAGATACCCATCATCCACCCTCACCACATCCAACCGAGCCACTCCCTCCAAACCCACCTTCATCAAAATCTCCCAATAATCCTCCATAAGCTTCTTCCTCATCCCAAGAATGAGAGGAGAGAACCGATGTCGAGGCTCTATCTCCCTCAACTACAACAACAAACATTTTTACATTAGTATTAATTTAAAAAAAAAACTTCAAAATTTTTGCACAAAAAAAAAAAGTGTTTTTCAACATTACCAAGGCAAATCGTGCCTCAGCTCCACCAATAACATTCACTCCCTCCACCACCATAGCTCCCATGCAGATTTCCACCAACCTCACTTCCCTCACCAATTCACTCCACTCCTCAAGTGCAACTTCACAAACTCTCAAACGCACAAATGAGCCTCAAAATCCACCCTACAAGCTATTTATAGCTACAACTAGTGCACTCAAGTGTAGGATGGCACCTACGATCCACAAACATGCATGGGCACCTAAGTGCACCCTGCACCGGCCTACAGGATACCAGTGCAACAAGGCACTTGGTGCCAAAATGACATGAAGAAAAAAGTGATCAAAATAGTAGCTTACCTCCTCAAAATCTCACCAAATTTCATCCACACATCATACACATCATAAAATCAGGTTTTGTGAAAACAAAAATCATTTTGCACACATATTTTTTGAGCATAGCACAAATTTGTAAAATGCACAAATCAAGTTACAAAACACATCAAATAAATCCAAATTTTCACAAAACTAACACTCAACTCCTCTACTCCATATTCTTCATCATCCCACAAAATTTCATGAAAATTGGAGTTGATTTGACCATTAAATCAATTGTTTCCATCCAAAAAGTGCAAAATCAACCACTAAAAGCTCTAACATTTACAAATCGACTCCAAATTTGGCAACATCATCACATTCTTCCATCAACATTCTTCCACTATCATAATCTACCATCGTTCTTCCAACACATATCAAAATTACAAGTGAATCTCGTATATAGTGGTTTATTCTATATACTTGGCGATTGCAGCGATTTGCATCCATGCAATTCGGTAAGATGAATGAATTACCATAAGAACACTTGGTCATCATCATCATCACTTATCTCCTTGATCGAGATCACAATCACATTTGGTACTTCACATTTTAGAGTGAAACCTTGCCAAGAACAATTTGCACAAAAGCAGTCATTGATGTCCTTTTTCATGGGGCAAGAAAACATGGATAATTAATATCACAATCACTCATTCATTTGACCATAGTCACAAGATAGGAAAGCCTAGGTAGGCTGATTGGTTCCATGATGGAATTACACAGAGAAAGCTTCCATAGTCACTACTCCACCCCTATGTTGACTTTGTCATCCTGCATCTTCATAACTTGCATACTCAATGATGCCAATAAGGCATTTTCTTCAACAACATTGAATCACCCCAAATTTGGGGTAACCACATTTGATTTTGATCCTCCCACGATGGGATACATCTTACATGATCATGACATCTACATTTGACACAACCCCTCTCCCACCATTGGGGCAAAAATGGTATCACATTTTACATCATTCATATCATCCACATCATATCACATTTTACACCAACCCCCTTTACACCATTGGGGCAAAAATGGTATCACATCATTCATCATTTGCACAAATTTTTCAATTGGCTCATGAGATTCATCCATAATCTCATTCACCAATTGAGGGGGTAAGCTACGCAAATTCCAAAATTCTTTATTCTTTTATCTTCAACATTATTGCTCAAAAATCCAACAAGAGAGAGAAGTTGCTTCTACGCCCAAAGCCCAACCAGGTGTCTCATATTTTTGCACCATATTGTATTTCATGCAACATGGTACAAAAAGGGGCATCTGTAGACACCAAATCCTAGCCACTTGTCCACCATCACCCTTTCCCACCATTCAATTGGCCATTCCATGCCTTTCCCACCATCCAATGGCCCACTTTAGCCCTTTCCCACCATTTTTTGACCCCTATTTGACTTATTTATATTTATTTTATATTATTTATATTTAAATATAATATTTTATATTATATTTTAATATATTTATTATAAAATATATATTTATAAGCCAAATTAACCTCAACCATCCGATCTGATCTAATCTCAATCATCCATCTTCCTTAATCCGTGTCACACCTAAAGTTTAATATCAGCCTTTGGATCCACTTTAATATTAGCCACATGATCAAAAGTGTTAAGCTAAAACCCTAAGAAAACCCTAGGCTTGATAATAAATAGGAGCATTCTCAATGCTCAACCCCCATGAGAACCTTTTCTAATTGGTTTGAACTAGATTTAATTGTGAGATCTAACCTTTTGAGTGAATCGAGCTACATTGCCTGTAGGTTGTGCCCTAGCATATCCTTCCCCAAAACCCTAGCTTGCCCTAGGATTTTTTGATTCCAGCCATCTTCGCAGCCCATTTCTACCACCGCCATTGTCGTTCATCCATCGAGCCCTTCGCATCCCCTTGATCTGCTTCTACAGATCTAACCCTAATCCATAGGTGCTGTTGAGTGCCTGCCTCATCCCATAGGTGCAGCATAGCACCTGCTGCATTCTATAGGCATATTACAGTGCCTACCATCCTCACAGAACCAGAGCTTATCGCATAAGATCATCAAGTGCCATCGGGGCACCCTGCCATCAATATGCAATGGAGCAACAAAATAGCAAAGTAAGTATTTTATGCATTTTTATTTGATGTTATTTGGATTCTGCATGTTTTGTTTATTCAGATCTAGGGTTTTTAGTTTGCATTTTTGAGGGTTCACACTGTGGAACCCTCATTTTGTTTGCTAATGGCTTTATGTTTGTTGTGTGTGCAGGATCAGGTAGCATTCACCAAGGATTTTTGAGTAGCTGTTGAAGCTAGAGTGGCCCGATTACGGATAACCAGAAGCCCACTCACCCTATTGGAAGCAAGATACATTGGAGACACTACTTGTTTTGTAGCTAGGGTTTCGGAGAACCCTAGCATCTATATTTATTGTATCAAAATAAGTTCTTTTGAACAAACATATTGTAACAAAGGAGTTTCTTAGCTCCCCCCATTTATTGAATAAAATCATATTTTGTGCAGTCTCTTGTTCATTGAAATTATTTTACTTTCATATTTGTTTTAGTGTCGTATTTTTTCTTCAAAATAGGAACATCGATTCCTTGGCCAACACTATACCTAGTTGTGCAAGGGATAACTTACACATATACAGCTTGCACATTGACACTTGTGCATTTATTACATTGCATGAAGTAACTAGATAAATTGCCCCAAAAGTAATCTAAGTATGTACCTTGGAAGATACATTTACATAACGCAAATGATGAAATAGACTCTATTTCTAACACCCCCTTGTATTACATGATTTGGGTATTGAAGACTTTTAGTCTTCAATGTGGATCTTCTTCTTCGTATTTATCTTTGTATTATTTCCTTGCATTCTTTGTATTCAGGTTCAACAGGTAATCTGTGTCTTCATATGATGTAGAGTAAGTTGTAGCTAAAGCTTCCTCTTTTATTGGATTATATTTGGCTTGTTCAAATTCATCTTCTTTATCTTCTATCTAGCCACCTTTATAGTTCTCCTTACAAGTATCTTCATTTTATTATGATTGTTGATGAATGAGTAGAGCATGATGCAATTGTCCTCTCATATTTTTGTTTTTGATCCTTATGTACTTACCTTTTTGGTGTATTGGTTCTTCATTTTCTTCAACCTGTTCTCTTGCAAATATGTTAGTATCATTTTGAAACACCACAATATCTTGTGATACTTCCATGAGTGTAGGATGTATGTATTTTCATGGATTGAACCTTTTGCTTTTATTCCATCTTGATTCATAATGAGACATGTATTGATCCCATCCATATATCCAAATTTAATCATATAGTTTTTTTCTACTAGCTTGCTTACTGATATGATATTGAATGTTAATCCAGGAACATACAATACTTTTTATTTAGTAGAATATTTGGAAATTATTTTTTGGGTGTTACACATTTGTATCCATGTATAGGATAAGTTTGGTTGTTTGCAATTCTTAATATGTAACCTTTAGCAACTTTGAGATAGTAAAACCATTGTATATTTTCTATCATATGATGACTGGCTCCTGAGTCAATAAATCACATGTGATCATATTTTTTGAACTGGTTCCTATTGGAGTAAGTTTTACATTCATTGTATGACATTCCTTTACCCATTTGAAGAGGTTGAATTTGAAGAATTGTAGTATTTCTTATAGCTCCCTATATATGATATCTTATTGAAGTATATAAACTTTATTTGATAAAACCTTTATAAATCCTTAGTTTTGTAGGCTACCTTATGTCTCCCTAGTAATGAGAGTATGAAAACCTAATTTTAGGTTTTGAAGAAAGCGTATATTTTCCCAACTTGATAATATTAGACAAATATTATTATTATCAAGTTTTTTAGAATACCTTATGACTCCCTAAATATTTTGGAGTAGGATATAGTGCTTTTGTAAAAATATAGTTCAATTTTGGTTGATTTTGTACAAGTTTTGTAAATATCAAAAATCAACTTCTTAACATCTTATTACTCCTAATTGAACTAGGCACTTTTCAATTTTTAAAGAGGTTTTAATGTTGGATTTCTTTTCTCCATTTTTAGAAGTTTTGAGACAAGAAAATTATAATTATCCAACCTTAGTAAAAACCCTAATAACCTCTTTTTATATCCCTTGGATTATTTCTAATTTCCAATAAATTAATTTGATGTAGTAACCCTTGTGGCTCCCAAATTTGGAAAATTAGAAAAATAATAATATTTGTAAAATATTAAATGATTTAATCCAAGTATAATTCCTTATTTATCCTAGGAAAAACTGCAAATATTAGTTCAATTAGATAAGTTATCCCTTATAGCTTTTGTTTTCAAAATCTGAGTTACCCCTTTGCAAAGCCCATTTTTTCTAAAAATCTTTACATAAAGGAACAATGTACTCTATCATTGGCTTTAGAAAGATATCATTTAATAAACATACATGGGTCCTTTTATTTTGACATCGTGTGTATCACATCCTGGGCCACTACTATTCCATCTAGAATTTTTTTGCCTTCAACAAAACCACCTTGCTCACTTGAAATTAGATTTGGTAAAAAAAGTTTTAACCTTTCTACCATAAGCTTTGTTAATATCTTGTATACTACATTACATAGTGAAATAAGGCTATAATTATCAATTATATCACTAGGTGGGCCGTTAGGAATTAAAATTATAAAAGTATGATTCAAGGCTTTTAACATTTGCTTACTCTGTATGATTTCCTCCAGTGCCTCCACCATTGCTTGGCCCATAATTTCTCGAAAATTCTAATAAAATTCAACAGGGAATCCGTCTAGTCCTGGAGTCTTTCTTGTTTGCATTTTTTGTATGATCTATGAGGTTTCTTCCAAAGAAATTTCCTCCATTAATAATTTATTGTGTTCAAGTTTGACTAATTATGAAATTACCTCTAGTATCTTCTCCTGCCATATTGCATTCAAATTTTCATTGCTGCTAAAAAGAGTATGAAAGTACTTATTTTCTATAATTTTTATTTCACTTCCACTGGTTTTTACTTGACCCATCATATCTGTAAGACCTGTAAATCTATTTTGTTGTCTCCTGGCTATTGTTGTCTTATGAAAGAATGTTGTATTTTTGTCCTCCTCCTTTAAACATGTGATTTTGGTTCTTTACCTCTAATAGATTTCTTCTTTTTCTTAAAATACTTCCTCTCTCCTAATAATTTCTACCTCACGTTGCAGGAGTTCTTCTATAATAGTTTCTTGTTGCTCTCCAAATATAAACAAAAAAATATAGAGTAGTAAGGATAGATTCACATTCTCATCAAACTTCGGTTGAGAATTTGATTCCCCAAAACTCTATCCAAAATTAACAAATTCTATTCACACACCACAGATCCCTAAAGCTATAAGGATTGTACTACATTTTCCTCATAAATTTATGTAGTCATCCCCAAGATCTAAAGATCAGATCATTGGACTATGGAGTGAGTCTCCACCGGATCTATAGAAACTTGACTGGTAGTGGAGTAAGCTCATGTGGGGTGACATGTCTCTCTTCCAAAAAGGGAGACCTATGACTGCACATACAGACAAACTGGATTCTTGGTCCTCTTCATAACAAGTCATGCTTAATTTAATCATAATGGGTTAATGAACTTCACATGCACACACATTGGTTTTTGATTTCCTAGGGTCATTATCATGCTCAATATTTGGTACATGAAATTCACTTGCACACACATTGGTCCTAAAGAAATTTAGACAACCTTTAGTGAGTTTGGTTGATAACACTAGTATTTTTGAGTCTCTGGAAATCTATCAGTCTTCCATATCAAAATCCATATCTTTTTCCATATCAACATCCATATCTTCTTCCATGTAAGCATTCATGTTTTCATCATGGATCAACCCGCATAAAGCCACCAAGTTTGGTGCCCCCGATTGCAAAAATAATGAACAAAAATGGCCAACAAAATTCTAAACTATAAATGATCATTCGAACATCATGCATTCCTCTCATATAGTTTGCATTCATTATTCATATACATGCCATTTAGCTTACATTAATCATCCATACGTTTGCCATTTAGCTTGCATTAATCATCCATATAAGCACTATGCATACACATCATTATTAGCTTGCATTAATCATCCATAAAATATTCATAAAACATTTTCATAAAACATGCATTGCATACACACAAAAAATTCACATAAAAGATAACACAAACATAAAATCCATGTATATATATATATATATATATATATATATATATATATAATATCGCATGTACAATGATTGCCAAAAAGGCTACAATGGAGCACCAAGGCTCATATACAAAAGTGCATCTAAGCACTAAGATAATGTCCATGAGAGGACCCCTGAGACCTAGTAGGATCCCTAGACCTAGAACTCTGCCTAGATGTTGTGTGTCTTGATGACTCAATCCTAGAATACGATGGAGGATCTGGAAAAGGAATATGATAAGCCATGCATAACTCCTCCAAAGAGTGTGCATATGTCTCACTAGCCTATAGTTTTTGTAAGTCAATTTTATGATGATGCTCTCTCACCAATATCTCTTCCTGGAACCTCATGATCATCTCTTGATAACCCGTATTAGTCCCATATACCAATCTCTCTACCTCCATTTGAGCTATGATAGCCTACAGTCCAACTATGACTACATCCTATCCTACAAGAGACTCCCTATGAGCCTCTAGTGTAGTCTCTCGCTCCTCTCGAAGCTACTCCACCTCAACCCAAAGTCTAGCCAACTCAAATATATTTACTATCTCCTCATCATACTCCCTCTCATCCTTTTCGACCTCCACCTCGGGAGTCTTATGGGTTGCTCCCCTTGATCACCTTTGACTCATCAATCACTGAGACCTCATTCTCTTCGGAGTCATCCTTGACTTCACAGCTACCGCATCCCCACCCATCATCACCTTTGGTACCCATACTGTTTTACTCCCTTATTACCTACATCTGAGACCTCAAACTGCTCATCATCCTTTATCTGAACTCTCCATGGATCTGCACACGGAAGACCCACCTCATCCCACCAAAATTGGTACAGTACTGGCTCATTAGGCACACTTTGAGGCAAACTGAACTACCTCAACACTTGTGAGTATTAAAAGTACTACACCTTCTCATATCTCCTCCCAACTAGCCACCATGCCTGTCTCACCCATCGTAACTACTCCTCATCACCCTCCCACATGGCTCCACACCATGGCCTCCATACCACCTAAGCCAAAGTCAACCCTACCCACATATCTCTATACCATTGGCTGGTATGCTCCTCCTGACTCGACTGCACCTCCTTAGCCACTTCCCATTTCCTAGCATAGGTCTCACCCTCTGCCATGCCTAGCAAGGCAACCCCTCTATTTGAGCTACATTAAAGTTCTCTGAAGCCCAAAAATATAGAAGGAATATGCATCCAATCCCCTTCCTCCCTCTTCGTGTAATCTCATATAACTCCTGATATAAATGTGTAAATAATGCAAGAGTCCATGCATATGCTCTTGGATTGGTGAGTAGGTCACTCACCAATCCCAATAGGTTTCAAGGGAACCTACACCCCATGCTATTGGGGAGCACTATGTTCGCTAACACGAATATGATCAATGTTGGGAGTGCATCCAACTCTTAGCCTTGTACATGCTCAAATAATAAATCCCCCCATCTCCCATCCTCGCCTCTTGCCAGCGATCACCAAGCATATTCATCATCTCTGCATTCTTATTGTGGTCAACTATCACCTTCAAACCCTCTACTAGCATCTTGAGGATGTGTTATACATCCTCAAGCATGATAGTAGCCTCCCCAGTTGGCAGTTGAAAAGTCCCCCTATCTGAGTCCCATATCTCTATCAAATATGAGAGATATCCATCATACGACCTCACCACATCCAACCGAGCCACTCCCTCAAAACCCACCTTCATAAAAATCTCCCTTCACCCTTCATAAGCTTCTTCCTCATCTCGAGAATGAGAGGATATAACCGATGTCAAGGCTTTATCTCTCATAACTACAACAACAAAAATTTTACATTAGTATTAATCTTAAAAAAAAACAAAAATGCACAAAAGAACAAAGTGTTTTTTAACATTATCGGGGCAAATTTTGCCTCAACACAACTAGTAGCATTCGAGCCCTCTACCACCATATATCCCATGCAGATTTCCACTAGCCTCACTTCCCTCACCAATTCACTCCACTCCTCAAGTGCAGCTTCATAAACTTTCAAACGCATGAATGAGCCTCCAAATCCATCTTGTAAGCTATTTATAGATGTAGTTAGTGCACTCATGCACAGGGTGTTGCCTATGAACTGCAGGCATGCATGGGTACCTTTTGGTGCACCCAAGTGTATTTGGGTGCCTACAGGATACCAGAGGCATAGCAAGACGTCTGGTACCAAAATGACATGAAGACAAAAGTAATCAAAATAGTAGCTTGTCTCCTCAAAATCTTACCAAATTTCATCCTCAAATCATAATAATTATAAAATTAGGTTTTGTGAAAATAGAAATCATTTTACATGCATATTTTTTTAGCATAGCACTTACACTTCATATTCTTCATCATCCCATAATTTTTTGTGAAAATTGGAATTGATTTGACCATTGAATTGATTGTTTCCATCCAAAAAAGTGCAAAATCAACCACTAAAAGCTCTAACATTTACAAATTGACCTCAACTTTGGCAACATCATCACATTATTCCATCAACATTCTTCCATTATCATTTCTTCTAACACGCATTAAATATACAAGTGAATCTCGTATATAGTGGTTTATTCTATATACTTAGCGATTGCAGCAATTAGAATCCATGCAATTCGGTAAGATGAATAAATTACCATAAGAAAACTTGGTCATCATCATCATCACTTATCTCCTTGATTGAGATCACAATCACATTTGGTACTTCACATTTTGAGTGAAACCTTACCAAGAACAATTTGCACAAAATCAGTCATTGATGTCCTTTTTCGTGGGGCAAGAAACCATGGATAATTAATATCACAATTACTCATTAATTTGACCATAGTCACAAGACAAAAAATCCTGATAGGTTGATTGGTTCTATGATGAAATTACATGGAGAAAGCTTCCACAGTCAATACTCACCCCTATGTTGACTTTGTCATCCTACATCTTCATAACCTACATACTCAATGATGCCAATAAGGCATTTTCTTCAACAACATTGAATCACCCCAAATTTTGGGTAACCACATTTGGTTTTTATCCTCCCACGACGGGATAAATATTACATGATTATGACATCTACATTTAACACAACCCCTCTCCCACCGTTGGGGCAAAAATTGTATCATATTTTACATCATTTATATCATCCACATCATATCACATTTTACACCAATCCCCTTTGCACCATTGGGGCAAAAATGATATCACATCATTCATAATTTGCACAATTTTTTTAATTGGCTCATGAGATTCATTTGTAATATCATTCACCAATTGAGGGGGTAAGCTACGCAAATTCCAAAATTCTTTATTCTTTTGTCTTCAACATTATTGCCAAAAAATCCAACAAGAGAGAGAAGTTGCTTTTGTGCCCAAATCCCAACCAGGTGTCTCGTGTTTTTGCACCATATTGTATTTCATGCAACATGGTACAAAAAGGGGCATCTGTATAGACCAAATCCTAGCCACTTTTCCACCATCACCCTTTCCCGTAATTCAATTGGCCATTCCATGCCTTCCTGCCATCCAATGGCCCACTTTAGCCTTTTTCTACCATTTTTTGATCCCTATTTGAATTATTTATGATTATTTTATATTATTTATATTTAAATATTATTTTATATTATATTCTAATATATTTATAATCCAATTAACCTCAACCATCCGATCTAATCTAATCTTAGTCGTCCATATTCCTTAATTTGTGTCACACCTAAAGCTTAATATCAGCCCTTGGATCCGCTTTAATATTAGCCACATGATCAAAAGTGTTAAGCTAAAACCCTAAGAAAACCATAGGCTTGATAATAAATAGGAGCATTCTCAATTCTCAACCCCTAAATCCTAGAAATTTTTCTAATTTATTCGAACTAGATTTGATTGGAGCTCTTACTTTTTGAGTGAATCCAACCTACACTGCCTTAGTTGTGCCCTAGCATAGCCTTCCCCAAAATTCTAGCTTACCCTAGGATTTTAGTATTCCAATAATCTCTACAACCCATTTCTACCATTGCCATTGTCGTTCATCCACCGATCCCTTCACATCCCCCAATCTATTTTTGCATATTTAACCCTAATCCACAGGCGTTGTTGAGTGCCTACCTCATCCCATAGGTGCAACAAAGTATCTATTGCATTCTACAGGTATAGCACAGTGTCTACCGTCCTCATAGCTGCAAACCAAATTTTATCACATAATATCATCAGGTGCCACCTGAGCACCCTATCATCAATATGCAACAGAGCAATATAATAGCAAAGTAATTATTTTATGCATTTTTATTTGATGTTATTTAGATTTTGTATGTTTTTTTATTTAGATCTAGGGCTTTTAGTTTATATTTTTGAGGGTTCACACTGTGGAACCCTCCTTTTTTTTTCTAACGGATCTATATTTATTGTATGTGTAGGATCAGGTAGCATTCATAAATGATTTTTGAGTAGCTACTGAAGCTAGAGTGGCCCGATTACAGATAACCAGAAGCTCACCCTATTGGAAGCAAGATACATTGGAGACACTAATTTTTTTGTAGCTAGGGTTTTGGAGAACCCGGAGAACCCTACCATCTATATTTATTGTATCAAAATAAGTTATTTTGAACAAATATATTGTAACAAAGGAGTTTCTTAGCTCCCCCCCATTCATTTAATAAAATAATATTTTATGCAGTCTCTTATTCATTGAAATTATTTTACTTTCATATTTATGTTAGTGTCGCATTTTTTCTTCACAATAGGAACACCGATTCCTTGTCCAACACTATACATAGTTGTGCAAGGGATAAATTACACATATACAGCTTGCACATTGACACTTGTGCATTTATTACATTGCATGAAGTAACTAGATAACTTGCCCCTAAAGTAATCTAAGTATGTACCTTGGAAGATACATTTACATAACCCAAATGATGGAATAGACTTTATTTCTAACACACCCTTGTATTACATTATTTGGGTATTGAAGACTTTTAATCTTCAATATGGATCTTCTTATTCATATTGATCTTTGTATTATTTCATTGTATTCTTTGTATTCAGGTTCAACAGGTAATCTGTGTCTTCATATGATGTAGAGTAAGTTGTAGCTAAAGATTCTTTTATTGGATGATATTTGGCTTGTTCAAATTCATCTTCTTTATCTTCTATCTAGCCACCTTTATAGTTCTCTTTACAAGCATCTTCATTTTATTATGATTGTTGATGAATGAGTATAGAATGATGCAATTGTCCTCTCATATTTTTGTTTTTGATCCTTATGTACTTACCTTTTTGGTGTATTGGTTCTTCATTTTCTTCAACCTGTTCTCCTGCAAATATGTTAGTATCATTTTGAAACACTACAATATCTTGTGATACTTCCATTGAGTGTAGGATGTATGTATTTTCATGGATTGAACCTTTTTCTTTTATTCCATCTTGATTCATAATGAGACATGTATTGATCTCATCCATATATCCAAAGTTAATCATATAGTTGTTTTCTACTAGCTTGCTTACTGATATGAGATTGAATGTTAATCCAAGAACATACAATACTTTTTGTAGTAGAATATTTGGAAATTATTTTTTGGGTGTTACACATTTGTATCCATGTATAGGATAAGTTTGGTTGTCTGTAATTCTTAATATGTAACCTTTAGCAACTTTGAGATAGTCAAACCATTGTATATTTCCTATCATATGATGACTAGCTCCTGAGTCAATAAACCACATGTGATCATATTTTTTGAATTGGTTCCTATTGGAGTAAGTTTTACATTCGCTGTATGACATTCCTTTACCCATTTTAAGAGGTTGAATTTGAAGAATTGTAGTCTTTCGTATAGCTCCCTATATATGATATCTTATTGAAGTATATAAGCTTTATTTTATAAAATCTTTATAAATCCTTAGTTTTGTAGGCTACCTTATGTCTCCCTAGTAATGAGAGTATGAAAACCTATTTTTAGGTTTTGAAGAAAGCTTATATTTTCCCAACTTGATAATCTTAGACAAATATTATTATTATCAAGTTTTTTAGAATGCCTTATGACTCCCTAATGATTTTGGAGTAGGATATAGTGCTTTTGTAAACATATAGTTCAATTTTGGTTGATTTTGTACAAGTTTTGTGAAGATCAAAAATCAACTTCTTAACATCTTATTACTCCTAATTGAACTAGGCACTTTTCAATTTTTAAAGAGGTTTTAATGTTGGATTTATTTTCTCCCTTTTTAGATGTTTTGAGACAAGAAAATTATAATTATCCAACCTTAGTAAAAACCCTAATAACCTCTTTTTATATCCCTTGGATTATTTCTAATTTCCAATAAATTAATTTGATGTAGTAACCCTTGTGGCTCCCAAATTTGGAAAATTAGAAAAATAATAATATTTGTAAAAATATTAAATAATTTAATCCAAGTAGAATTCCTTATTTCTCCTACGAAAAACTGCAAATATTAGTTCAATTAGATAAGTTATCCCTTATAGCTTTTGCTTTCAAGATCGAGTTTTAACCTTAGTTGATAACCCTTGTATCTCCAAATATGAAAGCAAAAATAAATTGGGATTAAACCTTACCTTTTGGATGCTAAATATCCTCATTGTTCGGTGCTTTCTTTGGCTGGATATAACAAAAATATAAATATCATCTTTGGCACTAGAATCAATGGAGATACCTTGGAGTTGCTTGTCTGCAATGCTAGTACGTAGGTGTTGTAAAAATAGGAAGGTTTGACCTTCAATTCTAGGAACCTTTAATGCTCCTTCTTCCTTCCTTCCACACTGCGCTTTATATTTCTTTGACCATGCTTTGTTCTATTTTGAACTTTGGACTTTGGATACTTTTTATGAGTGAATAATCATGGGCTTTGTGACACGTGTCACACTCATTAAAAATGAGCATTCCTCTCCTTCTATAACATCCTAATTTCTTGTTCAATGCTCTTTGATTATTCTGTAACGTATGGCCACTCATGTGAGCACTTTTTGACAAGTAGAAGATGCAAAAGAGATAATAATGTCAAGCAGTTTATGCAATGTATGACAGACAATCATGCAGTATGAGCAAAAAAACGGATGCAAGATGACACAAACAAAGCATAAGAATAATAAGATGAGAAAGAGAAACAAAAGGAGAACATATAAGAAATTATGTGAATTCATGCATAATATTGTTTTGATTTCGTTATCTCTTTAAAATCATTACCATATAATGTTATTAAGTGATAGGCTCCTAATCCAAACTTGGCTATTATGACAAAGGGGCCTAACCAATTGGGCTGAAAATTGTCCTTTAGATATATCCAAGCATTAGTGTTATTTTGGTTTTCCTTGAGAACAAGGTCCTCAACTTGAAAAGAATGAGTGCAAAATTACTTATATTAAGTTCATTTGAGCCTATTCTAATAGGTTCAAAAATGCTCTAAGGTATGGATGTTCTTCTCATCCAACAAATATAATTGGTTTAAATGATCCAAATTATACTCATCACTGATCGAGGCATATTTCAACAAGATACACAAGGATGGGACTTCTAACTTGAATGGGAAGACTATCTCAGTACTATAGACCAAGAAATAGGGTGTTTCACCTATAATAGTTCACATGTTGGTACAATAGGACCACAAGGTAGGGTACAATTGGATATTCCAATCATGACTAGTCTTAGTTACTAGCTTCTTGAGGATCTTAAATAAGGACCTGTTGGATGCTTCAGCCTGATCATTACCTTGAGGGTAATATAGAGTTGACCATTGTGAAAAATCTTGTACTTAGTATAAATCTTATGGACATCCTTGTTCTTGAAAGCAGTGTTATTTTTAGAGAGGATTACCAAAGGAATCCTATATCTACAAAGGATTTGGTTGAAGATAAACTTAGAGACTTGGGCTCAAGTCACTATAGCCAAGGATATGACTTCGACCCACTTGGTGAAGTAATCTATTACCATGATGATAAACTTATGACCATAAGACAATGAGGGGATAATCTTCCCTATAATTTCAAATTCCCACATGGAGCATGAATAAGTATTTCATCGTGTCGGCACTTGTTACAATATCAAAAAATCCATACATCTATCTCCATGGAAGGCCAACAACAAATTATCTAAAGGAGCTTCTTTGGCAATATCATTACTACTAAAATGGACTCCACATGATCGTTCACGAGCTTCACTAAGGGCTAGTCAAGCTTCATCAAATTTAAGGCATCGTAAGAGGATACCCTCAAAATAATGTTGATATAAAGTATTGTTGATTATGATGAATTGACACTCTCTTTTATAAAAGCTTTCATTGGTTGTGATCTAAGCCATTAGGCAGTGAACAATTGTTAAGGAAATTAAATATTTTTATGTACCAAGGCTCAAATTTAGAAACTCCAATGTATAGGACATATAATGAAAATAGGCTAGAGATAAGGGTTGTAAGCTCTTAGATTTGTCGAATGATAATTTTTGCCTAATCATATTCTAACTCCAAGGGGATAAGGAATGCAACAATGGCCATGGCATTTACATGATAGTTGAAGGATCTAAGGATAAACTCTAAGGTTACTCTTTCAAAGGTTGACAAAAGGTTGGTGATAATCTCCTTGTAATGTTTTAGCTTATCATCCTTGGTTTGATAAATGTTTTTGATTTGATTAACCATAAGTTGAGAGTCACCAAATATTGAAAGGACTCTAACCTTCAAGGCTAAGGGCTACCTTAATAACTAATATCAAGCCTTCATATTTTGTAGTATTATTAATGCAATAGAAATAAATATTGAAGGAAAGGGGGATGAATTATTTTTTAGGGATTACTAGAATGATTCCAGCCCCAATGCCCTTTAAGCAACATGGTCCATCAAAAAACAATGACCAAGACTCAAGCTCTTATATGGCTAGGCTAAGACACTCATTAAGGAACTTGATAACTTAGGGATGAGAAGACTCTAGGGGAATAGCAACAAGCTAGTCAAACTTGATGTCTATTTTAAGTGCTAACATCATTTTCCTTTCTAAAAACCTTTTATTTAGGTTTATGAGCAGTCTCTTCTTCCTTGAGTCTATTATAAGGCTACTGTGATTGCAACTCTTATAATGAGACCTTTTTTCGAGGTCTTTAAAATATTTAGTCTTCTCCTTGTTGCTACAAGTGCTAGAATGATTCTAAGAAGATATTCTTCCTAGATCTCTTATAGGAAGCTTCCCAACCTTTTTTAAATCTCCTTCCTACAACAAGTTTTTAGAAATTGGAACGAAATAATTTATAATTCTAGAGATAATAATATTCACTAGTTGATTTGTCAATCTAGTGGTATGAATGTTGAGTCCTAGTATTCACGAAGTTTTTTTGAAACTTTGTGGAAAGACTAGCCAAATGTAATCTCATAATTTTTATAATTGAGATTTATTTCAATCTTGACTTATGATTCTCTCTAATCCTATTGACTACTATGGCTTTTTCTATCAATTTATTCCTAATGGTAGTGTTTGCATGTAGCAACGCACAATGGCATATCCGATTTTTAAATATGTAGGCCAACAATAACAATGGTGACTCTCCCTAGTCCTATTGACCTACTAGACTTCTCTTATGACAAATTTTGCAAGTGGCAGTGCACAATGGTGAGTTCAATTTGCAAAAATGTAGAGGAACTATGATGGATGTATGCCCTCCTATTCTTGATTCATCGTGGCTCTCATACCACTATTATATTTTAAGGATATATGCAGTGGGAGATGTCTAATACATGTCCTAATAAGATGCAAAAAATATGAGAGAGTAATTCTACAATATGATTGAAATATACTATAAATAGAAAGTCGTAAAAATACAATGCAATATGGAGGTCATGGTCACTCCATTAATATAAGCTAAATAACTACATTGTACTCCATATAAGAGTTCTACCACTATCTACTACTCTCTACTACAATGCACTTGATATATTTTATATGTACATGATATCTTTGATCTATCACTATGAGACCCTTTATATAGGAAGATAGATTCTTTGGTCAACACTCTACCTACTTGTACAAGGGGACATCTTGCACATTACAACTTGTGCATTGAAACTTGTACATTTATTGCATTACTTGAAGTAAGTAGCTAACTTCCCCCTAAAGTAAACTCCTACTCTAACTATGTACCAAAGGTGGTACATTTACATGACCCAAATGATGTAATATGCTCTAACTCTAACAAACACTTATATGTGGTTGTATCTCATCAGCCACTCTAAATATGATGAGCATAAGTGCCCTTGCATCTCCTTCATCATACTTTTGCCTAGTTCTAGCTTCTTCATGATGAGTTTCATCACCAGTAACAATATCCTAGAGTTTTTAAACCACAAGTATTGTTCTCATTTTTGTCTTCCATGGTGCAAAATCTAGACCCTTAAGCAACTAATATTTTGTGAGAAATATATTTAAGGTAGACATGGTGAGGGTTATTTATATCTCCAAATGGTTTCCTTTCCTTATTTACCATAGTTCCTCTACATCAATCCTTTTGATATAGCCATCAGTTACGTGGAAGAATCTAGTCCTCTTGATATATGTGATTGTACATGAGAGAGACCTCAAGGTACATGAAGGAGATTGATACGTGGCACCAAGGTAGTACTAAAAAGGATTCATTTTAGCAATGACACCTGCTTAAAGAGAAATCTTCATGTGTCGGCATAACTTCCCTATATACTTAGATTATATCAATTTTAAAATTTAAGTCTAACGATAGTAATAAATGGGGTAAAAAATGGAATGAAATAAAATAACACAAATATGTGTTCTTTTTCTTTCCCGATGATTTATAGGATCAATGCCCAGACACGGTTATGGAAGTTACATTAGGCGTTAGACACAGTAACTAAATGTGACAGCATTACCTATAAATGCAAGTTAGAGAAAAAAATTATAATAAATGTTGCAATTGTTCAAAGTATATGTTTGATTTCTATGCATAAAATTTTAATTTTTGATGAGACACAATTTTCTTGCAAGAATTACAAACTTTTAATTTTTCAAATTCCCCTTTATTCTTAAAAAATTGCTCACTTAAACATAATGCACTTATATACCTTATAACTCCCTAAATGCACTTTATAAAAAAATATTCTCTATAGTCTATTTATTTATTTTCATTAATAAAGTATTTTCTTTCAACTTATTAAAAAAAACTTTTCAACTTTCTTCTTTAAAACTCAATTTTTCTTAAGAAACTAATTCACCATGAGAATTGAACTCGTGACCATTTTCCTCATAAATTTCACTCTGCTTTTGGGAACCAACTCTTTCCCTATGCAATTCACAAATTTAAAAGAAGAATATCAAAGTAATTCCTTGCATATTCCAATGACAACTAGGCAAGACAACTCAACTTTCCTACATTTCCACTCAAATTTGGTCATGTGCCATTTCAACGTTTTTCTACTTCAAGCAATAGATTTCGTTATTGCCTACATTAAATATATATTATTGGATTCATTATCCCATAATTACAGTGCAATCTGAAAACCACTTGTGTTCAAAGCACTACTCGAAATTGTCTTTGCAGCTCTACCCAAAATCTACCTTTATCTTCACAATGCTATCTTCCCATCTTCAATAGGAGAATCTCGCCACTTCCATGTGTCAGTCGAGAATTAAAAATATCTTCTTCAAAATGATTCTTTGAGAAAATGTTACAAAAAAATACTTCTTTAATTCAACAACTTTACTCAGGAATTAATTCTACACACGTTCTACCTTCTTTTTTTTGGTAAATAAGGTACAAATTCATTACAACCGGGTTTTATAGGTTGACCCAAAACCTATTACAAAATCAGCACAAAGCTTAAGCGGAACAAGACCTCAATAGGGACAGTCTGTCCTTAGCCCCCTACTGGGGCCACATAGCCAACAAAGAGCAACACGCTTACAAAGGATTACACGCACCTAAGAACACATGTAGTCGACAATTTCGCCTCCTAACACTTTCTCTTCTCTTTTGGTCACGAAAATGTGACATGTCGCGATATCGCGACACTTTTCCTTCCTCCTCTTTCTTTTCTCTTTTGGTCGCGAAAAAGCGACATGTCGCGATATCGCGACACTTTTCCTTCCCGCTCTTTCTCTTCTCTTTTGGTCACGAAAATACGACATGTCGCGAAATCGTGACACTTTTCTTTCCTGCTATTTCTCTTCTACCTTTCTTCTCAAACTAGGGTTGTGACTTTCAACATCATTTGTTTGTAGAACACAAGGAATAAACCATACTCTAGTCTTTCAAATGATATTTCTTTGAGCTCTTCTATAATGTCTCCAAGTGCACTGCCAAGATACTCAAGAATAAGACAAGTGGTTGCAATGAACTACAAGATAAGACAAGAGGCACAAGAGGAATATAGTCAATGTTTTGTAGTTGAACAAATCTCATAGGAAGTAGTCCTTTCTTAGAAATATATTGCAAAACTTTAACTACTCAAGCCAAAGTAGTCAAAATAACAAAATCACAAGGAAAAAAAGCATGCAACTTATCCTATGGAGAAGAATCGTACAAATTATGAAAGCAAAGGTGGGGATAGCAATAAATACACTCTTTGCTTTTAAAAAAACAAAGGTCGTCACATCAACACCCAATTATTTAAAACATAAATTATTTTTAAAATAAACACACACACACACACACATATATATATATATATATATATATATATATAACTTTAAAGTATGGATTGTAAGCTTCTCCTAAACTAGACATAACTTTTGTTAGTGTATAGAATCATAAACAATGTAATATAACTGATCCAGTGACCTTTGATGCACTATCACAATATATGATTATTAATATTAAAGTTACACTACACAATTCCATTGTTTGTTGAAAAGTTCAAAAAAATGTCAAACTTATTATTGAGAACAAATGCTTCAATCTTCAATGACTTTTGATGCACTATCACAACATATGATTATTAATATTCAACAAGTTGCACTATACAATCCATTATTTTTTGAAAATTTGGAAAATTTGTGAAACTTATTTTGAACCATTGTTTCCAGAAAATACCAATCCTCAATAATCATAGCTTCTAAATAGTCTTATAAAAGAGTTTATATTCCAAGTAAAAACACATTATTTATTTTTTCTTAACCCTAATCTACAAAAGATAAAGTAGTTTTTAATGTCCACAAGGCCATAGGCCATATGGTACAATCCTCATGGAAGATGTTGTTTACACAATATCTGGTTATCCAACGACACTTTAGTTACCTAAGCATGGCATACAACCCTAATCCCCCATAGGATTTGAACCTTGGGACTCCTATTTATAGTTCCAAAGTCTTCATCAATAGGCCCATTATAATTGTAAACTGAATTTGTTAGGTATGTTTCAAAATTCTTTGTTGTATACCTTACTTCTATACTTCATTGAATTTTTTGCTTTGTGGTTGATCTAGAAAGAGGTAGAAGGAAACAAAACATAGGAGCCAAGGGAAGCTACAAATTGCATTTTGATCAGAGGATTTTGCTTTACTAGATTCCTAAAGTATGTGACTTTTAATAATTTATATCGTTGGCATGTCTACTACATTTGCAACTAAAAATGTGATAAGTGATATTCATAGCCTTTATTTCCGTTTATGTCAATTAACCTACTTTTGGCCTTTCTTTGATGATTACTTGAACTACATATCTTTTGGAAAACCACATAACACTAGGATTCAATTCCGTTTGGTTTTGTTCTCGTAATTTGGGCTTCCTCCCTAGAGCTCTGGAAGAGAAAACTATGGCATCAATTGGGTAGATGAAGTGCTTTCTAGTTGTTGTGGAATTGAAGATAAGATTGCTTCCTCAAGAGATCCCAATGGGGATACCTTTGGATCCTCTTTTACAGAGACAAAGTTCTTTTACAAATTTGTTGAAGGAAAAATCTTTAGCAAATATTGACGAAGCACAAAAAACTGCATTAAAAAATGATCTCTATGACTGTTGGAAAAATATCAACATCTCAAAGAGTCAATGGATTCTTGCCAAAATCAAAATCAAGGCCAAATATTGTCATTGAGCAGAGGATGGTAGAAGAAACAATATTATATAGAGCCAATCATGATTTGATCTGTAAATTCATGGGTATTCGTCCTACCCTGAATTTTTTGCATTCTTGGGTTCGACAAAACTGAGAGCCTCTTGGTGAGTATTCTTTGTGGTTTATTAGTAATGGATATTTTATTGTTAGTTTTTCCTCACTTGCCAATAGAAATAGGGATTTTGAATCGAAAAAGAGGAATCATGGTCCGATAGGATTATTTGTTCAACCCTGTAGCCTCTTGGTGAGTATTCTTTGTGGTTTATTTGTAATGGATATTTTATTGTTAGTTTTTCCTCACTTGCCAATAGAAATAGGGATTTTGAATCGAAAAAGAGGAATCATGGTCCGATAGGATTATTTGTTCAACCCTGTAGAGTGGTATTTGATCCTCAAATTGAACCCATTGTTGTCCTGGTTTGGATCCATTTGTATGCACTTCCAATGGATTTTTGGAGTGAGTAGGTACTAGAAATCATTGGTAATTCCCTTAGAAAATATTTGGGTGTTTCCAAAGACACAATGGAAGGAAACATTGTTTATGCTATATTATGTGTGGAAATGGATCTCAACCAACCTTTACCAGCAGAGGTTGAACTCGAACTTGCAGGACTATCTTGCATTTAGTAACTAGATTATGAGGCACTACCTTCAGGTGTAGAGTTTACCATAAATATGGGCATTTAGCCCTATCCTACCCAAACAATATGAGCATAAAAATAGAGGCTCCTTTAGGAATGTTGAATCTTCCTAAGGAGGATAATTCAATAGTCAATAAAGAAATAGCCAACATTTCTCAAGGTGGAGAAGCACAAGGAGATGGTTTTGAATAGCCCAAAATAAGGAGAAGGCAAAAAAAATATGGCAAAGAGCAAACCCAACTCAAGCCCTCAAATAGGTATGAGATCTTCAAGACACTAGTGGACTAGGAAGAAGAATAATTCATGGAAGGAGTGGATGGGAATAATAAAAACAATAACAACCATGTTCAAGCCCCTCTTTCACCTCCTCCTATACTAGAGCAAGTAATAGAGTGCAATGAGTTACCACAATCAGATATTGCATGGCCATTGATAGTGCATAACCAAGAGTAGCCAATAATAAAGGATGTCATCATACATATAGCATAAAAGAACAAAGTAAAGCCAACTCTAGGGATAACTCAGGTGGAAAAGAGATCAAAGAATATTAGCTCTCAAAGAGTGGGTGGAAAATCAAATAAGGAATTGATAATTGTTCAAGAAGACAAAGTGATTACTGGGGGATTGATGAGGCCAATCGACTCTTACTAATCTCAAGGTAACCAATGATTATACAAACATATAATATTAGGGGTTTAAATAGTAGAGCTCATCAATCTATTGTTTGAAGACTCTTTGAAAAAAGTAAAACATATTTTTTGCTATCTAAGAGACAAAAATATCGTTGGATCTTATGTATAAAAAAATAAATAAACTTTGGAGGGGTGGTAGTCATATGGAAGTGGCTACCCAAGGGGCATCAAAGGGGATAATTACCTCTTGGAACTCTCTTGAATGGACATCGATAGAACATATAGCTTGGAGGGGTGTCCTCACATCACATTTTACAAACAATATGATAGTTGAGCAGGTTTTAATCACAAATTTTTATGGGGTTCAAAACCTAGATGGTCAGATTCGTCAATGAAAAGTGGTGCATAATATGAGTCTCCAAGGAGGAGTTAGATTGGATTGTTGTTGGGGATTTTAATGCTAAATTATCTAGATATTAGGAAGGGGGAACCCCAATTTTGGATCTAGGGGATCAACTTATGATTGCCCAAGTCCATGCATTACACTTGTGGATATTAAATATCCTGGAACCAACTATACTTGGACTAATAACAGGAGGGAACCACATAGTAGGAAGGTGAAGTTCGACTAATAACATGAGATACTTGTTCCACTTATATTTTTCTCATATTGGATAAAGGCTTGGGTAGACTCATCTTGAGGAGAAGACAACAAGGTTTGCTGATAGGTATCAACTCCTCATAGCAAGGGGGTTTTGTAGAGGACAGGCAGATCTTGGATGGTGTGATTCTATCTCAAGAGGCAATCCACTCAATGCAAATATCTAGCAATAGAGGAATGTTCATAAAATTGGATATGTCAAAGGCTTATGATAGGGTGGAGTGGAGCTTCTTGTCAAGGATGATAGCAGCCTTCAATTTCTCTCAGGATTGGATAGAATGGGTCATGAGTTGTGTTTCTACTCTGACATACTCAATGTCAATCAAAGGCCTTCCCTCACAACCGTTTGGAGCTACTCGAGGCCTTCATCAAGGAGATCCTTATTCCCCTTATATTTTTCTCATATTGGTTGATGGCTTAGCTAGACTCATCTTGAGAAGACAACAAAGTTTGCTAACAGGTATCAAGGTGGGTGAGGAGGTTTTGACTCACAGTTTGTGGATGACATAGAATTGGTGGGAGTGGCCAACTTCAAGGAAGCAAGAATGATTACAGATACTCTTGTTGTTTACCTTAGGGCCACAAACCAATTCATCAATAAAAAAATCCAAAGTGGTCTTTTTCAATCTTGATTGAAGGCTTTAGGACAAAATTTTAGAGATCTTAGGATTCGTTAGGACTTCTCTCCCAAGGTATATTTGGGGGTCTCTTTGCATTTTTAAAAACTAAATATAGATATCTGGAGGAATCTTTTGGATTGTATCAAAGAAAGAATTAATCATTGGTCTCACAAATGGTTAAGCTTTGGGGGTAGATTAATTTTTTTGCAGTTAGTCATTCAAGCTATGCCAATTTATAAATTTTCTATCCTTGCTACCCCACATACCATATGGAAAGAGTTAGACAAGATGGCTAGAAAATTTTTATGGGAAGAAGTAAAAGGAAAAAGGATATGGGCCTTAGTAGGTGTTGAGAAAGTAAGTCAGCCCAAGGTAAAGGGAGGTTTGGGACTGAGGAGATCAGAGTTAAATAATAAAGCTTTGGCTAGAAAGCTTTATTGGAGGTGGATCTCCTAACCAACTTCTTTATTCAATAGAGTTTTAACTAATAAATATTTGGGACAAGTGAACCCGAATGAGGTGAGTTGTTTCCCTTTGGATGGTAATGGGTCCTTAGTGTGTCAGGCTCTAAATTTAGGATCTGATATAGTGAAAGATGGATTATTTTGGAAAGTGGGGAGAGGGGAAAAGGTATGATTTTGGACAAATCAATACCCACCTATCATTATTGAATTCCCAAAACTGCAACCAGTAAAAACAACCATGGAAAGAAGGGGTTGGATCCAAATTGAAAGTTATTTCAATACTAATCAGCTAGGGGATTATAAGTTTAAGCAATTTAAGAAGTTGGATGAGTGGCCAATTCCAATCCCTCCAAAATTGGCACCCATCATGACTAAAATCTTGGCAGAAATATTTCTCATAGGTAGAAATGAGGAGGATGAATTAGCTTGGGGCTATGGGAGCCTTGGAGTCTACATAGTGAAGGATGGATATAATAAGATCCTTCTAGAACCTTCTCATGCATATCAGGTTGAGGATTGGAGAAAGATTGGGCAGTCCAAGGATTGGTCGAAAGTAAACTTCTTTGCCTAGCAGTTCATGCACAAGGAAATTCTTACTTTTGATAATTTGAGACGTAGGGAAATCATTGGTCCATCTCAATGTGTTTTATGCTACAAGAGCAAGGAAACATCTAACCACTTGATGTTTGAGTGCCCATTCACGCACCAGATCTGGAAGCGATAGTTTTTATCTTATAAAATTCGAGCCAATGGTGATTTGAATCGAATTAATATTTGGGAAAGATGGAAGAGGGGTAGATTTAAATCTAAAGCTCTTTGTATTAGTTGGAAGCTTGGATTAAACTTCATTTTTAAAGGAACATTTTCATCCTTAAATGGCGTTTGGTAGGTCATTTAAAGCAAAGTCACAAAAACTATGGTAGTGTATGCTAAAGAGGAAACTCGGGCTGATATAGGGACGATGGAGAAGGAAGTTGAAGTGCAAGAGGAGCAGAACAAAGCTAGTTGGAAACCACCCCCAGAAGGTTGGATTAAAATTAATAATGATGGAGTTGCAAAATGCAATCCGGGTAGAGTTGGAATTGGAGTGGTTTTCAAGATTCATGTTGGCGCAGTGCTCGATTAGGAACTGCAAGGCCTAGGAAAGGCCATGAACAATGAAGTAGAAGCATTAGCTATCAAATCTACTTCTATCTAGGTGGTAAGACAAGGTTACAAAAGGATAATCCTAGAATCAAATTCTCAAATATTGGTAGGAGCTCTGGATTGCATGAGGAACTTTGCTTTGAAGACATGGAGGTTGAAGATTCTTGTCACCCAAATTAAGGAATTGTGGAAGGAATTAGATGATGTGATTCTAGTTTATGTGAGTATAGATCTAAATAAAGTGGTAGATTTCTTGGCTAAGATGGGTACTGAGAAGGAGGTAGGGGTTTAGTGGCACAATGGCATAGCTATTGAGGATGAGAGGATTAGGTAGGTTGGTGAGCAAATCCAATCTAGCTAGTTGGACGACCATTGTAGAAATATGGTTTAGGAGATTTGGTTCCAATGCAAATCTTCTTTTACTGTTGTAAATAGGTGGACAGCCATTATAGAAATATAGTTTAGGAGATTTGGTTCCAATGCAAAGCTAAGGTTGGGAGAAGTCTCATCCCAACTTGTAAATGATCTTTGTTATAATATAAGATTTTCAAATTCTTTTAAAAAAAAATATTCCATAAAGTGATTGGTGATAACTGCAAACTTGTAGTCAACTCCAATCAAAATTTAGTCAAAGTCCACTTGAATGGTCCTTGCACCAGCCTGAATTGGATCATACGCTGAATTCCTCCCTCTCCTCAAGAAAAGATTCTAGCAATCATAGCCTTAGCTTGGTCTCTTTATTATCACAGTACCTAAACATAACCATACAGGCCAGATAAACTAAAAAGTAGGACATGATATAACTTTGTAGCCTTTATTTTCATTCATTTCAATAGGCTTACTTTTGTCCTTTTCTTTGATGATTACTCGAACAACATCTGTCCTTGAAACCCACACCACAGTAGGATTCAATTCCACATTGCGATTACTGGAATCTGTATTCAGCTCCAAAACAATTATTCAGAGTTCACTTGAATGGTCCTTGTACCAGCCTGAATTACAATAAATATTGCATGGTAGTAATAACCATATATGATGTATTTGGGATAATCATGCTTTGTTGTCAAAAACGAAAAAAACATTAAATTGTCAAAAGCATTTAAAATGGCTGCATTCTTACATTTTGCAAGGTCATCACATCAATACTTAATAAGCACATAAATATGTACTGCAGAATGCTAAACCAATGTGATTTCAAAAATTTGAAAGTTCATTCCTTCATTCCACAGAAGGAATAAATAGTGATAGGAACATGGGAATATGCATGCATTGAAGGAAATAACTTATACAAATGTCCACACGGGTCAATGGGACTCGAAAATACAAACGGTTCCAATGGAAAGTAGTACTGTAGAAATGGCCATAGGAATTGGAAACTAACAAAAAAGACTAAGTTGAGAAATCATAGAACATCTGATACAACAGTTACAAATATGTATGTCAAGACTACGGCTTTAGCACTTGAATTTTGAACCCTTGAAACATCTATCTTATTAATCTGAAATCGACACCAAAATAACATATGCATGTCAAGACTATATTTCACTTCATTTTTATGCCGAACTGTTAGCTAGAAGATCATAAAATGCCAAATTTAGTGTTACATAAGAGCACTTACAACCTAAGGAAGATATAATGACATCTCTAAAGTAAAACAGATGCAAAAGATTGTAGCTTAAGACATATTAAGTTATTAACACTGCACAAGTTATAGAACTTAAACGGCATGCTCTTCCGGGTTTTGGTGAGCACCTCACTAGGAGACTGACTCAGAACTCAAAAGTTCTCAATAGAAAATACTTAATATGGCAAACTTTGTAAGTAAATTGCCAGACTCTAAAAGAAACACCAAAGACCAGCTTCAAATAACATAACTTTACAAATAAGATTGCAATCCCTCTCAACATAAATAGCATAATGAATATTGATAAGCTCTTTAGTGTTCGCTTCAACTGCAAGAATATATGAAAATGGTCCACTTTATTAGAAAATCCTTTACCTCCTGTGAAGCTGTAAAAATGTGGAATGTTAATAACGTTTGTATTATCTATAGTGTATCATTTGAAATAATCAATTTTCTAAAGAACCCAATACATCAATTTTATAAATTCAGTTTCCAATATCAATTTCATGAGTCCTTGCACTTTGAAAGGCAGCTTATGCAAATGAAAGTTTTAACGGCTGGACATATCAAGAATCAATTTGGCTTCTCCTTATATCATAATATTTGGATTTAGACAAAACAGGTTTCCAAGTTCATGCATGGTTTCTATCAATCCAGTTAGACAGAGATGATTGCCAAACAGTTGATGCTCAAACTGAACTAAGCATGCAATATTCCTGTTCAAACATAAAGATAAATTCAAGCACAAAGAACTAAAACTTTGTTGTTTGAATAGAGTAAAAGCTGTACACTCTGCCAATGTCTTAGCAAAGTGCCAAAGAGTAAGTTCTATGAGCTCTCTAAAATTTGCTACAGCTTTAAGTTTGATAAACTTGAGATTTGTACCTTCAAATGATATAGAAGTGAACTGCTTTACAACCACGTCATGTAAAGCTTAAGTCAGCATTCTTGCAGAATGACATTTACAAGTGGATAACACATGCATGCTCTGTCCTTGTTCTAACAACAAATATGTAACCCTTCGTGGAATGGAAGCACTTAACATGGTCACTTCCAAACAGCAAGAAGCAGTGTGTCTTACGATGATAGAAAATCGTCTTAATCAAATAGTTCAATTGGTGGGTTAAACAACTCTATTACAGCCCAAATTAACTTAAAATATAATCCTTTAAGTCAAAAAGTGAAACCGCTAGATACAGTTTTCATTTAAGATTTCCCAATATCAGGGACTTGCATACACAAAGTATTCTATAGTGACAAAGCTAAACGTTTTACAATATGATCATCCTTGTGCCAATCAATCTCAAGAGTAATTCTATTTCTCTTGCATGTGATATGTTTCAAAAAGGATAAAGATAAATCAAGAAATTACGTCCACAATGGCTTATTTTCTACCTTCACTTACACATCATTAGAAACAAAATGAAAATATATTATGTTAATGTCTGCAGATGACAACATCATACAATAGGACATATTTAGGTTAGGACAACCCAAAATAATAAAGCTAAAGACAAATCAGATAATAATAGTACTAGTGGTAATTATTATTATTATTTTATTGTCATTATATTATAAATATAGCAGGATGGATTAGGTTTAGGACTCAAAAATTAAAAGCACAAATAAAATCAGAGAAAAGACATTCATCATCCTGGACCATGTTCTGTCCTGAACTTCCCTCCCCCCACTCAATGCAATTTTCTTATATCATTAACTCCTCAGGTAGTTTGTATTCCCATATAAATATGGAGTTTTTTGCGCTAGTAAAAAAAAAAAAAAAATCATCTGATGAATTAGTTTGAGAAGGAATAAAAAGACTTCAAGAATTGGAAAAATAAAAGGTTGAAGTAGTTCAAAACATATTTAACCAGCAGAGTAATTACTGTAAAGCAGCAAAGTTGGTTAACATTGAGGTGACGGAATTGGGCAGCATGCTTAAAGGCATCAATAACTTCATTTTTTTCAATTATTTATGTAAAGCGTGCGATGATTGTCTGACTGAATAAGTTTGTGAGAAATCCTCTCATATAAGATTGCCTATTGCAGAATTTCAATAAATTCAAGCCTTCTACATTACTAAATTTTAACATTTAATGATTGTTTTACCATACCCTATCGCATTTTAATACTTATAGCACCCAAGAAATAGTTTGGGTGCTAGGTGACATAGAATATGATCTCAGCACTTCATAGGAGCAATTCGTCTTAGTAAATAGTTCTAAATCATGGTCACTAAATGTCATTTCTTAGTTGGACCATGCTAAAAACACACAAGATTTCTAAAATTCATGTTTAATCAGTTCCACCACTTGAAAATGGGTTATTAGCAGTTCTTGTACATAGAATCTGTCTGCCAAAGTGAAACCGATGCCAAAACCCTCTTCTGCTCTGTACTTGTTTGACTTATTGTCACAATTTGTCGTTGTGGCAACACAGTCAAAAATTGTCATTATAGTAAAATACTACTCCATCCTCTACATTATGGGAATGGTTGATGCCACTCGTAGCAATTTCTTGAACAGCAAACTTGGATAGGAACTTATGGGCAGTATGATAGGTGTCACATGTACACATCTCCATAATATTTTGTTCACACATTTTGAGGTGTGCCCTAATCAGACCAACATCAAATCTCCATAATATTTAGTTCACACATTTTGAGGTGTGCCCTAATCAGCCCAACATCAATGTCGGCTTTTCAGTGCTGTTACAAAGCATTCCTTCCCCTCCTAGTGCCCATCATGCAAAGCACAGTTTGTATCTGGCATATACCCAGCCTTCTTGATTTGCATATGCAATGTAACCAACATTGCGTATATTTCTTCAGTTTTTGGGTGTGATCTGTCCCCCATATGGAATGTGTGAACACCGTTCTTAATCTCAACCCAACTACACCCTGGTTCCTTTTTCACTCTCCTTTCTCTCATGATCTTTCTCACATCAGCTACATCATTCCACCGGTTAGCTGCAGCATATATGTTTGAGAGTAATATGTATGTTGCATGGTCTTCTGGTTCCAGCCGAAGAACAAATTCTGCCGCACGTCTCCCTATATCAACGTTGCAATGGAGTCTGCAGGCACCAAGCAATGTCTTCCAGACCACAGCATTAGCTTCGAAAGGCATCGATTTGATAAGGACCTCTGCCTCATCCAAGTGGCCGGACCGTCCAAGCAGATCTACCATGCAGGCATAATGTTCCATTCCCGGTGCAATGCCATGATCCCTGTTCATAGAATCAAAGAAATAGCGTCCCTTATCCACGAGCCCTATATGACTGCAGGCAAAAAGGACACTGACAAATGTAATTTCATCGGGTTTGATTGTCAATTGCTGCATTTCTTCATAGATTTGAATAGCTTCTTTTCCACATCCATGTTGTGCATAAGCAGCAATCATTGCATTCCATGAGACTACATCCACCTTAGGCCATGTGTCAAAGACTTCTCGTGCAATCTCTATGACACCACATTTTGCATACATGTCAACAAGTGCGCATCCCACAACAACATTTGGCTTAACGTTGCTCTTGATAATGAGAGCATGGATCCGCTAACCTCTCTCTAGAGCTGCCAGGCTGGCACATGCCCTAAGTGCACTACCAAAGGTAAAAATGTTTGGCTTCAAACTCGTCCGCTGCATTTTATGTAGCAGTTTCAAGGCTTCTTCACCATTGTCATTTTGAACATATCCTGCTATAATTGCATTCCACGAGACAACGTCTCGGAAAGACATTTTGTCAAACATTTGCTACGCATCCTCAATATTTTCGCATTTAGCATACATATCGACAAGGACATATCTATAAATATATGTGAACTAAAACCAACTATTATTTTGTAAGCATGGACCTGTTTTCCCAGCTCCAGTGCTTGGAGACTGCCACAACCACTCAAAACACTCGCAATAGGAAACTGAGTTGGTTTGACACCTGCCTCTTGCATCTCACAAAAAATCTTTAGTGCTTCTGCCGGGTATCCATTCTGAGCATATCCCACTATAATGGCAGTCCAGGATACAATATCACGGTCAGACATATTGTCAAATACTTGAAGTGCATCTTCCATAATGCCACATTTTGAGTACATGTCAACGAGTGAACTTGCCACAAACATGTTCAACTCAAGACCAGTTTTTGTTGCCTGTGCATGGACCTGCTTGCCCTGTTTGAAAGCTGCTATCGTCGCACAAACCTGAAGAACACTGCTGATGGCAAACTTGTTCGATTTCACATTCTCTCTTTGCATATCACGAAAAAACTTGAGAGCCTCCTCAAAATGCCCATTCTGGGCATATCCGGCAATGAGTGCATTCCATGAAACCACATTTGTCTCAGACATTTCGTCAAACATTTGGCGCGCACTCTTCACATCACCACATTTTGCATACATGTCCACCAGGGCATTGGACACAAAAGCATCTGAATCAAACCCTAGTTTTAATACATGGGCATGAACCTGACTGCCCTCTCCCAGGGATGGAATACAAGCACATGAATGAAGAACACTAGCAAAAGTAAAATGGCTCGGCTTCATATCCACCCTTTGCATTTGGCTGAATAAATGCAATGCTTTTCTGCCACTCCCATGCTGCGAATAACCTGATATCATGACATTCCACGAAACAACATTTCTCTCAGGAATTTTGTCAAACACTTGGCGTGCACTCAACAGATCACCACATTTGGCGTACGTATTGACGAGATTTCCGAGCAGAAAAGTATGTGATTGAAACCCGGCTTTAATCAGGTGGGCGTGGATGCTTTTGCCACCTGAAACATCTTTCGCAGCAATGCATTTGTTCAAGAGATAAGCGAGTGTTTGGAAGTCAAAACAGATAACTTGTTCAATGCTTGTATATTTTCTGGGCTCTACTTGAACAGCAGCAGTTGAGTATCCTATATTTATGTTGAAATTAGTGTTAGTGTTGATGCACAAAAAAGAGGGAGAGGCTGCAAACCTGTACATAGACGATAACGGCTTCCTCATGTCTAATTGGCACCTTCATTGATTGTATGGTTAATATTAAACCGGAGAACTTAATGCAAAGGAGATCTCCGTTCATTTCGAATTCAAATTCCTGACTTTAAACATCGTGCAAGCAGACAATATTACTTGGCGCGACGTTAGGGCAGCTCTTCATGAGGCCTTCTATGGAATAGAAGGCTTTAACCTCCAAGAGGCCAAAGCAGCCTAGGGCACCGCTGATGCCAATCAAAAGGTGCTTGTTATATAGCTTATTTAGTTTGAGGTGTAACATCGGTTTGAGCTCTCTTACTTTCTTTGAGGTGCATCCATGGTTGGAGTTCCCGAAAATGGAGTTATCCACCTTATGCAAGTACCGAGGTTAGAAACCCGGCTTATCATAAACTAGCTGTAGGTTATTATAGCAGCAGTGGAAATTGAACTTGTGATGGTTCCTGCTTCTAGTGGATTGGTTTTGTTTGAAGATTTCGTTAGGTTAAAAATAAACATTTAAAAAGATGGGGGTTTATTCCTCTATTAAATAGATAGATGGACAAAATAGATATAGGGATGGTTAATGATCATTATTCATCATAAATTAATGGTTTATGGTGGTTATTTATTACATTTTATGGTAAAAAAATATGTTTATGTTTTTTTTGTTTCAAATGGTAAATTCTCTTATTTTTTGAATGGTTTTAGAGATTAATTTTTTTTAAGTGTTAATTTATTTATTTTTAATATACAGGGGATTTAAAAATTTTATCATTGGTTTTAAAAGCCTGTTAAATGAGCGTAAAGCTTGGATTAATATTGGCTTTCACACTTTTATCATTATTTTTGTTCTGGATAAGATTTAGGGTTCATTTGTTGTTAAAAGTATTTGGTTAACTTTTGAGGTGATGAAACTTCATCTTCGTTGGATTGGTAATGGTTTTCGTAATGGTCTTTCGTTCAATTCTCAGAATATCTAGTGATCTCCTATGTTGTCTAACTCTTCGGTTCTTCTTGTTGGTATGTCAAGGGTTAAAGCTTTGAGGCTATTTCACAAAGGCATTTGCTTTATTCAAGATTTAGTGCATTCTTAGGATTGGATTCTTTGGTCTGACCTCAAGTGTAAATTTAATCTTCAAAACTTGGATCTTCCTTTTATTCTTAAGATCTAGGAGCTTATGTTTGATGTCATGTTGCATAAGCTCAGCGTTCAGCCTCCGAGTGCCTGGTGGAGGGATTGGCATTGGAATGTAGATACTCCTTTCAAGAACTACTCTTCTTCCTTACTTTATCAGCTTCTTAGTCCTTTTTCCTCTTGTATTAACAAGATTAATGAGAGATGGCAGACTCGCTCTACCTCCTATACTTGGATTGCTCATTTGAACCGTTTCTAGAATTCTAATCTTGAACCTAAGATCATTTTTGTTCTTGGTATCTTGTTTATTAAGGTCTTCCTATGGGAGAGAAGCTCAGTAGGGTTGGTCTTCCTAATCCTAAGTGTCTTACTTGTGGTCGTTTTGAAACATTTAAGCATATGTTTTGGTTCTACCCTCGTGCTTAGTCTATTTGGACTTGGATTCACTCGTTGTTTAAACCTTTTCATCCCAAGTTCTTCAGATGGTAGATGATTTTGTTTGTGATAATAGTTGTTGGCCTGCTTATATTGTTGCTCTGTGGAATTTCATCTGTGTGATTATTTTGTTTAAGTTATGGAAAGTTATGAATATTTCTAACTATTCTAGATATTGAAAAGATTACGATGTTTTCTACTGTTACCGTTCAGATCCATTCACAAGCTTTCAAGGTGGCACATAAGTTGGTGTATTTGATGAATCTTATCGAGTATTAGGGCGAGGTTTTGTACACTCAAGGTTTCATTTGACTTCCCTTCACCTCAAGGTCCCTTGGTTTCTTCGAGGTCTCAGTGTAGTAGGTTAAGGGGGTGACATTCTCTAGCCTTAGGTTGTTCTGCCATTGCTCATAGTAGGGCTTGATCTCCTACTAGATCTCATAGCAGGCATCATTCACGTTCATGCTCTTTGCAACTTGGTTGGAGTCCTATGCATTCATCGACTGATCATGGTAGTGGTTGGAGCCCTGGCCTATCTCCTCAATCTATTACTTCTCCTCCTACTCCTACTCATTTTGCTCCATTGCCACCTTCACCTTTGATCGATTCTATGCCCCCTAGTTGGGGTATTATTGTTCCTTTGATGAACATTGTTGCTCCTGATAACTTTTGGTTTGTCGATTTGTCTACATATAATCCTCATGGTTTGGGCTCTTTTGGTCCAAAGAACAATCCTCCTCCTCCTTTGGGAGCAGATCCTTGTGCTTAGTTATGTTGTTTGTTCACCCTTTTAAGGGTTGATTTTGTATTTGGCCTCGGGCCTCATATTCTAGTTTCTTTGGTTGTTCTCAAACTTTGGTTTTGGTACCCTATTTAGGGTTTTGATCATGTGGGTGGCCTTAGGCCTCAATTTTTGATCTCTCCAGCTATTTTTTTATTGTAACCTCTTTTATTTAATATAATTGCTGGTTCTAATAATGTTTTTATCAAATATTATATTTACTATAGGACATTCTTATAAATTTCAATAGATTTTGAGTTTTAATTTCCTTTTTATGGATCTATTTATAGCTAAATCCTTAGAATTGTCTCTAGTGGTAGAGGTTAGTGAGTGCACCTTAGAGAGATCCTTGTTGCTTCAAGATAGGGTGGTTTTTGGTAAATTTAATAGGTATTGGCTAGGGGCTTCAACCTTGAGAAAATGGATTGATAGGAGTTGAAAGTCTCTAGAAGTGATTCTATCATTTCTTCCTAAAGTTTTCTTCTTAGCCATATTTTGTTTTAGGGAATAAAGAGAAAAATTTCTAAAAGAGGGTCCTTGGTTTATGGGAAGAGCATGACTCTTTCTTACCCACTAGTATGAAGGTTTTTCACCTGAAAATGTAAATCTATCCGTAATACCAGTTTGGGTTACCCATTGAATTTTGGAAAATAGATACCTTCAAGGTAATAAGCAACAATCTAGGATAATTCCTTGAGATTTTATATACAACGAAAGATAGATTTTTGGTTATTTATGCGCAAAAATTGGTCATTATTGATATAAGTAAAGTGTAAAGCTTTACCATGATGAATCATTCTTGAGTATGGGGATAAGATGTGGAACCAAACCATAGATTATGAAAACATATATTTTAGATGTAGAATATGTCATGAGATGGGGCATATTGAAATATCATGCCCTAAGAAAAGCCCAATAGAATCATATGTAGAAAACCGTAAGAGAAACTTACAAATGGTTATGGATGAAGATGGTTTTCAACTTTCAAAAAAATAGATCTAGAAAAATGAAAGAAAATAAATAGTGGAGACCGTTAAGGAAGGGTATTGGAAGAAATACCAACTCTTTTGAGGCTTTAGCCTATGAAGAAAAGTAGATCAAAACTTAGAGGACACAAAACAACAGTTTCAACATATTAACAAGCAACCATCTATTTAGTATGATTTTGATTTAAGGAAGAACATTCCCAATGAACCTAAGGAATGTGTCTCATAATTTTTTGAAGACTCTCTTGAAGTACCATGCACTATTCAAGAGAAAAAAATTGGAAAAGAAAATGAAATTTTAGAAGTTAATACCTCTGACATTAATAAGGAAATACTAGAAAATGAGCAGGACAAGTCAAAAGCTTCAAATATGATGAAAAAAAAATAGTGAAATAATATTGAGGAATAGAATAATAAGATCTACTCCTGATATAGGCAAGGCAAAAAGAGGAAAACCCTCAAATTATCAGGCAAGATCTAAGGAAGCAAGAGCAAACATAGATAAAGGAACACAAACTAAGTTGGTTGAACTTCTCTTTACGAAACAACAAAATGATATTGGTAATACGCAAGCGGGGCCAAAAGCCCCTAATGAGATATGATTGTCATATCATGGGATATAAGGGATGTTGAATACCTCTTAAAGAAGAGGTGTATTAGGGACCTATGTTTAAGTAATAAGCCTACTATTCTTTGTATCCTAGAAACTACAATGATAAAAGAAGTTTCAAAACTATAAAAGCAGAATAGACAAGATGTGAATGGGATGCTATGTATTTTGAAGGAGCGACGGGGGAATTCTAACTTGTTGGAATCCTTCTAGAACCTCATGTGTAACCATTCATAAAACTAGGCATTGGATATCCTCTTTAGTCACTTGCTACTTTGCATATTATTATTTCATCCTTATAAATATCTATGGACTTATAACTCAGTCAGGTAGATTAGAAGTTTGGAGTGATATTGAAGCGTTTATGAGAAGTAAAGACAAAGAAACCCTATTCATGATCACAAGAGATTTTAATGCCATGACCAATTTGGATGAAAAACTTGGGGGAATTAGGAAATTAACCCAAAGTATGAGAGATTTCTCAACTTTTATTCAAAATAATAATCTATGGGAGGTTGAGTTTGAAAAAGAAAACTATACTTGGACCAACAGTAGGAGAGGCCAGAACCTAATAGAAAAAAAAATTAGACAAATGCATACTCTCTGATCATTGGCTAGATGAAGGAACTTGTGCTAAAATTAATACCTTAACAAGGATTGGTTCAAATCATTGGCCAATAAGAGTTAAAATGATGGTAAGTGAATTCAAAAAAATATCATATTTTAAATATGAGTAGATGTGGGAAGACCATCCTCAATTTGTTGTTATGATAGCTCAAACATAAAATTATTTAGGTAATGATGGGTTGTATGCTCTTCCAAATCAAATTAAATCTATGACATCTAGATTAAAAGAATAGAAAATAACACTTTTGGAAACATTTTTGAGAAGAAATAAGAACTAAAATATGAACTTTAAAAATTCCAAAAAGGTGATCATAATAATCCAAACTCAAAGGAAAGAGAGTTGCTTAGTGAATATCATAATATTTTGAGTAAGGAAGAGAAATTTTGGAGATTAAAATCAAGACAATCGTGGTTAAAAGGAGATAATAATACAAAGTTTTTTCATATGATGGCTATAGTACAGAGATCAACATCCAAAATCAGTAGAATTAAACCAATAGAATGGGTTTGGACTGAAGATTAGAGTGAAATTAGAAAAGAGGTAAAGTTTTTCATCATAATAATATGGGATAAAAGGAGACAAAAGTTCTTAATGATAAACTTCTTCAAGATGTTCCTTCAATTATAATGAATGAAGACAATAGGAAACTGATGGAGCCTATTACTCTAGAAGTTCATTTAGGTTTTTTCTCTTTTAATAAGGATAAATCCCCATGTCCATATGGGCTCTCTATAGCTTTTTACCAACATAATTGGGATATAGTGAAGGATTATTTATTTGTGGCAATGGAACAGTCTAGGGTAAAATAATACATACCTTATAAAATAAATGCAATATATCTTACCCTAATTCCAAAAAAGAAGGATGTTGAATTGTTTGATTCTTTTAGACCCATAAGCCTATGCCATAAGACATATAATATTATGTCCAAAGTGATGGCAAATAGGTTAAGGCTATTGTTAGAAAAAAATATTTTAGAAGAGCAAGGAGGATTTGTGAAAGGGAGATAAATTTTGGATAGGATCATAGTAGCTCATGAAGTTATACATTTAATAGCTTCAAGAAAAGAGAAAACAATGATCTTAAAACTTGATATGAGTAAAGCCTATGATAGGTTTAAATGGGATTTTCTTTTTGCAGTTTTAGAAAAGTTTGGATTCAAAAAGAAGTGGGTTAGATGGATTAAAGTTTGTGTCTCTACAATTTCTTATTCAGTTTTGGTCAATGGGTTAGTAACAAAATCTTTTAAATCCAAGAGAGGCCTTAGACAAGGAGATCCTCTATATCCTTATTTTTTCATTGTTATAGTAGAGGTTTTGAGTAGTAATTGAAAGAAAGATTATAAATATGGGCTTATAAGTGGACTTAAGGTTAGTAATAACATCAACAACATCACCCATAAATAGTTTGTAGATAATACAACCATTTTTGGAAGGGTAACGATGAATGAGGCCAAAGCTTTTAATAAATTTTTAAAGGAATACAAAAGAGCTTCAGGGCAAAAAGTTAATAGGACAAAATCCAAAATTTGTTTCTTTAACACTCCAACTAATATCAAAGCAAGAATTTGCAAGTTACTTCAAATGGAGGAGGCAAATTTTACAACAACTTATTTAGGAATGCCTTTATTTGAGGGGATAATAAGGATAGAATTATGGAATCTATAGGCAATAAATCCACCTCCCAAAAAAAGAAGAAGTGATAAATGGATTTGCCCAAGTTTCACAATTTTGACAAGTTTTGTAAACCATACAGTTAAGGGTAAAACCATACAATTAGAAGGGCAAACCATACAAGGTGAAGGTAAACCGTACAAGGTGCAATGAAATGACATGAAATGCATGGGAAATGTAATTTGAAGTTGTAATTGTGCATGATTTTGATTATTAAGGTGTTAGACTTAGTAAAAGTCTTAATTAATGTATTTCGTTATGCATGGGCAGTTGTGAATAATGAATTGCCTTAGGAACCACTTTGGAATGGCCTGGGAAACATTATATAAGGCCCCATTTTCAATTTTTATAGTCTAGTTACATTTTGATTATGATATGTTGATATATTCTAGTTAGTCTGAGGATGCTATGAGTTTTGGGTGTGAGTGTTATTATTTATCTATGATTGTGATTGAAATTGTTGAATAATAATATATTTGAGCATAGTTTATGGTTTCTCTCACGTATTGTATGATCCTGGAATGGTTGAATAGCAATTGATAGTTTATTTCTATTGCATGTACTTCTTTGTGATTGTTTTGGCTATTTTATGTATTGCTATGGAAGAATTGGATTGAACCAACATTGGTGTAGCTTTGTGGAATGATCTGTGATGATGGTAATATCAAGGAAGATGTGTTGAACACTATTGTATTATTTTTGGGCGTCGCCATTGGATATACAACTCTCTCAAGCCCCGTTGATATGTTTTGCATGTTATTGGAAAAGGATTAATTGCCATATTAAACCCTTACAAAACTTATATGAAAGATATTGGTCTAGTAGAGTATTTAATTTGGCACTTGTATGTACCTTCATTTCATACAAATCGTACACTAGAGTTCGTACAAATCGTACAAAGGATAATTACCCAATTTGGTAGTTTAGGTGATCGAAGGGAATTTACCCGATTTGGCAGTTTTGGGAAATCGACTTGTTTAGTTACAAAAATGTGTACGACAGCTTGCAAAACCAATTTTGAAGGATTGGCTAAGTGTGAAATCATACAATATCTATCACTGTATGATTTGGGATCGTACAATGGTATGATTTGGTTTCCATACAAGCTAATTAGTTGTCGCATATTGCTAGTTGTAGAGACTGTACGGTGGTACGATTTGGTCCATCGATTGGGAATAGCAAATTGATCATCCTAAGCCTTAGAAACCACCTCCCCATCGAGAATACTGCACCCCTATGCTATATTTGGCATCGTTGCCTTATCGAATCTGGCATTTTTGTTAAAACGGGTCAAATTGACAAGTAAGAATACTACAAAATTGGAGGTGAATGATAGACACCAATGTACAAAGATGTAGGATATGGGAAGTACGAGAGAACATTATAGTAAGAAGGAGCACAAGGATTTCTCAAAGAGAGAATGCAAGTAACTCATACCATAGTACACATGAACAATAAATAGAGCAAGTTTGGGCATCTAAAGAAGGAGATTTTGAGGTGTTGTTGATAGAGACAGAAGAGGAGGTACTAGAACCACCTAGCGTAGAGGCACGAGTTGATAGAGAAGTAGTGCAAGAGGAAGGAGAGTGGATGGTGACACCTGAGAAAGTGATGAAAGGGTTGCAAGGGAGTGTAGAGGATGGGAGTCAGGCACTAGAGCAACAGGGCATGAGGTCTCAGGAAGAAGGACCAAGACCATCTCCCTCACATCAGTGAAGGAGGTCACAGAGTGAAGATGCACATGAGTTTGGTCAATGATTGGTGGGATAGAATAAGATACCTTAGATAGAAACTTCTGATGACGATTATAGTAAAACACCCCCAAGGAGGAATCAGATAGAGATTCCACGGGAGACCTCAAGTGACGAGGATGATTCTCCGAAGATGGCTAATAAGGAAGCCAAGTAGATATGTCCACCTTTTACAGGTGAGGGTAAGGAAGACCCCACAAGACATATCAAAACTTGTATAACCATTTGGAGGGCAAATGGTGTAGATCAGCTAGATGACTGGGTAACTTTATTTCCTGCTACCTTGAGAGGATTGGCGATCGATTGGTATCTGAAGAGGGAAAATACCATAGATTTTTAGACTTGGACTCAAGTAAAGGAGAAATTCATTGAAGAATTTTAGCCTTTGAAGGATGATGGAGATATTGTTACTGAACTTTGCATGACAAAGCAAAATCCTGATGAAGATGTAAAATCATACAATCATAGACTAAAGCAGTTAGTAGATAAGATGCAGATGCCTTTGGTAGATGTATTGGTAAAGCGGTGGTTTGTAGATGGATTACTACCAAAATATAAGAAAAATATGAAGGTAGTACCATCAAAAATGTATGAAGAAGCTGTGAAGCATGCAAATAATTTTGAAAGTGAATCAAAATAGACATATACATGAATTTTATCTCATCCCAAGTCTAATGATTCAGATAGTGGAGAAGATGACACTATACAGAGGATAGTAGCATCATTTCATCAGGAGTTTGACAATATCATGAAATAAAAAAGAAGCAAACCTGATAGGAATGACATTTGGTGCACAAAATGCAATATTGAAGGGCATACAAATGTGAAGTGTCCATGGAATGACTATTGTCACATCTGTAATGTGATGGGACATGAGGTAATGCTATGTTCATATAATGCAAGAGTACATCCATAGGTCCTGACAATCCAAGAGTAGGAAGAGAAACCAAAGACCCTAGGAAGTGGGCAACAAGCAACAAGTGGTGGTTATAGAAATAGCTAGTGAGGTGGAAGGCCGAACCAGGGTAATCGATAAGGAGGACAGAGTCATTTGTAGTATGACTCGAAAGGGAGGTCGATCATACAATGTCGTAATTGCTAGGAATGGGGTATTTCATAAAAAAATATCCTTCACCTTAGAGATAGGAAATGCCACAAGCAAACACTACACATATGTGTAGGTGGTGTGGTCCGAGTAACCACAAGGAAGCAAATTGCCCAAAGCAAGCGAGTTCAAGTAACCCACAGAATGTAAATTATTTAGATATTGAGGTTCCTCAAGTTAAGGAGGAAACCCAAGAAGTTTTAGCCATGACAAGGAATCAGGCTAAAAAGGATAAGTATCCAGAGCCAACAAAGGAAAAGCAGTGCTGGCAAGTAGCAAAGAAAATACTACAAGATGAAGCACAAAAAGCTAAACAAGTGAAGTTAGCTGAAGAAAAGGAACTAAAAAAGCCATCAAAAGAGAAGGTGATTGTGCAGAATCTGGAAGCACAAGTTTTGGACACCATAGTAGAGATCAAAGTGTCAAACCTATTGGAAGCTATTCCATAATTACAAAAAGCGATGGTGGAAGAGATACAACCACATAAGGTGATGGAAGTGTAGAGCCAATCGATTCAGGAGAAGGAACGAAAATATCAATTTATGGATCCTACTATATTGATGATTGATGTGGGAAAGAAACCCACATTAGTTCATATGGAGATCCTAGGGCACAAATTGACACAAGTCATTATGGACGGAGGATCCAACATCAATGTGCTACCTGAAAGGACCTGGCTAGAACTAGGTGCTCCATCTCTATGGGCACCGAGCTTCTGATTATATGGTGCTGACCAGTATGGTATCGAGATAAAGGGAGTCTTGATAGCACAACAAGTGGTGATAGCTAACCAAGAGTTTGTCTTGGATTTCATTATGATTACAATGTAGAAGCCTGCATACGATGCTCTATTGGGAAGAGGGTGGCTACGAGTAGCCAAAGTTAATCACAACTGGGGAAAGAATCAGATCACTTTCAAGAAGGGACAACACAAATATATGATTAATCTAGCTAATCAAAAGGTCAGTGAGGATGTAGCTATGATCGATAAATCAAAAAATTCCTCAAGAGATGAAGGGTATGAACCAGATGGAGAAGGAATGTTGTACTTGGATGAATGTAGTGAAGATGAAGCTAGATATGATAGTGGACTTCTTCATTGGAAAATGGAGGAGTACAAAATTTTTCAGCCCAACTACCTCTGTATTGAGTCAGAGGAGATCAAGGAAAAACAAGACAAACCAAAAGTCAGCCAGGAACCTAAGAAGGAGGTGGAAGAGAAATGGACATTTCCAAAAAGTTTTGCAGAGTATACAATAGGAGATGTAGAAATTGATACAAGACTAGCACACCCAAAGAATGTAGAGAAAGCATCAAGTGAGCCAGAGAATATCAAATATGAAGGACCTCAGATAGTGGACATCAATCTAGGAATGGAGGATGAACCTAGGATGATTCACTGTGGTGATGATTGGAACCCTATACTGAAAGTGGTAACTTTTAAGATATTCTTGGAATATAAGGATGTCTTTGCATGGACATATAAGGACTTGAAGGGAGTACCACCTGAGTTATGTGTCCACAAGATTACACTAATTCCTAGAGCACAACCCGTAAGGAGGAGACCATATAGAATGAACCCAAAGTATGTTGCATTAGTGAACGTAGAGATAGAGAAGATGTTGGAGGTAAGAATCATCTTTAGGGTTATGACCAGTGAGTGGGTATCACCTATAGTGATCACCTTGAAGAAGGAAGTGGATAAAATAAGAATATGTGTGGACTTTAGGAGTCTAAACGTAGTAACTATCAAGGACCCCTTCCCTATTCCCTTCACATATTCTATCCTGGAGGAAGTCATAGGACACGAGATCTATTCATTCTTGGATGGATTTTTGGGTTACAATCAGATCAGTATAGCCGAGGAGGATAAGCTAAAGACCACATTTATTGTGGATAATGGCATCTATGCATACAATCGAATGCCATTCAGGCTCTGTAATGCCCTAACTACATTTTAGCGCATCATACTGTATATATTTGATCAATTGGCAACAGGGAACTTCAAAGCATTTTTGGATGATTGGTCCATTTATGGGAAGATCAAGGAGCATCTTCCTACCCTCAGTGAATGCATGAGTAGGTGTAGAAATGCACAAATATCATTAAACCTTGGGAAATGCTACCTGATGGTACCATATGGAAAATTGTTAGGACACATAGTGTGCAGTGAAGGATTAAAAATAGATCCTGATAAGATCTGTGTGATATTGCACATGGAAGAACCATACGATGTGAGTTCACTTAAAACCTTCCTTGGATCGATAGGGTATTATCGAAGGTTTATCAAGAACTATGCACATGTATCCTATCCATTGGATTCCTTGATGAAGAAGAATGTTCCTTTCAGATGGACAGAGGAGCACCAAGGAGCCTTTGAGGAGTTAAAGGCTAAGCTTGTGAGTAGCCTGATTTTGGTGTTCCCGAACTGGGATAAGGAATTCCATGTCCATATTGATGCTTCAAATTTTGCAATTGGATGTGCTTTGGCACAAGAAGGATAGTTCAAGCTAGATCAGCCTATTTTCTTTGCTAGTCGCCTATTGTCAAGGCTAGAGAGAAATTATAGTACAAAGAGAGAGAAGCTCTAGGAATGGTATATGCAGTCTAGAAGTTTAGGCATTACCTATTGGCGAATCCCTTTGCTTTCTATGTAGATCACCAAGCTCTATTGTACTTGATAAATAAATCGATGATACAAGGATGGGTCAGTAGGTGGCTCGTCACCCTACAAGAGTTCGTATTATGAGTAGTAGTGAGACCTGGTAAGAAGCATGTTATTGCAGACCAGTTATCTCGGATACGATCAGGAGAACCTATAGGAACAAGGGTTTCAGATGAATTCCTTGATGCACAATTATTTGCCATCAATGTTGTTCCATCGTGGTACAAGTTGATTGGCCAATATCTTTCCACAGGATATGATGACAACCAAGAAAAAGAAAGTGATTATGAAGTCAGCACCCTTCCAGTTAATAGTAGGATTGTTGTACAATATGGGAAGTGATGGTATCTTACGAAGATGTGTGATGGAAGAAGTCAAAGTAGCATTGAAATAAGCTCATGAAGGCTTAGCAAGAGGGCACATGGGACCAGATGCGACCACTAGGAAAATATTACTAGTTGGATTATGGTGGCCCACACTGTATAATGATGCAAAGGAGTATGTGAAAGCATGCGATACTTGTCAAAGGGTAGGAAAGCTAGTAAAGAGGGACTTTATGCCTTTGCATCCATCACAACCCCAAGAACTATTTGAAAGGTGGGGATTGGACTTCATTAGACCATTGAAGACATCTCGTAGAAGGAAGTGTAGATACATCATAGTAGCAATGGAATACTTGAAAAAATGGGTCGAAGCAAGAGCATTACCTGATAACTCAGCTAAAAGTACAACGAGATTCTTGTATGAGTAGGTAATCACAAGATTTGGTATTCTGCTATAGATCACAAGTGATCGAGGAGGAAACTTTGTCAATGAAATCATCAAAACATTGACAATGGAGTTCAGGATTTTACACTCATTTTCTAGTCTGTATTATCCTAGAGCAAATGGGCAGGCGGAAGAAACAAACAAAGTCCTGGTATCTACTCTATATAAAACCTGTGGAATAGAGGGAGCAAATTGGGAGGAAAGGCTACCATCTATTTTGTGGGTATATAGAACAAATTTTAAACCAACAACAGAGCATACACCTTTCTAGTTGATGTATGGATAGGAGGCAGTGGTGCTAGTTGAATTCTTGATACCAAGTTTGAGAGTCGTGGTAGAGCATCGCTTGGGTGATCAAGAAAGTTTAGAAGAGTGACTGACAACACTGATCAAGTTAGATGAAAGAAGAGTCATGGAACAATGGGCGATTGAGGTAGCTCAAAAAATGAGGAAGGCATGGCATGACAAACATTTGAGGAAGTTAGAACTTAGTTCGGGTGACTTGGTTCTAAAGTTTAATGGAAAGAGGGAAATTAAGCCCGATAAGTTGAAGATGTTATGGCTTGGTCCCTATAAAGTGGTTGAAGTAATGAATAATGGAGCAATCAAGTTGTAGAACTTGAATGGGATGGAGGTACCCGACATTGTAAATGGCTCAAAGTTGAAGCCTTACAAAGTATAATGCTTATTCATTTCTTCAAAAGAGATCGAATGAAGAAGATGAGTAGAAGCTCAATGGAGGACTCAAGATGAGCAAGGTCCATCACAGGAGGAGCCTAACATGGGACTCGCACACTTATTTATAGAAGGGGAGGAGACAAGACCAACCATAGAACAACAAGAGTTGGCACCTCGACCTGGAGAAAGAAGAAGATTGTGAGTGCATGTCAGATTTGTGGATGGGACCGAACGTGTAATAGAGGAAGATGAAGAATGGATTCCTCCAAATGAAAGAGGACATCAGGAGATAGTACTATTACCTAGAAATAGGGGAAGGCAAGAAGAAGCACCCTAGACAAGCAAAAATATGATGTATCCTTGGGTAGAATGGAGGGAACTACCCCAACAAGCTGAAGGATGAAGAAGGATACGGTTAACAGTAAAATACAAGGATAGAGTGGACACATTTGAAATGGAAGTTCTAGAAGAGGATAGGAATGAGACCATCGATGAAGAATTGGTTAGACTTACTCCATTAGCTCAAATAGGGCTATTATAATAGAGAATGCAGACTCAAAAACTACTACAGGAAGAATATCAGACGTTGCAAGGTCATAATGTAAGGTTGAGAGAACAAATCATCCAAGAATTGGATAGTACAATACGAAGGCTAGATGAACAAAGAATAACTAGGCTACAGGAGATAGAAGGGGAACCTAAGGATGATGAGGGGATAACTCCAATAAGTGGTATAATAAATGATGGTGCAAGCACAAGTTCACAAGTACCACCAAGTGATCCACCAATGACGAATGAAGATGCAGAGATGCTATGGCGAGATATTGAGGAAGCAACCACATCACTTGAATCACAAGGTAATGCACGGCTAGATTTGAGTGACTCTAGTAATGAAGGAATACCTTGGCTAGTAAGGGAACCTAGCATAAAAAGTAGTGATGATGACGATTGCCTGAGGAATCCTCGAGATAACCATGATCTACCAACATGTACAACAACACATCGACCACTAGGGAGATCACAATAGCATCACACCAACCTTGATCTGCAAGCATATATAATAGCCCATCGACAGTTAAGAATAAAAAATAGAGAAGTAAGAATATTGGAGAGACTGATAAATTTACCAACAAATTTGACAGAATAGAGAGAAGAGAATCAAAATGACTCAATTTTGGAGATAGATTTCTTCGACGCATATAGAGAGGTTTTGGCAACTTCATCTCCACAAATATACTTTGAGGAAAGAATATGGAGATGTCACTTAGCACATGCAGATTGTAGAATCAAAGCACTGTGACAATTTTCACCAAGTACAAAGTGAAGTAGAAGTTCACTAGCCAACATTGAGTTGATAGAAATAACTCTTGATAACCAAGAAATGGGAGGGAGGAATAGAAAAGGACCCTTAAGGCTTCAAAAAGGAAGGAGAGGTGGTATTCAACCATAGAATGAGCAAGGATGAGGTGATGTTACAATTAGAGGAGGAAGAGGACGAGGAAGGTTTCGACCCCCTACTCCTAGATGGTTGGGAGATACACCCTTTATCTTGTTTGAATTGGACAAAAAATCTACAAGGTTTACCATAAGTGAGAGAGATCTTACCAAACCCTAAAATGTATTATCCATTAGGTCAACCAACCCTAATTTGAAAAGGACCTTGAAGAGTGGTAGGTGGTAGAGGAGTACTCCAAGAAAGGAAAGAATCACCACTAGAATAGATAAGCTCGATGTCAAGAGGAATAGGATGGGGGAGACACTTGCATGATAGAGGCCTTGCTGGTAGAGGAAGAGTGCACTTTGCAGATAAAAGAAACCAAGAATAATAAAGGATCTGATCACAAAATTTGGAGCAAGAATTGATCCAAGGGGATAGGTGGAGAATTCGCTCGAATGATAGTAGAGTAGTAAAGACACATCTACCACGAGATCAATCACCTACATGACAATGGGAAAAGACACCAGGTGAGGATACTCCAGCTTGCAATTGTACAATCCCAATTTGTACACATGGAATAGGAAGGCCAAGGAACTTAGTAACATCACAAGTGGATATGAATCGACTTAGAGAGCAAGTGGTGCCAGGTGACACAACCACTTAGAATTTAACGGTCGAACCTCCAAGATAAGAATGGGATGGGATCATACAAGTGAATGTCACTGTGCGATTTCCACGATGGTAAGTGTAAATAGATTAGAAAATGAAAAAAAAAAAAAAAAATGCCTTAATTTTGAAAATCCCTCGGGACACAATTAAGAAGGAAGTAGGTTGAAAACTAGAAATGATGATCTCTTTAAAGAGATAAAAATAGAAAAAAATTCTCTAAGTGATAGATCATAGAAATCAAAATAAAAACTGAAAAAAGCACAAGTGAGAGATCGTACAAAGCAAAAATTAAGAAAAAATTACATGTAAAATTGTACAAGGTGGCATGTTGTATGATTTGGATCATATAATGTATGGTTTTGGGCGTAGTTGTATGATTTTAAACCATCACATTTAATGTTTACATGTGTGGAATGATGAATTGTCATAAAAGTGCAAGAAAAAGCTAAAAATCACATGAAAAGTGATGAATTGTCAATCATCCAGTCAAGGAAGATGAAAAAAGCATGCAAGTGGTGTCGTTTCAAATTTGGAGTGGTTAGGGTTTGAATATAGTTTAAATACAAGGCTCACCCTAGCAATTTTTAAAATCATACAAGGAAGAATTAAAAATTTTCAGGAGGACAAAGGTGAAAAGCGTGCAACTGAAAGAAGACGACTATATGAGCATTAAAATTCATCAGTAAGCTGCAATTATTCATGACCCATTTTTAATTTTTGCACCAAGGAGACTTTTTAGACTCAAGGAAATCAAATAAGAGGAGAAAAAGTAAGGGTTTGACTCCATTGAAGAAAGGAAACAAGGGTTTCTAGTAGAAGGCATCCAAATACGAACCAAGTTGAAAAATGTACATTAAGGTTTGAGAAAGTGGTGCATTAGAGCTAGAGCAGATAAATTATAGGGAAATGAAAGCTATAAACCACATAAGGTGATGGAAGTGTAGAGCCAACCGATTCATGAGAAGGAACAAAAAGATCAATTTATGGATCCTACTATATTGATAATTGATTTGGGAAAGAAACCCACATAGTTCATATGGAGATCCTAGGGCACAAATTGACACAAGTCATTGTGGGCGGAGGATCCAACGTCAATGTGCTACCTGAAAGGACATAGCTAGAACTAGGTGCTCCATCCCTATGGGCACCAAGCTTCTAATTATATGGTGTTGACCAGTATGGTATCGATACAAATGGAGTTTTTATAGCACATCAAGTGGTGATAGCTAACCAAGAGTTTGTCTTGGATTTCATTGTGGTTACAATGTAGAAGCCTGCATACGATGCTCTATTGGAAATAGGGTGGCTACGAGTAGCTAAAGTTAATCACAATTGGAAAAAGAATCAAATCACTTTCAAGAATGGACAACACAAATATATAATTAATCTAGCTAATCAAAAGGTCAATGAGGATGTAGCTATGACTGACAAATTGGAAAATTCCTCAAGAGATGAAGGGTATGAACCTGATGGAGAAGGAATGCTATACCTGGATGAATGTAGTGAAGAAAAAGCTAGATTTAACAGTAGACTTCTTCAAATGGAGGAGTACAAAATTTTTTAGCCCAACTGCCTCTGTATTGAGTCAGAGGAGATCAAGGAAAACCAAAATAAGCCAGGAACCTAAGAAGGAGATGGAAGAGAAATGGACATTTCCAAAATTTTTTGCAGAGTATACATTAGGATATGTGGAGATTGATATAAGACTTGCACACTCGAAGAATGTAGAGAAAATATCAAGTGAGCCAAATAATATCAAATATGAAGGACCTCGGATAGTGGACATCAATCTAGGAATGAAGGATGAACCTAGGATGATTTACTATGGTGATGATTGGAACCCTATACTGAAAGTGGTAACTTTTAAGATATTATTGGAATATAAGGATTTTTTTGCATGGACATATAAGGACTTGAAGGGAGTACCACCTAAGTTATGTTTCCACAAGATTACACTAATAACTGGAGCACAACCCGTAAGGAGGAGACCATATAGAATGAACCCAAAGTATTCTGCATTAGTGAACATAGAGATAGAGAAGATGTTGGAGGTAAGAATTATCTTTAGGGTTATGACTAGTGAGTGGGTATCACCTATAGTGATCACCTTGAAGAAGGAAGAGGAAAAAATAATAATATGTGTAGACTTTAGAAGTCTAAACGCAATAACTATCAAGTATCCCTTCCCTATTCCTTTCACAGATTTTATCCTAGAGGAAGTCACAGGACATGAGATCTATTTATTATTGGATGGATTTTTAGGCTACAATCAGATAAATATAGCCGAGGAGGATAAGCTAAAAAACATATTTATTGTGGATAATGGCATCTATGCATACAATCGAATGTCATTCAAGCTCTGTAATACCCTAGCTATATTTCAATAGATCATAATGTATATATTTGATCAATTGGAAACAAGGAAATTAATTTTTTTTTTGGATGATTGGTCCATTTATGGGAAGATCAAGAAACATATTCCTACCCTTAATGAATGCTTGAGTGTGCAAAAATGCATAGATATCATTAAACCCTGGAAAATATTACCTGATGGTACCATATGGAAAATTGTTAGGACGCATAGTGTGCAGTGAAGGATTAAAAATAGATCCTGATAAGATTTGTGTGATATTGCACATGGAAGAACCATATGATGTGAGTTAACTTAAAACATTCCTTGGATTGACAGGGTATTATCAAAGGTTTATCAATAAATATGCACATGTATCCTATCCATTGGATTCCTTGATGAAGAAGAATGTTCCTTTTATATGGACAAAGGAGCACCAAGGAGCCTTTGAGGAGTTAAAGGCCAAGCTTGTGAGCAGTCCAATTTTGGTGTTCCTGAACTGGAATGAGGAATTCCACGTCCATATTGATGCTTCAAATTTTGTAATTGGATGTGCTTTGGCACAAGAAATACAGTTCAGACTAGATCAACCTATTTTATTTGCTAGTCACTTATTGTTAAGGTTGGAGAGAAACTATAGTACAACAGATATAGAAGCTCTAGGAATGGTATATGTAGTCTAGAAGTTTAGGCATTACATATTGGTGAATCCTTTTGCTTTCTATGTAGATCATCAAGCTCTATTGTACTTAATAAATAAATTGGTGATACAAGGATGGGTTAGTAGGTGGCTCGTCACCCTACAAGAGTTTGTATTCTAAGTAGTAGTGAGACCTAATAAGAAGCATGTTATTGCAGACTAGTTATCTTGGATATGATCAGGAGAACCTATAGGAACAAGGGTTTCAAATGAATTCCCTAATGTGCAATTATTTGCCACAAATGTTGTTTCATCGTGGTACAAGTTGATTGGCGAGTACATTTCCATAGGATATGATGACAACCAAGAAAAAGAAAGTGATTATGAAGTCAACACCCTTCCAGTTAATAGCAGGATTACTGTCCAAGATGGGAAGCGATGATATATTACAAATATGTGTGATGGAAGAAGTCAAAGTAGCATTAAAGAAGCTCATGAAGGTTTTGCAGGAGGGCACATGGAAATAGATGCAACCACTAGGAAAATATTAGTAGTTGGATTATGGTGGCCCACATTGTATAATGTTGCAAAGGATTATGTGAAAACATGCGACACTTGTCAAAGGGCAAAAAATCTAGTAAAGAGAGACTTTATGCCTTTGCATCCATAAAAACCCCAAGAACTATTTGAAAGGTGGGGATTGGACTTTGTTATACCATTGAATACATCTCAAAGAAGGAAATATAGATACATCGTAGTAGCAATGAAATACTTGACAAAATGGGTCGAAGTAAGAGCATTACCTGATAACTCAGCTAAAAGTACAATGAGATTCTTATATGAGCAGGTTATCATAAGATTTGGTTTTCTGCTACAGATCACAAGTGATCAATGAGGACACTTTGTCAATGAAATCATCAAGACATTGACAACGGAGTTCAAGATTTTGCACTGATTGTCTAGTCTATATTATCCTAGAGCAAATGGGCAGGCAAAAGCAACAAAAAAAGTCCTGGTATCTACTCTATATAAAACTTGTGGAATAGAGGGAGGAAATTGGGAGGAAAGGCTACCATATATTTTGTGGGTCTATATAACAACTTTTTAAACCAACAATAGAGCATACACCTTTCTAGTTGATGTATGTATAGGAGGCAATGGTGCTAGTTGAATTATTTATACCAAGCTTGAGAGTTGTGATAGAGCATCGCTTTGGTGATCAAAAAATTTTAGAAGAGTGACTAACAACACTAAAAAATTTAGATGAAATAAGATTCATGGCACAATTGGGCGATTGAGGTAGCTCACAAAAGAAGGAAGGCATGGTATGACAAACAATTGAGGAAGTTAGAACTTAGTTTGGGTGACATGGTTCTAAATTTTATTGGAAGGAGGGAAATTAAGCACGATAAGTTGAAGATATTATGGCTTGGTCCCTATAAAGTAGTTGAAGTAATGAATAATGGAGCAATAAAGTTGTATAACTTGAATGGGATAGAGGTACCCGACATTGTAAATGACTCAAAGTTGAAGCCTTACAAAGTATAGTGCTTATTCATTTCTTCAGAAGAGGTCGAATGAAGAAGATGAGTAGAAGCTCAATGGAGGATTTAAGATGAGCAAGGTCCATCACAGGAGGAGCTTAACACGGGACTAGTACACTTATTTATAGAATGGGAGGAGACAAGACCAACCATAGAACAACAGGAGTTGGCACCTCGACATGGAGAAAGAAGATGATTATAAGTGCATGTCAGATTTGTTGATGGGACCGAAAGTGTAAATGAGGAATATGAAGAATGGATTCCTGCAAATGAAAGAGGACATTAGGATATAGTAATATTATCTAGAAATAGGGGAAGGCAAGAAGAATCACCCTAGACAAGAAAAAATATAATGTATCCTCAAGTAGAATGGAGGGAACTATCTCAACAAGCCGTAGGATGAAGAAGGATAGGTTAACAGTACGATACAAGGATAGAGTGGACACATTTGAAATGGAAGTTGCAGAAGAGGATAGGAATGATACCATCGATGAAGAATTGGATAGAATTACTCCATTAGCTCAAATAGGGCTATTATAATTGAAAATGCAACTACAGACTCAAATATCAGATGTTGCAAGATCATAACGTAAGTTTGAGAGAACAAATCATCCAAGAATTGGATAGTACAATACGAAGACTATATGAATAAAGAATAACTAGGCTACAAGAGCTAGAAGGGGAACCTAAGGATAATGAGGGGATAACTCCAATAAGTGGTATAAGAAATTATGGTGCAAGCACAAGTTCACAAGTACCACCAAGTGATCCACCAATGACAAATGAAGATGCATAGATGCTATGGCAAGATATTGAGGAAGCAACCACATCACCTGAATCATAAGGTAATGCATGACTGCATTCGAGCGACTCTAGTAATGAAGGAATACCTTGTATAGTAAGGGAACCTAGAACAAAAAGTAGTGATGATGACGATTTCCCAAGGAATCCTCAAGATAACCGTGATCCACCAACATGTACAACAACACATCAACAACTAGGGAGATCACAATAGCATCACACCAACCTTGATCTACAAGCATATATAATAGCCCATCGACAGTTAAGAATAAAAAATAAATAAATAAGAATATTGGAGAGACTGATGAGTTTACCAATAGATTGGACAAAATAGAGAGAAGAGAATCAAAATGACTCAAGTTTGGAGATAGATTTCTTCGACGCATATAGAGAGGTTTTGGCAACTTCATCTCCACAAAGATGCTTTGATGAAAGAATATGGAAATGTCACTTAGCACATGCAAATTGTAGAATCAAAGCACTGTGAGATACACCCTACTCCTAGATGGTTGGGAGATACACCCTTTATCTTGTTTGAATTAGACAAGAAATCTACAAGGTTTACCATGGGTGAGAGGGTTCTTACCAAACCCTAAAATTTATTATCCATTAGGTCGACCAACCCTAATTTGAAAAGGACCTTGAAGAGTGGTAGGTGGTAGAAGAGTACTCCAAGAAAGGAATGAATCACCACTAGAATAAAGAAGCTCGATGTCGAGAGGAATAGGATGGGGGAGACACTTGCATGATAGAGGCCTTGCTGGTAGAGGAAGAGTGCAATTTGCAGATAAAAGAAACTAGGAATAAAAAAGGATTCGATCACCAAATTTGGAGCAAGAATTGATCCAAGGAGATAGGCGAAGAATTCACTCAAACGATAGGAGAGTAGTAAGGACACCGCTACCAAGGGATAAATCACCTACATGACAATGGGAAGAGACACCAGGTGAGGATACTCTAGCTTGCAATTGTACAATCCCAAATTACACACATGGAATAGGAAGGCCAAGGAACTTAGTAACATTACAAGTGGATATGAATTGACTTACAGAGCAAGTGGTGCTAGGTGACACAACCACTCAAAATATCATGGTTGAACCTCCAAGATAAGAATCAGATGGGATCATACAAGTGAATGTCACTATGCAATTTCCACGATGGTAAGTGTAAATAGATTAGGAAATGAAAAAAAAAAAGAAAAAAAAAAGAGAAAAATAAAATGCCTTAATTGTGAAAATCCCTCGGGACACAATTAAGAAGGAAGTAGGTTGAAAACTGGAAATGATGATCTCTTCAAAGAGATAAAAATAGAAAAAAATTCTCTAAGTGATAGATCATAGAAATCAAAATAAAAACTGAAAAAAGCACAAGTGAGAGATCGTACAAAGCAAAAATTAAGAAAAAATTACATGCAAAACTGTACAAGGTGGCATGTTGTACGATTTGGATCATATAATGTACGATTCTGGGTGTAGTTGTACGATTTTAAACCATCACATTTAATGTTTGCATGTGTGGAACGATGAGTTGTCATAAAAGAGTAGGTAAAAGCTAAAAATCACATGAAAAGTGATGAATTGTCAATCATCCGGTCAAGGAATATGAAAAAAGCATGCAAGTGGTGCAATTTCAAATTTGGAGTGGTTAGGGTTTGAATATAGTTTAAATACAAGGCTCACCCTAGCAATTTTTAAAATCATACAAGGAAGAATTTGAATTTTTCATGAGGACAAAGGTGAAAAGCATGCAACTAAAAGGAGACAACTATATGAGCATTAAAATTCATCAGTAAGCTGCAATTATTCATGACCCAATTTTATTTTTTGCACCAAGGAGACTTTTTACACTCAAGGAAATCAAATCGAAGGAGAAAAAGTAAGGGTTTGACTCCATTGAAGAAAGGAAACAAGGGTTTATAGTAGAAGGCATCCAAATACTAACCAAGTTGCTGAAAAACGTACATTAAGGTTTGAGAAAGTGGTGCATTAGAGCTAGAGCAGATAAATTATAGGGAAATGAAAGCTAAAAACCCTAAATCTGAAAAAAGCAACCAAATACAAACTGGAGAAGATATAAGGAAGTAAGGAGAATATTGTACAACCGTATTAAATAGCCGAGAAATTTTGTTTTTGGGGATAAATTACACCAAGTGTGGAAGAATTGGAAAATTGCTCCCAAAAAGTATTGACAAGATAGATCAGGGTATTTTGGTAACTAGGTCAGTGAGAAATCATGGCGAAAAATTGGAAAACATAAATTTTAGGTGAATAAGGGTTTGATGAGATGTCCTATACAATATGCAGGTGGATTGTACGATCTCAAGTAAAATATTATGCGATTTTGGGCACTTTTTGGGCTATTTTAAGCCATTTTGAGCAAATCATATGAAATCGTATGGAATTGTATAGATTCAATGAAGAAAATTAGCTAGAGAGAGATAATTTATAGAGTAGTACAACCCTATACAATTTCAAGATATAGTTATACAATTTACAGAAAATCGAATAGTTTGAAGACCGAATAGTCGAAGATTAAATAGTTGTACGATCTGGAGGGGTTTCTCATAAGGAAACCATATAGGAGCAAGTTGGAAATCATACTATATGATTTATAGTACAATGTACGATTTTTGGAACACTTCTAGTTATGTAATTTGTGATGTTTGAGTAGCAGGATAACTAGAGGCATGACAATAAAATGATTTCAACCAAAGAGTTATGACACCGGTTAAGAAGAATCGTTGCTAATAGAGTGGAACGATCACCAGGACCCCTGCATAAGAGAGAGGCACACCCGTGGTAGTACCAAGGGTGATAGTTTTATTAACATAGTTGGCATGGTACTCGTACTTGGAGGAGAGAAGGATACAGACTATGGAGAGGGTAGAGGTATTGGAGGGACGATCAGAGAACACCACCAAGATACAAAGAGGAGGAAATGGCACAAGAGAGGATCCCAAGGAGGGAATTGAGGAGTGAAGTATATTTTCCAGATCTAGATGAGGATCTGAGTAGCAAACCTAAGGAAGGTCAGGTTGAGATAACGAATATAACATTTGTACAACATGGAGGAGAGACATGCAAGAAGTGATGGAGTAGCAATGAAAATAGGAATCACCCTTGGAGAAAATAGTTTGAGGAGGCTAGTGTAGCTGTAATAGCACAAGTGGCACCACACTAGAAGATATTCTTCTACAACTATATGTTATAGATGGTTTAGGCATATAATCCTGCAACTAGAATTTCCTATGTCAATGTGGGCAAGCAGTTGGTAACTCGATGAAAGTAGAAGTTTCAACAGAGGCATTCAAGAAAATATTTGGATTGCCAGCATATGGCATAGAGATAGTTAAGAAGTTGGTTGATATGATTGAAACATATTGTATCATCACTTCGTTTACCAATGTGAAGTCACCGACTAATACAAAGATCTCAGGTGTAGGGACTCGAGGAATTAAACAGAGCCAGTTGAAAGGGAAATATTGGCCATGTGCTATGAATACTATAATGGCTCGATTGTCAAGAGATACATGGACTACGAAGATGCCAATCTAGATGGCTCAGTATGTAGAAGGTATCACCAAAGGAATCAAGTATGATTGTGGTACCTATTTAGAGAAAAAGATGTATGAAGTACTGACAAGGAGACCAAAGAATTTTGGGATGACTTTCCATGCCATTGGATTGTTGTTAAATGCTATTATAGATAAGGGAATCCAATTTATAGGTTTGATAGAACATAGGGATGTGAAGGAAGGACAACCAACCATTTTAAGGTGGGCAAAATTAGTACCAATCCAGAAGGAGACTCCAGATAAGTCTCAAATAAAGAAAGAGTAGCAAGCCACTAGAATACATGAGGATAATTCCTCAGATGATGAAGAGGTACACTATCAGAGGAAAAGGCCTAGGAAGCTGGAACTTGAAATGGAACAACAAGCACTTCAACAATGGTAGAAAGAGCATCCTTCAATTCAGTAAAGGGAGGAAATTATGGGGAGGCAATCCAATCCAACACAAATAAGAACAAGGAGACAATGGAAAAAAATGGTGAATTATCCTATCCCAAAAAATAATTTGAGACTGTACAGAAAAATTAGCAAGAAGAAGGATAGTTAGACTCGAAGTTGAAGGACTAGAACTGGAAAAAAGTAGAATAAATGTTGGAATATCCACATATTTTCTAGCATGATGAATTTGAAATTTTAGAATCTTCAAAAATGATGGAGGACACAAAATTGAGGTAGATAGCATAGGAAGTAGCAACCAATGCTCAGGAGGAAAAAGAGGAAACTGAGGTGAGAGTGGAAGCCTTAGAGGAAGAGTCTAGAGAAAATAAGAAACCACATTTCAAATTCTTGATGGGGCAAAGTTCAAATAAAAATAATTCAAGTGCTGTGCAGGAACATATGAAAGCATCATAAGAACAAGAATAACCTATTGTTGAAAAGTCATAGTGATGGAAACTCAAGAGAATCAGGAAAAAGAGCAGGTGACCGAAGAGCAACATGAGGGTTTAATTGATTAGAAAGAATCCCAAGAATAAATAGAGTAGTAGCAATCTTAGCAGGAGATTGTAAATATAGAAGATAATGTGGAGGTGGAGAAGACTGTAGAACAGACTCCACATCGGGAAAATATAAACACAAAGAGAGTACTACTAGAGCTTGGGGGAAGCTCTAGCCACCACATGGAAGAGGAGGAAGAACAAACTCCTACGGAGGAGGAACTGTGGAAGTTGCAAATAAGTTATCTCCTGGAGGTACCACAGTTTGAAAAGATAAAAAATAAGGATGCACAAGGAGTAGAAGATAAGGTAGAACATTTCTTCTCTTAGATAGGCAATTCCATAACTAGCACAAAATTGCAGTTTTGCATTGGACATGTGGGAGAATTAAAGCTATGGGAGGAACAAGTATTTCTCAAATTGAAGATAATAGAATGGGTGAGCAATGAGGAGCGTACAAGGAGAATTGTAGGCATTCATGTACAACACCCATGGAATTTACCCAGGGAAGAGGTAACAATGATGTTGGGAAGAGACGATTTTCTAGGAGTGAGAACTAATTATAGGCAGCATACGAGGTTGTACCTAGATAGAACCAATCATCCGACTTGTCCCCTGAATACGGTGGAGTTGGAACACAAAAGGGTTATTGCGGGATTGGCTCTCACACTGAGGAAGTTGAACTTCCTAACACATTGGATAGAGTTATTTAGCATAGGATTGGAGCAAATCTATCAGCTCAAGGAAGCTCATAAGGAGGATATGGAAGTCACTAAAAAATAAATGATCACAATAGAGGAAGAATTGTAGAAAAGTAAGGCTACAACAGAGGAGAAAATAAAGAAATTAGAAGAAGAACTGTTGAGTACTAGAGATGATTTTGAAGCCAAACTCAGTTCACTTGAAGAGGATAAGTAACAAGTCTCAAAAATGGTAGAAGACAAGATTAAGGAGTTGGAGGCTCAAATCGGAGCAAAGGATGAACAAATGAAAACACAGTTGGCCAAAAAAGATGAGCAAATGGTAGCGTAGGCCAAGAAGATAGAAGAGCTTACAAAGGACAATAAAATATATAATGATATGATCATGGAGAAGCAAGTGCAATTGAAGGCCAAAGAAGATGATGTTCATTCTCTAGAGGCCTATACTCATCACCATATGCAAATAATTATAGATAATAATGAAGAATTAGAAGTAGTAGCTTGAATAGAAGAACATTTGCAAGAGAATCTAAAGAAGAGTGCCACTGATAATGAAAATCAATTGAGTGAATTCTTGAAAACTATCGAAGAGAAAGCCAATTACCATGGGTTGAACATAGTAGAAATTGGGAACTACACAACCAAGTTGAAGAACCAACGTGTAATCCTTCAAACCCAAGAGAATGACTTGAAATATGAAGTCACGAATTATGAGGCACAATAAAAATATAAATATGAGTTAACAAGGACACCGATCAAAGTAAAGGGGAGGGCAGATGTAGGCAACTAATCCACCTCCCAGAAGAAGAAGTGATATATGGATTTGCCCAAGTTTCAATATTTTAACAATTTTAAAAACCATATAGTTAAGGGCAAAACCATACAATTCGAAGGGCAAGCTGTACAAGGTGAAATCAAACCATACAAGGCACAATGAAATGACATGAAATGCATAATAAATGTAATTTGAAGTTGTAATTGCACATGATTTTGATTATTAAGGTGTTAGACTTAGTAAAAGTCTTAATTAATTTATTTCGTTATGCATGGGTAGTTGTGAATAATGAATTGCCTCAAGAACCACTTTGAAACAGCTTGAGCAACGTTATATAAGGCCTCATTTTCAATTTTGAGAGTCTAGTTACATTCTGATTATGATTTGTTAATATATTTTGGTTAGTTTGAGGATGCTATGAGTTTTGGTTGTGTGTTATTATTTATCTCTAATTATGATTGAAACTATTGAATAATAATATATTTGAGCGCAATTTATGGTTTCTCTCATGTATTGTACGATCTTGGAATGGTTGAATAACATTGATGGTTTAGTTCTATTGCATGTACTTCTTTGTGAGTATTTTGGCTACTTTAAGTATTGCTATGGAAGAATGGATTAAACCAAAACTAGTGTAGATTTGTGGAATGATATGTGATGATGGTAATATCAAGGAATATGTGTTGAACACTGGTGTATAATTTTTGGGCATCGCCATTGGATATACAACTCTCTCAAGCCCCGTTAATATGTTTTGCATGTTACTAGAAAATGATTAATTGCCATATTAAAAACTTACAAAACTTATCTAAGAGATATTGGTCCAGTAGATTATTCAATTTGGCACTTTTTTGTACCTTTGTTTCATACAAATCGTACACCAGAGTTCATACAAATTGTACAAAGGATAATTACCCGATTTGGCAGTTTAGGCGATCCAAGAAAATTTACCCAATTTGGCAATTTTGGGAAATCAACTTATTTAGTTAAAAAAACTGTGTACGACAGCTTGCAAGACCAATTCTAAAAGATTTTCTAAGTGTGAAATCATACAAGCTTTGTCAAAGTACGATTTGGGATCGTACAGTGGTAGGATTTGGTGTCCATACAAGCTAAATACTTGTCACATATTGCTAGTTGTAGAGACTGTACGATGGTATGATTTGGTCTACTGATTGGCAATAGAAAATTGATCATCCTAAGCCTTAGAAACCACCTTACCACTATGAATACTGCATCCTTGTACTACAGATGCAAAATTAGCTCTTAGGGGAAAAGTAATATGGAGATTGTACAAATAGATTCAAATAAAATGGTCAATAATTCTTCTAAGTATGTTGATCTGAATGACACAAGTTTAATATTTACTACATTCTCTCTACCAAATGGTTCTGATATTTGGAATGGTTTAAAAAATCTATTGATCTTATGATTAAAGGTTTAAGATGGGTGGTAGAAGTTGGAGAAAAAATTCTATTTGGATGGATACTTAGTGTGATAAAAAACCACTCAATTTAGATCCAATTTTGAAACCTTAGATGAGATTGCTTCAATAAAAATATGGTGATAGGATTTCAAACATTTTGTACAAGGATCGGGAAGGAAGATACAAATGGGAAAAAAAAATATTTTTTACAAGTATACAAGACATTGATGCCATGAGTTAATTGAGTAAAAATATAACAACTATGATTATTCCAAGGGAAGCCAAGGATAAATTGATTTGGGAGTTGAATAGATTAGGAAAATACACAACAAGAAGTGGACATAATGTACAACATCAACCAAAAAATAATATCACTAGAATATGGAAAGATATTTGGGATAGCCCAAGCATTCCTAAAGTCAAAATTTTTGTTTGGCTATTAGGTCATAGAAGAATTTCATCCTAGGATAGCCTTATGAAAAGGGGTTTTCATGGCCCCTCTCAATGTATTCTTTGTAAATAGGAGGAGAGTATAGACCATCTCTTGGGACATTGCTCAATACTTTAAAATTTATTGTACTATCCTAGAATGCATGCACCTAAGCTATTGTATCATTAATACCAAGAATAAAGCAATAAAGCATGTATAACAATGAATTAACAAGAATATGAAGCCTTATTTTATTAAATCATGATAAATCTCGGTTACAAGTAGGTCCCTCTTAGGGATACCAAAATCTTGATACAATGAATACAATATTTTGAAGCCCCTAAACGGGGGTAGTGCAATCCACAAGCCTTCTAGACTTGACATGAACTGCTTAAGGTCTTATTTATACCTTCTTCTCACTTGATTTGAGAAAATTTATTTGAAAGTGCCTTGAAGCTACCAAGAATTTGTATCCTGCATGCAAGAAACAACAAAGCACAATTAGGAGCATATGAGGCCTCTCATGATGAGGCTTTGACCAAGAAATTGCAAGAAATATGGAAAATATGCAAAGAAAGCATAAAGACTTGTAAATATGCTTACAAAATATCTAAATTATGGTAAAGCATGCTTGAAAAATAGTAAATCTAGTCAATATAGTACATAATTTGCAATGAAAGCATGAAATAGATCTAATCTAATAAGATTAACACAAACTAGTGAATATGATGAAATAAGGGCAAAGATACCTCTAATCTCTCAAATTAACTGTACAAATGTGCAAATGAAGGTTAATATAAGCTAGATATAACTAATTACATGAATGAAATTGAAATCCTATGGCTAAAATAGAGGGAAAAGAGCTTCAAACCCTAGCTATGGGTTTTAAACGCAGTTGGATCTGTTAGTTGTGGTTGACAGCCATGAATGAGGGAAATTCCTCTTTCTCTTGCAACCAAGGCCTAAAACTCCTAATTCCTTCGAGGAATTGATGATCAAAGCTTACCTCGATGTTCTCAAATAGATTGGTAGTGTAATTCACTCAAATTTACAATGAAGGTGGTTCAATTGACAAAGCTTGCTCCTTAAGATCTTGTGATCCTCATTGATTAAAACATAGTCATGATTATCCATATGGATAGCATGTAGATACTCCTCAAGGGTTGTAAGTGGCTCTCCAATTTTGTAGAGCTTTGCTGCATTAACTTGAAAACTCTTCTAGACTTTCTCCCCAATTTGGAAGAGGATATTATAGCCTTCCCAACTCCTCATCCTAGCTTCCTTGAGAAGCCAAGATTAAGAATTGGGAGGTTGGATTAGGTAAGAGAAAAATCTAGAAGCTTCTTCGCTTAAAACCGCCTGAATTGGTTGTAAATGCAGTTGTAACAACCAATTTGGCTTGGCTTGAGAGGCCAAGATAGTTATAGGGCTAGTCACGGCTCTCAAGTGCAGCTAGCACCCTAGCCGTGAGTGTCAACCACAACTGAGATCTTATATATGGATGCCATCCACGACTAAGGTTGAATAGGTCCAAGATGCCTAAATTGAGTGGTTAAAACCACTACTTTGTCTTGGAAAGGTCCAAGATCATTCATATGGTCTACAAGGATGTCCATATGAGTAGTATCCTAAACATGATATGTTTTAGGTGTCTACAGATGCCCCTTTTGGGATGCATTGTGGGAAAACACAATGCTGAGCAAAAATAGACCACCTAAAGCCATGTTGTAGGTTGAATGATGATCATTGATCTGATCAACATTAGATGCCTCAATCCTACAAAAGGATGCACATATTAGAATTATTGCTTCCAACGAGATGAAAGACTTAAATTTGCAAAGCTTTCGCATGTATAGTGGTGATCGGGTAGCATTAGTGCTACATTTGTTCCGATAGGTGGAGAGCTTCAAGCTTAACTATCATATTTGCTTTTTACTCCAACAAAGTGTAAGCTTATGATAGTTTTTTGCAATGATTCATAAGATGAACACACTTTACATGATCGAGTGATCCTTTGTTGATTTTAATTATGATTGTTGATATTATGACTACCCCCTCAAGCGATGAGTTGATGAGGGAAGGATAATTAATAAAGCAATAAGTTGCTTGACCGTGATGAATAATTTGGATGATTTAAGACTTTTGTATTTTGTTATATGGAAAGGCCTATTTCAGCCATGATTTCAACCATTAATAGTAATTGTATATCTCTATCCCATGGAGCATTCCAACCGTAATGGCCTTCTTAGGAAATCAAGATGATAGCAATTCCAATTAGGTTTGTGTTGAATCACTATGTTTGATGATATGCTAAAAATATCATAAAGTAGATGATATGAATACCTCGTTCCTGTGGGACAATTCGATTTCCATGGCCTTCTTTAGGATTGAAGTGAAGATATTTCAATTCAGTGATGACTAATTTATCCCAAATGACCTTATGGTAATTTAATCATCTTATGAGATTGCATGGAGCGCAAGTCGCTACAACCGCCAAGTGTATAGGGTAAATAACTGAATACGAGGCACATTTAAATTTTGATTTATTTGATGTTTTTTTATTTTTGATTTTTTTTAGATTTTTGAATTGTTGAATATTTTTAATTTTGCATTTTAAATCTCTTCATGGTGAAAATTTGAGAGCACTTATTATTGTCTGCTAGTCGCGGTTGTCACCCACAACTAATTTTGGCAAGTTTCATAGCTGCATCTGACACTTGTAGTCAACAAAACCCTAATATGCACCCGCATCTAACATCCATGGATAAGGGCCAAGTGAGAAATATAAAATAAAATTTTAGGGTTTTTTATTTTCATTATTTCTAGCTACAAATTGATAGTGAGAGCTCTAAGAGGTGAGACAAGACTTTTGATCCAAAAATCTACTAAAAACCCGAGTGAAACCTGATGGCAGACCAACCAGAGGCATCCATTGGGTAAATTTAAATGGTGCTTCTAAGGTATCATTGTAGTCTCTCTCATTTAAATTTACCCAGTTTAATAAAATAAACCACATTAAGTAATGGGAAAAATGAACTCACTAAACTGTTGGTAATGAACCTCACCCTAGTTAGGATTAGATCTAGGTTAGATTAGTGGATGGGTTTTAATTTTTTTGGGTTGCTTGGGGTGGGAATTGACCTTGAACGAGGTCATTCCCATAGCCACGGGTGGTAGTTGCGGCTTCCAATTGGCCAATTGGGGGCCACGACTGAGTTCAAACACCAACGATCAAAAAATTTACCATTGGCGCTGGTTGCGGGTGACAACCAAGGCTAAGCAACTTTAGCCAAAAATTTTAATTTTTTGATTTTTCTTGGTTTTTGACTTGATTTAATTGATTTATTTGATTTTTTCAAGTGTAGACTTGAATATTTTTGCATGTTTTGGTGCATTTTGTATTATTTTTTAACTTTTTGAGGTGTTTTTGGATTTGTTTGTACTTTTGAAGTGCATTTTTCATTGTTTTTGAAATTTGATTATTTTGAATGTCATCTCTCTTAGACCTTGACTTTATTTGATTTTTTTAAGTGTAGACTTGAATATTTTTGCAAGTTTTGGTGCATTTTGTATTATTTTTTAACTTTTTGAGGTGTTTTTGGATTTGTTTGTACTTTTGAAGTGCATTTTTCATTATTTTTAAATTTTTTATTATTTTGAATGTTATCTCTCTTAGACCTTGAATTCTAGGGCACAAGAGTCAGATTTACTCCATGAGCTCCTATCCGAGCTAGTTCAAGGAGATTTGGATTGGTTCAGGGTCATGGGCCTTGGCTATGTATTGTGCCTGCCATCTATCAGGGCCGACTAGACCTACATGACTACTTTGGCCCATTGCTAGGATGCTCAGACCAACAACTTCCATATTTTGATAGGGGAGATGACAGTCACCTTGGAGGATGTGTACCACATCTTTTGGATCCCTATTGATGGAGAGGCCATCACTTCTTTGCCTATCATGGTGAAGACTACTATTTTCCAGAGGATATTTGATGCCAGGTATGATGAGGTGCTAGAGGATACCGATCATGGTGGGGTGCCCATTGAGTGCTGATATAGGGCACACATATTTACACAATGATAGGTCGTACTAATGCACATCATCATGAATTTTGTGCTTCTAGATACTTCCAAAATGAGATTCCCTTGGAACCTCCTAGTTAGAGTGTAGAACTTTCTAGTTAACACCACAGTGCAACCACTCATTCTATCATGAGGGAGTGCTCTTCTCGCACAACTGTACAATGAGCTCTATCACATCACACAACGAGGATGAGCAGGAGTGGAATTCAACTTGATAATTTAGATATGGGATTGGAAGCACATTAGAATAAAGCATCCTAGAGGACTACCCCGATAGATTGGTGTGATAGCAAAAGAATCACAATGCTACAAAGCTTGCTGGCCTAGAGAGGCCAAGATATATAGGAGAAGGTCTCATGCAGGGGACTTGCAGCACTACATGGAGAGACTGACAACACTATGAGTAGGGCATATTATCTGGCAACCATATCTAGATTACCCAACATGGGAGGAGAAAGACTACTACTTGAGGTGGGATAGATACGATCGATGGGTCATTGGGTGCAAGCCTGGTATGTAGGAGTTCTTCCTTTTCTCTCACATATCCAAACAATTTGGGATATTCTAGAATATCCTAGAGGAGCTAGTCCTCTACCATCATCTTAAGGTAGAGAATCAACTAACCTAGTCATAGGTGACCCACTTAGGAGATGAGGATGATGAATTTTAGGAGTTGGGAATAGCATGCACTAACACTACTATAGACTATGATGGTTGGTGGATGACTAGGATATGGTAGGGTAACGGTCCCCTAGGCCGATCTAGATATGGGGATGCTACCAAGGTAGTGAGCGATGATCTAGAGGGGCAAAAATTTCTCTATGGGACCGAGGGAGAGTGGGTAAATGCCGCTACACTAGAGGAGGGGGATCAAGATGAGGAGGGCAAGGAGGAGCCCGATGATAAGGTGTCACAACTATGGGATCAAGTATCTATTTTATAGATACAACTATAAATAGCTCAAATGCAGATCTTGGAGAGAGATACCTCCTTTTCGACCCTACAAGCTCAGATGGATGCATTGTAGACCTAGCTTGTAGTAGGACAAACACATTGGTGGGGCTACAAGGAGGAGAGGACCACTCTTAAAATGTAGGTTGAATCGATGACTACGAATATTGAGATCATCACTTAGTAGTATCTTCTCTAGGTACATATAGACCTCAATACTACAGAGCGATATGTCCTCAAGGTGGTTAGCGGGATCTCTTCTACTTCACAGGCTATAACAGTTACTAGTATCTCAAGGACCCACAGGGTTAGGTGGTGATGTAGAGATCAGATGCCTATAGGGACTATTAGAGGGTGCTACCGCATAGATTTACATAGATTTTGGGTGCATTGTACCTCTATAGGTGTAGTTCAGAATATTTGGTGGCACTCCTAGAGAGCGATCTACAGGAGGTGGCCCCCATCGGAGTAGGTGCAATGAGTCTGGGTAATCATCAGTGTGGACCAGTCATAGAACAAGTGGTAGATCAGAGAGATCCATAGGGACTATATCTAGGTAAATACATAGAGAGGGCAAAGATGGTGGAGGTGCTCCAGGTGGTGCATGCCACTCATGATTTGAAATTGCTGACTCTATCTCATTTTTGAGTGTAAGGTTTGAGAACCTACACTATTGTAGCGTGCATGCATTTTGATGTACCCCTATGTATTTTGCAACACATATTTTATATATATGATATGACATTTTATTATGCCTCATTATGTGTATCATTATTTGTTTTTATGTTTATGAGATGCACATGGATGCAATGCTTACATGATTTAATTATTGCTATATGCGATGATGTATGGATGACATGCACTAGCTAGATGATGTACATATGATTGTATGTAATGATATAGATGTTTAGATGGACTACTATGTATGCATATATGAATGCAATGACTTGTGTTAAATGCATGTTTTATTTTGATTTAATTGTATGCATCTAATTGATGCTGTTATGATATGATGAATGCAATGTATGTATTACATTATTTATGTGATGATGATCTACCGTAAATGAACCTGTATGCTTTAATCACTTGAAACATAAGTAATAAATGTATTATGAGTTTAAAAATCTAATGGATGACACCATAGAATGTGTAAAAATCATGAATGTAAATGGTAAATCTTATCATAAGAATTAATCATTTAAGCATCCATATATATATTGATATGATGTGAAATGTATGGTTTTCTCTCATGAAATTCTATAAATTAAAAGACATGCACAAAAATAGTCAGTGGCCATCTAAATATTATTGTTGATATCCATCTGGTATATATCCTATGTTATGCACACCCTTTAATAAACAAAACCTCATAAAAAGAAGTTGATGATTGATTTATTGATTTGACTATTTGCTATAGGGAATTTTTGAGGTTTTTCATGAGACTCAAACACCCTAGTTGATTAATAAAAAATTGTATAATGACTATACTAGACTCCTAAAAGATAAAGGTTTTTGTTATGAAGACCAAGATATTCATTATCCCTGTGTGTGCAAATGAATACATTAGATGAGACATAAGACTGCCTCATTGCCAGACAAAATTCATTCAACCCATTACTATAATGAGGATACCAAATGTTCATAATGATCCTAAGTTTGAACGTAGTTGGACTAGACTACTAGGTAGTACAGACCACCTAAATCTAGCTCAATTGTAAATTGCTTAGAACTACCCCAATGCTAGGTGGGATTCATTCAGCCCATTACTATAATGGGGATCACTCAATGGCTTTGATTAGTGATCATTCCAAGGATTTAAGCTTTTCACCCCCTTCTTTTCTTCACATTTATTGGGATACTTGCTTATGCATAGTGATGAAAATCACTATTTATTTTGCATTTTTGTTTGAGCAGGGGATTTTACTTTGACTTTGGGATGTTGCTTGTTTTGTATAAAGGAAGGGATTTCTTGGGTAGGGGGAGCTTGTCCTTTTGCCAATTATCAAAAATATAGACCATGTGCATAACAAAATGAGCAAGTAGAAACCTTTCACTTAAGATGATTAGGACCACTTTGTAGTGTTCATCTTTCCTTTCCTAGACTAGGATTGCTAATGTGTTTGATTAGTGATAGGATTTTAAAATATGCAAGGTACTATCAAACCTAGACCTCATCTCCAAAAGCAAAGCTAGATTTCTACAAAATATGAGATCACTAGGTATGGCTGAATTATCGAAAAACCCTAGTGTATTCCTTATAGCAACAGGAGGGGTTGTGTTGAAAAACACAATTACTCACAAGGGTGATGAATGATAATTATGAATAGATGCATGATTCAGATACAAACATGGTATCATTTGTAGGATTGCAAACTCAACCTATTCTAATGCAATTGAAATGGATGAACATGCCTAATGCAATGCAATTAAATGGATGCACATGCAAAATTAAAATACATAATGCAAATATTTTTGATGCTTTTATGTTTTGCAATGTTTTTGTGTTTTTATTACTTTTTGATTTGTTTGGATTTTTGATTTTTTTTCAAATATTTCTGAAATTTTGTTCTTTTGAATTTTTTTGAATTTTTGAAATTTATGTGTGGAATGCCTTAAGATGAAGGATGTTGAGATTTTTAGGCTCTTCAACACCTTCAAAACCTACTTTAAAGACCATAGGGTACCTTCTTAAGAAAGTCTCTGGCTTTATAGAACCATTCATGGTTTGGTTCTATATGAATCATGTTGACTAATTCTTTATTGTCAAAAGCCTCACGCTGCATCACAAATTGCAAAAGTGTCTTCACATGAATGGTAGTGAAATCAATAGATAGATTTTGAGGGATCAAGGATCCCAAAGATGCCATAGTGTCAACGAATCTGTTTGATGTACGAGGGATTGCCTCAATGTCATACCACTCTAACTGGACTAGATAAGTATCAAAAAGATATTTATAAGCTTTTAGGATAGGACACCTACATTGAAATATTCCCTTCACTTGGTTAACAATGAGCAGAGAATCACCAAATATTTTTAACCTTTTGATATTCATGGTGATTGCTATTTGGAGACCCAAGATTAGGGCCTCTTATTAAATATTATTATTGTTACAAATAAAGACTAGTTTAAATGACAAGAGTATTGGAGTACCTTGTGGCATGAAAAATATGATTCTTGCACCACCCCATTGCTCACACTTTTAACCATCGAAGAACAAAGTCATGTTAGCTTTGTTATCTGGTTCTTCGAGTTTGGGTGACTTCGATAATGCAAAGACTACATCATCGAGAAGTTCTATGACGAGGGGTTTACTATCCTAAAGAGGTGCCTTTGCTAGATGATCAGCTATGACTTGTCCCTTGATGGACTTTTGGCTAATGAATTCCAAATAAAATTCTATTAGTAGCATGATCCACTTTGCAGTATGCATATTATGATACATATTGCTCATCATATACTACAAAGGATTTTGTTTTGATTTCACATACATTGTATGATTTAGCGTATAGTGGTGCAACTTCTTAGTTGCAAAAACCACTACTAAACATAGCTTTTCTACGTATGCGTATCCTAGATAATAGCTCACCAAGGTGCGAATGATATAATATATCACTTGCTCTTTGTCTTGCACGTTCTTTTGGGTTAACATGGTTCCTAGTACAAAATTAGTAGCTGATATATAAAGCATGAATGAAACATCTAGCCTTGGTGGAGCAAGTACTGGTGGTGTTTCTAGGTATTTCTTAATTTTAGCAAAGCCTTTTGATAGTCCTTATCCCAGTTAAATAGGATCCCCTTGTGTAGCAGTCGATTCATGGGTCAGAACTTGTTCGATAATTATGCGATGAATTGCTTTATGGATGCTACTTTGCCCTATAGGCTTCTTAGTTCTTTGATATTTGTGGGAGGATGCATTTCTAGTATGACCTTGACCTTTGTTGGGTCAACTTCGATCCCTCATTTAGAAATGATGAATCCCAAGAGTTTTCTTGATGTTATGCCAAAGACACATTTCTTGGGATTCAACTTGAAATTATGCTCTATTAGGCAATCAAAGACTCTTCTAAGAACCTCAACATACTTTGAATGCAACAATGACTTTACCAATAAGTCATTGATATAATCATCTAGGATCTTGTGGATGTAGTCATGAAAGATGTATTTCATGGCCTGTTGATATGTGGCACTAGCATTTTTAAGACCAAATGTTATTACTTTATAAAAAAATGTTCCCCATGGTGTTGTGAATGCAGTTTTATGCTGGTCTTTGGGTTTAATTCAAATTTTATTGTAACCAAAAAAACCATCCATAAGGGAAAGCATCTCATGACCTATAGTTTCATCTATGAGAGCATTGATATTAGGCAACGAGAATGAATCCTTTGGTGTTTCCTTATTGAGATCTCTAAAATCTATATAAATAAGGATCCTTTCATCATGTTTTCCTACAAGTACCATGTTTGATACCCATTTTGGTTAGTCGATTGAAATTATGAACTCTACATACAATAATTTTTGCAACTCATCTTTAACCATTAAAGTGATGGTTGGACGCATTTTCCTAATATTTTGATTGATTGGATTTGTAGAGGGGTCTAGCGAAAGGTTATGGGTAACCACTTTTGGATCTAATTACAACATATCCTTGTATGTCTAAGCAAAGATATCATGTCTCTCTTTCAGTAGAGGAATGAGGTTGGTGCGCTCGTCAGGAGTTAGACTCTCTCTAAACTTAACCTTCTTAATATTAGTGGAATCTTCACTGATATCCACATCAAAGGTTTCCTCTACTACCATGTGCGATCCCTCCTCAAGCTGGTGAAGTTTAGGGATCAACTGAATATCATCTGCTGGGTTTAATGCTTATACATCAAAATTACCATTAGTGTGATAAAAATAATGTGTGCATCCTAGCACAAAGTGGAACGATTGTAATATTTATTTATTGGGGAAGAAATATTTAGGCTCTAAAGGCAAATCAGTGTGATCCCAATCAATAGCATCTAAATTAAGACATAATGATTTGGAAGGACCTACTGGGTTGTGAAGTGGAATGGTCAAATCAATGGAGATTATGTTGATGGAATGGGAGAAATCTCTAGGACCACATGTGTGCACCTCTACATTATTGATGTGACTCTCATACCAAATATGTGGCTCTAGAGGTATGGGGATATCAGGATTCAGTCTATGAATAGACAATAAAATGGGATTGTTTCGCTCCAGGAGCTACCTAAATGTAGGAGTATCATGGAAGGCTATGCGATAGATTTTTTTTGGATTAGTAGGTCTTCCCTGTAGGCAGAAAATCCTCCCAAAATAAGAGAAAATGATCAAGGGATTTGCTCAATTTTGATAGTTTTGATAGTTTGCCCAAGTTTTGTAAACCATATAGGTAGGGGTAAATCGTACAACCAGAGAGGCAAACCATAAAACCAAAGAGGTAAATCATACAATGCAAGGGCAAACCATATAAGGTGCATTTAAATGTAATGAAATACATGGGAAATGTAATTTTAGGATGAAATGATGCATGAATTTGCTAATTAAGATTTTAGACTTAGTAACAATCTAATTTTATGCATTCTATTATGGATGGGTAGTTTTAAATAACTAATTGACTTAGGAACCATTTTGGAATAGCCTAGGAAATGTTATATAAGGCCCCATTTTCAAATTTGTAGGTCTAGTTGTTGATAGATATGTATGGAGTACTTACTGGTTGTAACCCAATGGGATAGTTGGTTTACCTTTGAGTTATTGCAATAAATTGATAGAACAACCCTATTGTAATGAAATTGATGATATAATGGAATATAAATACATTTTTATAGGTTGTGTATGATTTTGGCAATGATGGATGAGGATTTATGGTTGAATGTTGATGCATGTGTTTTCTGGTGAATGCTTAGGGTAGTTTTATGCATTTTTGCAACATATTGTAAGAAATATAGCACTGGTGGAGCTTGAGGATTGATATGTGAGCATGGAAGTATTTATGAAGATGTATTGAACCCTATTGTACAATTTTTGAATGTATCTAGATGAAGTGAATCTCTCACAAACCCCATTTAGATGTTTTGCATGTTGTTGAGGAAGGATTAATTGACACATTAAACCCTTACAAAACATACCTGAGAGAGATTGAACCAGTAAAGTAGATAATTTTGCATCCATATGTACCTTTAGTTCATACAAATCATACACTAGAGTTCGTACAAATCATACAAGGAATATTTACCCAATTGGTAAACTGAGCGATGGAGATAGACTTATCCGATTTGGCAGTTTGAGGGAATCGAGTTGAACGATTACAAAACTATGTACGACAGCCTCCAAAACTAAATCTATCACTTACCACTGTATAATTTAGCATCATACAATGTGAGAGTTTGACATCCATACAAGTTTTTCAACTATCGTATAAAGATAGCTTAGAGGACTGTACAATTGTACGATTTGGTAATTGAGTTAGAATTTGTATATTAATTATTCCTAGCCCTAGAAAATCACCTCCCCATTAGGAATACTACACCCTTGTACCACATTTGGTGTTGTTACCTTATCGAATATGGATTTTTTGTTAAAATGGGTTAAATTGACGAAGTGTGAATACTACAAAAACTAGAGGTGAATGACAGACACCAATGCATGAAGCCATGGGAGATGAGAAGTACGAGATAACATTATAGTAATAAGGAGCATGAGTATTTCTTAAAGAGAAAACATAATTAACTTAGATCATAGTACTCAAGAACAAAAAATAGAGCAAGTTTGGACATATGAAGGAGACTTTGAGTCATTGTTGATAGATACAGAAGATGACGAAATAGAACCACCAAGAATAGAGGTAAGGGTTGACACAAAAAAAGGGAAAAATGATAGAGAGTGGATGGTGACACCTGATAAAGTGAAAAAGGGTTTCAAGGAAGTGCAGAGGATGGAAGTTAGGCACTAGAGCAATAGGGTACAATATTTTAGGAGGAAAGACCAAGACCATCTCCCTCACATCAGTGAAGGAGATCATGAAGTGAATATTCATGAGGGTTTGGTCATCGAGTGGTGGGACAAAACAAGATACATCATATTGAAACTTCTGACAACAATAGGAGTAAGACACCCCCAAGGATAAATCAGTCAGATATTCCATGATATACGTCAAGTGATAGTGACGACTCTCCTAAGATGGCTAAGAAGGCAACCAAATAGATATGTCCACCATTTTCAGGTGAGGGTAAGAAAGACCCCACACGACATATGAGAACTTGCATAATAATTTTGAGGGAAAATTATGTGGATAGACTAGATGATTGGGTAACCTTATTTCCTACTATCTTGAGAGGATTGGCAATTGATGGTACCTAAAGAGAGAAAATACCATATATTTTCAGACTTGAAACTAGATAAAGGAGAATTTCATTGAATGTTTTTTACCTTTGAAGGACGATGGAGACATCGTTAGAGAAATTTGCATGATAAAGTAAAAATATAATGAATATGTGAAGGCCTATAACCGAATATTAAAAATAATTAGTCGATAAGATGCAAATACCTTTGGAAAATGTTCTAGTAAAGCGATGGTTTGTATATGGATTGCTTCCAAAGTATAAGAAAAATATTAAGGTAGTACCATCATAAACATATGAAGAAGCACTAAAGCATGCAAATAATTTTGAGAGTGAATCAAAATAGACGTATACAAGAATTCTATATCATCCCAAGTCTAATGATTCAGATAGTGGAGAAGATGACACTATACAGAGGACAGTAGCATCATTTCACCATGAGTTTGATAAGATGATAAAAGAACAAAATATCAAACCTTACATAAATGACATGTGGTGCACATAATGCAGGACGAAAGGTCATACAAATGTGAAGTGTCCAAGGAACGACTATTACCACATTTATAATGTCATGGGACATGAGGTAATGCTATATCCGTATAATGCAAGAATACATCCACAAGTATTTTCAATCCAAGAGCAGGAAGAGAAACTAAAGGCCCAAGGAAGCGGGCAACAAGCAACAAGTTATAGTTATAGAAATACTAGACAAGGTGGAAGACCAAACCAACATAATTGACAAGGAGGAAAAAATCATTTGCAGTATGATTTAGAATGAATACCGATCATACAGTGTTGCAATTTCCAAGAATGGGGGCATTTTTATAAAACTTTTCCTTCAACTCAGAGGCAAAAAACACTGCAAGTAAGCACTACACATATGTGTAGGTGGTGTGGTCTAGGAAACCATAAAGAAGCAAATTTTCCAAAACAAGTGAGTTCAAGTAATCCATAGAATGTCAGTTATCTAGACATTGATGTTCCTCAAGTTAAGGAGAAAACCCAAGAAGTTTTAGCCATGACGAGGAATCAGGCTAAGAAAGGTAAGTATCTAAATCCAGTAAAGAAAAAGTAGTGCTGGCAAGTAGCAAATAAAATATTGCAAGAAGAAGCTGAGAAAACTAATCGAGTAGAGTCAATAGTTGATGAGGAATTGAGAAAACCATTAGACTAGGAGATAGTTGTGCAAAATCTGGTAGCATAGGTTTTGGATACCATAGTAGAAATTAAAGTATCAAACCTGTTGGAAGCTATTCCAACATTGTAGAAAGCAATGGTGGAAGAAAATACAACCTTAGAAGGTGATGGAAGTGTAGAGCCAACTGATTTAGGAGAAGAAGCGAAAGGATCAGTTCATGGATCTAATTATATTAATGATTGATGTAGGAAAGAAACTTACATTAGTTCATATGGAGATCCTAGGGCACAAATTGACACAAGTTATTGTGGACGGAGGATCCAACATCAACGTGTTACTTGAAAGAACATGGCTAGAACTAGGCACTCCATCCCTATGGGCACTGAGCTTCCGATTATATGGAACTAACCATAATGGCATTGAGACAAAGGAAGTCTTGATAGCACAACAAGTGGTGATAGTTGACCAAGAATTTATCTTAGATTTCATTGTGATTACAATGCCAAAACCTATGTACAATTCTCTTGGGGAGAGGCTGGCTATGAGTAGCCAAAGTTAATCATAATTGGGGAAGAATCATATCACTTTTAAGAAAGGATAACATAAAGATATGATTAATATATCTAATAAAAAAGTTAGCAAGGATGTAGCCATGACAAATGAATAAAAAATTCCTCAAGGGATGAAGGGCACAAACCTAATGGATAAGGAATGTTGTACCTAGATGAATGTAGCGAAGATGAAGCTAGATTTGATAGCAGAATCCTTCATTGGTAAATAGAGGAGTACATTTTTTTTTAGTCCAACTGCCTCTGTATTGATTCAAAGGATATCAAGGAAAAAAAAGACAAACCAAAAGTTAGCCAAGAACCTAAGAAGGAAGCATAAGAGAAATGGACATTTCCAATTTTTTTTATAGAATATACGGTAGGAGATGCGAAGATTGATACAATACTGGCACACCCAGAGAATGTAGTAAAAGTAGTAAGTGAAATGAAAAATATCAAATACAAAGGACCTAAAATAGTGGATATCCATATAGGAATGGAGAAGTATCCTAGGATGATTCACTGTGGCGATGATTGGAATCCTGTACTGAAAGCAACAACTTTTAAGATATTCTTAGAATATAAGGATGTATTTGCATGGACATATAAGGACCTAAAAGGAGTACCAGAAAAATTGTGTGTCCAAAAGATTACGCTAATGCCTGAAGCTCAACCGGTAAGAAGGAGACCATATAGAATGAACCTAAAGCATGCTGTATTAGTGAATACAAAGACATAAAAGATGTTGGAAGCAGGAATTATCTTTAGGGTGACAACTAGTGAATGGGTCTCACCTATAGTGATAACCTTGAAGAAGAAAGTAGATAATATTAGAATATGCATGGACTTTAGGAGTCTAAACATCATAAATAGTAAGGATCCCTTCCCTATTCCCTTCATAGATTCTATCTTGGAATAAGTCACACGACATGATATCTACTCATTGGATGGGTTCTCAGGATACAATCAAATTAGTATAGCCAAGGAGGATAAGCTAAAGATCATATTTATTATGGAGAATGACATCTATGCATACAACCGAATGCCATTCGGGCTCTGTAATGCCCCAGCTACATTTAAGTGTATCATAATGTATATATTTTATCAGTTGGCAATAGGGAAATTTAAAGCATTTTTGGATGATTGGTCCATTTATGGGAAGATCAAGGAGCATCTTCCTACCCTCAATGAATGTATGACTAGGTTCAGAATTGCACAAATATTATTAAATCTAGGGAAATGTAATCTGATGGTATCATATGGGAAACTTTTGGGACACATTGTGTGTAGTGAAGGATTGAAGATAGACCCTAATAAGATCCGTGTGACATTGCACATGGAAGAACCATTTGATGTGAATTCACTTAAAACCTTTCTTAGATCGATGGGGTACTATCAAAGGTTTATCAGGAATTATGCACATGTATATTACCCAATAAATTCCTTGATGAAAAAGAATGTTCCTTTTATATGTATAGAGGAGCACCAAGGAGCCTTCAAGGAGCTGAAGGCTAAGCTTGTGAGTAGTCTAATTTTGGTGTTCCCAAACTAGGATAAGGAATTCCATGTCCATATTGATGCTTCAACGTTTACAATTGGATGTGCTTTAGCACAAGAAGGGAAGTTTAGGCTAGACCAACCTATTTTATTTGCTAGTCACATTTTGTCAAGGCCAGAGAGAAATTATAATACAATAGAAAGAGAATATTTAGAAATGGTATATGTAGTTCAGAAGTTTAGGCATTACCTATTGGTGAATCCCTTTGCCTTCAATTTCAATCATCAAGCCATATTGTACTTGATAAATAAGCTAGTGATACAAGGATGAGTCAGCAGGTGGCTCGTCACCCTTCAGGAGTTTGTATTTAGAGTAGTGGTGAGACCTAGTAAGAAGCATGTGAATGAAGACCAGTTTTATCGAATACGATCAGGGGAACCTATGGTAATAAGAGTTCTTGATGAATTTCTAGATGCATAACTATTTTATATTAACGTTGTTCCATCATGGTACAAGTTGGTTGGCCAATATCTATCCACAAGAGAGTTTCCATAGGAAATGATGGCAACCGAGAAAAATAAAGTAATAATGAAGTCAACACATTTCTAGATAATAGTAGGATTGCTATATAAAATGGGAAGTGATGGTATCTTATGAAGATGTGTGATGGACGAAGAAGTCAAAGTGACATTTAAAGAGGCCCATGCAGGCTTAGCAAGAGGACATATGGGACTAGATGGAACTTCTAGAAAGATATTTCTAGTAGTACTATGGTGTCCCACATTGTATAATGATGCAAAGGAGTATGTGAAAGCATGTGACACTTGCCAAAGAGCAAGAAAGCCAGTAAAGAGGGACTTTATGCCCTTGCACCCATTGCAACCACAAGAGTTATTTGAATGGTGGGAATTGGACTTCGTAGGACCATTGAAGACATCTCGATAGAGGAAGTGTAGATACATCATAGTAGCGATAGAATACCTAACAAAATGGGTTGAAGCAAGAGCATTACTGGATAGCTCAAATAAAAGTACAATGAGATTATTGTATGAATAGGTAATCACAAGGTTTGATATTCTGCTACAAATAATAAGTGATAAAGGAGGACACTTTGTTAACGAGATCATCAAGATGCTGACCATAGAGTTTATGATTTTACACTCATTTTATATTTCATACTATTTGAGAGCGAATGGGCAAGCGAAAGAAAAAATAAAGTCTTAGTATCTATTCTATATAAAACATGTGGAATAGAGGAAGCAAATTGGGAGAAAAGGCTACTATCCATTTTTTGGGTATACATAACAAATTTTAAACCTACAATGGAACATACACCTTTTCAATTAATGTATGGATAGGAAGTAGTGATGCCAGTTGAATTCTTGATGTCAAGTTTGAGAGTCGCGGTAGAGCATCGCTTGGGTGAGCAAGAAACTTTGAAAGAGCGAATAACAACACTAATCAAGTTATATGAAAGAAGAGTCATGGCACAATGGGTGATTGAGGTAGCTCAAAAAAGACGGAAGGCATGGCATGTCAAAAATTTGAGGAAATTGGAACTTAGTCCGGGTGACTTAGTTCTAAAGTTTAACAAAAAATAGAAAATAAAGCTCGATAAGTTGAAGACGTTATGGCTTGGTCCTTATAAAGTAGTTGAAATAATGAATAATGGATCAGTCAAGTTATAGAACTTGAATGGGACAGATGTACCCTATACTGTAAATGGCTCGAAGTTGAAGCCTTACAAGGTACAATGATTATTCATTTCTTTAGAAGAAATTGAATGACGAAGACGAGTGGAAGCTCAAAATGAAGCTCAGAGTGAGCTAGGTCCATCACATGAGGAGCCTGACATAGGACTTACACACTTATTTGAAAAACAATTGGAACCACGACCAACCATATAACAATAAGAGTTGGTACCTTGGCCTAGAGAAAGAAGAATATTATGAGTACATGTTAGATTTGCTGATGGAACCAATAGGGTTGAAGAAGAAGATGAAGAATGGATTCCCCCAAATGAAAGAGAACATTAGAAGATAGTACTATTACCAAAAAATAGGGGAAGGTAGGAAGAAGTAACCCTAGTAAATAAAAATAGGATGTATCCTTAGGTAGAACGGAGGAAAATACCCTAGCAAGTGGAAGGACAAAGAAGGATACAACTAATAGTACGATACAAATATAGAGTGGAAACATTTGAAATTGAAGTTCCAGAGGAAGATAGAAATGAGACCATTAATCAAGAATTAGCCGAACTTACTCCATTGGCTCATATAGGAATATTATAGTAAAGAATTTTGTTGCAGACTCAAAAACTACAAGAAGAATATAAGATATTGTGAGGTCATAATGCAATGTTGAGGGAGCAGATCATCCAGGAATTGGATGGCACAATACATAGGTTGGAGGAACAAAGGGTAGCTATGCTACAAGATATTGGAAGAGAACTTGAAAAGGTTGAGAGACTAACTATAAGAACTAGTGGAGGGAATTATGGTGCAAGCACAAACTCACAGGTACCACCAAGTGACCCACCAATGACAAACGTAGATGCAAAGATGCTGTGAAAAGACATTGAAGAGGTAACTACATAACCTGAATCACAAAGAAATATACGATGGGATTTGAGTGACTCTAGTAACAAAGGAATGCCTTGGCTAGTGATGGAACCTAGTACAAGAAGCAATGATGAAGATGATTTTTCAAAAAACCCTCAAAAACCTCGAGGTAATCGTGATCCTCCAGCATGTACAATAATACAACGACAAATAGAGAGAACATGGGGAAATTAAACCAACCTAGAACTAAAAGCATATATAATGGCCTATCGAAAGTTGAGAAGACAAAGGAGAGAAGTAAAAAAATTGGAGAGAATGATGAATTTGCCAACTGATTGGGTGGAATAGAGAGAAGAGAATCATAATCATTCAAGTTTTGAGATGGACTTTTTTGATGCATATAGAGAAGTTTTGGCAACATCATACCCATAAATAAACTTCAAGGAAAGAAGATGGAGACGTCGCCTAGCACGTGTAGATCATAGAATCAGAGCATTGTGATAATTTTCATCAAGCACAAGAAGAAGCAGAAGTCCACTAGCCAACATTGAGTTGGTAGAGATAAATCCTGATACTCGAACAATGGGAGGAAGAAACAGGGAAAGATCCCTAAGGCTTCAACAAGGTGATGTTACAATAAGAGATGGAAGAGGGCAAGGAATATTTTTCCCCCATACTCCTAGATGGCTAGGAGATACACATTTAGCCTGTATGAACTAGACAAGGAATCTGCAAGGATTACCAAGAATTAGGAGAATCTTACCAAATTCTGCAAGGTGAAGTACATGGGGATGACCATCCTTAATATGATAAGGACCCCAATGAGTGATGGGTCGTAGAGGATTACTCTAAGAAAGGGAGGAATCACCATTAGCATAGAGAAATCCAATGTCAAGAGGAATAGGATGGGGGAGATACTCATGCGGAAGAGGCATGGATGGTAGAGAAAGAGTGCATTTTGCAGACGAAAGAAACCAGGGATAGCTAAGAATTCGATCGCCAAGTTTAGAACCAGATTTGATCTGAGGGGATAGGAAGAGAAGTTGCTCGAATGATAGTAGAGAAGTAAGGAGATCGCTACCAAGGGACCAATAACATATGCGACAAGGAGAAAGGATACCAAGTGAAGATACCCCATATTGCAATTGTACAATCCCAAATTGTACACACGAAAGGGGAAGGCCAAGAAATTCAGTAACATCACAAGTGGAGATGGATCAGCCAAGGAAACAAATATCAACAGATGACATAATCACCTCCAAGCAAAGAATTTGATGGGATCGTACAATTGAATGTAACTGTATGACTGCCAAAACCGTAAGTGTAAATAGATTAGGATTGAAAAAAAAAAGAAAATAAAAAGAAAAAGAAAAAGAAAACGAAAGCGCCTTAATTGTGAAAATATCTCAGGATGCAATTAAGAAGGAAGTAGGTTGAAAACTAGAAATGATGGTTGAAGAACACAAGATTATACTGAGAGGGGGGGTGAACAGTATAAGACCTCTTTTTACTTTTTCCTTTATACTTCAAAATAGTAAAGCAATATACCCAAAGCAATATCAAAGCAATGCACAATATCATCCACAAAGTGACACCAATTTTAACGTGGTTCACCCAGAATGGCTGGGCTACGTCCACAAAACTTTTCTCTAAAAGTTATCTCAAAGTTCTTTGGGAATCCTTCCCAATTACAATGTTTATGAGCCTCGGCCCAAAGGAGATACCTTCCCCCAATCAAAATTTATGAGCCTCTGCTCAAAGGAGATACCTTCCCCCAATAAGAATTTATGAGCCTCTGCTCAAAGGAGATACCTTCCCCTCTGCTCTAGAAATGATCCCTCAGAAGATCAACTGCCTCTACCTCTTGCCGACACGTGGAACTCCTTTCCACCGAAGACCTCCTATCCTCAATGCTTAGCCTAAGAGACCTCTGCCTTCTATGATCACGTCCACAGTAGCTCAGCAACCTGTACCAAACACAGTCAATCGGTCTAGTACAAGTCTTCCTCTGTCTGTCGGATCTGTCCAACTCTTGAACAAATCAATCCTCTGCATACAAGCCTTCTCAAAGACTTGCCAAATCTGTCCTCGAGGTTCTTCTCATAGAACCAATGCACCTCTGTCCTCAAGTTCTCTGATAGAACTATCAAACTCAGCTCACAAGTCCTCTGCTAGGACCTGTCCAAATCTGCTCACAAGTCCCCATCGAAACCTCCAAAAACCCCTCACAAGTCCCCACCCAAATCTCACAAGTCCCCACCAACTCTGTCCAAAAACTCAGCAAGCTCACCAAGAAAAACTTTCTTAGTAGGAAATCACAAAGTGAATTGTTAGAGACCCAATGTGATTTGTCAAACTCATAGAAGCATAAAGAGAATTGTTAGAGACTCAATATGTTCTATACTCAAATCCCAATCTCAAAACTCAACTCAAATCAACTCAGCTCAATCTCAATCTCAAATCTGAAAACTCAACTCAATATCTGAAATGGATAGGATAGAATGTTTTCTTTCAAGAACATGAAACCCCAACAATTGCCAACTATGCAAAGAATCACATAACAATGATACTCATGTTCTTTTCACCATCAATTAGGGTTTCAACAACAATGCTCATCAAACAAGGTTTAGTCAACCAACACCATTCAACTCAACATCAACCTTGAAGCATTCAACCAATCATCACAAGAAAAGGAAACAAGTAGAAATCCTTTTCCCTCCAAAGATATTTGAACAAAATAGACACCAACACAATATCACCAAATGCAAAGAATAACTTGCTCAAATCAACTCAATGGAGTAAGCCCAATATCATGAATCAAGTAAAGCAATAACTTGATCAAACAACCTCTATGGAAGCAACTCAACCATCAAACTCAAAACAGCCAACCAAGGGTTCCACCAACTCAATGCAAGTAGCAAGACTCACAAACATAAACCCTAGTGCACAATGCTTCCACTACCTCAAACCAGAATTATGCATTCACCAAAACTCTCATCAAGGATAACAATGCATAAGAAGTCTTCAACAAACCAGAAAATAGGATTTACACCCAACCAAAGGAAACCTAGTTGAAAACCTTTTCACTCCAACCTTATTTCAGAAAAACATACACCAATCATACTCATAAGGAAAATGTGCCCATACCTTTTTGGAGTAGAAGAAAATTGATCCTTAAAGCTGTCACCACACACAACCCTCAAACTTCCAACCAAGTTAGGGTTAGAACCAAGATAAATGAGCATATATAAAAACTTTCCTTAATACACCTTTTAGCTCCTCTTCTTTAAAAACAACCACCAAAGAAGCCAAAAACACAACAACCAAAACTTACACCTTATATCTCCATTTTTAAATTTAGCATAGCAAAAGACTAATCTCAAAAATACAACCAAAGAAATATCCCCTTATTTCTCCTATGTCTTTTAAACAATGCTAAACAATGCCAAAAATCATATCAAGAAAATAATCACACCTTATAATGGCTGCCCTTGAAGAATCCGAAATTCGTGGCACAAAACACGTTTTAATAAAAACGTGACTAATCCATGCACAGCTCCCTCCGCAGGGATCGAAACGCAGACCTCCGCCTACGCAAGGCCCAAACGCAGCCTTCGCTGCCACTAGCCCACAAGGGGCTTACGAAGTCCAAGACGGACTTCCTTCCACATAAACGGTCAAGCTTTCCGAAAGCTTTTCAAACCACGAGCTCTCCTCTTTCGTAGCGTAAACAGAACATTCGATCGCAGCCAAACCAATTAATTGCCTTCGATTTTCCAAGTGGGTTTAACCTTAGGAACCTTCTCATATTTATAGTCCATACGTGGACTTTAGAACACGTCGGTTGCAAAGAAAAGTAATTTCGAATTTAATCGAAATTTGCTTTCTAAAGGGTTTAAAAACCCTTAAAGTATTTTTAATAAATTAAAAATAATTTCTCCCTTAATTAATTAAATAATTAATTAATTAAAACCTTGAAGGGTTTTAAATAATAATTAAATAAATAATAAAGAGAACCTCCATTGGTTTTAATAAAAACCATTGCCAATGGAATCTCTCCGGATTCTCTTAAAAATATTCTCTTGGAATCTTCCACCTTTGAAGCCAACACATCCTCTTAACATTAATGTCATTTCCTTTTGACATCAATGACAACTCATAGACAAGAAGCTAGGATCTCAAACCCAAAATTGCCAACAATCTCCCCCTTTGTCATTGATGGCAAACCATGCTTCTCAACAACACAGAAACTCAACATAAACAACTCCCCCTATCTTGAGGCTCTCCCCCTTACTCATATCTCTCCCCCTTTGTCATCAATGGCAAAGGGTCACCTTTGGGGCTTGGGACTAAGAATGAGCCTCTTAGCTTAGTCCCTCCCCCACCTCCTGTTGAGGTGTTTAATTCTGGGGTGGGAGTAAAACTCCCATAGGCACTTATCATCATCAGTGTCTATAGCTGCCTTACCATGTCTTCTCTTGTTCTCCTTGTCCATATTCCTATTCTTGTTCTGTTATCATTCCTGTTCTTATCCATGCCTTGATCCTTGGACCTGTTCATACCACTGTTCCTATTCCTGTACCTTGGAAGTTCAGCTCTACACTTGTCTAGTTGTGTGACCTTCATTGTTGCACTTATAACAAGTAACAATGTTATTTCTTTTAGGCATACCTGTTCTTTGAATCCACCTATTCTGACTAACCCTGTTCCTGTTATTAGCCTTGCAAAAAATTGCCTTATGCCCAAACTATTTACAAGAGTAGCAATACCCTTGAAAGAAATTACCACCTCTGAAACTGTCATTTACCTTCCTTACTTGAGTCATGCAATGTGAAGCCATGTGACCAAACCTGTGACAAGCAAAACATCTGCCATTAAACTTTCCTGTAAATGACCTTCTAGGTCCTGTAAACTTTCTCCCCTTTTTCTGTTTCCTATTTTCTGTTTCTGTGCATCTATCACTCAAGGACTCCTTTTCTGAAATACTTTCCTCATCAGAACTCTCTTCCTTTTGGAGTCTCTTACTAGACTCTCCAACTTGTTCCTTGTGTGGCTTAACAAAACCAAGGCCTATTTTATCTGTTGTCTTTCTTTGACCTTTGATGAGTGACTTAACCTTTTTGGAGCTATCTTGAAACCTGTAAAGCTTATCCTTGTACTCTTTAGTTTCCTCTTTCAAAGAAGCCATTTTCTGTTCTAACTCACTATACTCAAGAACCTTAGACTCTAACTCATCCTTGAGTTCTTGTGTCTTAGCTATAGAGAAGTCAAGACTTTCTATAAGATCATCTCTCTCCATACAACATTCATCTAACTTATCCTTGAGTCTAGCATTCTTCTTTCTTTCCTTTTCCAAAACACTAAGAGCACTAATAAGTTCACTTTCAAGATCCTTTATTTGATTTCCTTTTGAATCATCAAAGCCTTTTTCAGATTTCTTATCACTAGAGGTGCTACCCTTTTCAAAAACCATACATGCATCTTCCTTATAGTTTTCTGAAGCATCCTCATACATACTAGAAACCAAATCATTATTTGTGCAATCATCCTCAAGGTGACCAAAATTTCCACATCTAAGACATTTCATGATAATGAATCTATGTTTCGGTTCTTCCTCTTTTTCGATATGAACAACATCTCATTTTCATCATCACTTGAAGAACTTTCACTATCACTACTAGAACACTTACTTGCTTTGTCTAGGTAGAAACTCTTCTTGTGCTTGTGAGAATACCTCTTTCCTTGATTGTTGTGCTCATCTTTGTTTTTCCTGTGATGCTTGTGCTTTTCAGAATCCTTGCTCTTAGAATCCTGTTTATCTTCATCACTTTCATTCTTGGGAACAGTACAGATAGTAGCATAATGACCAAACTTTCCACAATTGAAACATCTTATATTTTTCATACTTTTGTGCTTTCTAGAGAACTTGCCTTTCTTGCTGTAATATGCCTCTTCATCACTAGAAGACTCATCACTATCTTGAAGTTGTTTACCCTTGGAATTCTTGGTAGCCTTGAAAGCTGCCTCTTTCTTGACATCAACCTTCACTTGAGTTCTCAACTCAAATGCTGCAAGTATACTATGGAGCTCATCCTTTTTCAACTTATCCAAATCTTTAGCTTCCTCAATAGCAGAAATATTTTCACTAAATCTATTAGGAAGAGATCTTAAAATCTTATCACAAACATCATTTTCAGCAAGCTCAAGACCTAAGTCTTTCATGGAGTTAACAACCTCATCCATACGAAGCATGTAGTCACTAATATTTTCATCATCATTCATCTTGAGTTGTTCAAACATACCTTTGAAGTGTCTCAACTTGGCCTTTCTGACATTTGTATCACCTGTATGAACCACCTTCAACTGTTTCCACATTTCACTAGTTGTCTTGCAGTGAATCACTTTGGTGAGATCTGCTTTCTGTAAGCCTTTCAGGATTGCATTCATTGCTTTTGAATTGCTGTGATGTAGGAGCCTTTCTTCTTTAGTATTAGGACCATGTTCGGAATAGTGTACTCATCTTCAATCACTTCCCAAACCTCATTCCCAAGTGCCATTAGATGAACCTTCATCCTTGCACTCCAAAGACCAAAATCTGACCCATCAAGAATAGGTGTTGCATTGCCACTTGAATGATCCATTGTGTTCTTTACTAGCTTTTCCTTCAAGCTATTAAACTTTTCGAAGGCACCTGCTCTGATACCAATTGAAGAACACAAGCTTATACTGAGAGGGGGGTGAACAGTATAAGACCTCTTTTTACTTTTTCCTTTATACTTCAAAATAGTAAAGCAATATACCCAAAGCAATATCAAAGCAATGCACAATATCATCCACAAAGTGACACCAATTTTAACGTGGTTCACCCAGAATGGTTGGGCTACGTCCACAAAACTTTTCTCTAAAAGTTATCTCAAAGTTCTTTGGGAATCCTTCCCAATTACAATGTTTATGAGCCTCGGCCCAAAGGAGATACCTTCCCCCAATCAGAATTTATGAGCCTCTGCTCAAAGGAGATACCTTCCCCCCCTTTTCTCAAAGGAGATACCTTCCCCTCTGCTCTGGAAATGATCCCTCAGAAGATCAACTGCCTCTACCTCTTGCCAGCACGTGGAACTCCTTTCCATCGAAGACCTCCTATCCTCAATGCTTAGCCTAAGAGACCTCTGCCTTCTATGATCACGTCCACAGTAGCTCAGCAACCTGTACCAAACACAGTCAGTCGGTCTAGTACAAGTCTTCCTCTGTCTGTCAGATCTGTCCAACTCTTGAACAAATCAATCCTCTGCATACAAGCCTTCTCAAAGACTTGCCAAATCTGTCCTCAGGTTCTTCTCATAGAACCAATGCACCTCTATCCTCAAGTTCTCCGATAGAACTATCAAACTCAGCTCACAAGTCCTCTGCTAGGACCTGTCCAAATCTGCTCACAAGTCCCCACCGAAACCTATCCAAACTGCTCACAAGTCCCCAACTCCCCCCACCCTCCAAAACTCACAAGCTCACCAAGAAAAACTTTCTTAGTAGGAAATCACAAAGTGAATTGTTAGAGACCCAATGTGATTTGTCAAACTCATAGAAGCATAAAGAGAATTGTTAGAGACTCAATATGTTCTATACTCAAATCCCAATCTCAAAACTCAACTCAAATCAACTCAGCTCAATCTCAATCTCAAATCTGAAAACTCAACTCAATATCTGAAATGGATAGGATAGAATGTTTTCTTTCAAGAACATGAAACCCCAACAATTGCCAACTATGCAAAGAATCACATAACAATGATACTCATGTTCTTTTCACCATCAATTAGGGTTTCAACAACAATGCTCATCAAACAAGGTTTAGTCAACCAACATCATTCAACTCAACATCAACCTTGAAGCATTCAACCAATCATCACAAGAAAAGGAAACAAGTAGAAATCCTTTTCCCTCCAAAGATATTTGAACAAAACAGCCACCAACACAATATCACCAAATGCAAAGAATAACTTGCTCAAATCAACTCAATGGAGTAAGCCCAATATCATGAATCAAGTAAAGCAATAACTTGATCAAACAACCTCTATGGAAGCAACTCAACCATCAAACTCAAAACAGCCAACCAAGGGTTCCACCAACTCAATGCAAGTAGCAAGACTCACAAACATAAACCCTAGTGCACAATGCTTCCACTACCTCAAACCAGAAATTATGCATTCACCAAAACTCTCATCAAGGATAACAATGCATAAGAAGTCTTCAACAAACCAGAAAATAGGATTTACACCCAACCAAAGGAAACCTAGTTGAAAACCTTTTCACTCCAACCTTATTTCAGAAAAACATACACCAATCATACTCATAAGGAAAATGTGCCCATACCTTTTTGGAGTAGAAGAAAATTGATCCTTAAAGCTGTCACCACACACAACCCTCAAACTTCCAACCAAGTTAGGGTTAGAACCAAGATAAATGAGCATATATAAAAACTTTCCTTAATACACCTTTTAGCTCCTCTTCTTTAAAAACAACCACCAAAGAAGCCAAAAACACAACAACCAAAACTTACACCTTATATCTCCATTTTTAAATTTAGCATAGCAAAAGACTAATCTCAAAAATACAACCAAAGAAATATCCCCTTATTTCTCCTATGTCTTTTAAACAATGCTAAACAATGCCAAAAATCATATCAAGAAAATAATCACACCTTATAATGGCTGCCCTTGAAGAATCCGAAATTCGTGGCACAAAACACGTTTTAATAAAAACGTGACTAATCCATGCACAGCTCCCTCCGCGGGGATCGAAACGCAGACCTCCGCCTACGCAAGGCCCAAACGCAGCCTTCGCTGCCACTAGCCCACAAGGGGCTTACGAAGTCCAAGACGGACTTCCTTCCACATAAACGGTCAAGCTTTCCGAAAGCTTTTCAAACCACGAGCTCTCCTCTTTCGTAGCGTAAACAGAACATTCGATCGCAGCCAAACCAATTAATTGCCTTCGATTTTCCAAGTGGGTTTAACCTTAGGAACCTTCTCATATTTATAGTCCATACGTGGACTTTAGAACACGTCGGTTGCAAAGAAAAGTAATTTCGAATTTAATCGAAATTTGCTTTCTAAAGGGTTTAAAAACCCTTAAAGTATTTTTAATAAATTAAAAATAATTTCTCCCTTAATTAATTAAATAATTAATTAATTAAAACCTTGAAGGGTTTTAAATAATAATTAAATAAATAATAAAGAGAACCTCCATTGGTTTTAATAAAAACCATTGCCAATGGAATCTCTCTGGATTCTCTTAAAAATATTCTCTTGGAATCTTCCACCTTTGAAGCCAACACATCCTCTTAACATTAATGTCATTTCCTTTTGACATCAATGACAACTCATAGACAAGAAGCTAGGATCTCAAACCCAAAATTGCCAACAATCTCCCCCTTTGTCATTGATGGCAAACCATGCTTCTCAACAACACAGAAACTCAACATAAACAGCTCCCCCTGTCTTGAGGCTCTCCCCCTTACTCATATCTCTCCCCCTTTGTCATCAATGGCAAAGGGTCACCTTTGGGGCTTGGGACTAAGAATGAGCCTCTTAGCTTAGTCCCTCCCCCACCTCCTGTTGAGGTGTTTAATTTCGGGGTGGGAGTAAAACTCCCAACGAGGCACCGATCATCATCGGTGTCTATAGCTGCCTTACCATGTCTTCTCTTGTTCTCCTTGTCCATATTCCTATTCCTATTCCTGTTCTCATTCCTATTCTTATCCATGCCTTGATCCTTGGACCTGTTCATACCACTATTCCTATTCCTATACCTTGGAAGTTCAGCTCTACACTGTCTAGTTGTGTGACCTTCATTGTTGCACTTATAACAAGTAACAATGTTATTTCTTTTAGGCATACCTATTCTTTGAATCCACCTATTCTGACTAACCCTGTTCCTGTTATTAGCCTTGCAAAAAATTGCCTTATGCCCAAACTGTTTACAAGAGTAGCAATACCCTTGAAAGAAATTACCACCTCTGAAACTGTCATTTACCTTCCTTACTTGAGTCATGCAATGTGAAGCCATGTGACCAAACCTGTGACAAGCAAAACATCTGCCATTAAACTTTCCTGTAAATGACCTTCTAGGTCCTGTAAACTTTCTCCCCTTTTTCTGTTTCCTATTTTCTGTTTCTGTGCATCTATCACTCAAGGACTCCTTTTCTGAAATACTTTCCTCATCAGAACTCTCTTCCTTTTGGAGTCTCTTACTAGACTCTCCAACTTGTTCCTTGTGTGGCTTAACAAAACCAAGGCCTATTTTATCTGTTGTCTTTCTTTGACCTTTGATGAGTGACTTAACCTTTTTGGAGCTATCTTGAAACCTGTAAAGCTTATCCTTGTACTCTTTAGTTTCCTCTTTCAAAGAAGCCATTTTCTGTTCTAACTCATTATACTCAAGAACCTTAGACTCTAACTCATCCTTGAGTTCTTGTGTCTTAGCTATAGAGAAGTCAAGACTTTCTATAAGATCATCTCTCTCCATACAACATTCATCTAACTTATCCTTGAGTCTAGCATTCTTCTTTCTTTCCTTTTCCAAAACACTAAGAGCACTAATAAGTTCACTTTCAAGATCCTTTATTTGATTTCCTTTTGAATCATCAAAGCCTTTTTCAGATTTCTTATCACTAGAGGTGCTACCCTTTTCAAAAACCATACATGCATCTTCCTTATAGTTTTTTGAAGCATCCTCATACATACTAGAAACCAAATCATTATTTGTGCAATCATCCTCAAGGTGACCAAAATTTCCACATCTAAGACATTTCATGATAATGAATCTATGTTTCGGTTCTTCCTCTTTTTCTGATATGAACAACATCTCATTTTCATCATCACTTGAAGAACTTTCACTATCACTACTAGAACACTTACTTGCTTTGTCTAGGTAGAAACTCTTCTTGTGCTTGTGAGAATACCTCTTTCCTTGATTGTTGTGCTCATCTTTGTTTTTCCTGTGATGCTTGTGCTTTTCAGAATCCTTGCTCTTAGAATCCTGTTTATCTTCATCACTTTCATTCTTGGGAACAGTATAGTCAGTAGCATAATGACCAAACTTTCCACAATTGAAACATCTTATATTTTTCATACTTTTGTGCTTTCTAGAGAACTTGCCTTTCTTGTTGTAATATGCCTCTTCATCACTAGAAGACTCATCACTATCTTGAAGTTGTTTACCCTTGGAATTCTTGGTAGCCTTGAAAGTTGCCTCTTTCTTGACATCAACCTTCACTTGAGTTCTCAACTCAAATGCTGCAAGTATACTATGGAGCTCATCCTTTTTCAACTTATCCAAATCTTTAGCTTCCTCAATAGCAGAAATATTTTCACTAAATCTATTAGGAAGAGATCTTAAAATCTTATCACAAACATCATTTTCAGCAAGCTCAAGACCTAAGTCTTTCATGGAGTTAACAACCTCATCCATACGAAGCATGTAGTCACTAATATTTTCATCATCATTCATCTTGAGTTGTTCAAACATACCTTTGAAGTGTCTCAACTTGGCCTTTATGACATTTGTATCACCTGTATGAACCACCTTCAACTGTTTCCACATTTCACTAGTTGTCTTGCAGTGAATCACTTTGGTGAGATCTGCTTTACGTAAGCCTTTCAGGATTGCATTCATTGCTTTTGAATTGTTGTGATGTAGGAGCCTTTCTTCTTTAGTATTAGGACCATGTTCAGGAATAGTGTACTCATCTTCAATCACTTCCCAAACCTCATTCCCAAGTGCCATTAGATGAACCTTCATCCTTGCACTCCAAAGACCAAAATCTGACCCATCAAGAATAGGTGTTGCATTGCCACTTGAATGATCCATTGTGTTCTTTACTAGCTTTTCCTTCAAGTCTGTTAAACTTTTCGAAGGCACCTGCTCTGATACCAATTGAAGAACACAAGCTTATATTGAGAGGGGGGTGAACAGTATAAGACCTCTTTTTACTTTTTCCTTTATACTTCAAAATAGTAAAGCAATATACCCAAAGCAATATCAAAGCAATGTACAATATCATCCACAAAGTGACACCAATTTTAACGTGGTTCACCCAGAATGGCTGGGCTACGTCCACAAAACTTTTCTCTAAAAGTTATCTCAAAGTTCTTTGGGAATCCTTCCCAATTACAATGTTTATGAGCCTCGGCCCAAAGGAGATACCTTCCCCCAATCAAAACCCCCAATCATAATTTATGAGCCTCTGCTCAAAGGAGATACCTTCCCCTCTGCTCTGGAAATGATCCCTCAGAAGATCAACTGCCTCTACCTCTTGCCAGCACGTGGAACTCCTTTCCATCGAAGACCTCCTATCCTCAATGCTTAGCCTAAGAGACCTCTGCCTTCTATGATCACGTCCACAATAGCTCAGCAACCTATACCAAACATAGTCAGTCGGTCTAGTACAAGTCTTCCTCTGTCTATCAGATCTGTCCAACTCTTGAACAAATCAATCCTCTACATACAAGCCTTCTCAAAGACTTGCCAAATTTGTCCTCAGGTTCTTCTCATAGAACCAATGCACCTCTGTCCTCAAGTTCTCCGATAGAACTATCAAACTCAGCTCACAAGTCCTCTGCTAGGACCTGTCCAAATCTGCTCACAAGTCCCCATCCCCCCCGTCCAAAAACTCAGCAAGCTCACCAAGAAAAACTTTCTTAGTAGGAAATCACAAAGTGAATTGTTAGAGACCCAATGTGATTTGTCAAACTCATAGAAGCATAAAGAGAATTGTTAGAGACTCAATATGTTCTATACTCAAATCCCAATCTCAAAACTCAACTCAAATCAACTCAGCTCAATCTCAATCTCAAATCTGAAAACTCAACTCAATATCTGAAATGGATAGGATAGAATGTTTTCTTTCAAGAACATGAAACCCCAACAATTGCCAACTATGCAAAGAATCACATAACAATGATACTCATGTTCTTTTCACCATCAATTAGGGTTTCAACAACAATGCTCATCAAACAAGGTTTAGTCAACCAACACCATTCAACTCAACATCAACCTTGAAGCATTCAACCAATCATCACAAGAAAAGGAAACAAGTAGAAATCCTTTTCCCTCCAAAGATATTTGAACAAAACAACCACCAACACAATATCACCAAATGCAAAGAATAACTTGCTCAAATCAACTCAATGGAGTAAGCCCAATATCATGAATCAAGTAAAGCAATAACTTGATCAAACAACCTCTATGGAAGCAACTCAACCATCAAACTCAAAACAGCCAACCAAGGGTTCCACCAACTCAATGCAAGTAGCAAGACTCACAAACATAAACCCTAGTGCACAATGCTTCCACTACCTCAAACCAGAAATTATGCATTCACCAAAACTCTCATCAAGGATAACAATGCATAAGAAGTCTTCAACAAACCAGAAAATAGGATTTACACCCAACCAAAGGAAACCTAGTTGAAAACCTTTTCACTCCAACCTTATTTCAGAAAAACATACACCAATCATACTCATAAGGAAAATGTGCCCATACCTTTTTGGAGTAGAAGAAAATTGATCCTTAAAGTTGTCACCACACACAACCCTCAAACTTCCAACCAAGTTAGGGTTAGAACCAAGATAAATGAGCATATATAAAAACTTTCCTTAATACACCTTTTAGCTCCTCTTCTTTAAAAACAACCACCAAAGAAGCCAAAAACACAACAACCAAAACTTACACCTTATATCTCCATTTTTAAATTTAGCATAGCAAAAGACTAATCTCAAAAATACAACCAAAGAAATATCCCCTTATTTCTCCTATGTCTTTTAAACAATGCTAAACAATGCCAAAAATCATATCAAGAAAATAATCACACCTTATAATGGCTGCCCTTGAAGAATCCGAAATTCGCGGCACAAAACACGTTTTAATAAAAACGTGACTAATCCATGCACAGCTCCCTCCGCGGGGATCGAAACGTAGACCTCCGCCTACGCAAGGCCCAAACGCAGCCTTCGCTGCCACTAGCCCACAAGGGGCTTACGAAGTCCAAGACGGACTTCCTTCCACATAAACGGTCAAGCTTTCTGAAAGCTTTTCAAACCACGAGCTCTCCTCTTTCGCAGCGTAAACAGAACATTCGATCGCAGCCAAACCAATTAATTGCCTTCGATTTTCCAAGTGGGTTTAACCTTAGGAACCTTCTCATATTTATAGTCCATACGTGGACTTTAGAACACGTCAGCTGCAAAGAAAAGTAATTTCGAATTTAATCGAAATTTGCTTTCTAAAGGGTTTAAAAACCCTTAAAGTATTTTTAATAAATTAAAAATAATTTCTCCCTTAATTAATTAAATAATTAATTAATTAAAACCTTGAAGGGTTTTAAATAATAATTAAATAAATAATAAAGAGAACCTCCATTGGTTTTAATAAAAACCATTGCCAATGGAATCTCTCCGGATTCTCTTAAAAAGATTCTCTTGGAATCTTCCACCTTTGAAGCCAACACATCCTCTTAACATTAATGTCATTTCCTTTTGACATCAATGACAACTCATAGACAAGAAGCTAGGATCTCAAACCCAAAATTGCCAACAATCTCCCCCTTTGTCATTGATGGCAAACCATGCTTCTCAACAACACAGAAACTCAACATAAACAGCTCCCCCTGTCTTGAGGCTCTCCCCCTTACTCATATCTCTCCCCCTTTGTCATCAATGGCAAAGGGTCACCTTTGGGGCTTGGGACTAAGAATGAGCCTCTTAGCTTAGTCCCTCCCCCACCTCCTGTTGAGGTGTTTAATTCTGGGGTGGGAGTAAAACTCCCAATAGGCACTGATCATCATCAGTGTCTATAGCTGCCTTACCATGTCTTCTCTTGTTCTCCTTGTCCATATTCCTGTTCCTGTTCCTGTTATCATTCCTGTTCTTATCCATGCCTTGATCCTTGGACCTGTTCATACCACTGTTCCTGTTCCTGTACCTTGGAAGTTCAGCTCTACACTGTCTAGTTGTGTGACCTTCATTGTTGCACTTATAACAAGTAACAATGTTATTTCTTTTAGGCATACCTGTTCTTTGAATCCACCTATTCTGACTAACCCTGTTCCTGTTATTAGCCTTGCAAAAAATTGCCTTATGCCCAAACTATTTACAAGAGTAGCAATACCCTTGAAAGAAATTACCACCTCTGAAACTGTCATTTACCTTCCTTACTTGAGTCATGCAATGTGAAGCCATGTGACCAAACCTGTGACAAGCAAAACATCTGCCATTAAACTTTCCTGTAAATGACCTTCTAGGTCCTGTAAACTTTCTCCCCTTTTTCTGTTTCCTATTTTCTGTTTCTGTGCATCTATCACTCAAGGACTCCTTTTCTGAAATACTTTCCTCATCAGAACTCTCTTCCTTTTGGAGTCTCTTACTAGACTCTCCAACTTGTTCCTTGTGTGGCTTAACAAAACCAAGGCCTATTTTATCTGTTGTCTTTCTTTGACCTTTGATGAGTGACTTAACCTTTTTGGAGCTATCTTGAAACTCGTAAAGCTTATCCTTGTACTCTTTAGTTTCCTCTTTCAAAGAAGCCATTTTCTGTTCTAACTCACTATACTCAAGAACCTTAGACTCTAACTCATCCTTGAGTTCTTGTGTCTTAGCTATAGAGAAGTCAAGACTTTCTATAAGATCATCTCTCTCCATACAACATTCATCTAACTTATCCTTGAGTCTAGCATTCTTCTTTCTTTCCTTTTCCAAAACACTAAGAGCACTAATAAGTTCACTTTCAAGATCCTTTATTTGATTTCCTTTTGAATCATCAAAGCCTTTTTCAGATTTCTTATCACTAGAGGTGCTACCCTTTTCAAAAACCATACATGCATCTTCCTTATAGTTTTTTGAAGCATCCTCATACATACTAGAAACCAAATCATTATTTGTGCAATCATCCTCAAGGTGACCAAAATTTCCACATCTAAGACATTTCATGATAATGAATCTATGTTTCGGTTCTTCCTCTTTTTCTGATATGAACAACATCTCATTTTCATCATCACTTGAAGAACTTTCACTATCACTACTAGAACACTTACTTGCTTTGTCTAGGTAGAAACTCTTCTTGTGCTTGTGAGAATACCTCTTTCCTTGATTGTTGTGCTCATCTTTGTTTTTCCTGTGATGCTTGTGCTTTTCAGAATCCTTGCTCTTAGAATCCTGTTTATCTTCATCACTTTCATTCTTGGGAACAGATACGATCGGTAGCATAATGACCAAACTTTCCACAATTGAAACATCTTATATTTTTCATACTTTTGTGCTTTCTAGAGAACTTGCCTTTCTTGTCGTAATATGCCTCTTCATCACTAGAAGACTCATCACTATCTTGAAGTTGTTTACCCTTGGAATTCTTGGTAGCCTTGAAATCTGCCTCTTTCTTGACATCAACCTTCACTTGAGTTCTCAACTCAAATGCTGCAAGTATACTATGGAGCTCATCCTTTTTCAACTTATCCAAATCTTTAGCTTCCTCAATAGCAGAAATATTTTCACTAAATCTATTAGGAAGAGATCTTAAAATCTTATCACAAACATCATTTTCAGCAAGCTCAAGACCTAAGTCTTTCATGGAGTTAACAACCTCATCCATACGAAGCATGTAGTCACTAATATTTTCATCATCATTCATCTTGAGTTGTTCAAACATACCTTTGAAGTGTCTCAACTTGGCCTTTTCGACATTTGTATCACACTGTATGAACCACCTTCAACTGTTTCCACATTTCACTAGTTGTCTTGCGGTGAATCACTTTGGTGAGATCTGCTTTCTGTAAGCCTTTCGGGATTGCATTCATTGCTTTTGAATTGCTGTGATGTAGGAGCCTTTCTTCTTTAGTATTAGGACCATGTTCAGGAATAGTGTACTCATCTTCAATCACTTCCCAAACCTCATTCCCAAGTGCCATTAGATGAACCTTCATCCTTGCACTCCAAAGACCAAAATCGACCCATCAAGAATAGGTGTTGCATTGCCACTTGAATGATCCATTGTGTTCTTTACTAGCTTTTCCTTCAAGCTGTTAAACTTTTCGAAGGCACCTGCTCTGATACCAATTGAAGAACACAAGCTTATACTTGAGAGGGGGGTGAACAGTATAAGACCTCTTTTTACTTTTTCCTTTATACTTCAAAATAGTAAAGCAATATACCCAAAGCAATATCAAAGCAATGCACAATATCATCCACAAAGTGACACCAATTTTAACGTGGTTCACCCAGAATGGTTGGGCTACGTCCACAAAACTTTTCTCTAAAAGTTATCTCAAAGTTCTTTGGGAATCCTTCCCAATTACAATGTTTATGAGCCTCGGCCCAAAGGAGATACCTTCCCCAATCAAAATTTATGAGCCTCTACTCAAAGGAGATACCTTCCCCAATCAGAATTTATGAGCCTCTGCTCAAAGGAGATACCTTCCCCTCTACTCTGGAAATGATCCCTCAGAAGATCAACTGCCTCTACCTCTTGCCAGCACGTGGAACTCCTTTCCACCGAAGACCTCCTATCCTCAATGCTTAGCCTAAGAGACCTCTGCCTTCTATGATCACGTCCACAATAGCTCAGCAACCTATACCAAACACAGTCAGTCGGTCTAGTACAAGTCTTCCTCTGTCTGTCAGATCTGTCCAACTCTTGAACAAATCAATCCTCTACATACAAGCCTTCTCAAAGACTTGCCAAATCTATCCTCAGGTTCTTCTCATAGAACCAATGCACCTCTGTCCTCAAGTTCTCTGATAGAACTATCAAACTCAGCTCACAAGTCCTCTGCTAGGACCTGTCCAAATCTGCTCACAAGTCCCCACCGAAACCTTTCCAAAACTGCTCACAAGTCCCCAACCAAATCCCAAAACTCACAAGTCCCCAACTGTCCAAAAACTCAGCAAGCTCACCAAGAAAAACTTTCTTAGTAGGAAATCACAAAGTGAATTGTTAGAGACCCAATGTGATTTGTCAAACTCATAGAAGCATAAAGAGAATTGTTAGAGACTCAATATGTTCTATACTCAAATCCCAATCTCAAAACTCAACTCAAATCAACTCAGCTCAATCTCAATCTCAAATCTGAAAACTCAACTCAATATCTGAAATGGATAGGATAGAATGTTTTCTTTCAAGAACATGAAACCCCAACAATTGCCAACTATGCAAAGAATCACATAACAATGATACTCATGTTCTTTTCACCATCAATTAGGGTTTCAACAACAATGCTCATCAAACAAGGTTTAGTCAACCAACACCATTCAACTCAACATCAACCTTGAAGCATTCAACCAATCATCACAAGAAAAGGAAACAAGTAGAAATCCTTTTCCCTCCAAAGATATTTGAACAAAACAGCCACCAACACAATATCACCAAATGCAAAGAATAACTTGCTCAAATCAACTCAATGGAGTAAGCCCAATATCATGAATCAAGTAAAGCAATAACTTGATCAAACAACCTCTATGGAAGCAACTCAACCATCAAACTCAAAACAGCCAACCAAGGGTTCCACCAACTCAATGCAAGTAGCAAGACTCACAAACATAAACCCTAGTGCACAATGCTTCCACTACCTCAAACCAGAAATTATGCATTCACCAAAACTCTCCTTAAGGATAACAATGCATAAGAAGTCTTCAACAAACCGAGAAAATAGGATTTACACCCAACCAAAGGAAACCTAGTTGAAAACCTTTTCACTCCAACCTTATTTCAGAAAAACATACACCAATCATACTCATAAGGAAAATGTGCCCATACCTTTTTGGAGTAGAAGAAAATTGATCCTTAAAGTTGTCACCACACACAACCCTCAAACTTCCAACCAAGTTAGGGTTAGAACCAAGATAAATGAGCATATATAAAAACTTTCCTTAATACACCTTTTAGCTCCTCTTCTTTAAAAACAACCACCAAAGAAGCCAAAAACACAACAACCAAAACTTACACCTTATATCTCCATTTTTAAATTTAGCATAGCAAAAGACTAATCTCAAAAATACAACCAAAGAAATATCCCCTTATTTCTCCTATGTCTTTTAAACAATGCTAAACAATGCCAAAAATCATATCAAGAAAATAATCACACCTTATAATGGCTGCCCTTGAAGAATCCGAAATTCGCGGCACAAAACACGTTTTAATAAAAACGTGACTAATCCATGCACAGCTCCCTCCGCGGGGATCGAAACGCGGACCTCCGCCTACGCAAAGCCCAAACGCAGCCTTCGCTGCCACTAGCCCACAAGGGGCTTACGAAGTCCAAGACGGACTTCCTTCCACATAAACGGTCAAGCTTTCCGAAAGCTTTTCAAACCACGAGCTCTCCTCTTTCGCAGCGTAAACAGAACATTCGATCGCAGCCAAACCAATTAATTGCCTTCGATTTTCCAAGTGGGTTTAACCTTAGGAACCTTCTCATATTTATAGTCCATACGTGGACTTTAGAACACGTCGACTGCAAAGAAAAGTAATTTCGAATTTAATCGAAATTTGCTTTCTAAAGGGTTTAAAAACCCTTAAAGTATTTTTAATAAATTAAAAATAATTTCTCCCTTAATTAATTAAATAATTAATTAATTAAAACCTTGAAGGGTTTTAAATAATAATTAAATAAATAATAAAGAGAACCTCCATTGGTTTTAATAAAAACCATTGCCAATGGAATCTCTCCGGATTCTCTTAAAAATATTCTCTTGGAATCTTCCACCTTTGAAGCCAACACATCCTCTTAACATTAATGTCATTTCCTTTTGACATCAATGACAACTCATAGACAAGAAGCTAGGATCTCAAACCCAAAATTGCCAACAATGGTCTCTTCAGAGAGAAAGAAAATTGAAAAATTTCTCTAAGTATAATATCGTACAAAGCAAAATGAAAGAAGAAAAAGGCATAATTATGAGATCATACAAGTAAAATTAGAAAAATAACATGGAAAATCGTACAAAGAGGTAGGTTGTATAATTTGGATCATACACTGTACGATTTTGGGCATGTTGTACAATTTTCAACTAACCCAATTAATACGACATGAGCGGGAAAAAGTAGCGGTTGGAGGAAAAAGTGAGAAAAATATAATTTTTTCAAAAGCATGTTGAGTTATCAATCATCAATGCAAGGAGGGAAAACATGCAAAGTGGCACAATTTAGGGTTTGGTTAGGGTTTTTGAGAAATGCTTTAAATAGCAAAGCAAAATTGCAATTTCATTAAACCGTACAAAGAGATTTGAATTTATTTCAGGAGGATGAATGTGGGAAGCTTACAACTTAGCAAAGGAGACTATATGGATGAAAAAATTCATCAGTAATAAAAAATAATAATGACCCATTTCAATTAGCACCAAGGAGAACTTTTCAAATTCGAAGAAATCAAACAGGAAAATGAAGATAAAAAATAGGATTTGACTCCACAAAAGGGAAAATTTGAAGTACAACTAGGAATTATAGAGAAATAATGGTAGAAGGTGACCAAGTATGGACTAGGTAGTGAAAAGTCATGCATTAAGGTTTGAAACAATTATAACTTGGAGCCGGAGGGGGAATTTGCAAGGAAAAGTGATATTGAAACCCTAGAATCAAAAAAATTGGGAAAAAGTAGACTAGAAAATGGTAGTGGAAGGAATGATAAGTATGTACAATCATAGAGTACAACCAAAGAATTTATCTTTGAAAATTAAATTGCACCAAGGGTGGAAAATTTGAAAAATTACTCCCGAAAAGCACTGAAAAGGAAGATCGGGGCAATCTGGCAAATGGGCTGGTGAAAGATTCAGCAAAAGAGGATGAAATTATATATATATATTTTTTTAAAAATAGGATTTGAAATTATGTACTATATGATTTTTGGAGTAAGGTGTACAATTTTATGAAGAAAACAATAGAATTCTTGGCGATTTTTAGGCCATTTTAAGCAGTTTTAACAAATCATACGGAATCATATGGAATTGTAAAGATTCCATGGGGGGAGGTAGCTAAAAAGTTTCATTCTATGGAGAAATGCCACTATTTACAATTTCATGTCATAGATGTACGATTTGAGGAAGTTGTGGCAGTTTGAAGATTGAACGATTGAAAATTGAACGATGGAAAAGAAGCATTGTACAATCTAGAAGAGATTGATTAAAGGTGAAATTGTACAAGCATACAAGGGAGAGCATAATGTATGATTTGTAGTAAAATTATACAATTTTAGGAGTGTCTCCAATTATAGAAATGGCAATTTTTGGATTAAGTTAACCAAGATAATGGTGAGAGAATTATCTCAATAGAAGAGTTTGGACATCGGTTAAGGTGGATTACAACCAATAGAGTAGAAAGGTCACTAGGATCCCTACATGAGAGAGAAGCATACCCATGATAGTATGAAGGGTAACAGTTTCAATCCCATAATTGGTGTGGTACTCATCCTTGGAGGAGAGGAGGATATAGGCCATGGAGAAGGCATAACTATTGGCATAATGATCAAAGAAGAACACCACCAAGGCATTGAGAGGAGAGAATGTCACAAGAAAGGATTTCAAGGAGGGAGATAAGAAGGGAAGTACACATTCCTTATCAGGATGAGGATCTAAGTAGTAGACTTAAGGAATGTCAGGTGGAGATCACAAATATTACATTTGTACAACATGGAGTAGATACGTGCAAATAGTGGTGGAGTGATAAGAAGAATAGGAACCACCCATGGAGAAAAAAGTTTGAGAAAGTTGGTGTAGTTGTTATAGCACAAGTACCACCACACCAAAAATATAACTTCTACAACTACTTGTTGTAGATGATCCAGACGTATAATCCTGTGACCCGAACTGCTTTCATTAATGTGGATAAGAGGTTGATGAAAATATAAGTGACCACAAATGCATTCAAAAAGATATTCAGATTGCCAGCATATGGCATGAAGATAGTTAAGAATTTTGTGGATCTAATTGAATCATATTGTATTATTACTGCATTGACTAATGTGAAGTCATCGACTACTGCAAAGATCTCAGGTACGAGGTATCGAGGGATCAAAAAACCAACTAAAAGGAGATAATTGTCCATATGTAATGAATATAATTATGGCTCTACTGTCAGGTGATACAAGGTCCACAGAGATGTCGATTTGGATGGCTCAGTATGTAGAAGGTATAACATAGGAATCGAGTACGATTAGGGTACCTATCTAGAGAGGAAAATGCATGAAGTACTAATGAAGAGACCAAAGAATTTTTAAATGACCTTCCATGCCATTGGATTATTGTTTAATGCTGTCACAGAATTGGGGATTCACTTTCTAGATTTTACAGAACCTCAGGAAGTTGGGGAAGGACAACCAACCATTTTGAAGTGGGTGAAATTAGTACCCATTAAGAAGGTGACTCCAAAGAAGCCTTGAACAAAGAGGGATCAACAGGCCATAAAGGTATAAGAAGACACTCATTTGGATGATGAGGATGTACATCATTAAAGGAAAATAACAAGAAGATTAGAACCTAAATTGGAATAAGAAGTACAACAATGGTAGCAGGAGCAGCCACTAGTTCAAGAAGGGGAGGAAAATATGGAGAGACAAGGAAGCCCAATTCAAATAAAAACAAGATGACAATGGGAAAGAACAACAAAGAATCCCATTTTAGAGAAACAAGAGAAGTCTGCACAAAAGGATCAGCAGGAGGAAGAATAGTCAGATTCAAAAAAGATAGATCTGGATGATTGAAGTTGGGTAGCAGTGAGAAAATGGTGGTATCTCCATAGATTTTCCAACGAGATGAATTTTAAATCTTATATGCCTCAAAATTTTTGAAGGATTTGAAGGTGGGGCAAATAGCACAAGAAGTGGTAGCCACCACTCAAGAGGACACTAAATCAAGAGGGGAAGCTTAAGAAGAAGAGGCTAAAAATAAGAAGAAACCCCATTACAAATTTGTGATGGGAGGAAGTTCAAAGCAGAATAACACAAGTGATGCACAAGAAGAGATAAAAGCATCACAAGAACAAAAGGAACCTATTGTTGAACAAATCATAGTTATGGAAATTCAACACAACCAAGAAGAAGAACAGGTGATGGAAGAAAAATAGGAGGGTAGTATGGAAAAAGAAGTAGCCCAAATAGTAATAGAAGAGCAATAGGTGGGCTCTATTGAGCAAGGAAAAGCCTAGGAACAAATAGAACAGTAGCAATCTCAGTAGGAGATTGTAAACATAGAATATTATGAGGAGAAGAAGATTGTAGAACATACCTCATCTTGGTAGAATATAGATATAGAGAGAGCACTTCAAGATTTTGGGGGAAGCTCTAGCCACCACATGGAATAAGAGGAAGAACAAACTCCTACAAAAGAGGAATAGTGGAGAATGAAAATAAGTTACCTTTTGAAAGTACCACATTTTGGCAGAGTTGAAACAAATTAGGAGGCAAGAGGAGTAGAAGATGATGTGGAACATTTCTTCTTATAGATAGGTGATGCCATAGCCAAAGTCAAATTAAAACTATGGGAGGAACAAGTGTCTCTCAAGTTGGAGAAAATAATAGAATGGGTGAACAAAAAGGAGCATACAAGGATATTCATGGATATTCATGTACAACACCCATGGAAGTTACCTAAGTAAGAGGTAATTGCAATGGTGGGAAGAGACGAATTTCTAGGAGTGATAACCAACTATAGGCAAAATTTGAGAGTGTACTTGGATAGAATTAGTCACCCAGCTTGTCCGATGAACATAGGAGAATTGGAGTATAAGAGAGTCACTACAAATTTGGCTATCACTTCGAGGAAGTTGAAATTTCTCACACATTAGATAGAGTGGTTGAGTATTGGATTGGAGCATGTTTATCAGCTCAAGGAAGATTAGAAGGGAGAAATGAAAGCCACTCAAAAATAAATGATTGAAATGGAGGAAGAATTACAAAAGTGTAAGGCTACAGTAGAAGAGAAAATAAAGAAACTAGAGGAAGACCTGAAAAGCATAAATACTAAGTATGAAATCAAAGTTAATGTGCTTGAAGAAGAGAAGTGACAGATCTCCTAGATAGCAGAAGATAGTATTAAGAAGTTGGAGGTACAACTCAAGGTAAAGGATGAATAGATGGCAGCATAGTTAGCTGAGAAAAATGAGCAAGTGGCGACATAGGCCAAATAGATCAAAGAAATTTAAAAGGAGAATAAGAGATATAATGAATTGATCCTGGAGAAGCAAGCATAGTTGAAGGTCATAGAAGAGACTATTTGTGCCTTGGAGATAAATATTCATCACCACCTAGAGACTATTGTGGGAAATAATGAAGAACTTTAGGTGGTACCTCGAACATAAGCCCACTTGCAGGAAATATTGACAAGTGCCACTAATTGGGAAAAGAAAATGATGGAATTCCTAAAGACTACCAAAGAGAAAGCTAATTTCCATGGGATGAAAATAGTTGAGATGGGAGGCTACGTAGCCAAGTTGAAGAATGAACATGCAATTCTTCAATCCAAAGTATCTGATATAAAAGAAATAATTGTGAGCTATGAAGCTCAATCAAAGTAGACATGTAAGTCATTAAGGACATTGACTAAAGTAAAGGGGAGGGCATATGTAGGCAACAAATCCTCCTCTTAGAAGAAGAGAAAATGATCAAGGAATTTGCTCAATTTTGAAAGTTTTGATAGTTTGCCCAAGTTTTGTAAACTGTATAGGTAGGGGAAAACCATATAACTAGAGAGGAAAAATATACAACCAGAGAGGCAAATCGTAAAATGCAAGGGCAAACCATACAATGCAAGGGAAAATCATACAAGGTGCATTGAAATACAATGAAATGCATGGGAAAAGTAATTTTGAGATGAAATGGCATATGAGTTTACTAATTAAGGTTTTAGACTTAGTAAAAGTATAATTTTATGCATTCTATTATTGATGGGTAGTTGTAAATAAATAATTGCCTTAGGAACCACTTTGGAATGGCCTAGGCAATGTTAAATAAGGCTCCATTTTAAAATTTGTAGGTCTGGTTGCTGATAGATATGTATGGAGTACTTACTGGTTGCAACCCAAAGGGATAGTTGGTTCACCTTTGAATTATTGCAGTAAATTTATAGAACAACCCTATTGTAATGGCATTGATGATATAATAGAATATAAATATATTTTTTACAGGTTGTGTATGATTTTGGCAATGATGGATGAGGATTTATGGTTGAATGTTGATGCATGTGTTTTTTGGTGAATGCTTAGGGTAGTTTTATGCATTTTTGCAACATATTGTAAGAAATATAGCAAAGGTTGAGCTTGAGGATTGATCTATGAGCATGGAAGTATTTATGAAGACATCCTAAACCCTAATGTACAATTTTTGAATGTATCTAGATGAAGTGAATCTCTCACAAACCCCATTTAGATGTTTTGCATGTTGTTGAGGAAGGATTAATTGACACATTAAACCCTTACAAAACATACCTAAGAGAGATTAAACTTGTAAAGTAGCTAATTTGGCATCTGGTTGTACCTTCAGTTCGTACAAATCATACACCAGAGTTTGTACAAATTGTACCAGGAATATTTACTCGATTTGGTAAACTGAGCAATAAAGATAGACTTACCTGATTTGGCATTAAGGGAATCTAGTTGAACGATTATAAAACTATGTATATCAGCCTCCAAAACCGATTTTTTAGTTTGGATCAGTAAAAAAGTATACAAACCTTACCACAGTATGATTTAGGATTATACAGTGTGAGAGTTTGACATCCATAAAAGTTGTTCATCTTTCATAAAAGGGTATCTTAGAGGACTATACGGTTGTATGATTTGATAATTGAGTTGGAATTTGTATATTGATCATTCCTAGCCCTAGAAAATCATCTCTCCATAAATAATACTGCACCCTTATGCTACATTCCCTTGAGGAAAGGTACAAGATATACTCATTGATACATATCATCCATGTCAAATGGTTCATTGCGATGACGTAAGTGCCAAGGCCCAAGGTAGGCCATTTCGGTGTCATATTCATAATCACTATCATCTATGAAGTATCTATTATCTATAGCTACTGGATCTATGAGATGACATAAATGTTGAGGCCCAAGGTAGTCCATGTCCGTCTCATCCTCATATTCTTCATCGTTTGAGGACTGCTCATCATCATCTTTTTAGAATCACATTATGGTCCATCCTTTTTGAAAATGAATTTTGCTTTAGCCTCCTCAAAAGCAAATTTTGATTCAATATCTACTATTAATTTCAAATTCTAAATTTGGATTCCAATGTCATTGGCATCTTCACGGTTTCCAATCACCAATTCGACTCTCGAAATATCCTCTAGATTAACCTCCACCAAAATATTGTTGTGATAGATCATAGGTGGTTTGATAGCAACTTGAAGGACACAAGCTTATAATGAGAGGGGGGATGAATAGTATAAGACCAATTTTTACTTTTCTTTCCCAAATAATATTATGTAATATATCAATGGCAATGTCAACAACAATAATCAATGCAATGCACAAATCACCACACACAATAAAGACACCAATTTAACGTGGTTTACCCAATGTGGGGTAATCCAAAAAGAAAATATTTCACTAATATTTTCTCAATCAATCTATTGGGAATAATTTCCCTATTATAATGTTTATGGACCTCTATCCAATTGAGACACCAATCCCCTAATCAAGTTCATGGATATCTATCCATAGGAGACACCAATCTCCTCAGCCAGTTCATGGATCTCTATCCATAGGAGAACTCTTTCTCCTTTGCTTTGGATGGTGAACCTCTTGAATACTACTGCCTCCACTAAATTGGCTTGTGGATCTCTCTCCACTAAAGAATCTGGTCCTCACTCAGAAGACCTATCCTCACTACCCTAGCTAATGGATCTCTATCCACTAGAGACTACTATCCTCTACACTATCACCTCCAAAAATTGTTCTTAGCTCTGTCCCAAATCTGCACTAAACATAGTCCTTCGATCTAGCACAAATCTACTCAATATCTATATCTGATATACACTAAACATAGTCTTTTAGTCTAGCACAAATTTGCTCAATCTCTATCTCTAATCTACACTAAACATAATCCTTCAGTCTGGCACAAATCTACTCAATATCTATCTTTGATCTGCACTAAATACAGTCCTTTGGTCTAGCACAAATCTACTTAATATCTATCTCTGTTCTAGCACAAAACTATCCTCAAATCTTCACCAAACTCTATCCTCAAATATGTCCTTAAGTCTTAATACAAAGATTGACTAAATCACAAATCAACTCTGCTAGATCTACCCCAAACCCTAACTCAAGGTTTGAACAAATCAATCAATCAATCCTGCTCACAAGTCTTCTCAAAGACTTACCTCAAATATATCCATAATTCCTCTTTAGAACTTTCTCTCACTACTCTCAAGTCTTCACCAAGACTTACCTCAAAGCTACTCAAGTCCTCACTAGAACTTGTCCAATATGCTCAATAAGTCTTCAACAAGACTTGCCCAATATGCTCAACAAGTCTTCACCAATACTTATCTCAACTTTGCTCAATAAGTCCTCACTAGAAGTTGTCCAATATACTCAACAAGTCTTCACCAAGACATGTCTCAAATCTACTCAAAAATTCATCACTAGAACTTGTCCAATCTGCTTAATAAGTCTTCACCAAGACTTATCTCAACTCTGCTCAACAAGTCCTCACTAGAACTTGTACAATCTACTCAACAAGTCTTCACCAAGACTTGACCAATCTGTTCAATAAGTCTTTCTCATATATGCATTGTAAGCTTCTACAAAAATTTACTCAACTCAATTTATCACAAAATCCTCTTCAATCACACCAACAAGTTTTACACAGAATCTTGTTTAATCTCATAGAAACATATAGAGAATTGTTAGAGACTCAATATGCTTCACACTCACAACAATGCTCAACACTTTAAATATTTCTTTTACCACTAAAACATATAGATAATTGTTAGAGACTCAATATGCTTCACACTCACAACAATGCTCAATAAATTTTAATATTTCCTTCAACTCAATCCAGAAATAAAGAACAATTTTTTTTACAGAACTTGAATTCTCACTCCAACACTTCCAATCAATTATGCTCAATCAACTCTTCACAACCAATCACTCAATGAAATATTTTTCAACAATTATTATCAAACAAACCTCACATAACAATGATACTCATGATCTTTCACAAATCCTAATCATGCACATGAAGGTTCACTCAATATTTCCAACAATGCTTATCAAACAAGGTTTCTATCATCAACCTTTATTACAGAAAAACCTTCACCAATCAATATTGGATATCTTAAAATCAAAATCAACAATGCTTACCAAATAATCCTTTTTAATCCAACTTGGAATTCACAACATCCAATATAATAATATTTTTCTCACAAGGAAGATGTACTCATACCTTTTATTTTGATGGAGATATGTCTTCAAAACTTGTCTTAACCATAATCAAATTTTCTTTGCCAACACTAGGGTTAGGTTACCACAACCTATCTCAAGATCTCCACAAAATATTTTTCTCAAAAATTATTTTTCATACAAAATATCAAATCCTTTTGTACACCATATAATATCCAAACTCATAATATTCAACCCAACAATTTCATTAAAACAACATGCATAACAAAATCCCTTATACAACTTATAATCTCTAAACTCACAATATCTAACTCAACAATTTAATTAAAACAACATGCATGGAAAACTCCTTTATACACCTTATAATATCCACACCTTATAAATTTCAATCACCAAAAATCAAAATAAAATATTTTAATTTTTCTTTACCTTATAACTCCCCCAAGCACTCAAGACAATATTAACACACTTAATTTTCAACACCTTTGAAAATAAAATTGAATGGCATACCTTTGATTTTTTTGTCCACACAAAAACTATCTTCGGTAGTTTCGAACATGAAACCTTGCACACCCAACTCCCTATATCCAATCTAGGCCACCAAGTGGGTTGCACACCCACATGAAACACACGATGCATGTCGTTCCACAAAAACTTACCGCATGAAAATGATGAGCTAGCCAATCGATTGCCTCTGCCTCTAAAACGTCGATTGCGTGGATCGAATCGCGATCTCCTCCATGTAAACATTAACACTCTCCCAACTGCCATCTGCTTTACCATCATCGGTGGGAAATCAAACCACCATGTAATCTATGTTGCCTTGTTTCCCTCTAAGCACTTTCAAACACAAATTGTCTTCCTCTTGGATGTAGCGCTCGATATTTTCATACGAAGGTGTGTTTGAATTAGACTTTGGGAAATGAAAATCATTTCCTATATAAATGCAATTGCCTTTTAATTTCTCATGTCGGCCCTTTTTTGAATTTAAAAATTTGAGTTTAGTTTTTAATATTAAATTTAAAAACCTTTGCCTCCTTTATTAATTTAAGGTAAAATTTTAATTTTAATTAAACCTTTAAAAATTTCTCATGGGTCTTTTCAATTTGGACTTCATTTTCTTCACCTTGTTATTTGGCTTGAAATAATATAATAATAAAATATTATTATTTAATTTAACCTTGCTTCTCCTTTCTTGGGTTTTCATCCTTTGGGCCATTTTTAGGCATATAATATTAAAAATAAATATTATATCCTATTCCTTTCCAAGACCTTCTTTCTTTTGGAAAAACCACTTGATGTCCTTAATGACGATGACATTAAACCAATATCCTTTTGACATCAATGACAACCAAACTACTCAAAATTTTCAACACAACCATGGTCACTTGTTAGTTACCCCTTCATGAATGAGAAGGGTTAGGATGGTAGGGGTTCTAATCCACATCATCCTCTAAGCTGAGATTCAGGCGATCAAGAGATGCTGCTAGAAGTTCATCTTGACCTCTGATATTATAGCCCAACCCAAATAGTTCAGTTGGAAAATGATATCATGACTCATATGGAGTTCATCGTCCTTGCTCAAACAACCCTAGACTGTAACCATGCCAATGGTAATGCTAAAAATATCAAAGGACAAACTCTGGGTTGGACAGATAATGAACGTTAACTACAAATGATTCATCATCATCTTCATCCATAGGTGTACAATTTGCAAGTTGATCAAGGCCTCCATATATGAAGTTGGTTTGGTTGGGTGGCATCCCTAGTAGTACCACCATCCCTACAGGAAAGAAATGGGCTTGAGTTCTACCAATATCTTGTTCTGTTTTGATGAAAGGTGTGAAATTCACATTCTACACTATGTACTCTGTTAATCTGAGATTAACCAAATGAATGGTCACCTGTGGCACAACTGACCCAACTGAAGAAATATGTGAGGTAGGCTGAAGAACCTCCTCAACTTCATTTCATGTGTTTCCCTCATTCATGGGATTAGATACCTTAGTAGTTGCTATATTGGGCATTTATTTTATCTCTTTCTTACCCATTACTACCTTGAGATTCTAATCATTCCTAAGTATCATTGATGCCGTAGGCTTGGTCAAAGTAGTTGTTGTATGCATAGATGGTCACGGTACTGATGTTGAAGGTCCAATACACACTTCCTTTGATTTACCTTTTGGATGCCCGATTGGTGATATTGGTATTATATCTAGATGTGTCGAAGGGAGTATAAAATATCCTGATAAATCTACTTGATTTACATACTTGAATGGCTCCTTGTTGGAAGGAACCATGTGCACTTGCGCCTCATGTATGTACTTGATACACTGATGTATTTTTGAGGGTACACATCGTATCTATCTTATCCAAGGCCTACCTAAGAGGATGTTATATTACATCGCACCTTCCAGCACATAAAACATAACTAGGATGGTCTTCAATCTAACCTGAATAGGCAAAACTATAGTGCCAACCATCAAGCATAATGCATCATTAAACGCTCGTAGTGTAAAGTTTGAGTGCACAATATGCGATTTTAGAAATTTCAAATGTGCTAAGGCCTTTGTAGTAATAATATTGATCGAAGATCCTATGTCGATCAAAACCCGCTTGAAAGGTGTGTAGTTTACACATGAAATTATATGAAGTGGTGGGTTCGCTATAACAGTAGAGACCATTTTAATATTGTGATCATAAAACTAAATCATAGGCTCTTGATACTGTTGCACATATCCCATGAAATTAGTAAATGCTTATGGGTCTTGGGAATGAATCTCTATGGACCTCATGATTTTTGTTAGCGTCTCCCTATGCTTAGGATACTAATGTATTATATCATAAATTGATAACTTCGTTGAGACTATCTGTAGGCTTTGAATAAACCTATTTCTTATGGTCATCACCAATCTATTTGGTGGGCCTAGAAGATTTTTTTATGCTGGACTTTAAGGGGGCGCAACTTGAATTATTACTGGAGTAGGAGGATGATATGGATGATTATACCTCATGTTCCTGGTGACAATGTTCACCATATTGACAAACCCTTTTGTGGGCAATTCGAACTGCACTTGATTCACTTGCCCAAAATTATTCCTTAGGGGCTCATGGTTTGTTAGGGGATTTTTAAATATCCCCATGTTCAAATTATTCAGAGCATGAGGATTGTCAATGATTAACTCATTCTTGTCAATCATGTTCTACACCAAATGTTTAAAACTATGACATCCTTCAATGTCATGCCCTTTTTGTCTATGGTACAAACAATATAGATCTTCCCTAAATTATTTTGATCTAGGTTGATTAGGATCAAGTAATTTGACCTCGGGTAAATTTATGGCCTTAGCCTCGCATAATTGTTGAAAAATTGATGCCATAGTCTTCGATAGTGGCATAAACTAGCAAGGAGGATGCTGATCTTTGTTTTTACCCTACTTATTATTGCACTGATTACACTATGTAGGGGGAGGTTGAGCTTGATAGTTCCACTATTGCTAGCCCTTATTCCCATTTTTTTGATTCAAAACCACCTAATTTACTTGTGTAGGCTTGCCCTACTGGTTTTGGTTCTTAGTATTCTTATTATTCCACTCCTTTTTAGTCTGGCTCTCTTGCAACTTGATATCCTCTATAACCTTGGCTTGAGATAAGACCTCCTCAAATGTTTGATATTATTGCAATTGTAATAAAAACAAGATGTATTTTGCACAAATATTGGTAAAAATCTGAGTTAGTTCACTAGTAGGAATAGAAAATGGGATCTTAGCCATCAAATTTCTCCATTTGTTGCCATAATCCATGACTGGATCATCATCGTATTACTTTAGATATGCCGAGTCAGTCAGATTAGTATTTTTCTTGATGCCAAAGGAAAATCATTCAAGAAAGGCATTTGCCAACTTCTCAAAGCTAGTAATTCTATGCCTCTTCAACTGGTTGAACCATTCTAAGGTGAGGCCCAAAAGGATCATTATGAAGGTTATGAGAAACAAGGCATTGTTTCTCTATACTTGAAATCACATGTTCATAAAACTCGTAACATTCTCCTGTGCATCTTTATCACCTTCAAATTTATCTAGCTTGGGCATCTTAAAATGCTTAGGATATGCTAGGCTAGGAACTGAAGAGCACAAGGGCACATTATGAATTTTATTCAAAGTAGGCTTTTGATAAGCCATACCTTATTTCTCAATAGCTCTGACATTTTTCGCTAAGTCTTTGTATGCTTGTGATGACAATATTTCCTCTTCCCTTAGAGGCCTCTATGGATTTATTGGAGGTAGATTCTTCTTAGGATGAGGTGGAGGACTAGGCTCATCCTCCACATCTACTAAGGATATCTCAAGATACTACTATTCTTGATCATCTCATTCTGCTTCTATGTACTAGTTATGCCCACGTTATGCAAGAGCATGGCATTGTAGCATGTTTTGGGCTGTAAAATGGGTACAATTTTTAGCTTGGGTAGGGCACATTTTTGGCTATGACGTAGCACATCTTTGATTGTAGTCCCTATACTCACTTTGAGGGGAAATATTAGCTCATGCTAATAAATCCTCTCTCCTCACACTCCTTTTGATCTAGGATGCATTTTTCTCTCATGCATTATTCATACAACCATTGCCTAAGAAACATTTAATGCTCAAAATCCTCATGTTCAAGGTGTTTGCACTCTGGGTGCACGTCTTACAATTAGTCTTGGAAGATACGTTGCCTCTGCTCTAAAGCCAGCCTCTAAGATAAATCTATACGATCGATAGAGTGAGACATCTGGTTGTTCAGATCTATTCTAGGGGCTTGATTAGTGTTAGCTCCAATAGACTTATTTGCAATACTCTTGCTCTTATCTGTGTAGACAATATTCATATTATGCTATAGTCTATTATTTGTATCCCCTTGTATGGATGGGGCACCCACACTACGAGCACACTTTGAGCACTCTCCTGGCTCCCTGGTATGCCTATGTGTGATCTCATTGCACGAAATCATAGAGAAAGAATGTGCAGAAGAGGCTTTATAACCTAGTTGCCCTAAGACTTGTTCTAATCCATCTAGCTACCTAGTTTTCCATGGTTTATTTTGTGGTATACCATTAAATCCAACTATGGCAAAATCTATAGTGAACCTTCCAGTTCCTTTAGGGTTTGGAGTTTGTAGGGATCTGCACTCTAATGTAGCCCTTTCTTCCTCCCCTTGATTGGGCATATTTTATTTTTATCTACTAGGGGATGATGGGGGCCTTGAGCCACCCTCAGATCTATCCCTCGAGGAGTGTGTGTTACATCCTCTTACTGGGGTATTCTGAACAGAATCCCCACGCATTGAATTATCCCCTCTAATACTCATAAAACATCGTTTAGGATGATCCTATGGTTGAGAGTCCAACGCATTATTTTATGTATTTTTTGGAGCTTCGACCTCCTCCTTGGTTATGCACCAAGGTCGACCTATCCATGTGTTGACCATTATTGAATTATCTCCTGTGTAAATTTTAGAGAAAACAAAACAAACAAGGATGATTATATCTTTTAAAGTTTCTTTGTGATCCCTAAACTATTTTAGTGTGTTTTAGGTGTGTTGTATCATAAACTAAATCTCATCATGTTTTTAGATTTGTTGATGATATACTTGTTTAGTTTAAGTAGTTTTCACCTAAATGCTCATAGATCGACAACCAAGAGTGAAAGTCTGATCACGTAAACCAATAAAAGTATGGAGATGAAATCCATACCTTATTAGGGAGCACAAATCCTTCCAGTCCTCACCTAGTCTCACCTGGTCAGCATTATACCCTATGAAGAGAAGTACATGCAAATTTTATAGGCTACGTCGGTTCTTGGATCCGATATTGGCCAATAGAACAAGTTTGTGGGATTTGAGCCAACATATGAGATGAAACCTACCATTGTTGGACTCTATTAGTGGTTGGATATGAATTTCAACTCACCAATGTTTAAATGAGACATGGTGTGTGAGGGTTATTTTTAAGATTTGCATAAAAAACAAAGTGCATCATAGAGCAATCATACTTTTTCCTATATGCCTAAAAAAAATGTTTTTGTTTAAAAAATGCAAGTCTAAAAAATAGTATGATGTTCAGAGAATGCAATTTTTATGATGAAGAAATAGTCTCTGATTAGATATCAAACATGTAGAATCTAACAAATAGGATAACTGTTAGCCAATGTTATGTGCAACAAGCAACAAAGCTGGTCATTGGATAGAGCCACAACCCAAAATTATAATCGCTATTGACAATAGTTGACAGTGCTAGCTACTGTTGTCAGCCACGGATGACAAAAAACATACAATTTTTCATCATTTTTCTTTAGATTTTTGTTAAATATTCTAATTAACTACTCAATAGGAAAAATAGCAAATTAACAGAGTGTAGCACAGTGGATTTACCCAGAATCCATCATTTGCTGTTGAGACAGGATGCCTATTGTCTGTTCTTTTTGGTTTCTACTGGTTGTGGCTATTAAACACAGCTGAGATGCTAGCCGTGGGTTTAAAAAATGGTTGAGATTATGCGCTGTGGCTATCAAGCATGGCTAAGACCTATAACACAAAAAAAATAGACAGATCAATTAATGACAACAAATTTTATGGGTCCCATCGTGATCGCCATCTGTATGATCCTAGAATGCATGCAACTAAGCTATTGTATCATTAATACCAATAATAAAGCAATAATGCATGTATAACAATAAATTAACAAGAATATGAAGCCTTCTTTTATTAAATCATGATTAATATCGATTACAAGTAGATCTCTCTTAGGGATACCAAAATATTGATACAATGAATACAATGTTTTAAAGCCCCTAAACTGGCGTAGTGGAATCCACAAGCCTTCTATACTCAACACGAACTACTTAAGGCCTTATTTAAGCCTTCTTATCACTTGCTTTGAGGAAATTGATTTGAAAGTGCCTTGAAGCTGCCAAGAATCTGTATCCTACATGCAAGAAACAACAAAGCACAATTAGGAGCATATGAGGCCTCTCATGATGAGGCTTTGACCAAGAAATTGCAAGAAATATGGCATATATGCAAATAAAGCATAAAGACTTGTAAAGATGCTTACAAAATATCTAAATTATGGTAAAGCATGCTTGAAAAATAGTAAATCTAGTCAATCTAGTACATAATTTGCAATGAAAGCATGAAATAGATCTAATCTAAGAAGATTAATGCAAACTAGTGAATATGATGAAATAAGGACAAAGCTAACTCTAATATCTCAAATTAACTGGACAAATATGAAAATTAAGGTTAATATAAGCTAGATCTAACTAATTGCATGAATAAAATTGAAATCATATGGCTAAAAAGGATGGAAAAAAGATTCAAACCCTAGTTGCATGTTTTAAACATAGCTGGCTTTGTTAGATGTAGCTGACAGCCATGGCTGAGGGGAAATTCCTCTTTCTCTTGCAACCAAGGCCTAAAACTCGTAATTCCTCTGAGAAATTGATGATCAAGGGTCACCTAAGTTTTCTAGAATAGATTGATGGTGTAATTCACTTGAATTTACTATGAAGGTGGTTCAATTGGAAAAGCTTGCTCCTCAAGCTCTTGTGATCCTCATTGCTTCAAACACAGTCATGATTCTCCAAATGGACATGTAGACACTCCTCAAGGGTTGTAAGTGGCTCTCCAATTCGATAGGGCTTTGCTGCATTAACTTGAAAACTCTTCTAAACTTTATCCCCAATTTTGAGGGGGGTCTTATAGCCTTCCCAACTCCTCATCCTAGCTTCCTTGAGAATTCAAGATCAAGAATTGGGATGTTGGAGCAGTTGGGAGGAAGAATCCAGAAGCTTATTCACTCAAAACCACCCAAAATGGTTGCAAATGTAGTTGTAACAACCAATTTTGCTCATCTCATGAGGCCAAGATAGTTACAGGGCTAGCCATGGCTCTCAAGCACAACTAGCACCCTAGCCACGAGTTTCAACTATAATTGAGATCTTAGCTTCGGATGCCATCCATGGATAAGGTTGAATAGGCCTAAGATGCCTAAATTGAGTGGTTAAAACCAATGTTTTGTCTTGGAAAGGTCCAATATCATTCATATGGTCTGCAAAGATATCCATATGAGTATTCTCCTAAATATGACATGTTTTAGGTGTCTACAAATACCCCTTTTGGGATGCGTTGTGGGAAAACACAACGCTAAGAAAAAATAGACCACCTAAATCCATATTGTAGGTTGAATGATTATAATTAATATGATCAATGTTAGATGCCCCAATATTGCAAAAGGATGCACATCTTAGAATCATTGCTTCCAACATGATGGAAGGCTTAAATTTGCAAAGCTTTCACGTGTCCAACGATGATCGGGTAGCATCAGTGCTATAATTGTTCTCATAGGTGGAGAGCTTCAAGTTTAAATTTCATATTTGCTTTTTGACCCATAAAAGGGTAATATTATGATAGTTTTTGGCAATGATTCATAAGATGAACACAATTTACATGATCGAGTGATCCTTTGTTGATTTTGATTATGATTGTTGATATTATGACTACCCCCTTAATCAACGAGTCAATGAGGTGTTGAGTGAATATTTTGCCCTATAGCAAAATGATCACCACAACTAGAGTATCAAACAAGAAACTCTCTCTTGCAAAGAAATTAAGTAGCATTATTCATTTCTCCAAGGTTCTTGTGAACAAACATTCATGTGCATATAATCAATCAAGACTAAAGCAAATAAACGAATGTATACCAGAATACCTTAAACCATGCAAGTAACAGTTAACAAGGGGCCTTTAATGATTCGAACAAGTAATTTGCAACCATAATCCATTAAATCAACCAAATGTGAAGATAGTTTCTTTTAATGTTCTTGAGATTAAAGTAATCTACCTGAAACCCAGTTAGTAACCTCTTTATATTCAGCTTAAAAGGATTCCAAATGAGAAAGTGTGTGGTATGAGCCACTTCATTTTAAGCTCCGTGCCTTTAATATGAGGTTCATTTAGAGTTAGCGGGTTTTTTTTATCTTCATTTAAAAGTGTTCCACTATCCCTATGTTAGAATTTGGTGTTAGTAAATTTAGCAATGTTAGCATTCGTTCACTTGATCTGATTTAGTGTGCATTTGGAATTAGTAGCCCTCCTAAACCCATATTTTATCTAAAAATTAGATGAAGGTGTTTGGAGATGCAAGAATGAAAATCTAAATTAAAGAAGTGGATCTAGAAGCGGCTTTCTCTTCTCTGCTATTAATCCCTGGTTTTCTTTGGGAAACACTGGATCTATAAACAAACCCTCAAATTTTTGGTGTGAGCAGATCACTTTCTCAAGCATAGATGCAGAGCATACTCTTGGCAGATTTATTTACCTTCTTTATAACTTAGATTATTCATGGCAATAAATGAACTGTTTATGAACATAAATTCTAGAAAAGGACCATAATCAAGAAATCAACTACCTACAAATTTTTTGGAATGGACTAGAATCCAGGAACAATTAGCAAAAATTCTGGTATGGACCAGAATAGAATGAAAAAAAATGCAAAAATTCTGGAATGGACCCAAATCGGAATAGTATATTTTAAAGCAAGACTAATCTAAATATCAGAAAACTAAAATAGAAACATTATTTATAAAAGTTAGCTAGAAAAAATAAAATAGGACATTAATTTGGTTAACAATCTCCTCCCTGCAAAACCCCAAGTTATGAGATGAAATTCTAAAACAACCTGACCTAACAGACCTGCAACATAAACACAATCAAATTAGATTAGATGCAAGAGTCTAAGGAATCAAATAATTGCATCATTCTATCATTCACCTATCGTAACCCACTTTATAGCGTAAACGAATAGATACAAGAAGTAATAATGCAAAGGAAAGATTTACAAAAATAGCAGCAGTCTTAGTTTCAATATCCTTTTGATTTCACACACAAGAGTTGCTCTTGCAAAAAAAAAAATCCTTTATTCCGAAAGATAGTCTTTGTTTTTTTTTTCTATAATTTCTAGCCCCTTCTCACTTCTTTGAATCACGTATTTAAAACCTCTAAACAAATTTTTTTTCTCCTTCCATGACTATTCGTTTTCTCCTTCCCTTGTGCATGCATGTGTTTTGATTTCCAAAAAGACTTTTCATTTCTATTTTGTGGCCCTTCGTTTCATTCCCATGGTTTGATTTCGAAAAAATGTTTCCTTTTCTCCACAAGGGCATGCGTCTGTTTCCTTCCATGTGTAACGACCATCTTAAATGATTTCAAATCATTAAAGATTCCTTATGTAACATTTTGTATTATTCATTGGATTTTGTCCTTATGTCCACGTCACTATGCGGTCTTTAGTTTCACTATCCTGGTGTTCATCACTAATATCAGATGCACTATCAACTACTCTGTTCCCTTGGCAAAAATTGGACATGTCACGAAATTGCGACACTCTTGTCTCTCTACCGGCCTGCCCCTTTTGAGTCACAAAAATGCAACATGTCATGATATCGTGACGCTTTTGTTTCTCTGCCTACCTGCCCTTTTTGAGTCACGAAAATGCAACATGTCGTGATATCGCGACACTTTTGTTTCTCTGCCTGCTTGCCATTTTTGAGTCACGAAAATGCAACATGTCGCGATATCGCGACACTTTTGTTTCTCTACCTGCCTGCCCTTTTTGAGTTGTGAAAATGCAACATGTCGCGATATCGCGACACTTTTTCTTTTCTTTGGACCGTGAAAATGCAACATGTCATAATATCGCGACACTTTTTCTTTCTTGTTCTTTCTCTTCTTTTTTGGCCACGAAAATGCAACATGTCGCGATATCGTGACACTTTTTCTTTCTCTTCTCTTTTGGCCGCGAAAATGCAACATGTCGCGATATCGCGACACTTTTTCCTTCTTGTTCTTTCTCTTCTCTTTTGGCCGTGAAAATGCAACATGTCGGGATATCGTGACACTTTTTCTTTCTTGTTCTTCCTCTTCTCTTTTGGCCGTGAAAATGCAACATGTCGCGATATCGTGACATTTTTCTTTCTTATTTTTTCTCTTCTTGTTTGGCCATGAAAATGCAACATGTCGCGATATCGCGACACTTTTCTTTCTTCTCTTTTGGTCACGAAAATGCAACATGTCGCGATATCGTGACACTTTTCTTTCTTCTCTTTTGGTCGTGAAAATGCAACATGTCGCGTATCACGAAACTTTTTATCTCTTATTTTTTCTCTTCTTGTTTGGTCGTGAAAATGCAACATGTCACGATATCGCGACACTTTTCTTTCTTCTCTTTTGGCCACAAAAATGCAACATGTCGCAATATCGTGACACTTTTCTTTCTTCTATTTTGGTCATGAAAATGCAATATGTTGCAATATCGCGACACTTTTTCTCCTTGCTCTTTCTCTTTGCTTTGGACCGCAAAAATGCACCATGTCACGATATCTTGACATTTTTTCCTTCTTGCGATGTTTTGCTTTTTCTTTGATATTTAGCATATAGGCCACTTCGGTCTTCTTGGGAAACATGCAAAAATGTGGGTCCCCAATTTTGGGGTATGTTGTGGAGCAGTCACAACAGGAGGGAGGATTTCCATGAGGGAAATCCCTCATCAAGGGTTTACTCAGGGCAGGAGAGCACCTGAGCTCTGATACCAAATGTTGGGATTGAAAATATGAGATATGTTATACAAGAAATGTGTTACAATATATAGGCATAAACCTATATTAAAAATATGACAAGTTTCAAGAGAACATAACAAGTTTCAAAATAGAAGGTATAGTGCAAATTAATATTCTAACATTCCCCCTTAATGTGCACTATCCTCACTATAGAGAAAAAAAAAGTCAACATTAGGTAACAACATTGGCTAGCATGGTATATATTTAAGACCACCTTTGATAAGGTCATTGTTCAATCCTCATGGTTGTTATTTTTATCCCCAACATTTTGGTATTTTCTTTGTGCAAAAGTTTGGGCAATTGATCAATTTCCAAGGTTTTTTTGTGTAAAATCGTGTGCAATATATCTATTTCTAAGGTTTTTTTGGGATGACCTCGAAGCCATGACATTGTCATTCCTAGCATAATTTGTTGAACTATCAGTCAACATGAATTTTTTATAATTCCTTTGGTCTTGAGGTCATAAATCAAATCATCACAAGTCAAGAAAATAATGTTTTCAAGAGGACAATGTCTTATTAGAAAGATTCATTAGTTTCCACCAACATTGGAGATATATAGACAGTGGGTGGTGGTATAATATTTTGCATTGATGACATGCCAAATTCAAACCTTCTGAATGATTTTTTTGTGCATATTTTTTAGATGCATTGTTCCATGTCAAAAGCATGGTGATCCATTTCTTCCAATAGTACGAGTTGGTGTGGTAATTGGTAAGCTACTTTTCAATAATGAGGACAAGATTTTGAGTCTTAGCAATATCATTTTTTGGTTTTTGAGGAAGGATGTCATGTATGCTCATGTATTTGTTATCCCAAGGAGTAAGGGATAGGCACACTCCTTTAATCCCAATCATAGCATCAAGTCAACTGGCTAGCCTAGCAATTTTAAGGATTTCTTCTATGCTCAAGGTAATTAGCTCAAATCTCATCCATTTTTATTTATTTTTCTCCATATGATTATGTGGTTGGTATGTGGATCTTATCATATGACACGTGGAAGGCATTGATTCATTGATTCACCTTATGAGGTTTGAAGGTTTATATTTTATTTTATTTTAATAGATTTTGTGTATGAAAGTGTTTAAGGCATTTTTATCATCCATGTATTATTATTTTTATCAACCTGATGACATGGTTGGTAGGTGGATCTTATCATATTCTAGCATGTGGAATACATCGATTCATTGATTCACCTTCTAAGGTTTGAAGGTTTATATTTTTTCTTAATAGCTTTTGTGTACGCAAGTGTTTGAGGCCTTTTTTAGATCGCATAATTTTTTTGAGTTGTATACATTGCTGACATCGGTTCAAGAACCTAATATAATGTTGTAGAATATTCTTTGGTTGCAATATGAATATGCTTCAAATAATTCCTTGTTCCTACAAGTCCTTCTTAGGCAATGAATATTGATTATTCAATGATTTAACTCTATTGCTTGGAAGGAATTTAGATGGATATGCATATTTTCTTCATGATAATATTTAGGAGAAGATCTATATATCATAAATATTCACTTTTGATATTAGAGGATAAATCATGGTCACTATACTACATGTTAATGGTCTTCTCACATGAAACTCATATATTTGTATCCAAAAAGTGAAGTCATGACTTTGTATTCATGGAAGAGTTATTTTAGTGTATGTATCTTTATAAAACCAGATAACATGCTTCATCATTAATATTATTTGGACCATTTGAGAAATTATTAGAGAGGAAGATGTTACCATGTCTAATGTCTTCTCTCCTTGACCCCTAAGTTCAAATTATAGGAATGTTAGAATACCAATAATATAACCTTATTGAGCAATGTCGACAATGGTGATGTAAGCCTATGGATGCTCTTTATGTAAGCCTAAAAGTATATATAATGCATTATTTATTTAATCCTGTGGGTGTGATTTGATGTATCTACTTATATTTAATAATTAAACTTGTAATTTATTATTTAAGCCAAATTATGCCAGATTAAGGTTAAGTTGATATATAATTATTATTAGGGATTAGTTATCTACTATAAACACCCCAACCACTAATACATTATATTAGGACACCTAGCTATTCCTATTTTGTATAATTAAACTGTTCTTTTGTTTATTTATTCTCTTATTTTTATCTTCTAATCTATTAAATTAGATTAGGGTGAATGCTATCCTTTAAATTTTTTTTTAAAAGCATTAGACAAGTTCTTGAGGCATCCTAGTTGGACGGTGTCTTCGTGGATCTCATATTTATCATAGTTGGATGGTATCTTCAAGAATTACAAAAATCCTTCACAGCCACACAAAGAAATATCATAGTTACATACGATATTTATTGCAAACATAAATTCAATCCAATAATTATATAGACTTCAATTACATGAACACCTTCTCACTATTACAACAATTACAAGCAGTACACCAGAGTAGCTACCTATTTAAAATTGCTACATATTTCAAAATCTCTTCCGTTTGGGCTTATTGGCGGATTAACTAGAGATCTCAATGGATTTGACTTCAGGTTTGGGCGGCGATTGCTTGGGAACTGTCACAGTCAGCACTCCATTTTCCATCGCAGCCTTCACCTCCTCCACCTTCACATTTTCAGGGAGGAAAAATAGTTATAGGAATCTATCATGCGAATGCTCAATTTGATGCCACTTATCATCCTTGTGCTCTTGTTCGTTGCTGCGTTCGCCACTTATTTGCAGAATTTTGTTGTCTTCTACCTCTATTTTCACCTCCTCTTTTTTCAGACCTGCCATAACAAAGTTAAGCTTTAGAAAACACCGTCCCCTATTTTAAGAGCCAAAAAAGAAGATAACCTACGAGAAATAGAGAGAACTATTTTAAAAGCCAAGAAAGAAGATAAAAATAGAGAGAAAAGGAGATGAAAAAATGAGTTGTTTGTAGTATGACTCAGAAGGGAGGTTGATCATAGAGTGTCATAATTTCTAGGAATGGGTCATGAAAAAATATCCTTCACCTCAGATATAGGAGATGCCACAAGCAAACACTACACATATGTGTAGGTGGTGTGGTTTGAGTAACCACAAGGAAACAAATTACCCAAAGCAGGCGAGTTAAAGCTACCTAAAAAATGTAAATTATTTAGATATTGAGGTTCCTCAAGTTAAGGAGGAAACCCAGGAAGTTTTAGCCATGACTAGAAATCAGGCTAAAAATGATAAGTATCCAGAGCCAACAAAGTAAAATCATTGCTGACAAGTAGCAAAGAAAATACTACAATATGAAGCACATAAGGCTAAACAAGTGAAGTTAGCTGAAGAAAAGGAACTTAAAAATCCATCAAAATAGAAGGTGATTATGCAGAATATGGAAGAACAAGTTTTGGACACCATAGTAGAGATCAAAGTGTCAAACCTGTTGGAAGATATTACAACATTACAAAAATTGATGGTAAAAGAGATACAACCGCATAAGGTGGTGGAAGTGTAGAGCCAACCAATTCAGGAGAAGGAACGAAAAGATCAATTTATGGATCCTACTATATTGATGATTGATGTGGGAAAGAAACCCGCATTAGTTCATATGGAGATCCTAGGGCACAAATTGACACAAGTCATTGTGGGCGAAAGATCCAATGTCAATGTGCTACCTGAAAGGACCTAGCTAGAGCTAGGTGCTCCATCCCTATGGGCACCAAGATTTTGATTATATGGTGCTGACCAGTATGGTATCGATACAAATGGAGTCTTTATAGCACATCAAGTGGTGATGGCTAGCCAAGATTTTATCTTGGATTTCATTGTGGTTACAATGCAGAAGCCTGCATACAATGCTCTATTGGGAAGAGGGTGGCTACAAGTAGCTAAAGTTAATCACAACTAGGAAAATAATAAAATAACTTTCAAAAAGGGACAACACAAATATATAATTAATCTAGCTAATCAAAAGGTCAATGAGGATGTAGCTACGACTGAAAAATTAGAAAATTCCTTAGGAGATGAAGGGTATGAACCTGATGGAGAAGGAATGCTATACCTGGATGAATGTAGTGAAGAAAAAGCTAGATTTAATAGTAGAATTCTTCAAATGGAGGAGTACAAATTTTTTTAGCCCAACTGCCTCTGTATTGAGTTAGAGGAGATCAAGGAAAACCAAAATAAGCCAGGAACCTAAGAAGGATATGGAAGAGAAATGGACATTTCCAAAAATTTTTGCAGAGTATACAGTAGGATATGTGGAGATTGATATAAGACTGTCACACTTGAAGAATATAGAGAAAGTAGCAAGTGAGCCAAAGAATATCAAATATGAAGGACCTCAGATAGTGGACATCAATCTAGGAACAAAGGATGAACCTAGGATGATTTACTGTGGTGATGATTGGAACCCTATATTGAAAGTGGTAACTTTTAAGATATTATTGGAATATAAGGATGTTTTTGCATGGACATATAAGGACTTGAAGGGAGTACCACCTAAGTTATGTGTCCACAAGATTACACTAATAACTAGAGCACAACTCGTAAGGAGGAGACCATATAGAATGAACCCAAAGTATGCTGCATTAGTGAACATAGAGATAGAGAAGATGTTGGAGGTAAGAATTATATTTAGGGTTATGACCAGTGAGTGGGTATCACCTATAGTGATCACCTTGAATAAGGAAGTGGAAAAAATAATAATATGTGTAGACTTTAGAAGTCTAAACGTAGTAACTATCAAGGATCCCTTCCCTATTCCTTTCACAGATTTTATCCTAGAGGAAGTCACAGGACATGAGATCTATTCATTATTGGATGGATTTTTAGGCTACAATTAGATCAATATAGCTGAGGAGGATAAGCTAAAGACCACATTTATTGTGGATAATGGCATATATACATACAATCGAATGCCATTCAAGCTCTGTAATACCCTAGCTATATTTAAACGGATCATAATGTATATATTTGATCAATTGGAAACAGAGAAATTCAAAGAATTTTTGGATGATTGGTCCATTTATGGGAATATCAAGAAACATCTTCCTACCCTTAGTGAATGCTTGAGTGTGCAAAAATGCACAGATATCATTAAACCCTAGGAAATATTACCTGATGGTACCATCTGGAAAATTTTTAGGGCACATAGTGTGCAGTGAAGGATTAAAAATAGATCCTGATAAGATTTGTGTGAAATTGCACATGGAAGAACCATATGATGTGAGTTAACTTAAAAAATTCCTTGGATCGATAGGGTTTTATCAAAGGTTTATCAAGAAATATGCACATGTATCCTATCCATTGGATTCCTTGATGAAGAAGAAGGTTCCTTTTAGATGGACAAAGGAGCACCAAGGAGCATTTGAGGAGTTAAAGGCCAAGCTTGTGAGCAGTCCGATTTTGGTGTTCCCGAACTAGAATAAGGAATTCCACGTCCATATTGATGCTTCAAATTTTGTAATTGGATGTGCTTTGTCACAAGAAGGACAGTTCAGGCTAGATCAACCTATTTTCTTTGCTAGTCACTTATTGTTAAGGTTGGAGAGAAACTATAGTACAACAGAGATAGAAGCTCTAGGAATGGTATATGTAGTCTAGAAGTTTAGGCATTACATATTGGTGAATCCTTTTGCTTTCTATGTAAATCATCAAGCTCTATTGTACTTAATAAATAAATTGGTGATACAAGGATGGGTTAGTAGGTGGCTCGTCACCCTACAAGAGTTCGTATTCTGAGTAGTAGTGAGACCTAGTAAGAAGCATGTTATTGCAGACTAGTTATCTTAGATACGATCAAGAGAACCTATAGGAACAAGGGTTTCAAATGAATTCCCTGATGTGCAATTATTTGCCATAAATGTTTTTTCATCATGGTACAAGTTGATTGGCCAGTACATTTCCATAGGATATGACGACAACCAAGAAAAAGAAAGTGATTATGAAGTCAGCACCCTTCTAGTTAATAGCAGGATTACTGTACAAGATGGGAAGCGATGATATATTACAAATATGTGTGATAGAAGAAGTCAAAGTAGCATTAAAATAATCTCATGAAGGTTTAGCAGGAGGGCACATGGAACTAGATGCAACCACTAGGAAAATATTACTAGTTGGATTATGTTGGTCCACACTGTATAATGTTGCAAAGGAGTATGTGAAAGCATGCGACACTTGTCAAAGGGCAGAAAAGCCAGTAAAGAAAGACTTTATGCCTTTGCATCCATAACAACCCCAAGAACTATTTGAAAGGTGGGGATTGGAATTTGTTATACCATTGAATACATCTCAGAGAAGGAAGTGTAGATACATCATAGTAGCAACGAAATACTTGACAAAATGGGTTGAAGTAAGAGCATTACCTGATAACTCAACTAAAAGTACAAAGAGATTCTTGTATGAGTAGGTAATCACAAGATTTGGTTTTCTACTACATATCACAAGTGATCGAGGAGGACACTTTGTAAATGAAATCATCAAGAAATTGACAACGGAGTTCAATATTTTGCACTAATTGTCTAGTCTATATTATCCCAGAGCAAATGGGCAGGCAAAAGCAACAAAAAAATTCTTGGTATCTACTCTGTATACAAATTATGGAATAGAGGGAGCAAATTGGGAGGAAAGACTACCATCTATTTTGTGGGTATATATAACAACTTTTTAAACCAACAATAGAGCATACACATTTCCAGTTGATGTATGTATAGGAGGCAATGGTGCTAGTTGAATTATTTATACCAAGTTTGAGAGTCGTGATAGAGCATCACTTTGGTGATCAAGAAACTTTAGAAGAGTGACTAACAACACTAAAAATGTTAGATGAAATAAGATTCATGGCATAATTGGGCGATTGAGGTAGCTCACAAAAGAAGGAAAGCACAGTATGATAAATAATTGAGGAAGTTAGAACTCAGTTCAAGTGGCGTGGTTCTAAATTTTATTGGAAAGAGGGAAATTAAGCATGATAAGTTGAAGAAATTATGGCTTGGTCTCTATAAAGTGGTTGAAGTAATGAATAATGGAGCAATAAAGTTGTATAAATTGAATGGGATAAAGGTACCCGACATTGTAAATGACTTGAAGTTGAAGCCTTACAAAGTATAGTGCTTATTCATTTCTTCAGAAAAGGTCGAATGAAGAAGATGAGTAGAAGCTCAATGGAGGATTTAAGATGAGCAAGGTCCATCACAGGAGGAGCTTAACACAGGACTAGTACGCTTATTTATAGAATGGGAGGAGACAAGACCAACCATAGAACAACAGGAGTTGGCACCTCGACCTAGAGAAAGAAGACGATTATAAGTGCATGTCAGATTTGTGGATGGGACCGAACGTGTAATAGAGGAATATGAATAATGGATTTATTCAAATGAAAGAGGACATTAGGATATAGTAATATTATATAGAAATAGGGGATGGCAAGAAGAATCACCCTAGACAAGAAAAAATATAATGTATCCTCAGGTAGAATGGAGGGAACTATCTCAACAAGCCGCAAGATGAAGAAGGATACAGTTAACAGTACAATACAAGGATATACTGGACACATTTGAAATGGAAGTTGCAGAAGAGGATAAGAATGATATCATCGATGAAGAATTGGATAAACTTACTCCATTAGCTCAAATATGGCTATTATAATAGAGAATGCAACTATAGACTCAAATATTAGATGTTGCAAGATCATAACGTAAGTTTGAGAGAACAAATCATCCAGGAATTGGATAGTACAATACAAAGACTATATGAACAAAGAATAACTAGGCTACAAGATCTAGAAGGGGAACCTAAGGATGATGAGGGGATAACTCCAATAAGTGGTATAAGAAATTATGGTGCAAGCACAAGTTCACAAGTACCACCAAGTGATCCACCAATGACAAATGAAGATGCAGAGATGCTATGGCGAGATATTGAGGAAGCAACCACATCACCTGAATCATAAGGTAATGCATGACTAGATTTGAGTGACTCTAGTAATGAAGGAATACCTTGTCTAGTAAGGGAACCTAGAACAAAAAGTAGTGATGATGACGATTTCCCAAGGAATCCTCGAGATAACCATGATCCACCAACATGTACAACAACACATCAACAACTAGGGAGATCACAATAGCGTCACACCAACCTTGATCTACAAGCATATATAATAGCCCATCGATAGTTAAAAATAAAAAAGATATAAGTAAGAATAGTGGAGAGACTAATGAATTTACCAATAGATTGGACAAAATAGAGAGAAGAGAATCAGAATGACTCAAGTTTGGAGATAGATTTCTTCGACGCATATAGAGAGGTTTTGGCAACTTCATCTCCACAAAGATGCTTTGAGGAAAGAATATGGAGATGTCACTTAGCACATGCAAATTTTAGAATCAAATCACTGTGAGATACACCCTAATCCTAGATGGTTGGGAGATACACCCTTTATCTTGTTTGAATTGGACAAGAAATCTACAAGGTTTACCATGGGTGAGAGGGATCTTACCAAACCCTAAAATTTATTATCCATTAGGTCGACCAACCCTAATTTGAAAAGGACCTTGAAGAGTGGTAGGTGGTAGAGGAGTACTCCAAGAAAGGAAAGAATCACCACTAGAATAGAGAAGCTTGATGTCGAGAGGAATAGGATGGTGGAGACACTTGCATGATAGAGGCCTTGCTGGTAGAGGAAGAGTGCACTTTGCAGATAAAAGAAACTAGGAATAACAAAGGATTCGATCACCAAATTTGGAGCAAGAATTGATCCAAGGAGATAGGCAAAGAAGTCACTCGAATGATAGTACAGTAGTAAGGACACCGCTACCAAGGGATAAATCACCTACATGACAATGGGAAGAGACACCAGGTGAGGATACTCCAGCTTGCAATTGTACAATCCCAAATTACACACATGGAATAGGAAGGACAAGGAACTTAGTAACATTACAAGTGGTTATGAATTGACTTAGAGAGCAAGTGGTGCTAGGTGACACAACCACTCAGAATATCACGGTTGAACCTCCAAGATAAGAATTGTATGGGATCATACAAGTGAATGTCACTATGCGATTTCCACAATGGTAAGTGTAAATAGATTAGGAAATGAAAAAAAAAAGAAAAAGAAAAGAGAAAAATAAAATGCCTTAATTGTGAAAATCCCTCGGGACACAATTAAGAAGGAAGTAGGTTGAAAACTGGAAATGATGATCTCTTCAAAAAGATAAAAATAGAAAAAAATTCTCTAAGTGATAGATCATAGAAATCAAAATAAAAACTGAAAAAAGCACAAGTGAGAGATCGTACAAAGCAAAAATTAAGAAAAAATTACATGCAAAACTGTACAAGGTGGCATGTTGTACGATTTGGATCATATAATGTACAATTCTGGGCGTAGTTGTACTATTTTAAACCATAAAATTTAATTTTTGCATGTGTGGAACGATGAGTTGTCATAAAAGTGCAGGTAAAAGCTAAAAATCACATGAAAAGTGATGAATTTTCAATCATCCGGTCAAGGAAGATGAAAAAAGCATGCAAGTGGTGCAATTTTAAATTTGGAGTGGTTAGGGTTTGAATATAGTTTAAATACAAGGCTCAACCTAGCAATTTTTAAAATCATACAAGGAAGAATTTGAAATTTTCATGAGGACAAAGGTGAAAAGCGTGCAACTAAAATGAGATGACTATATGAGCATTAAAATTCATCAGTAAGCTGCAATAATTCATGACCCATTTTTAATTTTTGCACCAAGGAGACTTTTTACACTCAAGGAAATCAAATCGGAGGAGAAAAAGTAAGGTTTTGAATCCATTGAAGAAAGGAAACAAGGGTTTATAGTAGAAGGCATCCAAATATGAACCAGGTTGTTGAAAAACATACATTAAGGTTTGAGAAAGTGACACATTAGAGCTAGAGCAGATAAATTATAGGGAAATGAAAGCTATAAACCCTAAATCTAAAAAAGCAACCAAATACAAACTTGAGGAGATATAAGGAAGGAAGGAGAAGACTGTACAACCATATTAAATAGCCGAGAAATTTCATTTTTAGGGATAAATTACACCAAGTGTGGAAGAATTGGAACATTGCTCCCAAAAAGTATTGACAAGATAGATCAGGGTATTTCGGTAACTAGGTCAGTGAGAAATCATGGTGGAAAATTGGAAAACATAAATCTTAGGTGAATAAGGTTTTGATGAGATGTACTACACAATTTGGAGGTGGATTGTACGATCTTAGGAAAAATATTGTGCAATTTTGGGCACTTTTTGGGCTAATTTAAGCCATTTTGAGCAAATTGTACAAAATCATATGGAATTGTACAGATTCAATGAAGAAAAGTAGCTAGAGAGGGATAATTTATAGAGTAGTACAACCCTGTACAATTTCAAGCTATATTTGTATGATTTACATAAGATCGAATAGTTTAAAGACCGAACAATCGAAGATTAAATAGTTGTACAATCTGGAGGGGTTGCTCATAAGGAAACCATACAGGAGCAAATTGGAAATCATACTATATGATTTATAGTAGAATGTACGATTTTTGGAACACTTCTAGCTGTGGAATTTATGATGTTTGAGTAGCAGGATAACTAGAGGCATTTCGATAAAATAATTTCAACCAAAGAGTTTGGACATCGGTTAAGAAGAATCGCTGCCAATAGAGTGGAACGGTCACCAGGACCCTTGCACAAGAAAGAGGCACACCCATGGTAGTACCAAGGGTGATATTTTTATTACCATAGTTGGCATGGTACTCATACTTGGAGGAGTGGAGGATACAGGCTGTGGAGAGGGCAAAGGTATTGGGGGGACGATCAGAGAACACCACCAAGATACCAAGAGGAGGAAATGGCACAAGACAGGATCCCAAGGAGGGAATTGAGGAGTGAAGTACATTTTCTAGATCTAGATTAGGATCTGAGTAGCGAACCTAAGGAAGGTCAGGTTGATATAACGAATATAACATTCGTACAACATGGAGGAGAGACATGCAGGAAGTGATGGAGTAGCAATGAAAATAGGAAGCACCCTTGGAGAAAATAGTTTGAGGAGGCTAGTGTAGCTATAATTGTACAAGTGGCACCACACTAGAAGATATTCTACTACAACTATCTGTTACATATGGTTTAGACGTATAATCCTGCAACGAGAATTTCCTATGTCAATGTGGGCAAGCAGTCGGTAACTCGATGAAAGTAGAAGTTTCGATAGAGGCATTAAGGAAAATATTTGGATTGCCAGCATATGGCACAGAGATAGTTAAGAAGTTGGTTGATCTGATTTAGACATATTGTGTCATCACTTCGCTTACCAATGTGAAGTCACCAACTAATACGAAGATCTTAGGTGTAAGGACTCAAGGAATTAAGCAGAGCTAGCTACAAGGAAAATATTGGCCATGTGCTATGAATACTATAATGGCTTGACTATCGAGAGATACATGGGCTATGAATATGCCAATCTGGATGACTTAGTATGTAGAAGGTATCACCAAAGGAATCAAGTATTATTGAGGTGCCTATTTAGAGAAAATATGTATGAAGTATTGACAAGGAGACCAAAGAATTTTGGGATGATTTTCCATGCCATTGGATTGTTGTTAAATGCTATTACAGATAAGGGAATCCACTTTACATGTTTGATAGAACATAGGGATGTGAAGGAAGGAAAACCAACCATTTTAAGGTGGGAAAAGTTAGTACCAATCCAGAAGGAGAATCCAGATAAGTCTCAAACAAATAAAGAGTAGCAGGCCACTAGAATACATGAGGATAATTCCTCAGATGATGAAGAGGTACACCATAAGAGGAAAAGGTCTAGGAAGCTAGAACTTGAAATGGAACAACAAGCACTTCAACAACGATAGCAAGAGCATCCTTCAATTCAGTAAAGGGAGGAAATTATGGGGAGGCAATCCAGTCCAAAATAAATAAGAACAAGGAGACAATGGAAAAAAATGGTGAATCATATCCCCAAAAATAAGTTGAGACTGTACAAAAAAATTAGCAAGAAGAAGGACAGTTAGACTCAAAGTTGAAGGACTAGAATTGGACAAAAGCAGAATAAATGTTGGAATCTCCACATATTTTCTAGCATGATGAATTTAAAATTTTAGAATCTTCAAAAATGATGGAGGACACAAAAGTGAGGCAGATAGCATAGGAAGTAGCAACCAATGCTCAGGAGGAAAAAGAGGAAACCAATGTGAGAGTGGAAGCCTCAGAGGAAGAGTCTAGAGAAAATAAGAAACCACATTTCAAATTCATGATGGGGGGAAGTTCAAATCAAAATAATTCAAGTGATGTGCAGGAAGATATGAAAGCATCATAAGAACAAGAGGAACCTATTGTTGAAAAAGTCATAGTGATGGAAAATCAAGAGAATCGGTAAAAAGAGTAGGTGACCGAAGATCAACATGAGGGTTTAACTGAATATAAAGAAGCCCAAGAATCAATAGAGCAGAAGAAATCTTAGCAGGATATTTGTAAATATAGAAGATAATATGGAGGCAGAGAAGACTATAGAATAGACTCCACCTCGAAAAAATATAAACACAAAGAGAGTACTACTAGAGCTTGGGGGAAGCTCTAGCCACCACATGGAAGAGGAGGAAGAACAAAATCCTATGGAGGAAGAACTGTGGAGGTTGCAAATAAGTTATCTCTTGGAGGTACCGCAGTTTGAAAAGAAAAAAACTAAGGATGCACAAGGAGTAGAAGATAAGGTAGAACATTTCTTCTCTTAGATAGGCAATGCCATAAATAGCGCCAAATTACAATTTTGCATTGGACATGTGGGAGAATTAAAGCTATGGGAGGAACACGTATTTCTAAAATTGGATAAGATAATAGAATGGGTGAGAAACAAGGGGCGTATAAGGAGAATTGCAGGCAGTCATGTACAACACCCATGGAAGTTACCTAGGGAAGAGATAACAACGATGTTGGGAAGAGACGATTTTCTAGGAGTGAGAACTAATTATAGGCAACATACGAGGTTGTACCTGGATAGAACCAATCATATGACTTATCCCTTGAATATGGTTGAGTTGAAACACAAGAGGGTTATTATGGGATTGGATCTCACATTGAGGAAGTTGAACTTCCTAACACATTGGATAGAGTTATTGAGAATAGGATTGGAGCAAATCTATCAGCTCAAGGAATCTCAAAAGGAGGAGATGGAAGTCACTCAAAAATAAATGATCGCAATAGAGGAAGAATTGAAGAAAAGTAAGGCTGCAATAGAGGAGAAAATAAAGAAATTAGAAGAAGAACTGTTGAGTACTAGAGATGATTTTTAAGCCAAACTCTGTTCGCTTGAAGAGGATAAGTGACAAGTCTCACTTATGGTAGAAGATATGATTAAGGAGTTGGAGGCTCAAATCGGAGCAAAGGATGAACAACTGAAAATATAGTTGGACAAAAAAGATGAGCAAATGGTAGCGTAGGCCAAGAAGATAGAAGAGCTTACAAAGGACAACAAAATATATAATGATATGATCCTGGAGAAGCAAGTGCAATTGAAGGCCAAAGATGATTTTTATGCTCTAGAGGCATATATTCATCACCATATGCAAATAATTATAGATAATAATGAAGAATTAGAAGTAGTAGCTTGAACATAATTACATTTGCAAGAGAATCTAAAGAAGAGTGCTACTGATCATGAAAAGCAACTAAGGGAATTCTTGAAAACTATCAAAGAGAAAGCCAATTACCATGGGTTGAAAGTAGTAGAAATGGAAAACTACACAACCAAGTTGAAGAACCAACGTGTAATCCTTCAAACCCAATTGAACGACTTGAAATATGAAGTCACAAATTATGAGGCATAACGAAAACAAAAATATGAGTTAATGAGGACATCGATCAAAGTAAAGGGGAGGGCAGATGTAGGCAACTAATCCACCTCCCAAAAGAAGAAGTGATAAATGAATTTGCCCAAGTTTCATTATTTTGACAAGTCTAAAAATCATACAATTAAGGGTAAAACCATACAATCCGAGGGGAAAACTGTACAAGGTGAAATCAAACCATAGAAGACACAATGAAATGACATGAAATGCATAATAAATGTAATTTGAAGTTGTAATTGTGCATGATTTTGATTATTAAGGTGTTAGACTTAGTAAAAGTATTAATTAATGTATTTTTTTATGCATGGGCAGTTGTGAATAATAAATTGCCTCAAGAACCGCTTTGAAACAGCTTGAGCAATGTTATATAAGGCCTCATTTTCAATTTTGAGAGTCTGGTTACATTCTGATTATGATCTATTAATATATTTTGGTTAGTTTGAGGATGCTATGAGTTTTGGCTGTGTGTTATTATTTATCTCTAATTGTGATTGAATTTTTTGAATAATAATATAGTTGAGCACAATTTATGGTTTCTCTCATGTACTGTACGATCTTGGAATGGTTGAATAACATTGATGGTTTAGTTTTGTTGCATTTACTTCTTTGTGAGTGTTTTGGCTACTTTAAGTATTGCTATGGAAGAATGGATTTAAAAAAAACTAGTGTAGCTTTGTGGAATGATATGTGATGATGGTAATATCAAGGAATATGTTTTGAACATTGTTTTATAATTTTTGGGCATCGCCATTGGATATACAACTCTCTCAAACCCTGTTAATATGTTTTGCATGTTACTAGAAAATGATTAATTGCCATATTAAAAACTTACAAAACTTATCTAAGAGATATTGGTCCAGTAGATTATTCAATTTGGCACATTTTTGTACCTTCGTTTCAATAATCATACACCAAAGTTCATACAAATTGTACAAAGGATAATTACCCTATTTGGCAGCTTATGTGATCGAAGGAAATTTACCCGATTTGGCAATTTTGGGGAATCAACTTGTTTAGTTAAAAAACTATGTACAACAACTTGCAAGACCAATTATGAAAGATTTTCTAAGTGTGAAATCATACAAGCTCTATCATTGTATGATTTGGGATCATACAGTGGTACGATTTGGTGTCCGTACAAGCTAAATACTTGTCGCATATTGCTAGTTGTAGATACTGTACGATGGTATGATTTGGTATAATGATTGGGAATAGAAAATTGATCATACTAAGCCTTAGAAACCACCTTCCCACTAGGAATACTGCATCCCTGTACTAAAAAATCCAATTATTAGTAAATTTCAGAATAAAATTCCAACTTGGAAAGGTAAATGGTTATCGTTAGCAAGAAGAGTGCAGTTAATTAAATTAGTATTACAGGCCATTCCAACATATTATATGTCATTCTATTCTATGCCAAAATTATTTTAAAAAAGTTTAATCTATATTATGCAATACTTTTTATGGTCAAGTTTACATGATAAAAGGAAATTTCCTTTGGTGAAATGGAGCAAGGTGTGTGATGATAAAACTAGGGGAGTTCTTGGTTTCAGAGTTCTTACAAATGCAAAATTAGCTCTTAGGGAAAAAGTAATTTGTATATTGTACAAAGAGATTCAAAGACAATGGTCAAGAATTCTTCTAAGTATGTTGATCCGAATGACCCAAGTTTAATATTTACTACATTCTCTCTACCAAATGGTTCTGCTCTTTGGAATGGTTTAAAAAAATCTATTGATCTTATGATAAAAGGTTTAAGATGGGTGGTAGGAGTTGGAGAAAAAATTCTATTTGGATGGATACTTAGTGTGATAAAAAACCACTCAATTTAGATCCAATTTTGAAACCTTAGATGAGATTGCTTCAAGATAAATATGATGATAGGGTTTCAAACATTTTGTACAAGGATCGAGAAGGAAGATACAAATGGAAAAAAAATAGATTTTTTACAAGTATACAATACATTGATGCCATGAGTTAATTGAGTAAAAAGATAACAACTATGATTATTCCAAGGGAATCCAAGGATAAATTGATTTGGGAGTTGAATAGATTAGGAAAATACACAACAAGAAGTGGATATAATGTACAACATCAACAAAATAATAATATCACTATAATATGGAAAGATATTTGGGATAGCCCAAGCATTCCTAAAGTCAAAATGTTTGTTTGGCTATTAGGTCGTAGACAAATTTTATCCTAGGATAGCCTTATGAAAAGGGGTTTTCATGGCCCCTCTCAATGTATTCTTTGTAAAAAGGAGGAGAGTATAGACCATCTCTTGGGATATTTCTCAATAGTTTAGAATTTATTGTACGATCCTAGAATGCATGAACCTAAGCTATTGTATCATTAATACCAAGAATAAAGCAATAAAGCATGTATAACAATGAATTAACAAGAATATGAAGCCTTATTTTATTAAATCATGATAAATCTCGGTTACAAGTAGGTCCCTCTTAGGGATACCAAAATCTTGATACAATGAATACAATATTTTGAAGCCCCTAAATAGGGGTAGTGCAATCCACAAGCCTTCTAGACTCGACACAAACTGCTTAAGGGATTATTTATACCTTCGTCTCACTTGATTTGAGGAAATTGATTTGAAAGTGCCTTGAAACTACCAAGAATTTGTATCATGCATGCAAGAAACAAAAAAGCATAATTAGGAGCATATGAGACCTCTCATGATGAGGCTTTGACCAAGAAATTGCAAGAAATATGGCAAATATGCAAAGAAAGCATAAAGACTTGTAAATATGCTTACAAAATATCTAAATTATGGTAAAGCATGCTTGAAAAATAGTAAATCTAGTAAATCTAGTACATAATTTGCAAGGAAAGCATGAAATAGATCTAATCTAAAAAGGCTAACACAAACTAGTGAATATGATGAAATAAGGGTAAAGCTACCTCTAATCTCTCAAATTAACTGTACAAATGTGCAAATGAGGGTTAATATAAGCTAGATATAACTAATTGCATGAATGAAATTGAAATCCTATGGCTAAAATAGAGGGAAAAGAGATTCAAACCCTAGCTATGGGTTTTAAACGTAGTTGGATCTGTTAGCTGCGATTGACAGCCATGACTGAGGGAAATTTCTCTTTCTCTTGCAACCAAGGCCTGAAACTCCTAATTCCTTAGAGGAATTGATGATAAAGGCTTACCTCGATGTTCTCAAATAGATTGGTAATGTAATTCACTCAAATTTACAATGAAGGTGGTTCAAATGACAAAGCTTGCTCCTTAAGATCTTGTGATCCTCATTGATTCAAACATAGTCATGATTCTCCATATGGATAGCATGTTGATACTCCTCAAGGGTTGTAAGTGGCTCTCCAATTTGGCAGAGCTTTGCTGAATTAAATTGAAAACTCTTCTAGACTTTCTCCCTAATTTGGAAGAGGATATTATAGCCTTCCCAAATCCTCATCCTAGCTTCCTTGAGAAGCCAAGATTAAGAATTGGGAGGTTGGATTAGGTAAGAGGAAGAATCCAAAAGCTTCTTCACTTAAAACAACCCGAATTGGTTGTAAATGTAGTTGTAACAACCAATTTGGCTTGGCTTGAGAGGCCAAGATAGTTACGAGGCTAATCGTGGCTCTCAAGCGTAGCTAGAACCCTAGCCGTGAGTGTCAAACACAACTAAGATCTTATATACAGATGCCATCCACGACTAAGGTTGAATAGGTCCAAGATGCCTAAATTGAGTGGTTAAAACCACTACTTTGTCTTGGAAAGGTCCAAGATCATTCATATGGTCTGCAAGGATGTCCATATGAGTAATATACTAAACATGATATGTTTTAGGTGTCTACAGATGCCCCTTTTGGGATGCATTATGGGAAAACACAATGCTGAGCAAAAATAGACCACCTAAAGCCATGTTGTAGGTTGAATGATGAACATTGATCTTATCAATATTAGATGCCTCAATCCTGCAAAAGGATGCACATATTAGAATTATTGCTTCCAACAGGATGAAAGGCTTAAATTTACAAAGCTTTCGCATGTACAGTGGTGATCGGGTAGCATTAGTGCTACAATTGTTTCAATAGGTGGAGAGCTTCAAGATTAACTATCATATTTGCTTTTTACCCCAAAAAAGTGCAATATTATGATAGTTTTTTGTAATGATTCGTAAGATGAACACACTTTACATGATCGAGTGATCCTTTGTTTATTTTAATTATGATTGTTGATATTATGACTACTCCATCAAGCGATGAGTCGATGAGGGAAGGATAATTAATAATTAAATATTGCTAGTTGTAGAGACTGTACGATGGTATGATTTGGTCTACTGATTGGGAATATAAAATTGATCATCTTAAGCCTTAGAAACCACCTTCCCACTAGGAATACTACATCCCTGTACTAAAAAATCCAATTATTAGTAAAGTTCATAATAAAATTCCAACTTGGAAAGGTATATGGTTATCGTTAGCAAGAAGAGTGCAGTTAATTAAATTAGTCTTACAAGCCATTCCAACATATTATATGTCATTGTATTCTATGCCAAAATTATTTTAAAAAATTTTAATCTATATTATGCAATCCTTTTTATGGTCAAGTTTTCATGATAAAAGGAAAATTCCTTTGGTGAAATGGAGCAAGGTGTGTGATGATAAAACTAGGGGAGTTCTTGGTTTAAGAGTTCTTATAGATGCAAAATTAGCTCTTAGGGGAAAAGTAATATGGAGATTGTACAAATAGATTCAAAGACAATGGTCAAGAATTCTTCTAAGTATGTTGATCTGAATGACTCAAGTTTAATATTTCTCACGACTGAGGGAAATTCCTCTTTCTCTTGCAACCAAGGCCTACAACTCCTAATTCCTTTGAGGAATTGATGATCAAAGCTTACCTCGATGTTCTCGAATAGATTGGTAGTGTAATTCACTCAAATTTACAATGAAGGTGGTTCAAATGACAAAGCTTGCTCCTTAAGATCTTGTGATCCTCATTGATTCAAACATAGTCATGATTCTCCATATGGATAGCATGTAGATACTCCTCAAGGGTTGTAAGTGGCTCTCCAATTTGGCAGAGCTTTGCTAAATTAAATTGAAAAATCTTCTAGACTTTCTCCCTAATTTGGAAGAGGATCTTATAGCCTTCCCAAATCCTCATCCTAGCTTCCTTGAGAAGCCAAGATTAAGAATTGGGAGGTTGGATTAGGTAAGAGGAAGAATCCAGAAGCTTCTTCGCTTAAAACAACCTGAATTGGTTGCAAATGCAGTTGTAACAACCAATTTGGCTTGGCTTGAGAGGCCAAGATAGTTACAGGGCTAATCGTGGCTCTCAAGCATAGCTAGAACCCTATCCGTGAGTGTCAACCACAACTGAGATCTTATATACGGATGCCATCCACGGCTAAGGTTGAATAGGTCCAAGATGCCTAAATTGAGTGGTTAAAACCACTACTTTGTCTTGGAAAGGTCCAAGATCATTCATATGGTCTGCAAGGATGTCCATATGAGTAATATCCTAAACATGATATGTTTTAGGTGTCTACAGATGCCCCTTTTGGGATGCATTATGGGAAAACACAACATTGAGCAAAAATAGACCACCTAAAGCCATGTTGTAGGTTGAATGATGATCATTGATCTGATCAACATTAGATGCCTCAATCCTACAAAAGGATGCACATATTAGAATTATTGCTTCCAACGGGATGAAAGGCTTAAATTTGCAAATCTTTCACATGTACAGTGGTGATCGGGTAGCATTAGTGCTACATTTGTTTCGATAGGTGGAGAGCTTCAAGCTTAACTATCATATTTTCTTTTTACCCCAAAAAAGTGCAAGATTATGATAGTTTTTTGCAATGATTCGTAAGATGAACACACTTTACATGATCGAGTGATCATTTGTTTATTTTAATTATGATTGTTGATATTATGACTACTCCATCAAGTGATGAGTCGATGAGGGAAGGATAATTAATAAAGAAATGAGTTGCTTGATCATGATGAATAATTTGGATGATTTAAGACTTTTGTATTTTGTTATATGGAAAGGCCTATTTCAGCCATGATTTCAACTGTTAATAGTAATTGTATATCTCTATCCCATGGAGCAGTCTAGCCATAATGGCCTTCTTAGGAAAAGATGATAGCAATTCCAATTAGGTTTGTGTTGAATCACTATGTTTGATGATATGCTAAAAATATCATAAAGTAAATGATATGAATACCTCATTCCTGTGGGACAGTTCGACTGCCATGGCCTTCTTCAAGATTGAAGTGAAGATATTTCAATTCAGTGATGACTAATTTACCCCAAATGACCTTATGGTAATTTAATCATCTTACCGGATTGCATGGAGCGCAAGTCGCTACAACCGCCAAGTGTATAGGGTAAATAACTGAATACGAGACACATTTGAATTTTGATTTATTTGATGTTTTTGTTATTTTTGATTTTTTTTAGATTTTTGAATTGTTGAATATTTTTAATTTTTCATTTTAAATCTCTTCATGGTGAAAATTTGAGAGCACTTATTGTTGTCTGCTAGTCGCAGTTGTCAACCGCAGCTAATTTTGGCAAGTTTCATAGCCGCATCTGACCCCTATAGTCGACAAAACCCTAATATGCACCCGCATCTAACATCCATGGCTAAGGGCCAAGTGAGAAATATAAAATAAAATTTTAGGGTTTTTTATTTTCATTATATCCAGCTGCAAATTGATTAGTGAGATCTCTAAGAGGTGAGATAAGACTTTTGATCCAAAACTCTACTAAAAACTTGAGCGAAACCTGATGGTAGACCAACCGGAGGCATCCACTAGTGGCAAATTTGGTGCTTCTAAGGTAGAATCATAGTCTCTCCTAGTTAAATTTACCCAATTTAATAAAATAAAGCACATTAAGTAATGGGAAAAATAAACTCACTAAACTGTTGGTAATGAACCTCACCCTAGTTAGGATTAGATCTAGGTTAGATTAGTGGATGGGTTTTAATTTTTTTGGGTTGCTTGGGGTGGGAATTTACCTCGAAAAAGGTCATTCCCATAGCCACGGGTGGTAGCCACGGCTTCCAATTGGCCAATTGGGGGTCGCGGATAAGTTCAAACACCAACGATCAAAAAATTTATCGTTGGCACTGGCTGCGGGTGACAACCAAGGCTAAGCAAATTTAGCCAAAATTTTTAATTTTTTGATTTTTCTTGGTTTTTGACTTGATTTAATTGATTTATTTGATTTTTTCAAGTGTAGACTTGAATATTTTTGCATGTTTTGGTGCATTTTGTATTATTTTTTAACTTTTTGAGGTGTTTTTGGATTTGTTTGTACTTTTGAAGTGCATTTTTCATTGTTTTTGAAATTTGATTATTTTGAATGTTATATCTCTTAGACCTTGACTTTATTTGATTTTTTCAAGTGTAGACTTGAATATTTTTGCATGTTTTGGTGCATTTTGTATTATTTTTTAACTTTTTGAGGTGTTTTTGGATTTGTTTGTACTTTTGAAGTGCATTTTTCATTGTTTTTGAAATTTGATTATTTTGAATGTTATCTCTCTTAGACCTTGACTTTATTTGATTTTTTCAAGTGTAGACTTGAATATTTTTGCATTTTTTGGTGCATTTTGTATTATTTTTTAACTTTTTGAGGTGTTTTTGGATTTGTTTGTACTTTTGAAGTGCATTTTTCATTGTTTTTGAAATTTGATTATTTTGAATGTTATCTCTCTTAGACCTTGACTGCTAGGGCACAAGAGTCAGATTTACTCTGTGAGATCATATCTGAGCTAGTTCAAGAAGATTTAGATTAGTTTAGGGTCATGAGCCTTGGCTATGTATTGCGCCTATCGTCTATCAGGGTCAACCAGACCTACATGACTGCTTTGGCCCATTGCTAGGATGCTCAGACCAACACCTTCTATATTTTTAAAGGGGAGATGACAGTCACCTTGGAGGATGTGTACCACATCTTTTGGATCCCTACTGATGGAGAGGCCATCACTTCTTTCCCTATCATGGTGAAGACTACTTTTTTCTAGAGGATATTTGATGTCAGGTATGATGAGGTGCTAGAGGATACCGATCATGGTGGGGTGCCCATTGAGTGCTGATATAGGGCACACATCTTTACACAATGATAGGTCATACTGATGCACATCATCATAAATGTTGTGCTTCTAGATACTTCTAAAATGAGGTTCCCTTGGAACCTCATAGTCAAAGTGTAGAACTTGCTAGCTAACACCATAGTGCAACCACTCATTCTATCATGAGGGAGTGCTCTCCTCATACAACTGTATGATGGGCTCTACCACATCACACAATGAGGACACGAAAGAGTGGAAGTGCTTCTAGATACTTCTAAAATGAGGTTCCCTTGGAACCTCATAGTCAAAGTGTAGAACTTGCTAGCTAACACCATAGTGCAACCACTCATTCTATCATGAGGGAGTGCTCTCCTCATACAACTGTATGATGGGCTCTACCTACTAACCTAATGATGGAGCGTGCACCTAGCTACTGTATTGATCTATACCATCATAAAAGCAGAAAGATTCACACAAGTACATAAATTAAACAAAAACAACATATGTAAGATTTCCCATATTAATACTTGAATGAGCTTTGATTACAAAAATGCTCTCTCAAGGTAACTTGAAAGATGATACTAATATTACAATTGCCAATGCCATCAATGGGCTAGGTGCACTTGTAGTGCTCTATTGATTAGTCACAAACTGCCTTAGGGCGGAGCTAACCCCCTTCTTTGCGATGTGGAAGGATTATGACATAAGCTCCTCTTGTACCTGTCTCCCTATGAACAAGAAACAACATCACATGATTAAAAATATTGATAGCCTCTCGTGATGAGGCACTTTAAGGGAATATGTATGCAAATGCCATTAAACTAGTAAAATAAGAAAGCATAAAGAAAGACTTTAAACTATTCTAATTAAATAAAGAATTATACTACAACATGAAGGACGTGAATAAAAAATGATGCATGGATCAAATATCAAGTTAGGAACAATAAAGTGTCTAAAAGATCCAATATACTCCTACTTAATACAATGCATGAAACAACTAATTCCTATGGTCAGATTTTCTCTAAAATATAATTAAACCTTATGAAAAGACTAATATGACTAATCTATGCGATCAAAAGCAAAGAAAGTAAGGTGATCAGTCACCTATTGCAAACCACAGCTATGATGGGCGGTCTGCACTATGAACCCTAGACCTCTGATAGGTTTACCCTAAGAATTAGGGGCAATGGGCTTGACCTCCTTATCCAAATTGATGTTCAAGGGTCACCTTTATTGTCCTCTAATAGATTTGGAAATCAAATCACTATGAAGGGCCTTTGTTTGCCCATATTTGTATTTCTTGAATCTCCTAGGCACCTAGGGCATCCATGGCTAATTGGTATTTAGGTGAATAGCAAAGGGGCTCTCAAATGCACTGACTCAGTATGCAATTTGACAGGGCTTCACTACTCTCTTGATCAATTAACTCTCTCCTGATAATTTTCTAGCACTTCGTTATACAAATCATCTCTCCCTCTTCTCTCCATTTGGAGGGGGGTATGTATAGCATGCCCCCTAGGGCTAGGGGTGGCTTCATGGAGAAGCCAAGACCAAGAAGGGTGGTTAGGACAGTTGGAATGGAAGCCTCTAGAATATTCCATCCTTCAACTGCCTCCTTCTAGATCTTTTGGTCGTTCCAATCGATTTGGATCAGATGGAAGACCTAACTGAACTTCAGTTAAAACTGTAGGTCATAGTTGCGGTCCAGACTGTAGACCGTAGGTGTCCAGGTCTGGGCTGTAGTTTAGAATGCTTAGGACAAAATGCCTAAATTGAGTGGTTAGAACCACTGCTCTATCTTGGAGTTTGTCCAAGATCCTCCATATGGTTTTGTAGCATGTCCATATGAGTAGCCGCCCTCAACATGACGTGTTCTAGGTGTCTACAAATACCCCTTTTGAGATGCGTTCTGAGATCGAACAATGTTGAGCTAAAATATACATCCTAAAATGATGCCAAAGTTTCTATGATGATCATTAGTCTGATCAACATTAGATGCCCCAGGTTCAGCAAAAGAACGCACATCCTAGAATCATTACTTCCAACTTAAGAAGGCTTACATTTGAAAAGTCTACACTTGCCATCAAAAGTTAAGGTAGCTTTGGTGCTACAATATGAGTTAGGCCTATATAACTGAAGGATGAGAGCTACAAAAAAAATTCATATTTGCTATTTAACCCAAGAAAATGGGAAGCTTATGATAGATGTTAGCAATTATTCACAAGAATGAGCGCAATTTTGATAAGATCAAGGGATCTACGATCTCCAGGATCTTCTATTGATTTTGATTATACCATGAAATTATGACTACCCCCTCAAGCGATGAGTCGATGAGGGTAATGACAATGTATGAAGTGACAAAATTGCTTGACCATAATGAATGATCCTGAACAACTTTAGATTTGAGCCTTTTAATTCCTTGGCTAGGCCTTGTTCAGCTTATGATTGCAACGCTTAGTAGTATTTGCACATCTCTATCCCATGGAGCAATCAGGCTACGATAGCCATCTTAGGGAGTCAAAATAATACAAATGCAATTAGACTTGTGTTGAATCATATTGTCAATGATTTGCCGAAAGATGTCATAAAAGAAATGATAATTTTACCCTAAATGTCCTTAGGGTGATTTACTCATCTTTTCGGATTGCATGGATCGCAAGTCGCTGTAACCACCAATTTTATAGGGTAAATCACTGAATACAAGGTGCATTGGGTTTTTTAATTATTTGATTTTTTTGTTGAATTTTGCATTTATTTGATTGATCCTGGTGCTTTTAACATCACCAAATTTACAATTATAATCATTGATTTTTATTTTTTATCCGGTGGAAGTCAGTAATTTATCTTTTTAGACCTTCCCATGGTGAGTTTTGAGTGCATTTATTGCTAGTTACGGACTGCGGGTATGATCTATGGTTTACATTTCCAAATATTGGGAACTGCAGGTCAGACCTACGGGTGGAAAACCCTAATTTCAGATCTGCAGGTGTCAGTTGCGGTCCGCAAAGACTAGGAGGACCTATAAATTGAATTCCCATTTGAAATGTTTTATTATTTTCTTGCAAAAAATAACAATTTGAGAGCTTTGAGAGAGAGAGAACATTATTTGATATAGAATGCTGCCAAAATCTACTGCAATTACACTCATCTATCCTCATGGTAGATCCTAATCAGCCATTGACTAGCCGAGGGTAGGGTGCGAGCAAGGTAACTTGAAACTAAGACCACACACTCAATACTAGTAAAATGAACCACACTAAGAAATGCAAAAAATTAACCTCACTAAACTGTTGGTAATGAACCCCACTAGTCTAGGTTAGCTTAGTGTTTAATTTTAATACCTTAGTGTTCTAGGAGGGTACCCGAAATGGGTGCCACTTCTAAACCATAGCTGGTAGCTGCGATTCCTAGTTGGCAAATTAGGGACCGCAGGTTTTAGCCATGGTTCCCAATTTGCAAATTGGGGACCACAGGTTTTAGTTGCGGTTCCCAATTTGCAAATTGGAGACCGCAGGTTTTGGTTGCAGTTCCCAATTTACAAATTGGGGACCGCAGGTTTTAGTTGTGGTTTGCAATTGCTATTGGTTTTTTTACTCTAGGTTGTCTAATTAGGAAATTTTTAATTTTCTTTAGCTCTGCTTAGATAGATTTAGCTTACATTATGCTTTTTGCTTTTTAAAAGTTAAATTCTAGAGTGCAAGAGCCTGACCTTATGAAGACTCTCCATGAGGCCTTATCGAATGATGACCGAGAGTGGTTCTGAGCCATCGGGTTCGGTTACATGATGGATCTACCCACCATTAGGGTAGAACAAGCCTATCTAACTACATTGGCCTGACGTTGTAATGCGTAGACCAACACCTTCCACCTTCCTCTCGATGAGATGAGTATCACTTTAGAGGATGTCTACAGGATCTTCAGGATCCCTATCGATGGCGAGGCTATCGTATCCTCTGCCTCCATGACAAAGGATGCTATATTCGATGCCATCTTCGGTGACTAGAGCGCTGAGGCACAAGATGATGCTGACCACGGAGGGGTGCACATCAGTGACTAGTACCGCGATGATGTCTTCTCTATTCAAGAGGTCCTATTCATGCATTTCATTGTGTACATTGTCCTTCTAGACTCCTCGGGTACGAGGATTCCTTGGAACATGTTAGCAACTACTTGGCAAGTGCTTCAGAGCTTGATAGAGGAGCATCTACTATTAGCTTGGGGGAGCACCCTATTATGCCAACTCTACAGGTAGCTGTACTAGATCACAGAGCGTAGTTGTAAGGGCATCAGATGTAGTCTTTTGCTATAGATCTAGGGGTGGTAGCACATCTAGATCAAGCATCCTATGGAGCTACCACTATGCATCATCACCATAGACATCGAGCATCAATGTTATGCTACATGCTGGCCTTGTGTTGAGGAGGGTATCCAAAATAGGGCTCATGCTAGGAACACTGAGAACTATATTATTCAGTTTGCATCACTTGGGCTGAGGGACGTTGTATGGCACCCCTACATGGATTTACCTACATGTCCTGAGGCAGACGAGTGGCTACAATGGGCCCACCGAGATAGATGGCTTATCTAGTGTAAGCCAAAGGTTCGAGAGTATCAATTCTTATCTCATGTCCTATGATAGTTTGGCATGATGCAAGACATACCAGAGATACCATTGAGGTACAGACGCTTGGCTCTAGAGAGGAATATCCTATTAATAGTTCCTCTACAACTAGGAGATGCACCCAATGATTTATAGGAGTCAAGGGTTGAGATAGTTGGGACCATGCTAGACTATGACGGGTGGTGGTCCCTATTTATATGGCATGGGATAGGGACTCTAGGCTGAGAGCCAACTGAGGTAGATGTAGAGGCAGATCCTGATGGGCACAGAGTGCACCAGTGTACTAAAGGTGGTTGGGGTGTAGAGGCCACTGTTAAGGATATTTCAAAGATTGACCCTGAGGAGGATGCTCCAGAGGAGGGTGATGTCCCTCCTGACAGTGTAGAGGAATGACTGCTAGCTTAGGTTGCTGACTTGTAGAGTCAGATCATGAGGTTTCACACATAGTAGCTTGAGAGAGACACTACCATCACCACTCTAAAGGTGAAGGTGGCTGACAATGAGCGATGCCTGATTGAGGTGCAAGACCAGGTATATGAGCTCATGACTTAGGCTACAGATGTAGATGCCCAGGTGTAGAGACTATAGACTACCCTGGAGTTAGCATAGGTGCAACAGACTACAGTAGAGGTAGAGTGGGATCTTGCTCGAATATCAAGGGGAGCTATGCTACCTACTTAGGCTACTATGGGGGCCTCCTGTAGCACCAGTAGTAGGTACAGTAGCTACACAAGATTTGACTACTGAGGTAGAGCAACTGCATGGTATGGTCATGAGAACTAATGAGATGCATGTAGCCCAACTTGCTCACATCTATCAGCTAGTAGGGTACATAGAGATGCGTGGGCTATAGGTTCTAGAGGATCCTTTTTCCTTAGAGTCATAGTGTACCAGGTATAAGACCTCAACATAGTCGATATCGATCTCGATTCACAAGAATCATAGGATTGAGAGGACGCACAGGCCCTCTAGCACACACACAATGAGATCGTAGGCCAAGACTAGAGATCCAAGGCAGACATCAGGGACCTCTAGTTAGAGGACTAGCCTGCTGAAGTTACTAGTTTCCCGTGTGCTGGGTGCTTTAGGATTTGGAGGTAGGCAGGATCCACAGCCGAATCCACCATGGGTGCCAGGTCATATAGGAGAGTAGGCTTTAGAGCACAGTGTGGATGGAGGTGGTGATAGCTCTAGTACAAGGGGAGCCTAAGATAAAAATCAAAATAGAATTAATTTAAAATTATTAAAAATAATAAAGAAAATTGATAGGGTTTGAACATGAGTGTGGGTGGGAAGATGAGCATGTAGTGTGGATAGGTGTTTGATAGAAATATGGAGGATGATATATAGGATCTAATTTTTGATGGTACCAATCAAGATGGCGATCTCAGTGGTGGTATCGATGGCAGTCTCAGTGTTGGATCACAAGCAAATGGGGGACTCAAGAAGGTGGGCATTCAAGATGGTAGTTTTGGTGGTGGTTTTGGGAGTGATTTGCAAGTGGGTGGTGTGCTCAGAAAATTTGGTGGTCAGTTAGATCAAGTGGTCTTAGGGACTCTTGGGTTTGTTTCTGGGGGGTGTCCTTTGGTGACCATGAAGGGTCCCCGAGAAATGGTCATACCTTTGACCTAGGTGAGTCTTCTTTCGTTGTAGTTACTACAAGGAGTTTATTTTCTCAAGCTTTGAAACATCTTTTCGACCTTTCTCAAATCAAAAACAAACTTGTCATTCCATATGAGGTGGAGGATGCTACCATGGTTGAAGCCTCATGGAAATTGGTTGGGAAGTTTCAGGAACTTGACTAGATCTTGATTTCATTCAACAGTGGGCTCTGTTCAAATGGAAACCCTTAGGCTCCCTTGATATTTTGGCTTTGTCCAATTCTTTCTTTCTTATCAAGTTGATTTGTGAGGAGGACTCAAAATGAATTCTTGGGAGGGCATGGTTTTTGGGCAAACGAGAGATTTTTCTACAAAAATGGAGTTTGAACTTCAACCCCATAGCTCAAAAGGTTAATATGGCACCCCTTTGGGTTCGCCTACTTGATTTACCATTTCATTTATGATATGAATATATCCTAAGGGGTATAGCCAAATCCATTGGGGAACTGGTTCTTATTGACTTGATCGCTAGATCCAATCCTATGACGATATTTTCTAGGATGTACATAATGGCAGACTCAGAAGCAGACCTACTAGACCACATTGAACTTATCTCCAAGTAGGGTCCTTGGCTGCAGTAGATAGTCTATGAGAATCGACCCATTAGGTGTTTATCATGTCATATATTCAGGTATGTGATGGGGTCTTGCCCTCGTAAAGCTTCTGGTAGTGGAGTTTCAAAGAAGATCAAGTCAAAAAAGCTAGTTGGTAAGACCCAAGAACAAATGATTCCTACTGGAATAAGAAAATCTAAGTCGAGCCTAAATGAGCTATAAATAGGAGATACCATTGTGGATCAAATTATCCCAATTAATGTGTCTGATTCCATTGAGGTGGTGGTCCAAGCCCTAGTGGTCAACCCTATCAAGGTGATAACCCTAGAAACTGAGACATGTATTCCATTAGAATTTATTCACAATTCCTACCAATATCTAGCTTCTCAAGATCCAATTTTGGAGAAACTTAGTTCTCCTTGGAAGGCTTCTAAACTTGTAGTCTAGGAGGAACTCTATTCTCCTTAGAAGACTTTTGAACTGGTGGCCTACGAACCAGAGTCTCCAAATCTACTTAAACTAAAAAAATCCTCATGTATGGGAGTAGGATCTTCGGGAAATTTAAAGTCCAAGCCCAAAACCAGAAGTTCAAAAACAATTAGATGGGTGTGTGGGCTAGTTGAAATCCTGGTAAACCCTCAAAAATAATGGTAAGGTTCAAAGAAGTGTAATCAGATATCACTGATGGAGTTCAAACTTGACTTAATTTTGAGAAAGATAAGGCGAATAAAAATAAATAGCTCAAGCTGGAATCATTTTGTGGACCCCCCAATCCTCGAATGGGGAAAAATATCCCAACCCACACAAATGAATATGCTCTGGTGGAATATAAGAGGCCTAAATGGACCAAGAAGAGGATTTTGGCATCTATCAGAGCAAAATTTCATCCGTACATTATATTTATCTAGGAAACCAAAATGGATAGCACCAAGGCAAAAATTACCAAGGACATCATCTTGAAGGAAGTTGAGTTTGCAGTAAATTCTACTATTGGATCTTTGGAAGGCCTCATATACCTTTGGGATCCCATGAAATTGGATGATTCTGTACTTCTTATATCTGAAAGGGTGATAAATATTCTTTTTTGCTACAAATATTTAAGATTTAAGTGGATCTCATCTAAAATTTATGCTCCTAACACTAGTTTGAATAAGGTGATACTTTGGGATTCATTAAGTGCCATGAGGATTTTGTTCAAGGATGAGCATTGGATTCTTGCAGGGGATTTTAATATGCCACTCTATCCCTTTGATAAGAAAGGGGACTCTGATTAGCATGGAAGAGTTTGCTTCTTTTGTTAACAACCAAGAGTTGATGGATGTAGAGTTGAAAGGATCCAAATTTACCTAGACTAATAGACGATTGGGAAGCCAGAACATTCAAATTAGATTGGATAGAGTTCTGGTTTTAAAGGAAGGTTTCCCCTTTTTTGGTGATGCTCTCCTTTGCTCCTTGCCTAAAATTGGGTCTGATCACAACCATTTAGTCTTGGAAAAAGTTCAAAATCAAAAATAATTTCCTAGGCCATTTATATTTTAGGTAATGTGGCTACAGCACTCGGATATGGAGGCTAGAATTAAATCCTAGTGGCTATGAAATTTTTTTGGTCCTTTGATTTTCCAAGTGGCATCTAAGTTAAGATTTGTCAAGGCTAATCTTAAAACCTAGAAAAATTTATCTTTGGAGATATATTCCAAAGAAAAATGAGATATCTAAGCAATTAAAGGAGTTTGAAGTTGATGTAGCATCAAGGGAAGTAGAGGAAAAGGACCAAATCTAATAAAAATAATTGTTATCAAAATATCATAACTCATTGGTCGAGGAAATGCTATACAATAAAAATCTAGGTCTCTCTGGCTTTGATAAGGAGATAGAAACACAAAAGAAATTCATACTTCTACCTTGAGGTATAGAAGCAATAACAAGATTAAATAAATTCATTATGCCAATGGGATAGTGTATAAAGATATTGAGGACATTAGGAATGAAGTAGTTAGGTATTTCAGAGATCTCTTATGTGTCATTGAAGACAAGGACCTACCCTTAGGAGAGAGACTTCTTCCAAACATCCCTACTTTAGTTTCAGTATAAATAAACTCTAATTTTTGTGCATCGTTCAGTGATGAGAAAATTAGGGAGGCGTTGTTCTTGATGGGAGGCCTCAAATCTCTAGGTCCATATGGATTACCACCCATTTTATTCTAGAGATTTTGGCATATTTTGGGAGAAGATATTTGTAATACCATGAAGGAAATTGAAGCATCAAATTTTATTTCACCTAACATCAAATCTACTTTCCTTTTCCTCATTCCTAATATGAAAGATGCTAAATAATTCAAGGATTTCAAGCCCATCAGCCTCTGTAACACATTGCAGAAAATTCTTACAAAAACATTAGAAAATAGATTGAAAGTCCATATTCTAGGTATTATTGATTTACCTCAAAGTGGGTTCGTGGCTAGAAGAAAAATTCTTAATGGCATAATTGAAATTCATGAACTGATACACTCTTTGGATAAGAGCAATAGACTAGGTACCCTTCTAAAATTTGACATAAATAAGGCCTATGATTAGGTTTCTTGGGAATTTCTTCTAAAAATGATGGAGAAATTTAGATTTAATCAAGAATGGTTGACTTTGATTAAACCCTATATTTCATCAGCAAAGTTTTCTATCATTTTTAATGGAACCTTGGTAGGTTATTTTGGTAGTTTTATGGATCTTCATCAAGAGGAACCCTTATCTCCTTATTTATTCATCCTACTAGTAGAATCCTTAGGAAGAGCTATCAAAGTCGACCTTTCTATAGTAGGCATCAACCCTAAAAGTTATTTTGATCCAATTTCACACCATCAATCATAGATGATATATTATTGTCCTTCCTATATTTGATTATGTAATCTCGAGCGATTAAATCCATTCTCTTTGACTATGAGCAAGTTGTTGGGCAGAAGATTAGCTTCAAAAAAAGTAAGATTTATTTTTCACTCGAATTAGAAGAAATATGAAAATTGCTGAAATCTTTGAGTGTTCAATTTATTCCCTTCTGTTTATTTACCTAGGAATGTTGCTCTTCAAAGGTGGAGTCAAAGCTTCTTTGTGGGAATCGGTGGTGGAGAGAGTCTATAGGAAGCTAGCGGGGTGGAAAGGAGCACTCTTGAGCCAAGCTGGTAAGGCCCTTCTGGTTAAAACTACTTTACAAAGCATACCTATTTATTTCCTTTTTCTATTTAGAGTGTTAGGGACAATTCTCATAAAAATAGAGTAGATTCAATGCTCCTTTCTTTGGTCTATATCTTAGGACAAAAAGAAATTTTCCTTAGTATCTTGGGATCAAGTTTGCAGTTGCAAGGATATGGGAGGACTTGGCTTGAGAAAAATAATTTTAATGAATAGGGCCCTCATAGCTAAGAAGAGGTGGAAGTTGACCCAAAATGTTAATACAAATTGGGTAAAATTTATAAAATCCAAATACTTGGGGAATGGAGACTTTATTTTTCCTCTCCCAGTCCGTACCAAGGTTTTGCATTCTGGAAAAGCATGGTTAAATGTCAAGCAGATGTTCTGGAGGGTGGTTGTTGGCTTCTAGGTAATGGTCAAAAGATCACTTTTTGGAGAGATAAGTGGGTAGCAGATAGACCTTTAAACTCCATTCCTACCTTCTCTCAAGCTGAATTTATCACAACACAAGCTTTTGAATCAAGGGTCTATGATTAATTTGAGATGGTGAATGGAAAAAAATATTGGAAACCTCCTGATTGGTCTCAAGATGAGAAATTTTCTTGTAAATCTCTTTCAAAATTGCTAAAATACATTGTTATAGTCTCTGAAGATAAAAAATATAAGCTAATGTGGGGAGCTAAAAATAATGGATGTTTCTTGATAAAATCGGTATAGCACTTCTTGATGATCACGAAGAGGCTTGGTTCCCAACTAAGAAAATTTGGCGCAAAGGTCTCACACCCAAAGTGAATATATTTTTTTGGTTGGTTGTGTAGGGAAAGTGCTTAACATTGGATAATTTATAGAAGAGAGGTTTTAGTTTACCCAATAAATGTTATCTATGTGGGTTGGTAGAAGAATCTCTCAAGAATATGTTCTCACTATGTTCTTATTCTAAAGAAGTTTTTGGGATGCTACTTCGTTTGGTGGGAATGGATTGGGTTCCCTCTAAAGAGGTAAATGCCCATGTGGAGCAATAGACCACTTCCTATTTGTCATCTAATATTTATTCACATCCTTTATCCTCCCTCATATGTGGTGGTGGATATGGAAGGAAAGAAATTCTAGATCTTTTAAGAACACTTCTCATCACCTAGAGTCAATTTTATTTAAGTTTATCCTTGCCATGGTGGAGAATGTTGATCTAATATCCCTAGATGTGGGGAATGCTAGTATGGAAACTAGGATAGAAAAGAATTTGGGTTTTAAATATTCTATTGCTTTGGTCCCAAGAATTCATTAGCCCATAAGAGTAGACACTATTTGGAAACTACCCCCTCTTGGGTGGTTAAAATTAAACTTTGATGGTGCATCTAAAGGTAATCTAGGTCATGCTAGAGCAGGTGGTGTTATCAGGGATGCGAAGGGGTAAATTTTATTGTCATTTGCTAAAAATATCGAAACTCAAACTAGCCATGCAGCTGAGGCTAGAGCTCTCTTTCAAGTATTCTTGCAGGTAAAATATCTGGGCTTTAGAAAAGTTATAATTGAATGTGACTCACTCAACATCATTAATATATTTAGAGGGATGTAGAATCCAACTTGGACAATCTCAAATCTATTGGAGGAAGTGCATAAATTGGCCCAAACATTTAAAATTATCCAGTACTAGCATGTGTTTAGGGAGGGTAACAATTCAATCGATTTTTTGGCTAACTTGGGCACCTCTCAAAATGGCATCACAGTTTGGAATAAGGGGTTCTTGGAAGGCTTAATCCAAATAGCTAATGATGTCAGAAGAAGATAATATGTGTCCTACTTATTTGGGGACCATATTTTGGCTCTATTTATTTCCTCAGGTTTAGAATCTGATGGACTCAATTGTTGGGTCTAAAATCCTCCTAATTTTTTATGGAGCTATGGATTTTTATTTCCAGATGATGGTTTGGTCTTTGAGCAGCTTGTGATTTATGAACTATTTTACCAAGATCTAAACCAAGCTGAAATTTTGGTTTCATTTTGGTGGTTTTCCATTTTCAAATTTTGGCACTTGTTTCTAGATCGGCTAGGTGGGAAGCCCGTTTAAATTTGTAGTTTTAATTTTTTGATGGTCATTTGATTTTTAAATTGCTTCACTTTGTATACCAGATTCTTTCTTGGTTGGAAAAAATTTTAATTTTTTAATTTTAAATTATGTTGATGTAAGTGCCACCTAGGTCTACCTGGGTGTAGCCCTTTTTATGTTGATGTTCGTTGTCACTCTTTTTATGACTAGTTTCTCTTTGTAAAAGGTTTGGAGGTCCTTTCAAAACTCCTTCATCCACCTAATAAAACAAATCACACTCTAAAATATAGAATCAACCCTAATCTATTACATATTTACAAATGTACCATGAAGGTACATTAGCATATACCAAATAATATAATATTCCTCAATCATGTATGGTTGTAAATATGTCTAGTAATATTATTAACCTCATCAACCATAGTCCTCACCCATGATTGTTGAGGCCCTTAGATTTGTATCATTGTTCCTCTTTCCCATTCTTGAGGACTACATCCAAGAAAATAAGTGTAAATATTGTAATATGTTTCCTTTGAGGCATTAGGTATAGAAAAGAAAAAAAAACAAAACAAAAACAAAACCTAATAAAACATGACAATGAGTAAAATTAAAAATCCTACCTCTACAAATTTGTCTCAAGAAATATTCAAAAATTAGGGTTGAATCTATAAAATCCTCATAAAAATACACTTATGAATGTTTGGTTACTCTCTCTAAGTATACAATTAGTAGAAGAAGAGAGAAAAATGAATAATATCAAATTTTTATTTTTTTATGGCCACTTTTATGTTTTACCTATATTTGATCAATTTTTGATGAGAAAATTGCAAGAAATCAATGGTTTTTTTGTGCATTATTTCATTGAATATTTTCCCTTTTCTTGGTTCCAAGAAAATTGATCAATTTTATTCACGGATACAAAATAACACAATAAAATCCAAGAAATCACAATCTCTCAACAAATTTTTCAATTGTAATCCACAATATCTAATTCCTAAATGAATTAGTATATTAATGTTACAACTATAATAATAATAATTTTATTGGTCAAATCAATTAAAAAACTTGAGATAATAATATAATTAATGCTTGACACACTATAGCAAGGTTGTGGATAGTTTCATAAACAACATTATAAAAAAAATTCCTCTTTGTGTAGGAACACACCATTTTTAACCTTTTTTTTAATTCACAATAAAATTATTGTATGAGAAGCATACAATATAGTTCACATGAAAGGCTATATCTTATGTTTTATAAACATACAAAATTGAAGTTAAAATAATAAAAAAAACAAATATTTTAGATAAGTTGTATTGAAAATAAGTGGTGGCATGAAATGCTACTTTATAATAATAAATAAGAGAAGCAAAGTAAATTTAGTGAACTATAAAAATAGAGCAAATGGTTAAAAATGCAAATACTATTATAATTATAATAGACCAATGACTTCAAGTGCTCTTGATTTGGGGTCAAAATGACTCCAGTTTTAAAATGAAAAATACATTTTTAATCATGAATATAATGACCGCACTCGAAGCAAATGCATTGAGATAGTAAAGTAAACACTAATTAACTTCTATCTATTTCAGGAAACTAGACCATGAATTAATAATAAAAGAACTTAGTCATAGGTGCACATGGGAAAGCAATAGACACATTTTTTTCAATTAGAAAGGTTAATATCTCTAAGCAACACGTCAAGGAAACCCATCAACTACACTGGCTTAGCTCAGGCTATTTACGGGTGAATTAAAGGAGTATTAAACCATTTATTTTTCTAAGCCACTATAGGTATAATCTTCCTAGTGATATAAAACAAACACAATTATTTGGTTGATATAATATAAAACCATAATTATTCATCTTTAACCTAGGTAGATAGATAAACTACCCAATAAAAAACATTTATTATGAAAATAAATGACACACCCAAGGGAAACATATCACAACACTCGTTGTTTCAATCAATAGATACACAAGTAAAATAATTTCATTTTTGGTAAAAAGAACAAGTACATATTCATCACAATGCTAAAGATTAACATAATAGGTATTATTATTATATAAATAGGCAAGACGACTAGGATAAACCTCAAGGCATTAACAACATTGTTTTGTAGGTAAATATTTTCTGATTGCATAGTGGTTTCTCTATTTTCCATGCATTTCTAAATTAGCTATCAGAAATTTAAGAGGAGCTTAAACTTGGTTAAAACATAAATCTAAAAAAAATAGAGCTTCTCCATTTATATTACTCTTAACATGCTAGCCTGAACGTAAGGCAGAAGAATAGTACATACAGATAAACAAATTTTAATATAAACAACATGGACAACAAGGAAGAACTTATTAAACTAATTGTATTTATTTTTATTGCAAACATAAATAAACTATGAATATATATGTAGGCAACAACAAAAAATAGAAGAATGAACCTAAATTTTTTTTCAAAGAAAATATTTTGTCGACTTCTTTTACTATTCTCCTTCACCTTTCGTTCCCTTCTCTTTTTTCATCTTTCCCATATCTCCATATTTCCCTTAAAATGGAGATTGGGGAAGGATTTCTAGGTATCTGCGACATCATGCAAGCAACCATCTCATCGCTCCATGCTCCAACCAAGTGGTGCTTGATATTATAATTATTCAAGAAATATCCAACCACAATATTATTTTAAATTAAAATTCATTGAAAGCATAAATCCTTTTTAAATTAATTTAATATCCATTTTAATTCATTTCTAAATTTAATAAATAATCAAATAATTAATTAAATAAACAACCAAATAAATCATTTAAATTATCGTATGTGTTTATACCTCCAACAATTCTTCGTGTATCGATAATTTGACGATAACAAAATGCTACCATCTACTAGATAAGAATAGCTCCCATGCTTCATGGCACTTTTCTTGTCATTGAAGAGATATAAAAGAACAAAAACTCATTCATTTTAATTTTATGAAGCATTCATTCATAATGCACCTACATGAGTGCATCTACATGGGCTTCCCTGTACCCTTGAGCCATTAGTGAATATTTCACTACTAGGACTATTCTATCCTTTAGCTAATAGTGAATATTTTACTATGGTGAAAATCTCCACCACCATAATTTCCCAATTTTTCTTTTGAGGACATGTACCTATAACACATAATTCATTAGGACTACCATGTCCAAAAATTTTAAAACATAGAAAATAATAATTTATGAGAAATTAATACTATGCACATATAGAAATAGCAACATCATAAACCATGTTTTGGGAGGGTCATGACATTCTTCCCCCTAGTTTTAAACATAGTCCCTTGTGTTTTTAAATAAATACATCTTATTCAAAAATATAAGAAAATTGTTATTTCATTGAATCTACATATTTCAATGTGGTATTTTTTTTTCTAAAAATTGGTCCTATTTGACCTTACATTGATTCACCTATTGTTTTCTTAGTCTTTTGGTACAAAACGCTAGTATCTAGACTAGGTGGACCTAAATGGTGAGAGGATTTGTCATCTACAAATTTAACACATTTCAAACATGAGATGGGTCTACAACAGACTTCCTAAGTAGGGATACATGGAATGTGTCATGGATTTTTGATAGACTAGGTGGAAGGCCAAGTCTATAGCCCACAAGACTGATCATTTTTATGATCTCAAAAGGGCCAAAAAATTTGGGGTTGAGTTTGGTAGATTTTATGGATATTTTGTTAGTTCTCACACTTAAGAAAACTTTGTCTTCCACAGAGAATTCCCTTGGTGTTCTTTTTAGATATACATAGCTCTTTTGTCGATCCATGGCTTCTTTGAGTATTTGGCAGATCATTCTCAATTTTTATTTTATCTTCTTTATAGTATGCAATATTATAATTACTTGATACTCCATATTGTCCCAATATAGAGGATTTCTGCATCATCTCCCATATAGAGCCTCAAAAGGAGCCATTCCCAAGGAAGTATGATGGATATTGTTATAAGAAAATTCAACTAAGTAGAGATAATCTTCCCACTTAGTCTTATGGTCCATGAAATACATTTGCAACATGTCCCCAAGGACCTTATTAAATCTCTCAATTTGGTCATCTATCTATGGATGGTATACAAAACAAATTTTTAGTTTTGTACCCAAGATTTGATGCAAGGCTTACCAAAATTTTAAGGTGAATTTGTAATCCCTATCTAAAATGATGACTTCATGGAAACCATGAAGTCACACAATATCCCTGGAAAATTTACTAACAATAGAAAGTGCATCATACTTGATATTTATTAGAATAAAGTGTGCTACTTTGATCAATTTGTCAACCACCACTAGAATTACATCATGTTAAAACTTGATCTTCAGTATATCAACAATGAAATCCGTGGAAATGAACTTCCATTTTTGTTCCAGAATATCATGAGGATACAAATTTCCAACTGAATTTAGGTGTCCAACCTTTACTTTTTGATATTTGAGATATCTTGCTATAAAATTATTGATATCCCATTTCATTCCTTGCTAGTAAAAAGTTTTTCTCATGATTTCCTACATTTTAGCCCCTCTAGGATGTGCAAAATAATGGGTGCAATGGGCTTCTTGTAAGATAATGTTTCTTAATCTACCTATCTCAAGGATAACTAGTATATATTTAAAGAATAACAAGTTATTATTAATAGAAAATTCCTTGCCCTTGTCAGGTTCTCGCTCAACCCATGATCGATATTTATTACAAAAATTATCCTTCTATTTTTGTTATTTGATTCTTTCAAATAAATATACATGACATTTGGACATAGAATTTATATGCCTCCTTTGGCTTAGGGCATCTGCTATATTATTTTATTTACCTTTAATGTATTCAATTTTGAAGTCATACTTGACCAAGAATTCCATCAATTGGCATTGTCTTTAATTTAAAGGAGGTTGGGTGAAGATATACCTTAGAATCTAATGGTATATATTTAATTAAAAGGTATTCATTAACAAATAATGCCTCCAAATTTTAAGTGCATGGATAATGCTAGTTCTAAATTTTAATGCATGGAAAATGCTAGTTTTGCCTCACACCCTTGGCCCTCTGAAATACTCTACAACTTTGTACAAATCTCTTCACATATTGTTGTAACTGTGGCCAATAGTATTTCTCACTAATGACGACAATGGTCTTATCTTGACCAAAGTGTCCAGCCAACCCTCCACTGTGCTTCTCCTTGACCAGATTCTCTCTCATAGAAATCCTTGGAATGCACAATTGGTTTCCTCTGAACAACATTTCATCTTGGATTAGAAAAAATAACCATTTAGTTCTGTCCAAAGTAACAGGTGCCAAGAAAGCTCTCCAAGCCTATGTAAAATTTAGGTCTTCAGGGTATAAACTCTTAAGTTCATCAAACCCTATAACCTCCACCTTCATTTCTGTCAACAAGTTCTACCTTCTACTTAAGGCATCTGCAACCCTGTTTGACTTCCCACTCCTGTGTTTTAACACAAAGGTATAACTCTGCAAAAAATCAACCCATTTTAAGTGCCTCTAATTTAATTTGCCTTGGCTATTAATATACTATAAGGCCTGATGATCGATCATAACTTAAATCTTGTACATGATGATGCAAGAGAATTAGAAAGGGAGACATTTTTCGTAGGACTGCCCAAACTACCGAACTCGTTTTGGCCATATCTCACTCATCCGAACTTGGATTGAGCTAAAATTTTGAGGGTAGATGCCTGAAAAACCCTAGAATGTCTCCACAAATTTTCATATCATTTGGAGCAACACAGATCCTAGCACATCCCTATGTGTGAATGATATATTTGGCAAGCGACTATGTGAGGGTTTCATCTGGGTTGAGTGCAAGCAGCTCCAGAGGTTGCTTTTTAGGGCCTTCGGGCCCTAGAGACCAATATTTTTGTGGTTTATGCTCAATATTTTAGAAATAAATGTTGCAGGGGATACAATATGGGTTAGAAATTTTTCTTTCAATAGATCATACTGTGAACTTGAGTGACAATGGCTTCCAATATGCTGTACAAAAGAAAAGTGAAAACCATACCTTTCCACGATGTCTAGGGCAAGGATTAAAGAGACCACGAAATAAGTTTCAAGTAGTTGATCAAAAAATGGCTCATATCTCAAGTGAATCTGGTGCTAAGGTGCACCCACAAAATAATTCTACTGTGAAAACCCCTGTCAAGGGTAAGAATTTCTAAGACTCGGTCCCAAAAATGAATTTTAGGGATGCCCTTCATGGTGGACAGCCTCAGCCCAATGCTAATATCAATATTAGGGCTTCTCATAAACCTCTAAGAATGCCTAATATTGATCCCAGGAAAATAGAGTCGGGATGTCTTAAAGCAGCTAATGGAACTCCTATTGTTAAGCTTGATATGGGTAACATTCAGACTAGCATTGAAGATTTGGAAAAAAGAGGACTAATTTGTTGGTTCGTGGGTTTTCGTCCGAGTCTATCTCGCTTTCAAATTCTGGGCTGCAAAAAGTCTGGAAAACTAAAGGTGAGTTACAAATCTCTATTTATCCAAATGGTTATTTTCTTGTTTTATTTGCTAATAATGAAGATAGAGAGAAAAATTTTCAAGGGGGTCCTTGGTTTTTTGGAAGGGCAGGGCTTTTCATGAAGCCCTGGCATACTAAATTTAAAGTAGAAGAAGAGATGCCTTCTATAGCTCCCATTTGGGTTAGACTCTTTGGCCTCCCTATTGAATTTTGGAATCCTACTATTTTTTCTTCAATTGGAAACTCTTTAGGAACTTTTATGATGACTTGTGATTGTACTCAAAATTTTGAACATATTATTTATGCTCAAATTTGTGTTTTAATGGATTTTGACAAACCCCTACCTAAAAATATCACATTACAATTTGGGGAAGACACTTGGGAGCAAGTAGTGGACTATGAGAACATTCATTTTTCGTTGTAGAATTTGCCATGAATATGGTCATTTGGCCAGTGCTTGCCCAAATAAAATTCCTGATCAAAAGAAAGAAGATATAAACTCAACAGGTTTCCAAATACCTAAGAAGAAGAACACTAAAAAAAACCAGTAATGAAGGATCAATCAAAGTCATTTGCTAATATGTTTGAAATCCTTTCCACAAATGATGTCCCAAGTGAGGAAGAGGAAATAATGGAAACTGAAATCTTAGAAACACAATTTAAATATGAAGGAAAGAACTTAGAGACAAACCAACAAATCAAAGGTTTTCAATAGAAAAAAAGGAGAAAATTTACACAAGAAAAACAATATTTCAAATGTCAAAACTTCAAATAATGCAGGTCCCAATATAGACTCCATTGAACCATCTAGTAAAATTTTGGCTATGTATGAGCATTCTTCAAGGTTAGAAGCCATCTCAGATTCAATTGGAATAAGTCAAGAAACAGGGAAAAAAAAATTGAAGATGGATTCTAATAAAAAAGTAGGTCGCAAGACCAATCAATATCATATGGTAAAAGAAGGTGAAAATCTTGTAGAGGAAGGTAAGATTAATGCCCTTCCCAACATTTTCAGCCCTGGTATTAATGAAGATCATCACTTGGAATATTAGAGGACTCAAAGGGAGTCTTTCAAAACAAAATGAAATTAGAAGAATGATTCAGATAAATCATCCACATCTTGTTTTCCTTCAAGAAACAAAGATGTCAATGGAGGATATGGACTTAATTTCTAGTAAAATTTGGCCAGCTGGAAAAGTGGTTTCCCTCAGTTCCCAAGGGACTTCGGGTGGCATTGCTTGTCTTTGGGACCCAAAAGAGGTAGTTATTCACCATATGGTTGGCAGTTGGGGTTTGTTGGCTATAGCTATTCAAAGTAGACATTCCAACCGGATTATGCTCGCATCATCGTTTATGCCCCGACTTCTTTGGAGGAAAAAAAAGACAAGTGGAAGGATATTACTCATATTATCTCTCATTTTCCTAAAGCTTGGATCTTGATCGGAGGAGATTTCAATACCATCCTCTCTCTGGATGAGAAAAGGGGGGAAATAGAAATTTGGACAAAAGTACTCACCTCATGAGCGAATATATTGCAAACCTCCATCTTGTGGATATCCAACCAGATAATGGCCTTATGAATTGGTCTAACGAAAGGCAAGGCTTAGCTTGTATAATGGAGAGATTGGATAGGTTTTTGCTCTCTGAAAATTTCTTAATCCATGGTCACATTCCTAAAGTGAAGACTCTTAATAATGTTGGTTCGGATCATTGGCCAATCATGGTGGAAATGTGGAAAACCAATGTGAGTTTCTCTCCTTTTTGTTTTCAATTAATGTGGCTTAGAGACATTTCCTTCAGACCTCATGTGCAACAATGGTGGAAGGAAGGTAAACCTAGGCATGGGACTAAGATGTTCTATTTTGCCAAAAGACTACAATACATTAAATCCAAAATCAAGACTTGGAACTGGAAAGAGTTTGGGGATGTTCATAAAAAAAAACATGAAGTTATTGCTCATCTTGAAAATTTGAATAAGAAAATCCGTTTAGATGGCCTCATAGAGAAGAGAAGTGCAGATGAAATTAAACTCACAACTCAGTTAGAGGAATGGGAAAAAAAGAAGAAATATTATGGAAGCAAAAATCTAGAATTCAATGGCTCAAAGAAGGAGATCGAAACACAAATTTCTTCCACAAATCTCTTCTAGCTCGAAGATCTCACAACTTTATTTCTTCCTTAAAATAAGATTCTGGAGATGTTGTTTATACTTGGGATGGCATGAACTCTATTGTTGTTGATTACTTTTCCAATCTTTTTGCTGCTACTCCTCTTGACTCAGCTTCACAACAAAATGTTCTTCAAGCAATCCCTTCTCTTATCACTTCTGAGGAGAACTCTATTTTGACTGCTCCTGTTACTATCAATGAGCTTCAACAAGTAGTTTTTAAAATGCAAAAAGGGAAAACCCCAAGTCCTGATGGTTTTCCTATTGAGTTCTACCAAGAGTTCTGGGATATCCTTCATGTTGATTTATTAGAGGTGGTGGAAGAATCCAAGAAATCCAAAGAAATTTTGAAGGTTATCAATAAAACTTATATTACTCTTGTTCCAAAAGCTCAAGAGGTTGATCATATCTCAGCTTTTAGACCTATTGCTTTATGTAATGTTCTTCTCAAAATTATTACTAAAATCATGGCAAAAAGGTTGAAGCCTCTTTTGCATAAGATTATTTCCCCGAGCAAGGGGGATATGTGGAAGGACGTCAAATAGTAGATGAGATAGTTCTTGCTTAGGAAGCCATCCATTCCATGGATATGCAAAATTCTCCTTCTATGTTCATCCGGTTAGACTTATCCAAAGCTTATGACAGAGTGGATTGGCACTTCCTTATCAAAGTTTTGAGGCAATTTGGTTTCTCTAAGGATTGGATGGATTGGATTATGGGATGTATCTCTTTAGTTTCCTACTTAGTTCTTATCAATGGCAGGCCTTCTCAGTCTTTCCCAGCTTCCAGAGGTATTAGGCAAGGTGACCCGCTATCCCCTTATTTATTCATCATTCTTGTTGAATGCTTGGGTAGGACTATAACCAAAAAGAGGGAAAACAAAAACCTTGAGGGAGTTACCATTGCTCATGGAGCTAGACCTATCTCTCATCTTCAATTTGTGGATGACTCTACCCTTTTAGGTAAAGCTACAGTTAAGGAAGCTTCTAATATTAAGCAAATCATTAGCTATTTTTCTAAGGCTATCAGGCAGCTTGATCAATGAAGACAAATCTAAAGTTATTTTCTTTCACTGCTCTGCTAGATAGGAATCCATGGTCTTGGATAAATTAAGATATAAGAAGACCTCTCTTCCAATCACTTATTTAGGTATTCCCATAAATATTCAAAGGCAAAAAAATAAATATTGGAATTGGTTGTTGGACAAAGTCAAGAAGAAAATTGGAAAGTGGACCAACAAGTGGCTTTCTTCCGGGGGTAGAATCACCTTGGTAAAATCAGTCCTTCAAGCTATTCCTATTTATGTTTCTTCCATTTTGAATATCCCAAAGGTCGTTCTTCGAGAATTGGATCAAATCAGTCATCATTTCCTTTGGAGTGGTACTAAGGAGAAAAGAAAATGGGCCTTGGTGAAATGGGATACTTTATGTCTTCCTAAGAGTGAAGGGGGTTAGGATTCTGGTCTTCAATTAATAACAACAAAGCTTTAGCTGCTAAATTATATTGGAGGATGTTGCATAACCCCAATGCTCTTTGGGCCAATAATCTCTCGTGCTAAATATGCTGAGAACAAAAGTCCTGAAGACCTTGTTCGCTATCAACTTCCTACCAAAGGTTCTCCCATTTTAGCAGTTCTTAAGACTGGTGAGGATTTGATAAAGAAAAAATTATTTTGGATCATTCATAATGGTCAACATGACAATTTTTGGACAGATTCTTGGGATGGTCACAAGCCTTTGATAACTCAGTTTCCCGATTGGAGGCCTTGGATGGAGGAGCTTCACCGAGCTAATTGGATAAAGGTGGCTAATTATTGTCGATACCATACTGGTAATTCAAAGGTTGGTAGATATTGGATCCCTATTGAGGACTGGCCTATTCAAATCCCAGAAAGGCAAAGACAAGATATCCAAGGCATCCTTCATATGAGATCCCTCTCTTGGTCCCATGAAAAAGATTGTTTTGGATGGAACAACACTACTAAGGGTGAGTATTCAGTTGCTCAAGGTTATTTGACCTTATGCCATAATAATCCCAACCATTCTTCTGACATATTTTCTCAATTGTGGGCTCAAAAGCTCTGGCCTAAGGTGAGGTTCTTTAATTGGCTTTTATTGCATCGTAGGGTGCTTACCGGTGAGCAACTTATGAAGCGTGGTTTTCATGGCCCTTTTAGATGTGAAATGTGTGAAGAGAATGTAGAAAATATCAACCATATTTTTATTGAGTGTACTTTAGCCTCTGAGCTATGGAGGAGAATGGCAACTTTACTTGGCTTATAGTGGTCCAATTTTTTCACTTTTGAATAGCTTTGGAGGGATTGGCCTAATCAAGAGGGTGTTGATCATTTTATTAGGCAGTTAGTTTGGATGGGTTCTACCATTCTTCTTTGGAATATTTGGAATGAAAGGAACAACCAAATTTTTAATCAAGATAGGAAGGATATTCACTATATTTGGCAAAAGACCATAGCCAACTTAGTTGAATCAGTCCATCAACTCCTTAATCACCCCCAAAACTCCCACCAAATATGGGATCAAGTGATGCAAAGATTGAAGATTAAACCTTCTAAGGGCAACCAACTTAAAGGGAATGTGAGTATTAGTAAGATGGATAGGACTAGAAATTGGCAACCTCCTCCTAAGGATTTTGGAAAAGTCAATACTGATGGAGCCTCTAGAGGGAACCCTGGAAAATCCAGTGTGGGAGGAATTGGTAGACTTTCAGATGGCTCCCTAGTTTTTACTTTTGCTGAGAATTTGGGTATTCTTTCCAATAACCTTTCTGAGGGGTATGGTATCCTTAGAGGCCTTCAGGAGGCTACTAAGGTTGGATGGGAAAAGGTGTTAGTTGAGTTTGAATCTCAACTTATGATTAATCTCTTGAAGACTCCTTCTAAGAATCATAAGGTGGATTGGAGAATAAAAATAATTATTGAGAAGATTCAGTTAATCCAGATGGGATTTTTGAAAGTTGATTACAATCATGTGGTCAAAGATCAAAACAAGAGTGCTGATGCTTTAGCTAATTGGGCTTTGGACAAAGGTGATCTTACTTGTTATGGCCACCCTCCTCTATGGTGGGCTTCTCAAATTAGGGAAGCTCTTCTTTCTATCATTTCTTTGGATGGCTCCAGTTCTGAAGGTACCTAGTTTCTTCTTGTTTTTTTTTTGTTTCTCTTTGGTTCATTCAGTTTTTTTAGTTCCCTAGCTCATTCTATTCTTAATTTTGTTTCCTCTGTTGATTCTTGCATTAATAGTCTTCTGGTCTAGATAGGTCATTGTTTTGTTCATTTTTTTTTCTTTTGTCTTCTTTGTTTTTTTGTTTAGTTTTTTAAGGTGGGTGGGTTCTTTTGTTTTGTTTTGTTTTTGTGTTCTTTGTGTTGTTTTTTGTTGTTCTTGTGTTTTTGTTGTTTTGTTTTTTTTTTTATGTTTTTTGTTATTGTTCTTGTGTTTTTTTCGTTCTTGTTCTTGGGTTTCTCTTTGTTTGTGTTATTTCATTTTTTTTATGTGTGTGTTTTCTATGTTTTTTGTTTTTGTTTATTGTCTGTTGTTGGTTGTTTTTATTTTTATTTTATTTATTTATTTTTTAGGTTTTGGTTGTGTTTATTTTTCATGTTTTTTTGGTTATGTCTTTGTAGTGTTCTCGTTGTTTTTGTCTTGTTTGTGTTTTGTTATGTGGTTCTTGTGTTTTTCTATGTGGTTTGTGTTGTGGTTTCTTTTATCTTATTGTGCGTGTTTGGTTGTGCTTTTGGTTTTGACACACTCAAGGAGCATGTTTTTTATTTTATTTTATTATTTTTGTTGTTATTTACTTTTTTTAATTTGGTTTTGTGTGTTTGTTTGCTCCTTGAGTATGTCAAAGGTGGTAGGCCAGGTCCGAGTCCTGGGCATTTTTGGCGGAATGGATACCCCTGCCTCCTTGGGTCTTACTCGAAAGTGGCATCCCTTTTGGGATGTTTTCCACAAAAAAAAGGCCTGATGATCAATATATAGAACAAACTCTTTTGGAAACAAATAATGTCTCTACTTCTTCAAAGCCTAAACTATAGCATAAAACTCCTGATCATAGACATAATACTTTTTCCTAGCCTCATTAAGCTTCTCACTAAAGTAGACAACAATATTACCTTCTTGACTCAATACAGCTCCTATGGCACTACCACTAGCATCACAATCTACCTAAAATACCTTATTAAAATTTGGAAGTGCCAAAATAGGTTGCTCTGTGACTTTCTTATTCAACATATCAAAAAATTCTATCTGCTCCTGAAGTCCACTTAAACTCCTTATCCCCTTTCATTGTCTCTATTAGGGATACACAAATACTGCTAAAATTCCTAATAATTTTTCTATAAAAAATGTCTAGACCATGGAATGATCTTACCTTTGTAATGCCCCTTGGAGTAGGCCATTCAATGATAGCCCTAATTTTTTTGAATCTATTTTAAGACCTTCAGCTGATATGACTAATCCTAGGTACACCAACTCCTTCACAAAACTACACTTCTTCAAATTAATCAGCAACTGCTCCTCCCTCAGCTTCTCAAAAACTTGTCAAATATGTAGTAGGTGCTCCTCCAAAGTCTTACTAAAAATTAAAATGTCATCCAAATAGACAATGACAAATTTTCCTAGAAACTCCTTCAATACCTCATTCATAAGCCACATGAATGTGCTTGGTGCATTGGTTAGCCCAAATGGCATGACCAACCACTCGTACAAACCCTCTCTAGTCTTGAAGGCTATATTCCACTCATATCCTTATTTGATACGAATTTGATGATACCCACTCTTTAGGTCAATATTGTTGAGTACTTGGCTCCACTAAAATAGTCCATAATGTCATCCATCATTGGCAATAGAAATATGTATTTGATGGTGATCTTGTTAATAGCTTAGGAGTCTGTACATATTCTCCACTCCCCATATTTCTTTGGTGCTAGTACTGCAGGTACCGCACATGGAATTAAGCTCTTTTGAATTAGTTCTTTTTTTAGTAGCTCTTGGAATTGTCTGTTTAGCTCCTCACTTTCTATAAGAGTCATTCTATGGGATGCCTTATTGGGTAAAATAGCTCTCGATACCAAATCTATGTGGTGACTGATCTTCCTCACTGGTGGCAAACCCTCAAGTACATTATCTGATATAATATCTAGAAATTCTTCTAAAAAACCTGAGACCTCTAGTAGGATATCTTTGCATTGCTCATCCTTAACTCTAGGAATTAATGCATAGCACATATGCTCATGATTCAGGCCATACAAAAATTTTCTACCATATATTAAACATATTTTTGTACTGCTACATACCTTTTCGTCCATCCTTCAGGGGCTTCATCTTGTGGTGCACTCCATCCTTTGTTAGGGAGTAAGTGTTGGCATGTCCATCATGTATTGCACACTGATCAAATTACCATGGCCTTCCTAATAGTAAATAGCAAGTATTCATAGTTAGGTTGTCACACAAGATCTCATCATGGTAGTTCCCAATATGGAAATTTACCACACATTGCTCATTGAACAAAGCCCTATGGTCCTTTTGTAACCATGCAATCCAATATGGATGTGGGTGCCTTCTTCTCTCTAACTATAACTTGGCAACCATCCCTTATGAAACTAGGTTATCAGTGCTACCATTATCAATGATAACATTACACACCTTACCTACACATTTACACCTTGTGTGGAATAGACTCTTCCTCTGATCTAGATCTTTCTCCTCATTCAGCAAGACTCTCCTTGTGACTAGAACTTCTCCTCTTTCTGCTTCCTTAGAGTGCTCATAGTCAACAACTTCATCTACAATAGTAGCTCAGGCACTACCTTCAGGCCTCTTATTCATTCTCCCTTGGTGTTGTGGGCACTCGTATGCTTGATGTCCTTCGCCACGTTGGAAATAGGTTCAAAAATACTTCTCTTCCAAGCCCTCATCCAGAACTTCCTCTTCCTCTTTGGTAGCTATTATTTTGCTCACAGGGGTGGTAAGCATTCTCCCCCTTCTGGTCCTAACTGTTGCTTACTTCCCCAGTATTATTTTGTTCCTCAGTTCATCCTCCATTTGTTCTCCTGCTAGTTCTTCCACCATGACCTATTCCTATCTGCTTGATCACAAATATTCTATTCATATTCTCTTCTACCTTCAAAAAAAATTGGTAAGCATCTTCTATGGTGGTCATCTTGACCAGACTTAGCTCCTCTTGTATACTTTATCTCAACCCATTTATGTAAAGGGATACCTTTTCCTTGTTGGCCTTAGAATGGCCTATTCTGATTAGGATATTATAGAAATACTTTGTGTATTATTTGACAGACTTGCTTGACTGCCTCAAACCCTACATTTTATTTAGCAAATCTAACTCGTAATCAGCTAGAATGAACTGTCTCTTCAACTTATCCACCATTTGCTCCCACCTTGTTATATTTTCTTTCCCTCTTTTATTTCTATCCAACTGTACTCCCTTCCACCAAATACTGGAATGACCCTTAAGCTTGGTCTTAGAAAATTTGACTCTTAGGATCTTCCACCTCCTCATACTTAAAGTATTATTCCATATCATTGATCTAGTTGATCAACTCTTCTAGGTTGATATTTCCAAAATACATAGAGACATCAAACTTCGGTCTCTTCCCAATACGGGATATAGCCTTATACAATTTGGCTTGTGCAAGATCTACTACCTCTTATTCTTCCTCAAACTAGGTCTCTTCTTCTTCAACTTCATCTTCACTCCCATATTCTATCCTTGGCTCAAACCCTCTACGCAACTCCTCTTGCAAAGCTTGAACTTACCTCTACAAAGCTCTAAAATCCTCTTTAGGCACCATAGCATTTCTCCCATCACCATAGTTTCTTCGTGGGGGCATTTTGATCATGTTTCTCACAAACCCTAACCACAAATCTTGGTGTATATTGCCTCACATACTGCGATCTATTTACAAACTCAAGAACTCCTGCTCTGATACCACTTGAAGCAGAGTTGCATTGACCAAATCACATACAATCCACAAAAATGGAGAAAAATGCCAAAGTTTTTTTATATTCCTTGTTGAGGATAATGGAGATTACAGAGACCAATACCATAAAAATTTGAAATTCCCCCTAAAATACCATGTTTTCTCTTTTCTTGCCTAGAACAATCTATTTGAAATTTTAATTCTGAAGTTAAACTTCTCGAGGTCATAACTCATTGCTCATTGCTCAAAATGACTATTGGCACATATTTTGAAAAGATCTCAAAGGGTTTTACAGCATGGTATTGTGTCTGTTTATAATACCACCATATTTCAACCCTTAAAAGACCTCTAAGGCTATCAAAATTGACCTCCAAGTTTTACTAGTAGGATTTTCATTAGTTTTGACAGTGTAGGAGACCTTACAATTTACATATCTCCCAAACCGCTTGGGATATTGGGATGATTCTTTCGGCATTGGGTATATTTATCTATTATCTAAAAAACTAAATAAACTTTAGAAAAAATAAAACAAATACAAATTTGGGTGATGCAATATCACTCTTACACCGTTGGATGCTCCTACATCATAAATCATGAGTGGCATAATTTAGTTCATGCTTTGTAAAATTCCAATATTCATAGGCTATGATTGCCTCATTATGAGTTAGAATTCCTCCCAATACTTTAGTAGAGGCATCAATGCAAACTATAATTTTTTTTGAAGTTGTTAGTCTTTCCTTTAATATGTTGAAAGCTTCTTCACATTGTTTTGTCTATTTGAATATTTTTCTTCATTTATAAATTAGTAATTGGGTAGGTCATTTTTTAGAATTTTTTCACAAAACATCTATATTATCTTGTAATTCCCATAAAATTGCATACTTCATAAACATTGGTGGGTGTAGGCCAACTAGTTATAGATTTGACCTTCTTAGGATCAATGGCAATTCCATAAATCGATATAATATGCCCTAAATATGTACTTATGAAGTGTAAAATTTACATTTAGTTAGCTTCCTATAAATTTGATTCTTTCTAGGTATCTTAATCACAATTCTCATGTGTTGATCATGCTCCTCCTTGGCTCATAAGTAAATTAAAATATAATCTAAAAATATAACCACAAAGTGGTCTAGCTATTCTCAAAAGACACTATTCATAAAATTTATAAAGGTAGATGGTGTATTCATTAATCCAAAAGGTAATACCGTTAACTCATAATGCTCATATTTGGTTCTAAAGGCAGTCTTGTGAGTATCATTTTATCATATTCTTAATTGATGATATCTCGGATCTAAGATCAATTTTTGAGAAAATAGTAGCTCCTTTCAACTGATCAAATAGATCATCAATTCTTGGTAAGGAGTATCTATTTTTTATAGTTACTTTATTAAGCATTATATAGTCAATGCATAGCCTTAAGGATCCATCCTTTTTCACAAACAATATATGGGTTACTCAAGGTGAGACACTTGGCTTGATCAATCCATTTTTAAGTAATTATTGAAGTTGTATATTTAGTTCTTGTAGCTCAATTGGAGTCATCTGATAAGGTGATCTATCAATGGGATTAGCTTCATGTAAGAGTTTGATAGAAAAATAAAACTCTCCTTATGGTGGAAGACCTAGTAAGTCCTTAGGAAATACATCCTCAAATTCTTTAACACAAGAAACTTCTTAAAAAGTTCCAAGTTAGCTTCATTCTCTTCATATTTATTTATTTTGACTACATATATTATCTCATGCCTTTTAGTTGCCTTCTTTAGCAGTAATGCAGACAATAAATATGGTTAAAAATAATCCCAATCATAGTGGATTCTTAGCCAATCCATGGTTATATTCTTTAGTAAATTCCACCCATATTTCTTGGAAATCAATAAGGGCTCTATGGTATTTTAGCCAATCCATTCCAAGGATAATATCAAAAGAATGTAAGGGGGCTACATATAGACATCAGTTAGTTCTTCCATTAGGTAGGAATATCTAGACATCAAGTAGACACTAGTTAACTGAATAGGTTTATCCTGACCCATATTCTACCTTCCACCCATTTGCCAAAAATCTAGGTCTTTTCGGTATATCCTTGATTATACTAGAAGAAATGAAACTATTTTTTGCACCACTATCAATAAAAATGTTCATACCCTTATTAAATAGTTTACCTTTCAAAAGTAAGGGCATACCTTGACCGTCTAAGATAGAATTACCTATTATTGCATAAATACAATGAGGTCATCAAGGGTTTTCTTATGATCAACTCTCTAAGGGAATTTATTTGCATAGTGTGGTCCTCCATAGACAAAATATCCTAATTTTGGAGCTTTATTATCTGACTTATTTTTAGCATCCTTGTTCTTTGATACGGGTCTAATATTTTTTTCTATAGATAAGGCCTTTGATTATTCTTTCTTGTATATTCCTTCCTATTTCTACCCATATAAGATCTATCATTGTTTTTATCTCAACCTTGAGTTTTTATTTTATTCTCCCTTTATACTTTTTATTATGTTCCCTATCCCATTTCATGAAACCGATACTCTTTCTTTTTCTAAGTTCCTCTTTCTCCTTCTCTGCCAGTTTTTAAAAATTGAAATAAGCTCTTTTTGTTCATTGATTAGTTTCTTCCTAACAAGCCACGTCATATGTTTTTTTCAAATTTTTAAGGTTGAGCAAGTTTATTATTGTCCTAATTTTAGGATGAACTCCCAAGATGAATTTTTGTACCTTTAACTACTCATTGTTCTTGTATTCTAGGACATACTTTAGTAATTTAACAAAATTCTAATAGTAATTCTCAATAGACAAGGATTCTTGTTGTAAGGTAGAAAATTCTTCAAACTTTTCTACATAAAACTACTCGGTTAAGAATATTTTCCTAATATCTTCTAAAAAATTCTCCTATTTCATATCAGAGACTTGGAATTTCTTTCCTTCCCTTGTATTCCATCATTCTAAGGTTGTGTCTATCAAGTGAAGGATAGCCCAAATAGTTTGGGACTTATATGATAAGTATTTCATAGATAAGTATGTTTCTACTTCACTTAGCCATGTTTCTACAACATCCTTGCCTTATTTTTAGAAGTTTTTACATTCTTCATATCTTTAGCCAATTCTACCCTTACCCAATTCCTACTTGTTTCTACCCGTCTATCAAGACTCCTTTCTTGTCTGATTTTGTAATTTTTACGTATAACTTGTTTAACTAAAGTTTCTATCACTTTCTATTGTTGGTTCATTAATTCACACTATTGATCCATCTATTTTTGTTGTTGTTACATCCATTCCTAAAGGATTTGAACTAGCATAGTAAAATTCCCTATTTCTTTGGTAGGTTCATTTATATCATTAAGCTATCTTTTTCTTCGAGGTCATATGGTGGATTCTTCCTAGCTAGTAGGTACAGGTTTCTTAGATGATCCTACTCAAAGTATTGGTGCCATATTTTCTAGGTATAAGAGAGTTATATCAAATTTTAATGTTCAAAGTTTATTTATGGAATTTCTTGGGCCCTACAACCTAAGAATCTTACAACCTAGGTTCTAATACTAACTGTGATAACCTAGTCTAACACACTAATTTTTACAACCTGATCAAACTTATAGGTTTAAATTTAACAAACATTAACAAGGAAAGAGGTTTGAATAGGGTAATTTTTTTTGTTTATAGATTCTAATTCTCACCCATTGATTAATTAGTACATTGCATCAAAATCACGTTTAGGTTATGGCCACTGCCAAAAGTCCCCAAGTGGGCGAGATTGGCCAAATCTTGTAAGAGGTACCTTTAGTGGTTCTATATTTCTCACCCTTTATCCTGGTGTGAGACCCTAGAACCATGGCTTGGGGTTATCCTCTAAGTCACACAATTATTAGTAGGAGGATGATTTATTTCCCTCCCTTACATGTATCCAAAGGTGCAACCTTGAGTCTAATTTAACTCATCTATTACATAGATATTATGTAAGGTTTTTAGCATAGATGCTATAGTGCTTAATTGATGACCATATCTCTAGATTAATATCTAGCATCATGGATAATTAAGGTCATGATATTCAACTAGCACTGACATGGTTTCCTTTGAAAATCTATGAATATTGTGATAATTTATCCCATTCCAACCATCGTGGATCCGTCTAGCCATTTTCTTACTAGATTTCTCCTTATTCACAAATTGTTCGAGTCATCACTTGTATTGCCCATGCAATGGCCTAGATGAACATCTCATACCACCCATACTTACTTCTTATCCTAACCTACCATACTAGGTGTGGCTACACTCGAAACAACATTGAATTTCCCAATGCAATTCAATGATACTAGGTGTTTATTTTCTTTGATTTTTCATTATCCCAATGATTCAACCATTATTTAGGTGATTTTTTTTTAAACATAGAAAAATTATCTAGTTTTTCTCTACGATATAATATTAATTCAAAAGAATCATTTGGTTGACCTAGAAGAAATTTTCACTTCTTATTTGATTATTTTAAATAATCCTTATAATATAAGGGAAATAAAACTTTACAAAAAAAAAGAGCTATTTTACCATTTAAAAAAAAAACTTCTTAAAGATGAATTTTTAAAAACCTTAAATAGATTATTAACTAAATATTAACATTATCTAAGATACTCTATAAGAATAATGATTCATCCATATAAACTATTGTCTTCATCTATTAGGTAAATGTAAATATAAAAAGAAACCTTACATGATTTGCATTTGTTTCCTTCTAAAATAACAATCATTTTCTTGAAAGTAAAATTATATATATATATACTTTCTGAGGATAATAAATCTAAAACATCATTTCACATTATAATGAATTAATACATAGTTTAAAGTTTGTTGTCTTAAACCAATTCAAGGATTTAAATATTTTTACAAGAATGAATACAAAGCCATAATGTAAGCTTTGGCCAATCCTTTCCCCAGGTTCTAATGGGTATTCATGAAATATCAATATCTATTATGAAGAACCTTGTTAAATACATGTTGGCTAGCACCCAATACATCATAAACTTCAAGTGATCTTGATTTGGTATCAAAATGGCTCTAGTTTTAAAATAAAAATATATTTTTAATAATGAATACAATGACTATACTCCAAGCAAATGCATTGAGATAGTAAAGTAAACATTAATTAACCTCTATCTATTTCAAGCAATCAAACCATTTATTAATAATAAAAGAACTTAGTCATAGGTGCACATGGGAAAGCATTAAGCACATATTTTTCAATTAGAAAGGTTAATGTCTCCAAAAAACACATCAAGGAAACCCATCAACTACATTGGATTAGCTTAGGTTGTTTACAAGTGATTTAAAGGAGTATTAAACCAGTTCTCTTTCTAAGTCACTACGGGTATAATATTATCGATGATATAAAAAAAACATAATTCTTTCAGTGATATAACGTAAAACCATATTTATTCATCTATAACCTAGGTAAAAAAATAAACTACCCAATCAAAAGACATTTATTATGAAAATAAATCACAATACTCGTTATTTCAGTCAATAGATACACAAGTAAAATGGTTTTTTTTGTAAAATGAACAAGCATAGATTCACCACAATGCTAATGAGAAACATAATAGGTATTATTATTATATAAACAAGCAATACGACTAGGATAAACCTCAAGGTATTAACAACAAGTTTTGCAAGTAAACATTCTCTTATTGCATAGTGGTTTCTCTAATTTCCACTCCTTTCTAAATTAGCTATTAGAAATTTAAGAGGGGCATAAACTTGGTTAAAACATGAATCTAAAAAAGAGAGCTTCTCAATTTATATTACTCTTAACATGCTAGCCTAAACATAAGGAAAAAGAACTATACATATAGATAAACAAATTTCAATATAAGTAACATGTACAACAAGGAAGAACTTATTAAACTAAACATTTTTCTTTTTATTGCAAACATAAATAAATATGAAAATGTGTGCAGGCAACAACGCACAAATAGAAGAATGAACTTGAAACCTTTGTCAAAGAAGAGATTTTGCCAACTTCTTTTACTTTTTCCTCCTTCACTTTCCATTCCCTTATTCTTATTTTTTCCCTTCTTTACCCTCTCTCCCTATTTTCCTTAAAATGGATATTAGGGAAGGATTACTAGGCAGGTGTGACATCATGCAAGTGACCATCTCATCACTCCATGCTCTAGCCAAGTGGGGCTTGATATTATGATTATTCAATAAATATCCAATCACAAGGTTCTTTTAAATTAAAATTCATCAAAATCATAAATCCTTTTTAAATTAATTTAAAATCCCTTTTAATTCATTTCCTAATTTAATAAATAATCAAATAATTAAATAAATAAATAAGTAAATAAAAAAATAACCAAATAAAAAAATAACCAAATTAATTATTTAAATTATTGTATGCATCTATACCTCTAACAATTCTTCTTATACCAACAATTTGATGATAGCAAAATGCTATCATATTCCAAACAAGAATAGCTCCCATGCTTCATGGTACTTTCCTTGTCATTGAAGAAATATAAAAGAACAAACACTCATTAATTTTAATGCTATGAAACATTTATTCATAATGCACCTACATGAATGCATCTACATGGGCTTCCATGTACCCTTGAGCCATTGGTGAATATTTCACTACTAGGACTATTCTTTCCTTTAGCTAATAGTGAATATTTCACCACAGTGAACATCTCCACCTTCCCAATTTATCTTTCGAGGACCTGTACCTCCAACACAAAATTCATCAGCAGTACCATGTTCAAAAATGTTAAAATGTAGAAAATAATAATTCATGATAAATTAATACTATGCACATATAGAAATAGCAACATATAAATCATGTTTTAGGAGGGTCATGATAGATATGCCTATGTAATGATGTACTGATAGTATAAGAATTAATCCTTGTTAGGACTAAGAAAAACAACTTATAGAAAATAGTGTACTATCTCCCTTTCTATTATCGACTAAGATCCACCAAAGAAAAGTAGGAACATATGCTACAAGAACTGCATGCCTTTACAACAATTGTAGATCAATTACTAGAAATTTTTGAAAGTACTTGTATCTTAAGTTTGCTTACCTTATGCATGATATCCAAAACCTACACAAGAGGTGGTAAAAAATATTATTCACTACGCATAACTTTTAAATATCCATCTATTGTCATTCACACTAAATTCCTCAAGAAAAACACTACAACCCCAACATAAAAATAGTAACAACATAACAATCAACACCCAATACTTCCAAATTTCTATCTCTAGATAAATTTTTCAAAATATCATATATTACCCCTAATATTAGATCTTTTCCTTTCCACTAGCTAAATTACATTTGTATCAACAATATCTGGGGAACCCATCTTTTATCCTCTCCATGAAGAGCTCCCTAGTCTGCTAACCAATATGCTACCCCATTAGCACTAAAAAGGTGGTGTTATACTCTCTTAGCACTTTTCCTTAATGGTGAAATTTCCAAACTGCTACTATTACATCCTTCTTCACTATATTCCAAAAGACCTAAAAGAATCCTACTTGAAATCCATCTAGACCTGGAGCTTTACCTTTCCCTAGGGAGAAAACTACCTCCTTCACCTCCTCTTCACTCATATCTTTCTCAAGCTCTGCATTCATATCTCTCATCGTTAACATTGGGATATATTGAAGTATATCTTCCACAGCTTCCTAGTCATCTTTCCTATTCTTTGTTAACGATGAGCTGAAGTAGTCAACTACCCCTTTCTTAATCTGCTCTTCATCTTTGACTACTTCTCCATTATCTTGTAGGATTTCAAATATCCTACCAATACTTTTATGTTTTATTGTTAAGATATAAAATTGTTTAATTTTTTTATCTCCTTCCATAAGCCACTTATTCCTAGACTTCTATCTCCAGTAAGTTTCCTCTCAAGCCATTAAAGTATGCAGTTTCGATTGGATCTTCTTCCCTCTCATGTAGAGGACCCAATCTATCCCATTTCTACTTACTTCCTCCTCCAACAAGCTCAATTCTTACCCTAGACTTGTTATTGCCTTAAACTTTCCTATAAATTTATTTTTGCTTTAGACTTGTTCTTGTCTTAGACTTTCTTATAGACTTGTTCTTGACTTAGACTTTCCTTTAGACTTATTCTTGCTTTAGACTTGTTCTTACCTTATCCTTTATAAAATTTGTATGAAGATATTTCCAAATACTAATTTATAGACTTGTTCTTGCCTTGGACTTATTCGTGCTTTAGACTTGTTCTTGTCTTATGCTTTACAAATTTTGTGTGAAGATATTTCCAAATACTAATTCGTTCCATTTTTTCACCTCTCTTTTATATTCATTTAAAAAGAAAAGTAGTTTGAGAATCTTCGATTCCTTTTTTTAATTATTATCTTACTTTGCATGCCCTATACACTAAGGTCTTTACTTCGGTTCCATATTGAATTGGATATGAATAATTCTCCGTTTTCTTGAGCGCACTGCAACGATAACGTAGAAGAATAACATTGCCGTGACTCATGCGGCGTCTTGCCCACCCTTACCTAACTCTTCACTTGTAGTTCTAAATACGTCGTTTCTAGGAAGCAGCACGGATAAAATGAGGAAACCCACAAATTAAAGAAGTGTTCATCCTTTCCAAACAACCTTGGCGTATTGTAACGTACAAGAAACCGAGAAGTGCCGTGAGGGGCACGAATTTTCAAAATTTTTAATATGACATATAAAAACAATGGGTAACCAGTGTGGTCATATCAGATGAACGAGGAACACGGCTCAACAATGAAATCGGCTGTTAGGGATATTTCTGGCAGTTACCAGGCGGAAGCGAGCGTTCGATTGCATATTCGAACCATGATCTCAGACGCCGCTCGTGACAAAGGGCTAGAGATAGGCGATTCTCCATTTAAACCGCAGTCGGCTACGGTTCAAGCAACGAAACGAGTTAGAGATTACAGCAGTCATAATGAAGGTGCGAAAGGATCAAACAGGGTGACGTCGGCACCCGAGAAGAAAATAACGTTGTTTGCATTAAGGCTTGCCATTTTGGAGAAGGCCGCCAGCGGGCTGGGAACTTTGGCCTTCATATGGGCGACCGTCGTTCTTCTCGGGGGCTTCGCAATCACTTTGGAAAAGGCGGATTTCTGGTTCGTGACGGTTATCTTATTGATTGAAGGCACCCGCATCTTCAGCCGCAGCCACGAGCTGGAGTGGCAACACGAGACAACGTTGTCCGTTGCGCACCTTACAAAGGATGCCAGGCTGGCAAGTTCCAGGCTCTTCAATGCTACCCGCTCTTTCATCAAAGCAACTTTAGGGCAATCTTCGGCCTCCAATATAGACTGCGGCGAAGGAAATATTGATCCTGGGCCTCCTCAAAATATTAGGGGTCATCATACATTGAAAAGAAGCTGGTCTACTTCGGACGTGCAGCTGCTGCCTTACACCGGGTGGCTTTCCGTTTCCAAGAACGTGAGTAGGTTGCTGTTTTGGTCACAGCTGTTGTCGGCCTCCACTTGCGTTGGTCTGTCTCTCTATCGACTAGCCGGGCAGGACTACGGCGTGGTTTCGGATACCGAGAGAAAGAATCGGGGATCAGCCTTGAATATTTTTTATTGCTTGGCCTTGGCAGAAGCCCTTCTGTTTTTGCTGGAGAAGGCTTACTGGCAATGGAAGATCATCGCAGGAAAACTACTGGTCGAGGTGAACCAAGAGTATGGATTCGACGCCGAAAACATACACACTGTTCGACGTTTTTTCTACGATGCATATTCTCGCTGTGTGAACGACAGCGTTTTCGAGGGATTGAAGATGGATATGGTGTCATTCAGCATCGACCTGTTGCAGTCCAGCTCCGACCACTCTCAGCTGATCGGTGCACAGGTCCTCTCTGTGTTGGTTAGGGACCCTCGATTCAAACACGAAGCTTTGCGATCGATTGGAACTATGAATGATGTGGTCGAGAGGCTTGTCGAAATACTGAATTGGAAGAATCATCACGAGCAAGAGATTAGAAAAGCCGCTGCTGAGATTATTTCCAGTCTCGTCAAAATGAACCGCAATTCCCTACGGGTGGCTCGGATCCCGGGCTCTTTAGAATCAATAACTTCATTGCTGCATGATGCCAAAGGACAGGAGGTGCACTATGATTACTTGGGTTTTAGTCTGTTAGGGCTGCGCATCCTCAAACACCTCGCCAAGGACCAAGACAATTGCGGCAGAATTGGAGGCAGCAAAAACCTTCTCCCCAAAATTATTGAATTTATACACATCGAAAGAAATGTTTCTGACTTCGAAACCCGGATTAGGACTGCGAAGCTCTCTCTGCAGGTGCTGAAATTACTGGCCAGTAGTAAGGGCGTGACGGGCAAGGTCTTGAGAAAAGAGATCTTGGAAATTGTCTTTACAATAAGCAATCTGAGAGACGCTCTTCTGTACCGCGGATTCGATCATGTGCGCCTCCAAATCTTGGCTATTGAGACACTGACGAGCCTTGCTCTGGAAGAAGAGGGCAGGGAGAGCATCGGAAGCACCGGTGGAGTTTTACATGATCTCTTCTGTGTGTTTTTCGTGGGAAGGATTGATGATGATGGTGAATACAACGATGATGAGAGACAAGAACTCGTCGCCAGGTCAGGGAGAGCCCTGACTTTACTTGCTCTCGAGAACAGTCACAATTGCCGATCAATGATTAAAATTAAATTAACGAAGGAGGGAAGCAAACGTGAGCATGTGATCGCGGATTTGATTGCCGTGTTGACCGATCCAGTCCAGGGAGTCCATGCTGCAAGAATTCTTAGAAGCCTATGCGATTATGCAGAGACGGATTATGATGAGCTAAGAGAAATCACGGTGGTAGCAGAGACGGTAAGACACCTCCCACATCATGTGACTTCGATTCTGAATTTTTAAACTTTCTGATTATTTTTTAAGCCAACAAGAATGCCCTTGTTGAATAAACTAGTTCTTGTATCTTAGGCCTGAATAGGCCTGAAGTACGTGCCTTCAATTATACTTAACGTGATTTAATGGTTGTGTTATTGCCAGGTGGTGAAAATTGTGATGAAGGAACACGGCATATTTCAGGAAGCGGCTATAGGACTGGCCGCCCAGATGTTTAAGTTCCTGAGCAAATGGGAGATGGATAAAGTGATAAAAGACGCTTCATTAACGAAGAGGATGTTTCTGCAGAGGATCATCGAAGTTTTGGGAGAGCATCCCCGACCGTCAACCAGAGTCCCCAGTATGAGGAGATTCTGTATCGAGCTTGTGATTTCTATGTTGAAAAAAGATAGAGAGTTTTTTCTTATTGAAATATCAGAATTGGAAGTTGCTTTGCAGAGAGTAACGGAAACAACGTCGGACATGGAAAGTTATAGTACCTTCTCTGGCAGCATAGGGCTTACGAAGCACCGCATCAGTATGCATTCCCTCGTGCAGACTGCCATGGAATTACTCCGTGACTAACAAATGTGGAGAACTTCATATACGTAATCCAAAGTAAGAACAGAACTTTGGGTATTATAGCTTATGCGAGGAAAACATATTGTATATGCTTTTCCTTGTTAATTTTTTTATTTTTTATTTCCTCTTTTTCACATCTCTTGGATGTGTTGTATATAAAAATAAAACTGTACACCTTCGCATAATGTGCGGCTTCTTATTTTTTGGGCAGCCTCCTTAATTATTAGGTATGGCATGGATGGGTTTTAGTATATGGTTTTATATTTATTATATTATAATATTATTTTGTGATTTAGGTTGTAATAATATTTATATATTGTAATTGCTTTATTAAAACTGTGTAATAATATAAAGAAAGAAGTGTAGAGTTTTTATTGGTTTTTCAGTCAAAGATTTCAAGGATAAATATAGATGTTTATTGTGAATACATGTTATTTTTCTTTCCAATTTACGATTTTATTTGTATTAATATTTTTAGAATAGGTTTATCATTCTCTTCATTTCATATTAGAGCATGGTTATTGGCTTTAGGGGGATGCCTTTGTTGCTAGGGTTTAGCTTAGTCTAAGAAGAGCAAGGGTATCTTGGGTTTGCAATAAACCTATTTTTGAGTGGAATTTTTGTGTAGGTGAATCTAGTGTGAAATAAAATGGCTAGCAATACAAGGATCAAGATCGAAATGTTTAACAACAAAAGCTTTGAGTTATGGAAGCTAAATATGGAAGATATGTTTGTGGATAAAGATCAATGGGTTGTTGTGTTAAGAAAAAACTAATAGATATGTCACAAGAAGATTGGGAGAAGCTGGATAGGAAGGCAAAGAATCAATAGAAGGTACAAATTTTGTTAATGAATCAATAACATTATTCTATGTATCAACTTTCTCTAGCATCACTTGATTCCCTTCAACCATCTCTCTCAAAAATGGTACTTGATATCAATTTTTTTTTACTGATCATGAAAATCAAGATTATTGGCCAAAAATATTGCACTCTAACTATCACTATCAATTCTCATAGCCTTTTTATTAATATCAAATGTTGAACAAAACCTCTATAGCCACACTACTTCTTTACAAGTATGAGTTGTTGCAATGTACTTTTTTACTGTTGTGGACAAAGCAACCACTAATTGCTTTTTACTCATCCAACTTACTGCCCCTCCAAATAGTCTAAACACATAAGTACTTGTGGATCTTCTCTTGTCCAAATCTCAAACCCAGTTATCATCCATAAAACCTTGTAGCTTTACAATATTACTATCTCCAGATTTTTTTTGGTAATAGCAGCATAGTTTGAAGTTCCACATAAGTGTCTAAATATCTTCTTCACAACAGTCCAATGTTCCTCTCCTAGATTGGACACATATCTATTAACTACTCCCATTGAATATGCAATATCAGGTCTAGTATAGACCATTGCAAACATCAGACTACCAACAATTCTAGAATAAGAAACATGATACATTTCTTCAATTTCCTCATATGTTTTAGGATATTGTTTAGTAGATAACTTTTGACCAATAGGTTATGGAGTACATATTGGTTTACAATCATACATCCTAAATCTTTGTAGTATCAAATCAACATATTTTCTTTGATTTAACCACAACTTATTATTTGCACGATCCATTATTATTTCCATACCCAAAATAAATTATGTAGCATCCAAATCCTTCATGTCAAATGTAGAAGATAACTAATATTTTAGTAACCTTATCATCTTCTTATTGTTACCAATTAACAACATGCCATCCACATACAAAAAAATGATAAAAAATTTTCACCTTCTTGTTTAAAATACACACATGGATCTACTTTGCATTTTCCAAGCCCATGTATCAAAATAAACCTATCAATTTTTTTGGTTCCACATTCTTGGAGATTACTTCAAGCTGTAAAGAGATATTTTCAAATTGCATACCAAGTCCTCCTTACCTTTTATCCTAAAGCATTATGGTTGTGACATATATGTCTTCATCAAGTTCAACATGTAGAAATATCTTTACATCCATCTGTTCTATTTCCATATCAAAAGAATTAGAAATAGCCAACAAAAATCTAATTGAAGTTAGTTTAGCTAGAGGAGAAAAAATCTCACCAAATTCAATTCCCTCAACTTGAGAAAATTATTTTTCTACTAGGTGAGCCTTGTACCTCTCCAAATTTCCTTCTACATTATACTTCTTATTGAATACCCACTTACAACCAGCCAATTTTCTTACAGGGGGTAATTTCACCAAGTTCCACATCTTATTTTTATCCAAGGATTTCATTTCTTCCTCCATAGCCCTTTTCCAAGCTTATTCTCACTTGACTGAAGTGCCTACTTTACATTCTTGGATCCTTCATCAATAATTGATATATTAAATATAGAAAAAAGACTTGAAGGGCTATATTTTTTTGAGAGTCTTCTCACTCAATCTGATCTCCTCAAACTTGGAGTTCTAGATTTTGCATCTTCAGCTTCCTCTTCACTTTCTTCCTCTAAATTTTCCTCTTTAGAATATCTCTATAATTCATATTCTTCTATAGCACCAGGTTCTACCACAGGTTCTTCCTCTTTTTTCAATTTTACTTGTACTATTTTAGGTTCTTTGCTTGGTTGCAGTTCCTATTTTGAAAACCCTTTTGTTTCTTTATTACGATTGTATACAATATTTTGTATTTATGGGTTCCACAAGTTATATCCTTTAACACTAATACTATAACCCATAAATATGCATTTTTTAGATTATAGTCTAGCTTAGTCCTTTTCTCTTATAGGACATACATATAAGCATCACAACCAAAAACCCTTATATGATTGAGAGAGGGTTTCTTACCAGTCCACACTTCCTATGGAGTCTTGTCCACCAAAGCTAAGGTAGGAGATATATTGATGAGGTAACAAGTAGTTAACACAAATTTTACCAAGAATTTCCTTTCTAACCCTAAACCACTTATCATACTTCTAGCCTTATCCATCAATGTTCTATTCATATGTTTAGCAACTTCATTCTATTGTGGAGTATACATAGTTGTTTTCTGCTTTTTTATTACATAATCCTTGTAAAAATTTTATTTTTAAATTTTCAAAGGTCTTTCTCACCAATATACCCATGCATTGATATCACAATATTTTCTTTGCTATAGGAATACTCAAAGCCACTTCTACTGTATTGTTCTCCTCTACAACTGAAGAGTTATTACAATCAATACTTACAACACTAGCTTCATGTCTGAATAGAGTTCCTATAAAAACTTCCCTTGCCAACACCAAGACTCCACAAACCATATTGCAACTATCCTTATTGAATACCATAGTAACACTTGTATTATTCATCTTACTCATGGATATCATATTCCTTGTCAAACCCAAAATATGCAACACACCAAGAAGAGTTTTAATTCTTCCATATTTTAACCTCAACTTGACTTTTCCTTGACCTATTATTTTATATGTCGAAATGTCTCCCAATAATATTTCACCTCCATTTATATTTTCATATTCATAATACCCCTCCCTATGAGGAGTCATATGAAAGGAAGCACCTGAGTCAATCAGCCATAAGTCATGGCATTCACTTGAGCATGTTGTAGCTAAGAATAAGTCACTTGAATATTCATTTGTGGTCTTCATTTTTGCAAAATTTCCTTCATCAGATGATCGGTTATTATCAGCATTTTTAGATTTGTACTCTCTTTTATAATGCCCTATTTTACCATATTTTTAGCATTTCCTCTTTTCTAGAGCAACAAATTTACCCCTAGTTCTGGATCAATTCCTTTCTCCTTATTTATTTTTTCTTATTTCTTGAGAAATTTTTGTCTCATTTCCTCAATATCAATGTTCCTACTATATCCTCTACTTTTAATGTAGAAGTATTATTGGTGATAGTCATAACTAGGTTATCCCACGAATCAAGTAATGAACAAAGTAAAGTAATACACTTTTTATCTTCATCCATTTTGACTTCAACGAAGTTGAATTGACTTACCACAATGTTAAAAGCATTTATATATTCATCCATAAAGTTACCATCATTCATTTAAAGTGAATATAATTTATTTCGAAGAAAGAGTTTATTTACCAATGAATTTGTCTTATACAAAGTTTCCAACTTATTCCATAATAATTTTATCGTGGTATTTGTCGATAAATTCAACAATACTGAATCAAATAAGCACAATTTGATAGAGCTCCTTGCCTTCCTATCAATTTTTAGCCAATCCTCACATGTCGTTGATGTTGGTTTTATTATTGCAATCATAATCCACTGATCTTTATCAACCAACAGATCCTACATCATGGGTTTCCATAACTCAAAATTTTATCCTTTAAATTTTTCAATCTTTACCCACATGATTCTCATCATTTTTATTCGTTTAGATTCTTTCGCATATGGCTCCCACTCAAGAATTAATTTATCATAGGGTTGAAACCCTTACTCCTCCAAAAAGGATAAAAATCCTAGCTCTGATACCAAATGAAGAGCAAAAGGCCCCGATAAACTAAATCTAGAAAAATAGTAAACACAAAATCAAAGAAAAAATAAGATAACAGATAAACACATAACATAGTAATTTACTTGAGAAACCCTTATGGTAAAAAACCCAGCACGATAATATATCATTATTGTATAAACTTAATTGTCTTCAATACAATAATGTTCATCTCTCATCTCTATTCAAACCTTGATGCAAGTGCAATTAAATAACAACAACACAAGAACAAATTTTACAATACCATGGGTGAAAAACCATGGGTTCAAATATTTAACCCTAAACAACCCATATGGGTCTAAAAATAGCTTAATAAACCCTAAAACTTTCATCGAGGGTTTTCAGCCTTGAATCTCGATAAGGATACATGAAGAGTGTCCAATACATTTTAGAGTTAACCCTACCAAAATAACATGTAAAATATTCAACATATTTCTAACAACTGGACAATTGGTAAATACTGCAAAATCCAAGATTTTTCATTAATACTACCCTAGATTTACAACAAATTATTGTGAATATTTTAGGTTTTAAAATTAAAAAAATTCCATCAACTTACTTGGGTGTTCCTTTGTCTAATAAAGGAAATAAAAATAATATTTGGATCTATTTTCTGGATAGAATGAAAGCTTTCTTGGCAAGTTGAAAAGGTAAGTTCTTAACCATGGCTTGAAGGTTACAACTCATAAATACTATATTGCAATCCATTCCTATTTATATGATGTCACTTTCAAGATTGCCAATAGGTATAGCATTGAAAATTGATAAAATTCAAAGAGACTTTCTATGGAAAGGTTGTAAGAAAAAATTTAGGTTTCCTCTTTGTAAGTGGGATAGGGTTTGCAAAAGAAAGAATATTGGAGTAGGCTTGCGAAATTGTAGACTTATGAATTTGGCATTAGGATCAAAGCTTAGATGAAGACTTTTCAAAGATCAAAGAAATAATTGGGCAAAAATATTACTTCAAAAATATATAGGTTCTCTTGATGCAATGAAATTGTTTAGGAAAAGAACTCTAACCAAAGGATCGTCAACATGGAACTTCATATCATAGAGTTTGCAATTGATAAAGAAACATATTAGATGGTTAGTAAATGAGGGGAGTTATGCAAATTTTTGGTTTGATGCTTGGTTGAAGCCTTATCCTCCTATATTTTTCTCAAAATGGAAATGATTGACTCAAGTATGCCTAGCATGTAAAGGTCCTGAGGTCAAAAATTATATTTATGAGCAAAAACTCCAAATCATGGATTTTTTTAGTAACCTAGTTGAAGGAGAGGAACTCAAACAAATTGCAAATGAACTTCAAAAGATGCTTCAAGATTTTTATTTGCCAATTTTTACATGAAAGGATGAGTTGGTTTGGAATTTATCAAAGGATAGTGGATACTCGGTTAAGTTGGGATATGAGGATTTAGAACAATCAAAATTTTCTTTTTACAAATATTTTCCTTGGAAGAATGTTTGGTCATTAGAGGCTCTCCCTAAGACCTCAAAATTTATTTGGTTAGTAGTTCAAAGTAATATTCTTACGGGAGAGAGTCTAAAAAGAAGAGGATATTATGGACCCTTCATATATTCCTTATGTGAGAAGGATATAGAAATGTTAGACCATTTACTTCTTCATTGTCTATTTGCTCACACCATTTGGGGTAATTTTTTAAAAAATATGAAATTATTTTGGGTAGCTCCATAAACATTGAAAGAGGATAAAATGTTAGATAAATAATTTTAAAGCTAAAGCATTATGTATTCTTTGGAGGATTGGCCCTACCATTATTTGTTGGAATTTATGGATTGAAAGGAATAATATAATTTTTAAAAATAAATATCAAAATCATGCCCAAGTTTGGAATCGTATTAGTGTCTCTCTTGCAAAATATCTATAAATATGGTCCTTGTTATGGGAAGCCTCAATTTCAAAAAAAGAGGTGCTAATAACTTAGCTATAGGATTTGAACATACATGAAAGAGTCATGTGACAACGGAATTAAAACAAAGGATCTACTTTGATCTATGGTAAAATGGAAATTTCCAAAAATTGAATTTATAAAAATTAATTTTGATGGTGCTTTTAAAGGAAATCTAGGAAAAGTTGGTTGAGGTGGTGTTTTTATAAATAATAAAGGCAAAATTCTCCTCACTTATCATAATCATATGGAACTTCAACTAACAACTATGCATAGGCTAGGACGCTTCTTACAAGAATTAAAATTGTAGCAAAAAAAGGATGCGAATATATTTCAATTGAGGGAGACTCATAAATTATCATCAATGCTATTAACAAAAATGGATGTGGAGAATGGATAAAAAATAATATTGTTGTTGATGTTCATCATCTATTACTAAAGGTAATCTCCTGGCAGTGTGAGCATATTTATAGAGAAGTAAATTGAGTTACAAATAATTTAGCGAATTATGGTGTTGATATTCATCCTGGTGAAATTCAAATTTTAGAAGGCAACTGGCCAAGTGAGATTTTATGCCTTAATAAAAATGATGTCAAAGAGTTGATTGTAGAAATATAACACTTTGAGGAAGTTAAAGAATATATTTAAGAGAAAAAAATGAAAAAACTATGATAAAAATTTATGTTGCAAAAAATGTAATATTTTAGTAATTTGATGGGAGTGGCCCCAATATAAGCCACATATAACGTATTAAAAAAAATAAATTATTTATGAAAGGAACATTTCCCAAAGGATTGCCAACATGTAACTTCATATAAGATATTTTGCAATTGATAAAGAAACATATTATATGATCAATCAATGGGGGAGTTATGCAAATTTTTGGTCTGATGCATGGTTGAAGCCTTATCCTCTTATCTTTGACTCAAAATCGCAACCATTGGATCAAGCATTCCTAACATGTAAAGGTCCAAAGATTAAAGACTATATTAATATGAGCAACAACTCTAGATAATGGATTTCTTTTAGTAACCTAGTTGAAAGAGAGGAACTAAAACAAATTGCAAATGAACTTCAAAATATGATTCAAGAGTTTTATTTGCCTATTTTACACGAAAGGATGAGTTGGTTTGGAATTTATCAAAGGATGGTGGATACTCAATCAAGTTGGGATATAAAAATTCAAAGCAATCAAATTTTTCTTCTTCCATAGATTTTCCTTGGAATAATATTTGGTCATTAGTGGCTCTCCCTAAGGCCTCAACATTCCTTTAGTTAGCAATTCAAAGTAAGATTCTTACAAGAGACAATTTGCAAAGAAGAGGATATTATGAACCATTAGGATGTGCCTTTTGTAAGAAGAATTTAGAAACATGAGACCATTTAATTCTTCATTGTCCCATTTGAGGTTAATTTTTAAAAATATGAAATTATATTGGGTAGCTCCATCAACGTTGAAAGAGTTGATGAAATATTAGATAAATTTTTTAAAAAAGTTGATTTTAATTGTTTAGTGGAAGCCCAAGCCTCCATTTTTTAAATATAAAGCTGATCCCACATCACTAGGCCAACTTATGCTCTGATTTTGCCCCTCCCCATAAGAATATTTGATTAATATTGTCCAAATTTCTTAGAGCATCCTTAGGAATACTCAAAACTGAGGAACATATATGAGAATAGATTGTAAAACAAATTTAACCAAAGTGAACCTACTTTCAATAGAAGTCCATTGATTGGTCTAGTTGTTCAATCTACTATGTATCTTCTCTATTAACCACCCTCATTCTAATTTTTTTCTTGGCCACATTTAATGGGACTCCTAGATAAGAGATTGGAAGAGATGTTTTCTTGAAATTCAAAATACTTAAAATGTGGTTTCTAGAGTATTTCTTTTTTCATCTTAAAAATCACTTTTTTTTATTTTACCATAGAAATTGTTGCTATCAATACCTCATTAACCTCTTCCTTGATAAGGGAAGATATTCCATGTAGACTTTCTTCTTGAACCTTAATATTCTAGAGAGATGTAAAAAAAGTTTCTCAAAGTAATCAATGGCAATTTTTTTCATCCCATCCCAAGAGTAAACTAAAGTACCCCTCTTAGTCTTCAAGGAAGATACGAAGTTTGAATAAGTAAATGTTATGTAACCATAAAGACATGTCATTGGAATTTCATCTAAATTACCTTACTTTGAAACACGATAAGAAAGGTCCCTTTGCTATTCTCCTAGAAATAATTATGTTACCTTACTTATGGTCACTTCTGGAAACGTCTTATTTATGGAATTTGGCACAACAAATAGTTGATTACCCAAACATTCACAATGACATGAGTATGAGTATGAGTACGAATGATTTATAAAAATTAATTTGTAATCAACTTCATATATTTTTCTTCCATCTGCACTTTTAGAAGAAAGATGTCTTTGGTACCGAGTATCTTCGAGTGGAGATCAAATAGTGTGTTCGACCCATTCTCCCTATCTCATTGGATTTTTGGGATTATATAGAAGTATTTAACACTCCAATATTGAGGGAAATTGGATCATCTTGAAGACTTTGCAAGGGATGCCTCTTTTGTATCCAATACTCAGAATGACTGGAAGGAAACCCCCCAAGCACATATTTTCAAGGCTGATCTTCCTGGTATTTCCTCTTCTCCTTTTCTCTCTGTTTCTCTTAAGTTATTATCTTCTTTCTTGGCTCTTAAAACAGGTCTCTCTGTTTCTCTTAGGTTATCATCTTCATTTTTGGCTCTTAAAACAGGGGACGGGGTTGTCTGAAGCTTAAATTTGTTTATGGCAGGTCTGAAAAAAGAGGAGGTGAAAATAGAGGTAGAAGACAAATAAGTGGAAAATGCAGCAAGGAACAAGAGCACAAGGATGATAAGTGGCATCAAATTGAGCACTCGCATGATAGATTCCTATAACTATTTTTCCTCCCTAAAAATGTGAAGGTGGAGGAGGTGCAGGCTATGATGGAAAATGGAGTGTTGCCTATGATAGTTCCCAAGAAATCACCACCTAAACCTGAAGTCAAATCCATTGAGATCTCTATTTAATCCGCCAATAAGCCCAAACGGAAGAGATTTTGAAATATGTAGCAATTTTAAATAGGTAGCTACTCTGGTGTACTGCTTGTAATTGTTGTAATAGTGAGAAGGTGTTCATGTAATTGAAGTCTATATAATTGTTGGATTGAATTTATGTTTGCAATAAATATCGTATGTAACTATGATATTTCTTTGTGTGGCTGTGAAGGATTTTTGTAATTCATGAAGACACCATCCAACTATGATAAATATGAGATCCACGAAGACACCGTCCAACTAGGATGCTTCAAGAACTTGTCTAATGCTTTTCAATTTTTTTTTTTTTAAAGGATAGCATTCACCATAATCTATTTCAATAGATTAGAAGATAAAAATAAGAGAATAAATAAACAAAAGAATAGTTTAAATATACAAAATAGGAAGAGGTAGGTGTCCTAATATAATGGATTAGTGGTTGGGGTGTTTATAGTAGATAACTAATCCCTAATAATAATTATATATCAGTTTAACCTTAATCTAGCATAATTTGACTTAAATAATAAATTACAAGTTTAATTATTATATATAAGTAAATACATCAAATCACACCTACAAGATTAAATAAAGAATACATTATATATACTTTTAGGCTTACATAAAGAGCATCCATAGGATTACATCACCATTGTCGACATTGCTCAATAAGGTTAGATTATTGGTATTCTAACATTCCTATAATTTGAACTTAGGGGTCAAGGAGAGAATACATTAGACATGGTAACATCTTCCTCTCTAATAATTTCTAAAATGGGCCAAATAATATTAATGATGAAGCATGTTATCTAGTTTTATAAAGATACATAGACTAGAACAACTCTTCCATGAACATGAAGTCATGACTTCACTTTTTGGATAAAAAATATTGAGTTTCCTATAAGAAGACCATTAACATGTAGTATAGTGACCATGATTTATCCTCTAATATCAAAAGTGAATATTTATGATATATAGGTCTTCTCCTAAATATTATCATGAAGAAAAATATGCATATCCATCTAAATTCCTTCCCTGAGGTAAATCATTGAATAATCAATCTTCATTGCCTAAGAAGGACTTATAGGAACAAGGCATTATTTGAAGCATATTCATATTGCCTCTCCAAAATTATATTAGGTTCTTAAACTTATGTCATCAATGAATACAACTCAAATTTTTTTTGCAATCTAAAAAAGGCCTCAAACACTTTCATACACAAAAGCTACTAAGAAAAAATATAAACCTTCAAATATTAGAAGGTGAATCAATGAATCGATGCCTTCCACATGCTAGAATATTATAAGATCCATATACCAACCACGCCATCAGGTTGAGAAAAATAATAAGACATGGATGAGAAAAATACCTTAAACACTTTCATACACAAAATCTATTAAAATAAAATAAAATATAAACCTTCAAACCTTATATGGTGAATTAATGAATCAATGCTTTCCACATGTCATATGATAATATCCACCTACCAAACACATAATCATATGGAGAAAAATAAATAAAAATGGATGATATTTGAGCAAATGACCTTGAGCATAGAAGAAATCCTTAAAATTGCTAGGCTAGCCAGTTGAATTGATGCTATGATTGGGATTAAAGGAGTGTGCTTATCCCTTACCCCTTGGGATAACAAATACATGAGCATACATGACACCCTTCCTCAAAAACTAAAAAATGATATTGCTAGGACTCAAACCCTTGTCCTCATTATTGAAAAGTAGCTTACCAATTGCCACACCAACTCATACTATTGAAAGAAATGGATCACCATGCTTTTGACATGGAACAATGCATCTAAATAATATGCACAAAAAAATCACTTAGAAGGTTTGAATTTGGTATGTCATCAATGCAAAATATTATACCACCACCCATTGTCTATATATCTCCAATGTTGGTGGAAACTAATGAATCTTTCTAATAAGACATTGTCCTCTTGAAAACATTATTTTCTTGTCTTGTGATGATTTGATTTATGACCTCAAGACCAAAGGAATTATAAAATATTCATGTTGACTGATAGTTCAAAAAATTATGCTAGGAATGACAATGCCATGGCTTCGAGGTCATCCCAAAAAAACCTTAGAAATAGATATATTGCACATGAATTTACACAAAAAAACCTTGGAAATAGATCAATCGCCCAAAATTTTGCACAAAACAAATACCAAAATGTTGGGGGGATAAAAATAACAACCATGAGGCTTGAAAAATGACCTTATCAAAGGTGGTCTTAAATATATACCATGCTATCCAATGTTGTTACCTAATGTTGACTTGTTTTTTCTCTATAATTAGGATAGTGTACATTAAGGGGGAATGTTAGAATATTAATTTGCACTATACCTTCTATTTTGATACTTGTCATGTTCTCTTGACAGTTGTCACATTTTTCATATAGGCTTATGCTTATATATTGTAACAAATTTCTTGTATAACATATCTCATATTTTCAATCCCAACATTTGGTATCAGATCTTAGGTGCTCTCCTGCCCTGAGTAAACCCTTGAGGGGGGATTTCCCTCATGGAAATCCTCTCTCCCACATCATTTTTTTCCCTATTTTTTTGAAAATAAAGGAGTATGCTCTCTATATATTAGAAACCAAACTTTTTTCAAAAAAAATTATGGATGCATTTTTTATTGGGAGGATAAATTTTATTTTCATGTGTAGCACTAGTGTTCAATGGATTCACATTTTTTTATGGATGGAAAATATAGTGGTGCCCAAATCTTGTTATTTGTTGCGTTGAAGCAAATAGAACCTTCCAATATTGAAATGCATGGCCTATACTAAAAATGGTCGTAGGTGACTACAATGTTTTTTTAATAAATATGATGGTCTATGCAGGTTATATTGTTGAGCATCGAAAGCTAGTGAGAGAGGGCAGATCTGTTTTATATCTTTGTAGTGTCAGTAATCCCTCTACTTGCTGCTTGTTTTCAAGATGGTCCTTTGGTTGTGATGCATATGGTTGAGCGATGCGTTCTGGCCTCCTTTGTCCAATCCACTTGCAGTAACAACATAGCCGTTGTTGAATCACCGTCACACAACATAGTCATTTAGAATTACCGCTTGTGAGGTGCATAATTTTTTTTATCAGTTTCATGGAGCAAAGCCACTTACCAGGCCACCTACTGATCCACCATATAAATCACATTGACTGCTCAGTGCACAACTACTAATTGAGTGGGTGGTATCATGTCGCAGAATAAATTTTACAAGGTTGAAATTTGCATGCATGCCATGACCCTTTATGGTGGAACAGGGATGTCAGCGATAGCATGTGGATTTGCATTAGCTGAAACTAAAAATACTAGAGTTGTTTGTAAATAAATGTTGTGCTTTCAATAGGAGTGTCACATGAGTATAGCAATTCTTGACCACACATTTCAAGTCAACTACAACAATGAACTAGCAAGTAAATCGTATCATGGACTTCAAACACAAAAATAGTGAGAAGCAAGAAGTGTAACAATGGTCAAATGGGTGGTCGCCATGAATTTTGGTGAGTGTGGTGGAGGTGTTCTTTAACATGGGATAAGGGCTCACCATTGCCATGCATTCAAATATTTCATTGATGTGGTGTGTTCTCTAACACGGTGAGTATTTTTTACATTGATCAGATGTTGCTCCCTGCACAACTTCACACATCATATAATGCAGATGCCTGATTCAAATCTGAAAGCTGATTTGGTTCATACCCAACACTCCATAATATTTGAAGCAATCATAGTCGTAGCTCACAAAAAAATAGTTACAGCTCACACATTTAGCTTTGAAGTTGTACATGATCATGGAGCTATTTGGTATATCAACGAAAGTCTAGGGGAGATTTTGCACATACGGCATTGATAAACCGATTGTTGGCTAGAAGATTTAATGCCAAACAAAAAATGTGCTCATTGTAATTTTTGGATACATAAAGTGGATCCATGGTGGAAGGGGCTGTGTGAAGGGGTTGTATATTTTTTTATATTTATGTGAAGCCTATTGATGGAGATAGAGGGCTTTCGATTTGAAGATCATGTGCCTACAAAAATTAGCACATTCTTATCTCATAGAAAATGTTGTTGTATTTTTCTTGGTATAAAATTTAGCGTTTCCCCATAGTTTACGACAAAAAATGTTGCTAAATCTTGGTAGACATGGATTTTTCCAATTGTTGCATTCAAACTGAGCATTAGTAGTGAGTGCAATTTTTTGTTATAGCCCGATTTTAGAGGTGGAAGATTTTTTCCTAATTTTTTGGAGCACGGCTCTTCCAGCCAGCCCAATTTTGTGAGAGATAATGCAATGGTCATCCAATGGATTCAACCTCTCCCATTAGGTGAAATGATGATGGTGTTATCATATCCACCTCAGCCAAGAAGAGTGCTAAGAATTTTTTGTACAAAAAGCCTTTGGCCTTGTTTGATCAATGTGTTGAGCAAGGTGCTGCAAGAAGTTTGTCATTGTTGTCAACACAGGCAGTTAGATCCAATGATGCAGTGGACAGACAGTGTAGGAGTCATTCAGATGCAGAGGACAGAAGTTTCCTGGAAAACAGAGATGACCCAGTTTCAAAAATTCGAAGAAAAAGACAAGTTAGAAAACTGTCGCGATATCGCGACATGTTTTCTGTCGCGATTTCGCGACAAGTCGGAGGAGAGAGAAGGCGCAATCGAAAATGTCATGATTTCACGACAAGTCGGAGGAGAGAGAAGGCACTGGAAAATGTCATGATTTCACGACAAGTCGGAGGAGAGAGAAGGCGCAATCGAAAATGTCACGATTTCACGACAAGTCGGAGGAGAGAGAAGGCGCAAGGCAAAATGTCACGATTTCACGACAAGTCGGAGGAGAGAGAAGGCGCAAGGCAAACTGTCACGATTTCATGACATGTTGGAGGCCAAGAAGCTAAGTCGAGAAACTGTAGCGATTTCGCTACATGTTGTTGTTTCGTTGGCCGAAGCAAGGAGAAAGCGTTAAGTGGAAAAGTTGTAGCGATTTCGCTACATGTCAAAATTTCGCTGGTCGAAGCAAGGAGAAAACGTTGAGTTGAAAAGCTGTAGCGATTTCGCTACAAGTCAAAAGTGCACAAAGCAAAGGTGTAGCGATTTCGCTACGGGTCAAAATTGCACAACACAAAGGTGTAGCGATTTCGCTACGAGTTGAAAAAGCACAACAAGAAGGTGTAGCGATTTCGCTACAAGTTGAAAAAGCACAACACGAAGGTGTAGCGATTTCGCTACAAGTCCAAAAATGCACAACGTGGAGGTGTAGCGATTTCGCTACCAATCTAAAGAGCAGAATTCAAAAGTTGAAGCAAAGTTGGAAGCACAAGGCACAAAGTTGTAGCGATTTCGCTACCGCATGAAGCAAGAATTGTACGGATGCCGAAAGCGTCGCGATTTCGTGACAAAGATGAGGATGACGTCAGCAAAAGTTGAAAGTGTCACGATTTCATGACAGGGTGAAAGAAAAGCCACTGGAAGCCGAAAGCGTCATGATTTCATGACAAAGATGAGGATGACGTCACAAAATGAAAGTGTCACAATTTCACGACAAGTTGAAAGAAAAGCCGCAGAAGTCCGAAAGCATCGTGATTTCATGACAAGAATGAGGATGACGTAAGCAAGAGTTCGAAGTGTCACGATTTCATGACAAGAACGATGGCAAAGCTACCAAAGGCCAAAATGGTCACGATTTCACGACAACAAGGACAAGAAGGCGTACGGTCTACAAATATGTCGTGATATCGTGACATGTTGGAGTTTGGAAAAAAAGGTAAAGAGGTGGAGAGGTTGAGGCGACAAAGTTGAAGAGGCGACAATTTTTAGGGTTTGAAGCCGACATCTTTCTAGGGATTTTAGGTAAAACTTAAAAATTTAGGGTTTGAAGCCGACAATCATTAGGGTTTAAGGCAATTATTAGGGTTTGAAGCCGACAATCATTAGGGTTTTAAGCCGACATTCATTAGGGTTTGAAGCCAATATTCATAAGGGTTTGACAGCTGACGCTCTTTTAGGGTTTAAGCCGACTACAGTCTCAATATTGTTCTTAAAGATTTCTTCTATAAAAGGAGGGTCAATTTAAGATGGAGAGTGACTTGTGCGAAGATAAGGGGTGCATGCAAAATTTGAAGTGCGCAGAGAGTGAGTCATTTTGATTGGAGCTAAGGCTGAAGTGATATTTCTTTTGTGACGAAGTGAAGAGTGCATATCGAATCTTCGTGAATTAAGAGCGCGATGTGCAGGGGTTGTGTTCCAAGTCCGAAGTGATAATGAGCAGACTGTAGAAGTGATCGATCATCTGATTGTAGCAGAGAGTGCGAAGAAGTACAGAGAAGCGGTCGGATAGTGCGAATCGTTTAGCGCAGAAGCAGCAGAATGCAAAAAAAAATAGCAGACTATGAGAAATGAGGTGAAAGTTTTATTCTGTAATTTTTATTATTGTCTTCCAAGTTGCAGCTTGGCATAAGGGGTTGGTGCCTCTTTCCAGTAGGTGTGTTGGTAAATTAGGAGTTGGTGCTCCATTCTGCCTGAAATAGATAAAGCAAAGGGGTTGGTGCTCCTTCCAGTTGGTGCTGGTAAAAGATATTGTAAAGTTGTAGCTTTGCATTGGCTGGATTTGGATGGTAGTCCAAGCAGTCATTTTTGAGGAGTAGCCACATTGGTGAACCTCGTTAAAATTGTTGTGTTATGTGTGATGCTTTCTTGATGCATTTAATATTTCTTTTATCTATTTTAAATTGTTGCTGGTTTTAAAACCATATGTTTTAGAAATTTTAAAGATCACACTGATTCACCCCCCCTCTCAGTGTCATTGTGATTACAACAATTGGTATCAGAGCCAAGTACCTAAATAGGCTTAAACAGCTAAGGTGATCTTGGAAGTTACGCAATGGCAAGTGGTGAAGGTTTCTCCTCGAACAAAGCACCATTGTTTGATGGGACTAACTATGCGTTCTAGAAAATTAGAATGCAGACATATCTCAGTGCTTTGGGTTTTGACATCTGGGGTGCAGTAGTTAATGGTTACAAAGCTCCTGCCACCGCTCCAACAGACACTACTGGTAAAAAGGCATTTGAATATGATTCAAAAGCAAAAAATGCCATCATGTGTGGACTAGTGGACAGTGAGCTAGTCAAGGTCATAAATTGTGAATCAGCAAAAGATATATGGGATAAACTAGAGAACATCCATGAAGGAGATGATAGGATCAAGGAGGCCAAGCTTCAAGCACATCGAGCTCAATACGAATCTTTAAAGATGGACAATGATGAGAACATAGAGACCTTCATGCAAAGAGTCAATGGGATCACCAATTCAATCAGAGGTCTCGGCGAAGAATTAACCGATGCCGCTATCGTGAAAAAGGTATTAAGATCGCTCCCTCCTAGATTTGATTCTAAAGTCTCTCGCCATAGAAGAAGCCAAAGATCTAAATAGTTTTAGTATGGATGAGATGCATGGTTCTTTGACTGCTTTTGAAATGAGAATAGGAAGGTCTAATCCCATAGACAGAGAAGCAACTTTCAAAGCCCTAAAAGGCAAAAGCACAAAACAAGAGTCTGAAGAAGAGGATGCTTCAGATGAAATGGAAGCAAATTTTGTCAGAAAGCTGAGAAAAGGAAAAGGAAAATACAAAGGAAAGCTACCTTTTAAATGTTTCAATTGTGGAGGCATTGGACACTTTGCTATCAAATGTCCTCTCAATGACAAGAACAAAGGTGAAGAAACTCAGCATCAAGAAAGAAGTGAATGGAGGAAGAAAACAAACTTCAGAAAAGGCAATTTCAAAAAGAAAAGCTTTATCTCCCGAAATGCAGAATCTTCAGAGGACAGTTCTAGTGAAGACTCGAAGAAGGAACAGGTGAGGCTCTCTTTATGGCATTTGAAGTAGAAGAATCAGAAGAGGCAGAAAACACACAAAAGAGAGAAGGAATGAACTCTGAAGTATCTATTGAAATAGGTGAGGCTGAAGTTGATTTAGAAGGTGAGCTGGTTTCTGCTCTTATGGAATGGAAATCTGAGAAAAGAAAGAATAAAAAATTGTTAAGGAAGCTTGAGGATGCAAATGACATTATAGCCAGTCTAAAAACACAGACAGAAGAGTACAAGAAAATGTCCGAAGATCTTGAAGTACAGGTAACCATGAAGATAGATTATTGTTGCAAATTGGAAGAAGAAAATGTTAGTCTTCGAATACAGATACAAGAGCTGGATCAAAAAATTAGTTGTCATTTAAAACGTGATGAAAGTTCGATGAAGCTGGACAAAATCCTAAGCGATCAAAGACCCACAGGTATCAAATTCGGTCTGGGCTTTACTGAAGGAGAATCATCAAATGGACCAAAGGCAAGCAATGTTGAACGTGAAAAGAGTAAAGACAAGAAACAGGTTGTTGAAAGAAAAACAAATCAGGCAAAAGAAAGCAGTAATGCCAGTCCTGAAATAGGAACTGACAATGACGGTTTTACCAAGGTCACACATCAAAAGAAAAGAAGATCCAAGGCTCCTGCAACAACTTGGCAAAAACCATCTTTCAGGTTCAATCATTATTTCTATGGTTTCTGTTTTAAATGTAATGGTTATGGGCATAAAATTGTGGACTGCAAGTACAATATAGGTCCTAGAAGTTTCACTAGTAGAAATGCTTTTGCTCCTCTAATGAGTTATGCAGTAGAATGCTTTAATTGTCACAACTTTGGGCATATTGCTAGAAACTGTCGCAATATTTCTATTTCAAATCAATCTCAAAAAAGAAGAATTCAACCATATAGGGCAAAACAAAATAGAATTTCTTCTGAAGGATATGTGCAAGATTCTGAAAAGGGGAAATCCAAGCTAGAACCCAACACCACAGTTAAAATAGAATGGAAACAAAAAGAACAATTTCAGAAAGAATAGGAATCTTTAATAGTGTAGAAAACTTTTAGAGCTCGGAATAAATGTGTACCGTGGATCCTTGATAGTGGGTGCTCAAGTCATATGACAGGTGATAAACAAAAATTTGAAAAACTACAGAAATATGAGGGTGGCTCTGTGAAGTTTGGAAATAATGATGGAGCCAAAATTATAGGAAAAGGGTCTCTCAAAATTAGTGAAGGGAAAATCAAGTCGGAAGAAGTTTTATTTGTGGATGGCTTGAAACATAACCTGTTAAGTGTTAGTCAAATCTGTGATAAAGGTCATGAAGTAGTCTTCAAGAAGCAGGGTTGTGAAGTCAGAAAAATAAACAGTGGGAAATTGATAGCAACCGGTTCAAGGACGTCTGGTAATCTGTACACACTCTCAGAAACTTCAGAAGGTACGTGTTTTATTGGACAAGAAGAAGAGAACTCGTTGTGGCATAAGAGGCTTGGACACATAAGTTTTGATAATTTGGTGAAAATCAGCTCTAAACAAGCAGTGAGAGATATTCCAACCATTAAGAAACCTTCAAACAATGTTTGTGCTTCATGTCAGAAGGGAAAGCAAACCAGAGTGTCATTCAAAACAAAAGAGTACCACACTAGCAGGCCTTTAGAACTTATTCATACTGACCCGTGTGGACCCATGAGAACTCAAAGCATAAACGACAACAAATACTTTATGCTGTGTATCGATGATTATTCCAGAATGACATGGATATTCTTCCTAAAAGATAAAACAGAAGCTTTTGAAATGTTCGGAACCTTCAAACAACTAGTTGAGAATGAAACAGGAAAAAGGATTAAATGCTTGCGATCAGACAGAGGAGGAGAATTCATTTCGAATGAATTTATAGAATACTATGAAAAATATGGTATCAGGAGACAATATTCAGCAGCCAGAACTCCTCAGTAGAATGGTGTAGTAGAGAGAAAGAACAGAACTATACAAGAAATGGCACGCACCATGCTGGCAGAAAACAAAATAGCAGATAGATTCTAGAAAGAAGCAGTTCACACAACAGTATACATTCAAAACAGATACATGTTAAGAACTCATGAATGCAAAACACCTTATGAGTTGTGGTTTGGTAGAAAAGCAACAACAAAACATCTCAAAGTATTTGGTCGTAAGTGCTACATCAGAAAAACCGATGACAACCTTGGGAAGTTTGAAGATAGAGCAGATGAAGGTGTTTTTGTTGGTTATTCTCCAAATAGCAAAGCTTACAAATGCTACAACAAGAGACTCAAGAAAATTGTGGACAGTGCAGATGTTAAATTCGATGAAGGGAGGAAACAAATAGTTAACTTTGAAGAAAACTACCCAATCTACGAAGAAGTAATTGAAGGAGATGAGGTGCATGAAATAGAAAATACGTCTGCAGTTGATGCAGATAACTTATCCGATGACTCAGAGGTGCAAGAAAACAAAAAATTCAAAATAGGCAGCTGGGAGAAAAATCATCCTAGAGACCAAATAATTGGAGATCCCACAGCTGGCATTCAGACAAGAAGGAAAGTAATAAGTAATTACTCTCTCTTATCCAGCATTGAGCCCAAAAACATAGATGAAGCAAGCAAAGATGATAGCTGGATGAAGGCAATAAATGAAGAGTTAGATCAGATTGAAAAGAACAGAACTTGGGAACCGGTACCTAGACCTGCAAATAAGAATGTAATCGGCACCAAATGGATATTTCGAAACAAATTAAATGAAGACGGTCAGGTCATTAGAAACAAAGCAAGACTGGTTTGCAAAGGCTATGCACAGGTCGAAGGCATTGATTTTGAAGAGACTTTCACGCCAATGGCCAGACTAGAAGCTATTAGAATGTTTTTGGCACTAGCAGTTCACAAGAACTTCAGAGTTTATCAGATGGATGTAAAATCTGCCTTCCTAAATGGGAAACTTGAAGAAGAGGTCTATATTGAACAACCAGATGGCTTTCAAATTAGTGAAGATCCTAACCTTGTCTGCAAATTAAAGAAAGCACTGTACGGATTAAAACAAGCACCACGGGCATGGTATGCAAGGCTAGATAATTATCTTTCTCAACAGGGATTCAAGAAAGGATTAGTGGACAGTAATCTGTATGTAAAAATAGAAGGTGGGCATCTCATTGTTCTAGTGGTCTACGTAGATGATATCATATTTGGAAGCAACAAAGATGAATCTTGTAAAGACTTAGCAAATAAGATGCAGAATGAATTTGAAATGTCTATGATTGGTGAACCTGTCTTACTTTCTTGGGCTACAAGTTAATCAAAATGAAAAAGGCATATTCATTTCCCAAATCAAATATGTGAAAGAAATGCTAAAAAGGTTCACTATGGAGGACTGTAAGCCAGTCAGCACTCCCATGACAACAGGCTGCAAATTGAGCAAAGAAGACAAATCTCCACCTGTAGACCAAACCATGTACAGATCTATGATTGGAAGTCTACTATATTTAACGACCACTAGACCCGATATTCTCAGTAGGCGCTTGCATGGTAGCTAGATTTCAGGCCAGCCCCAAAGAGACTCATGTGACAGCAGTTAAAAGGATTTTTCGGTATCTCAAGGGCACCATGGAGTATGGGTTGTGGTACCCAAAAGGCAAAGACTTCACTCTTATATCATATTCAGATGCAGATTGGGCTGGATGCGTTGATGACAGAAAGAGTACCAGTGGAGGAGCATTCTATTTGGGGGACAGATTGGTTGCATGGCACAGTAAGAAGCAAGAGTCAGTTTCTTTATCTACAAGTGAGGCAGAATATATTGCAGCAGCAACATGTTGCACACAAGTCTTGTGGATGAAACAAACCTTGAAAGATCTAGGTATTAATTTTAGTGAACCAATATCAGTAAAGTGTGATAACACCAGTGCAATTAACATCTCTAAGAATCCAGTAATGCACTCACGGACAAAGCACATTGCTATAAGGTATCATTTCTTGAAAGAGAAAGTTGCAGAAGGAGAAGTTAAATTGGACTATGTCCCAACTACAGAACAAGTAGCAGATATTTTTACAAAACCTTTGCCCAAGGAAGTATTTGAGTACCTTCGAAGCAAATTAGGAGTAGTCACACTTCCTAAGAAGTGACTAGCTACAGGGATCACTTTCTCAGGGGGAGCATTTGAGTATTTGACTATTCTTTTGCTCATGATCATAATTTGTGCCAGATGCAACAAATTGTGCCTGAGAAGTGTGAGGATGGACTCGGGGGGAGTCTGCAGCAGCCCTTTGGTATTATTGACAAAGGGGGAGAAGAGTTACAGGAATGTACATAGGTGTTGCCAACAATTCCAAAGGGGGAGATTGTTGAGCAAGGTGCTGCAAGAAGTTTGTCATTGTTGTCAACACAGGAAGTTAGATCCAATGATGCAGTGGACAGACAGTGTAGGAGTCATTCAGATGCAGAGGACAGAAGTTTCCTAGAAAACAGAGATGACCCAATTTCAAAAATTCGAAGAAAAAGACAAGTTAGAAAACTGTCGCGATATCGCGACATGTTTTCTATCGCGATTTCACGACAAGTCAAAGGAGAGAGAAGGCGCAATCAAAAATGTCATGATTTCATGACAAGTCGAAGGAGAGAGAAGGCACAGTTGAAAATGTCATGATTTCATGACAAGTCGGAGGAGAGAGAAGGCACAGTCGAAAATGTCACGATTTCACGACAAGTCGGAGGAAAGAGAAGGCGCAAGGCAAAATGTCATGATTTCATGACAAGTCGGAGGAAAGAGAAGGCGCAAGGCAAACTGTCACGATTTCACGACATGTTGGAGGCCAAGAAGCTAAGTCAAGAAACTGTAGCGATTTCGCTACATGTTGAATTTTCGCTGGCCGAAGCAAGGAGAAAGTGTTAAGTGGAAAAGTTGTAGCGATTTCGCTACATGTCAAAATTTCGGCAAGCAAGGAGAAAACGTTGAGTTGAAAAGTCGTAGCGATTTCGCTACAAGTCAAAAGTGCACAAAGCAAAGGTGTAGCGATTTCGCTACGAGTCAAAATTGCACAACACAAAGGTGTAGCGATTTCGCTACGAGTTGAAAAAGCACAACAAGAAGGTGTAGCGATTTCGCTACAAGTTGAAAAAGCTACAACACGAAGGTGTAGCGATTATCACTACAAGTCCAAAAATGCACAACGTGGAGGTGTAGCGATTTCGCTACCAATCAAAAGATCAGAATTCAAAATTGAAACAAGTCGAAAGCACAAGGCACAAAGTTGTAGCGATTTCGCTATCGCATGAAGCAAGAATTGTACGGATGCCGAAAGCGTCGTGATTTCATGACAAAGATGAGGATGACGTCAACAAAAGATGAAAGTGTCACGATTTCACGACAGGGTGAAAGAAAAGCCGTTGGAAGCCGAAAGCGTCGTGATTTCACGACAAAGATGAGGATGACGTCAGAAACCGAAAGTGTCACGATTTCGCGACAGGGTGAAAGAAAAGCCACGGGAAGCCGAAAGCGTCGCGATTTCACGACAAGAATGAGGATGACGTAAGCAAGAGATCAAAGTGTCGCGATTTCGTGACAAGAACGATGGCAAAGCTATCAAAGGCCAAAAGGGTCACGATTTCACGACAAGAAGGATAAGAAGGCGTACGGCTACAAAGATGTCACGATATCGCGACATGTTTGAGTTTCGAGGAAAAGTTACAAAAAGGTAATAGAGGATTGAGGCCGACAAAGTTGAAACGGACGATTCTTTAGGTTTGGAAGCCGACATTCTTCTAGGGTTTTAAGCGACATCTTTAGGGTTAAAGCCATTTTAGCAAAAATTCTAGGGTTTGAAGCCGACAATCATTAGGGTTTTAAGCCGACATTCATTAGGGTTTGAAGTTGAAAATCATTAGGGTTTTAAGCCGACATTCATTAGGGTTTGAAGCCGATATTCGTAAGGGTTTGACAGTCGACGCTCTTTTAGGGTTTAAGCCGACTGCAGTCTCAATATTGTTCTTAAAGATTTCTTCTATAAAAGGAGGGTCAATTTAAGATGGAGTTGGACTTGTGCGAAGATAAGGTGTGCATGCAAAATTTGAAGTGCACAGAGAGTGAGTCATTTCGATTGGAGCTAAGGCTGAAGTGATATTTCTTTTGTGACGAAGTGAAGAGTGCATATCGAATCTTCGTGAATTAAGAGCGCGATGTGCAGGGGTTGTGTTCCAAGTCCGAAGTGATAATGAGTAGACTGTAGAAGTGATCGATCATCTGATTGCAGTAGAGAGTGCGAAGAAGTACAGAGAAGCGGTCGGATAGTGCGAATCGTTTAGCGTAGAAGCAGCAGAATGCAAAAAAATAGCAGACTGTGAGAAATGAGGTGAAAGTTTTATTCTGTAATTTTTATTATTGTCTTCCAAGTTGCAGCTTGGCATAAGGGGTTGGTGCCTCTTTCCAGTAGGTGCTGGTAAATTAGGAGTTGGTGCTCCATTCTGCCTGAAACAGATAAAGCAAAGGGGTTGGTGCTCCTTCCAGTTGGTGCTGGTAAAAGATATTGTAAAGTTGTAGCTTTGCATTGGCTGGATTTGGATGGTAGTCCAAGCAGTCATTTTTGAGGAGTAGCCACATTGGTGAACCTCGTTAAAATTGTTGTGTTATGTGTGATGCTTTCTTGATGCATTTAATATTTCTTTTATCTGTTTTAAACTGCTACTGGTTTTAAAACCATATGTTTTAGAAATTTTAAAGATCACACTGATTCACCCCCCCTCTCAGTGTCATTGTGATTACAACACAATGTTGTATTATTTTGATGGTGTTCACTACCATTTTGCTTGCATTAATTTTTTCCCACTATTTTTTGACCTGATTTGCTACTCGATGTATCAAATTTTCTACTTGATGTATTATAGCTCGACTCTGAAATGCATACTCGTCGACTTGGAGGCATCATCACCATCCCCATCGGTGGGTGCAAATTCAAACAGAGAGGGTTGTTTTGGAGCTCGCAATCACTCATCCTAGTCTTATGGAACATCACTCAAATGCTTTCCTGTGCCAATGATATTATGTTGAATGGAGCATTTGAAAACATATTAGAATTTGTATCTATCTTGAAAGCTTTTTTCCATTGCCACTTGTAGTTCTTGGTGCCCGTGATTCATCATTAGTCGATGAAGTAAGAGGACGCATTGAAATTATTGATGCCCGAGGAGAGTTGATTTATCTGGAATTTGTAGAGTTGATAATATATCTTGAAAATGAGATTTATCTAGCATTTGGAGAGTTTCTCATAGAAAAATATGTCTACTCTGAAGTTGAGTTTCTTTTTTTTTTTTTTCGGCTCTTTGACTGTTGAAAATGCCCCATAGTTAACCAACAAAAAAAATAAGATTATCGGCAGCAGTTATAGCAAAATTACATAGAATGTGCTTATGAGGAGGAAAATATGTCTGGTGCAGAAGAAAGCACCATAGAAATGGAGATGGGTGGTATAGTCCACCACAATATTTTTTCGATAAATTAGTTTTTTGTCAACCCCTAAGATATATCCATGTATTATTTTTTAACTTGCTTTTATTAAGGATGTTATGTGTTGGTCATGCACGTCACATCATGGAGATGGAGCTTGAAATTGTACCTAAGTCCCACAATACTGTGATCTATAATGATAATGATAATGACTATGAAGAATACGTCATCTCCACCATGAAATCATTTGCCCATGTTTGTTTAAGATTGTACACCATTTTTTTAGATTGCTTTTTCTATTCGAGGATGTCACTTTATTGCAGATAATGATATTTCATGATGTGTGCTATCCATATCTGACACCTCCATACTCCTTTCTATTGCAATTCCTGAGTAGCTATAAGCCACGTAGTTGATCTCAAGGATCTGAACGTGTGCGTGTCCCCATATCCGGTGCCTAAATATTTTTTTTGTAGCATGCATATTTCTTCCTCCTGCTCGAGCATCGAAACCATAGCATGGTTTATAGCCTGAGATTGCATGGCACAAAAATTTTCCTACCTCATGCATCGAACATGTGAGTTTGTTTTCACCTGGAGATCATATTGAAGTCAAATTATATTGGTTGTTCAAAAGTACCCACCCTCGTAAGCTTGAGTTCATTTGATGCAGAAGCATGGTGGGCCCGATGTAATGTAACCCAGTATGTTGTTGAAAACTTTGTAGTCTCAAGGAACGTTAGCTCCAAGGTGGCAGTGGTAGTGGCTAGTTTGAGAGTTTGGCAATCGGGGGCCATGGGCCAAGTGAATGTTCACATAATCCCTATGCATGTGCCTAGACACGTCATCTATTTTTTAACATTTGCTTTATGTGAATGGCCAACAAGAATTAGGCACATGTATCCCACAAATAAGTGGGATGGTTAAATGATTTTTTAATCAAAATATTCTATAACGGGGGGACATCTTATTTATTGGGGCATTTTATTTAAAAATGAAATCTATGTAAAGGGTGTCTTTTATCATGTGGAAAGGCTACTTTAGTTTTTCAAATTGTATGGAAGGAAAGTGGGGACTTGGCCTTTGTATGATCTCCATGGTAATTTTTTAATATTTTTTCCACATGGGCAGTGGAAATGGAAGGCCCACATGGCCTTAAGTATGCTTTTTAGTTTCACAAAAGAGCGATGCTATCATTGAGCGATGTTTTTTTCTTGCCTAGATAGGCATGCTATTTTTTTATGAAATGAAGGCCCCATTGAGAATGGAACATAGGGGTATTTATAGTTGTCGAAAATGTTTTTTTGAGATGAACACAATGGTGGTGTCCTTTTCTAGATTTGAGGTAGTTTAGCATGATTTTTTAGCCTCAAATATTGTTGTATTCTAGAGTGCATTTTTGGTTGAACCCAACACTCTATGTATGTGATCCTAGTATCTAGTATTCTCCTCTATCATACTTGGCAGATGCAGCGGCTAGTTACCCATGCATTCTGATAAGATGAGGTGATTACCATAAGGACACCTACTCTAGGGACTACAGACATAGACACCCTAGACTCTATCCGAGGATTTTTTGGATCAAATTTTGAAGACTACAAACATAGACACTTCATAATATTTTATTCTCTCCTTTATTCTTCTCCTCCATTTGGATTATATGGCTCATTTTATTGTATTTTTTGAGTGCATTTTTGATAGATATCGACACTCATATAGCTCGTATTTATTTTGTATTAAGGTCCATTTTTGGTAGAGATCGACACCTTATAGATTGAGTTCACCATGAGGGGGTATGATATTCATGGTGAATCTAGTTAGTGACCTATAAGAGGAAATATACCTAGAGGATGACCTACAAAGGCAACAAACTCATGGAAGTGACTGACCCTGAGGCACTTAGACAGTTGACCCAGAGGCAACAGATCCAAAGAAGTGGCTAATCCTAAGGCAACATAATGATATGTATACACTATTGATCTAGCATTATTCACAGTTGGAGATCCAAGCGCAAAAAACATGAGCCTAGACCAAATCATGTAATAAAGGAGGATGATAGGGTTCTTTTAGAGAATTCAACATTAAGGGGGAATGTTACCTAATATTGACTTATTTTTTTCTCTATAGTTAGGATAGTGCACATTAAGGGGAAATGTTATAATATTAATGTGAACTATGCATTCTATTTTGACACTTGTCATGTTATCTTGACACTTGTCATGTTTTTCATATAGGCTTATGCCTATATATTGTAATAAATTTCTTGTATAATATATCTCATATTTTCTAGTCCCAAAAAATGCACCTAGTTGTTTGCTACCAAAAAATTGAAAGAATCACATATCCCAAGTCATAATATGTTGCACTTAATAGACATAGAGTGCCAAAATGATGGACACAAAGTGTCCAACTCACATCCTTTTAGATTAATGTGAGTCCTTAACCAACATGCCATGCACATTTGTCTAATTGAGAATAAAAATGTCATATTCCTTGAAGAATGATGTCATATGTCCAAACAAATAAAAGTAAAATGAAGTTAGTGAGCCTAATTAGCTTGGAATTTATGGTTTGAAAAAAATAATAAAATTTTAAAAAATAAATTTCAAAATCATGCCCAAGTTTGGAACTATATTATTATCTCTCTTGCAAAATGTCTATAAATATGGTGCTCATCATGGGAAGTTTCAAGTGTAGAAAAAAATATGCTAATAATTTGGCTACATGATTTGAACATAGATAGAAGAGTCATCTTCGATAGTGGAATTAAAACAAAGGATTTACTTCAATCTAGGGTAAAATGGAAATATCCAAAAATTGGGTTTATCAAAATTATTTTTGATGGTGCTTTGAAAGGAAATTTGGGAAACGTTGGTGGAGGTGGTGTTTTTAGAAATAGTGAAGGCAAAATTATCCTTACTTAGAATCATATGGAACATCAACTAACAACTATGAAGAGGCTAGGGAACTCCTTATAAGGATTAAAATTGCAATAAAAAATGATGGAAATATATTTCAATTGAAGAGATTCACAAATTATGATCAATGCTATTAACAAAAATGGATGTGGAGACTAAGGATGGAAATATATTTCAGTTGAGGGGGATTCACAAATTATTATCAATGTTACTAACAAAAATTGATGTGAAGACAAGATAAAAATAATATTATTATTGATGCTCATCATATATTACTAGAGGCAATCTCTTGGAAGTGTGAGCATATTTATAAAGAAGGAAATTAGGTAGTAGATAATTTAGCCAATCATGATGTTGATCTTCATCTTGGTGAAATTAAAATTTTAGAAGGCAATTGGCCAAGTAAGATTTTATCTCTTAATCAAAATGATGTCAAGGAGCTGATTGTGGAAACATAAAACTTTGAGGAAGTTGAAGAATATATTTAATAGAAAAATAAATGAAAAAAATATGATAAAAAGACATGTTGGATATGGTTTAATTGATATAACAACAAATGTAATATTTTAGTATTTTGATGGGAGTGGCCCCTATAGAAGCCACATATAACTTATATATATATATATATATATATATATATATATATATATATATATATATAGAGAGAGAGAGAGAGAGAGAGAGAGAGAGCGTCTGTCTAGCTAGCTGGGAAGGAAAATATTGCCTTGTTGAGTTCAATATTAAACACCATCAAAAAAATATTTATAAGAGTAAATATCAAATGTAGAGCAAAATTGAGGACTATGTCATTATAACTTGGATACAAATGACAATGATAGTAGGATATTTTGGAAATATTATTCTACTAAGATGCAATGTTTACACATTAGAGGTGGAGTTTTGGTATCATGAAGACTATTATAGGAAAATATAACTTGGATACAAATGATAATGATGGTGGGAAGTTTTGGAAATATTACTCTACTAAGATGCAATGTATAGACATTAGAGGTGGATTTTTGGTATCATGAAGACTATTACAGGAAAATATCATAAATAGTTTATATAAAAACACATTGAAATGACTAGCTATAGTATCATAAAGACTACATTTTTATGAAAAAAGGTGTAGGTTTCTAGCTATAGCAACTTAATTGAAATGAAAGTTTGAGAATTTTATTTGTTTGTAAACTCTCAAGCTCGACAGGAGAGCGTTGTGATTTTTCATGGGTAGAGGACCCGAATCCAACCCTTTTCTTAAAGGAAAAAAAATTGAATATCAAGAAAATATATGGAAGAAAAAAATTAGAAGACAAGATATGTACTACTTTAGCTCCACTATTGATGAGAAGAATCCCTTATGTCACATATCATTCCTACATCCATCACATTAAAACTTTAAACCTTTTATTTAGAATATCTAAATCTTTTTTTAAGGTCCACTTAACAAATAAATAAATAAATTAATACTTTTGTAAATCAAGGACAATGCAATGATTAGGACTTTGGCCTCTCTTTGGGGAGGTCCAAGGTTCAAACCACAACATACCTAGATAGAAATAGGTTGGATGGTAGCGGTTGAGTGTTTACCAATTATTTGTCCCAGTTCAATGCTCTTGAGAGTCAGGGGTCCTATTAACTTTGTCTAATCCAATAAACTAGGGTTTATAGTAGCAACACCTAATGGTGTTGTCGCCCCTATGTATTTTTTTTTTTTGGATAATAAGGGGTTGTACTCGGGTCCCCCACCCTTGAAAAATTACAACTCTCTTCTTTAGAGCTTGAGAATTTATAAATAGATACACTTCTCATCTCAATTGAGATGTTATAGCTAGAAATCTACATCATTTTACATAAATTGTTTGAATTCTTATTTTCATTTTTTGGATCTTTTCAATTTTTTGTATGAATACAAATATTCTAGAATTCAACATCCTTCTTGATATTTTCCTATAGTAGCCTTCACAATGCAAAACTCCACCTCTACTATCTATGCATTACGTCTTAATAGAGTAATATTTCCAAAATATTACACTATCATAGTCCACTTTACCAAATCTGAATTGCTATTTTCCTTCCTAAAACCAAGTGCAACCACAAAAAATATAATAAATAGTTTATATAAAAACACATTATTGTTACAAAATAAAGCATATATTACCAATGGAAAACATTAAAATAAATCTTAATCATTAATTGATTTAGGCAATCAACATTTTCTTGTTAGCTTCAACTAAACTTACTACTTCCTCTAACCATGGAAAGGAGAATTTAACTTCATGATCCTAAATAAAAACCCCTATATTGGCTAGCCTATTTTCACAATTTTTTTCTTTCATTAATGTATGTGTAAAACTAATTTATTCAAACTCTTTAATAAGATATTGAATTGCCATAATTATCTCTTGTATGTTCCATGAAGCTTTAGATTTCCTCAAAATTACATTTATTACTATGAGAGAATCACCTTCCATCCATATTATGTTATATTTAATTTATTTGCATATTTTAACCCTTCTATAGCTGCTCAATCTTCAACTTAATTATTTGTCTTAAATCTACCATTAAAATATTAATGAGACAAAATCTCTCTTTTATTTCTAATTATTCATCCTCCTCCTATTGGTCCTAGATTTCATTTATATGCTTCATTAAAATTCAATTTAACCCACTCCACATCTGGTGGTTTTCAATTTATATTATTTGTTTTCTTTTTACTTCTCGTATACCCAACATCATAATTCCATTTAATGACTCGACTCCATCTATCAAGGCTCTCTGCTTCCAAATTAGGGACTGGGTGAGTTGATAGGTATGGTTTAGACTCTTATATGGCTAAAAAATATATTCCTTTTCATTACCTATAAAATGTTTTCCTTTACTTTAAATATTCTTCTATTCCTTTCTAGCCATATAGTCCAAAGTATTGTATCTTTTGATATATTCCATATTGTTCATGAAGCCTCACTTTTATAAGTGCTCTATCATTGCTTTAAATAGTATTCAATCCTTCTAATCATTGCCATGTTATTACCAAACATATTTTTAGACCCCTAAAATGCATCATGTTTAGGAGACTACTCATATGGACATCCTTGCAGACCATATGAATGATCTTGGACCTTTCCAAGACAAAGCAGTGGTTTTAACCACTCAATTTAGGCTTATTGGACCTATTCAACCTTAGTTGTGGATGGCATTCATAGCTAATATCTTAGCCACGGTTGACACTCATGGCTAGGGTGCTAGATACATTTGAGAGCCATGGCTAGACCTATAACTATCTTGGCCTCTTGAGCCAAGCCAAATTGGTTGTTACAACTACATTTGTAACCAATTCGAGTGGTTTTGAGCGAAGAAGCTTCTACATTCTTCCTCCCAATTGCTCCAGCATCCTAATTATTGATCTTGGCTTCTCAAGGAAGCTAGAATGAGTATTTGGGAAGGCTATAAGACCCCCTCCAAATTTGGGAGAAATTCTAGAAGAGTTTTCAAGTTAATGCAGTGAAGCCCTATCGAATTAGAGAGCCACTTACAACCCTTGAGGAGTGTCTACATACTGTCCATTTGGATAATCATGACTGTGTTTGAAGCAATGAGGATAAAAAGAGCTTTAGGAGTAAGCTTTGCCAATTAAACCACCTTCATTGCAAATTTGAGTGAATTACACCACCAATCTATTCTAGAACATCGAGGCGACCCTTGATCATCAATTCCTTAGATGAATTAGGAGTTTTGGGCCTTGTTTTCAAGAGAAAGAGGATTTTTAGGCCTTCGCTATGGTAATGACCTTGTTCAAGGTCAATTCCCACCCAAATAAACCCAAAAAAACTAAAACCCACCCACTAATCTAACCTAGATCTAAACCTAACTAGGGTGAGGTTCATTACCAATTGTTTACTGAGTTCATTTTTCCCATTACTTAATGTGATTTATTTTGTTAAACTGGGTAAATTTGAATGAGAGAGACTACGATGCTACCTTAGAAGCATCAGATCCACCACTAGTCTATGCCTTTGGTTGGTCCAACATCAGGTTTTTCTTGGGTTTTTAGCAGAGTTCTGGATCAAAATTCTTATCTCACCTCTTAGAGCTCTCACTATCAATTTGCAGCAGGAAATAATGAAAATAAAAAATCCTAAAATTTGATTTTATATTTCTCACTTGACCCTTAACTGTGGATGTTAGACATGAGCATAGATTAGTTTTTCATCAACTGTGGGTGTTAGATGTGGCTAAGAAACTTGCTAAAATTAGCTACATCTAACAACTATGGGTACCAGGCAACAATAAGTTCTCTCAAATTTTCACTGTAAAGAGCTTTAAAATGCAAAATTAAAAATATTCAATGGTTCAAAAATCTTAAAAATTTTAAAAATAATAAAAACATAAAATAATCAGGTGTTGTAGGTGAGTTGGAGAGGAGACGAAAATCCTCCAAGGGAGGTCCCAGGTTCAAATCTCCACCCTACAAACAAGTTGAATTGGGTATCCAAAATCCAATTGATAATGTTGGTACGGGCAGGGTCGGGTGCAACTCCCGGGTGACTTTGATGGTGTATAACCCCCTGTTCGTGGTCTCTCAGACCAAGGCGACCTCGCAAGGGGTTTTTTTCTTAAAAAAAAAACATAAAATAAATCAAAATTCAAATGTTCCTCGTATTCAGTTATATACCCTATACACTTGGTGGTTGTAGCGACTTGCGCTCCATGCAATCTGGTAAGATAAGTAAATTACCATAAGGCCATTTGGGTAAATTAGTCATCACTAAATTGAAATGTCTTCACTTCAATCTCAAATAAGTCCATAGCAACCAAACTACCCCATGGGAACGAGGCATTCATTTCATTTCTTTTATGATATTTTTAGTAGATCATTGAACATAGTGATTCAACACAAACCTAATTGGAATTGCTATCATCTTGATTCTCTAAGAAGGCCATTATGGCCGAAATACTTCATGGGATAGAGATATACAATTACTATTAACAATTGAAATCATGGCTGAAATAGGCCTTGCCATATAAAAAATGAAAAAGTCTTAAATCGTTCAAATTATTCATCATGGTCAATTGATTCATTGCTTTATTAATTGTCCTTCCCTCATTGAATCGTTGCTTAAGGGGGTAGTCATAATATCAACAATCATAATCAAAATCAACAAAGGATCACTCGATCATGTAAATTATGTTCATCTTATGAATCATTGCCAAAAACTATCATAAGATTACCCTTTTATGGGTCAAAAAGCAAATATGAAATTTAAACTTGAAGCTCTCCACCTATCGAAACAATTATAGCACTGATGTTACCCGATTATCGTTGGACATGTGAAAGATTTGCAAATTTAAGCCTTCCATCCCATTGTAAGCAATGATTCTAAGATGTGGATCCTTTTGCAAGATTGGGGCATCTAATATTGATCATATCAATTATAATCATTCAACCTACAATATGGATTTAGGTGGTCTATTTTTTCTCAGCATTGTGTTTTCCCACAATGCATCCCAAAATGGGTATCTATAGACACCTAAAACATGTAATGTTTAGGAGAATACTCATATGGATATCCTTTCAAACCATATGAATGATCTTGGACCTTTCCAAGACAAAGTAATGGTTTTAACCACTCAATTTAGGCATCTTAGGTCTATTCAACCTTAGCCATGGATGGCATCGTAATGGTTTTAACCACTCAATTTAGGCATATTAGGCCTATTCAACCTTAGCCATGGATGGCATCCGAAGCTAAGATCTCAATTGCAGTTGAAACTCATGGCTAGGGTGCTAGTTGCGCTTGAGAGCCATGGCTAGCCCTATAACTATCTTGGCCTCTTGAGCTGAGCCAATTTTTTTGTTACAACTACATTTGCAACCATTTTGGATGGTTTTGAGTGAATAATATTCTGGATTCTTCCTCCCAACTTCTCCAACCTCCCAATTCTTTATCTTGAATTCTCAAGGAACCTAGGATGAGGAGTTGGGAAGGCTATAATACCCCCCTCCAAATTGGGTATAAAGTCTAGAAGAGTTTTCAAGTTAATGTAGAAAAGCCCTATCAAATTGGAGAGCCACTTACAACCCTTGAGGAGTGTCTACATGTTGTCCATTTGGATAATCATGACTGTGTTTGAAGCAATGAGGATCATAAGAGCTTGAGGAGCAAGCTTTTCCAATTGAACCACCTTCATAGTAAATTTGAATGAATTACACCATCAATCTATTCTAGAACACTTAGGTGACCCTTGATCATCAATTCCTTAGAGGAATTAGGAGTTTTAGGCCTTGGTTGCAAGAGAAAGAGAAATTTCCCCTTAGTCGTGGCTATCAGCTACATCTAACAAAGCCAACTATGTTTAAAACCTGCAACTAGTGTTTGAAGCTCTTTTCCCTCCTTTTTAGCCATAGGATTACAATTTTATTCATGCAATTAGTTAGATCCAGCTTATATTAACCTTAATTTTCATATTTGTATGGTTAATTTGAGATATTAGAGTTAGCTTTGTCCTTATTTTATCATATTCACTAGTTTGCATTAATCTTCTTAGATTAGATCTATTTCATGCTTTCATTGCAAATTATGTACTAGATTGACTAGATTTACTATTTTTCAAGCATGCTTTACCATAATTTAGATATTTTGTAAGCATATTTACAAGTCTTATGCTTTCTTTGCATATATGCCATATTTATTGTAATTTCATGGTCAAAGCCTCATCATGAGAGGCCTCATATGCTTCTATTTGTGCTTTTTTGTTTCTTGAATGCAGGATACAAATTCTTGGCAACTTTAAGGCACTTTCAAATTAATTTCTTCAAAGCAAGTGAGAAGAAGGCTTAAATAAGGCCTTAAGCAGTTCGTGTCGAGTCTATAAGGCTTGTGGATTCCACTAACCCAGTTTAGGGGCTTTAAAACATTGTATTTATTGTATCAATATTTTTGTATCCCTAAGAGAGACCTACTTGTAATCGAGATTTATCATGATTTAATAAAATAAGGCTTCATATTCTTGTTAATTTATTGTTATACATGCGTTATTGCTTTATTATTTTTATTAATGATACAATAGCTTAGGTGCATGCATTCTAGGATCATATAGATGGTGATCACGATGGGACCCGTAAAATTTGTTATTAATTGATCTATCTATGTTTTTGTGTTATAGGTCTTAGCCATGCTTGACAGCCACAGTGCACAATCTAAACCATTTTTGAAACCCGTGGCTAGCATCTAAGTTGTGTTTAATAGCCACAACCAGTAGAAACCAAAAAGAATAGATAGTAGGTAGCCTGTCTCAACAGTAAATGATGGATTCTAGGTAAATCCACTATGCTACACTCTGTTAATTTGCTATTTTTCTTGCTGAGTAGTTAATTGGAATATTTAACAAAAATATAAAGAAAAATGATGAAAAATTGTATGTTTTCTGTCAGCCGCGGCTAACAACAGCAGCTACCACTGTCAACTGTTGTTATCAATAGCGGTTAGAATTTTGGGTTGTGGCTCTATCCAATGACCAGCTTTGTTGCTTGTTGCACATAATATTGGCTAACAGTTATCCTGTTTGTTAGAGTCTACATGTTTGAGATCTAATTAGAGGCTATTTCTTCATCATAAATATTGCATTCTCTGAACATCATACTATTTTTCAGACTTGCATTTTTTAAATGAAAATGCTTTTTTTAGGCATATAGGAAAAAGCATGATTTCTCTATAATGCACTTTGTTTTTCATGCAAAGCTTAAAAATAACCCTCACACACCATGTCACATTTAAACATTAGTGAGTTGAAATTAAAATCCAACCACTAATAGAGTCCAACGATGGTAGGTTTCATCTCATCTATTGGCTCAAATCCCACAAACTTGTTCTATTGGCCATTACCGGATCCAAGAACCAACGTAGCTTGTAAAATTTGCATGTACTTCTCTTCAAAGGGTATAACGCTGACCAGGTGAGACTAGGTGAGGAATGGAAGGACCTGTGATCCCTAATAGGATATGGATTTCATATCCATACTTTGATTGGTTTATGTGATCAAAATTTTAGATGAAAACTACTTAAACTAAACAAGTATATCATCAACAAATCTAAAAACACGATGAGATTTAGTTTATGATACAACACACCTAAAACACACTGAAATAGTTTAGGGATCACAAAGAAACTTTATAAAAAAAAATCATCCTTATTTGTTTTATTTTCTCTAAAATTTACATAGGAGATAATTCAATAATTGTCAACACATGGATAGGTTGACCTCGATTCATAACCAAGGAGGAGGTCAAAACTCCAAAAAACACATAAAACAATGTGTTGGACTCTCAACCATAGAATCATCCTGAATGATGTTTGATGAGTATTAGAGGGGACAATTCAATGTGTGGGGATTCTATTCAGAATACCCCAGTAAGAGGATGTAACACACACTCCTTGAGGGATAGATCTGAGGGTGGCTCAAGGCCCCCATCATCCCCTAGTAGACAAAAATAAAATTTGGCCAATCAAGGGGAGGAAGAAAGGGCTACATCAGAGTTTAGATCCCTACAAACTCCAAACCCTAGTGGAACTAGAAGGTTCACTATAGATTTAGCCACAGTTGGAGTTAATGGTATACCACCAAACATACCATGGAAAACTAGGTAGCTAGATGGATTAGAATAAGTCTTAGGGAAACTAGGTTATAAAGCCTCTTCTACACATTCTTTCTCTATGAGTTCATGCAATGAGATCACACATAGGCATACCAAGGAGCCAAGAAAGTGCTCAAAGTGTGCTCGTAGCGTGGGTGCTCCATCCACACAAGGGAATACAAATAATAGACTATAGCATAATATGAATATTGTCTACACAGGTAAGAGCAAGAGTATTACAAATAAGTCTGTTGGAGCCAACACTAATCAAGCCCCTATAATAGAGCTGAAAAACCAGAGGTCTCACTCTATCGACCATATAGATTGATCTTAGAGGTTGGATTTATATCAGATGCAACGTATCTTCCAAGACTAATTGTAAGACGTGCAACCAGAGTGCAAACACCTTGAACATGAGGATTTTGAGCATTAAAGGTTGCTTAGGAAATGGTTGTATGAATAATGCATGAGAGAAAAATGCATCCTAGATCAAAAGGTGTGTGAGGAGAGAGTATATATTAGCACAAGCTAATATTTCCGCTCGAAGTGAGTATAGGGAGTGCAATCAAAGATGTGCTACGTTATAGCCAAAAATATGCCCTAACCAAGCTAAAAATTGTACCCATTTTATAGCCAAAAACATGCTACAATGCCATGCACTTGCATAATGTGGGCATAACTAGTACATAGAAGTAGAAGGAGATGATCAATAATAGTAGTGTCCTGAGATATCCTTAGTAGATATGGAGGATAAGCCTAGTCCTCCACCTTGTCCTAAGAATAATATACCTCCAATATCTCCACAGAGACCTCTAAGGGAAGAGGAAATCTTGTCATCACAAGCATACAAAGCCTTAGCAAAAAAGGTCATAGCTATTGAGAAACAAGGTATGACTTATCAAAAGCCAACTTTGAATAAAATTCATAATGTGCCCTTGTGCTCTTCAGTTCCTAGCCCAGTATATCCCAGGCATTTCAAGATGACCAAGCTAGATAAATTTGAAGGTGATGAAGATGCACAGGATCATGTTACGAGTTTTATGAACATGTGATTTCAAGTATAGAGCAACAATACCTTGTTTCTCATAACCTTCATAATGATCCTTTTGGGCCTCACCCTAGAATGGTTCAACCAGTTGAAGAGGCATAGCATTACTAGCTTCGAGCAGCTGGAAAATGCCTTTCTTAAATGATTTTCCTTTGGCATCAAGAAAAATACTAATCTGACTGACTTGGCATATCTAAAGCAGTACGATGATGATCTTGTCATGGATTATGGCAACAAATGGAGAAAGTTGATGGCTAAGCTCCCATTTTCTATTCCTACTAGTGAACTAACTCATATGTTCACCAAGATTTGTGCAAAATACATCTCATTATTATTGCAATTGCAATAATATCAAACATTTGAGGAGGCCTTATCTCAAGCCAAGGTCATAGAGGATATCAAGTTGCAAGAGAGTGACATGAAACTCCAGATTAAAAAGGAGTGGAATAATAAGAATACTATGAACCAACGCCAGTAGGCCAAGCCTGCACAGGTAAATTAGGTGGTTTTGAATCAACAAAATGGGAATCAGGGCCAACAGCAGTAGAACTATCAAGCTCAACCTCCCCCTACATAGTGCAATCAGTGCAATAATAATTAGGGTAAAAATAAAGACCAGTGTCCTCGCTAGTTTATGCCACTATCGAAGACTATGACATCAATTTTTAAAAAATTATGTGAGGCTAAGGCCATAAATTTACTCGAGGTCAAATTACTTGATCCTAATCAACCTAGATCAAAATAATTTAGATAAGATCTATATTGCTCGTACCATAGACAAATAAGGGCATGACATTGAAGGATGTCATAGTTTTAAACATTTGGTGTAGAACATGATTGACAAGAATGAGTTAATCATTGAAAATCCTCATGCTCTGAATAATTTGAACATGGGGATATTCAAAAATCCCCTAACAAACGATGAGCCCCTAAGGAATAATGTTGGGCAAGTGAATCAAGTGTAGATTGAATTGCTCACACAAGGCTTTGTCGGTCTGGTGAACATTGTCACCAAGAACAAGAGGTATAATCATCCAGATCATTCTCCTACTCCAATCATAATTCAAGTTGCACCCCCTTAAAGGCCAGCATAAAACAATCTTCCAACCTCACCAACTAGACTGGTGATGACCATAAGAAATAGGATTATTCAAAGCCTACAGATAGTCTCAACAAAGCTATCAATTTATGAGATAATACAACAGTCTCCTAAGCATAGGGAGATGCTAACAAAAATCATGAGGTCCATAGAGATTCAATCCCAAGACCCATAAGAATTTACTAATTTTATGGTATATGTGAAACAGTGTTAAGAGCCTATGATTTAGTTTCATGATCACAATATTAAAATGGTATCTACTATTATAGCGAACCCACCACTTCATATAATTTCATGTGTAAACTACACACCTTTCAAGCAGGTGTTGATCGACATAGGATCTTCGATCAATATTATTACTACAAAGGCCTTATCACATTTGAAATTTCTAAAATCGCATATTGTGCCCTTGAACTTCACACTATGAGCATTTAATGATGCATTATGCTTGACGGTTGGCACTATAGTCTTGCCTATTCAGGTTATATTGAAGACCATCCTAGTGATGTGTCGTGTGCTGGAAGGTGCGATGTAATATAAAATCCTCTTAGGTAGGCTTTGGATAAGAGAGATACGATGTGTACCCTCAAAACTACATCAATTTATCAAGTACATACATGAGGGGCAAGTGCACATGGTTCCTTCCAATGAGGAGCCATTCAAGTATGTAAATCAAGTAGATTTGTCAGGATATTTTATACTCCCTTCGACACATCTAGATATAATACCAACATCACCAATCAGGAATCCAAAAGGTAAATCAAAGGAAGTGTGTATTGGACCTCCAACATCAGCACCGTGACCATCTACTTTGACCAAGCCTACGAAATAAATGATACTTAGGAATGATTAGAAGCTCAAGGCAGTAATGGGTAAGAAAGAGATAAAATAAATGCCCAACATAGCAACTGCTAAGGTATCTAATCCCATGAATGAGGAAAATGCACAAAATGAAGTTGAGGAGGTTCTTCAGCCTACCTCACCTATTTCTTTAGTTGGGTCAGTTGTGCCACAGGTGACCATTCATTTGGTTAATCTTAGGTTAGCAGAGTACATAGTGTAGAATGTGAATTTCACACCTTTCATCGAAACAACACAAGATATGGGTAGACCTCAAGACCATTGCTTTCCTGTAGAGATGGTGATACCACTAGGGATTCCACCCAACCAAACCAACTTCATCTATGGAGGCCTTGATCAAATTGCAAATTGTACACCTATGGACGAAGACGATGATGAATCGTTTGTAGTGAACATTCATTATCTGTCCAACCTAGAGTTCGTCCTTCAATATTTTTAGCATTACCATTGGCATGGTTACGGTCTAGGGTTTTTTGAGCAAGGATGATGAACTTCATATGATTCATGATATCATTTGTTAACTGATCAATTTGGGTTGGGCTATAATATCAAAGGTCAATATGAACTTCTAGCAGCATCTCTTGATCGCCTGAATCTCAGCTTAGAGGATGATGTGGATTGGAACCCCTACCATCCTAACCCTTCTCATTCACGAAGGGGTAACTGACAAGTGACCATGGTTGTGTTGAAAATTTTGAGTAGTTTTGTTTTCATTGATGTCAAAAGGATATTGGTTTAATGTCATTTTCTTTAAGGACATCAAGTGGTTTTTCCAAACGAAAGAAGGTCTTGGAAAGGAATAGGATATAATATTTAGTTTTAATATTATATGCCTAAAAAGGGCCCAAAGGATGAAAACCCAAGAAAGAAGAAGCAAGTTTAAATTAAATAATAATATTTTCTTATTATATTATTTCGAGCCAAATAACAAGGTGAAGAAAATGAAGTCCAAATTGAAAAGACCCATGAGCAATTTTCAAAGGTTTAATTTAAATTAAAATATTTTAATCTTTGATTAAAATTTTACCTTAAATTAATAAAGGAGGCAAAGGTTTTTAAATTTAATATTAAAAACTAAACTCAAATTTTTAAATTCGAAAAAGGGCTGACATGAGAAATTAAAAGGCAATGTGCATTTATATAGGAAATGTTTTTCATTTTCCAAAGTCTAATTCGAACACACCTTCGTATGCGAATATCGAGCGCTGCATCCAAGAGGAAGACAATTTGTGTTTGAAAGTGCTTAGAGGGAAACAAGGCAACATAGGTTACGTGGTGGTTTGATTTATTACCGACGATGGTAAAACATATGGTAGTTGGGATAGTGTTAAGGTTTACATGGAGGAGATCACGATTCGATCAACGCACTCGACGTTTTTGAGGCAAAGGCAATCATTTGGCTGGCTCATCATTTTCATGCGATAAGTTTTTGTGGAATGGCATGCATCGTGTGTTTCATGTGGGTGCACAACCCACTTGGTGGCCTAGCTTGGATCTAGGGAGTTGGGTGTGCAAGGTTTCATGGTCGAAACTACCAAAGATAGTTTTTGTGTGGACAAAAAAATCAAAGGTATGACATTCAATTTTATTTTCAAAGGTGTTGAAAATTAAGTGTGTTAAGATTATCTTGAGTGCTTGAGGGAGTTATAAGGTAAAGAAAAATTAAAATATTTTATTTTTATTTTTGGTGATTGAAATTTATAAGGTGTGGATATTATAAGGTGTATAAGGAATTTTGTCATGCATGTTGTTTTAATTAAATTGTTGAGTTAGATATTGTGAGTTTAGAGATTATAAGTTGTATAAGGGATTTTGCTATGCATGTTGTTTTAATGAAATTGTTGAGTTGAATATTATGAGTTTGGAGATTATAAGGTGTACAAAAGGATTTGATATTTTGTATGAAAAATAATTTTTGAGAAAATTATTTTGTGGAGATATTGAGATAGGTTGTGGTAACCTAACCCTAGTTTTGGCAAAGAAAATTTGATTATGGTTAAGACAGGTTTTGAAGACATATCTCCATCAAAATAAAAGGTATGGATACATCTTCCTTGTGAGAAAAATATTATTGTATTGGATGTTGTGAATTCCAAGTTGGAGTAAAAAGGATTATTTGGTAAGCATTGTTGAGTTTGATTTTAAGATATCCAATATTGATTGGTGAAGGTTTTTTTGTAATAAAGGTTGATGATAGAAACCTTGTTTGATAAGCATTGTTGGAAATATTGAGTGAACCTTCATGTGCATGATTAGGGTTTGTGAAAGATCATGAGTATCATTGTTATGTGAGGTTTGTTTGATAAGAATTGTTGAAAAATATTTCATTGAGCGATTGGTTGTGAAGAGCTGATTGAGCATAATTGATTAGAAGTGTTGGAGTGAGAATTCAAGTTCTGTGAAAAAAATTGTTCTTTATTTCTGGATTGAGTTGAAGGAGATATTAAAATTGATTGAGCATTGTTGTGAGTGTGAAGAATATTGAGTCTCTAATAATTCTCTATATGTTTTAGTGGTAAAAGAAAGATTGAAAGTGTTGAGCATTGTTGTGAGTGTGAAGCATATTGAGTTTAACAATTCTCTATATGTTTCTATGATATTGAACAAGATTTTGTGTAAAACTTGTTGGTTTTATTGAAGAGGATTTTGTGATAAATTGAGTTGAGTAAGCTTTTGTGGAATCTTACAATGCATATTTGAGAAATACTTATTGAAAAGATTGGGCAATTCTTGATGAAGACTTGTTGAGCATATTGGACAAGTTCTAGTGAGGACTTGTTGAGCAGAGTTGAGATAAGTCTTGGTGAAGACTTATTAAGTAGATTGGACAAGTTCTAGCGAGGACTTGTTGAGTAGAGTTGATACAAGTCTTGGTGAATACTTTTTGAGCATATTGGACAACTTCTAGTGAGGACTTATTGAGAAAAGTTGAGATAAGTCTTGGTCAAGACTTGTTGAGAAGATTGGGTAAGTCTTGCTGAAGACTTTTTGAGCATATTGGACAAGTTCTAGTGAGGACTTGAGCAGATTTGAGGTAATTCTTGGTGAAGAATTGAGAGCAGTGAGAGCAAGTTCTAGAGAGGAATTGTGGATAGATTTGAGGCAAGTATTTGAGAAGACTTGTGAGTAGGGTTGATTGATTTATTTGTTCAAACCTTGAGTTAGGGTTTGGGGTAGATATAGTAGATTTGATTTGTGATTGAGTCAAGCTTTGCGTTAAGACTTGAGGACATATTTGAGGATAGAGTTTGGTATATATTTAAGGATAGGTTTGTGCTAGAATAGAGATAAAGATTAAGTAGATTTGTGGTAGACCAAAGGACTGTATTTAGTGCAGATCAAAGATAGATATTGAGTAAATTTGTGCTAGACTGAAGGACTATGTTTAGTGTAGATTAGAGATAGATATTGAGTAGATTTGTGCTAGAATAAAGGACTATGTTTAGTGTATATCAGATATATATATTGAGTATATTTGTGCTAGATTGAAGGACTATGTTTAGTGCAGATTTGAGATAGAGCTAATAACAAGCTTTGGAGGTGACAGTGCAGAGGACAGTAGTCTCTAGTGGATAGAGATCCATTAGCTAGGGTAGTGAGGATAGGTCTTCTGATTGAGGACCAGAGTATTTAGTGGAGAGAGATCCACAAGCCAATGTAGTGGAGGCAATAGTCTTCAAGAGGTTCACCAGCCAGAGCAAAGGATAAAGAGTTCTCCTATGGATAGAGATCCATGAACCAGCTAAGGAGAATGGTGTCTCCTATGGATAAAGATCCACGAACTTGATTAGGTGATTGGTGTCTCAATTGGATAGGGGTACATAAATATTATAATAGGGAAAGTATTCCCAAGAGATTGATTGAGAAAATATTGGTGAAATATTTTCTTTTTGGAGTACCCCACATTGGGTAAAACATGTTAAATTGGTGTCTTTATTGTGTGTGGTGATTTGTGCATTGCATTGATTATTGTTGTTGATATTGCTATTAATATATTACATAATATTATTTGAGAAAGAAAATTAAAAAGTGGTCTTATAATATTCATCCCCCATCTCAGTATAAGCTTGTGTCCTTCAGGTTGCTATCAAACCACCTATGATCTATCACAATAATATTTTGGTGTAGGTCAATCCAGAGGATATTTCAAGAGTCGAATTGGTGATTGGAAACTATGAATATGCCAATGACATTGGAATACAAATTTAGAATTTGGTATTAATAGTAGATGTTGAATCAAAAGCTTCTTTTGAGGAGGTTAAAGAAAAATCCATTTCCAAAAAGGATGGACCATAATGTGATTCTGAAAAAGATGATGATGAGCAGTCCTCAAACGATGAAGAATATGAGGATGAGATGGAGATGGCCTACCTTAGGCCTCAACATTTATGTCATCTCATAGATCTAGTAGCTATAGATAATGGATACTTCATAGATGATAGTTATTATGAATATGATACCAAAATGGCCTACCTTGGGCCTTGGCACTTACGTCATCGCAATGAACCATTCGACATGGATGAGATGTATCAAAGAGTATATCTTGGACCTTGCCTCAATGGAATGTAGCATAGGGGTGTAGTATTCCTGATGGGGAGGTGATTTTCTAGGGCTAGGAATGATCAATATACAAATTCCAACTCGGTTACCAAATCGTACAACCGTACAGTCCTCCAAACTACCCTTCTATGATAGTTGAACAACTTGTACGGATGTCAAACTCTCACACTGTATGATCCCAAATCATACAGTGGTAAGGTTTGTACGCTTTTGCACTCATCCAAACTGACAGATTCAGTTTTGGAGGCTGTCGTACACAGTTTTGTAATCGTTCAACTCGATTCCCTCAAACTGCCAAATCGGGTAAGTCTATCTCCATCGCTCAGTTTACCAAATCGGGTAAATTTTCCTTGTACGATTTGTACGAACTTTGGTGTACGATTTGTACGAACTGAAGGTACAATCAGGTGCCAAATCAGATGCTCCAATGCCTCAATCTCTCTCAGGAATGTTTTGTAATGATTTAATATGCCAATTAATCCATTCTCCATGACATGCAAAACATCTTAACGGGGCTTGGGAGAGATTCCATTCAACTGATTACATACAAAAATCATACAATAGGGTTCATGACATCTTCCTCAATACTTCCATGCTCACAGATCATTCCTCAAGCTCCACCAATGCTATATTTTCTATCAAGAGGTTGCAACAATGCATAAAACTAAGCTAAAACAATTACCAGAAAACACATGCATCAAGATTCCACCATAAATCATCATCCATCATTGCCAGGATCATACACAACCTGTAACAAATATATTTATATTCCATTATATCATCAATATCATTACAATAAGGTTGTTCTATCAATCTATTGCAATAACTCAAAAGTAAACAAACTATCTCATTGGATTACAACCAGTAAGTACTCTATACATATCTATCAACAACCAGACCTACGAATTTGAAAATGGGGCCTTATATAACATTGCCTAGGCCATTCCAAAGTGGTTCCTGAGGCAATTAGTTATTTACAACTGCCCATCCATAATAGAATGCATAAAATTAGACTTTTACTAAGTCTAAAACCTTAATTAGCAAACTCATGCGCCATTTTATCCCAAAATTACATTTCCCGTGCATTTCATTACATTTCAGTGCACCTTGTATGGTTTTCCTTACATTGTATAGTTTGCCCTTGAATTTTACGGTTTGCCTCTCTGGTTGTATAGTTTACCTCCCTAGTTGTATGGTTTGCCCCTACCTATACAATTTACAAAACTTGGGTAAACTATCAAAACTATCAAAATTGAGCAAATCCCTTGATCATTTTCTCTTCTTCTAGGAGGAGGATTTGTTGCCTACATATACCCTCCCCTTTACTTTAGTTGGTGTCCTTGCTGACTAACATTTCTACTTTGATTGAGCTTCATAGCCCGCAATTATCTCTTGTAGATCAGATACTTTGGCTTGAAGAATTGCACGTTCATTCTTCAACTTGGCTGTGTAGCTTCCCATATCAACTGCTTTCACCCCATGGAAATTAGCTTTCTCTTCGGTAGTCTTTAGGAATTCCATCATTTGCTTTTCCCGATCAGTGGCACTCCTCTTCAATATTTCTTGCAAGTGGGCTTCTGTTTGAGCTACCACCTGAAGTTCTTCATTCTTTCCAGCAATAGTCTCCAGGTGGTGATGAATATCTACCTCCAAGGCATGAACAATCTCTTCTCTAACCTTCAACTATGCTTGCTTCTCCAGGACCAATTCATTATATCTCTTATTGTCCTTTTGAAGTTCTTCGATCTATTTGGCCTGTGTCACCACTTGCTCATTCTTCTCGGCTAACTGTGCTGCCATATATTCATCCTTTGCCTTGAGTTGTACCTCCAACTCCTTAATCATATCTTCTACTATCTGGGAGATCTATCACTTCTCTTCTTCAAGCACATTAACTCTAGTTTTAGACTCAGTATTTATGCTTGTCAGATCTTCCTCCAGTTTCTTTATTTTCTCCTCTACTGTAGCCTTACACTTCTGCAATTCTTCCTCCATTGCAATCATTTATTTTTGAGTGGCTTCCATCTCTCCCTTCTGAGCTTCCTTGAGCTGATAAACATGCTCCAATCCAATGCTCAACCACTCTATCCAATGTGTGAGAAAGTTCAACTTCCTCAGAGTGATAGCCAAATTTGTAGTGACCCTCTTGTACTCCAATTCTCCTATGTTCATCGGACAAGTTGGGTGACTAGTTCTATCCAAGTACAATCTCAGATACTGCCTATAGTTGGTTATCACTCCTTCTGGCAAGTCATCTCTTTCCACCATTGTGGTTACCTCCTCCCTAGGTAACTTCCATGGGTGTTGTACATGAATATCCATGATTCTCCTTGTACGCTCCTTATTGCTCACCCATTCTATTATTTTCTCCAACTCGAGAGACACTTGTTCCTCCCATAGTTTTAATTCTCCCATGCATCCAATACAAAACTATAATTTGGTGCTAGCTATGGCATCACCTATCTATGAGAAGAAATGTTCCACATCATCTTCTACTCCTCTTGCCTCCTCTTCTATTTCAATTCTACCAAACTATGGTACCTTCAAAAGGTAACTTGTTCTCATTCTCCACCATTCCTCTTCTGTAGGAGTTTGTTCTTCCTCTTCTTCCATGTGGTGGCTAGAGCTTCCCCCAAGCTCTCGAAGTGCTCTCACTATGTCTATATTCTCTCGAGATGAGGTCTATTCTACAATCTTCTTCTCCTCATCATCTTCTATATTCACAATCTCCTATTGAGATTGTTGTTATTCTATCTATTCCTGGGCTTTTTCTTGCTTAGTAGAGCCCACCTGTTGCTCTTCTATTACTATTTGGGCTACTTCTTGTTCCATACTACCCTCCTATTGTTCTTCCATCACCTATTCTTCTTCTTGATTGTGCTGAATTTCCATAACTATGATTTTTTCAACAATAGGTTCCTTTTGTTCTTGTGATGCTTTTATCTCTTCTTGTGCATCACTTGGGTTATTCTACTTTGAACTTCCTCCCATCACAAATTTGTAATGGGGCTTCTTCTTCTTTTTAGCCTCTTCTTCTAAAGCTTCCCCTCTTGCTTCAGTGTCCTCCTGAGTGGTGGCTACCACTTCCTATGCTATTTGCCTCACCTCCATATCCTTCAAAAAATTTGAGGCATCTAAGATTTTGAATTCATCCCATTGGAAAATTTATGGAGATACCACCATATTCTCTATTGTTGCCCAACTCTAGTCATCCAAATCTATATTTTCTGAATCTGAATATTCTTCCTCCTACTGATCCTTTTGTGCAGGCTCCTCTTATTTCTCTAAAATGAGATTCTTTGCCATTCTTTCCCATTGTCATATTATTTTTATTTGAATTGGGCTTACTTGTCTCTCCACATTTTCCTCCCCTTCCTGAACTGGTGGTTGCTCCTACTGCCATTGTTGTACTACTTGTTCCAATTCAGGTTCTAATCTTCTTGTTCTTTTCCTTCAATGATGTACATCCTCATCATCCGAAGGAGTGTCTTCTGATACCTCTATAGCCTGTTGATCCCTCTTGGTTCGAGGCTTCTCTGGAGTCACCTTCTTAATGGGTACTGATTTTACCCACCTCAAAATGGTTGGCTATCCTTCCCCAACTTCTTGAGGTTCTATCAAACCTAGAAAGTGGATCCCTAGTTCTATGATAACATTCAACAATAATCCGATGGCATGGAAGGTCATTCCAAAATTCTTTGGTCTCTTCATTAGTACTTCATGCATTTTCCTCTCTAGATAGGTACCCCAATCATACCGGATTCCTTGGGTTATACCTTCTACATACTGAGCCATCCAAATCGGCATCTCTATGGACCTTATATCACCTGACAGTTGAGCCATAACTATATTCATTGCACATGGCCAATCATCTCCTTTTAGTTGGCTCTATTTGATCCCTCGAGTCCCTGCACCCGAGATCTTTGCAGTCGATGACTTCACATTAGTCAATGTAGTAATGATGCGATATGATTCAATCAGATCCACCAACTTCTTAACTATCTTTATGCCATATGCTGGCAATCTGAATGTCTTTCTGAATGCATCTATGGTCACTTCTATTTTCACTGACCTCTTGTCCATATTAATGAAAGTAGTTTGGGTCATAGGATTATACGCCTGGACCATCTACAACAAATAGTTGTAGAAGAAATTTTTTTGGTGTGGTGGTACTTGTGCTATAATAGCTACACCAACTTTCTCAAACTATTTTCTCCATGGGTGGTTCCTATTCTGCTTATCACTCCACCACCACCTGCATGTATCTGCTCCATGTTGTACAAATGTAATATTTGTGATCTCCACCTGACCTTCCTCAGGTCTGCTACTCAGATCCTCATCCTGATCTGGAATGTGTACTTCACTTCTTAGCTCCCTCCTTGAGGTCCTTTCTTATGCCATTCTCTCCTCTCGGTGCCTTGGTGGTGTTCTTCTTTGATCAGCCCGCCAATAGTTCTACCTTCTCCATGACCTATATCCTCCTCTCCTCCAAGGATGAGTACCATGCCAATCATGGGACTAAAACTATCACCCTTGGTACTATCATGGATATGCTTCTCTCTCATGTAGGGGTCCAGGTGACCTTTCTACTCTATTGGCTGCAATCCACCTTAACCGATGTCCGAACTCTTCTATTGAGATCATTCTCTCACCATTCTCCTGGTTAACTTATCATCCAAACATCACCATATCCACAATCAGAAGCATTCCTAAAATCATACAATTTTACTACAAATCATACAATATGCTCTCCCTTGTACGCTTGTACGATTTCACCTTCAATCAGCCTCTTCCAGATCGTACAATGCTTCTTTTCCACCATTCAATTTTCAACCGTTCAATCTTCAAACTACCACAACTTCCTCAAATCGTACATCTACGACATGAAATCATATAGAGTGGCACTACTCCATACAATGACACTTTTTGGCTACCTCCCTCCATGGAATCCATACAATTCCATATGATTCCATATGATTTGTTAAAACTGCTTAAAATGGCCTAAAAATCACCAAGAATTGTATTGTCTTCTTCCTAAAATCATACAGTACATAATTTCCAAACCCTAGGTTGTAAAAAAATTTGAAAATTTGACCTCCTTTACCGAATCTTTCACCAACCCATTTTTCGGATTGCCCCGATCTTCCTTTTCAATGCTTTTTGGTAGCAATTTTCCAACTTTTCCACCCTTGGCACAATTTATCTTCAATTGATAAATTTTTGGTTATACTTTATGGTTGTACGACTTCTCCTTCCTTCCACTACCTTTTTCCAACCTACTTTTGCCTGATTTATTTGATTCTAGGGTTTCAATATCACTTTTCCTTGCAAATTCCCCCTTCGGCTCCAAGTTATCACTATTTCAAACCTTAATGCACAATTTTTCACCACCAAGTCCATACTTGGCCACCTTCTACCATTATTTCTTCGAACTTCTTGGTTGTACTTTGAATTTTCCTTTTCATGGAGTAAAACCCTAATTTTTCTCTTCCTCTTCCGGTTTGATTTCTTCGAAAATGAAAAGTACTCCTTGGTGCTAATTGAAATGGGTCCTCATAAATTCATATTGTTGATGAATTTTGCTACCCATATAGTCTTCTTTGTTAAATTGCATGCTTTCCACCTTCATCCTCCTGAAATAAATTCAAATCTTCTTTGTACGATTTAATGAAATTTGTAATTTTACCTTCTATTTAAAGCATTTCTCAAAAACCCTAATCCAATTAACCCTAAATTGTGCCACTTTGCACATTTTCCCTCCTTGCATGGATGATTGACAACTCAACATGTTTTTGAAAAATTTATCTTTTTCTCACTTTTTCCTCCAACCATTGCTTTTTCCCATGCATGCCGCATTAAATGGGGTAGTTGAAAATCGTACAACATGCCCAAAATCATACAATGTATGATCCAAATCATACAACCTACCTCTTTGTATGATTTCCCATGTTCTTTTTCTAATTTGACTTGTACGATCTCATAATTATACCTTTTTCTTCTTTCATTTTGCTTTGTACGATCTTATACTTAGAGAAATTTTTCAATTTTCTTTCTCTTTGAAGAGGCCATCATTTCTGGTTTTCAACCTACTTCCTTCTTAATTGCATCCCGAGGGATTTTCACAATTAAGGCACTTTTTTTTTTTTTTTTCTTTTCCTTTTTTTTCAATCCTAATCTATTTACACTTACCATCTTGGCAATCGTACAATGACATTCACTTGTACGATCCCATCAAATTCTTCTCTTGGAGGTTCAACTATAACATTCTGAGTGGTTGTGTCACCTATCGGTATTTGTTCCCTAGGCCGATCCATCTCCACTTGTGATGTTACCAAATTTCCTAGCCTTCCCCTTTCGTGTGTACAATTTGGGATTGTACAATTGCAAGTTGGAGTATCTTCACCTGGTGTCCTTTCTCCTTGTCGCATAGGTGATTGGTCCCTTGGTAGCGGTGTCCTTACTACTCTACTATCATTCGAGTGACTTCTCTACCTATCCCCTCAGATCAATTCTGGCTCCAGACTTGGTGATCGGATTCTTAGTTATCCCTGGTTTCTTTCATCTACAAAATGCACTCTTCCTCTACCAACAAGGCCTCTTCCATGTGAGTGTCTCCCCCATCCTATTCCTCTTGACATTGGGTTTCTCTATGCTAATGGTGATTCCTCCCTTTCCTGGAGTAATCCTCTACCACCCATTACTCATTGGGGTCCTTGTCATATTAAGGATGGTTGTCCCCATGTACGTCACCTTGCAGGATTTGGTAAGATTCCCCTAATTCTTGGTAATCCTCATAGATTCCTTATCCAATTCATACAAGCTAAGGGTGTATCTCCTAGCCATCTAGGAGTAGGGGGTCAGAATCTTCCTCACCCTCTTCCTCCTCTGATTGTAACATCACCTTTTTTGTCCTTTTCATTTCGTAGTTGAATACCTCTCCCCCTTCTGAAGCCTTAGGGGTCTTTCCCTATTCCTTCCTCCCATTGTTTGAGTATCAGGAGTTATCTCTACCAACTCAATGTTGGCTAGTGGACTTCTACTTCTTCTTGTACTTGGTGATAATTGTCGTAATGCTCTGATTCTATGATCTGCACATGCTAGGTGACATCTCCATCTTATTTCCTCGAAGTTTCTTTATGGGGATGATGTTGCCAAAACTTCTCTATATGCATCAAAAAATTCCATCTCAGAACTTGAATGATTATGATTCTCTTCTCTCTATTCCGCCCAATCTATTGGTAAATTCATCATTCTCTCCAATCTTCATACTTCTCTCCTTTGTCTTCTCAACTATCGATAGGCTATTATATATGCTTATGGTTCAAGGTTGGTTTGATGTCCTCATGGTCTCCCTATTTGTCGTTGTGTTGTTGTACATGTTGGGGGATCACGGTTACCTCGAGGGTTCTGAGGGTTTTTTAGATAATCATCTTCATCACTGCTTCCTATACTAGGTTCCATTACTAGCCAAGGCATTCCTTCATTACTAGAGTCACTCAAATCTAGTCATATATTACCTTGTGATTCAGGTGATGTAGTTGCCTCTTCAATATCTCGCCACAGCATCTACGCATCTTCATTTGTCATTGGTGGGTCACTTGGTGGTACCTATGAGCTTGTGCTTGCACCATCATTTCCTCCACCACTTCTTAGAGTTAATCCCTCAACCTCCTCAAGTTCCCTTTCAATATCTTGTAGCCTAGCTACCCTTTGTTCCTCCAACCTTCATATTGTGCCATCCAATTCCTAGATAATTTGCTCTCTCAACATTGCATTATGACCTCGCAATATTTGATATTCTTCTTGCAATTGTTGAGTCTACAACCACATTCTCTACTATAATAGCCCTATATGAGCCAATGGAGTAAGTCCAGCCAATTCTTGATCAATGGTCTCATCCCTATCTTCCTCTGAAACTTCCATTTCAAATGTGTCCACTCTATCTTCGTATCATACTATTAGTCATATCCTTCTTCATCCTTCCACTTGTTGGGGTAGTTCCCTCCATTCTACCTAAGGATACATCCTATTTCTATTTACTAGGGTTGCTTCTTCCTACCTTCCCCTATTTTTGGGTAATAGTACTATCTCCTGATGTTCTCTTTCATTTGGAGGAATCCATTCTTCATATTCTTCTTCAACTCTCTCAGTCCCATCAACAAATCTGACATGTACTCGTAATCTTCTTCTTTCTTTGGGTTGAGGTACCAACTCTTGTTGTTCTATGGTTGGTCATGGTTCCTCCCCTTCTAAAAATAAGTGTGTGAGTCCTATGTCAGGCTCCTCCTATGATGGACCTAGCTCACTCTGAGCTTCATTTTGAGCTTTCACTCATCGTCATCATTCAATTTCCTTTGAAGAAATGAATAAGCATTGTACCTTGTAAGGCTTCAACTTCGAGCCATTTACAGTATCGGGCACCTCTATCCCATTCAAGTTCTATAACTTGACTACTCCATTATTCATTACTTCAACTACTTTATAAGGGCCAAGCCATAACATCTTCAACTTACCGAGCTTGATTTCCCATTTCCCATTAAACTTTAGAACTAAGTCACCCAAACTAAGTTCTAACTTCCTCAAATATTTGTCATGCCATGCCTTCCATATTTTTTAAGCTACCTCAATTACCCATTGTGCCATGACTCTTCTTTCATCTAACTTGATCAGTGTTGTTAATCACTCTTCCAAACTTTCTTGATCACCCAAGCGATGCTCTACCATGACTCTCAAACTTGGTATCAAGAATTCAACTGGCACCACTACTTCCTATCCATACATTAATTGGAAAGGTGTATGTTCCATTGTAGGTTTAAAATTTGTTCTATATACCCAAAAAATGGATGGTAGCCTTTCCTCCCAATATTCTCCCTCTATTCCACAAGTTTTATACAGAGTAGATACTAGGACTTTATTTGTTGCTTTCACCTGCCCATTCGCTCTGGGATAGTACGGACTAGACAATGAGTGTAAAATCTTAAAATCTATTGTCAACATCTTGATGATATCATTAACAAAGTGTCCTCCTCGATCACTTGTTATTTGTAGCGGAATACCAAACCTTGTGATTACCTGTTCATACAAGAATCTCATTGTACTTTTAGCTAAGTTATCAGGTAATGCTCTTGCTTCAACCCATTTTATTAGGTATTCTATCGCTACTATGATGTATCTACACTTCCTCCATCGAGATGTCTTCAATGGTCCTACGAAGTCCAATCCCCACCATTCAAATAACTCTTGTGGTTGTGATGGGTGCAAGGGCATAAAGTCCCTCTTTACCAAATTTCCTACTCTTTGGCAAGTATCGCATGCTTTCACATACTCCTTTGCATCATTATACAATGTGGGCCACCATAGTCCTACTAGAAATATCTTTCTAGCAATCACATATAGTCCCATATGTCCTCCTGCTAAGCCTACGTGAGCCTCTTTCAATGTCACTTTGACTTCTTCATCCATCACACATCTTCGTAAGATACCATCACTTCCCATTTTATACAGCAATCCTGCTATTATCTAGAAAGGTGTTGACTTCATTATTACTTTCTTCTTCTCGATTGTCATCATTTCCTATGGCAACTCTCCTATGGATAGATATTGGCCAACCAACTTGTACCATGATGGAACAACATTGATGGCGAATAATTGTGCATCTAGAAATTCATCAAGAACTCATATTCCCATAGGTTCCCCTGATCGTATCCGAGACAACTAGTCTACAATCACATGCTTCTTACCAGGCCTCACCACTACTCGAAATACAAACTCCTGAAGGGTGATGAGCCACCTACTGACTCATCCTTGTATCACCAACTTATTTATCAAGTACAATAGGGCTTGATGATCGACATAGAAGGCAAAGGGATTCACCAATAGGTAATGCCTAAAATTTTGAACTGCATATACCATTCCCAAAGCTTCTCTTTCTATTGTACTATAATTTCTCTCTAGCCTTGAAAAAAGGTGACTAGCAAAGAAAATAGGTTGGTCTAGCCTAAAATGCCCTTCTTGTGCTAAAGCACATCCAATTGCAAAATTTGAAGCATCAATATGGACATGGAATTCCTTATCCCAGTTTGGGAACACCAAAATTGGGCTACTCACAAGCTTAGCCTTCAGCTCCTCGAAGGCTCCTTGGTGCTCCTCTATCCATCTGAAAGGAACATTATTTTTCATCAAGGAATCTAGTGGGTAGGATACATGTGCATAATTCCTGATAAACCTTTGATAGTAACCCATCGATCCAAGGAAGGTTTTAAGTGAACTCACATCAAATGGTTCTTCCATGTGCAATATCACATGGATCTTATCAGGATCTATCTTCAATCCTTCACTGCACATAATGTGTCCCAAAAGTTTCCCATATGGTACCATCAGATAGCATTTCCCTAGATTTAATGATATATGTGCATTTATGCACCTACTCATACATTCACTGAGGGTAGGAAGATGCTCCTTGATCTTCCCATAAATGGACCAATCATCCAAAAATGCTTTAAAGTTCCCTATTGCCAACTGATCAAATATATACAGTATGATACGCTGAAATGTAGTTGGGGCATTACAGAGCCCGAATGGCATTCGATTGTATGCATAGATGCCATTCTCCATAATAAATGTGGTCTTCAGCTTATCCTCCTTGGCTATACTGATTTGATTGTATCCCGAGAACCCATCCAAGAATGAATAAATCTCATGTCCTACGACTTCTTCCAAGATAGAATCTGTGAAGGGAATAGGGAAGGGATCCTTAATAGTTACGATGTTTAGACTCCTAAAGTCCATGCATATTCTGATCTTGTCTACTTCCTTCTTCAAGGTGATCACTATAGGTGAGACCCATTCACTGGTTGTCACCCTGAAGATAATTCCTGCTTCCAACATCTTTTCTATCTCTGCATTCACTAATGCAACATACTTTGGGTTCATTCTATATGGTCTCCTTCTTACAAGTTGAGCTCCAGGCATTAGTGTAATCTTGTGGACACACAATTTTGGTGGTACTCCTTTCAGGTCCTTATATGTCCATGCAAAGACATCCTTATATTCCAAGAATATCTTAAAAGTTATCACTTTCAATACAGGATTCCAATCATCGCCATAGTGAATCATCCTAGGTTCCTCCTCTATTCCTAGATTGATGTCCACTATCCGAGGTCCTTCATATTTGATATTTTCTGGTTCACTTGTAGCTTTCTCTACATTCTCTAGGTGTGCTAGCCTTGTATCAATCTTCGCATCTCCTACTATATATTCTATAAAAATTTTGGAAATATCCATTTCTCTTCTGCTTCCTTCTTAGGTTCTTGGCTAACTTTTGGTTTGTCTTGTTTTTCCTTGATCTCCTCTGACTCAATACAGAGGTAGTTGGGCTGAAAAATTTTATACTCCTCCATTTTCCAATGAAGAAGTCCACTATCAGATCTAGCTTCATCTTCACTACATTCATCTAGGTACAACATTCCTTCTCCATCAGGTTCATGCCCTTCATCCCCTAAGGAATTTTTTGATTCATCTATCATGGCTACATCCTCACTAACTTTTTGATTAGCTAGATTAATCATATATTTATGTTATCCTTTCTTAAAAGTGATCTGATTCTTTCCCCAATTGTGATTAACTTTGGCTACTCGTAGCCAACCTCTCCCCAAGAGAGCATCGTATGCAGGTTTTTACATTGTAATCACAATGAAATCCAAGACAAACTCTTGTTCAACTATCACCACTTGTTGTGCTATCAAGACTCCCTTTGTCTCGATGCCATTATAGTCAGCACCATATAATCGGAAGCTCGATGCCCATAGGGATGGAGCACCTAGTTCTAGCCATGTTCTTTCAGGTAGCACATTGACGTTGGATCCTCCATCCACAATAACTTGTGTCAATTTGTGCCCTAGGATCTCCATATGAACTAATACAGGTTTCTTTCCCACATCAATCATTAATATAGTTGGATCCATGAACTGATCCTTTCGCTCCTTCTCCTAAATCGGTTGGCTCTGCACTTCCATCACCTTCTACGGTTGTATTTCTTCCACCATTGCTTTCTACAATGTTGGAATAGCTTCCAACAGGTTTGATACTTTAATTTCTACTATGGTATCCAAAACCTGTGCTACCAGATTTTGCACAACTATCTCCTGGTCTGATGGTTTTCTCAGTTCCTTATCAGTTATTGACTCTACTCGCTTAGTCTTCTCAACTTCTTCTTGCAATATTTTCTTTGCTACTTGCTAGTACTACTTTTCCTTTGTTGGCTCTGGATACTTATCCTTCTTAGCCTGATTCCTCATCATAGCTAAAACTTCTTGGGTTTCCTCCTTAACTTGAGGAACCTCAATGTCTAGATAACTAACATTCTACGGGTTACTTGAACTCACCTATTTTGGATAATTCGCTTCTTTGTGGTTTCCTGGACCACACCATCTACACATATGTGTAGTGCTTACTTGCGATGTTTCCTACCTCTGAGGTGAAGGATAATTTTTTACAAAATGCCCCCATTCCTAGAAATTGTGACATTGTATGATCGGTCTTCCTTCTGAATCATACTGCAAATGACTTTGCCCTCCTTGTCGATTACCTTGGTTTGGTCTTCCACCTCATCTACTATTTCTATAACCACCACTTGTTGCTTGTTGCCCACTTCCTTGGGCCTTCAGTTTCTCTTCCTACTCTTGGATTGACAATACTTGTGGATGTACTCTTGCATTATATGGACATAGCATTACCTCATGTCCCATCACATTACAAATGTGGCAATAGTCATTCCTTGGACACTTCACATTTGTATGACCTTCCATCTTGCATTCTGTGCACCACATGTCATTTTTGTCAGGTTTGATCTTTTGTTCTTTTATCATCTTATCAAACTCCTGGTGAAATGATGCTACTATCCTTTGTATAGTATCATCTTCTCCACTATCTAAATCATTAGACTTGGGATGAGATAGAATTCTTGTATACATCTATTTTGATTCGCTCTCAAAATTCTTTGCATGCTTTAGTGCTTCTTCATATGTTTCTGATGGTACTACCTTCATATTTTTCTTATACTTTGGAAGCAATCCATCTACAAACCATCACTTTACTAGAACATCTACCAAAGGCATCTGCATCTTATCGACTAATTGCTTTAGTCTACAGTTATAGGATTTCACATCTTCATCAAATTTTTGCTTTGTCATGCAAATTTCCATAACAATGTCTCCATCATCCTTCAAAGGTCAAAATTCTTCAATGAACTTCTCCTTTATCTAATTCCAAGTCTAAAAATCTATGGTATTTTCTCTCTTCAAATACCAATCAATTGCCAATCCTCTCAAGGTAGTAGGAAATAAAGTTACCCAATCATCTGGTCTATCCACACCATTTGCTCTCCAAATGGTTATGCAAGTTCCTATGTGTCATGTGGGGTCTTCCTTACCCTCACCTAAAAATGGTGGACATCTCTATTTGGCTACCTTGTTAGCCATCTTAGGAGAGTCATCACTATCACTTGAGGTATCTCATGGAATCTCTGACTGATTCCTCCTTGGGGGTGTCTTACTCCCATTGTCATCAAAAGTGTCAATTCGAGGTATCTTGTTCTATCCCACCACTCGATGACCAAACTCTCATGCATCTTCACTTCATGACCTCCTTCACTGATGTGAGGGAGATGGTCTTGGTCTTTCCTCCTGAGACCTCGTACCCTATTGCTCTGGTGCCTGACTCCCATCCTCTGCACTCCCTTGCAACCCTTCTATCACTTTCTCAGGTGTCACCATCCACTCTCCATCCTCTTGCACTTTTTCTATGTCAACCCTTGCCTCTACGCTCGGTGGTTCTATTTCCTCATCTTCTATCTCTATCAACAATACCTCAAAGTCTCCTTCTTCAGATGTCCAAACTTGCTCTATTTTTGGTTCTTGAGTACTACGATCTGAGTTACTTGTGTTTTCTCTCTGAGAAATCCTCGTGCTCCTTCTTACTAGAATTTTCTCTCATACTTCCCATCTCCCATGGCTTCATGCACCGGTGTCCATCATTCACCTCCAGTTTTTGTAGTATTCACACTTCATCAATTTGACCCGTTTTAAAAAAAATGCTAGATTCGATAAGGCAACGATACCAAATGTAGCATAAGGGTGTAGTATTCCTAATGGGGAGGTGATTTTCTAGGGCTAGGAATGATCAATATACAAATTCCAACTCAATTACCAAATCGTACAACCATACAGTCCTCCAAACTACCCTTCTACGATAATTGAACAACTTGTACGGATGTCAAACTCTCACACTGTATGATTCCAAATCATACAGTGGTAAGGTTTGTATACTTTTACACTCAACCAAATTGATAGATTCAGTTTTGGAGGTTGTCATACACAGTTTTGTAATCGTTCAAGTCGATTCCCTCAAACTGCCAAATCGGGTAAGTCTATCTCCATCGCTCAGTTTACCAAATTGGGTAAATATTCCTTGTACGATTTGTATGAACTCTGGTGTACGATTTACATGAAATGAAGGTACATTTAGGTGCCAAATTAGATCCTATAATGCCTCAATCTCTCTCAGGAATGTTTTGTAATGATTTAATATGCCAATTAATCCATCCTCCACGACATGCAAAACATCTTAATGGGGTTTGGGAGAGATTCCATTCAACTGATTACATACAAAAATCATACAATAGGGTTCATGACATCTTCCTCAATACTTCCATGCTCACATATCATTCCTCAAGTTTCACCAATGCTAGTTTCTTACAATAGGTTGCAACAATGCATAAAACTAAGCTAAAACAATTACCAGAAAACACATGCATCAAGATTCCACCATAAATCATCATCCATCATTGCCAGGATCATACACAACCTATAATAATGTATTTATATTCCATTATGTCATCAATGTCATTACAACAGGGTTGTTCTATCAATCTATTGCAATAACTCAAAAGTAAACAAGCTATCTCCTTGGATTACAACCAGTAAGTACTCTATTCATATCTATCAGCAACCAGACCTACGAATTTGAAAATGGGGCCTTATATAACATTTCCCAGGCCATTCCAAAGTGGTTCCTGAGGCAATTAGTTATTTACAACTACCCATCCATAACAGAATGCATAAAATTAGACTTTTACTAAGTCTAAAACCTTAATTAGCAAACTCATGCGCCATTTTATCCCGAAATTACATTTCCCATGCATTTCATTACATTTTGGTGCACCTTGTATGGTTTTCTCTTGCCTTGTATGGTTTACCTCTTTGGTTGTATGGTTTGCCTCTCTGGTTGTATGGTTTACCCCTACCTGTACGGTTTACCAAAACTTGGGCAAACTATCAAAACTATCAAAATTGAGCAAATCCCTTGATCATTTTCTCTTCTTCTGGGAGGAGGATTTGCTGCCTATAGGGAAGACTTGCTAATCCAAAAAAAATCTATCGCATAACCTTCCTTGATACTCCTACATTTATGTAGCTCCTCGAGCCAAACGATCTCATTTTATTGTCTATTCATAGACCAAATCTTGATATCCCCATACCCCTAGAGCCACATATTTGGTATGATAGTCTGTTACATACCAAACCTAGCTGTCGGCTAGGTATTCCAAGTGTAAACACTTCATATATATAGATTAGATAGTTATTTAAATTAAATCATCTGTTTTTACTTTCATTCTCTGCGTTTCGCATTTGCCTTCACGACGGGAACTGCCCTCCTAGTGGCATTGGATTCTCATTCGTGTTTTCCATTTAATATAATTCTGTTCGGTTATACATCTATGTTATTTCGTTGCTGGTAACTCATGTGTATTCCTTCATATACGTGATATTCTCGGATAAACAACAGACAAGGGTAAGTTTACCCTTGCAAGTGGTATCAGATTCTGTAGATCCGAACGAAACTTAGCGGGAGTATCTCTCTCACATTTTTGTATTCTCACATATCATTCTACCATCATGAGGGCATAAGACGCAGCAGAACGATCCTCCACAACCCATTCAAATCATAGTAGAATGATCCTTTGTAGCTATTTAGACATAAACCGTCCTCAAACATAGTCCGTGCATAGGCAACAGCTAAGCATGATCAGCATAACACAGGAGAAGTCGACGTAATTATATTTTTCTAGGCGCCGAATCATCGGAGGATAGACCCAGGCAGAGCAAGCACCGGACTAATCACTATTTCCAATCGATCGCAATCCAAATGGTAATCACCACAGAACCATCTACAAAATCATTACGACACCCAATCAATCGAAATCCGAAGAATTGCTGAAGAATCACACACAAATTCATTGCAGACGCTGCAATTACAGTCGCTGTTCCCACACATCACCGTGAGCCAATTAAATTGCGAGAAAATCAAATATTACACGGATAACCTAAGGTACGACAGGTTATAATTTTTGTTTCATTTTTTCTTCAGGATTTATATCCCACATTGGGCATGCAATAGGACACAAGAGGTTTATAAGACGAAAGGAGAAAGTACTAGGGTGTGACTTCGGTCACACGGCCAACCCTCCTCTTTCGCGCGAAGCCTCCTCCATGTATCTTAATCTTCTCTATGTCAATTAGCGTCTGGTCGTGTCAGTCAGGTTCAAGTGAGTTACACTAAAATCCGTGTCGTCAAAGGTTAGCACCACATTAATTTCCGTGTCGCAGTTGGCGCGACAGTCAAAGCGAAACACATAAATTTTGGCAAAATCCTTTTTTGGAGAAATTGAAGCAAGATTTTAAAAAGCAAGATTTTGAAATTGCATGACCAAACAGTGGTCCAAAGGATCCGACGGTCGACTAACAAGCTCGGAGACTCCCAATACCAATGCAAGAAGACCTCATCGAAGCCAAGGTACAAAAAATTCTCCTTCTCCTTTCAAAATTGGCAGTTATAATCTGAATCATCCACTGGTCGATCCCATGGCTACTAACCCTCCCCCAACTCATGAAAACATCACACAAGGAGAATCAAGCAACTCGGCCATTACCACGGATGAAACTCTTCGACACTTACTAGATGGTATGCGCCAAATTAATGTCAACCTAACTAAACTGTTGAGCACACAAAACCGACCTAATCCCAATCCTAATTCCTAAAATCACGCCCATGAACAAAGGAATGAAGAAAATGACGACCAAGATGAAGATTGGGAACAACAAAGAGGTAATCCAAATAATTACGAGAATTGCTCTCATATACAGAGATATAACCAATATCAAGATAGGGATATGGGTTATTACCAACCAAGAGGTCCTAATAATTTGCCATGCATTGATATGCCTACTTTTGAGGGTCATGATCCTCGTGGTTGGATAGCCAAAATGGAAGGCATTCTAGACTTATACCAAATTAGGGATTTTGTAAAGTCTCTTTCCCTGCATCAAAATTAGGCACTGAGATGGTTCGTATGGCTTAAGCACAAGAAAGGAGCTACTATTAACTAGAAAAAATTCACTACCTATTTTTTAGAAAGATTTGATGAAGGAGCTACATCGTCATACACAGTAAGACTGCTATCTCTTAAACAAGAAGGATCGGTTAGTGAGTTCGTCTTGGAATTCACCAGTTTACTACCGTATACATTAGACCTCAGTCCCGACATAGTGGTTGGAGCTTTTTGCAATGGATTGAAAGAAAATATTAGGGTTGAGGTGGACATTCAAAATCCAACCTCGCTAAACGATTGCATACGAATAGCCAAGCTGGCTGAGAAGAGAATTCAGTTATATGCACAGCGTGAAACTTATAGTCGTCCTTTGTATCACAACAATTCCTTTCGCATAAATGATAAACCATCAAGATACTTTTGCTATAAATGTCGCAATCATCATCCCAGGGAACAAGCATGTGCCCAAAAACATCAATAATGTAGAGGTGCACACATATATGTATCTGTGGTCATATATATCCAAAATGGGTATCAAACATGGTACTTGTAGGAAAACCTAATGGAAGGATCCATATTTGTACAGATTTTAGAGATCTCAATAAGGCAACACCAAAGAATTCATTCTCGTTGCCTAATATCAATGCTCTCATAGATGCAACTATAGGTCATGATATGCTTTCCATTATGGATGGTTTTTTTGGTTACAATCAAATTTGAATTAAACTCGAAGACCAGCATAAAATCATATTCAAAACACCATGGGGAACATCTTGTTATAAAGTAATGCCATTTGGTATTAAAAATTCTAGTGCCACATATCAGTAGGCCATGAAATACATCTTTCATGACTACATGCACAAGATCCTAGAGGATTATATCAATGACTTATTGGCAAAGTCATTATTGCATTCAAAGTAATTGTTGCATTCAAAGTATGCTGAGGTTCTTAGACAAGTCTTTGATTGCCTGATAGAGCATAATTTCAAGTTGAATCCCAAGAAATGTGTCTTTGGCATAACATCAAGAAAACTTTTGGGATTCATCATTTCTAAACGAGGGATCGAAGTCGACCCAACAAATGTCAAGGTCATACTAGAAATGCATCCTCCCACCAATATCAAAGAACTAAGAAGCCTATAGGGCAAAGTAGCATCCATAAAGCAATTCATCGCATAATTATTGAATAAGATTTGACCCATGAATTTACTGCTACATAAGGGGGTCCTAGTTAACTAGGACAAGGACTGTAAAAAGGCCTTTGCTAAAATTAAGCAATACCTAGAAACACCACCAATACTTGCTCCACCAAGGCTAGATGTTTCATTCATGCTTTATATATCAGCTATTAATTTTGTACTAGGAACCATGTTAACCCAAAAGAATGTGCAAGATAAAGAGCAAGTGATATATTATATCAGTCGCACCTTGGTGAGCTATGAGCTAGGATACACATACGCAAAAAAGCTATGTTTACTAGTGGTTTTTGCAACTAAGAAGTTGCACAATTATATGCTAAGTCATACGATGTATGTGAAATCAAAACAAAATCCTTTGTAGTATATGATGAGCAATATGTATCTTTGAATTATTGAAGTCAACCAAACTCGAAGAACCATATAACAAAGCTAACATGACTTTGTTATTCGATGGTTCAAAGTGTGAGCAAGGGGGTGGTGCAAGAATCATATTTTTCATGCCATAAGGTACTCCAATACCCTTGTCATTTAAACTAGTATTTATTTGTAACAATAATAATGTTGAATGCGAGGCCCTAATCTTTGGTATCCAAATAGCAATCACCATGAATATCAAAAGGTTAAAAATATTTGGTGATTCTCTGCTCATTGTTAACCAATTGAAGGGAATATTTCAATGTATGTGTCCTATCCTAAAAGCTTATAAATATATTTTTGATACTTATCTAGTCCAGTTAGAGTGGTAAGACATCGAGGCAATCCCTCATACATAAAATAGATTCATGGACACTATGGCATCTTTGGGATCCTTGATCCCTCATAATATGTCTATTGATTTCATTACCATTCATGTGAAAATGCTTTTGCAATTTGTGATGCAGCATGAGGCTTTTGAAAATAAATAATTAGTCAACATGATTCATATAGAACCAAACCATGAACGGTTCTATAAAGACAGAGACTTTCTTAATAAGGTACCCTAGGGTATTTAAAGCAGGTTTTGAAGGTGTTGAAGAGCCTGAACCTCTCAACATTCTTCATCTTAAGGTGTTCCACACATAAATTTCAAAAATTCAAAAACATTCAAAAGAATAAAAATTTCATAAAAATTTGAAAAAAAATAAAAAATCCAAACAAATCAAAAAGTAATAAAAATACAAAAACATTGCAAACATAAAAGCATCAAAAATATTTACATTATGCATTTTAATTTTGTATGTGCATCCATTTAATTGCATTGCATTAGGCATGTTCATCTATTTGAATTGCATTAGAATAGGTTGAGTTTGCAATCCTACAAATGACACCATGTTTGTATCTGAATCATGCATCTATTCATAATTATCATTCATCACCCTTGTGAGTAATTGTGTTTTTCAACACAACCCCTCCTGTGGTATAAGGAATACATTAGGGTTTTTCGGTAATTCAGCCATACCTAGTGATCTTCTCATATTTTGTAGAAATCTAGCTTTGCTTTTGGAGATGAGGTCTAGTTTTGATAGTACCTTGCATATTTTAAAATCCTATCACTAATCAAACACATTAACAATCCTAGTCTAGGAAAGGAAATATGAACACTACAAAGTGGTCCTAGTCATATTAAGTGAAAGGTTTCTACTTGCTCATTTTGTGATGCACATGGTCTAGATTGTTGATAATTGGAAAAAGGACAAGATCCCCCCAACCCAAGAAATCCCTTGCTTTATACAAAACAAGCAACATCCTAAAGTCAAAGTAAAATCCCTTGCTCAAACAAAAATGCAAAATAAATAGTGATTTTCATCACTATGCATAAGAAAGTATCCCAATAAACGTGAAAAAAATAAGGGGGTGAAAAGCTTAAATCCTTGGAATGGTCACTAATCAAAGCCATTGAGTGATCCTCATTATAGTAATGGGCTGAATGAATCCCACCTAGCATTGGGGTAGTTCTAAGAAATTTACAATTGAGCTAGCTTTAAGTGGTCTGTACTACCTAGTGGTCTAGTCCAACTGCATCCAAAATTAGGATCACTATGAACATTTGGTATCCTCATTATAGTAATGGGTTGAATGAATTCTTCCTGGAAATGAGGCAGTCTTATGTCTCATCTAATGAAATTATTTGCACACACAAGTATAATGAATATCTTGGTCTTCATAACAAAAACCTTTATATTTTAGGAGTCTAGTATAGTCATTATAAAACTTTTGATTAATCAACTAGGGTATTTGAGTCTCATGAAAAACCTCAAAAATTCCCTATAGAAAATATTCAAATCAATAAATCAATCATCAAATTCTCTTTATGAGGTTTTTTTTATTAAAGGGTGTGCATAACATAGGATAGCTACCGAATGGATATCAACAATAATATTTAGATGGCCACTGACTATTTTTGTGCATGTCTTTTAATTTATAGAATTTCATGAGATAAAACCATACATTTCACATCATATCAATTTACATATGGATGCTTAAATGATTAATTATTATGATAAGATTTACCATTTACATTCATGATTTTTATACATTCTATGGTGCCATCCATTAGATTGTTAAACTCATAATACATTTATTCCTTATGTTTTAAGTGATTAAAGCATACAGGTTCATTTACTTTAGATCATCATGTAAATAATGCATTAAATACATTGCATTCATCATATCATAACAACATCAATTAGATGCTACAATTAAATCAAAATAAAACATGCATTTAACACAAGTCATTGCATTCATGTATGCATACATAGTAGTCCATATAAACATCTATATCACTACATCCAATCATATGTACATCATCTAGTTAGTGCATGTCATCCATACATCATAGCATATAGCAATAATCAAATCACGTAAGCATTGCATCCATGTGCATCTCATAAACATAAAAAATAATAATGATACACATAATGAGGCATAATCAAATGTCATAATATATATAATGTGTGTCATAAAATACATAGGGGTACATTAAAATGCTTGCAGGATACAATAGTGTAGGTCCTCAAACCTTACACTCAAAAATGAGATAGAGTCAGAAATTTCAAATCATGAGTGGCATGCGCCACCTGGAGCACCTCCACAATCTCTGCCCTCTCTACGTATTTACCTATATCTAGTCCTTATGGATATCTCTGATCTACCACTTGTTCTATGACTGGGCCACACTGATGATTACCTAGACTCACTACACCTACTTCGGTGGGAGCCCCCTGTTGTAGATATCTCTCTAGGAGTGCCACCAAATAGTATTACCTATGCCTATAGAGGTACAATGCATCCAACATCTGTGGACATCTATGTGGTAGCATCCTCTAATAGTCCCTATAGGCATATGATCTCTACATCGCCACCTAACCCTATGGGTCCCTGAGATACTAGAATAACTACTATAGCTTGTGAAGTAGAAGAGATCCCGCTAACAACCTTGAGCACATCTCACTCTGTAGTATTGAGGTATATATGTACCTAGAGAAGATACCACTGAGTGATGATCTTCTCAATATTTATAGTCATCGAGTCAACCTACATTTTAAGAGTGGTCCTCTCCTCCTCATAGCCCCACCAATGTGTATGTCCTACTACAAGATAGGTCTAAAATGCACCCATATGATCCTGTAGGGTCGTGAAGGAAGTATCTCTCTCCAAGATCTGCATTTAAGCTATTTATAGTTGTATCTGTAAACTAGATACTTGAGCACATAGTTGTGACACCTTCTCATCAGGATCCTACTTGCCCTCCTCATCTTGAGCCCCATCCTCTAGTGTAGCGACCTTTCCCCACTCTCCCTCGGTCCCCTAGAGAACTCGTTACCCCTCTAGATCATCGCTCGCTGCCTTGGAAGCATCCCCATATCTATATCAGCCTAGGATACCATTACCCTACCATATCCTAGTCATCCACCAAGCATCATAGTCTATAGTAGTGTCAGTGTCTGCAATTCCCAACTCCTAAAATCCATCATCCTCATCTCCTAAGTGGATCACCTATGACTAGGTTAGCTGAGTCTCTACCTTAAGATGGTGGTAGAGGACTAGCTCCTCTAGGATATTATGGCATAGCCCAAATTTTCTGGAGATGTGAGAGAAAAGTAAGAACTCCTACACACTAGGCTTGAATCCAATGACCCATCGATCATATCTATCCCACCTCAAGTAGTAGTATTTTTCTTCCCATGTTGGGTAATCTAGATATGGTTGCCAGATAATATACCCTACTCATAGTATTTTTAGCCTCTCCATGTAGTGCTGCAAGTCCCCTACATGAGACCTACTCTTGTATATCTTGGCCTCTCTAGGCCAGCAAGATTTGTAGCATTATGATGCATCTGCTATCACACCAATCTATCGAGGTAGTCCTCTAGGATGCTCTATTCTAATGTGCTTCCAATCCCAGATCTAAAGTAGCATGTGTAGACATCTAAAATGTGTCATGTCAAGGGTGACTACTCATATGGATATGCTACAAACCATATGGAGGATCTTCAACAGACTCCAAGATAGAGCAGTGGTTCTAACCACTCAATTTAGGCATTTTGGCCTAATCAGTATGAAACATAGCCCATACCTACGATCTCTAGCCTAAATCATGGTTGACATCTACGATCTACAGTATGGACCGCAACTATGACCTACGGTCTTAACTAAATTTTAGCTAGGCCTTCCATCCGAGCCAAATAGTTGGAACGGCCAAAAGATCTAGAAGGAGGCAGTTGAAGGATGAAATATTCTAGAGGCTTCCATCCCAACTATCCTAACCACCCTTCTTGGTCTTGGCTTCTCCATGAAGCCACCCCTAGCCCTAGGGGGAATGCTATAAATACCCCCCTCCAAATGGAGAGAAGAGGGAGAGATTATTTATATAGCGAAGTGCTGGCGAATTATCATGAGAGAGTTAATTGATCAAGAGAGCAGCGAAGCCCTATCAAATTGCATACTGAGTTAGTGCATTTGAGAGCCCCTTTTCTATTCACCTAAATACCAATTATCCATGGATTCCCTAGGTGCCTAGGAGATTCAAGAAACACAAATCCAGGCAAATGAAGGCCCTTCACAGTGATTTGACTGCCAAATCTATTAGAGGACAACAAAGGCAACCCTTGAACATCAATTTGGATAAGGAGGTCAAGCCCACTATCCCTAATTCTAAGGGTAAACCTATCAGAGGTCAAACTGCAGCTGTTAGCCATGGTTCATAGTGTAAACTGCTCATCATAGCTGCGGTTTGCAACAGGTGATTGATCACCTTACTTGATTTGCTTTTGATCGCATAGATTAGTCATATTAGTCTTTTCATAAGGTTTAATTGCATTTTAGAGAAACTCTGATCGTAGGAATTAGTTTTTTCATGCATTGAATTAAGTAGGAGTATATTGGATCTTTTATGCACTTTATTATTCCTAACTTGATATTTGATCCATGCATCATTTGCTTATTCACGTCCTTCATGTTGTAGTATAATTCTTGATTTAATTAGAATAGTTTAAAGTCTTTCTTTATGCTTTTTTGTTTTACTAGTTTAATGGCATTTGCATACATATTCCCTTAAAGGGCCTCATCATGAGAGGCTATCAATATTTTTAATCATGTGCTATTGTTTCTTGTTCATAGGGATACAGGTACAAGAGGAGCTTATGTCATAATCCTTCCACATCGCAAAGAAGGGGGTTAGCTCCACCCTAAGGTAGTTTGTGACTAATCAATAGAGCACTACAAGTGTGCCTACCCCATTTAGGGCATTGGCAAATGTAATATCAGTATCATCTTTCAAGTGACCTTAATAGGGCATTTTTGTAATCAAATCTCATTCAAATATTAATACGAGAAACCTTACATACATTGTTTTTGTTCAATTTATGTACTTGTGTGAATCTTTATGCTTTTATGATGGTATAGATCAATACAGTAGCTAGGTGCATGCTCCATGGTTAGGTCAGATGGCGATCACAATGGAAATTCACATTTCTAGCCCCTGAGTATTGACATCTTTATTTTTTTATCTCAGGTGCTAACTGCAGCTAACAGTTGTCGTTATTTTTTGGCTCGTGACTATAACCTACGGTCACTACTACAGTTCAAATATTAGACCTACGATTAATAGATGAAAATGCAGATAGTAGGAAACTCAGTGGGTAGCAGATCATGAGATAAGGTAGGCCCCAGTTTCACTATCTATTTTGAATTTTCTGCTCTGTATCTTTCCAGAAAGCATTGAACTATCACAAACTAGGAACTTAAGTAAAAAATAGTCAATGAACAAGTCTTAGTTTATTTCTATTTTCCTTTCATTAGAGAGGTGTTGTTGGGAATAGCAGACCTCTGAGTGTAGTCTGCCCCTAAATATAGTGACCTTGATAGATATTGCATGTCATTTGTATGCTTGATGCCTAATTAGTGGCCATGTCATTGTAATTGCATTTTCAAAATATCATATAGGACATTAGCATACATTATTTCTGAATTTGAAATGTTCCTTTCTTTTCATGTATATCATGTAGGAATGATCATTATGATCCTTTATGCATTTCTCATTTTTGCAAAGTAAAAGGAACCACACACACCACCTAGCACTTAAACGCTAGTGAGTTGGGATTCATCTCCAACCACTAGTAGGGTTCAACAATGGTGGGTGTAACTTCCATCCGTTGGCCCAAATCCCACGTACCTTGTGTTATTAGACCATATCAGGTCCAAGATCCTTTCGTACCCTAAAAAATTTGCATATACTCCTCTTCGGAGGGTATGACATTGATTTGGGGAAAATGGGTGAGGAACTGGGAGGACCTGTGTCCCCTGACCATGTGTGGGCTTCACTTCCACACATTATAGGTTGGTTTACATGACTTGGGTTTCACTGTAAATTTGTTGAGCTATAGGTAGACAGGTGAAATCCAATTTAACTGAGTATAAAATCCAATAATATTTCAAAACACACGAGAGTTTCTAACATTGATACAACACATCTGAAAACAACATCAAATAGTTTAGGGCTCACAATAAAAATTTAAAAGGAGATAATCATCATTTGTATAACTTGTTTGCATAATAAAACACATTTAGACGTTAGGTACACAAATGGTGAACACATGGGGTGATCGACAAAGGTCTAGGATTGATGGCCATGATCAACCCCCAACTAGTTCATAGCAACATGTGTTGAGTCCTCATTCACATGAGTGAACCGAATGAAGTTTGATGAGCATCAAAGGTGACAACTCAATACGAGAAGATCCTGTTGAGTGGATCCTCGATAGATGAGCTTTAGTCTACTCCAAATCCATTACCAAGATCGCACTGCACGTGCATCCATAGGATCAGTCGAGGAATATGTTGTGTAGGGTACCAAGTTGGTTCCCATACATACTAGGTCTATAGGAGGTTCTAACCCTCCACAATTAGAGTATAGACAAAACAAAAATCTACCCATCAAGGGGTAAGAGGATAGGCTTGCTTCTGAGCATAGATCCACCCATACTCCTGCACGTGGCCCACCACACAAGATCACCATTGATATATCAAAGGTGGGAGCTAATGGAATGCCACCACATGAGCGATGGAGGTTTAGATCTAGGTAGTGTTCTTGAGCAGCTAGGTTACAAGCCTATAGCTCCACCCACTCCTGCTCTGAGTGAGCATAGTGGAAGTTGTATCAAGATCACTAGAGAGCATGGAGAGGCTTCTAAGCACCCTCATGTCACATGTCCACCATCCACATATTTTTTTGATGGGTATAAAACCAATAAGGTAGCTCACACATAGCACACACATTGGAGGCCTCCCATGGCCAATCAGATCGATAGATCACATGGACTGGTGTTTGAGTAAAGACGTCAACTCCTCCAAGATCAATTGGATGATGCTCGCCTAGAGAGGTAGCATATTGAAGATGAAAATATTCAAGCACAAAGGCTCCTACGACAAAGATTATATGAGTAGTTCATGCGTGAGGAGCATATTCTAGCTCAGAAGGAGCGCATAGAGCAGGAGGATCGACTAGCTATGGCTAGCCTATACCCTATCGAGTGTTGAGCAAGGTGTTGCAAGAGTTTTGTCATTGTTGTCAACTCAGGCAGTTAGATCTAATAATGTGGTGGACAGGCAGTTCAGAAGTCATTCAATGCAAGCTAACAGATTTTAGGGTTTGCAATTAACCACATTTAGGGTTTGCAGCTGACAATGTTTAGGGTTTGTAGCTGACCAAGATTAGGGTTTGCATTCACATAATCAGTCGACTACTATTAGGGTTTTTATCTCAAAATCTCAAGTATATAAGCGGGGCTATTTGGAGATTTAGGAATCCATTGGGTGAATGTTGAAGTGCGAGATGTGGCCGTAAAAGCATAGATAGCATAGAATCGACGAGATGATAGCGAAGTGCATAATGTGAGCTAGTTGTGTCAAGTTGTTCGAAGTGCGATTGTGAATGCACACAGAGAGCAGAGTGTGGAATGACACAGAGTGTGCGAAGCATGTGAGCAGAGAAAGCAGAATGTGTAGAGAGCGCAAAGGGCAAAGTTGATTGCAAAGTTTGGCTGTAGCAGTGCAGCAAATTATGTGAAGAGATTGCGTAAGAAAGAGCAGAGTGTGCAAAGATTGCAAAGGTGAAGTAGATCAGTTAGAGTCTTGCAATAACAAAGGTATTTGTCAAACATTTTCATTTAAAATTGAAGTCCAGTTGGTGCTGGCAAATTAGGGGTTGGTGCTCCTTTTTGTTGGTGCAGATAAATAAGGGGTTGGTGCTCCTTCCAGTTGGTGCTGGTAAACAAATTGTAAAGTTGGTGCTTTGCAAGAGGCTAGATTTGGATGGTAGTCCAAGCAGCCGTTCTTTTTGAGGAGTAGCCATTTTGGTGAACCTCGTTAAAAATCTATGTTGTGTGATGTTCTCTTGCTGTACTTATTATATTTGTTTATAAGTTTTAATTGTTGTGTTTTTTAGAGCTGTTAATTCATGGATTTGGAATGCCACACTGATTCACCCCCCCTATCAGTGCCATACTAAGTACAACAATTGATATCAGAGCCAAGTTCCCTTTAAAGGCTAAATCATCTAGGGTTGATCTTGGATTAATACTCTAATGGCAAAGAAAGACAAGAATGGAACCATGAGACACAAGAAGAAAAGATCACACAGGGTCATAAAAGAAAATAAAGATAAATTCATTATTGCTATAGATTCAAGAGATGAATCAAATAATGGAGAAAAGGCCAAGAGTCAACTCGGTCATAATGCAGGTTCTCAAGGTTCAGAATGTTTTGATCAACTTCGGCATAATGAATGTCAGTGTTATGGGTTTAGTAGCAGTGAAGATGAAGAAGAAATAGAATCAAAACAGGAATGTAATAAAGAAGAAATGAATGTAGAAGCAAATTGGAATGAAGATCAAATTACAGCTCCAAGTAAGAAGAATAGAACCTCCTTCAAAAGGACATCTCAGCCAGTTTCAGTTTCTGTGGTAGAGGAAATTGAACCAGAAAATGCAGAAGGGGTGAACATTGAAGCAGATAATAAAAACCTCAATTCTGAAGTAGACTGGGAAGGTGAGTTGATCTCTGCTCTTGAAGAGTTGAGTATAGAAAAGAAAAAGAACAAAAGACTGTCCAAGAAATTGAAAGAATATGGGGATGAGATTGAAAATCTGTTCTTACAATTCCAATAGGCCAAGAAAATAGAAGAAGACTTGAAGTCACAGCTAAATGATAAAGTCAATGTGTGTAACAAACATGAAGAGGATTCTAACAAAGTAGTTAGTAATCTAAAGCTGCAAGTAGAAGAGTCTAAAAGGATTGAGGAAACTCTCAGGTCGCAGATCAATGAGAAAGAGATTATTTGCTGCAAACAAGAAGAAGAGATTGTTTCATTGAAGAAACAACTAGAAGAGGCCAATACAAATCTTAAATTCGAGAAGAGCACATAATTGCTAGATAAAATGATAAGTCATCAGAGAAGCTCCACGATTAAGCATGGTCTTGGATATGAAGTCGAACAACCTGTATCTTCCAATTCTGTAGAGAAGAAGAAGTTCACTATTGAAGGGTCTGAGCAAGAAAAGGTTAAAGCTGTATCTTCAAAAGAAATAAAATATCAAAGGAGATTTACAGCAAAGCAGCGACAACAAAAGAGGTTCTACCACTCTCACTTTTTTCATACTAACACTTTTAATGGCTATTGTTTCATATGTAACCAGTATGGTCACAAGGCAACTTATTGTGGATTAAATAATAAATCAAAGAGTTATGCTGGTCGAAATACATCTACATATCTAAGTGAACACTTTGTACAATGTTTTCAATGCAATGGTCATGGGCACATAGCAAGGTTTTGTCCAAGCGCTTATGTATCAAATCTAAGGCAAAACAATAGATTTCATAAGACGCAAAGAACACAACACAGATAAGAAATAAATCAGGTTCATAGAAGAAAGGAAAATAATCATTCATCATGGATGCATAAGAGACAACCACACCATAGAGATATTCAAGTTCATGCAATGATGCAAAATAGGGACGCAGTGAAAAATCCAAGCCCGAGGTCAAGAAAGTCTGGAGAAAGAAAGAAGAGAGGAAATCGTGTCTCCTTGAACTAAAGGAGACTGCTCTTCTACTGCACTAACCAAATCCAGGTAACACATCCTCAGGGGGAGCATTTTGAAAAAGGTTTTATTTTAATGCTTCTGTATATTTGTCTGGGTATTTGAGGATGAAAGACCAGCAGTTGTATAATTGTCAAGTGTGTTGGCTGTTCATTTAGTTATGTGTGGAAGTTCCGTGAAGGGTAGTGTTTGCATTGAGAATATTCACCATTGGTAGTATTGCTTATGTCATTGTTGTTTTGTTGATGGTTCTTACTACCACTGATTATAGCTATGGATTATAACAGTTCAGATTGTTTTTGTTTATTGAAAGAATGCTTGCCCCAGCTGCGTATTTGTGTGTTGATAATAGCAACGTGTTTTTGTTCGATGCTTGATGTGAAGATTTTCAGATCTTTCATTACACCTTGGTGAATATATTTAATTCACAGACAGTTTTGTTTTAACTTTTAATATAATTCCAATTCAAGGATAAGAAGTTTGAGGCTGAGTAAGGTGCACTACGGTTGGCCATAAAGTGTTTGAAAAAATGTCTTCTTTCGACATGCACAGTTGAAAGTAAGAGTTGGCAGTAAAATTGTAGTGCTGGACAAAAATTGGTATAGATGTGAGTCACTTGTCAATTCTGTTGATAGAAGTGAAATCAACATGTTGAATGGGAAGATTGAAGAAAAAGTTTATAATGTGCAGCCAGATGATTTCCAGCCTAGTGATGAATGTTTGAGGTGCTTTTATAAAGAATTGAGGTAGTCTGCTGGATTCTCACTGTAGAGAAAGAAAAACAGCTGTCAGTAGGTTCAAGTCTGTTGAGAATATTCAAGATGTATATGCAGATGCTATTTGCATTACAGAGCAAAAAGTTGGATAGTTAAACGATCAGTGTATGCTTTCACTAAAATCAGTGGACAAGTTTGATATTGCAGAGCAACAGAGGGTTGAGGCTCAGAATACAGCGTGAATTGAAGTGGCCACATATTCCCAAGAATAGTCTAAAATTTGACTAGCCATTGGGATCAAATTCTCAGGGGGGGCATTTGTGCATTTGTTCATCTTATTGATCATATCCATGATTTTTGCTAACTATTTCAATGTGCTTTTGAGAATGGTGTGTATGGACTCATGGGGAGTCTACAGCAGCACTTTGGTATTATTGACAAAGGGGGAGAAGAGTTACAGGAATGTACATAGGTGTTGCCAACAATTCCAAAGGGGGAGATTGTTGAGCAAGGTGTTGCAAGAGTTTTGTCATTGTTGTCAACTCAGGCAGTTAGATCTAATAATGCAGTGGACAGGCAGTTTAGAAGTCATTCAATGCAGGCTGACAGATTTTAAGGTTTGTAATTAACCACTTTTAGGGTTTGCAGCCGACCATGTTTAGGGTTTGCAGCCGACCAATATTAGGGTTTGCATTCGCATAATCAACCGACTACTATTAGGGTTTTTATCTCAAAATCTCAAGTATATAAGCAGGGCTGTTTGGAGATTTAGGAATCCATCGGGTGAATGTTGAAGTGCAATATGCGATCGTAAAAGCGTAGATAGCATAGAATCGGCGAGATGATAGCGAAGTGCATAATGTGAGCTAGTTGTGTCGAGTTGTTCGAAGTGCGATTGTGAATGCGCATAGAGAGTAGAGTGTGGAACGACACAAAGTGTGCAAAGCATGTGAGTAGAGAAAGCAGAATGTGTAAAGAGCGCAAAGGGCAAAGTTGATTGCAAAACTTGGCTGTAGCAGTGCAGCAGATTATGTGAAGAGATTGCGCAAGAAAGAGCAGAGTGTGCAAAGATTGCAAAGGTGAAGTAGATCAGTTAGAGTCTTGCAATAACAAAGGTATTTGTTAAACATTTTCATTCAAAATTGAAGTCTAGTTGGTGCTGGCAAATTAGGGGTTGGTGCTCCTTTTTGTTGGTGCAGATAAATAAGGGGTTGGTGATCCTTCCAGTTGGTGTTGGTAAACAAATTGTAAAGTTGGTGCTTTGCAAGAGGCTAGATTTGGATGGTAGTCTAAGAAACCATTCTTTTTGAGGAGTAGCCATTTTGGTGAACCTCGTTAAAAATCTATGTTGTGTGATGTTCTCTTGCTGTACTTATTATATTTGTTTATAAGTTTTAATTGTTGTGGTTTTTAGAGCTGTTAATTCATGGATTTGGAATGCCACACTGATTCACCCCCCCTCTAAGTTCCATACTAAGTACAACATCGAGGAGCATAGAGAGCATGTGCATAGGATGGCTATGTCACTAGCCGATATGCACAAGGAGTGCAAATACGCTCATACTCATATTAGTGCCCAATAGAGGGAGTGACTATCGTCACTCAATAATCTTAGACAGAGGCAGCATGAACATGTGGATGTATATGGATACGATCAGGAGTATCCTAAGAGTTACAAAGTTGAGGAGGAAGAGCCACATCCTCCACCTCCCCCGAAGAAGACTGTACCTCCTAAACCACCTCCATGACAGCTTAGGGAGGAGGACTTTTTGTCTTCTAAGGTGTACAAGGCTTTGGTTGATAAGGTCAAAGCAATAGAGAGGCAAGGCATGGCTATTCAAAATATAACACTAAGAAAGATACACAATGAACCTCTAGACCCCTCGGTGCCCACACCTCCATATAATGATTATTTATGTGTATTAGAAGGTAAATAGGAGGTAAAAAACACATGCCCAAGCATTAGAACTTAGTAAGTTATTAATTCCTTAACATAAAATTCCTTTGAAGAGAAAGATCATTATTTTCACACCTATTATTGGGTAAATGGAAAGCCTCTCCACATCTTCATTATTATTGGGTTATAGAAGAACATCATCATATAATACATAGTCAAGCACCTAATATTCTAGATAATAATATAGCCATAAACTGACTCAATGGATTGGTTTCACCTAGTTAAATTCATAGAGGTTTGATATTATTTCACTCATAAATATGGCATGAAATCAATATATGATTTAAAAACCTATATTATGATACCAATAGATATTTTTGATGTATTCTTGGGATGTCTATATATTTTTATTCTCAAGTGACCTATTTAACCTATTCATAATAATGGTTGTTATGCATCACACCAAACTACCTACCTTATAAGAGTGTGACATTAATACAAAACAAATATTAAAAGTTCATTTATCACATACAAAAATTATTGTATTGATGGTTTAACATAAGAACCATGGTTCCAATAACATTAGTCTTCTTATGTCTATTGTAGCCAATTTAGTATAGTATCAACAAATGAATACCCATCCCCATCCATATTATATTGTATTCTAGGATACTAAATCATTGTCATTGTGTTGATTTATGAAGCATCAAGTTGATTATCCAACAACCCACTATATATTGACCAATTTGGAAGAATCATAGAATTATACAATAGGTTCAAGAATCAATTGACTAGGGTATATTCATTTGACTAATCTCCTTATGGGGGTTTCCATTATCCTAATGCTAAAGAAAGATAAAATTTAGAACCTCCACATTGAATATAAAACCTTAATAAAATCATAGGGAGGAACAAATGATGACCTATTGGACTAGATCCAAAGAGTAGGATACTTCTTAAAAAATAATTTCAAATTAGATTATCACTAGGTTTTCATAAACTTCAAGACTAGAGAGGAATTGTATGGGTGTTTGGTTATGCCTTTTAGCTTGACCAATATTCTAGCAACATTCATGATTCTAATGACTAAGCCCAACGTGAAATGCCACATGGTTCAAAACTTGTTTAACCTAGAACCTTATATTTAATCAACATAAAGTTTACTACACTTTAGTTAAGATCATTTAATCTTGTTTGCATAGTTTAAATCACATTAAAGCAAGATAAAAAGAACATAATCAACTTGTTAGTATTTTTGGGGGAAGTTTAACAACCCCTTGAACATAAAATCCTTAAGGATTATCTCTCCTAGTAAGTATATTGTGGTGGGATAATAGGATTCATATGGTGGGTTGTTCTCATTGGGGATATAAGGATTATAAAAATATATTCTCTTTATTCTCTAAGAAACTCTAGAATAACTATAATAAAATTGAATCTCCCTTTCTTTGACCATGTCTAAACCTCCTTACCTTACTTGGAATGTTGCATGATAACTAGCACAAAATATGAGTGCTTTATCTAAAATTCCAAAGAAGCAACTCATGATAGGAAGCCCAACATTTGAGGAATAAGAGGAATAAAATCCTCCTTTCAGAACCCTTTCTACTATTTTACAATGAACAAGGGTAAGCAGTTTTTAAGTCCATGGACCATCTAGTTGCTTTCCTACAAGAAATTAGGGAAGCTATGCAATCCATTTTAAAGGTATATGACATGCCTGCTTCTATTGTGAAGGAAATTTAAATAGAATGTTTGCAACAACCAATCCCATGAGTTATCAATAGAGAGACTCTATCATTACAACAACCTAGAATGGAGATTGCCTAATATCTCATCTTACTTTAGAAATAATGGATCTATGCCTCCATATATAGATCCATTTAAGCTAAATTTATCTATCTCTCAATCAATAAGTATTCCACAAGTTCAAAATATGGATATCTTTCCCAATATTCTATATGCTTCAAATTTAATTTTTTCTAATACATTCTTTAGTATTCCCATTCTTGCTAATATTCCATCTACTAACTCTTTTCTTTCAAATAATCCTATAATTAATAACATGATTATCCATTTCAAATAATCCCATACCCATTCTCAGTACTATTCATTGGTTAATTCAAAACATCAATTTGTAACAACACAAGATCCTTATCCTAGATTCGAGGATATAAACACTAAGTTAGAGTGGTTATTTACAAAAACATTAGAATTCAAGAAACAATTGGATTCTACCCAAGGATACATAGGAAAACATTATCCCTATAAATACTAAGGAAAACAATCTATAGATCCATATCTAATTAGGCAACCTTATCCTCAAAAGTTTTTAGCATCAAAATTTTGAATGTATAATGGAGAAGGTGACCCAAAAAATCACCTTAGAGTTTTCCAAGTTGCTTGCCATGACATCACCTATGATGAGGTATTGTTATTAAATATATTCTCTAAAAGCCTTGATGGTGAGGCCCTAGAATGGTATTTTTAGATACCTCACCACTCGATCAAGAACTTTGGTGACTTAGTAGAGATGTTCATCCAATATTTCTCTATCTACATCATAGAAAAGTGCACAATAGATGATTTATATCAACTTAAGTAGGATAAAAATGAGTTCTTCATCAAGTTATTAAACCATTAGTGTGCTTTGGTTAGTAAAATCCCTTTTAACCCACCACAAAAAGATCTATTTCATATTTTCATACACACTTTACAAGATCAACTTTCATATCCCTTAGAAATAACTCACACATTCTCCTTCAAAGATCTAGTAGAACTAGAAAAATAAGTAGAAGTCACCCTTAAATGTAGGGTGCAATTGAAGCCTAATAAGAAGGAGGAGAAGTCTTCTTCCTCTAGTACAAAAGGAAAATATAAAAATAAAAATGTCATGGATGATGTTGTAACTAAATATTGCCCTATTAAAAATCCTAAATTAGGTAATGTTAATACCACTACTACATTATAGAAACTAGTTCTAGCTAAGGCTCAAGAAAATCCTCAAAGGAAGTTTACCAAGTTAAACCAATCACTATCCTCAATGCTAATATAGTTTTTAGATGCTAAGATGATAGAATTTCCACCTATAATGTCTCCTTATAAAAGCTCCTAGTCTTGATAGGGAAAATTTTCCCTAGTTCAAGGTCAACCAAGAGTATGCTTTCCATTGCATAAATGACCACCATACAAAAAGATGTATCACTCTTAAGCATGTGGTACAAGATATTATCAATTAAGATCATTTGGTGGTTAGTGGTCCTAAAAAAAAAACATCCTCTAACTAAGATATGGGGATATTTTAGGACCCCTTAACTAAACATGAGCAAAATGCTACCAATCATGTTCAATATAGGAATATCCCTCCACCAAATCAAAAAATAATAGGGATGATTCAATTTAGGATTATTACTAGACAAAAATATAGAGAAAGAGGTCATCAGATATTCCCTCTGATTTGGTCTTGTATCCTAGACATGTTATCACTCCTAAAGAACCACATTTGGTTCTAAAACCACAAGACAAAGTGAAGAGGGCCTTCAACCTCCAAAAATAATTGGACACACTAGCCAAAATATATGTACTTGAGTTGTTGAAAACTTCACTGAGTCATAGGAAAAACCTATTTAAGTTTTTGAGTGAGCGAATTGTACCTATAAATATTATTCCTAATTGGCTAACATGGTAGAGTCCCTTAGCATATACCATACAACTAAATCATTTTTCAAGGATTGTCTTCCACTTCCTTCTATTCTAGGGGAGTTTCATTTGTACATCACATGTAACATTGGTGAGAAATACATTATGTTGGAAATTTGAGCATGTTTTGTTGTCATTGATGTCAAGAGGTTTGATGTCAAGTTTTGTTGTCATTGATGGCAAAATGTTGATTTTAAAAAAGGTAAGGAAGTTGCCAAAATAAAAGGGTATAATATTTATTTTAAATATTATATGCCTAAAGAGGCTAAAAAGGTTGAAGACCCAAGAAAAGAGAAGCAAGCTTAAAAATAAATAATAATATTATAATATTTGGGCAAAAGGAAGAGGTGAAAAATAACAAGGTTCTAAATTATATAAAAAAAAATATCCCTGACAAGGTCCATTGAGCAAGTTATAAAGGTTGGCAAAGGTTTTAATTTATTTAAATTAAAATATTTTAACCTAAGGTTAAAATTTTAATTTAAATATTTATGGCGCCAAAGTTTCAAAGTTTCAAATCGAATTCGAAAGCAAAGAGAGGGCTGACGTGTTTTAATTCCAAGGAAATAATATTTAAAGGAAATAATTTTTCATTTCCAAAGTCTAAGTAATTCGTATGCCCAAGTGATGAGATAAATTGTGCGCTCGAATTTCGAAAGAGAGTAGAAGTTCATGATTCTAAAAGATAAGGGAGGCATAGTTGTATTGAAATATTTTTGGAGCAAAATCTATATCCCATAGTGTTGGGTAGCACAGGTGGTAGGAAGAATGTGGCTAAGGTGCCTGCGAAGGGAAGGTTTTAGTTTCGAATCCCACTAAGGTGTTTTGCAAGAGGGTAAAGCCTTTTTCATTTTCAGCAAAGGAGATTTCAAACATGAAATCATAGATGTTTATTTTTGTGTGGGCGTGTAGCCCAAGCCAAAGCCTAGCCTTGGGCTAGGTTATGGTGGTAGCTTAGGACGTGTGTTTGAGCTTGGGCGCTGGTCATTGAGACATGCAATATTTTAGCAGGCAGAATAATAAGGTATGCTTTTTAATTAATGTGCTTAGAATACGTGATTTAAATTTGAGGTTTTGAAATCGTGAAAGGAAAATTAGTGAAATTGATTAGGGAGTCATAAGGGGTGTTAATTTATTTTTATTTTTGGTGCTTAGAAATTAAACCAAGTATTGGAGATTATAAGGTGTAAACAAAGGAATTTTATTTTTGATGTGTGTTGAATATTATTTTGAAAAATAAGGAGATTATAAGGTGTAAAAAAGGAACTTTATTTGTGTTGAATATTATTTTGAAAGTGAAGGAGTGATAAGGTGTATTTGTGACTTGAAATTTTATTGTATTTATTGTATGGTAAAATATTTTTTGAGGTAAATATTCTCGTGGAGATTTTGAGATAGAATGTTCCTATCTAACCTAGAATTGGAAAAAGGGTTTGGTTGTTAGTAAAATAGGTTTTGAAGACATATCTCTATCAAAGCAAAGAGGTATGGGCACATCATATTTTTTTTGAAATTTTGGAATGTATTTTGTGAAATATAAGGTGGAGTGAAAAGGATTGTTTGATAAAGCATTGTTGGAAATATTTGAGTGAATTTTTATATGCTTCATTGGTGAATGTTTAGAGAACATTTGAGATAGAGATTGAGGATTATTTGAGTTAGGATTTGAAACCCACATTGTGCACTTTTTTTGAAGAAGTATGAAAATACTTGTTTAGGGTTTGTGAGCAAGTTGTGTTTCATTAGTTTAATGATTGAGTGAAATTCTTGAGCATTGGATTTGAGTGATATTGAAAGTGAATTTGCAAACATTAGAAACCATATTTGTGAAAGTGACATACTTAATGATTGAGTAGAACATATTGAGTTTTTTATAGAGTAAATCATTCTCTATATGTTCCAGAGGTTAAATGAATTTTGAATAGAATATGTCTAAACTGCTTCAAGTTAAAGGAATTACTTTGAATATTAGACAAAGCATTTGATAGCATTATGTGCAATATTTGAGATTGATTGAGCATGTTTTGTGAGTTGTTTTGAGTTTGTATTAAGACAGATTTGAGGTAAGTCTTTGTGAATACTTGAGAGTAGATTGAGCAAGTTCTTAAGAGGACTTGAAGGTAGATTTGAGGTGAGTCTTTGTGAAGACTTGATAGTAGATTAAGTTATTGAGAGGACTTGAAGGCATATTTGAGGCAAGTCTTGGTGAAGACTTGAGAGCAGATTGAGCAATTTCTTGAGAGGACTTGAAGGTAAATTTGGGGTAAGTCTTGATGAAGACTTGAGATTAGATTAAGCAAGTTCTTGAGAGGACTTGAAGGTATATTTGAGGTAAGTCTTTGTGAATACCTAAGAGTAGAGTTGATTGATTAATTTGTTCAAGCATTGTGTTAAGACTTGGGGAAAATCTAAGAAAAGTTAATTTGTGATTAAAACAAGCTTTGTGTTAAGGCTTGAGGATAGATTTGAGGATAGAGTTTGGTACAGATTTATGGAAATATTTGTGCTAGACCTAAGACAAAGTTAGAGCAGATTTGTAACACTTGGGATAGAGTTTTGTGTAGATCTAATACAGAGCTGAGAGCAAGCTTTGGAGGTGATAGGGTAGAGGATAGGAGTATCCAGTGGATAGATACCCATTAGCCAGGGTAGTGAGGATATAGGTCTTATATAGAGATGGATCCACAAGCTAGAGTAGTGGGGTAGTAGTCTTCTAGAAGATCATCAACCAAAGCAAAGGGGAAAGATTTCTCCTATGGATAGAGATCTACAAACGAGAGCAGAGGGGAAAGAGTTCTCCTATGGATAGATATCTACAAACTAGATCAAGGGGAAAAAGTTCTCCTATGGAGTGTGATCTATAAATCAGCTATAGAGTTCTTCTGTGGAGAGATATCCACAAACCATTTGAGGAGATAGAGGTCTCCTGGATCAAGTTCCACAAACTAGAGAAAAGGGGAAATAGTTCTCCTGTGGAGAGAGATCCACAAATAAGAGCATAGGGGATTGGTATCTCCTTTGGATAGAGGTCCATAAACATTGTAATATGGAATTGATTCCTAAGAAGATCTGTTGAGAAAATTTAGTATAAATATTTTCTCTATGGAGTAGCCCATATTGGGTGAACCATGTTAAATTGGTGTCTCTATTGTGTTTAATGATTTATGTATTGCTTTTATTACTACTATTGATATTGCCATTGATAATATTGAATAATATTTTTTGAGAAATAAAAGTAAAATTTGGTCTTATACTATTCACCCCCCTCTCAGTATAATTTTGTGTTCTTCAATTGGTATCAAAGTGGGTTTCTTCAGAAGAGTTTAATAGCTTGAATGAAAAGTATACAGGAACACATATGGCATCTCAAAGTGTATATTTAGAAAATAAGGCACCATTGTTCTATGGGAACAATTATTCTTTCTGGAACATAAGAATGAAGACTTACTTGATGGCACAAGGATATGAGACATGGCAAACAATTGAGGATGAATACACACCTCCAGCTAGTCCTCCTATAGATAAATATGGTAAGGTCCTACATATATATAATTTAAAGGTAATGAATGCAATCTTAAGTGGTTTACATGAAGAAAAGTTTGTAAAATTTATGCATTGTACATAAAAAAAAGAGATTTGGGAAAATTTGAAGAAAACATATTAGGGCGACAAAAAGGTCAAGATGGAAAAATTGCAAAATCACAAGGAAATATTTGAAGATTTTAATATGAAGTATGAGGAAGACATTGCTACATACTTACTTCATGTGGATGAATTTGTTAACTCCATGTGAGGAATTGGGTTTAAAGTTGAATAATCAAATGTTTTTCAAAATGTTTTAAGGTCACTCCTTATGAGGTATAGTGAAAATGTTCTAGCTATAGAAGAAACAAAAGATATTGAAACTTTGACTATGGATGACTTGCATGGAACTCTCATAACTTATGATATGATAATAGGAAAGGATCCTATCCCCAAGAAAGAGGTAACCTTAAAAGTAGCAAAGAAGACAAAATATAATAAGTCAGATTCAAGTGGTGAGTCATCCAGTGATGAAGAAACAAACTATGGAATAAGGAACAATAAGGACGCAAGAAAGCACAAAGGTACTAAAATAGTTAAGTGTTTCAATTGTGGTAAATATGGTCACTATGCATCTAACTATCTAGAAGCTGGAAGTAGTAGTGGTGAAGAGAGATAAGATCATAAGAACAAGGAAGCAAGAAAATCCAGGTTTGAAAAGAAAAATAGGTATGGTCAGAACAAGCATGAAAAAAAATTCTTTCAAAGTCACAAGAAGCTTTTCTATGTTGATAAGGGGATCAAGGCTTCAAGTGACGGTGATGGAAGATCCATAGATAGTGAAGAAGAAGAAATTATCTTCTTGGAAATATAGGAATAATGAAGTGCTTTTATTGGAGATAAATCTAAAAAGTATGAAGATGCTCTTGAAGACAAATAAGTAGAGAAAAAATAAGAAAATGAAGAGGAAGGAGTAGTAGATTTAGAATTTGAACTTATTTTTGCTCTTAAGAAAGGTAAGAAAGTAGAACTCAAAACTCAAGACTCGATTTCAAGAATGTGATGAAGAGAAAGGAAAGCTTATACAATATTTGAAAAACTCAATATGTAAGACAAGATTAAAGAAAATTTAGAGGTAAAAGTATTAGAATGTGAAATATTAGAGCATGATGTAGCTTCACTAAGGAAGGAAGTGAAAGAGTCTAAATACAAGATACACAAGTTTGGGAAAAGTTTAAAGACTCTGGATAAGATTAGAAATGCACAAATATCTTCATAAAACAAGATAGGATTTGGTTTTGAAGGACAAAGAGAACAAGGAGAGGAGTCAAGCTCAAGATCCAAAGAATAAGAGAGTGAAGGAGAAATTGAGACTTATGAGGATAATTTGAAAAATAAAAGTTTCACTAAGGAAGGAAACAATGCACAAATAAGGAATAGGGAACATCACAAGAAATAAAGGACTAAGAGACCAATGGATCAAAGGAAATATTTCTTCAAAGGATGTTTTTTTCATGTAACAGGTTTGGTCACAAGGCTATACAGTTTAGGACACATGAAAAGAAGGAATAGGGTTTCACTAAGAGAAATTTCAGAGATGTGCATTTCTTCCAAGGGTATTTTTACTCTTGTAATCATTTTAGTCATAAAGCAATTAATTTTAGGGTTCATGATAGGAATGGGTATGGCTTCACCAAGAGTAACTTCAAGATATTTACACCTTCAAGGAAGCACAATATTAAGTGTTATAAATGCAATAGTGTTGGGCATATGGCCAAGTGGTTTAGAATAGAATTTCCAAGGACAAGCAAGAACAGGGATATTCAAAAGAGTTATAAGAATCAATTAAGAAAGAAGGTGGACAAAGAAAAAGAGCAGTGTATGTTGGGAGTAGAGATAATCCCACCCCAAAATTAATCACCTCAAGGAGAGGAGGTGGGGATGGGGCTGAGCTAAGAGTCTTATCTTTAGCCCCAAAGGAGTCCCTTTGCCATTGATGTCAAAGTGGGAGAGATTTGAGTTAGGGGGAGAGTATTCAGTTAGGGGAGAAATTTCTCATGGGGATCAGAATTGAAAAAGGTAAAAGATATGCTTAAAGAAAAAAGGGTTGCCATCAATGACAAAGGGGGAGATTTTTGGAAATTTGAGCAAGTTTTGTTGTCATTGATGTCAAAAGGTTGATTTTACAAAAGGCAAGGAAGTTGTTAAAAGAAAAGGGTATAATATTTATTTTAAATATTATATGCCTAAAGAGGCTAAAAAGGTTGAAGACCTAAGAAAAGAGAAGCAATCTTAAAAAAAAAAAAATATTATAATATTTAATATTATAATATTTGGGCAAAAGGAAGAGATGAAAAATAACAAGGTTCTAAATTATATAAAAAAAAGATATCCCTCACAAGGTCCATTGAGCAAGTTATAAAGGTTGGCAAAGGTTTTAATTTATTTAAATTAAAATATTTTAACCTAAGGTTAAAATTTTAATTTAAATATTTATGGCACCAAAGTTTCAAAGTTTCAAATCGAATTCGAAAGCAAAGAGAGGACCGACGTGTTTTAATTCCAAGGAAATAATATTTAAAGGAAATGATTTTTCATTTCCAAAGTCTAAGTAATTTGTATGCCCAAGTTATGAGATAAATCGTGCATTCGAATTTTGAAAGAGATAAGAAGTTCGTGAGTCTAAAAGTCAAGGGGGGCAGAGTTGTATTGAAATCTATTTGGAGTGAAAGCTATATCGCATAGCATTGGGTTGCGCAGGTTGTAGGAAGAATGTGGTTAAGGCGCTTCCGAAGGGAAGGTTTTAGTTTTGAGTCCCACTGATGTGTTTTGCAAGAGGGTAAAGATTTTTTATTTTTAGTGAAGGAGATTTCAAACACAAAATCATGAAAATTTGTTTTTGTGTGGGTGTGTAGCCCAAGAGGTAGCCTAGCCTTAGGCTAGGGCATGGTGGTGGCTTAGGTCATGGGTTTGACCTTGGGCTCTGGTCATTGAGGCTTGTGCAATATTTTAGCAAGCAAAATATTAAGGTATGCTTTTTAATTAATGTGCTTGGAATACGTGATTTGACTTTGAGGCTTTGAAATTGTGAAATAAAAATAAGTGAAATTGATTAGGGAGTCATAAGGGGTGTTAATTAATTTTTATTTTGGGTGCTTAGAAATTAAACCAAGTATTGGATATTATAAGGTGTAAACAAAGGGATTTTATTTTTGATGTGTTGAATATTATTTTAGAAAAGAAGGAGATTACAAGGTGTAAAAAAGGAACTTTATTTGTGTTGAATATTATTTTGAAAGTGGAGTGATAAGGTGTATTTGTGACTTGACATTTTATTGTATTTATTGTATGGTGAAATATTTGATGAGGTAAATATTCTTGTGAATATTTTGAGATAGACTGTTGTTATCTAACCTAGAATTGGCAAAAGGATTTGGTTGTTAGTAAAATAGGATTTGAATATATATCTCCATCAAAGAAAAGAGGCATGGGAACATCATCTTTTGTTTGAAATGTTGGAATGAGTGTTGTGAAATATAAGGTGGAGTGAAAAGGATTGTTTGATAAAGCATTGTTGGAAATATTTGAGTGAATTCTTATATGCCTCATTGGTGAATGTTTAGAGAACATTTAAGATAGAGACTGAGGATTATTTGAGTTAGGGTTTGAAACCCACATTGTGAACTTTGTTTGAAGAAGTATGAAAAAACTTGTTTAGGTTTTGTGAGAAAGTTGTGTTTCATTAGTTGAATGATTGAGTGAAATTCTTGAGCATTATATTTGAGTGATATTGAAAGTGAATGTTCAAAAATTAGAAACCAAATTTGTGAAAGTGACAAACTTAATGATTGAGTAGAACATATTGATTTTTTGATAGAGTACATCATTCTCTATATGTTCCATAGGTTAAACGAATTATGTATAAAATATGTCTAAAATGCTTCAAGTTAAAGGAATTAATTTGAATATTAGACAAAGCATTTGATAGCATTGTGTGCAAGATTTGAGATTAATTGAGCATGTTTTATGCATTGTTTTGAGTTGTATTAAGATAGATTTAAGGTAAGTCTTTGTGAAGACTTGAGAATAGATTGAGCAATTTATTGAGAGGACTTGAAGGTAGATTTGAGGTAAGTCTTTGTGAATACTTGAGAGTAGATTGAGAAATTTCTTGAGAGGACTTGAAGGAAAATTTGAGGCAAGTATTGGTGAATACTTGAGAGAAAATTGAGCAAGTTCTTGAGAGGAATTGAAGGTATATTTGAGGAAAGTCTTGGTGAAGACTTGAGAGTAGATTGAGCAAGTTCTTGAGAGGACTTGAAGGTATATTTGAGGTGTCTTAGTGAAGACTTGAGAGAAAATTGAGCAAGTTATTGAGAGGACTTGAAGGCATATTTGAGGTAAGTCTTGGTGAATACTTGAGAGCAGATTGAGAAAGTTCTTGAGAGGAATTGAAGGTAGATTTGAGGTAAGTATTTGTGAAGACTTGAGATTAGAGTTGATTGATTTATTTTTTCAAGCTTTGTGTTAAGGCTTGAAAAAAATTTAAGCAGAGTTGATTTGTAATTGGATCAAAATTTGTGTTAAGGCCTGAGGACAGATTTTAGGATAGATTTTGGTACAAATTTGTGAGAAGATTTGTGCTAGACTTGAGATAGAGTTAGAGAATATTTGTACTGCACTTGGGATAGAGTTTGGTATAGATCTAAGATAGAACTGAGAGTAATCTTTGGATATGATAGAGAAGAGGACATGAGTCTCCAGTGGATAGAGATCCATTAGCTAGGGCAGTGAGGATAGAGGTCTGCTATAAAGAGATATCCACAAGCCAGAGTAGTGGGGGTATTATTCTTCCAAAATATCATCAACTAGAGCAAAGGAGAAATAGTTCTCCTATGGATAGAGATCCAAAAACTAGAGAATATGGGAAAGAGTTCTCCTATGGATAGAGATCCTTGAACCAGAGCAAGGGTAAAGAGTTATCCTATGGAGTATGATCCATGAATCAACTGGGAAGATAGATTTCTTTTGTGGAGAGAGATCCATGAACCAATTGAGAAGATAGAGGTCTGCTGGATCAATCCATAAACCATAGAAAAAGGGAAAGAGTTCTCTTGTGGAGATAGATCCACAAATAATATCATAAGGGATTGGTGCCTCCTTTGGACAAAGGTCCATAAACATTATAATAGGGAATTTATTCCCAAGAATATTTGTTGAGAAAATTTAGTAGAAATATTTTCTTCGTGGAGTAGACCACATTGGGTGAACCATGTTAAATTGGTTTCTCTATTATGTGTGATGATTTATGAATTGATTTGATTACTACTATTGATATTGCCATTGATAATATTGGATAATATTGTTTGGGAAAGAAAAGTAAAATTTTATCTTATATTGTTCACCCCCTCTCAATATAAGCTTGTGTTCTTCACATTAAGATGGTCCTTGTCAATAATATCTCAATTGTAAATATTTGGAGCTTTAATTTCATTAATAGGATAGAGTTTAATAAGGAAGATCTAGAGAAATTCAATATTGTCATAAAATTATATGAAAATAAGGATCATGAAGGCACTAGAACCATAGTTCTTCCACTTAAAGTAGGACCTCACATATTAAACACTTTGTTTTATGTGTTTCCTTATGATCTGAACTACAACAATCTTTTAGATTGACATTGGATCTATGCTATGCAATTCATCCCATTAAATTACCATCAATGTTTGAAATTTAAATATCAAGCTAAGTTATATAGCATTATGGTTGATAGAGATCCTTTTACTTGATGTCAAGCCATCTAGTCAAATAACCCAAGGGCTCACATTTTCCTTCATAGAATGCTTCTTATCCTTTTGTATACAATACATTAAGGTTTATTCCACATAAGGGAATATGTACCATCTAAGGATAAAAAATCGATAGCCAAGCCACAACAAAATATAAGGAAAATATGAGGCTTAAGACGTTAACCATATAAACCTCAATGATTGGCATGACAAGTTGTTAGCTTTAGATCTATTTGGGCTACTTTCTCCACTTAGCACTTTGGGGCTACCCTTCAAAAAAGGAATGGTGGTGCAAATATGAAGTTGAAATTTTGTTTTTGTGGGCATGACCAATGAGGAAAGAATCCATGGAACAAATCCATGACCAATAGAGTGGAGTTATACCTCATGTTATATTTCCAACCTTTACTCAATTCCTAAGAAAATTATTTGCAACTTTGGTTATCAAGAAAAAGGGCTAGGACCTCATGAGAAATATATAAAATAACCTTTAGAACCTAAGGCTTGGATAGGTCATTTGGTATTAGGATACATCCCCAATCCCAATTAAAAGTCACATTACTTCTCTTTAGATAGTAGTGATGATGAGATGTGCCTCTTCTCTCTCAAACCCCAAAGAAATATCACTTTGATGGAAGGGTTAGATTGGAAATAGGATGAGGATATTGAACCTTCTCATTTTCAAATTTCTAATCTCTTTTCAAACTTTTCTTACATAAAAATAATAAGCATCACGCATCCTAAGCTTATCAAAAAAATAACCAAGAGTCCCAAGAAATACCTAAAAGTATCCTTGGAAATCAAAATGAGTCACCTTTGAATCAAGCAAAAAATAACTTTTCCCTTCAACCAATGGAAATACCCCTAACAACTATTAATGACTATGAGGTGATAGTTATACCACATAGCCCTCATATGGATGTTAATGCCAATGGTCTTCATCAAGAGGACATTCCTAGTGAAGGACCCCTTTCCTTGATTGCACATCCCTCATAGTCATTAAACCTTGAGCAATGTAATTTAGGGCCCAAAGAGATTGAAATATTACGGGTGCTACCTATCCATTCATAATTAGAAGATAAATCTCACATATTGATAGAGGAAACTATTGGATATCATTTGGAGAAACACAGATCCTAGCGCATCCCTATGTGTGAATGACATATTTGGCAAGAGGATATGCAAGGGTTTCATCTGGGTTGAGTGCAAGCAGCTCCAGAGGTTGGTTTTTAGGGCCTTCGGGCCCTAGCGACCAATATTTTTGTGGTTTATTCTCAATATTTTAGCAGGAAATGTTGCAGGGGATACAATATGGGTTAGAAATTTGTCTTTCAACAGATCATACTCGTGAACTTGAGTGACAACGGCTTCCAATTTGCTGCACAAAAGAAAAGTGAAAACCATACCTTTCCACGATGTCTAGGGCAAGGATTAAAGAGATCACGAAACAAGTTTCAAGCAGTTGATCAAAAAATGGCTCATATCTCAAGTGAATATGGTGCTAAGGTGCACCCACAAAATAATTCTACTGTGAAAAACCCTATCAAGGGTAAGAATTTTGAAGACTCAGTCCCAAAAATGAATTTTAGGGATGCCCTTCGTGGTGGACAGCCTCAGCCCAATGCTAATATCAATATTAGGGCTTCCCATAAACCTCTAAGAATGCCTAAGATTGATCCCAGGAAAATGGAGTCAGGATGTCTTAAAGCAGCTGATGGAACTCCTATTGTTAAGCTTGATATGGATAACATTCAGAATGGCATTGAAGATTTGGAAAAAAGAGGACTAATTTTTCGGTTCGTGGGTTTTCGTTCGAGTCTATCTGCTTTCAAAGTCTGGGCTGCAAAAAGTCTGGAAAACTAAAGGTGAGTTACAAATCTCTATTTATCCAAATGGTTATTTTCTTGTTTTATTTTCTAATAATGAAGATAGAGAGAAAACTTTTCAAGGGGGTCCTTGGTTTTTTGGAAGGGCAGGGCTTTTCATGAAGCCCTGGCATACTAAATTTAAAGCCGAAGAAGAGATGCCTTCTATTGCTCCCGTGTGGGTTAGACTCTTTGGCCTCCCTATTGAATTTTGGAATCCTACTATTTTTTCTTCAATTGGAAACTCTTTAGGAACTTTTATGATGACTATTGATTGTACTCAAAATTTTGAACATATTATTTATGCTCGAATTTGTGTTTTAATGGATTTTGACAAACCCCTACCTAAAAATATCACATTACAATTTGGGGAAGACACTTGGGAGCAAGTAGTGGACTATGAGAACATTCCTTTTCTTTGTAGAATTTGCCATGAATATGGTCATTTGGCCAGTGCTTGCCCAAATAAAATTCCTGATCAAAAGAAAGAAGATATAAACTTAGCAGGTTTCCAAATACCTAAGAAGAAGAACACTAAAAAAAAACCAGTTATGAAGGATCAATCAAAGTCATCTGCTAATATGTTTGAAATCCTTTCCACAAATGATGTCCCAAGTGAGGAAGAGGAAATAATGGAAACTGAAATCTTAGAAACACAATTTAAATATGAAGGGAAGAACTCGAGAGACAAACCAACAAATCAAAGGTTTTCAACGAGAAAAAAAAAGGAGAAAATTTACACAAGAAAAACAATATTTCAAATGTCAAAACTTCAAATAATGCAAGTCCCAATATAGACTCTATTGAACCATCTAGTAAAATTTTGGCTATGTACGAGCATTCTTCAAGGTTAGAAGCCATCTCATATTCAATTGGAATAAGTCAAGAAATAGGGAAAAAAAAATTGAAGATGGATTCTAATCAAAAAGTAGGTCGCAAGACCAATCAATATCATATGGTAAAAGAAGGTGAAAATCTTGTAGAGGAAGGTAAGATTAATGCCCTTCCCAAATTTTTTAGCCCTGGTATTAATGAAGATCATCACTTGGAATATTAGAGGACTCAAAGGGAGTCTTTCAAAACAAAATGAAATTAGAAGAATGATTCAAGTAAATCATCCACATCTTGTTTTCCTTCAAGAAACTAAGATGTCAATGGAGGATATGGACTTAATTGCCAATAAAATTTGGCCAGCTAGAAAAGTGGTTTCCCTCAGTTCCCAAGGGACTTCGGGTGGCATTGCTTGTCTTTGGGATCCAAAAGAGGTAGTTATTCACCATATGGTTGGCAGTTGGGGTTTGTTGGCTATAGCTATTCAAAGTAGACATTCCAACCAGATTATGCTCTGCATTACTATTTATGCTTCGACTTCTTTGGAGGAAAAAAGAAGACAAGTGGAAGGATATTACTCATATTATCTCTCATTTTCCTAAAGCTTGGATCTTGATCGGAGGATATTTCAATACCATCCTCTCTCTGGATGAGAAAAGGGGGGGAAATAGAAATTTGGACAAAAGCACCGACCTCATGAGCGAATATATTGCAAACCTCCATCTTGTGGATATCCAACCAGATAATGGCCTTATGACTTGGTCTAATAGAAGGCAAGGCTTAGCTTGTATAATGGAGAGATTGGATAGGTTTTTGCTCTCTAAAAATTTCTTAATCCATGGTCACATTCCTAAAGTGAAGACTCTTAATAATGCTGGTTCGGATCATTGGCAAGTCATGGTGGAAATGTGGAAAACCAATGTGAGTTTCTCTCCTTTTCATTTTCAATTAATGTGGCTTAGAGACATTTCCTTCAGACCTCATGTGCAACAATGGTGGAAGGAAGGTAAACCTAGGCATGGGACTAAGATGTTCTATTTTGTCAAAATACTCGCAATACATTAAATCCAAAATCAAGACTTGGAACCGGAAAGAGTTTGGGGATGTTCATAAAAAAAACATGAAGTTATTGCTCATCTTGAAAATTTGAATAAGAAAATCCGTTTAGATGGCCTCACAGAGAAGAGAAGTGCAGATGAAATTAAACTCACAACTCAGTTAGAGGAATGGGAAAAAAGAGAAGAAATCTTATGGAAGAAAAAATCTAGAATTCAATGGCTCAAAGAAGGAGATCGAAACACAAATTTTTTCCACAAATATCTTCTAGCTCGAAGATCTCACAACTTTATTTCTTCCTTAAAATCAGATTCTGGAGATGTTGTTTATACTTGGGATGGCATGAACTCTATTGTTGTTGATTACTTTTCCAATATTTTTGCTGCTACTCCCCTTGACTCAACTTCACAATATAATGTTCTTCAAGCAATCCCTTCTCTTATCACTTCGAGGAGAACTCTATTTTGACTCGCTCTCGTTACTATCAATGAGCTTCAACAAGTAGTTTTTAAAATGCAAAAAGGGAAAACCCCAGGTCCTTGATGGTTTTCCTATTGAGTTCTACCAAGAGTTCTGGGATATCCTCCATGTTGATTTATTAGAGGTGGTGGAAGAAGCTAGGAAAGCCAAAGAAATTTTGAAGGTTATCAATAAAACTTATATTACTCTTGTTCCAAAAGCTCAAGAGGTTGATCATATCTCAGCTTTTAGACCTATTGCTTTATGTAATGTTCTTCTCAAAATCATTACTAAAATCATGGCAGAAAGGTTGAAGCCTCTTTTGCATAAGATTATTTCCCCAGAGCAAGGGGGTTATGTGGAAGGACGTCAAATAGTAGATGAGATAGTTCTTGCTCAGGAAGCCATCCATTCCATGGATATGCAAAATTCTCCTTCCATGTTCATTCGGTTAGACTTATCCAAAGCTTATGACAGAGTGGATTGGCACTTCCTTATCAAAGTTTTGAGGCAATTTGGTTTCTCTAAGGATTGGATGGATTGGATTATGGGATGTATCTCTTCAGTTTCCTACTTAGTTCTTATCAATGGCAGGCCTTCTCAGTATTTTCCAACTTCTAGAGGTATTAGGCAAGGTGACCCGCTATCCCCTTATTTATTCATCATTCTTGCTGAATGCTTGGGTAGGACTATAACCAAAAAGAGGGAAAACAAAACCCTTGAGGGAGTTACCATTGCTCATGGAGCTAGACCTATCTCTCATCTTCAATTTGTGGATGACTCTACTATTTTAGGTAAAGCTACAGTTAAGGAAGCTTCTAATATTAAGCAAATCATTAGCTATTTTTCTAAGGCTATCGGGCAGTTGATCAATGAAGACAAATCTAAAGTTATTTTCTTTCACTGCTTTGCTAGATAGGAATCCATGGTCTTGGATAAGCTAAGATATAAGAAGACCTCTCTTCCAATCACTTATTTAGGTATTCCCATAAATATTCAAAGGCAGAAAAATAAATATTGGAATTGGTTGTTGGACAAAGTCAAGAAGAAAATTGGAAAGTGGACCAACAAGTGGCTTTCTTATGGGGGTAGAATCACCTTGGTAAAATCAGTCCTTCAAGCTATTCCTATTTATGTTTCTTCCATTTTGAATATTCCAAAGGCTATTCTTCGAGAATTGGATCAAATCAGTCATCGTTTCCTTTGGAGTGGTACTAAGGAGAAAAGAAAATGGGCCTTGGTGAAATGGGATACTTTATGTCTTCCTAAGAGTGAAGGGGGGTTAGGTTTATGGTCTTCAATTAATAACAACAAAGCTTTAGCTGCTAAATTATATTGGAGGATGTTGCATAACCCCAATGCTCTTTGGGCCAATAATCTCCATGCTAAATATGCTGAGAACAAAAGTCCTGAAGACCTTGTTCGCTATCAACTTCCTACCAAAGGTTCTCCCATTTTAGTAGTTCTTAAGACTGGTGAGGATTTGATAAAGAAAAAATTATTTTGGATCATTCATAATGGTCAACATGCAAATTTTTGGACAGATTCTTGGGATGGTCACAAGCCTTTGATAACTCGATTTCCCGATTGGAGGCCTTGGATGGAGGAGCTTCATCGAGCTAATTGGATAAAGGTGGCTAATTATTGTCGGTACCATACCGGTAATTCAAAGGTTGGTAGATATTGGATCCCTATTGAGGACTGGCCTATTCAAATCCCGGAAAGGCAAAGACAAGATATCCAAGGCATCCTTCATATGAGATCCCTCTCTTGGTCCCATGAAAAAGATTGTTTTGGATGGAACAACACTACTAAGGGTGAGTATTCAGTTGCTCAAGGTTATTTGACCTTATGCCATAATAATCCCAACCATTCTTCTGACATATTTTCTCAATTGTGGGCTCAAAAGCTCTGGCCTAAGGTGAGGTTCTTTAATTGGCTTTTATTGCATCGTAGGGTGCTTACCGGTGAGCAACTTATGAAGCGTGGTTTTCATGGCCCTTTTAGATGTGAAATGTGTGAAGAGAATGTAGAAAATATCAACCATATTTTTATTGAGTGTACTTTAGCCTCTGAGTTGTGGAGGAGAATGGCCACTTTACTTGGCTTACAATGGTCCAATTTTTTTACTTTTGAACAACTTTGGAGGGATTGGCCTAATCAAGAGGGTGTTGATCATTTTATTAGGCAGTTAGTTTGGATGGGTTCTACCATTCTTCTTTGGAATATTTGGAATGAAAGGAACAGCCAAATTTTTAATCAAGATAGTAAGGATATTCACTATATTTGGCAAAAGACCATAGCCAACTTAGTTGAATCAGTCCATCATCTCCTTAATCACCCCCAAAACTCCCACCAAATATGGGATCAAGTGATGCAAAGATTGAATATTAAACCTTCTAAGGGCAACCATCTTAAAGGGAATGTGAGTATTAGTAAATTGGATAGGAATAGAAATTGGCAACCTCCTCCTAAGGATTTTGGAAAAGTCAATACTGATGGAGCCTCTAGAGGGAACCCTGGAAAAGCCAGTGTGGGAGGAATTGGTAGACTTTCAGATGGCTCCCTGGTTTTTACTTTTGCTAAGAATTTGGGTATTCTTTCCAATAACCTTGCTTTGTATGGTATCCTCAGAGGTCTTCAGGAGGCTACTAAGGTTGGATGGGAAAAGGTGTTAGTTGAGTCTGACTCTCAACTTATGATTAATCTCTTGAAGAATCCTTCTAAGAATCATAAGGTGGATTGGAGAATAAAAAGAATTATTGAGAAGATTCAGTTAATCCAGATGGGATTTTTGAAAGTTGATTACAATCATGTGGTCGGAGATCAAAACAAGAGTGTTGATGCTTTAGCTAATTGGGCTTTGGACAAAGGTGATCTTACTTGTTATGGCCACCCTCCTATATGGTGGGCTTCTCAAATTAGGGAAGCTCTTCTTTCTATCATTTCTTTGGATGGCTCCAGCTCAAGGTACCTAGTTTCTTCTTGTTTTTTTTTTTGCTTCTCTTTGGTTCATTCAGTTTTTTTTAGTTCCCTAGCTCATTCTATTCTTTATTTTGTTTCCTCTGTTGATTCTTGCCTTAATAGTCTTCTGGTCTAGATAGGTCTTTGTTTTGTTCATTTTTTATTTCTTTTTTCCTTTTTGTTTTTTTTGTTTAGTTTTTTTAAGGTGGGTGGTTTTTTTTATTTTGTTTTGTTTTTGTGTTCTTTGTGTTGTTTTTTGTTGTTCTTGTGTTTTTGTTGTTTTGTTTTTTTTTTATGTTTTTTGTTATTGTTGTTTTTTTTTTCGTTCTTGTTCTTGGGTTTCTCTTTGTTTGTGTTATTTTGTGTTTTTATGGGTGAGTGTTTTCTATATTTTTTGTTTTTTTTTTTTATTTTCTGTTGTTGGTTGTTTTTTATTTTTATTTTTGTTTTATTTTTTAATTTTTTAGGTTTTGGTTGTGTTTATTTTTCTTATTTTTTTTGGGTTATGTCTTTGTAGTGTTTTGTTGTTTTTGTCTTGTTTGTGTTTTGTTATGTGTTTCTTGTGTTTTTCTATGTGGTTTGTGTTGTGGTTTCTTTTATCTTATTGTGCGTGTTTGGTTGTGCTTTTGTTTTTGACACACTCAAGGAGCATGTTTTTTATTTTATTTTATTATTTTTGTTGTTATCTACTTATTTTTAATTGGGTTTGTGTGTTTGTTTGCTCCTTGAGTGTGTCAAAGGTGGTAGGCCAGGTCCGAGTCCTGGGCATTTTTGGCGGAATGGATACCCCTACCTCCTTGGGTCTTACCCGAAAGTGGCATCCCTTTTGGGATGTTTTCCACAAATAAAAAAAAATATAGAGGAAACTATTGACGTCAACATAGGTTCTTAATACAATCCAAAGATTATAAAATTAGGAAAGGTCCTAACTCTAGAAGAGGATGAAGAGTATGCAAATATTTTAATAGAATTTTATGACATCTTTGCATGGTCTTATGCAAACTTGCCCGAAATATATCTATCCTTGGTGGTCTATCATTTGGCCATTAAATCAGATGTTAAAATAGTAAAGAAGAAATTAAGAAATATGCATCCAAAAGTTGCTTTACTAGTTAAATAATAACTCCAAAATATTTTAGAAGTCAAATCATTAAGTCGATTACTCTTAGTGGATTTCCAACATAGTACCTATAGCTAAAAAGGAATGTGTTATGCATGTTTGCATTGATTTATAGGACATAAACAAAGTTTTTACCAAATATAAATTTTCTCTACCCAACATAAACATGGTCATAAATTTAATTATAGGTTGTGGAATGTTGTCCTTAATGGATGGTTGTTCTCAATACAATAAAATTTGAATTGCATGAAAGACCCACCTAAGACAACTTTCACTACTCCATAGGGGGAATTTTTTATGAGGTAGTGCCCCTTGGTTTAAATAACATTGTAACAACCTATCAATATACAATGACATATATTTCATCATATGATGCACAATATCATTGAATATTATGTCAATGACATTCTTAGGTAATCTATCAAATGAGATCATGTTAGAGACCTAAGATGTATATTTGAGGGGATTAGAGAATATAAATTCTATGCATATTTGGAGAAACCTCAAAGAAGCTATTAGGATTCATAGTCTCCCAATGTGGCATTGAAGCAGACCTAGACAAGACATCTACTATCACTAAAATAGCACCACCTAAAAATATAACACAACTTCAAAGCTTGCAAGGTAGATTGCAAAATATTAGGAGGTTCATCTCTCAATTAGTAGATACATGTCACACATTTTTAAAAATTTTGAGGAATGGTACTAAATTCATTTAGGATGAATAATGTTAAAAATAATTGACACCTTGAAAACATTTCTATCTTTTTTAGTGCTTGTACCACCTAATTCCTTTAAAACATTGTTGTTATACATAGTAGGAATGGTCCATGCCTTAGGTTCCATGTTGGCACAATACAATGATCAACATACAAAAAGGGTGATCTACTATATTAGTAGAATCGTTGTTAGATATGAGACTAGATATACACCTCTAGAGAAATTATGCTTAACAATAGTCTTCAATTCTCAAAAGTTGAGATATTACATGTTAAGTCACAAGATCTATGCCATAGCTATAGTTGATCCTTTATGATACTTTATGTCCAAGCCCTATCTCTTAGGCATGAAAGTTAAATGGGTAATGGCCCTTAATGAGTTCGATCTTGAGTTTATTGGATAAAGGTTATTTAAATAACAAGTGATAATAACCAATTAGCAATAACCCATCTATCAGCTATCACCCCATAGTAATTGAGTATCCCAATGAAATGGTATGTAGCCTCAAGATAGACAACAAGATTCTTGGATCATTTACTTTTATGGTGCATAATTTGTGAAAGGCATGGAGGCAAGAATCATCCTAGTATAATCACAATAAATTGTCATTCCCTTATACTTTAAGCTTCAATTCTCATGTACCAAAATGGCTAAATACACAACACTTATTCTAGGGCTTTGAGTGACCCTATCCTTAAAGTTAACAACCATTTCCATATTTAGATATTTGTAGTTAATGACCAACTAGATTAATGGATTTTATCAAACTAATGATGATAAAATCAAACCATATAAGACATTGTGGATAAGTTAATGGATGCCTTTGATAAATTCACCATTTACATGATCCCAAACTATAGTATTTATTAGGAATATGTTATGGTTGTAGTCCTTGATCATACCTCTAGAGTTGGAGGATGAACAAGCAACAAATATCATCTACCAAATAAATCAACCTAACACTTCATATTCAAATAAATAACCCTTAGCAATCTTCACAATAGAAAATGCTCCTATCCTTGACCCTTGGTACAAGAATATTTACACCTTCCTCAAGAATGATACTTTGTTGGAGGGTCTAAATTAGAATGAAAAAAATAACCTAATACAACAAGCCTCTAGGTTCATAATAATAGAAGACATCTTGTATAAATGATATTTTGATGGCTCCCGTATTAGATTTCTAAATTATGATGAAGCTAAGTAATTCATTCAAGATGTTCATGACCAAGTATGTGGTGTCATTACCATCACCAAGAAACACCTCCACATGGGATATTACTAGCCATCCATATAAAAGGATGCCTATAATTACATGTAAAAATATGAAAAGTGCCAAAAAAATGATTATATTATTCATGAACCTTCACAAGATCTTCAATCCATGACATATCCTTGGCTCTTTTCCACTTGGAGGCTAGATATCTAAAAGCAATGTCATCCAATGGACATAAATTTATCATTACCACAACTAAATACTTCATAAAGTGGGTAGAGACTATACCCTTATCTTCTTGCACTAGAGTTCAGATTTCAAAGTTTATATTGAATCAAATTCTATTGTGATATGGTATCCCCAACATGATCATCTCAAATAAGGACACCTCCTTTAGTAATAAGGATGTTGCCAAGCTTTGTCTAAAGTTTAAAATTCAGCATAAATGGTCAACACCCTATTATCCAATAAGGTAACAGATAGGATGAAGCATCTAATAAAACTTTAATAAAGGTATTAAAGAAGCTCGTTAGTAAATTATGTTTGGTTTGGCATTTGCACTTATATCCAACCCTATGGGTATATTGTACTAGTGCTAGAAATCTAATTGGTTCTACACCCTATACCTTAGTCTATGGAACTGTGGCTATATTTCATTTCAAATTAAATATCCCATATCTTTGAATCCTTTTTAAGGATGCTTTTGTTGGTAATGAGTATAACCATGCACACTTTAGGCAATTGGAACTACTTGATGAAAAGTATATTCATACCTCAGATCACCTATGGGTTCATCACCAATGACTTAATAAATATTATGGAAAGAGAGTGCAACCTCATTCCTTCAAAATAGGAAACCTTATTCTTCAAAAAACTAGAATAATGCTAATTCTAGAGAGGACCTAAAAGGAAAATTCTATCCTAATTGGCTAGGTCCATTTATAGTGATAGCTATTTATGGTTCAAGTGCATATCACTTGACCACATTATAAGGTAAATAACATAAGATCCTATAAATATAATGTATCTAAAAATATATTATGCTTGAATTTATATGTTTATCCTACTCATGTTCCTAACTTTATGATTGATTATATGTATAGTTGCCTATAAAGCATGTTTACCTACTCTCACATGCATGATTGCATGATTGCTTGAATTTACTTGTTCATCCCATAATATCACAAGAGTGAGCCCATGATGATGTGATGATGATCCTAGATAGCAAATAGAGTCACTTGCATTGCATTTATAGTAGGTCACTTAGCTAGTAGACCTCCTTGATAACTCCTCAAAATCCTTCCTATCCTCTTGAAATTTTGGAATTTGTAAGGAAGTTAAGGTATTGATGGCATAGTTCTTAAAATAAGTTTCTAATCATAGCATGGCTACAATTCAACACCTTAGCTTCTCCTTCTATATTCTAAATTTTTTGGAGGGTTGCATTCCTAGATTTGCATTTCTTGTTTGATCATGTGCTTGTTACCATAAATTGCTTGTGGTATAATTGAATGATAATTCACTTGTTTGTGTTCATATACTTATTATTTGTTTTTTTAAATATAGTATTAAGAGATTCATCATTATCCATGATGATCCTATTTAGGATAGATTACATTTTAGCTAGGTAGCTGAGGTATAAAATCTCTCTAGCAACTCTTTTATAAGTGCATATCTCATTACTTTATCAACATATCTATTATCTCGTCTACATTATATTTTTCCTACAACTTGCTAGCACTATATGATGACTTTGATACTGTAAGAAAATTTATACATGGCATATAAAAATGGTAGTTTGAGTTAGAAAGTTACTCCTTAAAAAGTTTCTTTTATCTCTTCTATCATATAGCATATTTTATAATAATATTTTCATATATCATCCGATTCATATCTACACCTAGGAAAATAATATGAGATAATTATTCAATGAATTCAAAGTGCTTAAAAATACCTAAGCATCCAAAAACATATTATAATTCTATCAAATATTTTCCTATATATAGGGATCTATCAAGAATTTCAAAACCATCAATATTTCAATATTTTAATTACTATAAGCATCATAAATCAAGACTACAACTCATATTATTTTCATCAATCTCATCAAATAAATCATCATACATGATTGAGCTTATCTATGAGACCATTTAGTATGATTAATCTTATAGATTAAATGATTTACAACTTTTGTAAAAAACTTGCATGCATGGAAATCAATGGACCTTTAGGATTATGACCATCTCACCTGGTCTAATAAGATAAGCATGGTATGAATCCAACCTCATCAAGAACTACAAGGTTATGCATAGTGGCTAATCACCATTAATTAAGAAATATTTGGATTTTTGAAATTTGGAACTGTCTAATAGTGAGGACCCTTGACCAGGGCGTATTAGCCCAAAATTTTGGGTGTATATTTATTTTGGTAGATTTGCCCCAGTTTTAAAATAATTGGACCATTTTAAGTTTAAATCTTCAATATTACCCCTAGTAATAGGGGACCTTTTCACCTTGAAAATATAAATAATTTTGGATTTCGAAACTAATTTGCCCTATTTTTATAAATATATTTTAGAGCCAAACCCTTATGCATAACCCTAAAGCACTATCTCCAAATGCTTGATAGTTAAATTCATATTCATACCCAGAAAGAAGATAGGGTAGAATAATTCAATTCTTGACAACTATTTATCATACCTAGATATCCAACAAGTGAGGATTAATTATGTTGAACTTCCTTGTTTAGTATAAAGGTCTATCAAAAAATTTAAGTGATAACATAATATCATCTTTTATAAAATCCACCTGTATACCTAAGATGGATGAATGAAAGGATTACCCATTACCTAAAATGTTTTTAATATAAATATCTATAATGGATAATTGGGTTAGATAAACTACCCTAGTATAAGCATCTATCAAAATTATCATACAACCTTTTTTCTACAAAACTAGGGCAATATGATGAAACGTAATTGTTTATAGCCATATATAAGCAATTCTTAATCATAAGCACAAACTAAAACTTGTTCCATATCTTTCAAATAATTGATAATCTCACATACATGATGGATTGTTTACTTAGTTTACATAATTGCATGTTGCATGTATGCTTGCTTGTCTAATGCATTCAATATTAGGGGATTTTATAATTATGTGATGATGATAACTAGTCAGGTTAGCTCATATGCATTGCACTTGCACTAGGTCACTGATGCTAGTGGATCCCTACCCTTAGGACTTTGACTTACCTTGTATATAGTTTTCATTTTTTTGTTGGGATGCAATGATTACCTCTATATGAGGAATTTTGTGCTAGCAGGATTTTTTTTTGCATTGTTTACTTGTGATGCATATTCCTCCATAACCTATGCTTTACAAGGTGGGGATGATAAGAATTATTTTTTAATTAATAAATTTCATACACAAACACATGACATAAAAATCATTGATAAGAATTAACTCTCATCATATTCCTTCATCAAAATACATAAGCTATTCGTTACTTGTACCTATCTCACAAAAAAAAATTCTTCTTATCCATATCATATACACCATCTCATTTTTACAATTAATATTATTTTTGCATAACTATTATTATCATGGTTACATGCTTGTATAGTTGCATGATTTCTTGATGCATTTAGAATTAGGAGATTTTTCGATGATGTGATCATGACAACTAGTCAAGATAGCATACACTTACATTGCATTTGCACTAGGTCTCTAATGTTAGTGGATACCAACCCTTAGTATCACATGTGTATTGTGTGTTTGATTAATTTTTACTATGCATGATATTCCTACTTGCACATTTGTATGATTGCTTAAAATACATTGATTTACTTCTTGAAATTTATATTTTGCAATAGCTTTGACATGCCGACATGACATTTGGTACATATCCTAAACCTTAGGAACAATGGTGTACTATTTATCAAGATATTATTGGAAGACCCAATCATGATGTAAATCACTCCTATGGTAAATATTTTTGTGATAATAACATGTTTGCTAAATTAGTTCAACCTTGTTATATTCACAAAAGAGCTCTCATGGTGGAAAATTAGATAGAAAGCCATTAAAATACAATAAATAACCCAAATTAATCTAAAATTTATATGCAATGGGTATCAAAAGCTAGTGGTACTTTCTTAAACTTCATCATTTCTCTACTTTTTTTCTTGCTTGCATAGACTACTTGTATTCCTGTTGTGGTGATGTATGCAGTAACATCCTAACAATAAGAACTAGGACTATTTTTAATTATTAACTAGCATATTATGCATATGTGCCTACCATCAGCCAAAATTAGTCCATAGTTCTCAAAGGCAATAACTTTACATGCTTCCATTTTCATACATATCTTTTTTTTATAGAAAAAACCCTTGCAATGCCTCCTTGGTCTGAGAGACCACAACCAAGGGGTTCTACACCATCAAAGTCACCTAGGAGTCATGCCCAGTCCTACCCGCACTTACATTATCAATTGGATTTTGGGTACCCAATTCAACTTTTTGGTAGGGTGGAGATTCAAACTCAAGACCTCCCTTGGAGGATTGCCCTCTCCTCTCCAACTCACCTACAACACATGGGTAATTTTCATACATATTCCTTAAAAATACTAATCAGTCATATTCTTCTAAATTATCACCTACTTTCCAAATAATTTTTATCTCTCTTAAGTTGTAGGAAATGATGGATTTAACCTCTAAAACCTTAGTTATTTTAATTTATTCACATGATACCTATTATTAGAACCAACCAGGGGATGGAACTATAGTGGTTTTACACTACCCACTCACAACTAAGGCAAAACCCCAATAACTAAAAATTAGAGTTTTTTTTAGCTCAAGGAGAATAAGCTAAAAGAACTCCTAAAAATCGAGACTTATGTAAAAATACATTCAAAAAAAGTCTTTATAGAAAATTAAAGGAACACTTGAGGATCTCATCCTTCAAAATAAGTTTTGATATCAAAGGTTTTGTAATCCATGATAAAGCACAACAATAAATCCTTGACCAATCTATTAGAGATACCAAAAATCCAAGCGAACATGGATGTCTGAATCAAATCAAAAGCAATGAAGGTAGATAGGATAAATTAATGCTTCCTTAACTAATGAGACAAATACCACCTACTAGAGGGTAACCTCAATTTTTATCTTTGAAAATAATTCAAGATAAAATATGACACTAATAGTCCTATGTTGATCAGTCATTATGATGAGAAAAGTACATCATTCAATGATCAAAATCCCTAGGAGAAGTAAAAATTATTGTAAAAATATTTATAGATAATTTTGGAGGGTTTTTTTCCTATTGTAATCTATAAATAGAAGTAGCATAGACTATAAAAAGTATCGACTAGTTTACAATTGTATGTATTTATAGGCTCAAAAATAGTTGTGGTTCCTAAGTGGCTTGTGTTAATAATGAAACCCCACTTCTAGCATAATCTAAGTAATATTTTTCTTACATATAGATATACATGAAATCCTGTGTCTATTTCTTGACATGGTCCATACACTAGTTGCTATGTATGTTTATTTGTGTGTAATATATTTCCTGAATAATGGATGTTATTAAGTGTGTGTGTGTGTGTGTGAGGGGCCTGCATCTAATTTTAGACCGGTTTTTTGGAGTTAGAGTCTATTAAATAATTTGGATCATGTAAATGTACCTTCCTAGGTACATATTTAGGATATTAGATTACTTTAGGGGAAATTTATCAAGTTACTTTATGCAATGTAATAAATGCACAAGTGTCAATGTGCAAGGTGTCCCTTGCACAATTAGGTAGAGTGTTGGCCAAGGAATATATCTTCCATTATAAAAGGACATCATTGTAAGAGTTTGATAAGCAATTCAGTAGGTAGTATTAGTAGTATTGGGTGATTCCATTAGTGATGGAGCCCATTATAGTCTTGTAGCATTACATGGAGTGTCCATTTTCTCTATAGCAATATTGTATTCATTCTATCATTTCTATTTATAGCATATTTCTGAAATCTTGTGAATTTATTTTCTTTTATATTTATGCATCATGTGATTGCCATCTCCCATTGCAATCTACCTCAAAATATAAGAGTGGTATTAGAGCCACGGTAGGTACAATAGAACTAAATGTTGTAGAGTGAGGAGAACCACCATTATTGTTGAGCCTAAATTTTTCTATGAACCAAATTTACCACATTGCACATACTCTTGCAAAAATCTTTAGAAAAATCAAGGTGGTAGGGAAAGCTTTGAGAAAGTACTATTACTAAAATAGGGCCAGTCACCATAGCTTTAATTTTTGCAAACTAGATGTTCTATTGAATCCATTGCATGTGAATTTCAATAAGATCATCTGGTAGGACATACTGAAAAGAGAAATTCTGAAATTCATTGGGCTTAAAGTATTCCCATAGAGTTACAAAAAAAATTGTGAAGATAAGGATTCAACATTTGATCCACTAGTTTGATGAATCAACTAGTGAAGCTCATCTAAGAGATTAGAGAAGTTTACTATTACCCAAAGTTTCTTTTATTGTAGGGAACCAACCCTTAGATGATTGGGGTACCTCATACAATATAAATCTAGGATATTTCAACTTCATTTCCCAAAGGTCGGAGTGCCTTCATAGAGTAGAAATTAGTTGTTGTAAAAATGAAAAATTTAGAAGAGACTCTGGGAGGAGTCATAGCGAAGTCTAGAGATTGAATATATCTATTGATAAAGTCAACTTCACAACAAAAAATACCACAAAATACTTTATCTAAGAAATTTCTATAGAATCCTTAATCCTAAAAAGGCCACAAAAGACTTGATATAAGCAAATGCCATAGAATCCTTAATCCTAAAAAGGCCATAAAAGCCTTGACATAAGAAAAGGCCATAGAAGCCTTGATCCTAAGACTCTAGAAGAGAGTACCTTCATAAGCAGATTCATATTTTAGTACTAATAATTTATTTTAGGGAAATGATATTCAATAAGTTGGAAAACTTCCTACAAGAAATTTAGGAAGAGTATTTTCTTTAGAATCAATCCAACACCTGAAGCAAACTTGAAGATGAAGATATCTAGTGAATATCTCATTGAAAAAACTTCTATTCTTGGAAGGACAAGAAGGACTAGGAGAGCCCTATTCAAATCTAGAAGCAACAAATTTACAGCCAAAGGAAGAGCTACCGAAGATCTCACACATCCTTGTTCAATAGAATTACAAGCAAGTGAAGGAACTATCAAAAAGCACACACATACAAAAAATTTATAGCCAAAAAAATATCCATCGAAGAGATCACACATCCAAAATTAGAGGTGTTTAAAAACACCATTTTAATCCCTCAAAATCAATCTTATAAGCATTGTGTCACCTACAATAGTGGATGCATTATCATTCATGCTTACGTAGAAAGAAGAGTAGCATTCAATGATAGGTTATCTATGTAAAAGACAAAGAAAAAGGATATTCATTGGATTTTATAACCAGTGCAAAATAAAGGTAGAAATTAACACTAAATACCTACAAACAAGTGCAAATATAAGAGTTATACCTAGGGCATTCCTTGAAGTGAGCATCCACCAAAAGAAGAGCTCAAAAGTGTGCCATAAGAATGTGAAGCTATCCAGTTGTAGTCATCCATCATCCTCACCAAGCCAACATGCAAAAGAAAGCTTGAATACCAAGAAATATAGCAAGCTCATGTAGGGTAAAAATATAAAAGAGAAATAAGGTTTGCAAGCTCATCCTTGTAGTGTTATAAAGAAGGCTTGCATACACAATCCACTTGGCATAAATTCTCTGTCTTCCAATGTTCAAGCACTCACCTAAAGAGAGTTACATTCATTTGGAGGGAGTTAATATTATTTGGAGATTATCACCAACCTCATCACTATTTAAGTAATGTTTATCACTATCAAAGAAATGTCCATCCTTATCAAAGGAATGTTAAATAAGTCTTTCTTGTAACACTTCATGTGACACTTGTCATGAAGCTCATCCTTCTTAAGATGTCGATCTTAGAGAATGAAAGACAATAGTATGTGAAGTAGAATGTATCCAAGAAAATCAAGGAAGTAGTCAATAAAGTTAAAGCATCAAGGTGAAATTGATATACATCATTCAATGGTGTAAGGAAGACATTTAAGATATTTTCATAAAACTAGTGAACATTACTTGCATTTGGAGAAGCCCTACAAGGGATATCCAAAGATATCTTTCATTGCTAGTAGCAGAAGTGAAGGATCACCAATCAAGAAATGAGTTTACACCATCAAAATAGGGCTATGACTACCCATGAGTGCTACACAACACATAGCTATGAATATGCCGATGCACAACATTAAAGAGCGATTGAGGTGAAAGTCGATCTCTATGCTTTTTTTAACTTAAGTTCTTTGGATTTATAAGGGAATGTTTAATATATTACAATATTCAGCATTAGATATTCATTAAGCAAGCATACTTTAGATTTGTTAATATTTGCAAAATTTATCAAGGAGGAATAAGGGTTATTATTATTGTTATTTAAATTACTTGCAAATATTATTTTCTAATTTTTCCAAATTTGGGAGTTATAAGGAATACAACATCAAACTTAGGAATTGGAAATTAGAAAACATTAAAATCAACCAAAAGGGGTATTTAAAGAATTTTATTAAAGTTTTTTAAAAGTTGGTATTTTTATAGTGTTGTCTCAAACAACTTAAAGGAACAAAAATAAATATCAGCTTCAAAACCTCTTCAAAGAATTGAAAATAGTGCTTAGTTCAATAGGAGTAATAAGGAGAGAGAAGTTTTTTGCATTTACAATATTTTACAAAATCAACTTAAAATTGAACTACAATTTACAAAAGTACCATATTAATCATATATCCTATTCAAAACATCCCAGGGAATCATAAGGCATTCTACAAAACTTGGAAATATTAGCATTCATAAAAAATTATCAAGTTCTAAATTCATTGGATAGATGTAAGCTTGCTATACAACCTAAAAATTTATTAGGTTTATGAAATCTCATAATTAGGGAGATATAAGAAATTATACATAACCTAAAGGTTAACAAAGGTTTTATCCAATTAAGCTTTTATACATTCTAAGGGTCACATATACCCTAATATTGGAAGCCATAAGATAAAAAGATTTCTATATCTTAAAATAAGAGATTCATAAGGATGTCTACTTAAAATAACTCATCAAGAATTAACAGAAATAATCCCTTTAGAAAATCTAGTGCTATAAAATTTGGTATCATGAATCTACTTATGAAATCTGAAGGAATATTATACCTAGCTTCAAAAATATTTGATAGTGAAGCATTAGATGATAATTTTGACTCTATGGAATGCTACCTTCAAACACAACTCATTGCAACAATTACCAATGAGAAAAATGATATTTCACTTCCTCTAGATATTGTGAGAATATTATACATGGCATTGCTCACACATAAACATTATAAATATGATAATGTAGAACAAAAGAGATTGATAGAATTACTCAAGAAGAAAAAATAATTAAGTGAATCATATCTTGAAAAGATTTTTCAATATTCATGCAACATTGATGCTTCAAGTTCTACTAATTCAAAATTTTATCATGGTGATCTAAGTGGTTTTTTAGAAGCTTTTATAAAAATAAAAATAAAAAGAGAAGAAGAAATGTCTTAGCAGGAACCAAATTGAAGTACAACCATCTATGAAAGCACAAATACTGGATTAAGTTAAAGTTAAAAATAAATAGGAAAATGGAAGAATCTAGTAGTGCAATTGAGGAACCTACAACATCATCTTACTCTACATCAAATAAAAAACAAACTACTGGATGAACCTGATCACGGTAAAAAATGAAGGAGAATACAAGTTTCATTATCCAATGGAAGAAGATCCATATTGAAAACTAAAATTCTTTAGTATCCAAATAATGTAATACATGGGGGTGTTAGATTTAGATTCTATTACATTATTTAGATCATGTAAATGTACCTTCCTAGGTACATACTTAGGACATTAGATTGCTTTAGGGGAAATTTGTCTAGTTACTTTATGCAATGTAATAAATGCACAAACATCAATGTGCAAGTTGTAAATGTGTAAGGTGACCCTTGCACAACTAGGTAGAGTGTTGGCAAAGGAATATATCTTCCATTATAAAGGACCTCATTGTAAGAGTTTGATAAGCAAGTCAATATGTAGTAGTAGTATTGGGTGACTCCATTAGTCATGGGGCACATTATAGTTTTTTAGAATCTTGCATGGAGTGTCCATTTCCTCCATAGAAATATTGTATTCATATCCATAATTTCTATTTATAGCATATTTTTTAAATCTCATGAATTTAATTTATTTTATATTTATGCATCCTTTTATTGCCATCACCCATTGCAATCTACCTAAAAATCTAACACGAGTAACTTGTTTGGCTTTCCAATGGGACCTACCTTCTTATGCATGCATGTAACTAGTGATTCTCATTTTTACTTCATTGTATTGAGGAGAGTAAGTATTCACCATTGTAACATAGCGTTTAACCCTATTTTATAAGAAGATCTTAGTGGATCTATTGGTGCATCACCCCCTTTTATTTTAAAGAATTTATTTATTTATTTTACTTTATCGTATCCATTTACATTTATTGAGAAACATGTGCCTTACAAATCACATTCTAACAAGAATTCAAACTTGTAAAAAACTCTTGGAGGCTCCCAATTGAACCAAACCTTGTGCTCTTGATTGCATTCCATTGTATCACTCCCTACAAGGAACAATTATCTCAAGTAGGAATAATCATAGATGATAGTAGTTTAATGGCATACTCAATGAGACACTAGTGACACATCATTGGTCCTAAAATCATAAATAGTAGGTTTGAGACTTGGTGAGATTTGGTCTATTCCTATTTGTTGAAGCACCTATTTTCTCTTTTGGTAACTCTGATCCAAAATGAACCCCAAAAGAAGTCACTACTATAGATACCAAACTAAGGTTTGGGTAAAGAACTTAGTCTATTTTATTTTTAGAAGTAAGAAGCTACATTCACCTAGAAACTCCATCTTGAGGAAAGGACCCAAAGATAACCAAATTAAAAGACTATTTCCAGATTCTACATATTCTAAACATGATAAGAGTTTTTGTCAGTATCTATAACTATTCCATGAAGAAGGAAAGTCACAGTCCATAATATGACTGATCCACCCCCACTACCACCCCATAGAACATTTCTTACTTGGAATGACAGAGATTCACTAGCACCACAAACACCAAATGGAATATGGAATAAAGTACCCCAATCTGCTATGAAGTCTCTCACCTATTTCACTAGTAAAGATATTACTACCCCCATAAAGCACCTTAACCATGTGGTAAGCCTATGTACAAATCATAACATATCATAGTAAAACATGGCTCTAATATTATTATCAACATCCTTAAAAGAAAAATCCTAAGAATGGTACATAACACTACAACTCAGTTTGATCTCTTGTTTGGACTAGCTCAGTAATATTTTCTTTGAAATATTTAGGGAAAAGGTGTACGGGGTGTCACTCCTACAAAAACTAACAATAATAAAAAGAGCTTACATGGATGCAGTAGAGGATTTCAACCTTAAATTTTATAAATCCTGGCACATGATACCAAAAGATATGCATCCCCTACTAGGTTTGGTAAAAAATTAATATCTTAGAGCATTGGATTCTAAAATATCTATGGTGATAAAAGCTAGAGGAGGAGACTCCATACTATAAATATACAAAAATGGTTGTCATAGTCAAAAAATAATTTAATATAGATAGGTAGATTACCTCCAATGCCATTACATCCTCTCTTGACTTATTCTTGGGATCAACAAATTATATATCCGCAACCACTAACAACCCCTATTATTACCTTGGACATAGTATTTTGAGCTTCCAATGAGATGATAAAAGCCTCATTACAATCCCAAAAAAATCACCAAAATGATCCAAGTGGTCTCAAAAAATATTATGGAAATAACCTAGAAGTAGTGAAAGAACTACATCAATGGGGAATCCATGAGTAGATCATAATATCACAAGAGGAAATAATAGGGCCTATTAGTAGGAAATTATCATATGGATCAGTTCAAAAGGAATTTATGATAAGAGAACAAAAATATAATATACAATTGTGCAATACAACCTCCACACAAATGCTTAAAACCATGAATGAGGCTAAAACAAGGTACTACCAACCATCAATGAAAAAAGGAGAGGAAAATATTAATTTCAAAAGTTTCCATAAGAAAAATTGACCTAGAAATTTTAATGTAGTAGAATATTTCAAGAGGGCTATAATAGCCATTTCACTTTGGGATATTCTAATTATAGAGAAGCAGAGTCCATATCAGGAGATAGAAAAATAAAGACAAAAAAAATTGGCACAAACATGCATCAAAATATAGGAGTATAGATAGAACAACAGGTTGATATCTAGAAACATAAATCCTGTTATAGAAAAATAGGTATGGGAACATATATAATATAAGAGGAAGAAACCCTTTTTCCAAGAATATCTCAAGAAAAAGAAAATCCAATAGGAATATATAAGTTATATTTTGATGGTGCCAAAACTAGGATAGCAGTAGGGGATAGAATATATCTTATCTCTCCAAAAAAGATAAAATATATTTAAGCATTTAGGTTGCAGTTTGCTTGCTCCAACAATAGAATAAAAGATGAAGTCTTGGCTCTATGAATCCAAATGGAATATAAAGGGGAATCAATATGCTTCATATTTTTGGTGATGCTGAATTAATCATTGTAAAATTCAGAGCCCAATGGTTAGCTAGAAATAGGTTGATAAAATTTTATAAATATATTATTTGGGATTTGATGGAATATTTTGATATGGTAAACATAAAAGTAATTCCAAGAGAACAAAATACATATACAAACAGAATGGTAATCATCGATTCACAATTTAACCCAGTCATCAAACTGTGGAAAAAGCATCAACTTATAAACATAATAGTAAGGCCAACAATACCTGACAATCAATAAAATTAGCAGGTATTTAAGAATGAAGAGTAGATTTTTTTATTCATGTAATAAGTAGATGAATTTATTGAAGAAATTGCCCCTGAAATAGAGGATATATAAAGATAAAATTATTCAATTAATATCAAAGAAAAAGCCAAAAGGACTAATCACCCTAGAATCTCTTTTAAGCCTAGATGATGAATTCAAGGGAAGAAAGGTGTTTACCATCAAAATATAATATTATCAAGAAATAGAAGTATCACTTTGAAAGATATTAAAGGTAGTAAAAGTTGCCATGTAGGAATAAAGGTAATAAGTTATCAAACTATGCTAAAGGTATAAACATGTAATGACCTAGACTTATCAAGACCTAAAAGGATATGATAAAAGGGTCATATAACACAAAATACTATCATATACTAGAGATAAAATAATTAGGTAAAAAAAAATTCTAGTAAATCCAAATATTAAACCTCTTTTACAAAAGAAATTGGAGAAGTTGATAGAATAAAAAATCATACACCCTATTAACCATACCAATTGGTTTTCTAACTTAGTACTTGTAAGAAAAAAGAATAGTGAAATAAAGTTATGTGTGGATTTCAAATATTTGAACAAGGATTTTTTAAAATATCATTATCCCCTACCTTAAATGGAGAAAATCCTTTAAATGGTAGCAAGGTCTAAGATATTTTCACCATTAGATGATTTCTCTAGTTTTAATCAGGTTTGGGTGAAATATGAAGATCAACATAAGATGACCGTTGCCACAAAATGGGAAACATACATATATCAATGAATACCTTTTGGGATATCTAATGCTGGAGAAACATTCTAGAGGGCCATGGATATTGACTTTCATGATCTAATAAATAAAATAATAATAATCTATTTGGATGACCTCACAATATTTTGAAAAATGAAGGAAGACCATTTGAAGCACCTAAAAAAATTAAATGCTACCAAGAATTTGGGATATGCTTGAACCTAAAGAAATGTATTTTTTGTGTACCACAAGGAAAATTATTGGGACGTGGTATCTAAAGTGATATTGCTATAGATCTTTCCATAATTGAAGTGGTTATGAACCTTTAAGACACAAGAAAGTATTGCAATAGTTTTTTGGACATATAGATTTTGTCAAATTTTATGTCTAATTTTGCAATGATAGTTAGGTCCATGACACTCATGTTAAAAAAGGACCATCCCTTTATATGGATGGAATAATAAAAAAGGCTTTCCAAAAAAATAAAGAAGTTATTGCAGATGTTCTAGTGCTCATAAATATAGATTTTGATAAATATTTTATTATCTATGTGTATGGAGGAGATCTTAGTGTAGCAACACTAATGACACAAAATGATAAGGACCAACAAGAGCACCCAATGGTATTTTTTACCCAACCCCTCAAAGAATACAAAGAAAAATATAATTTTATAGAGAAAAAAGTGTATTAATTAAGGAGGGGACTAAAGTATTTTGAACACATGATCTCCAACAATAAAATCATTAATTTTTCCATACATTCTAGTGTTTGGTACTATATAATGGGTGGAGAAATGAGTGAGAAAAGGGCCCGATGGATTACCAAAATTTTGGAATATGATATAGAGATCAAGGCAACCAAACTAGTTAGAGGAAGAAAACTTTTCTAATAGATGGTTGAAGATGTAATAATAAAGGAGAATGATATAGGATGAGAAAATGAGGGAAAATATTCCCAATAATTCCTAATGAATAAGCAAGAGGAGGAACCATATTGGATAGAACAAAGAATTGAATATATACAAATAGGAAAATACCTCTCAAACCTAGATAAAGCTTAAAGAAGATCCTTCCACCTATAGAATATTTTATTATACAATACTAGGAGTATTTTTCTAGAGAATATTTGATGGGGTATTACTTAGATGTATAGAAAAGGAACAAACCCAAAGCTTACTGTAGAAAGTTTAACAAGGATGGATCGATGGACATTTTTCAGCTCAAACAACTACAAACAAAATTATGAGAATGGGATATTATGGGTCAATGTTTTTAGATGCTCATAAATGGTTTAGGAATTGTGAAAGATGTAAGTTCTACATGGGGAGAAAAATAAATGCCTCCATGCCTTTGAAACCCATAATTGTAGAAGAACCTTTCACACAATAAGGACTAGAATTTATTGGAATGATTAATACACCATCTAGAAAAGGACACAAATGGATTTTAATAGATACAAACTAGTGGGTTTAATAAATCCCTTTGAAGGAAGCCACAAGAAATATAATCATAGAGTTCCTAGAAGATAACATAACTATATTTGGTGTTCCAAATATAACAATAATAGATAATGACAAGGCATTCATAGGTTCAAAAATCATTCAATTTACATTCCAATATGGTATCTATCTAAAAATAACATCTAATTATTATGCCTAGGGTAGTGATTTGGCCGAATAAAAAAACAAAAATTGATTAAGAATCCTAAAAATAATAGGATAAAAAAAACAATGATAGTGGCATCTCCATATAAAAAAGGCTATTTGGGCTGATTGTATCACTCCAAAACGTGCACGAGGCTATTCACCTTGCAATTTGGTCTATGGAAAGGAAACTAGATTACCTATTTCTATGGAGCTTCCTATGCTCCAACTATTACACCAGTAGGAACTACATAAAAGTGATCTGATGACAATAAAAGTGGGAGACATGCTAAAAATTGAGCAAAGAAAAGGGACTGAGGAGTAGCTACAAAGACACCAAAAAATAATCATAAGGTAGTCTGATAAAAAGGCTACTCCACAAACTTTTGAAATAGGCAACATGATACTCAAATAGGATGAACATAAAAGAAAGCCTAGAAACCATAGTAAGTTTGACACATTCTGAGAAGGACCATATACTATTATTAAGCCCTAAAAACCAAGCTGATAGATAAAAGACATTGTTAAAGCTTGAGCAATATAGAAGGTGCATAATTGATCTAATAAACATAATATTTCTATTTTCTTTCCTCTATTGTTTTATATATTTACAAGGTTTTGATTCCAAACCCAAGGATAAAGGTAGTTTTGAGTCCTCCTTCAAGTAGGCTAGAAGGCCCCTATGAGCTACAAAAATTATAGTGATTTCCCACTACATGCTCACAACTAAAGAAAAACCCTAATAACTAACAATTAAAGTTTTATCTAGCTCATGGAGAATATGCTAAAATAACTCCCAATAATTCAGACATACAAAAATCTATTCAATAAAAGTCTTGACAAATAGACAACCAAAGGAGTGTTAGAGGAGCCTATCCTTCTGGATAAGTTTTTATATCAGAGGTTTTGCAATCCATGATAAAGTGCAACAAAAAAACTCTTGACCAGTCTATGAGATATTCCAAAAATCCAAGCAAACATGGATGCTTGATTCAAATTAAAAGCTATGGAGGTAGATGGTTGAATCAATGCTTCCTTAACTGAGGATACAAAGACCACCTACCAGAGGGTAACCTTAGTAATTATCTTAGATAGTCATTCAAGATGAAGTATAGCACTAAAAGTCACAATTTGATTAGTCATTATTCTAATGGACTACCCTATCAAAAAAATTTCTTGTTGCTTGATTGATATATTGGCATATTGATATTTAATGCATGAATCTATTTTTATTTTATCAATATAAGTTGATAGTTGTACTTTATGCTTTTTAAAATTAGATTATGCTATTTTTAGAATATGGTATTGCTAATGAATTTTATGGTTTTAGGACCAAGTACTCTCTTGGGTGGATTGGTATGGGACAACCATCAGGGTTGAGAACAAATGTAAATGATGGATGATTATTGATAGCCACAAGGGTAAAGCCCTCATATAGATTCATTTGCATATGTGTACATTTGGTTAAAAAAACATGTCATTGGGCAATGATATTACTATAAAAGCAAAATAGTATTTACTATATGTAAAAGGGATCCTTTGTAGTAGGGTGATAACATTGTATTTATCGTAAAGCCACCTGCATAAAGAAAAATAGTATTCATGCATCATTTAAATTTAGAGCCCTTGTGTTGTTGCATGTGTTTTAAAACATAGAAATTGTTTGGTTGATAATTTAAGTTAGGTATTAATAATAATATTAGTATTATTTTTTTAAATTTAGAAAAAAATCCCTTGTGGGGCTGCCTTGGTCTAAGAAACCATGACTAGAGGGTTCTACACCATAAAAATCACTTGGGAGTCACACCCAACCCTGATCGCACTAGCATTATCAACTGGATTTTGGGCACCCGATGTATGTTTGGTAGGTTGGATATTCGAACAACGGACCTCCCTTGGAGGATTTCCCTACCCTTTAAAACCCACCTATAAAACATGGGTATAATTTTATATTACTAATACTCAAAATATTAAATACTAATGTTAATGGTTAATATTAACATTTGGTATTAATTATAATGGGCTAAACAGGTAGTGGTAGAACCATGATAGATATTGAAAAGGGTTTTGATTAGAATTTTACAAGCGATGATAGAACCACAACAACGAATGAACGATAGTGATACAGGAACCAAAATAGGTGGTATTACCATGCCAACTATTGGCAAGATTTTTTATTAAAATTTTATAGATAGTGTCAAAACCATAGTGGTGGAATGGGTGATGGTAGAACCATGATGGCTTGATTAAAATTTCATAGGTAATGGAGGAACAACAAGTAGTAGCAAAACCACAATGGCTATTGGAAAGGGTTTTGATTAAAATTTTATAGGCAGTAGTGAAACCACAACGATGAAATAGTTAGCGGTAGAATCACAATGACTGTTGGCAAGGGTTTTGATTAGAATTTTATAGGTAGTGATGGAACCATAATAGTTTATGAACCATGATGGAGGAGAAACCAAAGTAGGTGGTATTACCATGGCAACTATTGGTAAGGTTTTTGATTAAAATTTTATAGGAAGCAATGGAACCTTAGTGGTAAAGGAATAGCGGTAGTATAGGAAACACAAGTGATAGAAAAACCACATAGGCAAAGGAACCATGAAGGAAAAGGAACCATAGGTGGTGGCAAAACCACAATGGTTTTTGGTAAGGGTTTTTATTGAAGTTTATAGGTGGTAGAAAAACCACAATGGCGAAGGAACCAGAGGCGATGATGAAACCATGGTGGTTGTTGGCAATATCCTTGTGGTGGATACTATAGTAGAGGAACCATAGGTAGTGGCTATTAGTAATATCCTTATGGTGGGTACTATAGTGGAGGAACCACAACTAGTAGTTGTTGGATTGGATGGATATCTTTAGGGCCAATAACATTCAATAAGAGAATGATCAGATGGAGATATCTAGGTCTAGTAACCCTTAATATGAGTAGGATAAGATGGAGATCTCTAGGACTAGTAAACCTCAAGGTGACCCTTTAATCACATCTACTCATGGTGTTGGCAGTTTTGTAATGGATTCTTCCAAGTCTCCTTTGGATTTAATGAATTTCCTCCTAGGATGTGTGTTGAAGGGTTCAATAAGTGAGCAAGGTGATTCAGCTCTAGATGTCATAATTTTGAGAGATATAATAAGTAATATTTTGGTGGATCGAGTGAAATACAATAAAATTCCTAAATATTTTGGAAAGGAGAAGAAAATTTTCATTCTCTAAGCAAAATATAAACAACACCAAATAATGAAATAAAGAAACAAGCAATGTGCAATGAGAATGATCTTTGTATTGAACTTCAATGGAGGCTTGACCTCCATTTAAAATGCTTATTATATGAATTTGCAAGGGTACAATTACAAATGCTTGATCTTAGAATATAATGGGTAGAAAATAGGGAAATGCCCCTTTTTGCCAAATACAAAGGATGATGGTGTCTTCAGTCTTCTTTTGCTCCAATCCAATTGATGAGTGGGCTTGAGTATCTAGTGATGGGCCACTCTAGCTCTAATATCTCTTCAAATACATTTCTCTTGCACACATAAAATGCAAACAAGGTTTGAGAACCACCTATATATATGCTTGAGAACTAATGCAATAAAAACCCTTGAATGAATGCTTTCAAAAAACACAAAAATTAAACCTAAATTCATTTCTAATAAATTAAACAATTATTGATCTCTAAAATTCCAAATGACATGAAAATTTATTGATAACTTTTATAGAATATCAGGAACCTACCCTTAAAATTTTAGCTCAATCTAAGTCTGGATGAGTGAGATATGGCCAGAACATGTTTGGTAGTTTCTATGCAAACGCAGGCCCATGGTTGTGACTATGTAACTATGGGAGGATGGTTGAGAAACTATGGGAGGGAAGTTGGTACTGTGTAACCATGGATGTATGGTTGTATAGGAATGGTATAAATAATAAAACTTAGATCTAGGACTTCAATGGCATGAACTCCATGAATGTTGGTGATTCCCTGCAATGATTTTGACACTGTAGCGATGTTTTTCAGTCCCCTTTGCTTGATGGAATAGTGTTTATTTTATAGGTAATTTTGGGTTTTGGAGGGAAAATATAGGTGGTAAACCAGGTCTACCAAGTGGTAAGGACTGGACAGCCACCTATCCTGGGTAGTTGTAGTGAGTCCCTTAGAGTGTCTCACGTAGGTGGATTGGTGGCATGTGGGTAGGTGCAAGTGCAGTGAAGTATGGAGTGAGGTGTGAAATGTGGAAAGGACACATGTCACGTGGGGGGACAGGGTATCCTAGGGTTTTTTTCTAGATTTATTAAAATCTAGAAAATAGGATAATGTGCAAAATTAATATGCCTAAGTCAAACCTTAGGCACATTATTATTATGCAAAATTACAATGTGCTATGTGAATGGATAATGTGTAGGAATTATATGCCTAAGTCAAACTTTAGATGCATTATTATGTATATTTGTATGATGGGATGTAAATTCCTAGATTTTATTGTCTACAGATACCCCTTCTTGTATCGTGTTGCATAAAACACAATGCAATGCAAAAATAAGAGACACATAGATTTATTGGATGGAATCAGACCTTGATGCACCAAAATGAATGATTTTTGAAATTTTTTATTTTTTTTGCTTACCCTCTCAGTTGGTGAATGAGTAAAGAATGAAACTCACAAGCCAATTGACCAAATGTATATTATGAAAAGGGATGGATGTGATGGATGCAAATATTGGAAATCAAGATCAAGTTGGATGCCCCAAGTTTGGGGTGGACTTGTGTTGTAAGGTATGATTGATATGCAAGATGATGAAGTAAAGGAACCAATCACCCTAGGATCCCATTTTACTAGTGACTGTATCAAAATTCTTAATATAAAATGATGAAGTAGAATTTTTTTTGTTTTGTAACCCCATGGAGTAGGCATCAATGACAACCTTGGGCAAATCTTCTTAAACATAGGTCACTTAAAAATTGAGGGACCAAACTGATTAATTCTAAACATGATGATATGAAATGATTTTGAATAAATATCCTTATGGTAATTTTTCCATCCTACCAGATTGCATGGATAACCAATCGTTGCAACCACCAGGTGACTAGAGTAAATCACTAGATACAAGGTTAACTTGAGATGATGATGATGCGATATGATGATTTGAATGCATTTGTGTTGGTTTGAGGGGGGTTTTGAAACCATTTTCATTTGAATGGATAGTTGTGTAAGATGATCACAAATAAAATTCAATGTGGATTTCCCCAATCATGGAAAAGTTACACATTATCGAATCATTACTTTGACACATTGATGGTATTTAATTTTGGTAAAATTTTTAGCCTTAGGTAGACGTACATGGAGAGGTTTACACTTTGTGCTTTAGTTCTACCTACACTTGATAACTTGCATTCATAGGTAGATGTATAGGGAGAGGTCTACACTTTAGAATTTAGGTATACCAAGTGTTTTTTGATTGAGATTTTTGCTTGTTATCTGCCCTAGCAAAAAGGGTGAATGATAGTCTTTGGTAATGATTCTTGAATGAATGTAATTTGCATGATTGAGTGTTTTGAGTATTGACTTGATCTAAGACTAGAATTGTAGATATTGCTACCCCTTCAAGTGATGAGTTGATGAGGAGAGATGATATGATGAAAGCGGTGAAGCAAATGACAAAGGTTAAAATGATTAGAATGAAATGGATTTTTTTGTTTTTGTTACAACTATTATTTTGACCATTATTTTTAATTGTACACCTCTATCCCTTGGACTAGTCCAATCGTATGGATTTATTAGGGAATTGAGATGATAATAATTTGATTCTTTCTCAAGGTGAATCACTATTCAAGGACCTTATGGTAACCTACCCATTCGATTAGATTACATGGATAATTAGTCGATGTAACCACCAAGTATATAGGATAAGTTATTGTATACGAGGATCACTTGAGGCTAAGTGGAAGAAGGAAATATACACCTCTATCCCATGGAGCAGAACAATAGTATGGTATTATTAGGGATTTGAGATGAGAGCACTTCTATTCTTTCAAGAGCTTATTGAATTTGTTTTTGACCAAAGGAATTGAGGTACCTTTGGAGGCTTATGTTTTTTTTTTTGAGTGGCCTTATGGTAATGTACTCATATTATCGAATTGCATGGATAGCCAATCACTACAATCACTAAGTTATTAGAGTAGATCACTAGATATGAGGTTCACTAAATATTTTTGATTTGATGGTTTTCATATTTTGTTTTTTTTTATTTTATATTGTTTTGTGGTTTTTATGTTTGTTGATTGATTTTTTTTTTTACCAAAGGAATTTGGGTACCTTTGGAGCATTTTGGATTGATTTGACAAAAGGAGTAGGTGCCTTTGGGTCTTTTTGAATTGTGTTAATAATGATTGTCCTTATGGTAATCTACTCCTCCTACCAGATTGTATGGATAGCCAATCACTACAACTACTAGGGGACTAGAGTAAATCACTAGATACAAGGATCACTTAAGGATGAGTGGAAGAAGGAAATGCACATCTCTATCCCATAGAGCAGTCTAACCACATGGCTTTATTAGAGAGTTGAGATTATAGCACTTCAATTCTTTCGAAAGCCTTGTTGAGATTGAATTTGACCAAAGGAATTGGGGTACCTTTGGAGATTTTTTAATTAATTTGACTAAATTTGTAAGTGAATTTGGAGCCTTTTGAATAAATTTTCCAAAGGGGTGTGTTTCCTTTGGAGCATTTTGAAATGAAATTTGACCAAAGGGGTTAGGTTCCTTTGGAGCCTTTTGAATTGAATGTGATTGGAAATTTTGATTTTTTTTTACTTACTCCCCCAAGTGACAAATGGGTGAAGTATGAAAATAGATGAAACCCTTGAGTTAATTGACCTTATTGCATGAGTGATAATCCAACAAGTGTCCTTATTGTAATATACTCATCCTATCGGATTGCATGGATAACCAATCACTACAACTACCAAGTGTTCTTTTGAGGATGTTTTGACCAAAGGGGTTTGGTTCCTTTGGAGCCTTTGAAATAATTTGACCAAAGGGGTGTGTCTCCTTTGGAGCATTTGGAATGAAATTTGACCAAAGGTGTTAGGTTCCTTTGGAGCCTTTTGGATTGAATGTGACCAAAGGAGTTTTGGTTCCTTTGGAGCCTTTTGGAGTTTAACTGACCAAAGGGATGTGGTTCCTTTGGAGCCTTTTGAATTGAATGTGACCAAAGGAGTTTTGGTTCCTTTGGAGCCTTTTGGATTGATTGTGACCAAAGGAGTTTTGGTTCCTTTGGAGCCTTTTGGAGTGAATTTGACCAAAGGAGCTTGGTTCCTTTGGAGCCTTTTGAATTTATGTAATGATGAGTGTCCTTATGGTAATCTACTCATCCTACTAGATTGCATGGATAACCAGTTGTTGCAATCGCTAGGTGACTAGAGTATATCACTAGATACAAGGTTCACTCAAGGATATAAGCTAGTGAATCAAATTGATGAATGCAAGAAAGCAAATGGAATCAGATGTGTTGTGTTTGTGAATGTGAGGCAAAGGGTGCAACCTTTTGAACCTAGTAGATGATTTGAAATGTGAATGTTTAATGTGATTATTGGGGTAGGTGTAAGACCTTGAACACCCCCAAGTTGCTTGATTTATTATTTTATGTGATTGATGGGAAAGGTGTGAGACCTTGAACCCCCCTAGTTTGTTATTGATGTGATTGTGCATGTATATGTGTAATGATAGATTGTTCATTTTTTGTGCATGTGATGAAATGAATGTCTTATGAATGAATGCAAATAATGGTGATGTATGGAAAGGAATGAATTGTGTTGCCTTATTAATCATCATTAAAAGAAGCGATGGACCATTTTTTAGCAAACGTTAACTTTATTTCTTAATCTGGGGTACTAATATGATACTACTAGTTTGGTCATATTTTTTAGGATGAAATAGACTCTGATATATGTGACTATGCAATGGTGGTATGGAATGGAATCTTGCTTATGACTTTTTTATACTTAGGGATAAAGGATCTAAATGTTTTACAAAGACTCAAACATCCTAGTGATCTCAAACAATCTCATCTATGATCTCAAAAACCTTCATAATATTAAGGTTATCCTAGTGTTTTCAATTTTTTTAAGGACCAACTGTGTGTGTAAATGTATGTTAATTTCTCATTATGAGCTAGGTCAAACTAATCAATTGTAATTTATACCAATAATCTAGCTCATATGATAGAATCCATAGATCTGTACAAAAAAAGGTCACTAATGTGATAGACATGTCACCATGCATAAGGATACCTCATTGCCAGGTGGGTTTCATTCAACCCATTATTGTAATGAGTATCACCCCATGGTTTTTAAAACACTAATATTTCCAAGGATTCAAGCTCTTTTCCCTTATTTTATTGGATTTTATTTTTGATTTGCTCATTTTGTGTTGGAGCAAAGTGTATTTTTATTGATTTTTGGATACTTGCTCGTTTTGAGGAAGAGAAAGTGAATTTTATTTCTTTTTGGAATGATTTTGGGATACTTGCTCATTTTAAGGAAGAGAACGAATTTTTTTTTTGTGAGGGGGATGCTTTTGGGATACTTGCTCATTTTGACGAAGAGCACAAGATGTTTATTGCTTTTGGGATGCTTTTGGGATACTTGCTCATTTTGAGAAAGAGTAAGGAATTTTTTTATTTTTCAAGATGAAGGTGGAGCTTGTTCTTTTGTCAACTCTTTAGCATTCTAGACCATGCACATAATTGGATGAATAGGAGAAACCTTTCACTTTATGGCAATAGCAACTTCATGACTTCATCGTTCCTAATCTTCACAATGTTTTAATGTGTTTTGATGTGTGTGGTCCAAGAGAAAACTTGATTGACTAGAACCAACTTATTGCATTTAAATATTTTTTGAGTTTCAATTAAGGTTGTTTGAAACACTAGAAGTGGTTGAGTGATCGAAAACACCTAGAGATTACTCAAACCAGATAATACCAAAGAAATGAAGTGTTATGGGGTTTTATTGCAGTAATTTTTTAATTTATTTTTGACATGGTTTTGGATGGTGAAATTGGACTAATTCTAGACTATAGGTGCCCCAAATTAATGTAACAAGACTCAGTGAATGAACAATTATCTAACTTGAGTGGATGATAATTAATATGGTAAGTGACATGAATGGATGCAAATGATATGAATGTGCAAATACAATGGAAGTGGAATATGTGATTAAAGTGAGATTGTTAATGCGATGTCTAAAAAATACAATGTGTATGAAAATGTTTTTGTGTTTTATTATTATTATTATTATAGGTGTTTTTGAACTAAATGTGACCAAAGGGGTTTGGTTCCTTTGGAGCTTTTTGAATTGCATGTGACCAAAGGAGTTTGGTTCCTTTGGAGCCTTTTGGATTGAATGTGACCAAAGGAGTTTGGTTCCTTTGGAGCCTTTTGAACTGAAATGTGACCAAAGGGGTTTGGTTCCTTTGGAGATTTTTGAATTGCATGTGATCAAAGGAGTTTGGTTTCTTTGGAGCCTTTTGGATTGAATATGACCAAAGGATTTTGGTTCCTTTGTAGCCTTTTAATTTGAATATGACCAAAGTAGTTTGGTTCCTTTAGAGCCTTTTAATTTGAATGTGACCAAAGGATTTTGGTTCCTTTGGAGCATTTTGGACTAAATTTTGACCAAAGGGGTTAGGTTCCTTTGGAGCCTTTGAATTGAATGTGACCAAAGGGGTGTCCCCTTTGGAACCTTTTGGATAGAATGTGACCAAATGTTTTTGGTTCCTTTGGTTTTTTTTTTTTTTGTTGGGGGGGGGGGAAGGTGTGATACCTTAATCATACCCAAATTTTTTTGTGCCTAGTGAGCATGGGGAAGGTATGATACCTTGAGTATCTCCACAATGTTTTTTTTGAATACTCGGGTTTGTATTGCATGTGATTATTAGACTTTCAATGGAAAATATCCCCTTGTCAATAAGATATTGGACAATATTTTAAAATGCATTGCAATCATTGATGTCATGGCCCAATTTTCGATGATAGAGGTAATAGTGATCTTCACTTTATGACTTAGTTTTATGTTTTTTGGTGTTTGCAAGACGTATATTAGGTAAAATAATTATTTTTGCATCCTACAACTTTTGAAATATTATCAATAAGGGCTCAGATAGAGAGGTCCAAGTATGATTTTGAGGATTTGAATGAGATTGGCTATGTGGATAAGATTGATGAGATGTTTGATGTTGATGATGTTGATGATGATCCAATTGTAGCTCAATGTTTGTGAGGTAATTCAAAATTTGTTGTAAAATGAGCCTAGTGTGTTGATGAAGAGGTGGTTGTTGATGAGAAGATGGTGGAATGATGGTATGTTGTGTTTATGGATAACCATACATTTGATTAAATGGATGCATGGGTATGGTTTTGGTGGATGGAGGCAATTATGGAAAGACCATACTGGCTACATTCAAATAAGTTCTAAATCTATCCATGTCCACATACATAATACGATTGTCAGATGGCATGGGCAAATCACTCCTAGGAGTTTCTAAAATGGAGGCATGGGTAGCTCTTTGTATCATATCTATTTATGAAGTGGGAGCACTACTATATGGGCCAGTGGATAAGTCTATATGCATAGTATGGGTCATACTAGCTTTCCCTATCGATAAAGTGGTGGGGGTTTGGTAATATTGAGCAGGATACTCCATGGATGAAAGTGGTTGACTTTGGAATTGGGATAGCTTTCTGGATTGACTATAGGTTTTTACCATGCGCTAAGGGTGGTATGAGGAAAAACATATGAAGGTATGTGTGTGAATATGTGGTGGAATCACAAGCAAATAACATGTAAATAAAATAAACAAACAAGTTTATTTCTAATTTTTCGCAAAGTTTGATTTTTGTTTTTGATTTTGATTTTTTTTTTGATTTTTTTTTTATTTTTTTGGTTTTTTTTTTGTTTTTATAAATGATGTGCAATGTTTGATCCTAAAAATAAATCTATGTATTTCACCTAGATGCTATCACACACTAACTTGGTGATGAATTCTAAGTTGTGAAACCCATCAAGACTTGGTGATGAATCCAAAATCCGATGAGGAAGCCTACGTCCTACCAACACCCAATTCACCATGGGTAGAAATACACCCTCTAAATATGAATGCGTGCTATTTTCCATGGCTAAGATGGCTAATGAATTAGCCTTGGCTAAATAATTATATAATTTGTTGGGGTTTGATGATGAAGTCCAACCTTGCCAACGTTCATGTGCAAGTGTGTGAAGGCTATGTTTATTTCTAATGGGAATTTGGGTCTAGTCAACCACTAATATGTGATTAACCAACCATGCACACATTCAATAATTCCCAACTATGAACTCACGATTTCAACAGTGTGCTAGAAAATAATTTAGAATAGGCCTAAAACCCTAAATATGCATGGATTATCTCTACTCAGGCTATGTCGATGCTTTTCTAATTAATCTAAAATGTAGATATATTTGATATTTTTTTTTTAATTTTAGATGTTCCTAGCCTAAGACCTAGATAAGAACAAGGAAAAACAAAGACCAAGACTCCTATTTATCCTAATGAAATCCTAAATCATTGAGAAGAAATGAGGGTTTGGATGTATGGACCTATGATCCTTTCGCTAATCCTAATTATTTCAACCATCAATCCATGATTTTATAGTGCTCCAACTATTGATGTGCAGTTCCATAGAATTTCAATCATCGATCCATGGTTCATATGGTCTATAACCGTGTGCGCATGGTTTCTCAAGTATAGGTCCAAATAGAAATAGGCTCTAGATCCATAAATTGTTAAGCAAGGCAATGAAAAATAGAACATGATCACATTAAGTAAAATCTTAGGCACATTAATATTATGCAAAATTACAATGTGTTATGTGAGTGGATAATGTGCAGGAATCATATGCCTAAGTCAAACTTTAGACACATTATTATTATGCAAATTTTTATGGTGGGATGCAAATTCCTAGACTTTGGTGTCTATACATTCCTTCAATAAGTGATGAGAATGGGCTAGCCCTAAAAATTCCATATAAGATTTTGGATTGAGCCCAAAATAGATTGAGTAATAGTTTGATTGGTAAATTTATTGGTTATAGACCATCTATATATTAAATTAATAAATGGGCTAACCTTAGGTGGAAAGTTAAAGGGAATGTGGACTTCTCAAATCTTCTAAGAGGTTTCTTTTTAGCCTCCTTTTCTTCTATGGAAGATAGGGATTCAATTTTTTGGGGTGGATTATGGTTTATGGGATTTTCTAGACTTTTCCTAAGGAAATGGGCTCCTAGTTTCAATCCAACATCTAAAAACATTAAGGTTGATCCAATTTGGGTTAAACTTATTGTGTCGCCCCTTGAGTTCTAGGAAAATTAAATTTTAGAAGCTATTGAAAACTGCATTGGTAGATTTCTAATTTTGTATTTGCTACTATGGAAAGGAGGAAGATGGTTTTTGGTAGACTTTGTGTGTTAGTTGGAGTGGAAAAATCTCTACAAATCTCTGTTAAACTAACCTCAAGTAAAGGTACTTGGACATAAGATATTTCTTACAAAAATAATTCTTTTGGATGTTGGAGATGTGGCAAAATAGGTCACCTAGCCAAAAACTATAACCTTAACAAATATTCTAGAATTAGTCTAGAGGAGCAAGGAAGGAAGGGTAAGGCCATTTGGAAAGTGAAAGAGACTAACAAAACTTTGGAGGACATTGAACAAACCCCAAAGTTAAGCCATAACAATCCCCTAAGTGTGCAATAAAATATAGATGTATCTTCTATTTCAATATTTCATGAGGATGGAGAACCAAACCAAAGAATCATGGATCAATTGGGTACAAGGTCCTTAGAATGTAACAAAGTTGTAGAGGACCTAGAGTTTATCCCTTCTATATTGCAATTACTACTAGATAAAGATAATGTGAATATGATTAAGGTGGGGCAGGAAGGGCCTAATATACCCTCAAGTTAAAGAAGATATGAATATGATGAAGGCAAAGTAGGAAGGACCAAACTATTCCCAAGAAGGACCAATTATTTTCCATGTGGATAGGGATAGTGTCCCTTATACTTTACCATTTATATTGGAGAAAGAAAATGTGCATATGGTGAATACTGTCCAAGAAGGTCCAAATTATTTTCATGAGAAAGGCCAATTAGAGATTTATACTCATGAGAATGTAGAGGAACAAACTATCAAGAAATGTCCATCCTTTGTTACTCCAAATATAAGAATTACCAATATTTATCATAATGCCCATGACCTAGGTTTATAATAGTATAGAAAAGTGGGTAGGAAGTCTCTCAAGGAGAAAAGGTACAATAAAGTAGAAGAAGATAAATCTATGGGATCTCAGCCTACTATTAAGGAAATTCTTACAGGTATGAAAAACCCCCCACCCTAGAAATGAAACTCCTAATATAGAACGTTAGGGGTATGAACACCCCTATCAAAAATAGGCTAGTTAAGGACCTTGTTTTATCTTACCAACCAAATTTCTTGCTTCTCCAAGAAACTAAATTGAATCTTTCAAATTGGCTAAAATTTCAAAAAGGTATTTGGAAAAACCATGATAGCATTCAAGAGGAAGCTAAAGGGACCTACAAAGGGGTTATCTCTCTTTGGTATTCCAATATTTATGAGGGATAACTACTAGATAAAAGTGAATATCAGGTCATAATACTTATCACAGCTAAATCTTCTAAATTTTCCTTTGTGATTACCAATATCTATGCCCTTGACTCAAGTAAATCCCATATAGAACTATGGATGTATTTAGGGGAAATTGGTAAGTAATTTAGAGGTTTAAAATGGATTATGGTAGATGATTTTAACACCCCCTTATCTCCAAATAAGAAGCAAGGGGTGTGGTTGAGTTATCAAAAAACATACAAGATGTAGGGAAGCTTTTAGTTGGTGGTGGTTTATTTGATGTGTATTTAGATGGTAACAAGTTTACTTGGATGAACAGATGCTTTGGAAGAAATTTAATTAAGGTGTAGTTGGATAGATTTCTTCTTTTAGATTATTAGTTCTAATAAAACTTCATGTTTAATATGAAATCTCTATCTAAATCTATATCTGATCACAATCATTTGATATTTTGGTGTAGTGTGGAATATTAGAAGCATAATGACCCTTTCAAGTTAAAATTTATGTGGTTGCACAACCCATATTTTTATAAAGAAATAGAAAAATGGTGGATTATTCCTTCCCAAGGTACTAAGATGCAAATTCTCACAAAAAAACTTAAAAATATGGAAAAAGAAGTCAAGAAGTGGAATAGGGAGGTCTTTTGAAATATCTTTCAAAATAAGAAAGTTATTCAGCTAGAGTTAGATATGTTAGAAGAATATATTAATAGGTTGGGTATGAATATAACCCAATTCCAAAGAGAAAATGAGCTTAATGCTAAACTACACACCATAATAGCCAAGGAAGAAATCCATTGGAGGCAAAAGTCTAGGATCTAGTGGTTGCAAGAAGGTGAAAGGAATTCTAAGTTTTTCCATGTCTCCACTATAAAAAATAAAATTTATACCCTCATTTTTGAAATTTTAAAGGATTATGGCTAGGTTATTGGAGAGATCAAATAAATTGAGTGTGAGGCTATGGAATTATATCAAAATATTCTAGCTAAATATATGGAAGAGGATGAAACAATGGTTAAGGAGATGACTAATCATATTCCTAGGTTGATATCCGAGGAGATCAATGCTCAGCTTCAAAATGGGGTTGATATCCAAGGAGATCAATGCCCAACTTCTAAGTTGGGTCATATCCTAAAGGAGTTTAACAATACCTTCCTTGTTGTATTTCCTAAGAAGAAAGGGTTAAAAACCTTCAAATATTTTAGACCTATAAGTGTTTATAATGTTATTTACAAGATTATATCTAAAGTTATAACCCTCATATTGAAGACCTTCCTCCCCTCCATTATATTTAGTGAGCAAGGAGGCTTAGTTAAGCATAAACATATTTTGTATAGGATTATATTCTTTCATGAATTCATGCATTCTATCAAATCTGGTGAAAGAAAAAGTTTGTTTTTGAAGTTAGACATGAGCAATACTTATTATAGAGTTTCATGGAGTTTTTTGGATAAATTTTTGGTTGTCTTTGGTTTTGTTCAATAGTTGAGAAGATGGGTTGGTAGCTCCTATAATATTGCAAGGTACTTTGTTCTAATCCATAATAAACTGGCATGTTTTTTTAGTAGTAGTATAGGTCTTATAAAAGGTGACTCCCTCCTTATATTTTTATTATTATGGCTAAAACACTTGGAAGATACCTCAATGTTGCCAAAATATTTTAGGAGGATAGGGGGTCTTAAACTAGCTCATAATCATGAGGTTATTACTCATTTGCAGTTTTTGGATAAAGCCATTTTACTTGGTAATCCTACTATGGCAAAGACAATTTAATTTAAAAGAGTCTTAGACCTATATGAGAATGCCTATCAGTAAAAGATCAATTTGGAAAAGAGCAAGATCTTATTCATTAACAATAAATTTTCTCTCTATATAATGGTAACTATATTGATAGGGTATCTTGTGTCAATCCTACCTTCTTCTTACATTGGAATGTCTATGTTCATGGGATCTTGCAAGGCACCTCTTTGGAATGGTTTGGTTGATAGGTTTCAATCCAAACTTATTGAATGGAAAAGTAATCTCTTGTCTCAAGTAGGTAAAGTGTTGTTAGATAAGAATGTTCTACAGGATATCCCCATTTATCTTCTCCCTTTCAAAAATCCTTGCTAAATTTTCCAAAATCATAGAAGGAATTCCAAAATAGTTCCTATGGTTAGGATCTAAAGAGAGGAGGAGGTTTCATCTTGTAGCTTGGAAAACAATTGCCATCAAAATAAGAATGGTGGTATTGGTTTGACTATAATCAACCTAGTTATAGTGCTATGGCATCCAAGGTGGGATGGAGAGTTCTAAGGGATGGCCAAAATATTTGGGCAAGGATTCTTAATATCCAAGAGGATACTATATTTCTCATAATTTAGGATACTTGTCATGGATATTCTTTATGGAACCACTTGGTGGAGGCTAGGAAGACCTAGTGGAAGGGTGTGAAATGACATGTTGGAGATGGAGATTTTATAAGTTTCTCGGAAGATGTCTGATTAGATGACAACCCTTCAGCCAATAATGATATTTTATCTAATCTAAAATATGATATAGAAGATAGATATGTTAAAAAGGTTTGTGACTACATGACTTTATTAGATTACTAGTTAAGCTAGAAATATTTAGAGGTAGGCCTTGAGAATTTGGAGGATTTCAACCTCCTTAAAGCTAAACTAAAGGCTTACTACTTAGGTGTTTTTCAGGCAAAGATATTCTATGGTTTAAATAAAAACTAAGAATGGTGAATTTAGCATGAAGATAGCCTATGATATTTTGGATCCTACTATAGATAATGGTTTCCCTTGGAATGGAATTTGGGGTAAGAGAGTTATTCCTAAATGGAAATTTTTATTTAGGAAGCAATCCATAATAATATCCTAATGATGGATGATCTTAATCATAGAGGTTTTTAGTTACCTAATAGATGTATTTTATGTGAAAAGGTAGAAGAATCAGTGGAATACATCTTCTTGGAATATCCCTACACTCTAAATATTTTCTAGCTCCTCATCAATAGGATGAGCATATCTTGGGTGATGCCTTATAATATGGTTTTGTGGTTACAACAATGGGAGAACCTCTTTTCAGTCCTCATATTAATGTAATTTGGAACATGATTCTATTTCATTTTATGCAGGGAGTATGGTTAGAGAGGAACAAGAGAACGTTTAGAGGGAAAAAGGGTCAACAATGATAAGTTTTAGAAGTATCATCCATTTGTTAGAGGAGAATGTTAAATCTATCAAGTACCCTATCAATCCAAAGAATACTGAAGAGACTATGATAACTAAGGCATGGAATTTGAAACCCATTAATGGTGGAGATTAAAATGCTTAAGTTATAATTGATGTAAAATGGAAACCACCCCAAAATAAATTGTTTAAGTTAAATTTTAATGGGGCATCCAAAGGTAACCTAGGTAAGGCCAAAGCAGGAGGAATTTTGAGAGACAATCAGGGTATATTTTTGGGGTAGCCTACAAGTTTTTGGAAATTACTATTATTCATAAAGTTGAAGTTAATATTTTACATCTGGGTGTAGAGATAGCTAAGGATTTAGGTGCTAAAAAAGTTATCTTTGAAGGAGACTCCTTGAATATTATCAATATTTTGAAAAAGGAGGGAGAAGCTAATTAGAAAATTGATTACATTGTGCAAGATATTAGAAATATTGTAAAGAATTTTGAAGAAGTTGACTTTTTTCATGTCTTTAGATAAGGTAACAAACCAACAAACTAGTCAAGAAACTTGGGTGTCATTAAAGAAAAGGATAGGAGATGGATCCTCTAGGGGTGGTCTGTGAGGACTTAGAAAATTTTGAAAGGGTTGAATGTAGCTAATTGGGGTCTAATATGGATACTGTTTATCTTGCATCTAGAATATTTTTGGCTACTTGCCCTTGCCATTTGTGCAATTGATGGGCTAACTTTGTGATGTAAAAGGGTTCGGTCTCTTTCAAAATATTGTTTTTACCCTAATCAAACAAATATTTGGTATTAATTAATAAAATTAATGAAGTGAGTAATTAATTTAATTATTATCACATTTTTTAAAAGAAATAATATATTTTCTAATGTTAATAATTAAATTGGCATTAGATAAAACTAGTGTCTTTATTAATTATTTTAACATTATGAACTAAATAAATAAATTTCTAATTGCCTTTGTTTTTATAGAAATAAGGGAAAAGAGAATTTTAGCCAATTAATGTTATGCTTATTAAAGAAATACTCATTTATATTTTAGCCATTAATAAAAGAACACAAATCCATAGTTGCCTTTTATTGCCTAACGAGGCTTTTAGTGTGCATTAAGGGAGCTAATAATGTAATGTTTGATCGATGAAACATTGGGATATATGATGTTCCATCCAAGAGTGAAAATGGAGGAAGATTTTTTGTAACCTTAAAATAATATCAGAGGCCTTGTGTTGGGAGCTAGAAGATTCAAAGGAGGAAGAGAGTTGAAGAATTGGCAAGGCTCAATATTAACTGGGAACCATTTTGCTCCTTCTGGTGGGTCACTTTAAGGGTAAGTGCATTATTTTTCTCAAGCATATTCAATCCAATATTTTGCTCATAACCAATAAAATATTTTAAAACAACTTTAATATTATTTCCAACTTCCTTATTTTGTGGGTTTCCTTGTTAGGACCAATATATGTGTATTGAATGCTTTGTTAGTTGATTGTTTTAATCACTATTCTATGGTTCTCTAAGGTTGACCTTTCTGGTTTGGGTTGTAATTTACATTGCCAAATATAAATGGTGCTTATTATGTCTAGTTTGTTTTACAATATCTATTATGATTTTTCAAATATAAAAACCACCCTCCTCTCGGTGATTTACCTCTTCTTTGCCAAACCCTTGATACGTGTCTATTACCTTGTAAAACAAGATTTTAACATTTTTTTGGAAATACAACTAGTTAAATATTTTGAATAGTCAAAACATACATATTAAAAAAACATGTAAGTCAAATTTTGAAGAACACAAGCTTATACTAAGAGGGGGGTGAACAGTATAAGATAAAACTTTTTCCTTTTCAATCCAAATGATAACAAAAATAATATCAAGGTAGTAAATAATGCATAAATCATCACACACATGAGAGACATGGATTTAATGTGGTTCACCCAATGTGGGCTACATCCATAGAGAAAATATTTCTTATAAATTTTCTCAACAAATCTCTTGGGAACCAAATACCTATTATAATGTTTATGGATCTATGTCCAAAGGAGACACCAATCCCCTATGCTCAAGTTTGTGGACCTCTATCCACAGGAGAACTTTGTCCCCACTACTTTGATTTGTGGACCTTTATCCATAGGAGAACTCTATCACATTTGCATTGGTTGGCTCCAAAGATTGCTCTCAACTCTGATCAAATTTGCTCACAACTCTGATCAAATATGCTCAACTTCCTATACTGATCTGTCTCATACTTGCCCACAAGTCTGCCTCAAAACTACTCATAAATACTGCTTAGAACTGCTCACAAGCCTTCTCAAAAGGCCTACTCAAAACAACTCATAATCTTACTCTAATTTGTTCACTGTCTCTTCTCAACTATGTTCTAACACATGCTCAAAACTTCTCATAACACATGCTCAACACTGCTCATAACACAAGCTCAACATTGCTCATAACACTTGCTTTGATAAAAGTACTTCAAACATATTCTACCCATATTTCTTGTTCAAGAACACAGAAAATAATATGTAATATTATTTCACAATATGTTCTTTCCAATATCACTCAAGGATTATGCACAAAAATTGCTTTGATGAAGATGTGTCCTCATAAAACCTATCTCAAAAGAATATCCTTATAACAATTTTAATTAAAAAATGTGTTCCCTTACTGCTTCTACTGTCAAAGAGAGTTGAAACACCAAACTACCACTGTGACTCAAACTTGAAATCTTCTCACAGCAACGTATTGCGTAGGGTCTACTTGTAACCTAGGCTAGCTGCCTAGTTGGAACCACTTGAGCACTGCCTCCTATATTGAGTTTCATGCACCATCCTCATTTTTCTCTACCCTTGAATTAAACTTTATGCGCTCTCCTTATTTCACTTCTACCCTCGTATTAAAATTCATGTGCTTTCCTTACTTTACTCTGCCCTCATGAATGGAATGAATGGCACTTATCTCTTAATCACAAAAATATTTGCAAATGAATTTTATTTCCTCCTTATATATGCAATTCAAAAATTTATGAAGACATCAGCTCTCTTTTCACTTTCCACCATTTGAATTTTAATTTTTGTGCCATTTTAAATTCAATTTTATTTTTATTATAATATTTAAACCTTGGTTTAAAAATTATAATTTATATTTTAATCATTTGTATTTTGCTCTTGAAATCATTTTCAACCTTGCAATAAAGAAATTATTTTCAATAGGACCTTATCTTTTTATTTCTAAAATAACCATAGATAACCTTATATTTTTCTTGCAAACATAACCATGGATAACCTTATATTTTTCTTGCAAACCTAACTATGGAGAACCTTTTTAACCAAATAACACGTCATCTTTTTCTTGCACACATCCATGAAGAATACTTTTACCTTGACAATTATTGTACCCTTGAATATATTTTCCTTGCGCTTTAATATGTCAACCTTGAATATGATCTTCAAGAATTTCACCTTTGACATCAATGACAACCAATGTAATCAATATTTCCAACAATCTCCCCCTTTGTCATTTATGGCAACCCTTTCTACAAATTTCTTTTACAACCACTGGATTCCAAATATGCTCCCCTTGAGAAGCTGCTCATCCTTACATATTTCTCCCCCCTTACTTAAACTCTCCCCATTTGAAATTAATGGCAAAGGGCTCCTTTGGGGCTAAAAATAAGACTCTTAGATCATCCTCCTCACCACCTGCTTTCCTTGAGGTTGATCAATTTTGGGGTCAGAGTAAGACTGCTCCCAACTTTCCTCTAAGATACTCAAAATTTTCCTTTGTAAGTGGCTTAGTAAATATGTCTATAATTTGTTCCTTAGTAACATATTCCAATTTTACTTGTTGATCCATCACCTGCTATCTCAAAAAATGATATTTTATTGGAATGTGCTTGGTCCTTGAATGCATCACTGGATTATTTGAAATGTTTATTGCACTTGTATTATCACATAGTATGGAGATGGTATGATCATGCTCTATTTTAAAAATTTTAAAGTTTACTTCATCCATAACACTTGTGTACAACAAGCAACTACTGCAATGTATTTTTACCCTACCGTGGATAAGGATACTGATTCTTATTTATTGATTAGCCAAGAGACTAAACAATCTCCAAGAAAGAATGCTCCTCCACTTATGCTCTTCCTATCATCAATACTGCCTACCCAATCTGCATTTGTATATGCTATGAGAGTGAAATTATTACTTCTGGGATACCAAAGTCCAAATTCTATAGTTCATTTTAAATACCTGAGGATTATCTTTACTACTTGTACATGTGTTTCCTTTGTAATTGATTGAAATCTTGCCACTAGTCCTACTACCTACATTATATCTGGTCTTGTAGTTGTGACATACAGTAAACATCCAATCATGGATCTATACAATGGCTGATTTGCCTCAAGATATTAATCACCTTTACTCAACTTGCATCTTGTAATCATGGGGGTACTCACTGGTTTGCAATCCTCCAATCTGAATTTTTTCAACATTTCTTTTATATACTTGGTTTGTGAGAGAAATATACCTTTTTCTAATTGTGAAATCTACAATCCAAGGAAGAAGGACAACTCACTAAGCATTGAAATTTCAAATTTATTTTGCATACACTTTGCAAATTTCTAACACATCTTATCATTATTACCTCAAAAAATGATATCATCCACATAGACCACCACAATAAACAAGTCATTTCTTTTATTTATGATGTATAAATTGTTGTCAACTATTTATTTTCTGAAATCCTATTCTTGAAGATACTTATTCAGCCTTGAATACCAAGCCCTAGGGGCTTTCTTTAGTTCATAAAGAGCCTTATTTAATCTGCATACATAATATGTCTTATCTGTCAAGTTGAACCCCTCAGGTTGCTCAATGTAGACCTCTTCTTCTAAGAAACCATTGAGAAAAGCTGATTTTACATCCATTTAATATACTTTGAAATTTTTGAATCTTGAGAATGCTAAAAATATTCTTATGGCCTCAACTCATGCAACAAGAGAAAATGTTTCATCAAAATCAATTCCTTAAACCTATGCATAGCCTTTGCATACCAGTCTTGCTTTGTTTCTGACTACCTGACCATCTTAATTTAACTTATTTCTATAAACTCATTTAGTGCCAATTATATTCTTATATTTTGGTCATGGGACAAGTTACCAAGTCTCACTTTTTTCTATTTTATCCAACTCTTCATCTATTTCCTTGACCCAATATTTATCTTCTCTTACCTCATTGAAATCCTTGGGCTCTATTTTAGATAGCAAAGAAAGATTTACATGTTCACATATTCCTATTATCTTCCTCCTTGTTTGTCTTTCATATGGATTCCCAATAATAATATCTCTTGGATGATTATTTTGCACATACCTGGATGGAGTCTTAGGTGGTGTTCTTTGTGTTTCATCTTCTTATGATTCTTCACCTACTTCTTCTTGGCAACTTTCTTCTTCTTGATATACAATTTCTTGAGCTGGTTCTCTTGACGCTATTTGTTCATCAACTGTTACATTTGTGCTTTCCATAATTGTATGTGTCCTTTTATTATAGCATTTATAGGATTTTATCTTAGTGGAATAGCCAAGGAATATACCCTCATCGCACCTTGAATCAAACTTGCCCAAATTTTTATCTTCTCATCTAATGTAACATTTGCTTTCAAAAAATCTAAAATACTTTATAGTAGCTGGTCTTCCCTTCCAAAGCTCATATGGGATTTTTTTATGATTTATTCTTATTTGAGCTCTATTTATGATATAGATAGATGTATGAACTACCTCTTTCCAAAAGCCATCTAAAATATTAGACTCACTTGGCATAAATCTGGTCATATTATCAATAGTTCTATTTTTTCTTTCAACTACTCCATTTTGTTGTGGAGTCCTTACTACTGAGTATTCTATTTTGATTCCATGTTATTCACAAAATTCTATGAATTCACCTAAAGTAAATTCTCCTCCTCTATCTGATCTTAGAAACTTGATCTTTTTACCTGTTTTATTTTCTACTAAAATCTTGAATACCTGGAACTTCTCAAAAGCTTATAACTTTTCTTTTAAGAATGCCACCCAAGTCATTTCAAAGAAATCATCTAAAATAACATGAAGTAACTTTCACCTTGTAAACTATTTGTCCTTGTAGGACCACATAAATCAGTGTGAACTAGTTTCAATGGTTTGGATGAAGAAAATTCTTTTGACTTGAAACTTGTTCTTGTTTGCTTACCATGTTGACATTGTGCAAAAATTGTGCTTTGGGGTATTTTTATCTTGGGTAAATCTCTAACTGTCTTTTTGTTGCTTATTTTCACTATTTTGTCAAATTTCAGATGACCCATTCTTCTATGACATAACCAAATATCTTACTCTTGTGATAAAAAATATTTTCACCTTTAATTTCACTCATGTAGAGATTGTATTTAGTTCTACTGGCATTTGTAATAAGCTTTTCTATCTTGGATTTTTTGATCTCACATCTATTTGGGTGAAAGGTTATTGTGTGCCCCTAATCATAAAGCTGACTAAAACTTAGTAAATCATGTGTTAATCCTTTAACATACAATACATTTTCTGTCTTTGATTTTCCATTATCTAAACTCAAAGTCCCTTTTCCAACAATTTTTTTTGAAGCATTATCACCAAATTTTACTGATCCTCCATTGATTTCTTTAAGTGAAAGAAATATACTTTTATCACTTTTCATATGACTTGAACAACCACTATCAACCTACCACTAATTTCCCTTATCTTGTGCATGAAGATCTATTTGTACTAACATTGACTTTTCCTTTTCTTGTTCATCTTTCCATTTCTAAACTTTTGAGCTTGTATTCTTTTGAACCTTTTGATCCTTATTCATTTTGTTTGATTCAGGAAACAATATTTTTCACCTTTTGGCCTTGTGACCAAATTTATTACATTTGTAACATATGATATTGTTATCCAAGATAGGTGCAAATGAATTGAAGTTTTTATCAAAATTATTTCTCACATGAACCATGCAATGTACAAATTTATGACCATATTTATTACATGAAAAACAATAACCATGGAAGAAATTTTGTAACATGTTAGATTGCCTTGAATTATATGGTTGCATTATTTTTTATTTGTTGTTTTTGTAATTGACTTATGTACATGATGTTTCTCTATTTTCTTCCTCCTTGATACTTTTGCCTTTCAATATATCAGTATAGGTCATGGGCTCTTCTTTATTTGATATATTTGTTCCTTTGGAGCTTGAATCCTCTTTCTGTTTCCCTAACCTTATATTTTTTTGTAACTTATCCTTAGACTTTTCAACTCCCTTTCTTAGAGAGATAATTTCATGTTCCAATACTTCATATTCTAACTCTTTTGCCTTTAACTGTTCAACCAAATATTTTTTAATTTTATTTACGTATTCATCCTGCACCTCTAAGTTTGTGAGATTTTACAAAAGCTTTATCTTTGTTTCCTCATCATCTTGAACTTGAGCCTTCAAAATTGAATTCTTCTTTATAAATATTTCCAAATTTCCAAGAGCAACAATAAGTTCCTCTTTCATGTCAATCATGGATTTTTCTCCATTTTTTGGATCTCTCTCTTTGATTTCAACCATAGGGGCATCTTATTTTATTTCAGTGGTCATGTATGTTCTTCTAAGATCTTACTTCAAGATGTTAGACTTTTCATGAAGGAACCAACTTTGATACCAATTGAAGAACACAAGCTTATACTGAGAGGGGGGGTGAATAGTATAATATAAAACTTTTTACTTTTCAATCCAAATGATAACAACAATAATATCAATGCAATAAATAATGCACAAATCATCACACACATGAGAGACATGGATTTAACGTAGTTCACCCAATGTGGGCTATGTCCACGGAGAAAATATTTCTTATAAATTTTCTCAACACATTTCTTGGGAACCAAATCCCTATTACAATATTTATGGACCTCTATCCAATGGAGACACCAATCCTCTCTACTCAATTTCATGGACCTCTATACATAGGAGACATCTATTCCTACTGCTCTAATTTATGGACCTCTATCCAATGGAGACACCAATCCTCTCTACTCAATTTCATGGACCTCTATACATAGGAGACCTCTATTCCTACTGCTCTAATTTATGGACCTCTATACATAGGAGAAATCTATCCCCTTTGTTCTGGTTAGATCCAAATCCTGCTCTCAAATATGCTCAAATCTAATAAAATCTACTCACAACTCTGATCAAATCTTCTTAACTTCCTGTACTGATCTGTCTCACACCTACTCAAAAGTATACTTCAAACCTACTCTTAAATACTACTTAGAAATACCCACAAGCCTTCTCAAAAGGCTTTCTCAAAATAGCTCACAATCCTGCTCTAATATGCTCACTATCTCTTCTCAACTTTGTTCTAACACATGATCAAAACTGCTCATAACACATGCTCAATACTGCTCATAGCACACGCATAATATTTCTCATAACACTTGCTTTGATAAAAGTACTTCAGACATATTCTACCCATATTTCTTATTCAAGAACACATAAAATAATATGCAATATAATTTCACAATATGTTCTTTTCAATATCACTCAAGGATTATGCACAAAACTTGCTCTTCAAATTCTCTTAACTTGCTTTGATGAAGATGTGCCCTCAAAAAATTGTATCAAAATAATTTTCTTATAGAAAATTTAATTAAAACTTTTGTGTCCTTAGTACTTCTGCCATCGAAGAGAGTCAAAAGTGAAACCTCATGGAGCCCACACTCTAACTCATGCTAGAGTGCCAACTAGACCGGTCCACCCACTGGAACCAAAAGGTGCACCAAAAAAATTATCAACCTTTCTTCTACCCAAACTTAACTCAAACATGAAATTGCCACTTTGAATCAAACCCAAAATCTTCTCACAATCAATGCCTTGCACAGGGTATGCTTGCCACTTGTGCTAGCTACCTAGTTGGAACCACTCGAGCACTACCTCTTGTCTTGAGGTTTGTGCACCATCTTCCTTTTTCTCTACCCTTGTGTTAAACTTCATGCACTCTCCTTACTTCACTTCTACCCTTGTGTGAAACTTCGTACACTCTCCTTACTTTACTCTATCCTCATGAATGGAATGAATGATGCTTATCTCTTAATCACAAAAACCTTTGCAAATGAATTTTATTTCCTCCTTATATATGCAATTCAAAACTTTATGAAGACATTGGCTCTCTTTTCACTTGCCACCATTTGAATTTGAATTTTGGCACCATTTAAAATTCAAATTTATTTTTATTATAATATTTAAACCTTGGTTTAAATATTATAATTTATCTTTTAATATTTTGTCTTTTGCTCTTGAAATATTTTTCAACCTTGTAATAAATAAATCTTTTTCAATAAGACCTTGTATTTTTCTTGCTAACATAAGCATAGATAACCTTATATTTTTCTTTAAAACATAACCATGGAGAACCTTGTTTTTTTCTTGCAAACCTAACTATGGAGAACCTTATTAACCAAATAACACCTTATCCTTTTCTTGCACACACATCCATGAAGAATATTTTTAACTTGACAATTATTGTACCCTTGAAGATATTTTCCTTTCACTTTAAAATGTCAACCTTGAAGATGATGTTCAACCATTTCACCTTTGACATCAATGACAACCAATGTACTCAATATTTCCAATAAATTTATGGCTAGTGTTTATTTTATCTAGTTGTTCGTATTCTCTAACCATTTTCAAAAGCAGTAGTAAATTTTGTTTAAACTATGAGTTCAATCAAAGGGTCCAACCTTACAATAGTATAAAATTGAAACTATAACAATAGATAAAAATGAAATATATCCCTTGCTCACTTGGGTCTCACCCATCCAAGAAGCCATGCTAGCTTTGTTGCAAGGATGCAATTTTCACCTTTTTCATTTGATGATATTTCCTAGGCATGGAGGAGTACTGTGGTAATTGCTTATTTAGCTTATCTATAACAACTAATATTAAAGACTTTTATTTAATTAATGTATTGCTTATCTATTTTAATTATGTAATTAATCAATAGTTTTAGGAATGAAAACTATTTGTTAATATTAAATACTTTGATTAAATAATATGTTAGTTTATTTATCAATTAATCATTTATGGATGTAGCTTGAGTAGCTAAGGAATTTATAATCGAGAGAAGCATGGGATTCTCTCCATGTTTTGCATGATAATTGTTTTGCATGTTCTTGCATTGTTATATGATTTTCTTGCATAGTGCATGTCATGCTTGCATATGCATTCAAAATTTTGTGTTAATCCCTAAACTTACTTTCAAAGTTTGATGGATAAGTCCTATCAAATAGAAGACTCTAATAAAAAATAAGACTTAAGACTTTAGTTTTTTTATGGTGATATTATAATATTGTTTCTTGAGGAAAAGTGGAATAATTATGAGTTAGCATGAGTTAAGCTATGTTATTGAAGAAGTATTAGATGATACATCCTTGATATATTGAAATTCAATATATGAAGATGAATTTATGTTTCCTTTTATGCTAGATCATTTGGGAAAGAAATTGTAGTTAGCAATTTTTATTAGGATATGGACTATGATTATTAGAAATAAGTTATCAATAGCAAGGCATATGATTTATAATTATTATCTTGAGAACTTTTTAAAGAATGGAGGATGTTGTAATGTTTCCTTTTATGTTAAGTTCTTTGGAAAAAAAACGTTTTGCAAAAATGGAAAAGTTGTGTTTAATTGATGGATTATGGTTATGATTCTTCTAGATGTTGATTTCATTCTTTCATAAAAAAATATCAAATTTTTAGAATTATGATTGGTAAAATACTTAAATGTTGTAGACATCAATAATATGTTATGTTGAATTTGAATATGAATTATTATAGCATTCTATTTTATTTTGAAAATGGTTATAACTATGCCTCCCTTGGGTTGGAAGGGGGTTATTTTTGGGTATGTTATTAACACCAGATTAAAAATCCCTAGATTCAAGTTGTACCCAATCCTAATGATTTATGGGTAGGCAATTCAACTAGGTGATTGTGAGTGATAAATCCTAGCAACATGACTAGGGTGGGAGATGAGGTGGATTGGTATGGGATAATGTCAAGATCCTTCCTGGGCATGCTTTATTTTATTTGTTTGGATTTATGACTTACTAGTTGTTTTACTATGGGGATGTTGACTATGTGTTATTTAGTCAAGCAAATTTATGATGTGAAAATGTGAATATATTTTATATGGAATGATTGTTTATTTCATGTATAATTTTTTGTAAGATATATATCTTATATGAGAACAAGATGCTACTAATAGAATTCGCACATGTGTAGGGACAAGATTCTTGTAGGTAGGAGATATAAATAACTATCAAGAATAGGTTTATTTGAGGGAAATAATATGATGGGAAATTCATAGAATTATTTGAAGGGAAAAATGAAAGAAGAATCCTATCAAATGTGTGCTAGAATTCCCAATTGCAGAGTCACGATTTCAATTGTGTGCTAGAAAACAATGTAGAATAGGCCTAAAACCCTAAATGTGCCTAGATTATCTCTACTTAGGTTATGCAAATGCTTTGCTAATTAATCTAAAATGCAATTTTTTTATCTCATTTTTAAAAATTTTATATATGCCTAGCCTAAGACCTAGATGCAAACAAGGAAAAATAAATACCAAGACTCCTATTTAACCTAATGAAATCCTAAAGTAGTTGAGAAAAAAAGAAGGTTTGGACATACAAACCTATGATCCTTTCGCTGCTCCTTCCAATTATTTCAACTATCGATCCATAATTTTGTAGTTCTTCAACCGTTGGTGTGTGGTTCCATAGAAGTCCAACCATTGATCTGTGGTTCATCTGGTCTATAACTGTGTTCACATGGTTGCTCATGTATAGGTCCAAATCAAAATAGGATTTGGATCCATCAATTTTTAATTTTCATTTTTTGAGCAATAAAGCTCCAAAAAACTGTAATCATTGATAGACACATTAGTAAAAATATAAGCAAGGCAATGATAAATAGAACCCTTAGGGGGTCCCACCATGATAACCATTTTGTAAGTAAAATATAGACGACATCAAATATTGAAATAAAGAAACAAGTAATGTGCAATGAGAATGATCTTTGTATTGAACTTCAATGGAGGCTTGGCCTTCATTTACAATGCTTTTTCCTCAAATTTGCAAGGGTATGATTACAAATACTTGATCTTAGAATACAATGGATAGAAAAGGGGGAAATGCCTCTTTTTACCAAATACAAAGGATGATGGTGTCTTCGATATTTTTGTGCTCCAATACAATTTATGAGTGGGCTTGAGTATCCAATGATGGGCCACTCTAGCTCCAATATCTCTTTATATAATTATCTCCTACACACATAAAATATAAACAAGGGTTTAGCAGCACCTGTATATATGCTTGAGAACCAATGCAATAAAAAACCTTGAATGAATACTTTCAAAAAATATAGAAATTCAACCTAAGTTCCTTGTTAATAAATTAAAATATTACTAATCTATGCTAATCCAAAATGGCTTGAAATTTTTTGGAGATGTTATAGGGGATATCAATAACCTACCCTCAAAATTTTAGCTCAATATGAGTTTGGATGAGTGAGATATGACTAAAATAAGTTTGGTAGTTTCTGCGTAAATGTGGGCCCACAGTTGTGATTGTGTAACCGCGGGAGGGTAGTTGAGCAACCATGGGAGGGTAGTGGGACTGTATGTGACCATGGGTGCATGGTTTTGTAGGAATGGTGGAAATCCTAAAACTTAGATTTGGGACCTTGATGGTACGAACTCCGTGAACGTTGGTGATTCTCTACAATGATTTTGGTAGCGTAGCAATGTCTTTTTTAGTTCCCTTTGCTTGATGTAATGGTGTTGCTTTTATAGGTAATTTTAGATTTTGGAGAAAATAGATATGTGGTAAGCTAGGGCTGCCAAGTGGTAGGGATTGGTCAGACACTTATGTTGTGCAATTACAGTGAGTCACTTAGAGTGTCTCACTTATATGGAGTGGTAGCATATGGGTAGGTGCAAGTGGAGTGAAGTGTGGAGTGAGATGTGAGATGTGGCAAGGACACATGTCACATGGAAAGACAAGGTATCCTAGGGGATTTTCCAAATTTATTAAAATCTAGAAAATAGGATAATGTGCAGAATTAATATGCCTAAGTCAAACCTTAGGCACATTATTATTATGCAAAATTACAATGTGCTATGTGAGTGGATAATGTGCAGGAATCATATACCTAAGTTAAACTTTAGATACATTATTATTATGCAGATTTGTATAGTGGGATGCAAATGCCTAGATTTGTATGTCTACACATTCCTTCGATAAGTGATGAGAATGGGCTAGCCCTAAAAATTCTAGATAAGATTTTAGATAGAGCCCAAAATAGATTGAGTAATAGTTTGATTGGTAAATTTATTGGTTATAGATCATCTATAGATCAAATTAAAAAATGAGCTAACCTTAGGTGGAAATTTAAAGGTAATGTGGACTTCTCAACTCTTCTAAGAGGTTTTTTTTAGCCTTATTTTTTGCTATGGAATATAGGGATTGAATTTTTCTGGGTGGCCATTGGCTTATGGGATGTTCTAGAATTTTCCTAAGGAAATGGGCTCCTGGGTTCAATCCAACATCTAAAAATATTGAGGTTGCTCCCATTTGGGTTACACTTCTAGCATTACCCGTTGAGTTCTAGGAAAATAAAATTTTAGAAGCTATTGGAAACTCAATTGGTAGCTTTCTATTTTTAGAATTTGCTACTATATAAAGGAGGAAGATGGTTTTTAGTAGACTTTATGTGCTAGTTGGAGTGGAAAAATCTCTACCAAGATCCATTAAAATGACCTCAAGTAAAGGTACTTGGAAATAAGATATTTATTACAAAAATAATCCTTTTGGATGCTGGAGATGTGGCAATATAGGTCACCTAGCCAAAAACTATCACCTTAATACAAATTCTAGAATTAGTCTAGAGAAGCAAGGAAGGAAGGGTAAGGCCATTTAGAAAGTGAAATAGACTAACAAAAATTTGGAGGACATTGAAGAAACCTACAGGTTAAGCCATAGCAATCCCTTGAGTATGCAAGAAAATATAGATGCATCTTATGCTTCAATATTTCATGAGGATGGAGAAGGAAACCAAAGGGTCATGGAGCAGTTGGGTATAAGGCCCTTGGAATATAAAAAATCTATAAAGTACTTGGATATTATCCCTTTTATATTGTCATTACTTCTAGAAAAATATAATGTGAATATGGTGAAGGAGGGGCAGGAATGGCCAATTTGACCTCAAGTGAAAGAAGATATGAATATGGTGAAGACAGAGCAGAAAGGACCAATTTGTTCCCATATGGATATGGATATTGTCCCTTCTACTTTCTCATTGATCTTGGAGAAAGAAAATATGCATATGGTGAATACTGGCCAAGAAGGTCCAAATTATTTCCATGATAAAGGCCAATTAGAGATTGATACTCATGAGAATGTAGAGGAACAAACTGTCAAGAAATATCCATTCTTTGTTAGTCCAAATATAATAATTACCAAGATTTATCATAAATCCCCTGACCTAGGTCGAGAAGATTCTATAAAAGTGGGTAGGAAGTATCTCAAGGAGAAAAGGTACAATAAAGAAGAAGAAGAGAAATCTATGGGGTCTTAGCCTACTATTAAGGAGATTCTTACTAGTATGAAAAACTCTCCACCCTAGAAATGTAACTCCTAAGATATAATTTTAGGGGTATGAACAGCCCTAGAAAACATAGGTTGGTTAAGGACCTTGTTTTCTCTTACCAACCAATTTTCTTGCCTCTCCAAGAAACTAAATAGAATCTTTCAAACTGACTAAAATTTCAAAAAGGTATTTGGCAAAACACTGATAGCATTCAAGAGGAAACTAAAGGGACCTCCAGAGGGGTTATATCTCTTTTGAATTATAATATTTATGAGGGAGACCTACTATCTAAAAGTGAATATCAGGTCATAATACTTCTCACAACTAAATATTCTAAAGTTTCCTTTGTGATTACCAATATCTATGTCCCCAACTCAAGTAAAGCCCATAGATAACTATGGATATATTTATGGGAAATTGGAAAGTAGTTTAGAGGTTTAAAATTTATTGTGGTAGGTTATTTTAACACCTCCTTATATCCAAGTGAGAAACAAGGGGTTTGGTTGAGTTATCAAAAGCATGCAAGATGTAGGGAAGCTTTTAGTTGATGGTGGTTTGTTTGATATGGATTTAGATGGTAATAGGTTTACTTGGATGAATAGATGCTTTGGTAGAAACTAGATTAAGGTCTAGTTGGATATATTTCTTCTTTTTGATGATTTGTTCCAAAAAACTTCATGTTCAATATGAAATCTCTTCCTAAATCTAGATCTGATCACAATCCTTTGTTCTTTTGGTGTAGTGTGGAAGATTAGAAGCATAATGGCCCTTTCAAGTTTGAATTTATGTGGCTGCACCACCCATATTTTTATAAAGAAATATAAAAATGGTTGAGTATTCCTTCCCAAGGTACTAAGATGTAAATTCTTGTAAAAAATCTTAAAACTATGAAGAAAGAAGTCAATAAGTGGAATAGGAAGGTCTTTGGAAATATCATTCAAAAGAAGAAAGTTTTTCGATTAGATTTAGATATGTTAGAAGAAGATATTAATAGGTTGGGTATGAATCAAACCCAATTCCAAAGATAAAAGGAGGTCAATACTAAACTACACACCATAATAGCCAAGGAATAAACCCATTGGGGGTAAAATTATAGGATCTAGTGGCTCCAGAATAGTGATAGGAATTCTAAGTTTTTCCATGTATCCACTATAAGAAACAAAATTTCTACCCACATTGTTGATATTTTAAAGGATTATGGCTAGGTTATTGGGGATAGCAAATAAATTGAGTGTGAGTCTGTGGAGTTATATCAAAATATTCTAGTTGAATATGTGGAAGAGGATGAAACAATGGTTAAATAGATGAATAATCACATTCCTAATTTGATATCCAAGGATATCAATGCTCAGCTTCAAAAGGAGGTTGATATCCAAGGAGATAAATGCCCAAATTCTAATTTGGGTCATATCCTAAAGGATTTTAACAATACCTTACTGGTTGTAGTTCCTAAGAAGAAAGGTTTAAAAATATTTAAATATTTTAGACCTATATGTCTTTGCAATGCTATTTACAAGATTGTCTCTAAAGTTATAGCCCTTAGATTGAATATCTTCCTCCCTCCATTATCTCTGATGACCAAGGAGGATTTTTTAAGGGTAAACATATTTTAGATAAGATTATATTATTTCATGAATCCATGCATTCTATCAAGTATGGTGAATGAAAAGGCATGTTTTTGAAGTTAGACATGAGCAAGGCTTATGATAGAGTTTCATGGAGTTTTTTGAATAATTTTTTGGTTGTATTTGATTTTTTTGATAGTGGAGAAGATGGGTTGGTAGCTTCTATAATACTACAAGGTACTCTATTCTAATCCATAATAAACTAGCAGGTTTTTTTAGTAGTAGTAGAGGTCTTAGACAAGGTGAACCCCTCTCTCCTTATATTTTCATTATTATGGTTAAAACTCTTGGAATATACCTCAATTGTGCCAAGGATTTTGGGTGGATAGGGGGTCTTAAAATAGCTCATAATCTTGAGGGTATTACTCATTTACATTTTGTGGATATAGTCATTTTACTTGGTAATCCTACTATGGCAAAGGTAATTGAATTTAAAATAATCTTAGACCTCTATGAGAATGCATCTAACTAAAATATAAATTTGGACAAAAGCAAGATCTTCTTAATTAACACTAAATTTTCTCTCCAAATAATGGTGGCTAGAGTGATAAGGTATCCTGTGTCAACCCTACCTTCTTCTTACCTTGGAATGTCTATATTCACGGGATCTTGCAAGGCACCTCTTTGGAACAGTTTGGTTGATAGGTTTCAATCCAAACTTATCAAATGGAAAGGTAATATCTTATATCAAGTAGATAAAGTGTTGTTGGATAAGAGTATTCTACAGGCGATCCCCATTTATTTTCTCCCTTTTTAATATCCTTGCTAAAGTTTCCAAAATCATAAAATAAATTCAAAAATATTTCTTATGGTTAGGATCTAAAGAGAGGATGACGATTCCTCTTGTAGCTTGGGAAAATAATTGCCATCAAAATAATCATGGTGGTCTTGGTCTGAGGAGACTCAACCTACTTAATAGTGCTATGGCATCCAAGATGGTATGGAGAGTTCTAAGGAATGGCCAGACTCTTTGGGCAAGAATTATTAAAGAAAAATATCTTAATAGCCAAGATAATACCATATGTCTCACAAGTTAGTATCCTTGTCATGTATCTTCTTTATGGAACCACTTGGTGGAGGCTCGGAAGGCCTTGTGAAAGGGTGTGAAATGACATTTTGGATATGGAGATTTTATAAGTTTCTAGGAAGATGCATGCTTAGATGAGAACCCTTCAACCAACAATGATATTTTATCTAATTTGAAAGAGGATATAGAAGATAGATATGGAAAAAAGGTTTGTGACTACATTGCTTTATTAAATTACTAGTTAAGCTAGAAATATTTAGATGTAGGCCTTGAGAATTTAGAGGCTTTAAACCTCCTTAAAAGCTAAAATAAAGGCTTATTAATTAGATTTTTTTGGGTAAAGAGATTATATGGTTTAGAGAAAAACCAAGAATGGTGAATTTAGCTTGAATATAGTCTATGATATTTTGGATCCTCCTATAGATAATGGTTTCCCTTGGAATAGAATTTGGGGTAAGAGAACTATTCCTAAAATGGAGATTTTTCTTTGGGAAGCAGTCCATAATAAGATCCTAACGATGGATAATATTAAGAAGAGAGGTTTTTAGTTATCTAATAGATGCACTTTATGTAAAAATATAGAAGAATCAGTGGAACACATCTTCTTGGAATATCCCTACACTCTAAATATTTTCTAGCTCCTCATCAATAGGATGAGCATCTCTTGGGTGATGCCTTCTAATATGGTTTTGTGGTTACAAAAATGGAAGAATACCTTTTTAGTCCTCACAGTAATGTAATTTGGAACCCAATTCTATTTTATTTTGTGTGGGGAGTATGGCTAGAGAGGAACAAGAGAAATTTTGGAGAGAAAAAAGGTCAACAATGATAAGTTTTAGAAGTATCACCCATTTTTTAGAGGAGAATGTTAAATCTATTAAGTACCCTATCAAGCCAGAGAATACTGAAGAGACTATGATAGCTAAGACATGGAATATGAAACCCATTAAATCAATAGTTACCTTTTATTTCCTAACGAGGCTTTTAGTGTGCATTAAGAGAGCTAATAATGTAATGTTCGGTTGATGAAACATTGGGAAATATAATGTTCCATCCAAGAGTGAAAATGGAGGAAGATATTTTGTAACCTTAAAATAATATCAGATGGCTTGTGTTGGTGGCTGGAAGATTCAAAGGAGGAAGAGAGCTAAAGAATTGGCAAGGCTCAATATTAACTAGGAACTATTCTGGTCCTTCTGATGGGTCGCTTCAAGGGCAAGTGCATTATTTTTCTCAAGCAGCTTCAATCTAGTCTTTTGCTCATCACCAATAAAATATTTTAAAACAACTTTAATATTATTTCTAACATATTTATTTTTTGGGTGTTGCGGGCCAAACAAGGTGAATGGTTTCCTATTTTTGTCACATGCTCGTGCATTTAATTATCAACCCAGAGAGCTTCGTAAACTTGCAAAGAGTCGTAATTAGGTTACTACAATACCACTGGAGGTGAATCTGCTAATCCTACATTTTGGGGGGTGTTCTTGAAATGGTTTGTCAATCATTCCCGCACTCCTCAATGATTTACGTAAGAAGAACATAATTAAACCTACAGGAAATAAATCATGTATGCGTTCCTGAAAATAAATCTACTGCAAATGCTGGAACTAATAAACTAATAAACATTCTTATGAAAGCAAGAAACTAATTAAAATTAATAAAAAAAAAGGAAATGGGGAAGAAATACTGGCTTGGAGTGGGCCCAGAATCAACAGCTTCTTCCTGATTTAACACATGTTTAGAACTTCTGGAACTTTAATATATTCGTCAACACACTACAATTTATCTCTATACGTCTAAATGGATCTTTATTTTATTTCTATATATTTCTCAGAATGATCTGCGTGTGTTTATATAACACACCCGCAAAACTTTCGTTACAGAAGTAGTTACAACAGTCGATCTATCCCAAACTAAATCAAGACAGTCTGGTAAATGCAATCGACATCTAGCGTTCTGTTCTAATGGTAGCGTGTTCGTTGTTTGGTTTGTGCTTTGCCTGGCATTAGTAAGACGTTTCGATACACTGGTACAATCTCCAATTTAGCTTTGCATGACGCAAAGTTGGAACTGCACCAGCTGCTGCCATCCATGTCGTTCAAATCTGGTCAATAGGAAAAGAATCAGTGGTGCCTTCTGGTTGTGGAGAGGCACTTGCCTTTTGCTAGTGCCTTCTGACTATGGGGAGGCACTTGCCTTTTGTTAGTGCCTTTCGATTGTGGGGAGGTGCTTGTCTTTGGTTGGCACCTTTCGACTACAGGGAGGCACTCGTATTCAGTTGGCACCTTTCGACTGTAGGGAGGCACTGGTATTCAGTTGGCGCCTTCCGACTACAGGGAGGTGCTCGTGTTCTCTTCATTAACCCTCGATGAAATAAAGTTCCAGGTCCATCAAAAGGACCTCGACCATTCCAAATCTAACTAAATCAACTGCAATTCCACAAAACATACTAAAAACACACAAATTAGATAACATGCATAATTATATCAAATATCTATATAATCATTCATAAAAGTATGCAATCCTTATTATACAGCCACATATTGATCAAAGAAATATGTACAAAATATGAGCATTTCTGGTGCTCATCATCCCCCCATGCCTAACATATGCCACACCCTCATGGCATCCAAGTTGTAGGTAGCCCTCTGACTTTTCATCATCGCCATCTCTTGGAGGATTCTGCTGCCCCTGAGGCCCGAGTCTATCTTTTTGTGTCGACATTTGAAGGTGTGGTTCGCCTTTGCCTATGGGAAACTATAGCTGTTAATTGTCCTCTTCTTGTTTTGGCCGCTACTGGTGGTGGTCTAGCCAGCATTGTTCTTGCAAATTGAAATGTAGCTTTGGTAGATTTCCAGAGGTCGGCATTTGGAGGTATGACCACTACCAGAGGGATATCCGAGTTATCCCCTCTGGAAGGCACTACTTGGGCCTTGTATAATCTAGCCGCTTTAGGGGTAAGCCATGCATTCTCCTTTGCAATCGCAACGGCCTCCAATTGTGGGCTATATACTCCCCACCATTCCAAGTACTTCGTCATCATGGCAGGTCGCCCTTGGGATGAACCATAGATGTCCCAAAACTGGTTGTCTTCTGTCGAATTGACGCAGATGCCAGAATCTCCTTTTACCCTTGAGGATGCCTTCCTGGAATCCTTGGCTGCTTTCATTTCATTGTGTCACTGTTCAAAATATTTTTGTCTTTCGACGAATGGCTGCATGTCCCATTCATCCTCTTCAGAGTCGTTGAAGGTCACTTTTGCCTTTTGTCGATCCGTCCTGGGCCTCTTTGCCTTGGCTTCTACAAAAAATGTGGCGGCTTGGACAAGGGTCTCTCCTTTCTCCTTCGAGGACTTCTCCTTGCTCTGAAGGATCGGCTATGTTGCTATCTCCGGGGGTGATCCTTCATTTGCCTGTCTACCTTGTGTTGACCCCTCAGGCTCTTCTCCTCCTTTAGGCCTCGGGAGGTCCTCCTTATCCTCTAGTCTTATCTATTGTTGGAGACCTTCGTCCTGCTCTGTGTCACTTAGGACAATGACAGGGGGCATGGTAGGACTTCTTTTCTTTTCACCCCTAAAAATAGAGGAATCCTCCCCTACCTTCGGGCTACTTTGTTAGGCATTCGATTGAATCTCCCTCGAAGATAATGCTCGTTCGATAGATGTGGGAGAGTTCATCGACACTTCTTCTGCCCAATCAGTTTGATTGGATGCCTACTGTCTTGCTATTCCTCTATCCTGGAGCATTTGATTTTCCTCCTGCAACTGTCGGACCAACTGCTCGAGCTGAGCAATTCACCTATCTCTTTCCTCCAATTCCATTTTATGCTGGTTCTGGCAATCTTCCAGAATCTACTGTGCCATCCAGTAATCATTTTGCCATTCGAGCGCCTCCTCCAAGGCTGCATCGATCTGGTCATTACTCCCAAAAGTTCCTTCATTTTGTGGGCTCTGGTTCATTAATTCTCGAAGGGTTTGGGCAGCAACATCTATCTCTAGGTCACTCTGTCCTTCCTCTATCGAGAGGAATCATCGTAGATGTTTCCTCTTGGGGATTGGTTCATCCTCACCACCAGCGAGTGGCACTCCTTCCTCCTCATACTCAAACACTGGGGAATGCCCTCTGTCCTCTATGTCTTCGGGCACCGATGACTACTCTGATCCTCCTAGAAAATAGGGCAACGCCAATTTCTTGATGTTTGTTATCTCCTCTGCAAGGGATGCTTCGTCTTGCCCTAATTCGGCAACCGCATTGTGTTGCTCTATTTGGCTGCCATCTCCCTCTATGTCATGGTTCTATCCTTGTGCTTCTACGTGGCGGACCAATGCCGATATCAGCCCATGGTGGGCTAAGGTGGATGGTGCCCCATTCTAGTATTGAGTCGCTTCATATTTTAGAGCATTCGCCAGGTAGAAAGGTATGTTTAATTTCCTCCCATGCACTAGGTTATTGATGAAGTGCACATGATTAATGTGTAGATGGGTATACTTTCCTGTGCATGTGAAAAATCGAGCAATCTGCTCGAACATCTTTCGTATATTCATGGGGAGACTATTTTTGAGTAACCCCTCCTTGTCTATCTACACATTTCCTCCCGGCAGCAGTATTTCAGCATATAATTTTAACATTTTGCCCTTGTATGTACATTCCCCCGTGAGAGGCAATCCAGTCGCTTGTGAGATGAACTCAGGGGTGACTAGAATTTCCACCCCTCGTACTTGGGCCGCATCGCCTCTCAAAGAGGCGGTGAATTCTCTAGCTGTCTCCACATCCTGGCCCTAACTGACCCCTCAGCTTTGAATTGGGTCTTCACTGCCCCTCTGATACCATCAGTATCATTGGGTTCATTCTTCTTGATCGTGTAGTTCTTGGACCTTCCTCCCATGGTGCCTTCTGCTGCTGTATATTTTTTTCTATCCTTCCTTCTTAAAGAAGGTACCTTCTTATAGAAGAGACACCTAACCCTAGCAATTATGGAAGACACCCTATCATTGGCACGCGATTATGGCTATGGGGGGATACAATCTCTATGACGACGATATCTTTTTTGGTACTGCATATTTATAAATAATTATATAAACGATTTGATTTAGTATGCATGTACCTGATTCATCGTTCTAGTCATCGTGGTAGCCACTGATTTGCTGACTTGTGACATGATGGAGGGGTATGGTCCTTTGATGCTGCTCATTTGTGCGATGCTTTGTTCCGCTCGAGGCGTCCGATAGATGTAAATGTTGTACATGGGAGGCATTATTTTGTACCTTTCCCATGTGGATGGTGTCCTTGTAGCGCCTTTCCAACATTGTCGGTGCTCTTATTTGAATGAATGCGCCTTTCGGTGCTACGAGGTGCCTCTGATTGGTGGGAGGCACTTTTACCTGCATGCGTCTTCCTAATGTGGGAGGCACCTCCTTCTGGTTTGTGCCTTATTGATGTTGGAATGCGTTCATCTTGATGAATGTGCCTTCTTGATGTTGGAAGGCGTATTCGACTGGATGAATGCACCTTCTTGATGTTGGAAGGCGTATTTGGTTGGCTTTTTTTTTTTTTTAAAGACTTGGTGCCTTCTTGCCACGGAAGGCACCTACATATGTATATATATATTTTTTTTAAGACTTGGTGCCTTCCTGCCACGGAAGGTGCCTACATATGTATATATATATATATATATATATATATATATATATATATTTTAATAGAACTTTTGAATGGATGGAAGGCATTGTCTTTCGATTTGGCACCTTTCGGATGCAGTAAGGTGCCTTCTTTTGGATGGGCGCCTTTTAGGTGCAGTAGGGCACCTTCTTCTGGATGGGTGCCTTTCGGGGGTAGTAAGGCACCTTCTTGTGGACTTGGCACCTTCTTCTGGATGTATTAAGGTGCCTTCTTCTGGATGGGCACCTTTCGGGTGTAGTAAGGCACCTTCTTCTGGATGGGCGCCTTCTTTTGGATGCAATAAGGCACCTTCTTCTAGACTTGGCACCTTCTGGATGCAGTAAGGCACCTTCTTCTGGATGGTGATTTGACTAGAAAAAGGGTTATCAAGCCTTCCCAGTTTTTCACGCTGCCTAGATTCTACCTACAAGCCGGTGTCAGAATGCTGAGCTGAATCAGGCCTAGTTTCCCAGATACCTATCCCTCGTACTGTTAGGTCCTCCACCTGTAAAAAGCAACAAAAAAAGAAAATAAAATAAATGTAGTTAGACACGTTTTGTGCCTGTTAGGCCCTGGATTAGGATGCCTATAGCTTGCATGCGGGCGTCATCCTTGCAAAAACACAAATTACAAAAAAACCTATATTAACTAAAAAAAATTTGGGTGAGAACTTTCATGCCCACCATTTCACCTATGAGAGTTCGGTCCAGATCTAGCAAGATGGGGTCTCCCCCATGCCTACTATAGATTCCACCTGTAACATTTCAGATGTATTATAGGGGCATAGTTGGTGGGACTATGAACATGGTGTTGGTGTCGTCAATTGTCTTAACGTGCACCGCCCCGTTCCTAATGAGCTCTGCCATGTCATACGACCCCATCCACCTCTGCATAAGTTTGCCCTTCCTTTCCTGGAACTAGGAATCATACAAAAGTACCCATTCCCCTACCTGGAACTTCTTCAGCTTTATGTGGTTATCATGCCACTTCTTTCTCTACTTATGTATAATCTCTGTCCTCTGCAAAGCATCCAGTCAGATTTTGTCCAGCTGATCTAGCTGGCGAATCCTCTATTTTTGAGCTTTGTCCAAGCTCAAATTTAATTCTGAAGCCATCCTCAGAGTTTTGATTTCAAACTCGATGGGCATCATCACATTTTTTCCATAGACCAGTTGGAAAGGTGTGCATCCTGTGGTGGATTTCCACATGGTGTTGTATGCCCAAACTACCTTCGACAACCATGTGGCCCAATCTTTCTTGTTGCTGCATGGTTTTGGTCAAGATGTTTTCTATCTCCCTGTTTGTCACTTCTACTTGCCCGTTCGCTTGTGGATGGTAGGGCATGGTTTTATTGTGCCAAAATCTATACTACTACATCAACTCCTCAATCAATTTGGAGGTGAATTGGGGCCCTTGGTCTATTGTTATCTCTCAAGGAACCCCAAATTGTATGAAAATATGGGCAAATAAGAAATCGACGACCGTTCTTTCCTTTGAGTCCCTTAATGCCTGCACTTCCACCCATTTGGTGATGTAATCCGTGTAGACCAGAATAAACCTCCTTCCCATTGAAGGTGGATTAAATGGTCCCACAAAGTCCATGCCCCATTTATCGAAAGGTTCCAGGTGTACCTAGGGTTGTAGGGGCATTTCATCTCAATGGGTTGGTCTACCCATCCTCTGGCACTCGTCACACTTGCTGGTATACGCTGTCGTGTCCTTGAACAGAGTGGGCCAAAAATACCCAGCCTGCATGATTTTGTAGGCAGTTTATTTCCCTGCAAAGTGTCCTCTACATGGCTCATCGTGACATGCCTTGAGCACTTCTGAAAACTCCTATTTTGCTATGCATCTTCTTATAATTTGGTCTCGTCCTATTTTAAATAGGAGACCATCCATCCAAAGGAATGATGCACTCTTCTCTATGACCGCTTGCTTTTCTCGGTAGGAGAGAGCAGGTAGGGTCCTTCCAATGGCCAAGTAATTGGCTATGTCTACATACCACGGAGTTTGTTCACTAATAGCGAACAGATGTTCATCTAAAAACTAATCTTCCATTGCTTGATGATCTGTTGGTATCAATCTAGACAGAAAATCTACCATGATGTTGTCCTTGCCTAGTTTATCGACTATAGTGATGTCGAATTCCTACAATAGCAACAACCATCTGATAATTCTACCACCAATGGCTAGCTTGCTCATCAGATACCTGATAGCCACATGGTCTATATGGATGAAGACCTTGTATCCTGTTATATAGTGGCAAAAAATTTTTATTGCATGGACAACTACAAGGAATTATTTTTCTGTCATTGTATAGTTGAGCGCTGCTCCTGCCAAGTTTTTAATGACATAATAGATGGTGTAAAATTATTTATCATTTTTTTTCCAGAGGACTGCTCCGATCGCACCGTTAGATGCATCGCATTAAATATGGAATGGTATGGCCCAATTCGGTCCTCTCAAGATCAATGCAGATATCAAAATTTCTTTCAGCAATTGGAACACTTCTTTGCAATCTCTCGTCCAATTGAACTCTACGTCCTTAGAAAGTAGGGTGTGCAATGGTTTGGCAATCTTACTAAATTTGGCGATAAATCATCGGTAGTACCCGACTGATCCAAGGAAACTTCTTACCTCCTGCATTCTGGGGCTAGGTAGGTCTCTGATGACCTCGATCTTCCTCTTGTCTACTTTTATTCCTTCCATAGAGAGGTGGTGTCCCAACACGATGCCTTCCTGCATCATTATAAAATATTTTTCATTACTTAGGGACAAATGATTTTCCTTGCTCCTATCGAGCACTCTTTCCAGATTTTTCATTGCCTCCTCGAAGGTTTCTCCATAGGCGGTGAAGTCGTCCATGTATACTTCCACCCCGTCTCCTATCATATCAGAGAATATGCTAAGCACCACCCTTTGAAAGGTGGTCGGTGCGTTGCACAGTCCAAAAGGCAATACCTTATAGGCAAATGTTCCCCATGTACAGGTGAACGTTGTTTTATCTTGATCTTCTTCCCCTATCTAGATCTAGTTGTAACCATTGAAACCATCCAGAAAGGAGAAGTATTTTCTTCCTGAGAGTGTGTCCAAGACCTAATCGATGAACGGGAGTGGGAAGTGGTCTTTCTTAGTCACCTTGTTCAACGCCCGATAGTCCACATAGATCCGCCATTTCCCATTCTTTTTGGGGACCACCACTAATGGTGATACCCATTCACTGTCAAAAATTGGATATATGAATTCGATAGCTGAAAGTTTGTGCAGTTCTTCTCTGACAATGTCTTTCATTGGTGGGTTCATCCTTCTCTGTGGCTGCCAACTAGGAGTTGTCTGGTCATCTAAATAATTTTTATGGGTACATATTTTTGGGCTGATGTCGTGCATATCTACGTAGTCCCATGCAAATGCTTGCTGGTGTTTTACCAGAAGCTCTTCCAATTTTTCTAGTTGTGTGGGCATCAACCTACTATTGACATTTAATATCCTCCCTGGCCCAACGTGTATTTGTCGGATGTGCTGATCTTGGGCACCAGTCAACGGCGATCCAGGTGTGGGGGTGGATGATTCTCCATGGAGAAACTCCATGATAGCACCATCCTCATCCTCTTCTACCACCTCCTCCAAGGTCATCATCGACTGGATTATGGACAACTCTGTAGTTCCATGCTCGGTGATCCTGGGTTCTTCTACCGAGTCCATAGACTAAGCTGGTGGTGAAATGGTTAGCCTTTTGACGTTTTGCCCGTTGGAGATGGTCATTAGCCCATCTTGGTAGTTGATGTAAGCATCAGCTATTGCCAGCCATGGCCTCCCCAAAATGAGTGGGTAACCGCCCAGCTTGGTCTTGGTTTGCAAAACTAAAAAATCGGCTAGATATTCCCATGCACTGACTGTTACGATCACATATTCCAGCATCCCTTTCGGTGACACGGTTGATCGATCGGCTAACTACAGCACTGTCGTGGTTGGCTTCAGGTTCGTGAGCTATAGCCTCTGCATGGTCTCTTGAGGCATCACATTGATGGCTACCTCGAGGTCAACCAATGTGTTGGATAGGGAATGTCCAATTTTTATGGTCAGCATTGGGCTGCCTGGATCTGCATACTTCGAATGACGTGTTCCACACATCATTAGATCTACCAGTTTACCCACGATGTTGATAGTCTGGGTAGCTTTTCATCTCGGTCTCCTTAGACACATTTCTCTAATTGCCTTGGTGTAAATGGGAACATCTCGAATTGCTTGAAATAATGGGATTGTCATCGTGAGATTATTCAAGCTAGACAAGATGTCGAATTTTGGCTGTGTTGTTTTTCTTTGTTCCTGTAGTCGGCTAGGAAATGGATCCTCCGCTCTCTCAAGTGATTTTCCCTCTTCTACCAGAGGTGTCTCCTCTATTTCTTCCTCCTCTTCTACCAGTGGAGGTGTCTCTACTATTTCTTCCTCCTCTTCTACCAGAGGTGGTGTCTCTACTCCTAGTTGCCTACCTGATCTAAGCTGAATATTGTACATATGATACATCTCACCTTCTATGTTGTATGTCGACTGATTTACTCTATTGTTCAGGTTTGCTATCGGTTGTGCTGGTAGCTACGCAAGTCTCACTACTGGAAATGCTGGTAAATTTTGTTGGATGTGAGCAGGTGCTGCACTCTATGGAGTCTGATTCCATGCATCGTGGCCTCTCCATTGTTGCCCAAGATATGGATATGGCATCCATGGCTGCTGATTTAGAAATGCTGCTGGGGTCCGTTAGTCCAGGGTGATGGTCCCCACCACCCCATATTAGGTGGTTGAGGGGGTCCTTGGTGCATGTATGACCCTCCCCCATATGATGGCATTTCGGTTGGTATATTCCCCGTAGGGGGCTGTGGCCAACTCTTCCTATTGCCTATGAAGTAGGCCTCCATGCTCTTAGCCGCTTCCTGGTTACTGGGAAATTGTGGGTACAATCGAGTTTTATGATTTAGCCTACAAACTATGTATACTCTGACCTTGTTTTTTGGACATGCATTATTTGCATGCCTTCATCTACATTTTGGGTAAAAATAGGCTAATGCTGCATCATTTTCTTGTTTCTTCTTTTCTAACAGCAACGTATCCATCTGCAGTGCTAGAGATGAGAGCATTTCACTCTTCAAATCCTCCAACATGTTGCCTATTTCTATTTTGGTGACTGAAGTAGTCGCCTTCATGGTCCTAGCGATGATTTTGCCTCGCCTTCTCGAGTATTTTTTGCATAATTTACGGATGTCATCCATAGCATGCTGATAGACATCACCTCCAAAGATCATGTTGAGAGCCTCCAGTGACTCATTGGCAAGTCCCCTCAAGAAGATGCTTTTAAGGGACTTATCAGATAACTTCAAGTGAGGGGACCATTGAAGATTAAAGCTGAATCTCTCCCAATACTCCTCGAGAGACTCATCTTCTCTTTGTGTCATGCTCAGGACCTCCTCCCTGGAGTCTCTTGCTCTACCAAAATCTTGATTTTGCTCTAGAAAGAGCTTCTTCATCTAGTCCCAGGTGGTGATGTGTTTGTCTCCCAGATCGAACCATCACAGAGCTGCATCATCTAATGTAGAAGGAAATAATTTCAACTTCTGCGTGTTTGATTTGTAATCCATAGACCTGCACAAAACATCAAACTTGAATAAAAATGGGTCAGGGTCCTCAGTCGGGTGTCCTCTGAAGGACGAAAGGTGAGCAGGGGATATGTTTTTCATTTTGGTATCTCCTACTCCCTCCTCTATTGGGAAACTAAATCCAGATGAGACTTCATTGTTATCTACCATTTTTTTAGGAAATGTGGTTTCTAATGCAGCGTTTATGGCCTTCCAATTGTTTAAAACTTTTTGAGTCAATGTTCTAAGGTTTTCTGGCGAGATCATCTGATCCTCCATAGCCTTCCACAACAGGGCTTCCTCTAGAGGAGTCCTATTAAATAGAGGATTTATGATGATTCATTCATCCCCTTGTTGATGGGATGAGGCGGCACTTTGCACAAAGTGTGGTTCCTCACTCCAATGGACTTCTAGTAGGTCGGGCGAGTCTAACTCAAATCCAAAATGCTCAGCTGACTCAGGTCTTGATGGATTAGTTCTTATAAAGCGACCGTCAGGTCCTCTTCTTCTTGAAGAACTCATACAATGTCAGATGGAAGGTTTCAGGGTATTGTAAGTAATATAATTAAGATGCTTCCCCAGAAACGGTGCCAAAATGTTGTGGGTCAAACAAGGTGAATGGTTTCCTATTTTTGTCACATGCCCGTGCATTTAATTATCAACCCAGGGAGCTTCGTAAACTTGTGAAGAGTCGGAATTAGGTTACTAAAATACCACTGGAGGTGAATCTTCTAATCCTACATTTTGGGGGGTGTTCTTGAAATGGTTTGTCAATCATTCCCACACTCCTCAATGATTTACGTAAGAAGAACAAAATTAAACCTATAGGAAATAAATCATGTACACGTTCCTAAAAATAAATCTACTACAAATGCTAGAACTAATAAACTAATAAACATTCTTATGAAAGTAAGAAACTAATTAAAATTAATAAACGAAAAGGAAATGGGGAAGACATACTAGCTTGGAGTGGGCCCAGGCTCCAGCAGCTTCTTCCCGATTGAACACACGCTTAGAACTTCTAGAACTTTAATATATTCATCAACACACTATAATTAATATTTGTACATCTATATGGATCTTTATTTTATTTCTATATATTTCTCAGAATGATCTGCATGTGTTTATATAACACACCAACAAAACTTCTGTTACAGAAGTAGTTACAACAGTCGATTTGTCCCAAACTAAATCAAGATAGTCTGGTAAATGCAATCGACATCTGGTGTTTTGTTCTAATGGTGGTGTGTTCATTGTTTGATTTATGCTTTTCCTGGCATCAGTAAGACATTTTGATATGTTGGTGCAATCTCCAATTTAGCTATGCATGACGCAGAGCTAGAACTGCACCAGCCATTGTCATCCATGTCGTTCAAATCTGGTCAACAGGTAAAGAATCAGTGGCACCTTCTGGTTGTGGGGAGGCGCTTGCCTTTTGCTAGCGCCTTTCGACTATGGGGAGGCGCTTGCATTTTGTTAACACCTTTCGACTGTGGGGAGGCGCATGTCTTTGGTTGGTGCCTTCTGACTTCAGGGAGGCACTGGTATTCAGTTGGTGCCTTTTGACTGTAGGGAGGCACTAGTATTCAGTTTGCGCCTTCCAACTGTAGGGAGGCGCTCATGTTCTCTTCATTAATCCCCAATGAAATAAAGTTCCAGGTCCATAAAAAGGACATCGACCGTTACAAATCTAACTAAATAAACTACAATTCCAAAAAACATACTAAAAACACACAAATTAGATAACACGCATAATTATATCAAATATCTATATAATAATTCATAAAAGTACGCAATCCTTATTATACAACCGCATATTGATCAAAGAAATATGTAAAAAATATGAGCATTTTTGGTGCTCATCAGTGGGTTTCCTTGTTAGGGCCAATAGATGTGTATTGAATGTTTCTTCAATTGATTGTTTTAATCACTATTCTATGGTTCTCTAAAGTTGACCTTTCCAGTTTGGGTTGTAAGTTACATTGCCAAATATAAATGGTGCTTATTGTGCCTAGTTTTTTTACAATATCTAATATAATTTTTCAAATATAAAAACGACCCTCCTCTCGGTGCTTTACCTCTTTTTTCCAAACCCTTGATACATGTCTATTACCTTATAAAAAAATCTTTTAAAACTTTTTTGGAAATGCAACTAATTAACTTTTTGAATAGTCAAAATATAACTATTCAAAAAACATGTAAGTCAAATTTATGGATAGTGTTTATTTTATCTAGTTACTCATATTACCTAACCTTTTCCAAAATTAGTAGTACATTTTGTCTAAACTATGAGTTCAATCAAAGGGTTCAACCTTACAATAGTGTAAAATTGAAATTATAGCAATAGATAAAAATGAAATATATCCCTTGCTGACTTGGGGTCTTATCCATATAAGAAGCCATGCTGGATTTGTTGCGAGGATGTCATTTTCAATTTTTTTCATTTGATGCTATTACCTAGGCATGGAGGAGTAGTATGGTAATTACTTCTTTAGCTTATCTATAGGAACTAATATTAAATACTTTTATTTAATTAATGTATTGCTTATTTATTTTAATTATGTAATTAATCAATAGTTTTAGGAATGAAAACTATTGGTTAATACTAAATACTTTGATTAAATAATATGCTATTTTATTTATCAATTAATCATTTATGGATGTGGCTTGAGTAGCTAAGGAATTTATAATCAAGAGAAGCATGGTATTCTCTCCATGTTTTGCATGTTGTTGCATTGTTATATGATTTTCTTGCATAGTGCATGTTATGCTTGCATATGCATTCAAAAATTTGTCCTAATCCCTAAACTTAAATTCAAAGTTTGATGGATAAGACCTATCAAGTATAAGACTCTAATAAAAAATAAGACTTAAGACTTTAGTTTTTATGATGAAATTATAATGTTGTTTCTTGAGGAAAAGTGTAATAATTATGAGTTACCATGAGTTAAGCTATGTTATTAAAGAAGTATTAGATGATACATCCTTGATATATTGACATTCAATATATGAAGATGAATTTATGTTTCTTTTTATGCTATATCCTTTGGAAAATAAATTGTAGTTAGCGAGCTATTATTTTTTGATAGGATATGGACTATGATTATTAGAAATAAGTTATCAATAGCAAGACACATGATTTATAATTATTATCTTGAGAATTTTTTAAAGAATGAAGGATGATTTAATGTTTCCTTTTATGTTAAGTTCTTTGGAAACAAAACATTTTACAAAAATGGAAAAGTTGTTTTTAATTTATGGACTATGGTTATGATTCGTCTAGATGTCGATTTCATCCTTTCATAGAAAATATCTATTTTTTAGCATTATTATTAATAAAATACTTTGTTTTAGTCTTCAACAATATGTTATGTTGATTTTGAATATGAATTATTATAGCATTCTATTTTCTTTTGAAAATGGTTATAAATGTTGTTAAGGACACTTGGGTTGGAAGGGGGTTATTTTTGGGTATGTTATTAACACCATATTAGTAATCCCTAGAGTCAATTTGTAACCAATACTAGTGATTTGTGGGTAGACAATTCAACTAGGTGACAATGAGTGATAAATCCTGGCAACAAGACTAGGATGGGAGGTGAGATGGATTGGTATGGGATAATTTCAAGATCCTCCCTATGCATGCTTTGTTTTATCTATTTAGATTTATGACTTACTAGTTGTTTTACTATGGGGATGTTAACTATGTGTTATTTAGTAAATCAAATTTATGATATGAAAAATATAAAAATATTTTATATGGAATGATTGTTTATTTCATGACTAATTTTTTGTAAGACATTTATCTTATATGAGAATGATATGTTGCTAATAGAATTAATGCATGTTCATGGATAGGATTCTCGTAGGTGGGAGATAGAAATAACCACTGAGAAAAGGTTACCTTGAGGCAAATGATGTGATGGGAAATTTGTCAAATTATTTGAGGGTAAAAATGAAAGAAGGCTTCTATCATGGAAAATGCAAAACATGATTTGCATAAATCTATAAATGAAGAAGTAAGGAGTTTTGGTTTATTTTATTTGCTGCATATAAATTCTCTTTATGATGAGTTTTGGTGGAATTAGAACAGTACTGCATGTGTAGTTTTCGTTGATATCTTAAATTATTTATTTAAAAAAAAAGAAAAGAAGAAGAAGAAATATTTATATTTATGCACATGTATATGTATATATATATATATATATATATATATATATATATATGAGGAATATGTCTTTGTTTATAGCATCTTCTAATGAAATTAATGGTTGGAATGCTTTTATTTCATCCAAGTGGGATTAGTATTTTTTAAATCCTTTAAAGAAATTATTGAGTAATTATTGTATGTGGGACTTTCATTGCTTTCTTAAAAATATTTAAGAGGGTTTAAAAATTTACAACCACCTTTGGAAACTTTGAGTGAACTCGTGTTCATTTTTACCTTGAGGAACATTTGTTGGAGAGTGCTTGTTAGTTGGTAGTAGTGGTGTGTTTACATTATCGGAGAACTAGCTATCAATAGGGGGAGTGGAGGGTAAGGCTCAGAAATTATTCCATAAAATAGAGGAATAAAAATGAAGGGGGAGCAATGGGGGCGAAAGGAGAGCAAGAAGGAGCTTGAGGAAAAATGAAGAGGTATGCTATTAAAAGAAGTGATAGAAGATCTCAGGTATATTTGTGAAACTTGATAGGTTACATGCAAGCTTTAATAGATTTGATATATGTAATTAATAAAAGAACTATCCACAAGACTTCACAAAAAATATCTGATAGATGTGGTTATCTCTAGTTCGTGAATTTCACTATGTGATAGGGTAGATTCTTTGGTTGCCTTGATGGTAGTTTAATATGTTAACCAATGAATACAATATTTAGATATATTCTTTTGGTTTTAACCTAAACATTGGTATAACCTTATAAATATTTAAGGTGGATTCATATTGTTTGTAACCAAGGATGGTTTAGGTTATATTGTGTTTGTGGATATACATAATTGTATTCTTTATTGGGAGAAAGAGTCTTGGAAGGTTTTGGTTTACCTTTTTAATGATTTTATTTGGTTTGAATATGTCTACCTTCCAGTGAGAGAGTTATGGTTGGTTATCTATCACTTTAATAGGCTGGATTGGTTGGAAATGCTTACCTTGTAATCAATTGTATAGCATCATAGGTTCATATTGTTGATGTTACTTACTTTTAGTTTAGTTTTCAAAGGAAGTTGGAAAATAATAAGTTGAGGGGAAGGAAGCAAGTTTTCTCCCTTAATTAATTATTGGTCTTTAAATTCTATGGCTATTGCCATTCTTGGATAACACCTTTCTAGGAAAAAGTAAAAAAATTCATGAATCTAAGTTTTGACCATTTATATGGGCAACAAAAGTGGTAGTTTGGTCATACATTTGAAATGGATGGTGAAAATTCCTTTGATTTAGTAGATTAATGTAATCCATTTTTTTATGCATCTATTGCATTTTTCGTACCTTAGAAAAGAAAGATATTCTTTTTTTTTGGTAAGTTAATGATTTTGCATTAAAAAATGGGGCATTTGATATGCACCCCAATGCCTTGTACAACAACAAAGCAAAAAGAACTAAAACTTAGGAAAACATAGAAAGAACAAAGGAAGATGCAGGAAAGGAACAAAATGTATCTACGTTGGAACAATAGAGAAGGAAACCAAAATTGACCTATGAAAAAGGTCAAAACACAAAATGAAACCAGAGAGTAGCTAGCTGAGAGATAAAGTAAACTAAAACTTTAATTTGGTGCATTAGTCTGCATAGGAGAGGCAACCATGATCTCTAGATTAGCATCCTTGGAAACATCCTTGAGCACATCCTTAGAGGCTTCCTTAGAGATTTCCTTCGCTATCTCGACAACTTCATCATCCTTAAAATCAAAAAATCTAGTGATAGAAGAAAAGGTAGGACCATATTTATAATTATCATAGAAAAATAGTATGCTGAGAGCATTACATTATTCCTTGAGCTAAGCAATTCCTTTCCCAAGTGCAGCATAGGCGGTTTACATATGGTCAATGGTGGTAGAGGTCGACTGGATGACAAGATTGTGAAGATATTTTTCCACCATATCAGGAGAATCATAGTCATATTTGTGTTCTTTCTTGATATTTTCATGGATAGGAGTGTCCTTAAACTTAAGCCTCTAAGAGCACTAAACGGGTGTTTTTTCAATCTTAACCTTCTTCTTGATATTTGAAATAGGTTGGGGTTTCTCAATTTTCCTTTTCCTTCTGGACCTAGTGGCTTTAGGGCTAGGAGTGGAAGAGGAATTATATTCATAAGAGTCAGGGGAAGGAAGGTTGCCTTTAGGGAATTTTAGGAGTAAATAGTCGTAAAGGATTTTGAAAAGCCCCTGATGGGAAGGCCAACCTTCTTCTTTCTGAAAAGAAGGATATTCTTGCTCTATTTTCCAAAGTTGATATTAATGATGTACTTGATTTATTTTATACCAACTTATGCTGAGAGAATAAATGAGTATTGAAATGAATTGTGTACAAAAGGATTTGTATTATTGTGTGCAAATGATATTGAAATGAATTATGTACAATAGGATTTGTATTGTTGTGTGCAAATGATATTAAAATGAATTGTGTACAAAAGGATTTGTATTTCTGTGACCAAATGATATTAAATTGAATTATGTACAAAAGGATTTGTATTATTATGTTCAAATGATATTGAAATAAATTATGTACCAAAGGATTTGTATTTCTATGTGCAAATGATGTTGAAATAATTTGTGTACAAATGGATTTGCATTGATGTGATTGCAATGGGATTGCAATTTACTTTATGTGGAGCCATATCTAATCCATTTAAGATGACAACCTTATTGGTGGTTAGAAGAAGTAATAGAGGAAGAGGAAATCTCACGTATGATAGTGGTAGCGGAAGGAAATCATCGTTTGTTCGTGAACAGACCAATGGATACAAGACTAAAATTAGAGTTGGGTTTGTCTTTTAGCTTGGCATGACAATGTAAACTGTAACCAAAACTGGTGATGTAAGTTACCAAAAGATATTTTTAGAAAAACATTGAGGGAAGAACTCTTCGGATAACATTTGAGATATGTTGTTGTATAAGAAGCTCATATGCTTTATAATTTGTGATATTTAAATTAAGATATGATGTTGACTTATTTCAATAAAAACGTAAGGCCATGATGTCTTTGATGTTATTTTAAGAGGGCAATTTTGTAGCTTAATGTTAATCTATAAAATAAAGGCACAGGTAATATTAACTTAAATGACTTGGGAAGTTATGCATGGGTATTGCCTATTATTTAAATTGAAACTATGAAGGTGATGTCACACTCTCGAGTTAACTAAAGCATTTTTAAAAAAGAGGGGTCTTACGTATGGAAAATATAATGTACAGACTTATAGATTATGTTCTTGTAAAAATAGATTATATGTGTAATATTTGAAAGTGAGCATAGTAATAAATTACTTAATGAGAATAGAGTTATTAGAATTGCTTAATATCTCCTTGTTAATTTGAATACTCTTGAAGCTCAGGTTTATTTTTTTAGAAAGGAAAAGAAAACTCCATAAAAAAATAAAGGATTAGAAGAGTTATGGAAATGTGGACAATGGGGACTAGCTCATAAAATAGATGATATGAGAAATCACCACATAGGTAACTAAGCATACTCATGTAGATAGACTTGTGTAAGGAGCAGATATTAGTTCACCTTTTCAAATTATAGGGAGAAGAATAAGCTAGTTCAAATGTCCAATGATATGGATAGCTTAGGAGGGTGTGTTGCCTAGTATTCTTACATACAAGGAATCATGTAAGCAATAGTGATGGATGCATCCATGAATGGTTTACCAAAGAGTAAGTACGCCATAGAATGTAATTCCTCTACCTATTTAATGGAGTGTAGCCTTAAAAAAAACTAAGGGATAAAGAGTTGGTTTTTGGATCGTGATATTTGGTATCAGAGCATGGTCCATAGTGGAATAGGCTCACTATAAAAAACTAGTTATGGTGTGTTATAGAAAACATGCCTAAGTAAAGTTTAAACTTTACCATATAGAATAACTAGGAAAACTCAATTGTTGCAATGAAATGACTCCTATTGACTCTGTTGTGTGGCTAGTAACATTGCCATCGAAGAGAAGGAGATGAAGTGCTACCCCATCAATTAGGTAGACATGACAAACTAATGTAGATGTCAGAACCTTAGATGTAGGTTTAGAGATACCTAGCAATGATGGAGAGGACCTCATAGCAATAGTGGCCCAACTTTGTGAACAAATGGAAGCCCAAAAATATTTGTTGGATTTTATCTTGAATTGGGAGACACGAGCTAAAAACTCCAGAATGGGACACAAAAATGAACCCCTTACCGAGGACCAATAGAATAGGGTACTTCTAGAGGCTGATTTGGGAAAGGATATGAAACATTTAAAATCTTCCAAGTTCAATGGAGAGGAAGATGGTGACAAAGTCAAAGCATGGCTAAAAGAGATTGAGACCTATTGTAACATGAAGAATTACTCCATCAAAAATCATACATCCTATACCACTTTACATCTTCAAGATGTTGGCTTAGACTGGTGGGAGACATTTAGTGCATGACTAGGTCTTACGATAGAAATGGATTTGAGTTTGAAGTATTTGTAGAGGCTTTAAAGGATAGATTCCTCATAGAACACTTCTACTCTTGGAAGTTGCAAGAGTTCACTAAAATTTGATAGGGAATTAGATCAGTGGAAAACTATTACCAAATATTTGTCAAGCTTTTGAAGTATGTTCCACATACAATGAGAAAATGAAGATCTATAAGTTCATACTAGGATCGGATCCTAAAATAGGGTAGGAGGTAGATATGTATGAACCTGTTACTCTTCAAAAGGCATACGATTTGGCCAAGAATGTTGAAACCTATCTCAAACCCTATTTTGATTAGGATGAGTTAGAAAAACAAGGCAAAGAGACTCTAAGGAAAAGAAATAATTTTGGTTTTGTTAAGTGGGAAGGAGAAAATGTTGGTAAGAACTTCCATAAGCAGGACCAAAGGAATGACGAGAAGCAAGGGAGGTTTAGAAAATGGCTTCAAGGGAAGAAATGCAATTCCAATATCCATAATAGTTGTAATAATAGATCATATCAAAGATAGGCTAGTACTCCCAACACAACAGAGAAAGCAATTGAGGGGCAAATATAGAAAATACATCCAAGACCCAAAATTAGATGTTTTGATTGTGGTGGACCACATTACACTAATAAATATCAATGCAAAGAAGGATTGAGTTAAAAGGGAAAGGAACCAATGCACAAGGAACTTGCAAGAAAGGAACCAGTGTACAAGATTTATGCAGTGATAGCGGAATAGGATCTAGAAGGGAAATCCACTTAATTGTTGATAAGGGGTAAGGTCTTTGGTAGGAATGTTAAAATTTTTATTGAAAGTGGTACTATAAATAGTTTTGTTTCCACTAATTTAATTAAAGACATATCTAAAATATCTTGAATCTTGGCACATGAGTGGAAGGTTGAATATGGCTTAGGACAAACCTATTTTGTGATTCAGTACTACCCTATGGTAGAAATTGCCTTACCTAGTGGGATGACCATAGGATTTCTATATGTAGCACCATTGCATGCATTTTATGTAACCCTAGGAATGGATTAGCTACAAAAATATAGGACTATAGTTAAATTTCAAGATAGATAAATAGAGTACATGGAAGGTAGTGGAAGGTGCAAAGGGTGTATAGCCTACAAGGGGCTTTCCACCCAAAATTCTTTCAGAAATGCAACTTAAGAAAGCCATGAATAAATGGGGAATGGTATATATATTTAAGATAAATGAGATAGATAAAAAAGGAAAAGGTGTTTGGAAGATACCCACTTATGCTAGATTTTAGGGATGTATTTCCAAAATTTCTACCCGGATTACCATCTAAATGGGAATTTGACTTCATAATTGAGATCCAACCTAGAACCCATACATAGAGCTCCTTATAGAATGAAACCCATAGAAATGTAAGAGTTGAAAGTGTTGCTATAGGGATTACTAGATAAGGGACTGATCAGACCAAGTGTACCATAATAGGGTGCACTGATTCTATTTGTTAAGAAGAAGGATGGCTCCTTACATATGTGTATAGACTATATGATTTTAAATAAGGAAACTATCAAGAATAGGTATCCACTACCCAGAATCAAGGATCTCTTCGATCAACTTAAGGATACCTCAATATTTTCAAAGATTGATTTGAAATCAAGATACCACCAATTGAGGATCTGGTAGAAGGATACTCACAAGATAACCTTTAAAACTCGCTATGGACATTATGATTTCATTGATTTACCTTTTTTTTTAACAAATGTTCCAACTAAATTTTTGAATTTGATGAATAGTATATTTAAGAAGTATTTGGACAAATTTGTGTTGGTATTCTTGGATGATTTTTTGATATATTCTTAAAATAATATAGAGCATGATAAACACCTTAGTGTTGTGCTAGAAATTCTAAGGAAAAATCAAGTGTATGGAAATTTAACCAAGTGTGATTTTTATGTGTCAAAAGTGCAATATCTAGGACACATTGTTTTGACAAAAGGGATCACGGTAGATCCTAAGAAAATAGAGGCTATTTTGAATTGGCCACCACCCACAAGTGTGACAAAGATTTGAAGTTTCTTAGGGTTTACTGGATACTATAGGCGCTATGTAAAAGACCATGCTAATATTATCTCTCCAATGACTGACCTATAGAGGAAAGGAAAATCATTTTTATGGACAAATAAATGTGAAGTAGATTTTGAACTACTTAAGCAAAAGCTTACCATGTATTCTATATTAAAGGTACCTTATCCTTAGGGGATTTTTTGTGTGTGTACAGATGCATATTTGGAAGGTTTGGTAGGAGTGTTCTCTCAAGGAGTAGTGATATATTATGGGCCAGTAAAAAAAAATGACACAAAATCAATAATGTAACCCATGATCTAGAATTGGAAACGGTGGTGTTTGCTCTTAAAAGTTGGTGATATTACTTGGTGGGGAGACTGTTTGAGCTAATGACACACCATAAGAGTTTGCAATACATATTTACCCAACCTATACTCAATGCTAGACATGGAAGGTGGATGGAATTTATTACAAAGTATAATTTTGGCATTGAGTATATTAAATGAAAGGAGAATAAAGTTCCTAATGCATTGAGTAGGAGGAGGCACATAGTTATCTTGTCTCACGTTCATGTAGACTTGATAGAACAAGTTAGGAATATGCAAAATTAGGATGCATAATGTAACCAAATTTTTGAAAATATGGGAAGGAATATCTATATAACAAGGATTTTAGCTTCAAATATGTTTTCTTGTGCTTCAAGGATAGTGTAGTTATTTCAAAAATCGATGATATGAGAAAAGTGATCATGAATAAGGTGCATAGATCACCATTTTTCTCATCCAGGAGGAGCAAATATGAGGGAGAATATGAAGAAAAATTTATTTTGGTCTAGGATGAAGAGGGACACAAATGAATTTCTCGTTCATTGCCTTGAATACCAAAAAGTTAAAGTAGAATGAAAACATCCTACAAGACTATTGTATCCACATGATGTACCAATGCAAAAATGGTAGGTAATTACAATGGATTTTATTGTAGGGCTACCTAAAAACTGGTTATAGCATGACATAATTCTACTGGTGGTCAACATATTGACTAAGGTTACATATTTTATACCCAGAAATACTAAGGATGATGTTGTGGTTCTGGCTAAAAGATTTTCCAAAGAGATATTTTGGCTTTATGATTTCTTGGAAGTAATTATATCAGATAGGGACTCAAGATTTACATCTGAGTTTTGGCAAGCTTTGCATCACACCATTGGTACTAGATTGAATATCAACTCTACTTATTACCTAGAAATAGATGGGCAAACCCAAAAGAGTAATCCAAGTGTTAGAAGACATGCTTCCCATGTATTGTATGGATCAAAAAACCTGATGGGAATACTACCTATATTTGGTGAAATTTACATACAATAATGGTCACCATTCCACTCTTGGTATGACTCATTTTGAAGCATTATATTGCAGGATATGCAGGATACCATTATCATGGGACAATTGATGAGCACCTGATATGCTCATATTTTTGTATATGTACTAACCATTTTTGCACAAAACTATATAAGGAGTTGTGTATTTTTATGAAATATTATGTATGTATTTAATGAATTCATGTGTATTATCTAATCCAAGTGTGAAGTGTGTTTTGTGTAGTTATTTCCTAGATTTTTTCATCTTTTACTCAATCGAGGTCCTACATGGACCTATCACGGTTCCATTCAATCAGATGAAGGCATACGAAGGTAAGTGCCTTACTGAAGTAGATGCCCTACTCAAGTAGGTGCCTTACTAATTTAGGCGCCCTACTCAAACGAATACCCAGATTACGTGTGTTGACCAAAGACTAGAGGGAGATCTCGTTGACCACCATTCCATGTCATCTATGGAAAACCACCGGTGCATGAGTTGTATCAACCATAGTAGGTGAACACATAACCATTTTCGAAGTAGAACCATATGAAATAGAAATTGTCTGATTGCAAGTAAATGACAAGGAAGTTGATCATCTTGCATCGGCTATAGTAACTAGACTATCCCAATTTAGACTGTAACTAGGATTCCTATTGTAACAGAACTGCAACAAGAAATCTTGTGTGTGGTATATAAATACATGGACTTTCCTGTAGCAAGAAAAGCATTCTTTTATAATACTATCACATGTAATATTTTCTGCACTATTAATAAAGCTTGAGCATTTCTTATCTGCGTGTTGTCTTCGTGATTTGTTGGGCAAAATCTACTGGAGCTCGGGCCCACTCCAAGCCAGTATTCTTCCCCTATTCTTAGTTAGTCTTTTCATATATTTAATTATGTGTGGTAGTATGTTTTGAGTTCCTAGATTAAATCTAATTATTTTATAGTTGTATTCTTTTTATGGTAGATGTATTACTACTTTCAAGTGTGGTGTGTTTACGTTTATGCATTTCATTTGTATGTAAGTTTTCTTGGTGTGGAAAATTCAACTGATAATTCATGAACACCCCCAATGGTAGTTAGTGGATTCATCTCAAAGGTGGTAGTGTTAGTGGTTTCAATCATGGCACTTCTAAAGTCTATGAGCTCCCGAGTTGACAATTTAAATGCGAGTGCTGTGACAATTATAGGATAAAATTAACCAATGTTTGGCACCCAATATTTTGGCACCATTTTTGGGGAAGCGCCACTAGTAAACTAATTACATTACCCCTTAAAACCTTCTGCTTGACCTTGTATGAGTCCCCCAAGAAAAAGAGGACCCGACGGTCATTTTATAAGACAAAACCCATCAAAAAAATCTGAGTCAGCCGATGACCTAGAATTTGAGTTTGATTCTCCCGACTCATCACCAAAGTGAGAATCCTCACTTCATGTAGAGTGCCTCCTCGTCTCATCGACTTGGGAAAGAACAGATCATTCTAAACCCATTGTTCAAAAGAAAACCCTCGGAGGAAGCCCTGCTGTGGAAAGCCATAGAGGACCAGACTGTTACACCAACCGACTTAGAGGCTCTAATACAAAAAGTCTTGAGTGATCGAAAGGCCATAGAAGATGCAAAAGAGACCATATTTCCTAAAAAAATGGTTGAAGAAGTATCATCTGGGTTTAGCTTCCCAATAGAGGAAGGATCAGGGGAAACCAAGATGAAAAATATATCCCCTGCCCATCTCCCCACCTTCCGGGGATATCCAACCGAAGACCCTGACCTATTTTTGTTTAAGTTTGATGTGATGTGTAGGTCTATTGATTATAAATTAGATGCTCAGAAGCTGAAGCTCTTCTCATCAATGTTGGATGACTCAACTCTACGATGGTTTATCAGGTTGGGGAACAAATATATCACCACATGGGAAGATATGAGGAAGCTCTTTCTAGAGTAGTACCAGGACTTTGACAAAGCACGGGATTCTAGGGAAGAAGTCCTCAACATGACATAGGAGGAAGAGTCCCTAGAAGAGTATTGGGAGAGGTTCAACTTCAACCTATAATGATCTCCTCACACAAAATTGGGAGATAAGTCTCTCAAGAGCATTTTCTTGAGAGGACTCAACAATGAGTCATTGGAAGCACTAAACATGATCTCGAGAGGAGATGTTTACCAACATGCCATGGAAGATATCCGATAGCTATGTCAGAATTACTCACGGAGGAGAGGCAAACCAGCTCCTAGGACTATGAAGGTGACTGCATCGGTCACAAAAATGGAGATAGGCAACATGTTGGAAGATTTGAAGAGTGAAATGCTATCCTCTCTAGCATTGTAGTTGGATACGCTCTTGCTGGAGAAGAAGAAATAAGAGAATGATGCAACATTGACCTATTTTTGTCCAAAATATAGAGGGAAGCATGCTAGGAATGCATGCCCAAAGAAAAAGGTCAGAGTATGCACATTTTGCCAATAAAACCACAAAACATGACTATGCCCATAGCTACCCAATTCCAAGGAGGAGGCTGATGTAACCGAAGCCTATTTCATGGGAAATCAGAGAAATTGGTAGCAAACCCCTATGGGGAATATGCCCATGGGAATGCCACCCTATGGAGGAGGACCATATATGCCACAAGGGTAGCCACAACCACCCAATATGGGATGGTGGGGACCGCCACCTTGGATGAACGTACCTCTAGGTGTGGCATTTCCAAACCAACCACCATGGATGCCATATCAACACCCTAGGAAGCAGTGGAGGAACCACATTCCATGGAACTCTGCTCCACAAAATATAGCATAGGTTCCACCTCAGCAAGGCTTACCAGCCCTACCTACAGTGAGACCTACATGATTACCAGCACAACCGATGGTGAACCCAAACAATAAGGTAAACCAGCCAGCATACCAGGTAGAAGGAGAGATGTATCCAATGTATAATGTTAGTTGTAATCCTATTCAGCTTAGATCAGGCAAGCAGCTAGGAGTAGAGGTACCTCCCCTAGTAGAAGAGGAGGAAAATATAGGAGATTCCCCTCTGATAGAAGAGGTGGAAGAAGAGAAAGTTGTTGAGAAAATAGAGGCTCTATTTCCCAAATGGTTGTAGGAATAGAGGAAGCTGACATAGCTAAAATTTGATATCCTCTCGAGCTTGAGGAACCTGATAGTCATGATCCCTCTATTTCAAGCCATCCAAGATGTGCCCATATACACCAAGGCAATAAAAGAGCTATGTCTAAGAAAACCAGGATGCAAGGTGGCACAAACCATCAATGTCAAAGGAAAATTGGCTGATTTGATGATGGGGAATGCATATCATCCCAAATATGCAGACCTAGGTAGCTTAGTGTTGATGGTAAAAATAGGAGGGCATTCACTGGTGAACACCTTAGTTGACCTAGGTGTAGCCATCAACGTGATGCCACAAGAGACCATGTAGAATCTGAAGCTTACGAACCTGAAACCCACTAAGACGGTGTTGCAATTGGTCGATCGGTCAATCGTAGCACCAGAGGGGATGCTCGAGGATATCATCGTAATAGTTGATGCATGGGAATACCTAGCTGACTTCCTGGTGCTACAATAAAAAATAGGGTTGGGTGGATACCCACTCATCTTGGGTTGACCATGGTTAGCTATAGTTGATGCCTACATCAGCTACCGTGATGGGCTGATGATGATTTCAAATGGATAGAACATCAAGAAATTGATGATCTCCCCTCCTTTTCAGCTCATGGATACATTGGGTGAACCCATGCTGACCAAATAGAATGAGGATTCATTGTCCATGCTCCAACCTAGTGATGGCAGTCATAGAATTGGAGGAGGACGATGATGAAGATGGTGCCATAATGAGATTCCTTCAAGGGGAATCCTCCCTCACCATTCCCGAGTCGCCATTGGTCGGTGCCCAGGACCACCATACTAGGAAGATTGACATTGAGCCTGGTAGGATGTTGAACATCAGCAGTGGGTTGACCCCCGCACAAATGACAAAGTTAAAAGAGCTCCTAGCTAGACACTAGCAAGCATTTTCTTGGGATTATTTGGATATGAAAGGAATCAGCCCAGATATTTGCACTCATCAAATATACCTTGAAGAGTAGGCGACCCCAGTCAGACAACCACAGAGAAGGATGAACTCGACCATGAAATAAATCATCAAAGTCGAGCTATAAAATATTTTATCGATAGGATTCATCTACCCGATCTCTGATAGTGAATGGGTGTCACCACTCGTGGTGGTCCCCAAGAAAAATGGGAAATGGTGAATCTGTGTTGATTATAGATCACTAAACAAAGTGACTAAGAAATATCACTTCCCACTTCCCTTTATTGATCAATTATTGGACACACTATCTAGAAGGAAATATTTCTCCTTTCTGGATGGATTTAGTGGATACAACCAAATCCAGATTGGGGAGGAAGACCAGGACAAGACAATGTTCACCTGCCCATGGGGAACATTTTCCTACAGAGTGCTACCCTTCGGGTTGTGCAATGCACCAACCACTTTCCAAAGGGTGGTGTTGAGCATATTTTTGGATATGATGGGGGAGGTAGTGGAAGTATATATGGACGACTTCACCATTTACGGAGAGACATTCGAAGAAGCAACAACAAACCTAGAATGTGTGCTCCGATGATGCGAGGAGAACAACTTATCCCTCAACAATGAGAAGTGTTTTATGATGATGCATGAGGGCATAGTGTTGGGACATCATCTCTCGGTAGAAGGGATCAAAGTAGATCAAAAGAAGATAGAGGTAATTAAATATCTACCCAGCCCGAAAACATAGAGGGAAGTGAGGAGTTTTCTTGGCTCTATCGGGTACTATAGGTGATTTATCATTGACTTCAACAAGATTGCTAAACCGTTGCATAGCTTGCTAGCGAAGGATGTAGAATTCGATTGGATGGAGGACTACGAACAAGCATTTTAGACGCTAAAGGAGAAGCTAATTTCTACCCTAGTGTTGTGGGGCCTGAATTGGGTTGTCCCATTTCACATATATTGTGATGCATCCAATAGTGCAATTGGAGCGGTCCTCGGGCAGAAGGATGGCGAAGAGTTCTATGCCATTTATTATGTCAGTAAAAATCTAGCAGGGGCTGAGCTCAATTACACGGTAACAGAGAAATAATTTCTCATAGTGGTACATGCCATCAACAAATTCCACCACTACATCATTGGGTACAAAGTGTTCGTGCACATGAACCATGCAGCCATTAGATACCTAATGAGTAAACCGATGATTAGTGGTAGGATAATCAAGTGGATTTTGCTATTATAGGAATTCAACATCACCATAGTTGACAAGCCCGGGAAGGATAACGTAGTCGTAAACTTCCTATCTAGACTAATCCCAGCAGATCATGTAGTAGTAGAGGACCAGTTCTTAGATGAACATTTGTTCATCATCAATGAATAGATGTCATGGTATGTGGACATTACTAATTTATTTTCCATAGGTAGAACATCCCCTACTCTTTCATACAAGGATAAATAAGGGGTGATCGAGAAGAGCGCTACCTTTCAATGGATTGATGACCTCCTATTCAAAATGGGGCCTGACCAGATCATGAGGAGATGCATAACAAAGCAAGAGTTCCTAGAGATACTCAAATCCTATCACAATAATCCATGTGGTGGGTATTTTTTAGGAAGGAGGACTGCATACAAGGTATTACAAATAGGGTATTTTTGGCCCACCCTATTTAAATATGTAGTCGCATATGCCAACAGGTGTGACGAATGCCAAAGAATGGGTAGACCAACCCATAGGGATGAAATTACCCTTCAACCTCACGTACACATTGAGCCCTTCGATAAATGGGGCATGGATTTTGTGGGACCCATAAACCCACATTCAATAGGAAGGAGGTATATTCTAGTCTACACGGACTATGTCACCAAGTGGGTCAAAGTCCAAGTATTGAGAGATTCTAAGGAGGGGACGGTGGCTGAATTCTTGTTCACCCATATTTTTACAAGGTTTGGAGTGCCCAGGGAAATTACAATAGACCAAGGTCCCCAATTCACCTCTAGGTTAATCGAAGAACTGATGGAACAATATAGGGTATGACACAATAGAACCATCCCCTACCATCCGTAGGAGAATGGGTAGGTGGAGGTGACCAATAAGGAGTTAGAAAACATCCTGATGAAAACTGTACAACAACACAAGAAGGATTGGACTTCCAGATTACCGGAGGTAGTATGGGCGTATAATACAACATGGAAATCAACCACTGGCTTCACACCCTTCCAATTGGTATATGGGAAGGATGCAATGATGCCCATAGAATTTGAGGTCAAGACACTCAAATGGTGATGGAACTAGACCTAAGCCTAGATGAAGCACAAAGGGAATGAATTTGATAGCTGAATCAGTTGGATGAATTTTGAATGGATGCCCTCCAAAGGACAAAAATCATGCAGAGGCAAAGGAAGCGATGGCATGACCACCACATTAAAACAAAATAGTTCAAAGAGGGAGACTGGGTTCTATTGTATGACTCTAGATTCCAAGAATAGAAGGGAAAGTTGATGCAAATATGGATGGGACCATACGAGGTGGTGGAAATAATTAGAAATAGTGTTGTGTGGGTCAAGACAATTGATGGTAACAACACCATTTTGATAGCAAATGGCCACCGGTTGTGCCCATATCACAAGTCTGAAAGCTTATTGGTGGAGTCTAGAATAGGCATGGGGGAGACCCCATCCGAGTAAAATTCTCTAGAATTCTCAACAACATGGTGGGCGCAGAGGTGTCCACCAAAAACAAGTTAGATTAGTTTCCTTTGTTTTTTAGCTTACGGTGTGTTTTTGCAGGGATAACGCCCACATGCAAGCTATAGGCATCTTGAGAGCCAGGGCCTAATAGGCATGAATTGCATTTAAACTATATTTTTCTTTTTTCATTTTCTTTTTGTAGGGGAATGGCCTGATTGCTCGAACAATAGGTATCTCTAGAAATAGGGCCTAAGACCGCTCAACATCCATGAACCTACGCAATAGGAGGATAGCACTAATCCAGGCATAAGGTGGGCACCAATTAACCACAAAGAAAAATTATGCACCCCTATGCCTGGATGAAATGGATGCTGACATAGCACGAGAAAAAATTTAGGAGGCTTGATCAACCCCACATCAATAGGCACGTCAGCCACCGCTGAATTTTCAAACGATGGAAGAACAGACCATCCTGGAGTGTTCTTTTAGTAGTACGAGGGGAAGTGCCTTACTCAGGAGCCTTACATCAAAGGAGACACACCTTACTCGGGTGCCTTACTTAGGAGTGATGCCTTCCTCAGCCAAGGAGGCACCACACCATAGCATTATTTCAATAGTACGAGTGGAAGTGCCTTACTCGGGTGCCTTAATCCAGAGGAGACACACCTTACTCAGCCAAGAGGGCACCACCCCAAAGAAATTTTCATAATTCAAGTGGGAGGTAGGCACCTTACTGGAGTAGGCACCTTACTGAGGTAGGAACCCTACTAAAGTAGGTGTCTTACTAAGGGAGGCACCTTACTGAGGTAGGCACCTTACTGAAGTAGGCACCTTACTGAAGGCGCATCACTTTGCCAAGAAGGAATCACCACCTGAAAGAAAAATATATATATTCCCATGGGAGGTATCTTACTCTGGTAGCTTACTCTAGAGGAAGTGATGCCTTACTCTGGCACCTTACTTCATAGGAGCAAGCACCTTACTCTGCCAAGGAGGCACCACCCCAGAGCATTCTTCATAGTCAAGCGATGCCTTATTGAGGTAGGCACCTTACTCAAGTAGGTGCCTTACTCAGGTAGGTGCATTATAGAGGAAGGTGCATTACTGAGGTAGGCACCTTACCTTGGTGCCTTACTCAAGTAGGTGCCTCGATCAATTCAAAAAAAAATACATGCACAACTTGGCAGTACGAGGAGAAGCCGAAGCCAACACCATCATCTCACGTGATGGAAATCTAAAAGCACCCAAAAATATTTTGAAATCATTGGGTAGGATTTTTGCATGTCCCAAGGCCAACCATCGAGGAGATATGCATCCCAACTTGAACCAATAGGATCCACCATATTTTTAGCAATAGGACCTCGAGCAAACCAGGAATGCAATACCCAAGGTGACGTAATCAACACATGGGAAAAATATCATCGAATAGCAATTTGGCATACTCCACGCAGCACAAAATGACCAATCAGGTATGCGCATGATTTTATTTAGATATATACGTAATTTTTTCATATAATATGCCTCTCTAAAAATAATGTCGATGCAAGAATTGAATTCACCCTGCATGCCTAATATGTCATGCCAGATGTTAATTCGGGTGGCGTACCCTACCAATCCCAATAAGGAAATAATTTTTAGAGTTAGGCACCTGGGTTTATAAAAATATGCCTTACTGAAGGTAGGGCATCAAACCAGTTGAAACCAGTAGAGAATTCACCATGGGTGGATGATCAAAGAATCATGCACTCAAAAAGAATGAGCCTAGAGACACTGAGGGGATTAGAGAAGTGGCACATTGGTTCAAAGAAGCCGGGTGGATGAATTATTGTCACCTGGTCAGCCAAGACTAGGATATAGAGGCAACAAAGGAGTTTGATGTCGCTATGAACAGAGGCATTTCCTAATTGTATGGACTAGAGATTCTAGTCACTCCAAAGCACATCATGCATGTCATCGACCTCCCCCTTACTAGGGAATGCATGTATAAATATGGCATGGTGAAGAAATACGTACAGGTATTACTAGGACAAACAAACGTCCCATGTGACCAACATGGGCTTCCAAAATAGAAGCTCCCGATGCACCTGAGGAAGCTCTTCGAGTAGGTGGTGAGATACTTCACATGCATCGAGAAGTATTTGTACCTGAATGTGAACCACATGTAGTTCCTGAGCCACCTGGTGCATGGGTAAGAAATTAACATCCCGTTCTACCTAGAAAATGCCCTACAGGATGAGGCATCATGATATCAAAGAGGGGCATCCTCTGTCCTAGCCCACCATGGGCTAATTATAGCCCTGATCCACCATGCAGAGGAGCACAGGGGAAGCTCATCGGTGGCAAGGTCTGAACACTCTAGGGTGCAAGAGCAGATAGTGGCCAAACCAGAGCAAGAGGCCAAATTATGAGGAACAACCAAGGAAATTAGGGCTAAGCCTTCTGATGCATCAAAGTAGGTGGTAATAGAGGTAGAGGACAATGTCAAATCAGGGGGAATTTCTGAAGAGGAACACCCTCGATTCTCACCAAATGTTGTGGAGGAAGGGCAGAGCTCTCTGCCCAATTATATGGAGGAAAGGCTGGAACCTTCCAGCCCCAAACCCTCAACATGATGGATAGAGTGCATGCGAGGTCGAAGATGATTACGGTGCCTGATCCTCATGAGTGAGGAAGAGGAGGAAGATGTAGAGCTTAGATTCATGGCCCAAACCTTATAGAATTTGGCTACTCGAAGCCCACAAGAACCATAGTCTTCAATGGGCATGCAACATCAGCCCGAGGTACGGATGGAAGAGGACCACATCGAACAGAGTGAGAAAACCATGATGTAGGTATTGTTCAATGAATACAAGGATATGACTATGAGAAGAATTTAGAGGCAAGAGGCCACCATCACCCAATTCCAACAATTGATCCAGCAGCTTAGGGAAGAGAACCAGTAGTTGCAAGTTCGGGTGATCGAAATATGGGATACCTCTACCCAAACTGATTGGGCAATTGAGGTGCCCATGAACTCTCCAACCTCGCAAGAGAGAATAGTCTCATATGGGGTAGTCAGGTCTGATGCCCGAAATGAGGAATTGGAGGTAGGAGAAGAATCGTGCACCTCTGACAGAGGAATTCCAGAGGAACAAGGGAATTCTATTTTTCAAACAGAAACCCCTATTATCAATATTGATGACGATGAGCCTTCGGGGTAGAGCCAAGGGAAAAATCCTAAACCCAAGGCCAAGAAGGATTCTCTAGGGTTCCAGGCACCCAAAATTGAGGGGCCACTACCTAGAACACCAGAGGAGCAGACATCGGGTGAATAGGGGACTGGAGAAACAACCATAGAGGGCCTAAGACCAGAAGGACAGAGCCCTGGACCCTCTAACAGGGGAACAACCTCTATGGGAAAGGAAGACCTCCCCACATAGGCCACCACAAGAACAAATAAAGGAAAAGGGAAGGCACCTCAAACGACATGAAAGAGGGCCAAAATAAAGGCCAAGGTGACATTTGCCAAACCGAACCCTCATTCGAACGAAGAATGGGAAGAAGGTGTATGGGCCTTCACTGCATAGAAAGGTAAAATTTGAATAGCTCCGTAAGGATTTTGAGGAGGAAAAGGTAGCTAGGAAAGCTACCAAAAAGGAAGAAAGAGGGCCAGGCATCTGTGTGAACCCTACTGATGATGATCAATTTTGGGATATCTATGGTTCATCATGGGGTCGGCCCTCTAAAATGAAGAAGTGGTTGGCAATATGGGGAGTATATGGACCAGAGGTAGAGGCAACAACAATCACGGTAGAAAATTCCAGCCTCACCCCTAAGGAACTTTGGCTATACAAGGCCAGTGTGGTTGTGCGGAAGAGGGATGACTCCGACATTCCCTTCGGAGAGCTACGCCCTCAACACGCTGACCTATGGAAGGAAATAGAAGAAACCTTCCAGAAGGGAGCAATGACTATGGTAGCCATGCCCAACATAGGTGTTGGGCCAAGTAGGAGATAGATCCAGTGTAATAATATTTCGACGCAAAATGAAGGCCAACCCAGTATAGCCAAACATTAGCGTAGCCAGAGGGAAACATAGCCTAGGAATGCCTCGCAACAAGCCAGGGCCCCTCACTAGAAATGGAAGCCTCAAGAAGGAGAGCAAGCCAAGGCCACCAACAAGAAAAGGAAATGAAAAGCAGTGGCCTACAGGGAGGAGGTAATTACTGATTTTAGGTGCCATGAGGGCGTGGCACATATTAGGCATGGGGGGATGATGAGCACCTGATATGCTCATATTTTTGTATATGTACTAACGGTTTTTGCATGGCACTATATAAGGAGTTGTATATTTTTATGAAATATTATGTATGTATTTAATGAAATCATGTGTATTATCTAATCCAAGTGTGAAGTGTGTTTTGTGTAGTTATTTCCTAGATTTTGTCATCTTTTACTCAGTCGAGGTCCTACATGGACCTGGCACGGTTCCATTCAATCAGATGAAGGCATACGAAGGTAAGCACCTTATGAAGGTACCTTATCAAGTAGGTGCCTTACTAAAGTAGGCACCTTACTCAAGTAGGTGCCTTACTAAAGTAGGCACCTTACTCAAGTAGGCACCTTACTAAAGTAGGTGCCTTACTCAAGTAGGTGCCTTATTAAAGTAGGTGCCTTACTCAAGTAGGCGCCTTACTGAGTTAGGTGCCCTACTCAAACGAATACCCAGATTACACGTGTTGACCAAATATTGGAGGGGGACCCCGTTGACCATCGTTCCATGTCATCTGTGGGAAACCGCTGATGCACGAGTTATCCCAACCAGAGTAGGTGAACATGTAACCATTTGTGAAGTAAAACCATACGAAACAAAAATCACTCGATTGCAAGTAAACGATGAGGAAGTTGATCATCTCGCGTCGGCTACAATAACTGGACTATCCTAGTTTATACTATAACCGGGATGCTTGTTGTAATAGAACTGCAATAGGAAGTCTTGTGTGTAGTATATAAACACACGGACTTCCCTGTAGCAAGGGAAGCATTTATTTTATAATACTATCGCATGTAATATTTTTACACTATTAATAAAGCTTGAGCATTTCTTATTTGCGTGTTGTCTTCGTGATTTGTTGGGCGGAATCTACTGGAGCTTAGGCCCACTCCAAGCTAGTATTCTTCCCCTGTTATTAGTTAGTCTTTTCATATATTTAATTACGTGTGGTAGTATGTTTTGAGTTCCTAGATTAAATCTAATTATTTTATAGTTGTATTATTTTTATGGTAGACATATAACTGCTTTCAAGTGTGGTGTGTTTACGTTTATGCATTTCATTTGTATGTAAGTTTTCTTGGCGTGGACAATTCAACTGATATTTCATGAACACCCCCAATGGTAGTTAGTGGATTCATCTCAAAGGTGGTAGTGTTAGTGGTTTCAATCGTGGCACTTCTAAAGTCTACGAGCTCCCGGGTTGACAATTTAAATGCGAGTGTTGTGACAATTATAGGATAAAATTAACCAGTGTTTGGCACCCAACAACAATCTAGAGGACTTGATTGTGCTTGGTCTAGATATGGTCAAGGAAATGGAACAAAAATTAAGGACAATCAAGGAAAGGCTAAAAGAAGCCACCAATCAGCATAAGAGTTATGTCGATCTTAAGAGGTCACCTCAAGAGTTTTCAATCGATGACAAAGTGTTTTTAAGGGTGAAACCAATGAAAAGTGCTATTAGATATATAAAGTTTGATTCATGTTTTGTGGTACCCTTCAAAATTGTAGAGAAGATTATTCTTGTGGTATACCGAATTGCCTTACCACCCAACCTATCCAATATTCATGACATCTTTTACATTTTTTACTTAGAAAGTACATTGCTAACCCTAATCATGCATGGGAATTTTCCAATCTGTCGATGGTGAAACTAGAGGCTATAGAGGTTCAAATAGTAAATATCCTATAGTTTTGATCCAAATAAATGAGGAAAGGAACACTATAACAATGCAAGGTCCAATGGGACCGCTATTTCGAAGGAAATGCTACTTGGAAAAAAGTAGCAGACATGCAAAAACATTTTCCATATTTTGAGGATGCAAAATGAATTTTGTTAAATTTTTGAACTTTAATATTACACAAAGGGTTGTGTTAAGCCTGAATAGAGGAGGATGTCATGAACCTCACTAGGCATGTGATGAGTGTTGTTAATTCTCATCATTTAATTTAATTCAATTTGTCAAATCCGAGGAGGTGTCCTAGGGCTGTATACATTAGAGACTTTGAAACTACAATTCAGGTATTAAAATACTAAATTGTTTTATGAAAGTTGGAAATATTTGTAGAAAGGAAACTATGTTGATTTCAAACTTACATGAAAAGAAAAACTAATTAATTTGCAAGAATAAAAAATTCTGAAATTGAAAGTCACTAAACTACTTTTGCTAAATTTGAAATTGTAGAAATGAAATACTGGAATTAAAAACTAGCTAAAATAGGAATCAAATGTAGAAATTTAAATATCATAACATAAATAACAATTACAAAAAATAATTGTGACCATATAGCTACAACAAAAAGAAACACATGTTGATAAAATAGGGGAAAAATAGGGGAAAACACAATAAAAATAGAGGAATAACAGATTTAACAAAACTATTGAAATTAAAATAACATAAAAGAAAATACTAAAAAATAATTCCTAAAACTAAGTTAGTACACCTTCCAATGATACTAATAGTGGGCCCAAGATCTAGGCTCAGTGAAAGGTGAAGGAATGCTAGATAAAATAAGTTAAAGTATAAAATTAATAAATTGCATACAAAGAACTGAAACAGTCATGTTTAAGATAGTGTACCAAAAATACGCATACGTGTTTTTATTTCCTTACTTATTTTTTAAATTTCTAAAAGGGTTAGACAAGGAGTATTTATAATTAAGTACTCAACTTGTTCTACCTACAGTTAAGGGAAAAACTACAAAATAATGTGCTATCAAAAATTGATTTCTAATTTGATGGTGTTGCTGCAATAGACTTAGTCCAAAATTAGGATAGAATCTATTTGCAAGTAGCTATACATTTTTTTCATGTCTTGAAATGATGAGAATTGGATGGAAATAAGTAATATTTGATTTGTTACATCCATCCACACATTATCCTCATTTTCCTCCCTAAAAATCTGTCAAATAGCTAATTTAAAAAAAAATTACAATTTTGATTGCTCTGCCAAATTTTGGATAGTGAGCTAGAAATTAGATATTTGCTCTTTTTTGCATGTCCAAACTATTGTGGTACATGCAAAAATAATTTTAGGGATTATTGTTCCAGTTTTCACCTTTCTAGCTCATCGTTTGTACCTTTTTAGAATAGTCAACTCTTTGTTGTTTTTGTGCAAGAAATTCTGCAGCAGTTCTGTGAAAATGTTCTTGATGTAGAATAACCTGGCATGGTGCTGAGTCACTCCCAAGTGGTTGGTTGGACCCTCATCATTCTGTGCCATTATCCAAAAAAAAAATTAAACCAAAATTGAGCGCTCAAACTCATTTTCCTTTAAACTTGTAGGTTTCTACCCTATCATTCCGAAGCTATCTAGATGTTCTAGAGTTGAGCCTATAGATTGATTTTCAGCAAGTTTTCTTGCCTTGTTTCAGCTGTAACCTGATTTTATGGTGCCACATCATCCTCTAAGGTATAAAAAACTTAATATTTGTTTAGCCAATCATATTTGATAAACATATTATTCAATGGCTATTTTTCATTATGCTTAATTTCTATTATTTATCTACTAAAATCATGCAAAATAACCATAAAAACCACATAAAACCCACATAAAACTTATCCAAATAGCAACATATCATTTTATAAAATTTACTACATTAAATTCAACATAAAAATGAATATTTCTTAAAATACTTGGCATTTTTAGGTAAAATAGGTATTTTTATGTGTAAAAATACTGAAATAATGAGCCATTTTATGGCCTCATCAACATGTTTTGTTTATTTGTTTTGATTTATGACTTGCTGGTTTTTTTACTATGGATATGTTGACTATGTGTTATTTATTCAAGTAAATTTGTGATGTGGGAAATGTGAATATATTTTATATGGAATGATTTTTTATTTTGTGACTAATTTTCTATAAGGTATTTATCTTATATGAGAATGAGATGCTACTAATAGAACTGGAACATGTGTAGGGATAATTTTCTTGTAGGTGGGAGATAGAAATAACCACCGAGAACAGGTTACCTTGAGGGAAATGATGTGATGGGAAATTCATCAAATTATTTGAGGGGCAAAATGAAAGAAGGCTCCTCTCATGGAAAATGCATAACATGATTTGCATAAATTTATAAAATAAGAAATAATGAGTTTTGGTTGATTTTTTTTTCTGCATATAAATTCTCTTTATGATGAGTTTTGGTGGAATTAGAACACTACTACATGTGTAGTTTTGGTTGATGTCTCAAATTATTTCTTTATAAAAATAAAATAAAACAAAAAAAACAAATATATATATATATATATATATATATATATATATATATATATATATATATATATATATATATATATATATATTTGAGGAATATGTCTTTGTTTATAGCATTTTTAATGAAAGTAATGTTTGGAATGTTGTTATTGCATCCAAGAGAGACTTGCATTTTTTATATCCTTTAAAGAAATTATTGAGTAATTCTTGTATGTGGGACTTTCAATGATTTAGGGTTTAAAAATCTGCAACCACCTTTGGAAACTTTGAGTGGACTCAAGTTCATTTTTACCTTGAGGAATGTTTGTTGGAGAGTGCTTGTTAGTTGGTAGTAGTGGTGTGTTTACATCACCGGAGAGTTGACTACAAATAGGGGGAGTGGAGGACAAGGATTGGATATTCTTCCACAAAATAAAGGAATAGAAACTAAGGGGGAAGCAATGGGGGTAAAAGAAGAGCAAGAAGGAACTTGAGAAAAAAAAAAGAGGCACACCAGTGAAATAAGTGAAAAGAGATCTCAGGTAGCTCTGTGAAACTTAATAGGTTACATGCAAGCTTTAATAGATTTGATTTATGTAATTAATAAAAGAACCATCCACAAGACTTCAAATAAAATATTTGATAGATGGGGTTATCTCTAGTTTGTGAGTTTCACTAAGTGATATAGTAGATTATTTTATTACCTTGATGGTAGTTTAAGATGTTAACCAGTGAATAGAATATTTAGATGTATTTTGCTAGTTTGAACCTAGATGTTGGTATAACCTTAAAAATATTTAAGTTGGAGTCATATCATTTGTAACCAAGGATGGTTTAGGTTTTATTGTGTTTACGGATATAGATAACCTGCATTCTTTATTGACAGAAAGATTCCTGGAATTTTTTGGTTAACATTTTGAATGAGTTGCTTTGGTTTAAATGTGTCTACCTTCTAATGTGAGAGATCTATTTATATATCACTTGAATAGGTTGGGTTGGATGGAAATGCTTAACTTATAACTAGCTATATAGCACCATAGGTTCATACTGTTGATGTTGTTTACTTTTAGTTCAATGTTCAAATGAATTTGCCAAACAAGAAGTTGAGGGGAAGGAAGCAAGTTTGCTCCCTTAATTAATTTTTGGTCTTTAAATTTTGTGGTTGTTGCCATTCATGGACAACACCTTTTTAGGAAAGGGTAAACAAATTCATGGATGAGTTTTGACCATTTTTTCTCCTTAGATTGTATTGTTTTCAATTGTTGTTTGTTTGCAAAAAATACAAGAGCAATAGAAGTGGTAGTTTGGTCATACATTTGAAATGGATGGTGAAAATTCCTTTGAGTTAGTAGATTAATGTAATCCATTTTTTTGTGCACCTACTGTGTTGTTTGTACCTTAGAAAAGAAATATATTCTTGCTCTATTTTTTGAAGTTGATATTAATGATGTTCTTGATTTATTTTTTGCCGACTTATGTTGATGGAAGAGTGACGAAAAATGAGTATTATTGTGTGCAAATGATATTGAAATGAATTGTGTACAAAAGGATTTTTATTATTGTGTGCAAATGATATTGAAATGAATTGTGTACAAAAGGATTTGTATTGTTGTGAGCAAATGATATTGAAATGAATTGTGTACAAAAGTATTTGTATTGTTGTGTGCAAATGATATTGAAATGAATTGTGTACAAAAGGATTTGTATTATTGTGTGCAAATGATGTTGAAATGATATACGTATAAATGGACTTGTATTTTTGTGATTGCAATGGGACTGCAATTTACTTTATGTGGATCCATCTCTGATCCCTCTAATATGGAAACCTTCTCAGTCATTAGAAGATATACTGGAGGAAGAGGACATATCATGTATGATAGTGATAGTGGAAGGAAGTCATTATTTTTTCATGAAAAAATCAATGGTTACAAGACTAAAATTAGAGTTGGGTTTGTATTTTAGCTTTAAATGACAATGTAAATTGTAATTAAAAATGGTGATGTAAGTTACCAAAAGATATTTTTGAAAAGACATTGAGGGAAGAAATATCTAGATAGCTTTTCAGATATTTTATTGTATAATAAGCTTATATGCTTTGTAATTTGTAATGTTCAAATTAATATATGATGTTGACTTCTTTCAGGGAGAAATTAAGGTCGAACCATGTAATGTCTTTGGTGTTCTTTTAAAAGGGTCATTTGGTAGCTTAATTTTAATCTAGAAAATGAAGGCACAGGTAATATTATGCTTAAAAATCTTGGGAAGTTATGCATGGGTGTTTCTTGTTATCCCAATTGAAATTGTAAAGGCGATGACACACTCTCGAGTTAACTAAAGCATGTTTAAAAAAAATAGGGGTCTTATGTATGGAAAATATAATGTAGAGCCTTATAGATTGTGTTATTGTAAAAATGGATTATATGTGTAATATTTGAAATTGATCATAGTAATAATTTACCTAACGAGAATAGAGTTATTAGAATTGCTTAATCTCTCCTTGTTAAGTTGAATACTCTTAGATATCTAGTTTAACTTTAAAGAAAAGGAAAAGAAAACTCCATGGAAAACCAAAGTATTAAAAGGGTTATGGGAATGCAGACAATGGGGACTAGCTCATCGAATATATGAAATGAGGAGTCATCACCTAGGTAACTAAGTGTACTCACGTAGATAGAATTGTATAATAAGCAGAGATTAGTTCACTTCTTCCAAATGATTGGGATAAGAATAAGCTAGCTCAATGGCCAATGAGATGGATAGCTTAGGAGGGTGTGTCACCTAGTATTCTTGCATAGAAGAAATTATGTAAGCAATAGTGATGGGTGCATCCATGAATGGTTTATAAAAGGGTAAGTAGACCATAGAATGTAATTCCTCTACCTGTTTAATGTAGTGTAGACTTAAAAAAACCTAAGGGAGAAAGAGTTTTTTTTTGGTAGTGACAGATAATCCATCGAATAATTCATAGGGTAGTATAGTGGTGGTACCTTGTGGATAGGCAAGTGTGACCATGATCATTATCGGGGGAGTGGTAATGGTCTTAGTTAGTTCCATGGGTATATGGAATTAACTAATCACTAAGGAATCATACTGTAGAAATCCTACATAATGATAGTATGTGGGGTTAGGGAAATTTTTTCACATTTAAGTGTCATAGCCTTAAAACGTAATCCCTATCATGGTCAATTTTTCCTATATAGGTGGTGAGTATATAGGAAATAGGGGAACAATTGATGACATATTTTTTAATGGTGGTGATATTAGAAAAGTGAATCCAAATAATTATGGGAATTTGGCCACTCCTATCCACTTGAGTGTCACCTATAGTGACACTGAGCTCAAAATGTAGTTATGTCTTATATTGATAAAAATATTAGGTCTTCTTTGTGAGTTAAACCTTGTAAAAATAAATAAATTAGCTCTCTCCCTAGGGTCAAGTTTATGGATCTTTACAGTTATGATTAGATAAGTATATCATTCATTTATTAGAATCCCCAAGAGAAGTAGATGGGATTGCCAAAACTATTTGCAGATAATTTGGAGGGAAATTTCCCTACTATAATCTATAAATAGTAGTAGCATAGACTGTGAAAAGGATCAACAATTTTGCAATTGTATGTATTTATAGGATTTTCTTTCATTTACCTCTATAAAAATAGTTGTGGTTCCTGAGAAGCTTGTGGGTAATCATGAACCCCCACTCTTGGTATAATATATGTAAGAGTTTACTTGCATATATGCATGGGAGTCTGTCTATTTTTTGGTATAGCTTGCAGATCCATTGTTGTGTATGTGTATTTTTGTGTAATATTTTACCTAAAAAATGGATGTTATTAAGTGTATGTGTGTAAGGGGCCTATGTCTATTTTTGGACTAAGTCACTTGCTTGGCTCTCCAGTAGGACTTGCCTTCTTATGCATGCATGTAATTGGTGATTCTCATTTGTATATCACTATGTCAATGAGAGGAAGTATTTACCACTGGTACATAGTGTTTAGACCCATTTTTTCAAGAGATCATAGTAAATCTCTTGGTACATCGACTCTTTTTCTTTTGTTGAGTTTGTTTTTTAACATTTTTGCACCCCTTTCTCTTTGTTGAGTGACCTGCACCTTGAAGATCACATCCTAAAAAGGAACCAACCTTGTAAGAAACTCTTAGAGGCCCATGATTGAGCCAAACCTTGTGCTCTCATTTATAGCCCATTGTATCACTTCTCACAAGGCATGATCATCTTGAGCAGTGATAATCAAAGACAACAATAGGAACAAACACACTCCATTCTATCATAGGCCCTAATGAGGGACTTAAGAAAAACCTTAGACAAATTTATCCTATTTCACTTTGTTAAAATACAAGTAAATGGAAAAAGGAATCCTATTTATAAAATTAGATAAAGCACTTGAAATAATCAAATTTATAAATGTGCTAGATGACAAATATCCCATGACATCAATATCACTTATAGCAGGATATCCTATAAATTTATTACTCACAAGGATTATTTGAATAAGCCCCATAATTGGGAGTATTAAACACATCAAATCAATAAGGACATAGACTATCCTTGAACACAATAAATTCATAAGGACATTTCTTGTTCAATATCATAGTATTGATCACATATACATAGACTATACCATATAACAATAAGGACATAGACTATCCAAAACACAACAATCGTGATATAGACTATCCAACACAACAAATCAATCAATATATACATTGTCCAGAACACAATAATTTGGACATAGACTGTCCAACATTGCAAATCAATCAAGACATAGATTATCCAAAACACAACGAAGCAATAAGGACATTAATTATCTAATACCATAACATTTATTATCACATGGGCATAGACTATCCAAAGCAAAATTACTATAACATTCATCCTGTGGACATTTATTGTACAAAATAAAAGTACCATAGCATGTATCATATCAACATTGTTTATCTCTAACATTGTATTATATAGAAATTGACTATCCTAGCATTGTATCATATAGACATTGACTATGCCTAGTATTGTATTATACAAACATAGACTATCTAAATTATTAAAAGGCATTGACTTCCTAAAATAAATAGCTCATCTAAGTTCTTGTCCATTAATTAGGCTAGAGGAGCTACCACATATGAGCAAGTAATTTTTTTTAAGGATATAAACTACCTATACACTATTATTAGTCATAGCCACTTAAGTGCGTGTCCATTAATTAGGCTAAAAGGCCACTACTTAGGAACTAATCACAAAAAATATAAAATAAACACCAATTTTTTAGGTGCTTTTAAATAAGTCATACAAACTAATGCTTTGTAGTGAGCACATTCTTACACCTTTTAAATACCTAGCTTAAAAGAGGCAATAACATTAAGCAAACCTCGATGCATAACCTTATTTTCCAAAATGGAATTAAAAAAAATGCTTCTCTTATTCTTGACCTCAGGAAACCCATTTTGATGATATTATTTTATATCCAAAAACATAATCCAAACCTTCAATCACAAAACCAAACTATTTCTAATTTTTAATTTGATTTATTCTAAAACCTCAATTTTGACATTAGCACAACAAAATAAAAATTTCTAAAATCATATCAAACATTGCCTAAGTGTTCTAAATCAAAATCAGACCTCTTAATTGACCTACATTTTCCTAATCACATTCATATTTCGAATCCCCACTTGGTAGAAATGCTTTTTGAATTTTTTTAAAAATTATATTATCCCTTTAACACAAAATTTTCCAAATTAAAATAATTTGTCAAAAATTCTAAATAAATTTCAACATTAAATATGTAATCACCAATGCCTATCATATATATCATAGAACATAGATAGGGGGGCTCTACAGGGGACTTCCTTGGGAATTCCTTCTCCACTTCCTTGCATCCCTTCCCTGGTCCTATCCTAGGTCCCTGATCCTATCCCAGTTTCCCTGGCACTTCCTTAACCCTTCCTCCTTGGCTAGATGGTGTTGCATACAATATCCATGGGGTGGGAGGTCACTTCTCCATTTGTATTCCCCTTTACTTTCTCTCTGGTGGGGTTTTATTTCAGTGCCTAGTTTCTAGGATGGTTTTGGGTTTTTCTCTAGGACCTTCCTTGTGTTTTCTGGGTTTTTTAGGGATTCTTTTCCTTGGATTTCTCAAAATTTTCCTAGTTTTTTTTAGGTGTCTACTTGGTGCTATATTTTAGTGGTTCTCTAGGTGTGGATTGCTATGATTGTAGGAGAGTGTCTTCATTAGCTATTTTTCATAACATATTTATGGTTTGATGGGTCATGTGCTTTTTACTAACTCTACTCTTTGGGTTTATTGGTATGGGGCTTGATGGGCTCTCAATATTTTTCATGGCCTTGCCCTGGGACCTCTAGGTTGCTTGTTGTTGTGTTCCTACTATACTTCCTCATATGTTTCCCTAAAGTTATTTTTTGGTGGTGCTAAAGGTAGTCTAGGATCTATGGATGCATCCTTTTGGTCTGGAATGACCTGCATATAACACTTTTATTTGGTTTTCCCTAGGGCTCCTTCCTTTTAGGTTCCTTTGAAAATTTCCTATATCATTCCCATGGTTTGTTGGTCTGTGTATGTTGCTTCCTCTACTTCAGCTGACATCTTCGTAGGTTAATATCTTCACTAAAAGAGGATTTCGTGTCCTATGGAGATCCTTAGTTTGTTGTTCCACTTTCCAAGCCTGTGAGGGATGTGGTTTCATCACATTTTGTTTGATCTTCTGGCATCCTTGCTTGTTTATCATCCTTTCTTGAGAAGGACTTTCTATGTTCGTAGTTTCTTTGCTCCACATTATGGTGAAGGGTGGTTTTTTATAAACCTTCTAGTTTTCCAGTGTTTCCTTGTCATTTTTTGGTTTCTCCCATGCATGGGATTGTGCACTCTTGTTATTTATTTTCCTGTCTCGTGGGCTATTTAAATTTTTGTGCATTTGCAGGAATGCCTTTTCTGTAATTTTTCTACTTTTGGGTTCATATGCTAGGTGGGATTTTTTTCAATTTGATGGTTTGGGTAGGAGTTTTAAAACTCAATTTTTACTGCCTTCTATTTTTCTTGCTGGGTAGGTTTTTTGAATTTGTAGTTGGGCATATTTCCCACTTCAGGCTTCCAGTCTTGTTTCCTGCTTTTCGTTTCCTATCCTAGATCCTGTTTCCTTTCCTGGATCTTATCCTTAGGTCCATCCTTGGGCCTTTCCTATCAGCCATCCTTTGGCCTTGCTTGAAGTCTTTTGACTTGTAATCAGGTTTTGGGTCCCTTGATAAAAAACCCACTTTATTTTAATTTAACCTATTAAAAACATATATCTATCATAGAACATTTGGGTTACTCCATAATACCTTTCTAGGTAATCATAAAATTCCACATCACATATACTCAACACATATTCCAACACATCAACATAATAAATAATTAATGCATATATACAAATTATCCATCATACATTAGTCTAGTGTACCATAATCAATAGGGTTATGCATAAGAGGTTGGACTCAAAATGTACTTGTAAAAAAATGGCAAATCCTAATTAAAATCAAGGCAAATCCTAAGCAAATCAAATCAATCATCTTCACACAAAAATTTGGGGTATTTGAAGCCCTAAAATGTAAGGTCATATTTGGAAAAACATTTGACTTATTAAATCACCTTATAACTTTATAAAAATACCACCATTAGATCAGGATTAAAAATAGCTTTCCAATGAGTACAAATATACCTATATTTGGATATATATATTATGGCAAATTGACCCTAAGAAAAAATTGGTCCCAAAATTTTTAGGCGAATGGGTCGACTTCAAGGGTCCTCATATTCACCAATTTCAAATTTTGGAAATCCTAATATTTTCCCAATTTATGAATATTCAACATTGTGCATAATCCTAATAATCAATCAAAATGATACACTCAGACTCAAGTTAGCTAGCTCAGGAACCTAAGTCAAAATTGGTGCCCTACGTTGCATGGCTATAAAATAGTATAACCAAAACTCTAGTAACCAATACTAAGTCTCAGATCCATATTCAATAGACTAATGGAGAAGCTACATAGACTTTTGAAATACCCTAGTCATTGACCCCACCCAAGAGCAAGATCAAAATCATGTTTTCATAGGTAATGGGTGTCTTTGGTCTGAAGGGACTACTACATGGTATAGAGTCCTATAGTGGCCACTTTTCTCCACCTCCATTGAGCCTAAGCCTTAGCCAACTGAGCTAGTATCTAGATCAAGTGATCCACTATGACTTTAATAGCCATGTTTCTACTCTCAAATCCTATTACTATGACTCCTGCTATTACATGATCAAACTATTTCCTTAGTCATACAACCTATTGGTCCCTCTAATCTCTATGTATAGGTATCATCACTTTACTAAAGCCTAGTCTAGTTGGGCTCGATACCCTACCCTCTTAGTTATCCTTGCCACAACAACTAATGCAAGCTCATCATTAAATAGTTATAACTTCCTATCCATTACATCCTTCTCATCTCAAGCCCTCTCCTCTATTGTTCTATTGGGACATACCCTAGTATTTGAAACTAAATAAATAGGGGTATAACTAAGGATTGAATTGATGTTAACCTATCTCTCTACCTATACCTTAGTCTATCCCTTACATCTTGAAGGTGAAAAAATGCAATCAAGTTAGGCCTAGCCTATGGCTACCATAACACCAAATTCACCCTCATAGGATGAATTTGTCTGTACCAACACTAGTACCTTGGTAGAATCCCTACATTTTTAGCCACTAAACCAGTCACTAGAGGATCACCAAAATCCTCTCTAAATCTCTTAGAGTCTAGAGGATCTCTAAATCCCAACCCCTTCTCCTTGGTGACTCATTGATATCGTAACTCCCCATCATAAGAACCCCTTGGGGAAGGCTAAATTAACAAAGAATATGGTAATTCAAACTCTCCATAGGCTTACCATACCCATATAATACTCCTATATCATGCCAAATAGAAAATATTTTTCACCACCCTGGGTGTGTCCTCCATGGGCACCATGTCACCTAATCTACTTACAACTCATTAATAACCTACCAAGATTCCATTAAAAACCTTTATAAGGATCTTCAAACAACCTCACAAGCATGGTCCCACATAAATCCTAATGGAGCTTATGCATCCTAAATATCTACTAAGAACCCAAATAGTCACTTGATGTCCAAATGCTCCCATGCCCACACTTGTAATAGTATACAACACACCAGGCTCTTGTTGTCCCTATAAACTATGTGGTGGAGGGTTTGGTATAGCTTGTGCATAATTAGGGGTCCCCATAAAAATTGGTTCTACTAGTCTCTCATCTAGAAAATTATATAATCCCACCCCAATGTAGAAAACCTCTTGCTAGTGTCTCCAATTGGTAAGTTGAAAGGCACAACATACAACATCACTATCAAATTATCTGACTTGTCTTATCACTTCAATGTGAACTAAGGGTCCCTAGTAAGCCTTTGTAGTATACAAGCCCTATTACAACTCATAAGAATCATGGCTCCTCTATTCAACACCTGAAGTATCCCCTATACATCATATAATGTAACCAAAATCTCACTTTTTAGTAATAAAAAAATGATATAATTAAAGTATGGTCAAGCTCTATGGAGGGAATTATAACCATGTACCTAATTTCAATGGTATCCAAAAATACCTTTTGATCTAGATTCATAACATCTATAGTCAACCCTCGACACTCTAAATATTTAGTGCCTACATCCATAAAAAGAGAAAAAATAGATTTAGCCCTCTTCAAAAATAAATCAATGTCTATCCTCCCTATCTAGTCTTGAATTTACTAGCTCCATGTAAATTTGTTAGTCAAGAAAATTTGTCATTCTATCAAAAAATTTCTAAAACTTAGGGTTTCACAAATTTTTGACATTATAATGAATTCATGATGAAAAATTTGCAACGCGTGTACAAATTCACAACTCATGGTGTCTTGGATCTAAAAAAGGAAAAATTAAAAAACTAATACGCAAGTCTAACTCATACCTATCTTTGGGCCACAACTAGTCCTATTCCATTTCATACATCCCTATTGTACCATTTCATGAAGCCCTAACATTTTCTCTAGAGCTCCTTTCTCCTCTCTCATGTGGTGAAATGATATCTCATCATACCCTTCACCCTCTTTTACCTTGTTAAATAAAATTTTCCCTTCTCCTATTTCTTACCCAACCTTTTTGAGTTCTATTGGGGCCATATTTTTTCCCTCAAAAACTTGATGAGGAATCTAGGCTAGTGGTAAAATAAATTTAGACCATTCCTTTCTCTAGTGGCAAAAAATATTACCCAATAAAATTCTAGGTATTTTTTTTCTTGTCTACGAGTGGATTTGTTTGCATTTCATCCTACATAGATCAATCCAATATTGACAATCCCATTTTTCTAAAACCTAGGGGCATCTACAACTTTTTTTTACACAATTATTAATTTTAAATACATCAAAAAGAGGGAAAATATAGATACCTAAAATTAAGTCACCTAACTTGAATTAATTTTGTAAAAAAAACATAAAATGATCAACCTAGCCATGTTGATTGCCTCAAACCTAAACTTCATAGATAAAAATCATCAGTAGTTAAAATCTATATTAGAGTAATTTTTTAGCTAGAAAATTTGCTTCTCAAATGATAGAATTGTTACCTATCCAAATTGTTAACCTACCCACTAGATTTGAATTGCAACAATCAAATCCATGAAATTTTCAGATAAAAAAAATATTAGTAGTGAATTTGAAAGTAATGAATTCATGTTTTGTTTATAACTAGCATTTTAGCCCTATCTATAGTAGCCAATCAGTGAACAATTTCCTCTACCCATAATTTTTTCCATTGTAGGCAATCAATAAGCAAGGAGGAAGGTGTCTAACTTTCCTCCACCTTCATCCCCTTGCCAAAATTAGCCCTAATCATGGGGGTAGATAATTCCACTCAATCCAGTCAGTCCCAAATTATCCCATGTCAATAGGACACCTCATCCCTCCCCTTTGGAAAAATCCTAGGAAGGCCAATTCTATAAATTGGCACCTTGGGATAGCATTGGCAATTATGCTCTCAAAAGGTAACAAATTGCAAAAAAAATTTGAATTGAATATTTCCTAAGCATTATATTGCTACTAAAATTTCCCCATAAAGGTTATCATCAAGTAATTGATTGGGCTTCAAAGGAAAAGAGCCAAATCACATGTGGTTTTGGTGATATTCTCTATATCTTTGTTATCTTTGCTTTCATTCATCATTTTTTATAGATTAGCTATTTATGCATGCATATACCTTTATTTTGTATTTTAATATAAATTTTTTTTATCTTATAAAGTAATATAATCAACTTTTTAGGTATCTCAATAGGTTTTAGGTACAACATATTATCCCTAAGGCTCCCTAAGCAACTTTAGCAATGTCCTATATTTTATACGAGCATGTTCTTTTTGTTTTCATATGATAAAAATGAATTCATTATTTAGACTCTATTTAGATAATTTATTCATCCTAGATGGCTAGAATATTAAAAAATTTATTTTAAACCTTTCTAGTCAATTCTATTATAGAAGCAAATATGCCACCTATAACTAGTTCAAGTGGTGAATCATCCTTTGTGTGTCTTGTCTCAAATCCTCTTAGCATCCTTACATCTACTCTATTTAGCATATCTTAAAATAGATTCTTATCATTTATAATAACCCACATATCTATTTCTACCTCCTATCAATCCATCTCTATCATCTCAATAAATTTACTAGCTACATAACTATCAGGTGGTAAATTCATCCTCTACATTGTTGCATCCAATTCCAAGGTTCAAATTTGATTTTCTTTAATATAATAGAGTGACTAACTATGCTAATCAATAATTTTTACACTTCTTGTGGTTTGAAAGGTCCACAAACTCTGATCCACCTTTTATTTTATCTATTTTGTTGGTTTTAACATATTTGCTAGCTAAAAATATTCCAAGTGATATTTTCATTAGGCGAGAGATTCAAACATAGGTGGTGTATCCCAATTAAACTCCAAAACACGTAAGTATGAACTCTTTATCCTATTTTGGTTAATAACATAGACTAATTTCTAACTTGGATTGCATTTTTCTCTATTTTATCTTTGGATAACACACATAAAAAGAAAAATAAAAAAATGAACCTCCATCCTATATTGGCATTATTATTTCTATTCCTTAGGAATTCAATCAAAATGCATGTAGCTTTTGCATTAGGATAATTTATGTTCTTTCACCCTCCTTGCACCCTTTATTAATAAAACTTTAATTTTTGTAACTTTTGTCTTAGTTAGCATTCATTGAATCAAAATTACATATAGTAAAGCACCTTGTCCTATGTAAATTTTTTCTTCACACTACATTGCATTTTCATCTTGCATATTAGCCTTTAAGGTAGAACAAAACCTAGTTGTTTGTCTAACTAGACATATCAAACTAGATTTAAGGAAATTTGTAAGCCCTTGGTTAACCCAAGCCTTTCACCAAAGATAACAATGCATATTGTAATTATGACGAGTTAGTAGCAAGGCTCTCTTGTCTAAGTGTGGCCAACACTTGAGGGAAAATTAAAGACTAGCGCCTTTGTGCACCTTTTAGCAACCCACAACTATATTCTTAAATTTTTTTAGTGGTACAACCCTTTAAATATCTAAATTCAAAGTTTAATTGGAATTGAATGCATGGAAATAGAAATGAAGAGATTGCATAAAATTTATTATGTAGTTTGTATTATTATTATGTTGATAATATTTAGTTATTCAATTATAAAAAAGTACAACCTTGGTATGATGAGGGTACTAAATTTTTGTAGGTAGAAACCATCTATTTATTGGTATTTAAAGGTGAAAAGTAATTTTTAGACATCAAAATTTTCATCCTCTTGTAGGTTTCTTGGCATAACCAATAAAGTTTGCTAGTTAAAAGGGGAATATTATTCATATTGAAGAAATCCCTTTTTTTTAATGTCTATGGTAGTCTTTGGGCTAGAGAGGTAAGGCACTAACTAATTTTGAATCCTTCTATTTTTATTAACCACTAAAATGGTCATCATATTGGTGGTAAAGATTGAATTTATTTTTTGAACCTACTACTCATGATGTGCACAAGGAACAAGTTGTGATTCATTTTAAAGAAAAACTCTCACTAATTTCTTTATATTTTAGTTTATAAACTCTTGTATGCCTTCATATTGATTTCTCTTATTTTGTCTCAATATCAATTTTATGAGCACAATGTTTCCATGACTAATCTAAGATAAATTCTTAGTGATTGATAAGGTCTATGGCATCACCATGGTCACTAAAATATGAATTAATTATTTAGGAGACATTCAAATCTAAGCTAGATCTTAAAATTTGAATGAATTAAATTCTACCTTAGTCAAATTAAGGTGCAAGTGAGAAACTATGATCTTTCATTGAAGGCATCATCCATTCCCTTTTTATATTGTAAAGGTTCAAAAAATATATGCAAAGAGTAGTATTTTTATTATGATCTAAGACCTGTATCTAAATAAGTGCAAGAATGAGTTAAGTGACCATTTAATAAGCCTCTAAAATTGGTTCTAAATGTGGTTAAATACTTTTTTGTTCATAACATCATCATAGTAAACATAATTTTCATTAATTTAAACTATTTATATTTGAGCTGGTAATATCCACCTAAGTAATATTGATTCTCTATCAAGCCATGAGGATGTAGATTATTTATATAAAACCTAGTCTCTAAAAATACTTTAATTCCAATCCCTTAATGTGTGCATGCAAAAGTAATTAGATGATTTTTTCTCAATGATTTTGACTAGTCATTGAGGAAAATAAGTCCATTTATTTTGCATCTATAGCATCCCCTATTTGTCATCAATACATTAGTTACTTAAACTTATTTTGTTTACGTTTGTATACTTCTAGAAATCATACCAATATAAGACCCAATAATCTAAAGATAATATAGTTTGATTAAAAATTATGTAAATAACCTTTTTAATTTAAGTAAGACATCATGAAGAAATTATGGTTACTTCATAGAGATATAAATAATGTAAGGATTTTTAAACTCTCCAAAGATATTTTCTCTATATCACTTTCAAATCATAGACCATGTATTCCATATGGACTTCTCACTAGATATGCAAACATTATTCTTTCTTGTAGCATTAGGATTTCCCATGGTGTCATTATAACCTAAAATTTCATGACCACTTTGTCACTGGCCTTGCTATGGTGCCAACCATAGTGGTACCATCATACATAGATAGATAGACTTGTGATCACAAATCCCCATGACATTTTTTTATTTTTAGAATGCATAAAAGACATCATTCTAGCAACAAGTGCCAAGGACACATCTACACACATCGAATATTTCCATAGTATTCCATGCATTTATTTTAGATAAAGAAGAAATAGAATGGATAATTATATAAATACCACCATGAAATTGATTCTTGATCAATTGGGAAGTTCAATTATTTCATCTTCCAACATCTTCATAATTGTTGTTTATTTGCATATAGCATAGGATTATCTTTGGTTACTACATATTTTGTCATTTTCTTTATTCATCATCTTGATCTGCATGTTTCTTTCTTCCTTTATCACTTTATAATTTTAATATTTTTATAAAGTTCATAAGCTTAATTTATTGCTTGTTTTAGTGTATTGGAACAAAATTCCCTATACCTTGTAGCACCATGCATCTTATGTACTAAGTCTATGTAATATTATCAACATGCACACATAAGATTTGTATTTTATACTATATTTAAATTTACATTACTAATGAATAAAGTTACATTCTTATGAGAAAGGACTTTATTATATACTATTTTTGTTACATAGTACTAAAATATAACTTTTGAGTGCCAAAAGTTATTTCAAGGAGTTTTCCTTTGTATCTCTACATCCTAGGCACCATGGTACATGTTAAGTGTTATTAGAGTAATTTTACACTTACCTAATTTCTTTCTTATCACTTTATATTTTTTGTAGTGGTTAATGCCTGATGAGCACCATAAATGCTCATTTTATATACACTTTTAAGGGGCATCATTATTGGTTTAATTAGCATGTGAGATGCATTTTTATATAACTTATGCATATAATTGATAGAAAATCCGGTATTATGCTTGATTGGTGTTTTTAGTGGGAATTGTGTATAAATGTAGGTTTTGCTACTAATATGGTGTTTTCTAGTCTACATCCACTTGGACCTGGCATACTTATGCTTATAGAGACTAAGGAAAGAGAGCAAGTGCCTTCCTCTTCAAGGAAGGTGCCCAACAGAAGTAGGCACCTTCCTCTTCAAGGAAGGCACCCAACAGAAATAGGCGCCTTCCTCTTCAAGGAAGGTGCCCAACAGAAATAGGCACCTTCCTCTTCAAGGAAGGCACACAACAGAAGTAGGCACATTCCTCTTCAATGAAGGCACCGAGCAAAATTAGGCGCCTTCCTCCTCAAGGAAGGCGCCTAGCAGAAGTAGGCACCTTCCTCCTCAAGGAAGGTGCCCAATAGGAGTAGGCTCCTTCCTTATAAGGAAGGTGCCCAAAAAAGTAGGCATCTTCCTTATAAGGAAGGTTCCCAACAAAAGTAGGCGCCTTCCTCATGAAGAAGGCGCCTCCACGCCTCCATACTTTGCAAGATTGACCAAGCCATCTTTGACCGGTTGACCAATGGGCTAAGGAGGAGGTTGCACGTGAAGACAAAAAGGAGATATTTTATTTTATTTACTATTATTAAAATAGAATGAACACTTCTATTATTTGATTGGTTGGATACCTTTGTAACGTGAGCATTATTCTTTCACGCTCACAGGTGAACCAAGAGCAACGATTTTTCCAACGATCAATGCTGGAGATATTCTATTTTATGCAATATTATTAAATGCAATATTATTAAAATAGAATAACGTATCAATTATTTTCTGCTAGACATATTCTGTTATGATAAATCATAACACACTTGATTTATCCTGCAAGAGGGGAAAATAGTGTGTGATTGTTCTAATTAATATATGGTTGTTATAATTGAACGGATGCAATATTCATTGCATATCTATTGTAATCGCAAGTCTGAAATAGACTTGCCTAAATTTGTAATAGAGGAAGGTTGTGCATTGTATAAATGCACAGGTCTTCCCTGAGAGAAGGAGGAAAATTTATGGAGAAATTATTCTATTTTATTTCTTGTCAAATTTATTAAGAGTGCAATTCCTCTTATCTGAGCAAGCTCTACGCAGCTAGTTGGGCGGACTATCTACGGGAGCTTGGGCCCACTCCCTGCAGTAGTCCTCCCCTATTTATTTTTGTTCTTTATTTTTTGTAGATTATTTTATTGCTTTAGTTCTTGCTTTATTTAATTTAGGTGTGTGTTTTTATTTTCAGCATTTTATTTCCAGCATTGTATTTTATTTATTTAAATTCTCTGCACTCAGTTTATTTAGTTTAGCTGACATTGAAATGCACATACATCCCCCACAAAACTAAATAAGGTACAATCAGATTTATTCCCCAACACTGCAGGCATATACTGTGCATGACACTCATAAGTTTACGGACTTACCGGATTGATAATTTATGGAAGAGAAATGAATGTTTTTCGGAACGTAATTTTTGCTCACCATTTTGGCATCATTGTCGGGGAGTGTCTAAACTGTAGTGTTCTAATTTATAGGTCAAATAAAAATTCTATTTAAAATTACCTGTAGATATTTTACCTGAGAAGTGTGAGTCCACCATGGGCCTTTTTATAAGGCCAAAAATAGTTGTTGGCACAGTCAGAGCTAAATTCCATTGGCAACTGTTTGCATTTTATAGCTTCTTAGGTAAACGTGGGAATGAACCTGATGTACCAAATTAAGTGTAGAAGTAGGAATAAAACGTGTTGTTGAAAAAATTAGAAAAATCTGGCATTGAAGGATTTCCATCATATTTTCAATGGTTCTAAGAAATCAAAATAAATAAGCACAACCCAGGTCTGATTGAAAATTTTTAGGGATGTGTTTCTATATAGAAACCATTGAAAAAATTGTGCCTCTAGAAGCTTGGTTTTAAATTAAAAAAATTTACAGGCTTGGACTTTTTGCAACGTACTGGTAAATGTTTTTTAATGATGAAATTAATAGCAGGAAAAATGATAGAACAAAATTTAAAGAACATATTGTTTTGGAGTATGCTCTTCACTTGCGCTTGAGGTGACCTAGTGAACCAGAAACTAGCATGTGTTTTTAAAATACTGCTATGCCATGTTTTTTTCCAAGTTGCCAACCCGCAGATAGTCATTTTCCAGCCTGCACATTTTGCCATTATGTTAAAAAAAAAAAAATTGATTTTGAGGTCAAAGGGGGAAATTGCTCTTCTCATGCTACAACACATCAAACTAGTTGATAATGAAATTGATGATTTTTTTAAAATACTAGTTTAGATGTAGGCATGGGGGAGACCCCACCTTCATTATTGCCACCAACAACACAATGAACATTGTTTACAGTGTTCATGAAAAAGAGAAAAAAAATATCTTCTATTGAAAAAGGCTCCAAGTTAAGAGCAGATAAAAAAGAATAGAGTTTTATTTTTCTACTTGTTGGAAGAGAGTATCCTCTTTCCCGAGGACCAACTTGGTCCAGAAGGGAAATGAGAAATCTCCAACCGATAGCTAAATAAAGCAGGGGAGAAAAAATAGAAGCTTTATTTTTTGTTACTTGTTGGAAGAAAGTATCCTCTTTCCCTAGGACCAGGTTGGTCCATAAGGGAAATGAGAAATCTCCAACCGATCACTAAATAAAGCAAGGGAGGAGCCTGGAAGTAATCAGAAGATAAAAAATTTATATAAATATATATTTTTTTTTTTTTTATATATATATATATATATATAATGAAAAAATATGAAAAAAATGAAAAAAAAAATAGTTAGAATTTTCTTTTAATGCCTTTAGTTTAGATTTTTATTTTATGTTTTGCAGGACATCATGAAGTGTGATGTAGACAAATAAGGAGGTGTCTATGAAGATTTAGTGAATTGATATTTATACATGGAGTTCGTAATAACACTATACGAACTATCTCGTATACCTGATCGTGTAGCATCCAATCTAGCAGGTGAAAGCTAGCAGGGTTTTACCTTGAAAACATTGGCACTTGAAGTAGGCTAAGTAACCCTGATCAAGCGAAAGGCTTCTAGCCCAAGGTGCTTGTGGAATTTGGGGGAAAATTTTGCTGGAAGGTGCATGACTATTATAGCCTGGATGATAAAAAAAGTCAGAGATGCTACACCAAGTGCAAGAGAAGAGTGTCGAGACAATGTTCAAGTAACGATCAACGAGCTCCATTAACAATTGCCTCACATTTGCGAGAGTGGATCAAAAATTAGCATGGGGGAGACCCCATACCATACCAATAGCTTGGATGAATGTTCAATCATTCATTAAAAAAAAAAAAAAGAGAAAAAAAAAAAGAAAAAAAGAAGAAAGGGGGAGGATACGTGAAAAATAAAAATGATAAAGTGAAAGACGCCTTGATCATCAAGAAGGTGCCTTATGCATGAAGAAGGTGCCATACAATGGAGGCACCTTCTGCATGAGGAAGGCACCATACATTGAAGGCGCCTTCCGCATCAAGAAGGTGCCATACATTGGAGGTGCCTTCCGTATGAAGAAGGCACCATACATTGGAGGTGCCTTCCACATCAGGAAGGCGCCATACATTGGAGGCACCTTCCACATCAGCAAGGTGCCTTCTGCATCAGGAAGGAGCCATACATTGGAGGCGCATTTCGCATCAGGAAGGCGCCATACATTGGAGGCGCCTTCCGCATCAGGAAAGCACAATACATTGAAGGCGCCTTCCACAACAAGCAGGTGCCTTCCACAACAATCAGGTACCTTCCACAACAAGCAGGTGCCTTGACATCTAGGGTGCCTTGATCTATTTACCGCACCTAGGTGGTTTTATGACACAAAAAAAAGAGGAATAAGTGATGAGGCACCTTGATGGCATACAATAGAGGTGCCTTGATAAAAAAAAATATATGTGAATCCTCCCAATGAAAAAATAAAATGCATAGAACATGTCCTGCTTAGCATAAAAATTTCTTTCTTATTGCTTTGCAGGAAATCATGAACCGAATGCAAGCTGTAGGCATCCTGAGAGCTAGGGCCTAATAGGCACGGAGTCATGACTTTTATTTTCTTGCTTTCGTGTGTGCAGTTTCACAGGACACAACCATGAACATGATCTGTAGGCAGAGATGGCTTAAACTAGGCCTAACAGATGTGACATTTTGTGCCCAAAAATTAGGAGTGCGGCAAAGCAAAAAATGCACTTACTTCCCACCACGAAGAGAGTGCCTACAATCAATCCAATACAACAGTGCATTTTTCCACCTGGAGGAAGGCACCAATAAGCAATTTTCTTCTCCCTTGGATGGGGGTACCTATTGTTCAGTGTGGGACCTAACATTTGGAGGGCTGCAGACCTGTTGCGCAGAGGGACCTATTGCTGGTGATAAGGGCATCACCAATTTAAGTGGGGAAAAATAAAAAAAATGGTAAATTATGGCTGCGATGCTGAAGTTGTTAAATCCACATCGATAGAAGGAAGAACAACAACGATTAATGGTGTGGAGGAAGAAAGCAACCAAAAAAAAAGTAAATAAATAAAGAAAGAAATAAAATCTCCAGGAGCACCAACATGAAGACGTCTCACATCACGTGCATCATATACACCAGGTTCTACGAAATTCACCTAGGTATATATACTGATTTGTTTTTGTTAACTATGTGTACGGTTATATTAAAAATAATCTCTATGCTAAACATCAGTAGATGCTCCCTTAAATTCTTCTTATCAAAATCTCCCATTGAAGTTCCAACGTATGACATGCCTCGGATGAAAAATATTACTACCTCGAAATGGAAAAAAAAATAGAAAAAGCTATGGCATTCACGTGAATAGAGTTGACCTTGTTTCATTTGTGCATCGCTAAAATGTTCGGATGGTGAATTGATTGGTGGAACAACGGAGTCACAATCCGGGATATTTAATAAAGGGAGCAGTGCAGACTAATTTTTGCTGAGTTTAAGACAAGAGGAGGCCCGAATCCACAATCCAGAGAAAAAGAGTGGCTGACATCACTTATGGTGCTATTGTGCTACAGAATAGCAATCCGCAACAAATTATATAGGAATGTGAGCGGATTGCAATCTGCTAATTTAAAGAAGAAAAAGATAGTGGATTTGCAATCTTCTTTTATTGGCATAAAAGGATGAAGTGAAAGAAAAAAATTCTAAATCTGTGGGTAATGTAGTGCTCAATGAAAAGAAAAATATAGCAGTACTCAATGAAAAAAAAACACAGCAGTGCTAAACAAAAAAACATCAGTGCTGAATAAAAAAAAATATGCAGTTCTAAATAAAAAAAATAGTACTGAAAAAAAAACACAATAGTGTTGAATGAAAAAAATAGCAATGCTCAACGACAAAAAAATAAAGGTGTTGAAGGCCATTAAAAAAAATATGGAAGAAAAAGAAAAGAAAAATATATATCCTAGGGGTTGTTGTCACAAGAACATGACAATATTTAGGCATGGTCAACCTGCGAGAGGGATAACTTCCGCTTTTGGTGCCATGAGGGCGTGGCACATGTTAGGCATGGGGGGATGATGAGCACCAGAAATGCTCATTTTATATACACTTTTAAGGGGCATCATTACTGGTTTAATTAGCATGTGAGATGCATTTTTATATAACTTATGCATATAATTGATAGAAAATCCGGTATTATGCTTGATTGGTGTTTTTAGTGGGAATTATGTATAAATGCAGGTTTTGCTACTAATATGGTGTTTTCCAGTCTACATCTAGTTAGACTTGGCATACTTCTACTTATAGAGACTAAGGCAAGAGATCAAGTGCCTTCCTCTTCAAAGAAGGTGCCCAATAGAAGTAGGTGCCTTCCTCTTCAAGGAAGGCACCCAACAGAAATAGGAGCCTTTCTATTTAAGGAAGGTGCCCAATAGAAATAGGCACCTTCCTCTTCAAGGAAGGCACCCAGCAGAAGTAGGTGCCTTCCTCTTCAAGGAAGGCACCCAACAAAAGTAGGCGCCTTCCTCCTCAAGGAAGGCACCCAACAGAAGTAGGCACCTTCCTCCTCAAGGAAGGTACCCAGCAGGAGTAAGCGCCTTCCTTATAAGGAAAGCACCCAAAAAAAGTAGGCACCTTCCTTATAAGGAAGGTGCCCAACAAAAGTAGGCACCTTCCTCATGAATAAGGCGCCTCCACGCCTCCATAATTTGCAAGATTGACCAAGCCAGCTTTGATCGGTTGACCAATGGGCTAAGGAGGAGGTTGCACATGAAGACAAAAAGGAGATATTTTATTTTATTTACTATTATTAAAATAGAATGAACACTTCTATTATTTGATTGGTTGGATACCTTTGTAACATGAGCATTATTATTTCACGCTCACAGGTGAACTAAGAGCAATGATTTTTCCAACGATCAATGCTGGAGATATTCTATTTTATGCAATATTATTAAAATAGAATAACGTATCAATTATTTTATGCCAGACATATTCTGTTATGATAAATCATAACACACTTGATTTATCCTGCAAGAGGGGAAAATAGTGTGTGACTGTTCTAATTAATATATGGTTGTTATAATTGAATGGATGCAATATTCATTGCATATCTATTGTAACTGCAAGTCTGAAATAGACTTGCCTAAATTTGTAACAGAGGAAGGTTGTGCATTGTATAAATGTATAGGTCTTCCCTGAGAGAAGGAGAAAAATTTATGGAGAAATTATTTTATTTTAATTCTTGTCAAATTTATTAAGAGTGCAATTCCTCCTATCTGAGCAAGCTCTACGCAGCTAGCTGGGCGGACTATCTGTGGGAGCTTGGGCCCACTCCTTGCAGTATTCCTCACCTATTTAATTATGTTCTTTATTTTCTGTAGATTATTTTATTGCTTTAGTTCTTGCTTTATTTAATTTAGGTGTGTGTTTTTATTTTCAGCATTTTATTTCCAGCATTGTATTTTATTTATTTAAATTCTCTACACTCAATTTATTTAGTTTAGCTGACATTGAAATGCACATACATCCCCCACCAAACTAAATAAGGTACAATCAGATTTATTCCCCAACACTATAGGCATATACTGTGCGTGACACTCATAAGTTTACGGACTTACCGGATTGATAATTTATGGAAGAGAAATTAATGTTTTTCGGAACATAATTTCTGCTCACCAATGCCAATAATATATTCTCTAGAACACTTCATCACTAGGTCTCCATTCATAAACATTTATTTTACAAGAATAAAGGTGGCACACTAGGTTTCATGTTTGAGCACCCTAAAAAATAACACATTTTTAAAAATATCATAGTTTAAAATCACTAAAATTAAATACCAATACATTGGATGTCAATATCCTCATCCAATATGCCTTAAAGTAATAAGGGAAACTATTCTTTAAGAAATTTTATGATCTCATAATCAATATGGAAACCTCATCCTCAACTGCTAACCATCTACCCTTCTAGATCTACATCCCACTTAAGGTATAGACCAAAATAAACATTTTAATATTATAAGAATATATCAATGCCAAATAGGACATATGGCTTCAAAAACTAAAATTCTATGTTCTATCAATCTAATTTAATAGAGAGAGAATCACTTTTATGGCCTTGAAGATGTAAAAATTGATTACCAATTGGTGGTAATCCACCAAAATTAAGTTCACAAACAAAGAAAATACCATCACAACTCATATAATATTCATGAATCTATATTATAACCATTTATACCCCTTACATCACTACAAAGATAAATGTATGAATTTCCAACAACTATGCTAACACATATATCTACTAGCACACTAACAAATTCAATGAACTTCTCAATCAACTATGCATTGATAGTGACTAGAAGTACCAAATTCTAAAATATATCAATGGGATTATTACCAACTCTATTTAAAAATTAATTTATTTCTAGTGGGCTCCTTTGTGTGAATATATTGATTTGTATCAAATTTATAATATGTCAAGATAAAAGTAGAAAATCCCTTTATTAGCTCCATATAGAACATTGTTCATGCTATAATTTAAGCAACTAACTACATAACTACCTATAGCATTAGTGTCCAATGATCCCTCAACAATATCTAAAACTAAATTTCCTCAATAAATTATGGCTAATGTAAACATAAATGGGAAACAAGTGGTGTATCCACCACAAACCATACACTGACAATGATACATAATGTCAATTTTAGTAGAAGTCACCATTTTTTATTGATAAAATAGGGTTTTAAAAGACTCTCCAAACATTTTACAAAGGGAAAAATAAAAGGAGGCATCCAACACAAGGATGACCTTAGAAGTTAATTTAAAAAGGAGAAGCTAACATAGAGAACAAAAAGAGATGGAAGACCAACTTCCCAGGGCACAAAAAAATAATGCAAATCCCAAACACCAGAGGGGTAGAGCAACCAAGAACACTAAGACTACTCAAAGGTCTTAGGAGGATCTTGTGCTTTGTTTTTGGTGGTGTGATCATCATCAAAGTCTTGAGTGTTCACATTATTTTGATTCCTAATGTTGTTGATCTTCTTGATATCCTAAATAAGGAGAGTAAAAGCTAAATTAACCAAGTCATCTAAATTAACCATGGGATCAATATTATATCTTGATTGAAGATGAGAATAGGTCATACAAGGGGAAGGACCATCCTTGAGGGTAAGAAAATGACCAATGATAACTTCACACTTCTACAACTTGTGAGTCGTGGGAGACTCACCCAGAACCTCCTTGTCTTGATCAATAATAATGATGCTTTTGCACTTTTCCTTAGAAGCCTTGCTTTTGGTCGAATGCCAACAAGTGGAAGTAGAAACCACTATTAGTAGAATTCACCATTTGTGTAGGAAAAATGATTATTTTTGTGTATAAGAAGGTAAAGATTCCTCGATACAGCTTGACTGGTCGAGGATCATTTGTTTGGAATACTTTGAAAAAGGGAGCAGAGTTGGTTAAGCAGGGGTTATTCTGGATTTGTTATACTGGGTCTCGAGCTCTTTTTTGGCAGGATTATTGGGATGGCTTTGCTCCTCTTCTTAGAAAGTTTCCACATCTTCAAGATCTTGCTCAATGCTTTTGGGATGCTGGATGGTTGAAGGTGGCAGATTTCAAAACTGTTAAGTCCTTTGGTCAGATGGTTAGTCTCCAGTGGAAGGATCCTCGAGAATGGCCTACTGGTGGCACTATGGATGTGAGGGCAGAGCTGGCCCGTATTCTTGCTAGCCGTCCCTGCTCTTCTCTACCTGGGGATGATGTGCTAGCATGGGGAAGAGATAATAGAGGGATTTTTTCGGTTGCTGCTGGTTATTGTGTTTTGGATCGGTAGCGGTTTGGTGAGGAGGAGGTTCCATGGTGGAAGCAAGTTTGGAATAAGTTTATTTGGCCGAAGTGTAGTTTTTATGGGTGGCAGGCTACTCATAATCATTGTCTCACTTGGGATAATTTTCAAAAGCGTGGGTTTTCTGGCCCCTCTTTATGCTATAACTGTGGGAATGCTGAAGAATCTGTTGGGCATTTACTTCTCCAATGTGACTTTGCTCGAAAAGTCTGGCATTATTGGTGGGGAGTATGGAATCACCCTTGTTCGCATGCTTCATCAATAGTTGATTTTTGGAGGAGTATGGGGGCGGCCTCTCTGCGGCTTTCTTTTTACAAGTTGGATGGAGTATTGGTCCTTCATGCATTTTTTGGCAGATTTGGCTTGAACGGAACTGTCGGATTTTCCAAGGTAAGGAGTTAACTACTTTCCAGGTCTGGCAGAGAATTTTGCGTATGATCCGAGAAGCGTATTGCAAAATGTCAGATTATTTCTCCCGTGGACCATGCGGAACGTCAGATCATGGAAAGATTAGGCTTGATGGTTAATGGTCCTGGTCCTAATGTCTCTTGCAGATGGATGGGTCAGAATAATCGGGTGCGGAGGGCTGGCAAATGGAATCCGCCTCCTCTAGGAGTGCTGAAAATTAATACGGATGGATCTTCCCGGGGTAATCCGGGTAATGCTGGTATTGGTGGTGTGGGGCGGGATAGTAGTGGTACTATCCAATTTATTTTCTCTTGCTTTAAGGGACATAATTCTAATAACTTCATGGAAGCACTCGCAATTTTATATGCTTTGGAGCAAGGGTATGCTTTGGGTTGGCATCGGATTGTTTGTGAATCTGATTCTCAGATTGTTATAAATTTGTTAAATTCTGGAGATAGTCTTCATGGTTGTTGGCGGTTGAGTTGGGTTGCTCGGAAAATTCTTAATATCTCTGCTCACTTGGAATTCATTTCTTTTGTGCATATTCCTCGAGAGTGGAATAGGGTAGCGGATTTGTTAGCTAAATGGGCTTCTAAGTTTCAATATGGTTGGGATGTTCAAAATTGGTCTCAACTTTCTTCTGATTTCTCTCAATCTCTCTCTTCTTTATTGAGAGCTGATATGTCTGAATAGCTTCTGCTTTTTCTTTGTATCATGAATGTTTTGCTGAGTTAATAAATTTTTACCCTCTTTTAAAAAAAAAAAAAAAAAAAAAAAAGGTAAATAGGAGGTAGAAACCACTCCCTAAGCATTAGAACTTAGTAAGATATTAATTCCTTAACCAAAAATACCTTTGAAGAGCATGATCGTTATTTTCACACCCATTATTTGGTAAAAGGAAATCCTCTCCACATATTCATTATTATAGGATTACAAAATAACATCATAATGTAACACATAGTCAAGCACCTAAGATTCTACATAATAATATAACCATAACCTCACTTAATGGATTGGTTTCACCTAGGTAAATTCATAGAGGTTTGATATTTGTTCACTCTTAAATATACATCAAATCAATGCATGATTCAAAAACCTATATTATGGCACCAATAGATATTTTATATATCTTCTTTGGATGTCTATATTTATTTTATTCTTAAGTTACCTATCTAGCCTATTCATAAAAATGGTCATTATGCATCACACCAAAATACCTACCTTAAAAGAAGGTGATATTAGTACCAACAAAAATACAAGTTAATTTCTCACACAAAAAAATATTGTATTGATGGTTTAGCCTAATATCCTTGGTTTCAATAAGATTAGCATTATTATGTCTATTGTAGTCAATTTAGTATAGTATCATCAAATGAATACCCTTTTTCATCCATATTATTATGTATTCTAGGATTCTCAATCACTATTATTTTATTTATTGGTGAAGCATCAAATTGATTATCCAACAACCCACTATATATTGATCAATTTGGATGAATAAAAATATTAGACAATAAATTCAACAATTGATTGACTGGGGTATATTCATTTGAATAATATCCTTATGGGGGTTCCCATTATTCTAATGCTAAATAAATATGAAACTTGCACCTCCACATTGATTGCAAAACCTTAATAAAATCATACTAAGTAACAAATGATGATATACTAGACTATATCCAAAGAGTAGGATACTTTATAAAATTTTGATCTCAAACAGGTTATTATTAGGTTCCCATAAACTTCATAATTATGGAAGAAAAAAATCAAGACTAGAGAGGGGTTGTATGGATGGTTGGTTATGCCTTTCAGCTTGAATAATTTTCTAGAAACATGCATGCTCCTAATGAAATATGTTTTATGGTCATTTATAGGATAATTCATCATTGTCTATTTGGATGTCATCCTCTTTTATATCAAAACTTTGGATGAATATATACATCTTGGTCAATTTAAGAATACTATATATGAGCACAAACTTCAAGTAAACATGGAAAATCATACCTTTAACATCATAGAGATATCCTACTTATAATACATCATCAAACATTAGCATATACATGTAAACCCAAATGTGGTCTACATCATCCAAGAGTGCCTAATCCCAATGAATTTGAAGAAACACATAGTAATTTTAGGCCTTGATAACTTCTACCATGGTTTCATGTTAGTATTCTCACATGTTTCAAAGCCCTCTCAATTAGGTTATGTGTGGGAAGATAAAGTTTTACTAGACTTCATTGTAGTTGTAGGTATTCGATGAGCTCATATAGTACCTATATTCAACACCAATACTTACCATGATAGAAATTTCTTAACAATTTAATGTTGAGAGTAATGCATGAAACTATATTTTTGATACCATTATGATATAGAATAGGTATCTAGTGGTATACCATTCTAATAAAATCTCTTGTAAAGTTGATTTACTCAACACATAAGAAGAAGTTGTATGTAATTATTCGAACTATTTGATAGTGTTGCTAGTACACAGGTAAAAGGACTACAATCTATTATAATTATAAGTCTTTATAATTATTGAACTAATAGATGGATACATTGTTCATAGTTTGACAATTGAGGTCATATCACCAATGTATAGTAGGTATTATGCCTAGATGATGTTGATTCCATTGATATCTATCAACAATTGATATGTGTCAAGTTAGCACCATACCACCATATTTAAGATAGGTTATTTTACTATCTTGAAATTTCTATTTTCCATTTGGAACACCTCACTAGCTACACATTTAGAAATATCACTATTCCAAGGTAGTTAGACATTTTTATATCATCAAAATATCTATGGTGTTATAATAATATTTTCAATGGCCAAACATATGCTCAAAACTAGAGCTTTATGTTGTGTCTTATTCATCATGCAGTATTGCAAACCAAACCAATGGAAAGCTAGGGATTTAAATACTTTTTCCACTTTCTTCATGACCTTATGAATCCATTAACATTGACTATCTCTTAGCATTGAAAAAATAATCCATCTTCATGATAATATCTTCATGCTTGTGGATAGGTTCAAAAAAATGATGGTCATTATACCCTACAAGAAGAACATCAATACAATTGAAACTACTCATTTATAATTTTATAATTTTATAATTTATAATTTTATGACCATTGCACAACTAGCCCCAAAACTGAGGACCCACCTTTTTATTTTTTAGTTTTTGGAAAATTTTAGTTTAGGTTGCAATATATGTTCGAAAGTTTGGGTGTGGATTAGTGTCTCCTTTTAGTTTGTTTTAAATTTTTTAGTGTGTTGGTTAGGTTCCTCCTTTTTTTTTATTTTTTTGGTTAATTTTAATGTTTTCAATTAAACCAATTCAAACATTTAAAATTAATTGAATCAAATTAAAAAAAAAAAAAAAAAAAATTAAAAAAAAAGAAAATAAATAAACAAACAAAAAAAACAAATAAAGATTTAATAAATAAAACATTTAAAATGATATATTAATAAATAAATCAAAATAAAAGAAAAAAATAAAAAATTATATATATATATATATATATATATATATATATATATATATATATATATATATATATACTTTTCCACAACCGTGGAAAAGTTCTTTTAGAGCTTTTAAAGTGTTTAACTTTAAAGTTTTAGAATTTAATAGCGTGTGGTTTGTAATTTTTATTTTTTATTTTTTTAAATGTTAGTTTTTAAAAGGCTAATTCACGTGTTTTTACATACAGGAAATACGTGGAGTAAAATCGAATGGAATAAAAGATTAAAACGTTTACAAACGTTTCATAAAATGAGGCATTTCAAAAAAATTAAACGCGAGGAATGGAAACAAAAAAAATAGAGAGGAAACATTTCGAAGCCAAAGGAAATGGAAACGAAGAGCTAGGGGAAATGAAAAGATTCCTGCAATTTTAAATACAACATTTGAAGGCAAAAAACAGGCTGGATCTTTGGAGAGGAGAGCCACACCATTGGACTGAGTTCACCACATGATGCCAATTTTGGGTATGGTTTTCTACACTTGTAGTTGAATATTGATTTTTTTTGCTATAATATATTGAAAATACTTCAGGTTTTATGCATGTTAATGATTGGCTTCTTGTCATTTTCGGTATATTGCACCATTTCCTTAGAATATTGCACCACGTTAGTTGTTTGATTGCATTAAGTCGAGTCATACTAATACTGGTTTTTGTGTAGAATACTAATGCTTACATGGGATATACACTCAACTGGTGGTGTCTTATGTCCTTATAGAGGGAGTGGTTATCAAGTTATACCTCAATGCTCTTGACCCATTCAATTCCTCTTATTTTATAGGTATGCCTCAATTCACACCTTTATCCCAAGCTTATATTCAAGCAATAGAAATTGAGCAACACTTGAGTTATCAAAATTATGGTGGGGGTTTTGGATTGTATAATATTCAACTGTTTAATACCTCTCTTACCCACCCAATGATTTATCCGCATCAACCAAGTTCAAGTGGGAATCAATTTTAAAATCTTTCATTGTCCTCGAATGTGAAACAATTTTAATCAACAATCATTCCCAAGCTTCAATCAATTTCAAAATCCTCAACCTACCATTCAAAATCAACCATCATTCTTGAGCGTGAATCAATTTCAAAACACTCATCTCAATCATATTTCGAATGATGCTCCTAAGATAAATTTCAATGATTTTCACAATAATATGATTTTAGGCAAGGGAGGAGTCCTAGATATAACTAGCATTGAAACATGTGATAGGTCGGGAACCCTTGACTCACCAAAAGATGATTTTTTTAAAATTGAAGAGGATGAATCTAAGGAAGATGAATTTTTTGAAATTGAGTCCTCAAAGGTGGATAAAGGTGAAAAAGAGTTGATAGTAAAATATAAAGATCATGCCAAAAATACAATAGAGTTTCATCACATGGATTTAGATGATAATTCTTATAATGGTTGGGAAACATCTAAAGAATCATTGATTTCTCACACCCCTATTGATAAAATTTCTATTGATATGCAAGACGTCGAAATTGCCATCCCACATGAGAAAATGGTTAATGTTTCATGTGACCCATTGGTTTTGGATGAAGTAAGGGAATCACTCACTTTGATTTCATTTAAGGTACAAGAAATTGAAAGCATTGTTTCACCTAAGGATCCTACAACACCTATGTTACCTCATATAGAGGAAATAAAGAACCTAAATGGTTGGGGTTTGATGTTAGTGATGATACAAATGAAAATATTGCTTTATTTGAAACAACTCAAGTGGTTAGTTAGGGAGATGTGTTATTTGACACATCTCTAAATAGACAAGATTTATGGTTTGAAAAGGATGGGCATGTGTTTAATTGGGTGCCTAATTTTGGCATTTTTGATGAACAGGTAATTGATAAAGAAGAAGCGCTACAAGAGGATGATGAAGATAAAGACTTGGAGGAAAACGATAAAATTGCAAAGGTTCACCAAGTCTTGGTAAATGAAAGTGCACAAAAGGTAGAATATCACATTTTATGTTCAACCATGCAAACTCTAGGTGAAATCTTATCTAATGGTATATGGGATTCAAATACTATTTATGATGAAATTCCATTGGAGGTGAATAAAGAATTTAAGTTAATTTCTCCTCATACCACTAATGACATTGCGTTGTTGAATGAAACAAAAATAAATGGACTTGAATTGTTGAATCAAGTTCATCAACAATTAATAATGGAATCTAGGATAAAAACTTATAATGATCCTCATTTAATAGATATCCTAGATGCTTACAAATTGTTACATAAGCATGATTGGCCTAAAGATATGGAAAATGAATTGGCTTTGAAATTTTTAGAAATAGGTTCCTACTTGCAAGACATCATATTTGAAAAGGAAAACCTAATTCTAAATAAGGAATTAAATTATGAAATATTCATTTTAATGAATGAACAAGGAACAATTGAAAATCAATCATTGTTTTATCACTTTGATGAATTAAAGCTTCACCATGGGATTCCTAATAAAACTAAATCAAGATGTCGGGATGAGAGAGGCAAATTGAAGGATTTTGTGCTTGTAGGTATAATATTATTGTGGAATGTTGTCCATAGGATTTTGTATGCCTATCATGTCAAGATTATTTTCATTTGTGATGCAAATCAAGTTTGGGATCCAGGAAAATGAGGCTTGAAATTTTATCACCATCTTGTGCATTATTTGTATATAGTTTTGGTTTTTATGTTTTTTGGTTTGACAAGTGGTTTTATTTTCTTGTTAGTTTGCTTTAAGTTAGATTTTGGTTTGTGTTTTTAGTTTTGTGTTTTGGGTTGTTCTTTTGTTTTGAGGTGATGTTTCACGGTCGCTAACTAATGGTCTCTTAACCGTTTTTGTATACCTTTGTTAAGTAGGTTGGAACACCTAATATGAAAGCAGGTAAACCTAAGAAAATGTGGATGAGTTATTTTGTGATCATGCTCAGATTTTGGGGAGTAAATTGATGGAGAGTGGAACAATGAAACATGTCACTAAAGCTCAAGTATCCCACATATTAAAGGGAATTTTTGCAAGTCCTAAAGGATGAAGTTATCTTGATTTGCAAATTAAGGCTAAATTTTAACATGCTCAAATTCAAGTGTTACATAGAGGTTTGCAAAGTTCTCTATAAAAGAAGAATACAAGCAATGCAAATATTGATCAAAATTTTCACCAAGTTTAGATAAACTCCATCGGGGCTATAAATGCTTTACTGGTAGTGGGCCTCTATCTAGACAAAGCTTGATATATATAAAACAAGCATTGAAAATTTTGATCAAATCAGTCACCTAGTTCAGAAATCTCCACCGGGGCTATGGACACCTGACTAGAAGTGGGGCTCTGTTTGAACAAATTATGCTCATAAGAGAATTTGTAAAACTGTTATTCAAAATGAAATATTATGAGCAATATTTTATAGCCTAATGCAAGTTAGATGATGGAATCCGGATGGTTTTCAAGGATACAAAATGAATCACTTTGTCACACACTAAGCAAAGGCAGATGGATTAGTTGTTTTTTATTCAAAGCTGTGAACCCCCACCTTCTCGGGACATCACTAAATAATTATTATTTCTCTAATATTTTGTGTTCTCATTTCATATTGGGTTCTTCATCCAAAATTCTCAAGAACATTTCCCATCAGAGTCACTATTTGTTGTGACCATTGCACAACTAGCCCCAAAACTGGGGACCCACCTTTTTATTTTTCAGTTTTTAGAAAATTTTGGTTTAGGTTGCAATATATGTTCCAAAGTTTGGGTGTGGATTAGTGTCTCCTTTTAGTTTGTTTTAAATTGTTTAGTGTGTTGGTTAGGTTCCTACTTTTTTTTTATTCTTTTGGTTAATTTAAATATTTTGAATTAAACCAATTCAAATATTTAAAATTAATTGAACTAAATTTAAAATAAAAAACAAAACAATTAATAATAATAATAATAATAATAATAATAAATAAACAAACAAAAAAAAACAAATAAATATTTAATAAATAAACATTTAAAATGATATATTAATATATATTAATAAATAAATCAAAATAAAAGAAAATATATATATATATATATATATATATATATATACTTTCTTTTAGAGCTTTTAGAGTGTTTAACTTTAAATTTTTAGAATTTAATAGCGTGTAGTTTGAAAATTTTTTATTTTTATTATTTTTTTTAAATGTTAGTTTTTAAAAGGCTAATTCATGCATTTTTACATGCAGGAAATACATGGAGTAAAAGCGAATGGAATAAAATATTAGAACATTTGTAAACGTTTCATAAAATGAGGCATTTCAAAAAAAATAAATGCGAGGAATGTAAACGAAAAAAAAACAAAGAGGAAATGTTTCGAAGCCAAAGGAAATGAAAACGAAGAGCTAGGGGAAATGAAAATATTCCTGCAATTTTAAATATACCATTCGAAGGTAGAAAACGGGTTGGATCTTTGGAGAGGAGAGCCACACCATTGGACCGAGTTCACCACATGATGCCAATTTTGGGTATGGTTTTCTACACTTGTAGTTGAATATTGAAAATATTTTTTGCTGCAATATATTGGAAATACTTCAGGTTTTATGCATGTTAATGGTTGGCTTGTTGTCATTTTTGGTATATTGCACCATTTTCTTAGAATATTGCACCGCATTAGTTGTTTGATTGCATTAATTCGGGTCACACTAATGTTGGTTTTTGTGCAGAATACTAATGCTTGCAGGGTCTGTGGAGAAATTCTGGGTTGCAGCACTTCTTTTATTTTATTTTATTTTATTTTATTTTTCTAACCCTTCTTTTTGTAGTTTTTTTAATTTTCGACGATTAAAAAAAAAATCAAACTCCAAAAATAAATACATGGGTGTGAAGAATGAACTTCAATATTTCATCCAAAACAACTTTGAACTCATTCCAAAGCCATTTCGATTTTATAAAAATTATTAAAAATTGTTGTTTTATGAGGGTTTTATAATTTCAAAATTTTCATATTTTTGCATTTTTGAAGGTAAATCGATTCTGCAACTTTGCATTTATGTTCACAAGCAATAAATGAACTTCCCTTTATGAAAATTTCAATTTCATTAAAGGGGGGTAATTTTTATGGCATTTCATAGGCCATCATTTTAGAGCAATAAATTATCTTTTCTTTATGAAAATTCTAATTTCATTAAAGAGAGGTAATTTATTATTATATCAAAGGCTATTGTTTTCAAAGCATTAAATTATTTCTTCTTTATGAAAATTATTTCATTAAAGAGGGATAATTATAATGACATTTTAAGGCCCTTACATTTCATGGTTATTCATGCATATTTATTTCCTTTTATTTTATTCATCAAGGCAAATTAAAAGGAATCCAATCTTCATTTCACATTCATATTTAGAGAGATTTTAATCTTCTATTTTAATATTCAAAGTAGGGTTTAAAGAAGCTAAAAACTTGTTTAAATCTACTTAATAAAGGAAGATAAAATCTACCTAAAATCCTCCAAGATAAAATGAACTAAGGCTTACATCGTGGTCATATGAGGGCCAATTCACATTTTCATTTCTTTTAAGTTTCATGAACAATTATTAGCATAGCATAATAAAATAAACTAACATAGATCCCTTGTTAATATTTCCTTGCAAGTCACTAAGGTATTCCTAGCACTCACTTGATATATCTTCACAATATTACAAGCACATATATTTCTTTGCAAGAGAGGGTTTTGTGATCAAAATCCAAAGTGTGAGTGTGGTTTTGCAATTGGGTAAAATTACCACTCAATAGGTACACTTTGGATCTCCAACATTATTTATTTCAGATTAGGACTATAATTTCATCATTAATTTCAATTCATATTTTGACCCAACTAGACACCAAGCTCCATCATTCTATTACCTTTCATCCATAGAAATGTGGATAGAGTGAGGTCAAAAAAAAATGTTTTTCCACTTATTTTTGATGTAAAACCATTAACACATTCAAATAAAGTATTAAAAATATCATAAATGCATGATTCCTATAGAAATAATATTCACAAATTTATAGATTATAACCTATATACTTTAGATTTCATATCCCATGGATGTCACCTTCGATGTTCCAACTGGTACCATAGAGTGCAATGATCAACACATAATGCCATATTTGTTTCATGTAGGATGTAATATTTTGCTTCATCTAAAGAAGGAATAGATATCCCATATGCATTGGAATATCAAACCATTGTGTTATGGTCCTTATACCGTGCAAGGCATAATAGGTGATAGTTATTTTACTCTTAATTTTCCACCATACTTAGAAATGTATATAATGTTTATGTAGAACTCCTAAACTCATACCATTCTCTTATAATAGAGACCGATATTACAATATTTGATATATCTAGATCTAATATAGTTGGAACATGCATTAGTAGGTCAACTAATTGACGTCACTAGAAAACTTGCTAGAAGGTACATAGCATATTCAAGGTTATCTTTTAGTTCAATATAAGTGGTATACCCTTGACCAACTCAAGTATTTATATTCATAGTTTAAGATTAATGTTATGGTGACCATTGCTTTCCAATGAGTGGCTAATAATTTAAGCAACATAGGGATTTCTCAAGTCTCTAGGGATGATGATGTCATAACACTTTCAAATTTTAGACCTTGGTATCCTTTTGAATATCTCATGAGATAGAAAAATATCAACCATTCTTTAAATATTATACTTTTTTATGGTGTTTACCCAACCAATGGGGTCATGACCCTTTTGGTGGTAGTCTTGCTATGGTGCTAGTATTGGTGGTGCCACTACATAGAAAAATAGACCTATGGTACTAACTATATATATCATTTTCAAGCATAAAATACATATAAGACATCATTCTAGCACCACATATTAGGGATCCATCTACATAAATCCATTATTAGCACTTAGAAGTCCATGGATTGACACTTATTATTGTAGTCAAATTATTTTCGAACATCCACATGTTCAAGACTATAGTATTGCAATTTCTAGCATCATTATTCTTTTGTTGAAAACACAATTCTTTCAATTTCTTTCTTTTAGATCCTAAGGAAGTAATTCTAGGCTTGCAACTACTTAAAAGTTACTCATTCATTGAATTCAAAAGCTTTAGTCTAGAGTAACTTAATATTCTTCAAGGCTAAACTTGCAAAGTCTTAGTGGATAAAAATTTTTAATGGTGACCTTAATAAGGCACTCAAAAATATTTGGCTTTCCAAGATCCTTTTGAAGAAGGAGAGTATTTGGAGCCCAAAAGCTAGAAATTCAAAACATTTTGGTAATGATGTCATTAAGGTGCTTGAAAATATCTATCCTGATGAGAAGTTGTTAGGGTGGGAGTGTTCACTCTAGAAACAAATAAAATCCCAAAAGGAAATCAACTTGGAAATTTTCTATGATGATGTCAACCTAAGACTTAGAAATTTTTAGACTTGTGAAAAGGCTTACATTAAGCAAGATAAGTAGCCTAGAATGCAATTCAAAGGAAATCCATAGCTCAAATCAGAGGTTTTTAAAAAGGAAAATAATTTTATAACTTAAAATATTTGGCATGCATGATTGCTTTAAGAAAAAGGTTCTCAAAACTCCTAGATAAAAGAAGTTAGGCTAGAACTATTATATTCAAAGGAGGTAAAAAACAACCACTCTAGCAAAACATAACTAAAATATCCTATAAATCATGACCACTAGATAAATGATAGAGGATGTGTTGAATGTGCAAATATGTTGAGGTGCTAGATCATCCTAGGCTATGCATTATAACTTCATTTCTAGCTGAGTGAAAACTATAAAATAGAGGAATGCTCCTCATTATAAAGGGTTTAATATTTCATGGTTTAATTGATGTAAGTTGTATGTTCATATTGTTATAATGTAATCAAGAGCTATAAATGACTTCTTCTAGTTGAAATGTGTAGAATTATTTATTATAATGATATTGCACTTTTAGATATATATGTTTATTCTCTAATTGATATTTGATTTGTTAGGCTTGAAGTTATTTGACTTATTTCAATTGATAGTTGAAGTAAGATCTAATAGGTTTGAATTTGTTTGAATTTTTTCAATTAAAGTGATTAGAATATTAGATTGATATGGATCTAATATCTAGATTAAATTTTTATTGATCAATAATATATATTTATAGGCACAATACGCTAGTTACAAAACCATGGTTGGGTAAAAACACGAGCCTAAACCAATAAGTGGGTAGGTATGAAGATAAGAGCATATTAAATGTTACAAGCCTCTAGGAGATGGATATTACCACATATGTTATATAGAAGCATAATATTTAATATGATGAGCACTACCTTGCCATGTTTACCTATATAAAAGATGCTTATTATATTATATTATATGCTTCCTAATCATTTCTCCCCACCATAGAAGCCTTAGAATACTTTTACAAAATAGGAGAAATATATCTAAGGATAAGAGAAATCTAAAAAATGAGGGATCTAGTGAGCATGATGCAAAATATAATGTAGAAGATATGTGATGTACTTAATGCGGTGTTTTCTTTAGAAGTCTTGCTTATGAGACAAGCTAAACATCTAAAATCCACTAAGAGAAAATATTTGCTAGGGGGTAAATATAACTCTAATGGTATAATTACTTAGGTTATTGCCATGATCACATAAAAAGGGTCATGGTCTTATGAAGGAAGAGATAATGACAACTCTATCTGTAGGAGTACCCATGTGATGTTTGTTGATCACATAAAGAAGGGTCATGGTCATGAACATCTCTAAAGATAAATCTATGTGTAGAAGTACCCATATGTAAGGGCCTTCATCTAGAGACTACTTCTAAAATAGTCTTTAATGTCAAATATGGATTGAGGAGTGTTAGGTAAAATTGATAATGCACTCAATGAGACAATTTTTTTATACAAATTTTAATAAAGAGACCCTAAAAAAACCCTAATGGAAGGATTAAAAAAGATAACCCAAATATTCATGAATCAAATAAGAGCCTCAAAAATCTAAATCAAAGGATCAAAAAAGACAACCCTAATCCTCACAATTAGAATGATAAACCCAAACCATGGATTAGAAAATGGTGAATCCAAATCTGAGGTCAAACTAAGAAGTCAACAATAGAAAATTTGATGCACCATAGATTGGATTAGACATTTACAAAACTAAAAAATAATGTTTCTACTGGATTTAGCTTGAAAATATATTTCCAATTAGTATAAATAGGCTCATACTTAGGGAGCATATGATGTTTTGAAAAACAATAAAATAGAGGCTCATTGAGAAAAAAAGAAAAATAGAATTTTTTACCTCCAAATATAATCTTTTTGAAATATTCTTTACCATCAAGAAATATTTTAAAGGAATATTCTTTAGAATATGCATGTATTTAAAATTTATTAGTATGTCTCCTGCATTTCACTTGCATATATTAATTGGAAGGAAAAACAATATAAGGGACTAAAGGATCCCATCCACATCACATGTGGGATAGTAAGATAAATAGAATACCATGTGAGGATGTTATATTTAGATATATGGTATCTAGGGTTACTCCCAATTCCACTCTCATAACACTCCTATAGGTATTGTTTTGTGTGATACTAGCCTTGTGTGGAGAGGGTAACTGATGTGTGTGATGCATGGATGATGCATGTGCATGGTAGGGAATAGTAAAAAACATGCAAAATCTCTATGATGTTACAAACTCATAGTGGAGGTTCTACTACTACATAATAATACATCCCTAGGAGTTGAACTAGGAGCTATGGAGACGATGGAATGCATGTTGGGTGCATGGAGCAACATGCAACAATGGCTTATGTAAAATTTTTAGGCATCAAAAGAGGTAGCTAACTCAAGCTCAACCTCTAAATTAAGGGTCATAAAGACTTCGTTGTTTAAGGTTTCTATGGGAAAGGATTTCACTATGTATTTCTAGATGAAATATGTAATGATCGCACATGCAAGATGAGACTAAATGTAGAGGTCACCAATACACATATATGATGGCAATAAAAAAATAGAGCTTGGCCACAACCTTTGAGCCCAATGAACAAATAAATTAGAAACTATTCGTGGGATAGGTATAAGGTGGCAACATGGCAAGCTAGCCAAGCTAAACATGCATGAAAAAATCTAGAGCACATAGTCTACCAGTGTGATAAAACTAGTGTATTTATCAGTTATACATTGACATGGAATTTTAATGTTGAGCATATAATTGGAGTCAATTATATTTGGAGCATCATAAAGGGTGGAATCGACTACCCTGATGGTGGAATTTTACATAGGACTATAACTAAGAAATATAGATGGTGCATGTTGGAATTTTTAGAAGTTGTGTAGGAGTTGAGTTAGCTTTTAGGTAGAGGGCATAGTAGGGTAATGCATAATGGAACATGGTTGTAGTCAAACAATGGAACCTAATATCTATCCATGATGTTGATAGAGCATTCATCACATTATATAATGCTTTGCATTAGGTAGCTTGAAAACTATTTCCATGTAAGATTCCACACTACAACGACATGTGTAGAGATTGGTGATAAGAAACAAACCTATCTAAGAGCTTGTTGAAATGAAAATTTATCAGTAGAGATGGAATGACATATAATATGGTGTATGTGAAATTTCCTAAAGGAAAATTCCCTCTCATAGGGTAGGTTAAACCTACTATTATACCACTAATGTGGATCTAATATTCATTTCAAATTTTCATTGATCATTAATTTGTATTTATAGGCACAATGTGCCAATTACAAAACCATGGTTTGGCAACACCATGAGCCCAAAAACATGAGTGGGTAGGTAATAAGATAAGAGCATATTAAATACTACAAGCTTCTAGGAGCTGGATATTGCCACATGTATTACCATAAAGTATATTATTAATGTGATAAGCACTACCTTGCCATGTTTACCTATCTAGAAGGTGTTTATTATTTTATATTATATGATCCCTTATCATGGATGTTGTGATGTCTAGGTATACTATATTTTTTTCATACATTTAGTTGAGGGTTGATCTATTAGGATTTGCTTATAGTATATGGTCAATGCTCATTTATATGGAATGTGTGTTGTTACATAAGCTCCAACTGTATTAATATTTCTCTCTATCCCTACTCTTCTCTCAACCCTATTCCATTTTTTATCTTTTGCTTTTTTATAAGAGTAGGATTTAGATAAGGAATTGGTTTCTCTAAAGGTTGACTTAGAAGCAACTCTAATTCATCTGATATTGACCTTAGTCTAGGAAGCATATTTCATATTAGGTAGATAAAAGGATCAAGAGTTTTTGGTATGCCTAGTGGGACTAATCCAATCCAATTTGACCCACAAAGAAGCATAAATGGGATGGATCACATCAATTTGTCCCAATTAGAAGTTAACAATTCAAAATATTATCAAATCTAACATCAACTTTGTGCCTTAAGAGTTTTTAGAACACCCAATGGGACTAATCAATATCATCCCATAGAGTTGATCTTATGAAGAAATATTACTAGATGTTCAGGATGACTATGAAGATCTTGGTCTCATAAGTGGAAAATTTCATTCACCTAGCAACTCCACATCCAAAATAACCCAAGAAAATTTAGAAACTTCAATGGAATAAATGGATTCAAAATATTATGATCATAATATTAAAGGTAAATAATCTCAAAGAACCCTTACAATTTTCTAATTTTATAACTTTTGGGGCATCCAAAAAATGAATATCACTATCACCCATTTGGACCTTCTCTTTCCAAAGTATTACTCCTCTAAAGGCCATATCTCCATAACCACCTATTATATTCCCACCTAGAACCATGGTTGAAATAATCTACCTTGGATGGAATAGTGTTAGATCTCTCAACTTGTAAAATATTCATGATATTCCATAGGCTACACTCAAAGCCTTACCCTCATATGATGGTAGTGAGAAAACTACTTATCACATTGCCAAGATATAGCTACTTTAACTACTATGCATAAAATATTTCATAAAGATGTAATTTTGATATTGTTAGACCTATCCTTTAGAGGTAAGGTATTGGCTTGGTATCACTCTTTAATAGAAACTAGCATTAGCACATGGGTTGAATTGATTGAGCACTTTATCCTAGATTTAAATGATGTAAGGGATTCCTTTTCACTCCTCACTCAGTTTACTTCCATACAAAGGCATCCTTAGGAGAACATCATAGATTTCAATATCTAGTTTAGCAATACATGGAAGATAATCCCTCAAGAAATAATACCTTATCAAGATCAAGATTACATTTACTATCTCCATGCTTTCATTTCAGAATTAAACTTGTAAATTCGATAGTCAAATGAGATAAGATTTCCTCAAATTTTCCAAGTAGTTTTTGTAGTAGAGAATGCCCCCATATCAATAAAAGTGGTCAAAGATATACCTATGGTGTTGCATAAGATATTAGAAGTCACTATGATCTAAGAATGAAAGTGATCAATCTTACTTCTATATTTGGGCTTTGTTTATCAATATAATTCATAGTTAATCTTGGAGGATGCATATTTTTGGATTACACACGTATAGTAATTACATACAAATGTAGGAAGGTGAGGATATATGTGGAGAATCCAATCCCTTACCACATATAAAGGCTAGAATATGAAAATGTTAATCTAGTTGAACATGACCTAGAATGCTTTGAAAATATGATTGAGGGTCTTTATATAGAAGATGAGTTCACTAATACCAGAGGAGGAACTTATTGCATACTTGAATAAGACATCTAAAAGCTTTTGGAAATCATAAATAAGGTACTATTGAAAATAGACATGTAGAGGCTTCAAAACTTTGGTTTTATCTAGTTTGGACATTGTTGATTTTGATATGAAAGGAAATATTTAAAAATTATGGCATAAAAAAACATGTGAAACTCTTGTACCATAATTTAAATAAGTCATTATATAACATAAAGAAAATATTTAAATAAAAACTATATTGCTAAAAGGCTATTGGCTAAGGAAGGTAGCAACATTAAGGGGAGAAGTGGATCAATGTGCTTGAAAGAGCTAAATATTTGAAAAAAGTATTTTAATTATAGTTGGAATCATCCACAAGCATAGATACATTAACACATTTATATAACTTGCAATTAAGAAAAGCTTATAAAAAGTGTCCAATAGATTTGTAGAGCTCACTAAACGTATTTTAGCACTTAGCCATTTTGTGAGTAGAATTCAAAAGCAATTGCACTTATCACTTATCATGAAAGCTTTGCAATAGCAACCATGGATTCCAAGAAGTTTATCAAATTCCTAGGAAATATTGTTGATCCAATCTTGACCATCAAAGCAAAAAATATAAGAGACATAGCAGAGAAGAATACCACAAGATTCTTAATGTGTCACTAGGCCAAATGTTCCTAGTAATTCTTCGGGAAATTCATGCCTAGGATAGTACATCCTTAATCAAATCCGGTCCAAGTAGTAGTTGAACAATATCATGAAAAGTATTAGACTATAAGAAATGTTACTAACTAGGTACTTTTCTCCCTTAAGCCTAAAATTTTTATGATAGCTTTTATTGGAACCATTTCTTCTTGTGTGCCTAATGCATTTAATATATATGACCAAACAACCTATTATATTAATAGAATAATACCCTGGCTAGATAGCTAATTAGTTAAACCTATAATAACCTATCCTAAAAGTTTGATTCTCTTGGTTAATTTTTAGGTAAATGCCCATAAAATATTTTTGATTCTAGCTATAATTTTTTGCTTAGAATTTAGCAAGGTAGTGTATGATTTTCAATATCTATGGACTATGCTATTACTAACCCCAAAATTATCATCTATTTTAAATGATATCTATTCCTTAGATCTAAAATTCGTAAGTAGCTAGCAAAGTTTAATCAGGTAGAATTTTTTTGATATCCCTCCTACCTAACCTAGATTTTATTATTTTGCAAAGAAGAAATATTCTTAGGATTCAATATTTAAAATAGAGTTAATGATGGATGATGCTTTCCATAATAGGAAGAATCACTCCTTAGTCATGGAACTGATATTATTTCTTGATGAGGATGAGTACTTGCCAAATCTATAAAACCGTTACAATGGAAATGCCCTCAAGGTTCGTGGAACCATATTATAATGGTGATCATGGATTATTTCATTTTGGACTCTAATAGGGACATGTTATGTATTTTTCATGTTATATTACTAAACCAGCTGAGGTGAAATCATCTAATCAACATTCTATTATTTTTGATCCATTTCATGGAAAAATCAATGACAGATGTTAGGAGAGGGAGAGGGTCAGACCCAAGTATGTGGTTATGGTAAAAGGGAGGATGGTGGACAAGAACCTATCCTAAATTAAGAGTCAAAAATTAACTTGAGTCTTTGATCCTCCACTGGTCTCCTACAACTCTTCTTCCAGTGACTCCTCAAAGTCTACTTCTGAGGATCTCAAGAGTCCCATTATCTATCCTAAGGAGAAAGTCATTGGAGGTGTTTTGGTTTCATCTAAAGGAATTAGAAGAGGGAGGTCTAGGAGGTCCAAGCATCTATTTTCTATTTCTATCAAAGTTGAAATGTCTCCTATCAATGTGGATATGTTGGATTCTGAGGATCATTCTCCAGCGATGAAGAAGAGAAAAATGTTGGAGGAATAAATTGAATTTAAAGAGGATTCTCCTGCACTAGTGCCTTATACTTCCAATAATATCATATCCTTCCTTAGTAAGATGTAAAATAAACATCAGTCCCAAATTGGGTCTTTACAAGTGATATTTTTATTTATTGAAGAGATTTAGGACATGATGCATCTTTAGCATGGTGAACTGAGAACTTCCAAAAAGGATATGGGGACACTAGAAATGAGTCTCCCAAAGTTTAATGTTTAGATATAGTAATTTTTCTTGGTCATATCAGTGTTGAATGGTGGTCCTAATATTCTACCCCTTTTATAGATGATGTGATCCTAATTTGGGGTGGTTCTTCCTTTTGATTGGTTGGTTGGTTTGTAAAAGTAGCTTTTGATTCTGGTTTTGTTGGTTATTTTTGTTAGGGTATCTTGGGCTTGGCCATGGGATATCTTTGTTTCTCCTTTTTTAAAAGGTTTTGGGACCCTTTCAAAAATCCTTCTTTTAACATATAAAAAAAAAGAGTTGATGATGGGATAGTTTTATTAGTAGTAGACTACACCCCAACCCTTTAGATGTCTAACTCTCTTTTAGATTTCAACAAGATTTTTCTTGGCCTTGATATTTATTTTATAAAGGGAGAGATTCCCAAATTTTCAAAAAAATCAAAGGCTCATTTACAAACAACTAATTCAAAAATCAAATATTGGTACTTCATACCATAATGCACCATAATTAGAGTATATGGATTTATTGGAGAGCCAAATTTTCTACCTCATTATGTCATAGAATGGCCTTTTGGCTTAGAATTTTGTTGCTAGATGGACTAAGTAGGATGCACACTTAATTTCCTAGGTGCAAAAAGGAACTTTGTACCCCTTGCTTTTGAGCTACAATCTAATTACTCTTAAGTTCCAAAAAATGGTCAATATACTAAAGTATATGCTTCTTAGCATGTACCTAAAAACCATGCTATATAGGTGAAGCTATGACCCATATGGTATTCTAAAGGCCTTCCTTGAAAAAATGAATAAAAGACTCCTACTTTTGAGCATACTTCAAGTTCAAATGTGGAAAAAAATAAAAATCTAGTAGAATAAGAGGGAGTTGTAGAAAAAGTAGAAATAAAATATGAATGTTCCCATGGAGGAGGTTTTATGAGAAGAAAAATAATTATGATCCTGAGCATAACTCAAGCAATGTTCTCAAAGACAAAAGAAAAATAAAATGGTGGAAAAATAAGTAGACTAAAAATAAAATCCAATAATGGTGGATTTTTTGTTGTGAGATAAGCGCATAAGGATTTGGATTTCACATAAATTCTAATCAACAATTTGAGGAAGCATTTGATAAAGATCCCCAAAATTAATATGAGTAGAGGAGTGACTATGCGACCCAATACATTTCATAATAATACTTGGAAGAAGAAATCAACTCCTTGGTATAATCTAAACAAGCTCTAGATGTCACCACTTCAAGTTAGCAACAAGCCCCACCATCCCCTTTAGTCAAAGAGTTGGTTCATTAGACATACACTATAGGTATTAGTATGATGGTAAATATAGGTTATATTGGTAGTGGCCTAGGCCTAAAAAAATTTGTACCATTAAATCCTCCTCAAGCATCATTTGATAGGGACCATGATAGACTATGTGTTGAAACTCTTCAAGATTTTCCCATGAAAGTCCTAGTCTCAAAATTCCTAAAGCACCATGAAAAAAACCAAAAGAAGGTAACAAAAAAAAATTAGGGTCTCCTTTGAAGCATAAAGGTCTATAAAAAAAGAATACTAAGGTCTAGGTGATACCCCCTGGGTTGAAAATCTTTCTAAAGCAACAACATAAGGACCAAGTATGTTATATCCACCCTCTTATTCTCCTCTTTACTTTGTCCTCTCCTCAGTCTACTTTTCCACCTCCTTTTCCTTCTCATCCATATCTATCAAAAGAGGCACCCATTGAGTCATCTCCTAAATTAGTTACCACTTTTCCACCCCTTCACACCTCTCAAAATCCTATACTTTCACCTTCCCCATCCTTTGGAGTTCTCTAAATTATTATTTCCATATCTTCAATTGCCTTTATGTCTCACACACCTGTTTCATTCTCCCTTTACCATATATTATAGTCTCCTGGTAGTAATAATCTAAATGCAATTCTTGTAGTCATTAGCTAGTGTACAAGCTTATATTAACAAGAAGAAACAACAAATAGAACTAGATACTATGCCAAAAAGGATAATAGGCATGATTGAACCTAAGCACAGAAAACATATTATGGCAATAATGACTCCCAATATGTCTAGGATAGCATATCAAATGATAAAATCTAATTATCAAATATCTATAAATTCAATAGATACAACTAGGGTACCAATCGGGGATAAAGTTCAAATAGAACTCGCATACTTTGATGTGGTGTATATATATGAAGTCCAAATGATGGCTAAGTATCACAAATAAAAGGAAAGAGTAGAGTGGTTGTCCAATAACCTTGATTAGAAAAAATATAGGGAAAAATCTAAGGAATCAAATACATTAGCTATAAGAGAGTCTCAATGAGGTCTTGAGATTAAAACAATTACAAGCTAAGGATGCTAAGAACCAAAATTTACAAAAAATATTGCAGAACTTATAGAAAGAGCTCACTATATTTAAATCATAAATCCAAGCCTTTTGCCATATGCATGCCAAATAATTAATAAGATATGTTGGATTAAATTTTTGAAGTTGTTTAAACCTAACCTTAAAATTTGTTATTTATTTCTAGAAAACAATTTGAGTGCAAGATAAATTCAATGTCATAGAGAATAATATTACTAAAAAAATCTATAAATTAATTTCATTGTGGATGCACTAAATAAACCCTTTGACCAACAATTTTCTTTAGAAAAATATAGGGTGGTAATGTACCAGATGGTGACAAAGGTCATTGAGTGGGTGCAAACAATAAACTAAGTATATGAGGCTCTTAATTGACTCATTGCCATTGGGAACAAGGTTTTGAGAAAAAACAATAATTTATGATGAAATCCCATTGCTCTACAAACCATATGACCATCCTTATTCTATGGACGAGATAAAATAAATTTTTGATATGGTAGTTGAAGATCTAACCAAGTTTTTTGATTGGATAAATTATTATGATGAAGGTAGATTGTTTGATTTTTAAAATAAGTTGGTTGCACTACATATCAAGTTGGTAGAGCTCATGAAACAATATGAAAGACCTTCATATAAGAAAATTTTTGATTTAACATCTCTTCATGAGAGGTCTAAAAGAATTTAGGCCCCAACACAGTAATTGGGATAAAGCCAAGCATATTTTAAGTTTACAAGATGAAGATACTACATTTGACATGGATGAAAGACATGGCCCTATATTAGAAGGAGAGGATTCATAGATGATAAAGCAATACTTTGCATCCCAAGAATAAGGCCATCTTGGTTTAAAATTTTGTTAAGAAAAAATCCCCCAAAGGTGCCAATAATGTAGTTAAATCCTTTGCCAACATCCAAGTCTATAGTACCAAACTTGTCTCTATTATTTATTTTCAAGTGTAAAGAGCTTCTATGGACTCATCGTTATTTTTATAGAAACTTAATTCTTTCAAGTTATTTTTGTAGATAGAAAGAAGTTTGAGGCTTGAAATTGCTTAAAAGCTACTCATTCATTTAAGCCAAAATCTTTGGCCTAGAGTAGCTTCATATTCTTCAAGGTGGACTTTCAAATTCTGAGTCACTAGAAATTTTCCATGGTGATGTTAGGAAGCCAAAACCTTTTGGTAGAGATTTCAACAAGGCACTTAAAATTATCTAGTCTAATGAGAAGTTGTTAGGGTAGGAGTGTCCGCTCTAGTAACAAATGAAAGCCTACAAGAAAAGTAAGCTAAAATATTTTTGTGATGATTGTGGGTCAATGTGATTTTCCACATTCACAAGTCCTTGAAAGTCAGTCCAAACTATAATTTTTCTATGATTTTGTTGAAATTTTGCTAAGGCAATATTCTAGAAGTATGACTAGGAGTATAATTATTGCATAAGTAGGTGAAAAAAGACCCAAATCCATCAATACAAGGATAAATTCTAGAGTGGACAAGTCTTTTAAAAATGGCTAATATTATTTACAAGCCATAAATACAAATGTGGCTGGCTAGGTTTGGAAAATGACTAAATTTAAAAAGGTGCTGGTAACACCAAAGTTTAAAATCAAACAATTCTAGACTTTTCAAGAACTGACATCACCCAAACCTTCAAAAAGTTTAGGAATGCCAAAATATGGAATAATACAATTCCAACGTTCTCAAGTGATTATGTCACTAAAATATTTCATGGAGTCTAGGCCCAAAAGAAATATGAACCTAGGATTTTCAAGCGCTTATGTCAAATTGAATTCCATGAAATTATAGGATGGTAAAAGACTAAAATGAAATTATCTTGAGATTTTCAAGTGATGATGTCATGCCAAGCCTCAAAATATTCTAAGAAAGCATAAGCCTAAAGAAGCAAAACACAAACCTAGAAGACTTGAGCCCATGTTTTCTAATGATTGATATCATCTAAACTCCTTTAAAATTTTGGCCTCACCTTTGATGCTCCTATTGTAGCCAAAAGATCCCAATTATGCTTCAACACCCCTACAATGAGTGGAGAGCTACTAGACTTGTCCCTTTCATCAAGATCATGCATGTTAAAATTTTTAAACTTCCAGACACTTCTCAACAACTTAAAGCAAAACTATTGAGATAAAAGCCACATCATTGATAGTACATTGTAGTGGCTAAGCATGGTTATAGAAAATTATAGCCAAGGATCCATGGATTTGCTAAAGATATGTGGATGCCAAGATTGAGGAAGAGATTTAAACTGACCACATCACCATAATAGAATTTGAGTGATTAATCTATGTTGATTGATACAAAGTAATAAAATAGCATTCACACCCCATGAGCATGTAGGGCAAGCTATTTCTAATAGACCTATAACAAATTTAATTGTAATGATTGGGCTATAAGATTCATTTTAAAATTATAAATAGATTGATTCACCTCAAAATGGGGATCATTTCTTTAAAATTTTCTTGTTATATGATGTATACTTTGCTCTATGATCAATTGAAGTAAAATGGTGTTGGCCTCCATTGGAGATAGCATTTTCATATTTTTATATGAATATGAATTATGTACCTTAATGAAATTCTATTTAATGCTTTATGAATGGTGAATTATGTTAAGCAAATTTGGTTGTAATTGTATTGCTATTTGGATTGCCTTTCATGAAGTTCTTGGAATGTTTAAGATGTATAATCTAAGTTGAATGAATCTTGTAATAATTTATTTAATGGCTAGTCTATTAGGACCTTCTTCAACTTGATTGTAAGTGTAATTTTATAGTGTATTTCATTGTTGTTATGGTGTATCCCCTCCATATTCCAAACATTCTCTAAATCCTTTCTCTCTTTCTAACCCTCACATTTCTATCTTTAGTCTTAAACCTTTTATTTGGTTTATTTAGAATTTCAAGGAACTATCCTTCTCCAAAGGTTGAATTTAGGAGAAATCTTAGTCATACAATATTGGTTGTGATATGGGGCCCATTTCACATATTAGGTAAATTTTAGTCTAAGAGATTCTGGTATACCTGATGGGACAAAACTAATTTGGTTTTTCTCACTTTTTATTAAGTAAAAATTTGGTGAAGCTTTACCCTCTGATATCATATTACCTCATCACTTGATGACTTTGTTAAAAAGAATTTTTCCTTAAATACCCAATTGTTGTTCAATCTAAATGCTTATGATCACAATATTAGTAGCCAAAAATCTTGAAAAAGCATTACAATTTCTTGATTTTTTTGGCTTATAGATCTAGATAAGCCTCTCTTGTATCATCTTCCCCTATAATAAACACTAATTCTTTGTAGACTTGTTCTCTAGAATTTTTGATAACCCTAGTTTAAAAAACCATGGCTAGATAAATATTCTTGACTGGAATAATATTGAACTACTTAACCTAGAAAATATCAATCAAAATCCCCAAAATATGCTCAAATATCTATCAACCTATGATGGTATCGATAAAATAGACTATGAACATTGTCAAGATATGGTTGCTTTGGCCACTATTCACAACATTAATTATGAAGATGTTATGATCAGACTCCTTGCACTATCATTAAAGGTAAAATATTATACTATACCAAACTCTTGAAGATAGAAGCATACACTCATGATCTAAATTAAATAAACCATTTATTCAAGAATTTAATAAATTAGTAGATCCTTTTTCATCGCTTACACATTTTAGTACTATTTAGAGGTACCATCAAGAAGCTATCATAGACTTTAATATCAAGTTTAGTAGGACTTTGAGAAGTATCCCCCAATAAATTTGACAATTAGGTCCTCATGCATACATCCATTACCTCTATGCCTTTACTCTAAACTTAGGTCTATAGATTCAAAAACAAACATAATGATATTCCCATAAATCTACCAGGTTGCAATAGCTATAGATAATGGACTACTATCTATAGGGAAACTTCCTCCTAATGTTGTGATGCCATGTTTCCCAAAAATTATCTAACCTCTATAAGAAAACAAGCTTTCGGTCACACCCATACCTCTGTTAGCTCCAATTTCTACACCTAAGGTGTTACCTTTACCTCTGGTAACCCTATCTACATTGTTTGCAACCAAGCCTAAATAATCTCCAAATATGCAATAAATACTAATGAAACTCAAGAATCAAAGTTAAAATTTGATATGTAGAGAGAATATTTAATGGTTACCATTCCAATAGATTCTCTTATGTAACTAAAATATTTAATGGTTACCTTCTACAAGAAATAATTTTAGAAAATCCAATGTTGTATATAGTAATAAAGAGGAAGGACCATCTACTTCTTCATTAGATGAAAGCTAGTAGTTATTGGTCTGCAACAACCCACATAATGCAAATACATGTATGATCTATTAGTATCAAGCTCAATTAGCAGTAGTAGAGAAATTCAAGAAATCATAGAAGGGTCTATGGCACCCAAACCAAATTATTCTTACACAATATCCCTTAGAATATGAATGAATATCAGTTTTGATAATTTTAGGTAAGAATCCTTTGCAAGTGGACCCTCATAAATTGGATCCTTTCAAGGTACCAAAACAACCATAGAAAAATCCAAAGAGAGAGCAAACTTAGCCTAAACACAAGAAGGTCCAACCTTAGCCAAAGTAGAAGAAAGGGCAACTAAGGATATAGCAAACAAAAGAGATAAAAAAGACTCAAGAAGATCCTGAATAACAAGCTCATAATAAGCTTTAATATCCCTTTGTGACAAAAATGTTAAAGACGAGAAGCCGCCCAAGATTATAAAAAAAATTTGATGAACCTAACAAAAAGAATTAGGAGTAGTCAAAGCAATTGGGATTCAATATTATTGAAGAATTAAATAAAATTCCTAAAGCAAACATGAAAAATGCTTTGATGATTCCCAAATAAATTGACCTCCTCAAAGCTTCATTGATAACTATTCATTCTAAAAGTATATCATACCCATAGCTCAATTTAGGTCAAATTCAGCCTATTTCCATAATGGATAAAATTTGGCCATATCCCTTCTATATGTCTCTATGCATGGAAGGATGGATTGTGCATAATTGTATGGTGGACTCTAAAGCATCAAATACTATCATATCAAAGGTAGTATGTGAAGCTATGGGAATGGAGTATACCCAGTTGAGTCCCAAAGTCTTGCAACTAGATGACACTCTAGTCAAAATAGATGGGGTAATAAAAGATATACCAATGGTGCTCATAAAGTGCTAGAAGTGACATACATACAATAAGTTGTGGTAGTTTATCTTGAGCCATATTTAATTCTTTGCCTTCAAGGAAATTCATATCCAATTTGGGTGGCTACTTATCCTTAGACTATTAACATATGGTGATTCCACACAAAGGTAAGAAAGTGAATATTTATGTAGAAAATCCAAATACCTATCACATTGAAAGAATTGAGGTAGATTGTGTCAACTTGATAAATGATGAGATAGATCCCCTAGAAATAATCATAGAGGAGTTGTATATGGAATATGATTTCTCCCTTAGATATTTCAATGCCATGATTAATATTGGATTGGGTACTTATTATATAATAAATGTTGAAGCAAAAAAAAACTAGCCTTGTCAAACCAATTACTCTATAAAATAGAAGTTTGGAAGCTCTATTTTGATGGATCCAGATGCCAGAATGGTACTAGGGTTAGGGTGGTGTTGATATCTCATTTAGAGGGAATAAATAAATTTTCATATAGATTGACATGTATCTGCACCAATAATGCAATCAAATATGAGTATCTATGTATTAGTCTAATGAAAGCAGATAATATGGGAATTAATTTGCTATCAATTTTTGGTGACTCAAATTTGGTGGTTAATCAAATCATAGAAAGGTACAATATTCAATACTATTACTTGAAGGTATACCAAAATAGGGTGTGGGATCTAATGGAAATATTTGCGGCATTTAACATAAAAGTAGTACCCAAGAGTCAAAAAAACATTATTTGATGCATTAACCTCTTAAGGGGTAAAATTTGACCCATTTACTAACTATTGTTAAAAAAAAAAAGTGGTTAAAATAGTTTTTAGACCATCTATCCCAAATAAAAATACTTTCTGGTAGGTATTTAAGAATGATCAACAAATAGTTGATTTTTAAACTAAATAAGTAGTTTATGTAGCACAACTAGAGGCAAGATACATCATATTTACAAATAAGAGGTAATTTAGCTAAAAAAGAATCATATTCCTAAAGGGATGATTACTCTGGAAAACTTGTTTGATAATAATGATCGATCAACTAGTCAAAAAATAAAAATATATGAACAAGAGTTTAAGGAAGTTTAGATCAAGCCTAGAAATAATATGAAGGTCAAAGCATTCTACTCTAAGAAGGATATAAATGAGCTTATATCATTGTGCAAAGAGTATCAAGACATAATAGCATGGAGCTATGATGATCTTAGGGTTTACAATAGGAATGCCATCTAATACACTATAGAAATACTACCTAATGACAAGCCATTTAGGTAGAAAAAAAGGATGGTGAACCCTAGATTGAGCCCATAATATAATAATACCTCTTGAAATGGCTTAATTCTAAGATTATCTATCCAATCAAGCATTCTACATAGGTGGTAAATCTAGTCCTAGTAATAAAGAAGAATGGAGACATTCACATCTGTTTTGATTTATAGAATCTAAATAAGGCATCGTTTAAAGATCACTATCCTTTGCCTCAAATTGATTAGATCATGCAAGTAGTAGCTAGGGTAGAAATATTTTCTTTATTGGATGGTTTTTCTAGTTATAATTAAATATGGGTAAGAGACGAAGATTAGTACAACATATCATTCACCACAACATGAGGTACTTTCACATATTAGAGTATGCTCTTTGTCTCATCTAATGTTGGTTCAAATTTTTAGATGGATATGGATATTTCATGTTGTGATATGATCAATAAGGTAATTATAATATATCTTGATAATATGACAATCTTTTTGCATAACAAGCAATGGTATTTTGATCACCTCAAGATGGTTTTTTAGAAATGCTAGGAATTTGGAATATCACTCAATCCTATGAAATTAGTGTTAATTTTACATGAAGGTAAAATACTAGGGCATGTTGTATTGAAACAAGGATTAGCTATTGATCCAAATTGGGTCAAAGCTATATTAGCACTACCACTTCCCCTCAACAAAATCAACTTTATCCAAAAGTTCATTTTTTTATTTTTATCAAATAGTCAAACCTATGACTAAGTTTTTGAAGAAGGATGCAACATTCCTATGGATGCTAAAAAGGAGAAAAAAATTTGAGGAAATCAAGCAAGCAATATTACAAGCACCCATCTTAGTCAACCTAGACTACAAAAAGGATTTCATTCTATATATCTAAGGGTTCGAGGATAGTTTTGTTGCTATTTTGACACAAAAATATGGGGATCAAGAGGAGAATCCCATAACCTTCTTGAGTCAAATTCTTCATTCTTACTAAAAGAATTACAATTTTATAGAAATATAGGTGTTTGCTCTTATAAAATCACTTAAGAAGCTTTGGCATTGTGTCTTAGAGAAAATGTTGGTTTATGTAGTGCACACGAATGTTAGAATTTTCATCTTCCAAGAGGATTTGGGAGAAAAATGAGTTGGATGGATTACAAATATCCAATAATGTGACATTGAAATATGTCCTACTAAATTGGTAAGAAGGAAAACTCTATGTGACTGGTTTACTTGTATAGTTGATTCAAAACACAACTTGTGTATAAAATATTACAATGACATTGATGCTAATGGGTATGAGTAGACAAAAAAGGAAGATTGAGTAGCAAAATTGACTACACAATTTCAATCAAGTATGTTTCTAGGAGGTTTGAATTTATGTCAAAGGAATAGATACAAACTATAGGCTTTGAACTATATTTTATTAGAAGGGTTATTTAGATTTTTTTTATGGAGTTCTTTGATGCATCCAACTAGAATAGGTAAAGAAAGTACTAGAAAAATTTCATTATGGCTTCTCTAGATGACACTATTTAATATAGACCAGTATAGCTAAAATACTATAGATTGGATACTACTAGCCCGTTGTATTTATAGATGCCTTCAAAGTTGCCAAAGCTTGTGAAAAGTGCCAAAGATCTTTTAGTATAAGGAATCTAGCACTTTTCCTACATCCAGTTATTACAAAGGAGCCCTTTTAATAATGGGGTATTGATTTCACTAATTTCATTAATCCCAACTCAATTTCCAAAACATAATTTTATCTTAATTGCAATAGATTATTTTACCAAGTGGTCTAAAAAAATAGCTATAAAAATAGTTGATCATGAGCTATTATTGAATTCTTGGAAAAGTTAATAATGAGATTTGGCATTCTAGCAACCATAGTGATAGATAATGGGCTTTCCTTCATAGGTGCTAAAATCATAGAATTTTCAAGTAGATATGACATCTATCTAAAGGCCTCTTCCCAATGTTATCCAAAAGGAAATGGACTACCAAAGTATATTAATAAGAACCTACTAAGAATTATTAAAATAATAGTTGGGGACAACCAAAGGAACTGACAATTAATACTAGATCATACCTTGTTGGTAGACCATATAATAGTCAAAAAATCTTTGAATACTTTATCATATTCCTTATTTTACAATAAATAAGTTGTTTTACCTCTACATCTAGAATTGCTAGCAATGAAGTTGATAGATAAAAGGGAATTCCCTAATGTAGAACCAATAGAAGCTGGAATCACAAAGTTGCTATTTTTGGAAGAATAGAGAGAGAACACCTATAATATTTTTTGGGAACACCAAGCAACTATAAAACAATGGTTTGATAAGAAGGCTTCACCCTAGGATTTACAAATCAATGATTTAGAGTTAAAGTGGGATGAAGACATAACGAAGCCATAGAAGCATTAGAAGTTTGATTTATTTTGGTTTACCCCCTATTGAATTACTGCAAAAAATGACTATAATGCATTTGAATTAAAAAACACTAACAACCAAATTTTATCAATTCTGATAAATGACCAACATTTGAAGCACTTCATGTGAAAGAAAGTGTTGCTAAAATTCTATTATACATACATAGATATGCAAAATATTATGACATGGCAATTTTGAGTTACAAAAATCCAATTGGTTACAATAAAAGCTGGTAGGCAACACTATTTTGAAATAAAGTATGATCATTTGTAAAAAAAATGAAGTCATATTACTTTTGGCAAGCATGCCAACACACTTACATATTTCAAAGGATTGTGGAGGTCAGTTCAAGAAAAAAGCAAGGTACATGCATCCATAATATTATCTACACTAATAGTCAATCTTGCATTATAAAAGAATAATCCTAAAGGCTTATTGCAACATATTATTAAGTGATTCAACTTTTTCTAAGCTAAAGTACTCCAAAGGTAACCAAGTCTTTCTAAATTAGAAGTATAGATAGTTTGTGCATGAGCATTAGTTGTTGCTTATAGTAAGTTGAATTTTGTTAGTCGATATAAGGGAAGTTTAGTATCCATGGCCAACAATTTCAAGACTCCCTCCAAGAAAAAGGAGAGTACCCAAAAGAAATTTGGGAAAGAAAAAGGTTTAAAAAGATTCAAAAGTGCTCCAAGACTACATGTGAAAAATTTGATATATAGTTCTTACCTTAAAATAAAAGCATAAAATCCTTAGGGATACAACAAAGTAGAAGGCCCTTAAATTCTCACTTAGTAGCATAGGTGTGATCACATTTCAATAATTTTTGCCATCATATATACCCAAGTTTGTGCACCACTATACAAAACTAGTATGAGTAGTGGAAAAGTACTACAGTCCCCAAACTAGAGCAGTCCAAGATGCAATAGGTTAGGTACTTTTTTATCTTACATATAAAGCTCTCATTAATGCATTTATAATAGGTGCCTACCCTGAGGTGTCCTCCCAATATTTTAGTGTTCAAAGCCAAAGAAAATTTTATGAAAGTATATATCTTAGATATGGTGGTAAAAAATTAAAAAATTGGCTTGACCAAAAACTACACCATTCCCCACCTAGTTAGAATCTTCTAAAGTGCTCAATTCTACTTGCTAAATTCAATTACCTAGAAATTTTATACATTTTAGTTATAGTTTTTGGCTTGGAAACTAAAAAATATGTCAATTTTTACCAAATAGCCATAGCCTATGCTATCACCAATCCTAGAAATTATGATATGATCGACCCCAACCCCCCTGAGCACCCTATTTTATTTAAATGGGACTAATTTCTATGTGTAAGAATACATGAAAAACTAGTGGAATTACACAATTCAAAGCATAGAGTATTTATATACCCATCACATTTAGCTTGGCTATTATTATACTATACAATAGATATAATTCCATGGTCATTAGTAACCAAGTAGAACAAGAAAGGATACTACCTATCACTAGTGGACTAGGCACACATAATCAAGACCTTTAACTCCTATTATGAGTTTAATAGACAATTCTTGGGTTCAACATTGAAACACATATATAGATAAATTCCCAGGATATCTCAAGAGGTAGTAGAATGACTTTGCACCCCTCAATAGGATTTTGGAGACTAGTACTTCTTAAAATAGGGCACTTAAATAAGTGTATATGGTTTCAAGGGAAGCCCCTTTCTACTTTCCCATTATACCACAAACTAGACTTTTGGTATGTATTTTTTCCTATAGGTAGATGAGATGAATACAAAGTATGGAAAAAGCGTCAATGAGGTGGGTACATATGAAGTGCCATTATGTTTTGATCTAATCACACTAATTGGCAAGGACAAGATCAAGAACTAGAATATAGACTTAGACACATCAAACTACAAGTGGTGCCACATAAGTGGAAGTATAACCCAGAGGAAAAATTCAAAGCTAAACTGACAAGCTTAAATAGATCCAAACCATCGATATTCAACCTATTAGAAATATTGAGTTGTCATTGATGTCAAAGGGTGCATGGTATTCAAGATAGAAATATTCTTCAAGGATGAGAAGTTCACAAGGTTGGACAATAGATCAACTATGTCAAAAAAGGACTTGGGTGAATAGCAAGCAATGGATAATTATTCAAGGCAAGGTATATCTCAAAGTAAAGGATTATAATATTTAGATATCATATTTAAATATTATAAAGAGAAGTTTTAAAAGTTGCTTGGGTCAAAAAAAGGGATTTAAAAGTGGGACCAAGGATGGACATATTTAAATATAAGAGTTTAAAAGGTTAAATATTTAAATCTTAGATTTAAATATTATAACCATAAAATATTTGAAAAGAAAAGGCGCCAAACATTATTGAAGAAGTGATAAATTTTGAAAGCAAAAATTGAGCCGACTACCTTGGACAATTCGAAGCACTTTAGGAGGCATATAAATATGTGATAATATTTCACCTTTATGAGATGCACGAAATCAAATTATTCCTGCATGAGTGCGAACGATAGAAGAGAGGAGGAAGACAACAAAAATTTTCAAGGCAGCGATAGACAAAGATAAAGGATACATCATGCGCTTTTGGTTTCGTTCATTGGGGTAGCCCAACCGGTTGTTGGCTATGCATGGAGCACTGCTAGGCAGAAGGTCAAGGGGTCGAAACCCCTCGATGCCATTTTGTTGTGTGATTTGATGGTTGTTTGAGGCAGAGATAGGTTTAAATATTTTGGGCACCCCTTTTGTTTCACCAATCATGGTAGCACAGCTGGTTACAAGCGCTTGGGAAAGCGTTGCTATTCGTGAGGTCAGAGGTTCGATTCACAATAGTGCATAAGGTATTTAAATTTTATTTTATTAAGTCTTGATTTAGGAGAAATAAGGGTTAAGGTGCTAATTTAATGTTATAATTTTTGCACATTAGTGAAAAGGGAGAAATAAGGTTTTGTGGTGATAGTGTAAGGTGTCATTTGGAAAATTAATATAAGTGTTGTGATTTCTGAAATTAAATAATAGGAGAAATAAGGATTGAGGTGTTAACATAAAGGTTTTATTTTAAAAATTATTAAAAGGAGATATAAGGGTTTTGTTATTAATAAAGCTTTATTTTTGTGAGTTTAAAAAGGGATATAAGGTATTATTATTTTTAAGCTTTATTATGCACATTTTTTACAAGGGTTTTTAAATGTGAATGATTTGATATCTATTCAAGAAAAAGATATTTGCTAACCAATTTTGAAGTGGCAAAAGAAAAGAAAATTATTTTTGTCAAGACAAGCACATGCAAAAGAAGACTATCATCATTGAGGTAGATTTAGAGGTATGGTGATTTAATTCCTTTCTCAAGGGTGGTTTTGTTTGAGGAAAATATTTTTGATGTCATATGGTTGGAGGTATAAGGATTGATTTGATGTGCATTAGTTTTGATTGAAATTGGAGTAAATGTGCAAGAGTTATAGGTCAGATTTGTGAGTAAACTTGTGCATTGGTTTTGATTGATATTGGGAGTAAATGTGCAAGGGTTATAGAATAGATTTGAAAGCAAAAGTTGTGCATTGTGTATGATTGGGAGTAGATGAGCATGGTAGATTTATGGATTGTTATATTTGGTTTTGGGTATAGATGAGCATTGTTTGTATGCAATATTTTGGATCAGATTTGAGTAGGTTTTGTGAGCATATTTGAGTAGAGTTGTGAGTAGGATTGAGTAAAATTATGAGTAGGTTTGAGTAGGTTTTGTGAGAAGATTTGAGAGATTAGAGTTTTTGAGAGATTTGAGCAATTATGAGCAGGTTTTGGAGCAGATTAGAGTAGAGGGGATTGGTGTCTCCTATGGATAGAGGTCCATGAACAGAGAAAAGGGGATAGGTGTCTCCTATGGATAGAGTTCCACAAATATTGTAATAGGGAATTGGTTCCCACAAAATTTGTTGAGAAATTTATAAGAAATATTTCTCCATGGATGTAGCCCACATTGGGTGAACCACATTAAATATATGTCTCTCATGTGTGTGATGATTTGTGCATTATTTCATTATTACAATTGATATTATTGATGTTATCATTTGGATTGAAAAGTGAAAAGTTTTATCTTATATTGTTCACCCCCTCTCAGTATAAGCTTGTGTTCTTCAATTGGTATTAGAGTAGGTTCCTTCATGAAAGCCTAACAACTTGAAGGAAGATCTTACAAGAACACACATGGCCACTGAAGTGATAGAAGATGCTCCTATGGTTGAAATCAACAAGAGAGATCCTAAAAATGAAGAAGAAACCATGGTTAACATAGAGGAGGAACTTATTATTGCTCTTGGAGAATTGAAAAGGGTTAGAAAGAAGAATTCAAGATTGAAGGCTCAAGTTCAAGAGGATGAGGAAACAAAGACAAAGCTTCTACAAGATCTCATAGACTTAAAAGTGAAGGTTGAAGAGGCAAAGAGAATTGAAGAAGTTATGGTTGAGAAATTAAAGGTAAAAGAATTGGAATGTGAAAAATTGGAACATGAAGTTGTCTCTCTAAGAAAGGAAGTAGAAAAGTCTAAGGATAAGTTACAACAAAATATAAGGTTAGAGAAACAGAAAGAGGAGTCAAGCTCAAAAGGAACAAAGACATCAAAGAAAGTAAGTAAAGAAGAGCCCATGACCTATGTTGATGTATTGAAGGGTAAAAGCATCAAGGAGGAAGAAAATAGAGAATCATCATGGACAAAAGTCAATCACAGGAACATAAATGAAAGAACCATGTGACCATATCATCCAAGGTAATCAAACAGGTTTAAATATTTCTTCCATGGTTATTGTTTTTCATGTAACAAATATGGTCATAAAGTTGTACATTGCATGGTCTATGTGAAAAATAATGTTGGCATCATCAATAGAAATTACAATTCTTTTGCACCTCTCATGAATAACAATGTCATGTGTTACAAATGTAATAATTTTGGGCACAAAGCTAGATGGTGTAAAATAGTATTTCCTGAACTTCCTAAATCAAGCAAGAAAGAGGAAGGTCAAATAGTTCAAAAGGAGATGTCCTCAAAAGTTTGGAAAAAGAAAAAGGAACAAGAAAAGGAAAAGTCCATGTTGGTACAAATAGCTCTTCATGTGCAAAATGAAGGAAATCAGTGGTATATTGATAGTGGTTGTTCAAGCCATATGATAGGTGACAAAAGTAAATTTCTTTCTCTCAAGAAAATAAATGGAGGAACAATGAAATTTGGTGATAATGCTTCTACCAAAATTGTTGGAAAAGGGACTTTGAGCTTGGATAATGGAAGATCAAGGATAGAAAATGTGTTATATGTTGAAGGATTGAAGCACAATCTACTAAGTGTAAGTCAACTATGTGATCAAGGGCACACAATCACATTTCACCCAAATGGATGTGAGATCAAGAAATCCAAAATAGGAAAGCTTATTGCAGATGTTGGTAGAACTACAAACAATCTCTACATGTTGTGTGAAATTAAAGGAGAAAAATATTTTCTATCACAAGAGGATGAAATTTGGTTATGGCATAGAAGAATGGGTCACCTGAAATTTGAAAACATAGTAAAAATAAGCAACAAATAGGCAGTCAGAGATTTTCCCAAGATAGAAAAACCCCCAAACACGGTTTGTGCACAATGCCAACATGGTAAGAAAACAAGAACAAGTTTCAAATCAAAGGAGTTTTCTTCATCCAAGCCTTTGGAGCTAGTTCACACTGATCTATGTGGGCCTACAAGGACAAAGAGTTTACAAGGTGAGAGTTACTTCATGTTATTTATTGATGATTTCTCTAGAATGACTTGGGTAACATTCTTAAAGGAAAAATCAGAAGCATTTGAAAAGTTCAAGGTATTCAAGGCACTAGTAGAAAATGAAATAGATAAAAATATCAAGTGTCTAAGATCAGATAGAGGAGGAGAATTCACTTCAGGTGAATTTGTAGAATTTTATGAACAATATGGAATCAAGAGATAATACTCAGCAGCAAGAACTCCACAACAAAATGGAGTAGTTGAAAGGAAAAATAGAACTATTTAGGGTATGGCTAGGGCTATGTTAAATGAGTCTAATATTTTTGATGCATTTTGGAAAGAGGTAATTCATACAACTATTTATATTATCAATAGAGCTCAAGTAAGAGTAAATCACCATAAAACCCCATATGAGCTTTGGAAGGGAAGACCAACTACTGTGAAGTACTTCAAAAATTTTGGAAGCAAATGCTACATTAGATGAGAAGAGAAAAATTTGGGCAAGTTTGATTCCAGGTGTGATGAGGGTATCTTCCTTGGTTATTCCACTAAGAGCAAAGCCTATAGATGCTACAATAAAATATCACATACAATTGTGGAAAGTGCAAATGTAAGAGTTGATGAAGAAATAGATCTAAGAGAACCAACTCAAGAGATTGTGTATCAAGAAGGAGAAAGTTGCAAAGAAGAAGAAGGTGAAGAAACTGAAGAAGATGAGACACAAAGGGCACCACCTAAGACACCATCCAGGTATGTGCAAAAGAATCATCCAAGAGAACTGATTATTGGGAATCCAGATGAGAGACAAACAAGGAGGAAGATAATAGGAACAGGTGAACATGCAAATTTTTCTTTGCTATCTAAAGTTGAGCCCAAGGATTTCAATGAAGCAAGTGAAGATAAATATTGGATTAAGGCAATGGAAGAAGAGTTAGACCAAATAGAAAAGAGTGAGACTTGGGAACTTGTCCCACATCCAAAAGACAAGAATGTAATTGGCACCAAATGGGTCTACAAAAATAAGTTGAATGAAGATGGTCAGGTTGTCAGAAACAAAGCAAGACTTGTGTGCAAAGGCTATGCACAAGTTGAGGGGATTGAATTTGAAGAGACATTTTCTCCCGTTGCACGTCTTGAAGCCATAAGAATATTCCTAGCTTTCTCAAGCTTCAAAAACTTCAAGGTGTATCAAATGGATGTAAAATCAACATTTCTCAATGGTTACTTAGAGGAAGAGGTCTACATAGAGCAACCAGATGGTTTCAGCCTGACAGATAAGTTGGACTATGTATGCAAATTAAAGAAGGCTCTCTATGGACTAAAGCAAGCCCCTAGGGCTTGGTACTCAAGATTGGATAAGTATCTCCAAGAACAGGGTTTCAGAAAAGGTATAGCTGATAGCAATCTATACATCAAAAATGAAGGAAATAACTTGTTGATTGTAGTGGTCTATGTGGATGATATCATTTTTGGAGGTAGTAATGATAAGATGTGTCAAAAATTTGCAAAGTGTATGCAAAATGAATTTGAGATGTCTATGCTTGGTGAGTTATCTTTCTTTCTTGGGTTGCAAATTTCATAATCAGATAAAGGTATATTTCTCTCTCAGACCAAGTATGTGAAAGAAATGTTGAAAAAGTTTAGGATGGAGGATTGCAATCCTGTGAGTACCCCCATGGTTACAGGATGTAAGTTAAGTAAATATGATGAGTCTCCTGAAGCAAATCAGACATTGTATAGATCCATGATTGGAAGTTTACTATATGTCACAGCTACTAGACCAGATATAATGCAGGTAGTCAGATTGGTGGTAAGATTTCAAGTTGCACCAAAAGAAACACATGTACAGGAAGTAAAGAGAATCTTTAAGTATTTGAAAGGAACTATGAGTTTTGGACTGTGGTACCCCAAATGTAATAATTTCACACTCACTACATATACATATGCGGATTGGGTAGGTAGTGTTGATGATAGAAAAAGCACAAGTGGAGGAGCATTCTTTCTTGGAGATTGTTTAGTCTCTTGGCTAAGCAAGAAACAAGCATCAGTATCCTTATCCACTATAGAGGTAGAGTACATTGCAGTAGTTGCTTGTTGTACACAGGTTTTATGGATGAAGTAGACTTTAAGTGATTTCAAAATAGAACATGATCATCCTATCCCCATACTATGTGATAATACAAGTGCCATTAATATTTCAAAGAATCCAGTGATGCATTCAAGGACCAAGCACATTTCAATCAAATATCATTTTTTGAGAGAGCAAGTGACTGATCAACAAGTCAAATTGGAATACATTGCTACAAAGGAATAGATTGCTGACATCTTTACCAAGCCACTTCCAAAGGAAACTTTTGAGTATCTCAGAGGAAAGTTGGGAGTAACTTCACTCCCATCTCAAAATTGATCACCTCAAGAAAAGGAGGTGGTGAGGGGGCTATGCTAAGTGTCTTATTTTTAGCCCCAAGGAGCCCTTTGCCATTGATGTCAAAGGGGGAGAATTCAGTGAGGGGGAGCAACTTGTCAGGGGGAGTAGATTTGGAATCCAGTTGCAGTAGAAGAAATTTTTTGTAGGGTTGCCATCAATGACAAAGGGGGAGATTGTTGGAAATATTGAGTTGTCATTGATGTCAAAGGGTGCATGGTATTCAAGGCAGAAATATTCTTCAAGGATGAGAAGTTTACAAGGTTGGACAATAGATCAACTATGTCAAAAAAAGGACTTGGGAGAATAGCAAGCAATGGAAAATTATTCAAGGTAAGGTATATCTCAAAGTAAAGGATTATAATATTTAAATATCATATTTAAATATTATAAAGAGAAGTTTTAAAAGTTGCTTGGGAAAAAAAGGATTTAAAAGTGGGACCAAGGATGGACATATTTAAATATAAGAGTTTAAAAGGTTAAATATTTAAATCTTAGATTTAAATATTATAACCATAAAATATTTGAAAAGAAAAGGTACCAAACATTATTGAAGAAGTGATAAATTTTGAAAGCAAAAATTGAGTCGACTACCTTGGACAATTCGAAGCACTTTAGGAGGCATATAAATATGTGATAATATTTCACCTTTATAAATGCACGAAATCAAATTATTTTTGCATGAGTATGAACGATAGAACAGAGGAGGAAGACAACAAAAATTTTAAGGCAAAATAGATAGAGATAAAGGATACATCATGTGCTTTTGGTTTCATTCACTAGGGTAGCCTAGGTTGTTGGTTGTGCATGGAGCACTACTAGGCAGAAGGTCAAGGGGTCAAAACCCCTTGATGTCATTTTTTTGTGTGCTTTTATGGTTTGAGGGAGAGATAGGTTTAAATATTTTGGGCACCCCTTTTGTTTCACCAGCCATGGTAGCACAACTAGTTACAAGTGCTTGGGAAAGCATTGTTATTTGTGAGGTAAGAGGTTAGATTCCCAACAAAGGTATTTAAATTTTATTTTAATATTTAGGAGAAATAAGGGTTAAGGTGCTAATTTAATGTTATAATTTTTGCACATTATAAAAGGGAGAAATAAGGTTTTTGTGTAGTAAGGTTTAGGTAAGTGCTTTTTTAATTAAATAATAGGAGAAATAAGGATTGAGGTGTTAACATAAAAGTTTTATTTCTAAAAATTATTAAAAGGAGATATAAGGTTTTTTTATTAATAAAGCTTTATTTTTGTGAGTTTAAAAAGGGATATAAGGTATTATTATTTTTAAGCTTTATTATGCACATTTTTGACAAGGGTTTTTAAATGTGAATGATTTGATATCTATTCAAGAAAAAGAGATTTGCTAACCAATTTTGAAGTGGCAAAAGAAAAGAAAATTATTTTTTTCAAGACAGGCACATGCAAAAGAAGACTATCATCATTGAGGTAGATTTAGAGGTATGGTGATTTAATTCCTTTCTCAAGGGTGGTTTTGTTTGAGGAAAATATTTTTGATGTCATATGGTTGGAGGTATAAGGATTGATTTGATGTGCATTAGTGTTGATTGAAATTGGGAGTAAATGTGCAAAGGTTATAGTTCAATTTATGAGTAAACTTGTGCATTGGTTTTGATTGATATTGGGAGTAAATGTGCAAGGGTTATAGAATAGATTTGAAAGCAAAAGTTGTGCATTGTGTATGATTGGGAGTAGATGAGCATGGCAGATTTATGGATTGTTATATTTAGTTTTGGGTATAGATGAGCATTGTTTGTATGTAATATTTTGGATCAGATTTGAGCAGGTTTTTGTGAGTATTTGAGTAGAGTTGTGAGAAGGATTGAGCAAAATTATGAGTAGGTTTTATGAGTATATTTGAGTAGAGTTGTGAGTAGAGTTGAGCAGGTTTTGTGAGTAGATTTGAGCAGAATTATGAGCAAGTTTTGGAGCATATTAGAGTAGAGGATATTGGTGTCTCCTATGGATAGAGGTCCACAAACTAGAGCAGAGGGGATTGGAGTCTCCTATGGATTGAGGTCCATAAACTAGAGAGAGGGGATTGGTGTCTCCTATGGATAGAGTTCCACAAACATTGTAATAGGGAATTGGTTCCCACAAAATTTGTTGAGAAATTTATAAGCAATATTTCTCCGTGGATGTAGCCCACATTGGGTGAACCACATTAAATCTGTGTCTCTCATTTGTGTGATGATTTGTGCATTGTTTCATTTACTACATTGATATTATTGATGTTATCATTTGGATTGAAAAGTGAAAAGTTTTATCTTATACTGTTCACCCCCCTCTCAGTATAAGCTTGTGTTCTTCAAAATCGTGTCCCATAACACGAAATTATTATTTTTAGAACAAAATAGAGGACCAAGAAGTTGATTTATACATAAGCAATCTATGAGAAATGCCTCCTTGGAGATATTTCTATGACATAGTGAATCCATTTGATCCAATAAAAAAAAAGACTAATTTTCAAGTCTAGATCTAATAAAGACAATGTAGAAGAAGTGAGGTTGACTAGTACCCAAAATCCTAGAATGGTGGATGTATATATGTGAACATGACCTATAGCATTCAAGATATGGAATTGTCTTAGACATTCTTAGATATATATTATCCAAATGTAAACATTTGGAATCCCGAAGAGGAAAAATTCATCCTATAGTAAAAGTTAATGATTATGATGAACAAGAGGATTATTCTAAAGAAGGGGAGCAAACCAATGATCAATTTTCTGAACAAGCAGACTTAAAAGAGGAACTTGGTAAATAGGGTGAGCCTCTTGTGAGAAAAAACAAGTTGAGGGCTCAAAACAATAAGTCTAGGAGAATAGAAACCCTTGGAAATAAGCCTAAGATGGCATCAATAAAATCCTCCATTCACACTAGATGAATTTTAGTAGGAGAAACACACAATAGGAGTTGAAATAATTAAGAAAATGGGCTATGCTGGAGGAGGCTTAGGATAATAATCATCAAGAATATTTGAGCCCCTACAAGTAGAGCTGAGACCATGTGGGATAACCCTCAAATCTAGTTCCACTAAGCCTAAGAAGAAGGATCCTCCCTAATTTATATTAGCTTCTTCCAAGTCCTCAATTTAGCTATAATATGTAGTAGAGTTTGAAATCATGTAAAGAATGAGCCAATTTATAGAAATTAATGGTGAAACAAAGATAAGCTTAAGTGAATATCTACATAAAAAATAAGAGCAATGCCAAGTGGTAATTAAAGCTGGTACTTCTCATCTAGATAGAGAAGAAGATACTCAACTTGAACCAAAACCTATAAAACCCTCAACTCAATCAAAGAAATAAGAAATAACAAAAAAAAAAATGCTCCCTTTTGAACCATCAAGGGAAGGGAGCAAAAAGAAGTAGGAGCTAGAATACCATTTTGGTATCTCAACACACAACCATGTCAACTTAGGAGTAATCCTCCATATAAGGAATAGGTACATCATCTTACTCACTCTAATACATATTAACCACATAATTCCCCTTCCCATAAAATTACCCATAAATAATTAGAATCAAACCCACCTCCCACCACATTAATTTAATAGTTACAGACCCCTATAAGTGTTGTTCTATAAATTAAAAAATCTCTTTAATCTCCATTTCTCATTCTCTAATGAATATTTACTACAACATCACCTTCTAGTCATCCAACCTCAGTTATCCTTTGTCAAATATAATAAGTGGATCAAAATGATCAAAAATGGTGGGAAGAAAGGTTGTCAAGGAAAGAAAAGAAAAAGGCACCATCAAGACAAATGAGCATGATGGATCCAATTTCCAATAAGCATATGAGGACAAAACTTATTCCAAATGTAAACAAGCCTAAGTATTAGATGACATCACCAAACTATGACATGGTATTGAAAGAGATAGATATTTCTAGGATCCTACTAGAGGATACTTTCCATAGTGCTCAAATCCAAGTTAGAATGATGTATTTTCAAGGTGTTAGGCTAGAAGGAAAATATTATAGGATGAAGGAGAAAGTAACTCACCTAGATAAAATATGGCAAGAGGAAAAAAATGAGAATAAGTCCTTCTAGTCCAAAGTTATATAGTTACAACAAGGTTTCATGGTAGCTCCAACTCTGGAGTAGTTGCAATAAAGAGATGAAAATATTTAGGTTCTAGAGGAGAAAATGTAGAATATTTTTATTTAGATAATAGAAGGTATTTTGAAAGGAACCCCAAACCTTTTAACAAAATGAGCTAAAAGAGATTTGGGCCAAGCCCTAAGGATAAATCAAGAAGAAAACTAAACAAAAATATAAAACCACCTAACAAAAGGCTACCCAACACCAACAACAAAAATAGGGAGCATAAAAGCCCATAGTACAAGGACTAGAAATAAAAAAATAAAACAAAACCCAAATATTAGCCTAAAAAAGACCATTGGACAAAGCTAAATAACTAGGTTCCCATAGAATACATGGGATATAACACATCCTTCTGATGCTACACATTTCCACAAATCTCATTGATGAAATAGATTGAAACTTTGAGAGAACCCAACAACGCCTAATGTTTTTCCTCAAGCTTACTCAGGAAAGGCTAGACACTAAGGGATTTAGGTCCCAAAGAGGGAGACATATATTTGGCATCCTTTGAATCCTCAAAGAACTTTGGAATTTTATTCATTGGTAGAATTTCTTCTGAATCAGTCACCTCAATCAAAACAAAGGAGGTTTTAGACTTCAAAGAATTCAAAGAGAGGCACTTTGAACGGTGCTCTCAGCCCCCCTGATGCCACTGGGGGAGACTACCACCTTACTCATAACCTTAGCCTTCACTTTTTAATATGGGATGGGAGTATTAAAATCATCGTACTCAAACTCAAAAGAGTCACTTGATGATCTAGAAGGTGTTAGAGGTAAATGTAGAATTCCTATCTAGAACCATATCAAGAGAAAAAGAAAACACAAGCTTCTCACTTCTCCTAGGAAGTACTATTATAGCTTAAAAAGTACTATTGGAGTGAAATCCTTCAAAAATCCTTGGAAATATACCCAACCATGTGAAACAATTGAAATATTGTATTTGATCTAATAACAAGTAATAAACACAAGTCATTCAGAAATATGTATTTTATTCATGATAATATTTGCATAGGTTACAAATGGGGAGAATTCCCCTTTTTCCTTTCTTTTCACGAATGTTACAATAGGCATGATGCCTTCTCTTCGCATTCCTCAGTGTAGATGGGCTTGTGTACCACCACGGGGTTGTAGTTGTTTGTTGTTTTCCTCCTTGGTTCTAGGATAAACCTACAAAAATGGGTTAGTGAGTTGGGGGCTTGCCTCAGTCAGGCCCCATAGTAAGAGAGACAAATCGACTGTAAAAACATGATAAAAACTAAAATAAATGATGCTAAACCTCATAAAAATGCAAAATGAAGCTTACCTCCCAAATCTGGGCTGATTTGGGACCTGTAGACCCAATTCACCACCCGAGGGTGAACTAGTGTCGGATTCACGGGGCAGGGGGTGAATCTAACTATAATTGTTGTTCTTCAAAAATCCTTTGGTGGAGAGGTTCCTTTGCTATTGTACTGCTACTATTCAGGTTCATATCTACTTTGCTATGCTTCTATATGCATTTTGGTAGAGTTTTTGTGCTTTGGACATAAGTGGAGAGAGAGATAAATGAGGGTTTGGGCCCACTATTTATAAGAAAACCCAAGGTGTAGAGGGGTAGTTAGGAGAACTAAGCCCTAGGGTGAGATCCCATGAAGGTTAAGTTAGGGTTTGTGAGGTGGCATCCTCACATTCCCTTGAGGAAATATCTCATCCTCACACATGTGTGAGGAGAGATTAGGGTTAACTAGGGTTAGTCAACTCTAGGTTAGGTCTAGGGTTAGGTTAGGGTTTCCTAAGAAATATCCTAACTAACCTAGTGCACACACATGTGGGAGGGAGTAATTAGGGTTAATTAGGGATTAAGGACCTAATTAACCTTTTTAGCCCTAAAAGTGAACTTAAGTGAAGTCACTTTAAAATTAGATTTAACAATTGACTCAATTAATACTTTTGCCAATTAATAACCCATGGGGTCCTCAATTGAGTATAAAGGAGTCTTGTATCACCTTAGGAGGTTGGTGGATGGTTTTTCGATGCATGGAAGGTGTTGATGATGTGATTCAGGTAGTTTATTAGGGTTTTGGACCTAAAAACTAGTGAAGTGTTGTGTGGAAGTCTATGTAATGCTACGATAATCTATGGCGATCTACGCTAGTCTACGCATGTCTATGGTAGTCTACGTATGTCTATGCATATCTACAACATTCTACACATATCTAGGATGATCTACAATAGTCTACATTGGTCTATGATAGCCTAGGGGTATCTAGGATGGCCTATGTAAACCTACAAGTGTCCAAAAGGATCTACAAGTACATAGGTATAGCAATGTGTGACTTTTAGGTGTCTACATTTTACCCCTTTTTGTACTATACTATGTGGAACATAGTTTAATATAAAAATGTGAAGGGTTTGTGTAGAGGAGAAGGGATAGAAGGAGAATGGAATCCAATCAAAAGTATGTAGCTACTCGAAGCGTGACCATACCACATTGATCGATAGCCAAGAAGGAGGAAGGAGAAGAAGAGAAGAGGAAAGAGATAAAATGAAATGAAAACAATACCGATAAATGGAAATGGATGATTGTGGATGCAATGCAATGGTTTTGCTGAGTTCGTATGACATTTTTGATGTCATACTAGCTGCTTGGGAGAGGCAAATTTTGACTGCTTTGCTTTTGTGACCAGTTTAGCGTGGTCCAAAAGTACGAATAGAACAAATGCCTATTCAAATATTTGTTGTCAATTGATTGATGAGCACATGGCGACAAGTGTCAAACCATTTGAGTTAGTTAACATTTGGATTATTCAAATGTGTCATTCATTGTGTACCATGAATGCCAGAGTGAAGTCCTCCAAATGTTGTGCTGAATTAGTCAACCGTGTCATTCATTGTGTACCATGAATGCCAAAGTGACCTCTCCATTGTTACGCACAACTCTCTTGATTTAACAAATATCTGGTTGGGATTGAGATTATTTCATAAGATAATATTCAGCAAAAAAATTTGTAGATAGATGTGTTATCCATACTTTTGGATGTTCGGTTGGTTGGTTGCATGCAAAGTTGACTTTGGATATGAATACCCCCTCAAACGAGGAATCAACAATGAGGTGAATGGAATGCAGTGATTTGGTGATGCAACAATTGATAGAATACCAATGCATGATAAAAATGGTGAAAAAGTAGATGAGAGGATAATTTATGAGGGCTCCTAGGGTTTTGGAAGAAATGTGCATGATTTCCTAGGGTTTTGGAAGCAATTTGATTGATTTTGGTGGTCATATGCTCAATTCGTAGGGGCGAGGGGCGAATTGGATCCTAAATCATGGGGTGGGGGGTGAATTAGGGTTTTAGGTATTTTTAAGCCAATTTTGTCATTGGGAGGGGCTCATTTTGATGACGACAAGCTGTGGAAAGCATGTGGAAGGAGTATTCGGCGATGCGTGGACACGACGGTTGATGATTTCGAGCAAGAAAATGGTGAGAGGATGACTAGGAGCCGGTAGCAGGCACGGGGATCCATCGGTAAGTGCTTCTACTTGCCTTGTTTCATGTTTTTTAATTTCCCAGAGAAATGTGAATTAGAGGGGGAGGTTTTCATCTCATTTAAAAAAATCATAATTTTTAATTGAAATTGGAACACATAGTGTAAAACTAGCCAAATGGGTACCCAAAAACGTAATTTGTTTTTAGGTTTGACTTGTTTTCATGCCAGTTTGACCGGGTAATGGGTAGAGTAGTTATAGAGTTTGACCATCCATTTTTGGAGCAATGATGTACTATTTTTGGAATGTTGTTGAATTTTATCTATAAAAGTAGGAAATGGGTATCCATTTGTGCGACTGTTATTTTTTCTGCCTTCGTTTGGCCTTGTTTCTGAATGTGTGGTTGTAGGGTGCAAATTAGAAAACTTTGACCATTAAGTTTTCCATCGTAGGTACATTATTTTTAGAAACCGATGATACTTTCACCGTAGAAGGGTGAAATGGGTATCCAAAAATGTTACTTATTTTTGTAGATGATTTCATTTGGCATGTGTTTGATTTGCGTGCCAAGATGTAGGTAGTGTTAGATTTGAAATTAGCTGTTGGGAGCCCGATTTGCACTGTTTTCGACATCTGTTTGAACTTTCATTGCGAAGTGGGCAAATGGGTGTTCAAAAATGTGATTGTGTTTTTGATATCGTGTGTATTGGTGTATGTTCCGTTTGGATGTATGTGTGGGAAGATTGACCTTGAACTCCATGCTGATGTGTACACTATTTTTGAATTTTGTCGATATTTTCATAGTAAAGTGGGAAAATGGGTATTCAAAAATGTACTTTGTTTTTTGTATGTCAGATGGATTGACTTAGTTTTGAATTTCGTGCCATAGTGGGTATGTGGGTAATTTTATATTTGACTGTTGGAAGCCAAATATGTACTATTTTTTGTATTTGTTCGAACTTTTACCATGAAATAGCAAAATGGGTATCCAAATATGTGACTATTTTTTTGATATGTTTTGATATGTGAATTGTGCACTATTTTATGTCTCGAAGTGCATGTCAAATTAAATAGTTTAATTTGTATATTTGATTCATGGAGTTTTATTGGATTGCATCATTGCATTGATGACTAATGTATATTTCATTGTGTTTGTTTGTGGATGTATAGGTGAAGATGCTCGAGCCTCGCCATCGTGTATGAAAGATGAAGAGTGACTTTGACGAACTGATGAACAATATCGATGATCTGGCGTGGTTGGACACCATATGGTTCAGAGGAGTATGGGAGTGTAAGAGTATACATGCCAACAGGGCATATGTATCCACTTTATGTGAGCGATGGGATGTGGATCAAAAACTTTTCATTTTCCTACTAGGGAAATGATAATTACATTGGAGGACGTGTATCGAATTTACAAATTACCTATTGAGGATATTTTGGTTAGAGCAGTGCCAGATGATAGTAAGGAGGCTATACTGGAGCACTTCTTTGGTGAGGGGTGGAGGGACATAGATGTGGGGAAGATGGATTATGAGTGGTTGTGGCTGAAGAAGAAGATATCTAATCACTAGTGTGCAGTGATGATAATGATATCCACCTATGCATTACTTGACACTTTCGGGGTACTGTTTACCTGGAACATGTTAGATGTAGTGAGTGACATGGTAGAGTGGAGCGTAGTGTTTGCATGGGCACCTACACTATTGGCTCAGGTGTACAGAGAGTTACACGATGTTGTGCATGCTGGATGGAAGGGTCTGATTTGGACTCCCCTATTATAGGTATGGGCATGGGAGCACATATCCATTGATAGGCCATCACTATTGCCTCACCCTACCCATGTTGAGGGTAAGGAGTATTTACCCTATGCTTTGAGATGGCGAACATATGAGGAGAAGGGCATTAAGAGGCCTCATGAGGGTGATCCTTTATTGTGGAGGGTCAAGTTTGGAGACTTGACACCTAATGACATTAAGTGGAGGCCTTGGTTGGGTGGGGTGACCTAGGAGAGGGACGATGAGTAGTTACGAGCCATTCGGTAGGGTAGATGGCTAGTGGGGAGATATACTTGGTAGGTCGAGTATTTTTAGTTTGATCGAGTGAGGTGGTAGTTTGGATTATAGTAGGATGTTCCAGGGGCTCCTATTGTATATTATAGATGACGAGGTAATAGGGGAGAGTATCCTATGGTCCTACCTTGGGTTGGTGAGAGGGACCCATCTATGGTTATCCTGGATGTGGATAATGTCGGGATGATACCAGAGTTTGAGGCCTAGTGGGTGATGCAGAGTTGGGATCCCGATAGGGGTATGATTGATAGATGGGTGCCACCTGGTGGTGGGGTGCCTCTTCCAGAGAGGAGAGTAGGTAGAGGGACTCAATCTAGACCAGAGGAGGGGGCTAGTAGCAAGAGGGAGGTTCCTCTATGATGGTCTCAATGATGGTTGGATGGTGCATCAAGTGCATAGGGAGTAGGAGTGGGGGAGGTTCCCATGGTCATTGAGATAGATCCTATGGAGGGTGGCATGGCCATGGGAGGGGCTATTGGGGGAGTAGAGGAGGTAGGTGGATCTGCTATAGTGGGTGGTGTAGATGACACCATTGATATTGGTTTGTTTGAGGAGATGGAGGAGATTCTTTTTGAGGTCCAGGAGAGGTAGGATGCGGATGAGGAGGCTCGAGGGCTATGGGATAGAGTTTGTCAGTTGGAGACTGAGCTTCATGAGTAGGTGGAGAGGTACAAGGTAGAGGTGGAGTAGATGAGGTTAGATATGGCTAGGTAGCAACAGGTATGAGAGGAGGATGCACAAGCTCTTATGAGGGTGACTGGGCTACTAGCTGTAGAGTCTGCTAAGAGGTCCTTGTGTGAGGCTACTCTGACGGTGCATGGGATCGCACTCCCTGATTATAGCCAGGTGGTGTCCCAGTCTGAGTCATGATCATGAGTGTGGGTGCCTTCACATCATAGCCAGTGTAGTGCTACTTTGATGGAGTAGGTGGGTGCCAGGGCTGAGGTACGAGATCCACCTATCGAGGTTTAGGCTTTAGGGGCCAGGATGGAGTCGAGCAGAGCTGTAGAGGTTTAGGTGAGCCATGAGGGGCATGGGGAGACTCCTAGTGGTAGTTAGGGGTGCTCATGATTGTATCCTATGGGAATTTTGGATGATAGATGATGGGCATGGTCCCAGTTTGTAGCCTACGGGTATTTTTTATGGATGACATATATATATATATATATATATATATATATATATATATATACATTTTGATTTTGGTTGTTATATATACATGTGTTGTTATTATGGTTTTGAATGTGTTCTCTTTATGTTTGCATAGATAGCATAGCATAATTTGTAGGTATGTATAATGAATGGATATACATGTGTGGTATGGTTTAGATCTATTATCATTCTGTAGTATGAATATGTTGTAGAATAGTGTGCATGATTATATTTTGAATGCAATGTGATGTCATATAAAATACAATTTTGTAATGAATGCATGTAGTGTGGATGCAATGATGTGATTTGATATGGAATGTATATGGGATAAATGCATAGATGTAATATTTGATGTGATGCATGTAATGTAAATGCATTGATGTAATATGTAATAAATTTGTGTAACATAGATGCATGTGTGCATGTATGGAAGGACTGAAATGCACAAAGGAAGCACTTGTATTATTGCATGTACCTATGTGGATGTGATCCATTCCATGATCTCAGAGATATAGGATGGTATAAGGCATCTGTAATGGCTTTGACCAATGTAGTTTTGGTAATCATATCTTGAACCCAAAACTATGCAATTTTATGTGGCAACTCATAACTAATCGGATTGGTTCAAAATCTATCATGGAACTATGTGTGTAAATGAGTGAGGTTCATTTATCCATTTTGAGGGAGGTAGGAGTAACCCATTGTAGACATGGCCGAACTAGCTAGCTCATCCATAAGCGAACAATGATCTATACAAAAGCGAGTAGCTAATGTGATAGATATATCACCACTTGTAAGACTATTCCACTTGTAGGTAGGCTCTTGGAGCCTATTGCTAGCGATGGAAATCATCCCATGGTGTTATGTTGAACCTAAGGACCAAAGGTGATGAAGCATAACATGGGTGATATCAGGAGGCTTTTCCTTTTGTTTTCTACCCCTCATTTATTGTTTACCTATTTATTGTGGTGCTCTTTTTCTTTTCTATTTTTCCTTTTTTTTTTCTCTTTTTGTTTTTGGTTGTTTTTGTTTTCCTTTTTTTTTTTTTTTTCCTCTCTTTTTCTTTTCTTTTTTTTGCTATTCTCTTTTTCTCTTTTTTTTTTGTATGGGTGTTGGCTTTTGTTTTATGCCCCATTGTTTTACTTTTGCTTATGCTTATCCCTTTATTTATCCCCAGGTCGTATGTTGACCATGCAAGTGATAGGATGAGTGGGGGAAACCATTCGCTAGATGGTGATATCTACTCAAAGTGTCATCTTTCCTAGACTCAAAATTTGTTTAATGTGTAACCTATTGTGAGTGGTCCATGAGAGAAGTTGAACCAACCTAAAGAACCATAAGGAGTATGTAAAACCTATCAACTAGGGGTGACATTTGATTGAATAAACTAGTAAGTGGTCAAAACTTAACATGACACCTATGTATACCCTAATCCTAAAAATGGGGAATGGACATCTAGGTGGTGATGCTAACAAGTGCATGTATTACTCCTATTGAAGGCACATTTTTTGGGGAGAATATACATACTATAAAAGAAATTAACTTGAAAAACATATGGATATATGCAATGGAGGTAATGTAAATGATGCAAGTGGGGGAATGCAATATCTACAAGAGGAATCTCATGAAATGTAGAAGGAGAAGTGTGGAAAACTTATCTACATATGAGTATAGTGTATCATAATGATAAAAAAGGTGTGGTGCTATAATAGTGGTTGCCCTAGCGTGTGGGGCGTGTGTATAGTAGGTAAATAAACTGTGAGTTGTACAATGATGTAATAATCACAAAAAGGAATAGGATGTGAGAGTAGGATGTATTGATAGAAGAAGTGAGAAGAAATAGGCTTTGGTAACTAGCAAGATGAGGGGATTACCAAAATCTAAAGAAGATAGAAGAAGAAGTAGATCAACATAGGTATGTAGTCACTCGAAGCATGACCATATGACTATGCAAGGAAGTAAGAAGTAGAAGAAGAAAGAAGGAAGAAGATGAGAGCTACTGATGGGTGAAGTGGCATGGGTCAGGTCGAGAATGATATGGTGATGTGATAGTATGGTTGGGACTTTGGTGGTTGGTGTAGTTGGATATGTTGTGAATGTAGCGGGTTGGCATTGTCAAGGTTTTGCATGGTGGAAAAGTTCTAGGGATGATGCGGCATGGAGGACTCAAAAGTCAGCTAAATGATATGGAGCATTTAGGTGATGGATTTTGATCGCCATACAACATGTTGTGCACCGGGTTCTCTAATGATTGGTATTCTTCAATATCATGACCTAGTTGATGATGATAGATACAATATTGGCTCTCATGGTAATTATGTGGTTTAGGATACGAGGGGTCTATGGGTTGAATCTTAGGTAAGTCAAGAAGACCTTGATGCATGAGGTGATAAAATTATTTTGATAATGGAGTAAATAGAATAGGCATGGGGTAAATTTAAGGTTTCATTGAAGGTGAACAAGAGGCGGATGAAGGGAGGTCCAACAGTGGAGGTGTAGGTCGAGAGTCTGATGTGGGTAAAATTTAAAGTTGGGAAATGGATCTACGTAGAGGTGAGGATGTACAGGTCATGGAACACTAGTATAGATGAACGTGGTAATGACAATGGCTCATATAGAGCTCAAGAGCCTCAAGATGGGAAAGGAGGTGTTGTATGTCATGGCATGAAGGTGATAGTATCGGGGAAGGTGGTGATCGAGACTCCAATGTGTATGGAGTAGCTTGGTATGCATGAGAAAATGGATGAGGTCATAATGATGAGGAGGAGGGTTGGAATGAACTTAGGGATTGTGAGGCTTGCTAAAATGGTAAGCCTCATAGTGGTGAGGGTGGTTTTTGGAGGATAGGTGGCATAGGAGATGGCTCTGGATGATGGTGCATGTGATATAGAGGCATGTGCGCATGGGCAGCTTGGGTATCTTGAGCCATGTAGGCTTGCAAGTCTTGGATGTAAGACAAATCTTTGCTAGGGAGTGGTATCGATAGGCATGAAGGATGGGTTGGATGGGGAGTGTATCCTCTGTTAGGAGGACAGTAAGCTCCTAGATGGTGGTGGGGGAAATTAGTTGGTGAATATGAGTTCTTGGTATCTTCGAGCAAATGATAGGGAGACCCTTATGTTTGGGGATGGTATATTTCATCCTTATTGTCAAAATAGGATAAGGTGACATGGATGTCTCCTGAATGGGGTGAGTAAGATGAACCTTGGTGGAGAGAGGAAAGGCATCGAGGTGGGGTGTAATGGTCTGAGTGTGGGGAATGTGAAGACCTCCTAGTATGAAGGGTGACTTGTGGTCAAGCTAGGTCAGTCAATGTGATTAATATATGTGGTGGTGGTGGAGGGTCCTACATGATTATGTATGTGGATGCTATCATATCTTGCTGCTAACGGTTTGGCTGTAGATGAAGTAAATCCTGAAAAAAGGAAAAAAAATATCAATAGCATAAAAAAAACACAAAGGAGAAATAATGTAAAATATTTAAAGTAAAAATATATGTATTTATCATGATGTGTATAGTGAGTGATTTATTTGCACATAGCAGTGTCTACCATTTGTGATAGTATACACCTGTGTGTATTAGGCATTGATTCCATGAAGGTGTAAAATGTTAACGAGCTCAGGTTTATCAAGATATTTAAGAGTATCCAAGTGATAGGCACTTGAAATGTATTTGTGTGTGATGATGAATGGGCCTAGCTAGTTTGGGGTAAACTTGTCTCATTGTTGGTGAGGCTGACTTGTGATCTATTGGTTTTCTTTGAGAACCAAATCACCAATTTGGAATTCATGTTGATGTACCTTACTATTGTAGGCACAACAAAGGTGATCTTGGTAGACTCATGTGTGCTCAATGGAATGGATGCAATTTTCATCAAGGAGTGTAAGTTGATCTAAGTGGGATTGATGGGTGATTTTGTCATAAATGAATTCTTTCATGGATACCCTTAGAGAAGGTATCACCAGATCAAGGGGTATGATAGATTTTTCTCTATAGACAAGTGAAAATGGGGTTGCCCCAGTGGGGGTATGTATGCTTGTATAGTATGCCCACAAGGCTAGGGGTATTTGGTTGTGCCATTCATGATGCAATTCTACTATAGTTTTGTGTAGGATGGAGCAAATTATTTTTTTTGTGGCCTCTGCCTGGCCATTACCCTATGGATAGTATGGGGTAGAGAAACTATGTTGAATATTGAACTTGTTGTAGGGATCTTAGATGGTTTTGTTTTTGAAGTATTTCCCATTATCAGATATGATTTGAGAAGGAATTCTGAAGTGACATATTATATGATCTGTTATGAATACTAGTATCTTTTTTTCTATGGTTTGAATAAATGGGATGGCTTTGATCCATTTTGTGAAGTATTCTGTAGCAGTGATGATGAACTTATGATTAGCTGAGTAAGTAGGTGTAATTTATCCAATAAGATTTAGGTCCCATTAGGAGAAAATCCTCATGGATGGGATTGGTTGCAGAACTGGATATGGAAGGTGTGTGAGGTTTACATGTTGTTGGCACTTGATATAGTGCCTCACATATTCACAATAGTCATGTTCCATTTTTGGCCAATAGTATCCCATGTGAAGGATGCATTTCATGATTACCATGCCACTAAAGTGACCATCACAAGTACCATAATGGGTTTCTTGTACAACCCACTAAGATTCATGAGGTTCTAAGAAATACAAGAGCATGACATCATAGCTATGGCAATAGACGATATCCCCTAGCAATGTGTAGTGAATTATTCTTTGTTTAAATGCTCGGTGCTAAGCATACAGTAAATTGCATGGTAGGAATCCTAATTTAATATAATATTTGATCTACACAAACCATGGGTCATGTGGTTTAGTATCAACCACATGAATACCATCATCATGTTTAGGAGACGTGGGTGATATGGCAGATTGAATGAGTGTATGAATGGTCATGGATGTGATTGTTGATGTTCAATTTTAAGGTATTAATGATCCTAAGGAGGCCATTGTATCTGCAAAATGGTTTGAGGATCATGGAGTGGCTTCAATGTCATACCACTCGAATCGGGATAGGAATTGTTGTACAATGTTCTTGTATTGTTGGAGGACTGGGAAATTGCATTGCCATATCTCTTGTACTTGGTTTACTATTAAAAGGGATTCACCTATGATATGGAGGTGTTTGATAAGCATGGAATGTGCTTATTTCAATCCTAGGATTAGGGCTTCATATTCCACATTGTTGTTCGTACAAGGTAAGTCCAACTTGAATGAAAAAGGTAGTGGTTCACCTTTAGGTATGAATAATACAATGCCTACATCCCCAGCACGTATGCATCAAGAGTCATCAAAGAATAGAGTCAAATCAACTTTCATGTCTAGTTCAACATATTTTTTTATCTTCTGTTACATGGAATATGGAGTCATCAAGGAGCTGAATGAGGAGAGGTTGGTCATAAAAAAAGGGAGCTTCTACAATTTGGTCTACTATGACCTACCATTTTATGGACTTTTGTGAAATGAATTCGAGGTCAAATTTGGTTAGAAGCATGATCCACGTGGCTGCATAGGAATTGTGATAGATTTTGTTCATCATGTAACGAAGGGGATTGTATTAGGTGATGACAAAGGTTGTATGGTTAAGCATATAATGGCATAGTTTTGGGATTGTGAATACTATGTCTAGGCATAGTTTCTCCATGTACTCGTATCTAGCTTCGTATCTAACTAGCATGCGACTTATGTAGTAAATGGCTTGCTCTTTTTTGAGTGTGTTATTTTGGGCTAGAAGTGTACCTAACATGAAGTCTATAGTAGAAATATACAGAATGAGTGGTAGTTGTGGGTGTGGGGTGACATAACTGGTGGCAAATTAAGGTAAGTTTTGATGTCATAAAAATATTATTGGCAGTTATCATCCTATTTGAAACTTACTCCCTTTTGTAAAAGGTAATTGAATGGTTTGCACTTGTCTGATAGTTGTGCTATGAATGATGAATATAAGTGATTTTGCCTTGAAGGTATTGGTAAAAATGACCACATCCAGGGAAAGAAGGAATAATCTCCTCCATATACTAAGTATAGAGATTAAAATTTGTTATGGCATGGTATTTTGAAAGTAATGGATCAGACCGAGACCAAAAGTCATGATGGGACAATATTTTGAAGGCCAAAGACCAAGAAGAGGCCAAAAGTCATGATGGTGCAACATTTTGAAGGCCAAGGACCAAGAAGAGTCTAAAAGTCATGATGGCATGACATTTTGAATGCCAAAGACCAAGCAAAGGCTAAAAGTTATGATGGCATAATATTTTTAAGGCCAAGGACCAAGCAGAGGCTAAAAATCATGATGGCACGATATTTTGAAGGCCTAGGATCAAGTAGAGACCAAAAATTGTGATGGCATGACATTTTGAAGGCCAAGGACTAGGCATAGGCAAAAATTCATGATGGCATGACATTTTGAAGTCCAATGACCAAGCAAAGGCCAAAAGTCATGATGGCTTGACATTTTGAAGGCCAAAGACCAAGCAGAGGCTAAAAGTCATGATGGCATGATATTTTGAAGGCCAAGGACCAAGAAGAGACCAAAAGTCATGATGGCATGACATTTTAAGATCCAAGTAGACCATAAAGTTTGAGAGATCATAGAAATATTAAAGTAACAAGAATATATCAACTTTTTTCAGTTAGAAGCTCCATCACTCCTTAAATTTCTTCTGTACCAAAATGATCTTATGGACATACTATTGTAACAAATTTTAGTTTTCTATTATGTAAAAACTCTTATATATAGAATGAGTTACCCAAGAAAATGGTTGGCTCTTAGGCATTTACAAGGCTATGTATAAAGAATTTTGAAAGGTAAATAAATATCTACATTCTGGTTCTTGGCTTATTGATATTGTGAAATCAAATATGTATGTTTTGTTTATTGCTAATTAAATCTAGTTTGAATGCAACCAACATCAATTATTAATCTGAATTCCTACATTAAAATTCTATTAGATTTGCAATTTAATTTCACAAATAGAGTTGTATTATCATAAAGCATTCACCAGGGATTTTAGTTTCTATGTTTTAATTCTATTATGCTTCTCTGTAAAAGGTTGTGATAGTAGTCATTTTTGTTGCTTAATTTGTACCGTTTTAATCCTCTAGTCATAGCTATATTTACCTATCTTTATGCATATATCTCTCTTTTCCCTTTCCCTAAAAAAAGCAAAGGAACCACCTTCCTCTGGAGATTAAACTAGGTAGACTATGCTCTGACCTAGTATTTCAATGTTGGCAAAGTCTTGGGCATAAACGTAACCAAAAGTATATTTTGCTCCAATAGTTTTTGGCAAGCTCGATGGGACCCAAATCCTATGCATTATACAAATCAAAGACTTGGTGAATAGCTTTGTCATGTCAATATTTTTATATCACCTAGCGACTTCGTACCCAAAAATAACCTTAGAAAAATACTTACCCAGCTTTTGGTCATGAACCATTTTACATGATAACCAGATCTAAGGCTAAATATTTAGAAGAAACCATAGATTTTTTTGAATTGCACCTTGGTAGCTTTTGGGCCAACCCTATTTTGGTTTCTAGAACAACTTTTGATTACATCAGCAATCCAAGACACTCTGATACTTCCCCTATAGCCCTCCATAACACTACTGCTAGAAAAAATTTAGCTCTAGTTATCTACACAACCATAATGGCTAGGAATATGTTGATTCTACCTTACCCCACATGGAACCATACAGGCCCCTTTAACCTGGCATCCCAACATCTGATCCCTACAGTAGCCCTAAAATATTTACCCTAGTATGAAGGTACTGGAAATATGACTTATGAATATTTTCTAGATGTGGCTATGTTGGCCCCCATACATGACATCTAGGAAGAGGATGTCATGATAATATTTCTAGTAATATTCTTGAAAAGAAAAATTCTCTATTGGTATAGAGCTCTTGACAATCAATCCATATCTATATGGGCCCAAATTACAAGAAAATTAGTGGAATAATTCAATGAGAAGATAGATCCCTTCTCCTTTTTGAATCAATTCACTATTGTTCAAAAACACCCACAAGAAGAGATCATAGATTTTAATATTAGATTCAGTAGAACTTGGCATAGAGTACTTGATGGTTTGAGACTAGCACATGAACAAGAAATGTACTATTATTTGAGAGCTTTTAACTTAGATATAAGTATGGTAATTAGATAGTCTCTCGTACGCACTTTTCCCAATATTTATCAAGAAGCACAGAAGGTAGAGAAATACTTGATTGCTATTGGTCATTTTCCACCCAAATCAATGATGCCTATTTTTCCAAATCTACCTTAGACATCAAGTGCCACTTTCCCAACTAATACCAATCCCCCAAAATGGACTGGATAGACTAAAATCCCATAAATACAAGCTCCTCCTATGCTTCTAATGCTTCCCCCATCCCTGCACTCCCCACGACTATGGTCCCATCAACTCCAGATTCCTAACTAGTAGTTTTAAAAGATCTGAAAGCTTCTTATAAGACTTTGGAAAACAAATTTATATCCATGGAATGAAGATATTTGGAAAGAAATTCCCAACCAAGGAGGTTTCCACAAGTGACTAGAGATCAAGCTTCAACGAGTGGTAGGAACTACGATAAATACAGTACAATTTGTGCCAATGAAGATAGTGAGCTTGGTAACGCTCTAGTAGAATCATTTTTTTAGTGTTCCACATGCAACGATCCTCATGGTGAGACTTCTTGCATGATTCATCAACACCAAATACAAAAGGTAGATAGAAAGAAAGTCAAAAGAAGCCTAAAAGGCCAAGTTAACATGATAAGATAAGAGAATCATAATTTTATGATGCCTTCCATGGAACAAATAATTGTCCTTACCAAGTCAGGAAAGAAACCTTTGCAGGTTGATCCCCAAGATCTCAACCCCTTAAAAGTACCCTCAAATATAAGGAACCCTATTGAGAAAAGTACTTATGAAAAACTTCCCCTGATTTCAAGCCAGAAAGATACATAGACTTGCAAGGAAACACCATGGTAGAAAGAAACAAGATAGAGATAAATTGAGATATCCTTCTGTATTGTTCAAATTTTTTTGCACCCTTACATTTAGGCTATAGGATCCGTGCCCGAAAGGGGGATGTGAAAAGGATGGGACAATACCTCGGACTGAGAGGCCTTTCGAAGGTCCCGCCTCTCGAGGGAGGTGTATAAGGGTGAATTTTCAACGGATGGTGGGTTCACCAAGAAAATTTTGAATGGCAGTTTCCATGCCTAGGTTGAGAGGGTGTTTGATATGTTCATTTTTATGTTTGATCATTCAACTCCTAGGTTTGGCCGATATGAATCTAATCTATTCTATATGCCAATGCTAATTTCAATGAATACAAAAATAGAAATAGATGCAAATAACAGAGAATATATTAACTAGAAGAAATCATACCTAATTTTGGATGTCTGATGGAGATTCTGAGTCTTGTAGCAGTCCAGATCGTCTTAGTTTGTATGTAATCGTTTGATATTTCTCAGGATCGTCCCAAATCATAGTAGGTCACCTGAAATCAAATAGGATTGTCTGAAATCTGACGAATTCATAATACGAATTTGTCAAAAACCTGCAATCACAGAAACAGACGCAAAATACCAAATATGCAAATACAGAAGCAAGGGGTAATGGTGGAAATAACAGCAAACATGCCTAAATAATAGATTATAATAATAGACAAGGAAATGTAGTAAATTTAATGATTGATTTTATCTTTATCATACAATTATACTAAATGAGGTGAACTCCAAGATGCATAAAACATAATAACTTAAAACAGTGCAGAGATATGATATAAAAAATGTAGAAACAACTAAGAAAATGCAAACTCTACACTCGGACTGCTCTCAATCTGGACTACAGTCAGGATTGCCTCCAATAGTACGAAATCGTCCGAAATCATCCGAGATCGTCTGCGATGATCCAAGCTAGCTTCGACTGAAAAATAGTAGAGTTCCTACAATAAAAATACAAAAATACCAAATGCAAGCAAAATAGTGAGAGGGAATGAGGAGCTAACTCTGCAATGAAATCCGTCAACTAAGGGGTTGGGAGTTCAGGGAGAATCAACAAGAATTATGCAGGGAAGCAGGCAGGGGGATAAACTAGAAAAATCCTAGTTTATATAGGATTAGGAAGAGGTTTGGGAGGTTGGGGATCATCCCAATCTAGGATATCTCCAACAGGGAAATCTCCAACCATGCAGACACGCTTCTGCCTGAGTTGGAGAGGCTGTTGAAACTGAAGCTAATTATGAAAATTTGGTTTTGGGATGAAATCGTCTGGACATTCTATTCCAGACGAATTCGTCAAATCGGATATGATTTCATTTAATCTACGACGATATCGTCCAATGGTCAAAACAAATCCTAAAAATGGCATGAAAAACGGGGAAAGCGGGTGAAAGGCGGTTTAACGGGCAGTTTGGGGTTGAAATTAAAATTTTAATATTTTATCTTTTTACTAATGTTTTAACCGTGCCAATTTTAGGGTGCTACATTTTGCCCCATCTTTAGCGATTTTTCTGAAGAAAATGCGTTAAAGACGAGATTTTCCCATTTTACGAGAAAGAAAAAATATACTCAATTTTTAGACGACGATTCTTGGTCGAATCGTAAGAATGCTGACTATGGTGCCCCCTCCGTGTTTTTACCCAAATCGAACGTTTGAGGTAAAAATGCGAAAAGCAAAATTAAAATGTTGTTGGTTTTGAATAAAATTAAGAAAAATAGGGAAAACCCTAATTCATTTTTACTATTCATTTTTACTGTTCCAGAGCTCTGTAGAGAGAAAAATGGTGGAGACAACGCACAGAGCGACAGAGGTTCGATGCGGGCTACGGGTAAGGATCTAATCCTAGTAGATTAGGTTTAATTTAACTTTGTGCAATTCTTGTGATTTAAATTTGATTGTTTGGGGCATCGTGGCTATTTTTAGGCCGTCGACGTCGTTGGGACAAAATCGTCTCGATTTTGTCGAAATCGTCCCTAGATCATCGATTTCGTCTAACGGCAAAATCGACAAATTAGGGGTGATTTTGTCCAACAAGGGGTGATTCCCATGTTGCAAAATCAGAGACGATTGCATCCTCACAAAGGACAATGTTGCCCAATTTAAGATGATATCATCCAATAGTGGATGATATCATTTTAAAATTTGATTTTAAGTTGTTTAATTTGAATGATTTATTAATGATTTTGTTGTTTTATTGTTTGTTTTGCAGAAGGGACTACTAAAGAGCCAGGAATGGAAATACGGTGGGCTAAGAGATGACATAGCCATGCTTGACCAGGTAGAGCATGACCAACTTGGACAAGTCGGTCTACAACATGTGGCAGAGATGCCACAAGTACCGACTGACATAGGGCTACTAATAGCCCTAGCAGAGATATGGTATTCGGGGTCATCCTGCTTTCGGTTACCGACAGGGGAGATGGCTCCCACTCTAGAGGATGTATGGAGGATCATGAGGATCCCCATACAAGGATGGCTAATGATGCCTATGACCAATCAGGGCCAGGAAATGATGAGGCTCACGGGAGACCCGAGCTTCACCTTGGAGAAGGGCAGAGTGAACATCGAGTCGCTACGACAGATGCCTGGGGCATCTAGGTTGACATGAGTTTTGGCAGGAGTTGTCGATGTCTTGTTGTTGTGCCACCAGAGGGGATGCAGACTACCGTGGGTGCTCTTAGACATAGTCTGTGACATGAGAGACCATGGGCATAGATTTGCATGGGGCATTTTTGTTCTTTGCTGCTTGTATAGGATCCTGCCTGGGGTCGTATACAAGGGAGGTCGATGTCTGGTTTTGACATCGCTGCTGTAGGTTTGGTGCTAGGAGCACATTGCGGTGCGGAGGCCGATAGGGCTCCCACTGATAGGGGTTGACTAGGAGAGGCCTCGGGTTTTCTATTGGTGGCTACAGAGGGGATCATAGTGGCGGATAGACCTATCGATGTCATGGAGGTTGCTAGACGACCTCATCTTGGACCAGATCACCTAGAGGCCATGGCGAGAGCACCCCGGGTGGGCAGAGGATGGGCAGGAGTTGGCTTGCATCATGTGAGTTTGTTGGCTGAGGATGGAGCGAGGAGAGGTAGAGCTCCATCGCTATGACCGAGTATTGTGGCAATTTGGTCTACAGTAGGGAATCCCTTCTCTCAAGGATTATGAGTACTCCCAAACTGTTTGAGATAATACTACACTGAGCGGGGCTCCAGATATGCAGTGATTCTGGAGTCAGGATGCGAAAGATGCCCCCATCCAGCCATTGGATGGTGATGACACTAAGGTTGTGGATGGCTATGATGCCTGGTACATAGGCATCCACCCTCATTGAATGACGAGGGTGTGGGGTCCAGTGCACGCTATGGTGTGCCAGATGGGGAGGCGATGATAGGCTGCTATTGAGGCAGTGCAGGGTCACAGGGGGAGAGAGCAATGGAATATCCCATATGAGAGATGCCAAAGGATGGCACGAGCTCCATAAAGGCCACGGGAGACAGGACAGAGGGATGAGGGACTCCCTTCATAGCAGGGTGAGAGACCACCATCGCCTGATAAGGGCAAGTGTGTTGACACAAGGGAGAGCAATGAGACAGCGGCTCTCCAAGCTGAGGTTGCCTGCATTTGAACTCAGGTGCAGACATTATAGGATGAGGCTACATGATTTAGAGCTCAGGGTGGAGGAGTGAGCAGGGATGACCTAGTGCGGTCCATGATGCAGACTGCATTTTACTAGGGTGTATACTTTCAGTTGGTTCCAAAGGGCCAGAGGGTATAGCTACCAGCCAACATTGCAGAACCAATCAGGCTAGGATCGACGAGGACATCCTCCCGATCGACGATGAGGACCCAAGATACATTATGAACCTCTATGGGACCACCTCCTCCATGACAAGGTGGGGGAAGAGATGAGGCTGAGAGCTCGAGGGCTTCTCGAGGCTAGGTGTCGATGGACTGTAGATTTTGAATAGATTTTTTGAAAGGATTGAGTATGCCAGGGTATGGATTGTGGCATACCAATCCAGTTTTGATATGATGTATATAATTTATATATATATATATATATATATGATCTTTTTTCTGATGATATGACTTGTTCATATGTTGTTATGATGCTTTAATGTTTGAATTGTTTGTTTATTGGATTGATGATTCATGTAATTATATCGTTTTTGAAATATTATAATTTGATGTCATGCTGTAAGATTTTAAATGAAATAATCTGATGTGAACAATTGGTTGTGGTGGTGTGATTTGATAAAAGAAATAAAATGGGACTTCTAACAATAATTTCAAAGGACATTGTCGCTATTATAGACCATTTCATGGAGTTGTCGCTCACTCGGTCATCAAGCTAATCCTAGTATAGAAATATTGTTAAAAGTAAAAGAGTGCTTAAGAGACTGTCTTAAGAATTTGTGTTGTAATGATGAAGATAATGATGGATTGATGGTTTGTTTTTAGATTTTCATAAAAATATTATGCATGAGATACGAAAAGAAATATGATTTTGCTAGGCATAAATTCCTAAGTGTGATAAAATTTTGAACAATTCCTTAGAATTTATACCATGGTTGCAATATTGAATTATGAACATAATGTCATGAAATAGAATAGTTGTTTGTTTTTTTGTAAAGCATAATTGTGTAACATAATGATGCAAGTCATATGTTTTGATAAATTTATTTTAAAATAAATGGAACATAAAATTAGAACAATGGTTTGCGCTAGGCATAGAATTATAGGTATATACTTATACCATCATCACGAAATCCAAAGAAGAAAAGAGATTGTTGGTTTTATTGCAAGAAAATTTATGACTTTTGTGATAAAAAAAAATAATAATATGAAAATTTTGTTGGAAATTATTATTTTGAGATTTTGTGAGAAGATGTATGTAATTGCTTTTATACAAACAACAAATTCTGAAATAAAAGGATAAAATTATTCCGAAAAGAGTTACAAAAATATTTTAAATTATCTCAAAGACAAATGTAGATTTATAAGGAATCCTCATGTGCAAATGTGAGTTCATTACTGATCTTGATTTATCATAATGATACAAAATATCTCAAATACAAATGTGTGTGCGATTGTATTGTTCATTCACCAATTTTGAGCAAGATAATTTGATACAAGTAATTTGCCTGGACCAAATGAATGTTTGTTGACCATGATTTATATGCATGTAACCGTACCAGACTACTATGTAAGTTAGGTTTATCAAGAGCTAGCTAATCCATAAGTTTATAGAGGTCTATACAAAAGAAGGTCGCTAATGTGACAGACATATCGCCATGCTAGGGATTACCCAAGGCCAAGCGGGTTGGGCACAAACCACCTGTTATGGGGCTTACCTCACAGTTTTTGAATAATTAAGAATTCCAAGGATTCAAGCTCATTCACCCTTCTTTTCTTCTCAAGGGGTAGGGAAAGGATTTTATTGCATTTTGCTTTTGCGTTTCTCTTTTTTTTTTTTTTTTTGTACTTTTGTATTGTTGCTTGATATTTGAGAAAATGCTGAAATATTGTGGTGATGATATAAAATAACCTTTTTTCTTTTTCTCTTTTTCTTGAACTTTTTCTTTTCTTCCTATGCTAGGGATACTTGCTCGGATTAGCTTTAGAGCAAGGGATTTTTATTCTGGGTAGGGGTGAGCTTGTCCTTTTGTCAATTCTCAAAGAGTCTAGACCATGTGCATGATAGGATAGCAGGGGAAACTTTTCGCTCAGGAAACCAGTTCTACTATGTAGCATCATATCGAATTTGCAATGAAATCATTTTAATGTGAAAAGATATACTTGGTTCAAGTAAATAACAAGATCGGTTCTCTATGCTCAAAACTTTATTTAATTCAACTGTGGACTTTGATACAAGAGAGATTAATAATCATACCAAATAAAATCAAGATATTTATTCATGTGGATGTGAAAGTGTGGGATTTCCAAATAAATGCTAATTTATCCAAAATAACAGAAAATATAACTGCAATACTTCACAATTTGAGAGGTACAAAATAAAAGATGTTTTTGAAGATTTTGATGATTTTGAATGTTTTTAATTTTAAGTGATGAATTAAAATAAATACAAGGTGATTGTTTTTTGAAATGTTTTATATAAGTGACAAAGGAAATAATATGCAAAACAAATATATACAATGATGAATTGACCAATTTTATGCATAGTAACGTTTAATATGCATAATGTTCATAGGTTCTTTAAGCTCTTTACCATCCAAGGTAGATAATTTGTATGCTCCTGATCCAAATTTAGCAGTGATGACATATGGTCCAAGCCAGTTGGGCTCAAATTTACCTTTAAGGTTTGTAGTTGCATTAGTATTTTTTTTATTTTATTTTAAGACAAGGTCACCGATCTCAAAGGATCGAGGATGAACTTTCTTAAGATATGCTCTCTTAAGCTTGTTTTGGTAGGCGCAAAGATGCTCCAAAGCATTGATGCACTTTTCATCGAGAAGTTCTATCTGACTAAATCTGCTAGCACGATATTCATCCCCTACTTCAGTATCTTGAAGTAGTAGAGCTAAAGAAGGAACTTCTAGTTCAAAGGGAAAAATGGCTTCAGCACCATAAACCAAGAAAAAATGTGAAGTTCCAGTGGGGGTTCGAACACTAGTTCGATAGGCCCACAAAGCAGGATATAACTGAATGTGCCAATCTCGACCGAATTTATTGACCAATTTTTTGAGAATTTTGATTAAGGTTTTATTAGATGCTTCTGCTTGACCATTACCCTGCGGATAATAGGGAGTGGACCAACGATGTTGAATTTTATATTTTTGACATAATTTTTTAACATCTTTATTTTTGAAACAAGTCCCATTATCTGAAATGAGATTGGCAGGAATTCCAAAACTACAAATAATTTGATTAAAAATAAATTTGGAAACTTGTGTTCCAGTGCAAGAAGCTAATGGCATAACTTCAACCCACTTCGTGAAATAATTAGTGGTGGTTATGATGAATTTGTGTCCATCGGATGACATAGGGTTGATTTTTCCAATGATTTCTAGGCCCCATTTTGAAAAGGGCCAAGGAGATGAAATAGCCTGCAGTTCTTGTGTAGGCGCATGGACAAGGTCAGCGTGTTTCTGGCACTTTTCGCAATGATGCACATAATTATGTGCATCATTTTCCATGGTAGGCCAAAAATATCCTATCCGAAGGAGTTTCTTAGCAATGGCACTACCACTAAAATGTCCCCCACAAGATCCATTGTGGGCTTCATTCAAAGCTAATCTGGATTCTTCTAGATTCAAACATCTCAATAAGATGCCTTCAAAAGATCTTATGTACAAGGTATTACCAATAATCACAAAGCGACTTGCTTGTCGATGTAATAACCTACATTGGTTGCTAGTACAACCATTAGGGAAGGTTCCTTTCTACAAAAAATTAAATATATCAGTATACCATGGTTCAGGAGTTGTTTCATTGATAAGAAACACATCCAAAGGTTCTAAGCATGATTTTCTTGAAGTGGGTTCCTGGAGTCGATGAATAATTATGGTAGCATATTCATCGTCTAACTCCAAGGGTAAAAGAGATGCAGCTGCAGCCATAGCATCAGCCGCACAATTGCTAGTTCGAGGAATAGCTTCCAAAGTAACTTGATCAAACAAGGATAATAACTACAAAACATAGGCTTTATATGGGCATAATTTATCATCTCTGGTCTGATAAACATCATTAATTTGGTTTATGACAAGTTGGGAGTCACCGAAAACCAATAAACTTTTAATTTTCAATGCCAAGGCAGCTCGTAATCCAAGGATAAGAGCTTCATATTCAGTAGTGTTATTGGTGCAAGCAAATGTTAATTTGAAGGACAGAGGAATAATATGTTTTTGTGGAGATATTAAAATAATACCCGCACTAGCCCCACTCATGCATCGGGCTCCATCAAAGTATAGGGACCATTGCTCTGAATGGTCTGCCTCTAGTTTAAGGCATTCATCAGGAAACTCAATGATGAGGGGATGAGTAGATTCTAAGGGTGTAGCAGCTAATTGATCTGCTATGATTTGACCCTTAACAGAATTCTATCCTATAAAGGTGAGTTCAAATTTGCTTAACACAAGAACCCACTTGGCTATGCGACCAAATAAATACGGTCGACTCATGAGATATCGCAAAGGGTCGAATTTGGCAATAACATACATTTTTTGACTGAGCATATAATGTCGTAGTTTCTATGTAGAAAATATGACTGCTAGACATAATTTCTCTAATGTGGTATATCGAGTTTCATAATTGATTAAGGTTCTACTAATGTAATAATTAGTGCGTTCTTTCTTCTCATCGTCAAGCTAAGCTAACATAGCCCCTAAGGCAGAGTCAGAAGCAAAAATGTACAAGATAAAAGGACAATCATATCTAGGTGGGGAAAGCATTGGTGGTTGAAGGAGATATTTCTTAAGGAGTTCAAATGCTTCTTGGCATTCGTCGTCCCAATGAAAAGAGATATCTTTCTTAAGAAGCTTAAGAAAGGGTCCGGTTTTGTCCACCAACTTGTCGATGAAGTGGCGAATAGCTTGAAGCTTACCTTGTAAACTTTGTAATTATGATATATTGGTGGGTGTAGGCATATCTGTGATAGCCACGATCTTGAGAGGGTCAATTTCAATGCCACGTAAAGAAACTATAACCCCTAATAATTTATCGAACTTAACTCCGACTATGCATTTAGTTGGATTTAGTCGGATAATATATTCCCTTAACCGATCAAATACTTTCCTTAAGTCATTTAAATGATTATATTTAATGGAACGAGCTATGATATCATCTACATAATCATGTAGGATATCATGCATCATATCATGAAAGATATAAGTCATAGCTCTTTGATAGGTTGCACCTACATTCTTTAATCCAAATGGCATCACTTTCCAACAAAAGGTTCCCCAAGGGGTAATAAAGGCTATTTTGGCCTGATATTTAGGAGCTATCCTGATCTGATTATAACCTAAAAATCCATCCATTAAGGATATCATTCCACTTCCAACAGTAAATTCAATGATCTGATCCATATTGGGAAGAGGAAAATCATCTTTAGGGCATGCAACATTAATGTCTCTGAAATCGGTGCAAACCCTAACTTTAGTGGCTTCTTTCTTAGTTACTGGAACTACATTTGAGATCCATTCGGCGTAATCAATGGATTGTATAAAAATGACTTTCAACAGTTTTTCTAGTTCTCCTTTGACTAGTAAGGCCACTTTAGGATGCATTTTTCTGAGTTTCTGTTTAATAGGTTTAGCATCTGGATGGACTACAAGATGATGCATAACTACAGAAGGGTCCAACCCTAGCATGTCTTCATATGTCCAAGCAAAGACATCTTCATAGTCTTTAAGAAATGAAATTTATTTATCTTGTTTTTCTTGACTTAATTCTGATCCAATATTGATTATGTGAGGGTTATGTTCGGTTCCAATGTTAATTTTTATAACGTTTTCAACTTCCATATGTAAATCTCTCTCAAAATTAGGTGGGGCGGATGAAACACCCAATTCTTATAATTCTTCCAAGGTTAGCTTGGATAATTCGTCTTGAGGATTTGAGGCCTCAAGCTGGGCTATACTTGGTATAGAGCCATCAAAATAAAATTTGTTATGTAACAATTCCTCAATGGAGACATCATGGAAAATATCCCCTTCCAACTCTTCGTCGAAGTCGAAAATCATTTCAGGGTAGGCTATGGATAGCATATTGCAGGTAAAAGAATTATTATTTGGGCACAAAGAATATGTTTATCTAGATAATATTGATAACATATGAGATGATCATCATCCTCAAATGGAAAGGGCTAACTTTTACTAGGAAATAGGCCCACACCACAGCGGGCAGGCCACGGTTCTACCTCAAAATTTTCTTTCATACCATTTTGGAAAGGTACCAAACCTTTCCCTTTATATCCCAATTTAAGCATTATGGTCTTAGCTTTAAGATAATCATTAGCAAAATAGCATCTAGCATATCCATCGCAATGTGTCTTAATGTTTCTGGGTATTCTTCCCCAATCATATCCTTTATAAATAAAAGCACAACTCCCTACTTGGTAGATACTTCCCATAGGTTGTGGGAGGCCCAAGGTACGAGGAGAGGGTGGGAGTTTATTTAAAAGGAGGGAAGTCTACATGGCAGTTTTGGCTTCCTCATATATAAGAATTGTAGATAAATCAAGTAAGAGCTCATCAATAAGAGCATAAGAAGTAGAAGGAACATTTCCTACATCGTCGGGTGTAGAAAGGATGCCAGTAGTGGATGTGGATGTTATAGGGATATTGACGGGTGAATCTATAGGTATGGAAGACATAGGAGTAAGACAGGAAGCATTGGGTGTAGTTTTAGGATATTTTTGAGGTCCTAATGTGGTTGGTTCAGAAGATGGTTGAGATATATGTATAGGTGTAGTTGAAAGAGTAGATGATGTTATGGGTGTGTGTTTCACATGTTTGGACGGATGATAAGAATTAGGATGTGTGGATGACAGGGCAGGGCAAAATTGAACTCCAATAGGTTCTGCCAAAGCACACATATCAAAAGGTCTAGGATCACCATGAATGGTAACCAACTAGTTTTTAAATTTTAATTTAACACACTGATGTAAAGTAGAGGGAACCGCTTGCATCGCATTGATCCAAGGGTGACCCAGAAGTATATTGTACAATGCAGGGCAGTGTACAATAAACACGATCGTATCTAGGGTTCTAGGACCAACTTGCAAGGGTATAGTAATGACTCCACATGTTTCTTGTGTCTCGTCATTGAAGGCTTTTATAATCATATCAGTTCTTTTCATTTCATCACTTCTAAACCCGAATCGTTGGTAGAAGTCAAAAGTGCATATGTTTAAAGATGAACCATTATCAATCAAGACTCGTTTAACAACTACATCTCCAATTAAGGCAGTAATATATATAAGGGGTTATCCTTATGTAAACTATGTTGTGGGATATCTTTATCTTGAAATTCAATACAATCGACTTCTTGAGTGATGATAGTATTGGACATGGCTTCAGGTTGAATATTTTGTGGTAACATCATTTGGCTCAATGTAAGCATTAATTCATCCCTATGGGTAGGAGAAGATCTTAATTGGTCCAAAAGGGAAATTATGACCATGGTATTGGATAATTGTTCATTAATATTGTAAGGAGGTTTAGGTTGAACATTAGACGCATAATTCCATTTATTGGGATTTTTCAAAACAAATGGGGCTGATCCATAGTTCTGAGTTTGATCTTGTTGAGAGGTTTGAGCCTGTTGTCTGGTGACGGCTCTGATGGTTCTTACAATATTATTTTGCAGATGATGAATAGTTCTTGGTCTAGCATTTATAGCTTGTTCATTAGAAACTATTTTGTGAGAAGATGGTCTAGTAGTGACTCTTCGAGGAAATGGTTCTTCTGGAACCATAGAACTGGTGATAGGTTGAATAGGATCTGATTCATCTTCAAAACTATTCAATTGATTTGAAGTGATTTCCATGTCACTTTTAGTCTCATATTCGGTGTCACTAAGATCAAACATCCAAATATTATGCAGATGTCTGGTCATAACTATGGATAAAGTTGTGTCAAATATTTGAGGATCGTGAACAGGTAATTGTCCACTAATAGTCCCTACATATCGGGTAGGAGGAGGAACATTGTGATGCTCAATTTGATTGGCCACCTCTTTACCATGTTTTAGTAAAGGATGTTGAAATATGTCCAATGATTGATTGGCATTCTGATTTTGATTTTGGGGAGTGCTCTTTTGAGTGTTATTAGAAGGATTTTGTTTAGGTTGGAAGGCTTGCACCTCCATCTCATTATTATCGATCAAATATTGTATTTTATGTTTTAATCTTTTACAAGAGTTGGTGGCGTGTCCAATTCCTCTATGAAAATCACAATATAAATCAGCTCTGTATCTGGGTATAGTTGGATCAGGTTCTCGGATAGCTATTAATTGGATCAAGCCTCGTGCTAGTAATTGCGGGAGAATAGTTGATAAAGGTTGATTTAACCTAGTAAATTCTCAGGGTGGTTTATCAAGACGTTTCAATATAAACTTCTCTGTTGTTTTCACAGTGTTAACATTAGCAATGTTTCTGCTATCGATGACTCCGTCACCCACATTTTTATATTGATTTCTGGATGTTTTCTCATCATCTTTCTTTTTGAGCTGACCTCTTCTAATGAGAGCATCTTCCACCCTTTGAGCTAAGTCTATAGCTTTATCGAAGGTAGTCAAAGTAGCAGTTGATAATTCATAGGATAGTTGTTCTTCTAAATTATTGATAAAAATATCCAACATCTCCCGATAAGGTAACACAAAGTGTAGTTTTCCTATCAACTATCTCCATCGAGCTAAGAAGTCAGCAAAACACTCATCTTTGTCTTGTTTTAGGTTGTACAAATCTTTAATGGTTACATGCATTTCGATATAGGCACTAAATTGATGCACAAAAGATTCAGTGGTCTCTTCAAAATTTCTCAAGGAATGAGTGGGTAGTTGATAATACCATTCCAATGCCATCCCCCCTAAGATTTTCGAGAACATTTTTAGTAACAACAAATCATCATGTGATATGTCATGACATGCTATCCTAAACATACGAAGATGCTCTATGGGATCTTTAGTTCCTTTATATATAGGTAGGACAGGCATAGGAAAGTGTTTGGGATATGGTTGTGCTACAACTATAGGATCTAGAGGTTGACTACACATCTCTCGATAATTGTATGAAGGACGGTAAGGATCTATCTGGTCCATGCGAGAGACTAACTGTTTCACCATGGCTTCCAAATTACCAGTTTGTCCACCATATTGGTTTGATGGTACATGAGTATGGGTCTTGTGACCGTAGGAAGGTGGGACATAAGGATTAGATGCTATATTACTCTTATGCAAATGGTTGGTAGGAAGAGTATTATGAAGAAGATTCGTTGTAGCATTATGTTGTATCCCAGATTGTTGGAAATTGGTATTTGGTTTTGTTTTAGGCTTTTGTTGATTTAAGGTATATTGATCAATAGCTTGGAAAAATAGAGCAGTAAACGAAGGTTTCTTTTGTGTGGGAATAACCCTTGGCTTGGTAACAGGCACTCTAGGTGGTTGGGTAGCCTGTTGTTGTTGCATGTTTTGGATTATAGCAGCCATGTCCAAATTGGACGGTCCAGCTTGATCACTTTCTTGATCAACAAAGGACAACGGATTAGTGCATGTGTGATATATATCTTCTAGGGTTTCTTGAGTGTCACTAATTTGATATTTATCCATATGAACTGCTCTATTAAGGGTGCCAATATTATTATTGAGAAATTTCCAAAAATGGTCCATGTTCTCAAAAGTAATAGCTCCTTCTGGAGTTATTTTAGGAGATGAGGATCCTTCCTCTCTATCATTTTATTTTTGTTCATTTGCGTCCACAAATTCTTCTTCTTGTTGTTTTAAGGTTACTTCTTCTTGAATTTGGTCTTCAAGAATGGCATATGGTTTATTGGTTTTTCCTAACCAATCCTCTTCTACTTCAATTTGTTTTCCATTCCTGAGTCTAGTCATTGTGTCTAAATTTAGGTTTTAGCAAATATATATTAATATATTTGCAACAGATCTTGGGAGGTATATATTCTAATTATATACCTACTATAATACTTAAAAGGAAATTTTTTGATTTTTTGTTATGATTTTATTTTGTTTTTGTTTTTGTTTTATAAATACAATAAACAACACACTAAATACAAGAAATAACAATAATAAAATAATAACTTAGTTTTCTATAAATAGTTTATAGATATCATTGATAGGATCAAGTTCATTAGGAGTCATAAAGTGCTCCTCTTCAAATTGGAAATTTTTTTTCAAGAAGTCAACAAAGTGTGCTATGGTGATATTATCTGTTTTAGATTCTATTTTGTAAAAATAAATCTCATGGCAATACTCTCGATATAACACAACTCTGGGAACTCTATTCCATATCTTTCTATCCATGAGAACGACCTCTTGGTCTTCTACACAAGACAAAAATTTATGCACTACAGCTACATTATCAAGGTATTCCTCAAAGGTATACAACTCAGAAGACACAAGGGCTCTTTTATCTGCTAACCACCTATGGCAAGCTCTCTGAAGTTCATGATACAAAATCACTTGATTGGGATCAAGGATTCTATCTAGGACAAACCTCTTGATTTGCCTAAGTTCGGTTGCTCTAGATGAAATGATATTCAATCTCCTATTAAGCTCATCTCATAAAGGTGGGACTCTATATGTTGGAGCTACTCTAAGTAAATAATTAATCTCTATGGCTGCTAATTGATTTTCAAAATTAATAGTGACAACTTGTATTTTATTATAGTCTACCATCTAAATATGACATGCAAATTTTCTTAAGTCTAAATGCATTTATGTTTTTGGTTTTTATTTTTATTTTTAATTAGAAAGTTTTTTTTTTTTGTTTTCAAAAGGTTTCTGTTTCACGTCGGTTTCACCAAAATGTATCGTTCCAAATTTTTTGCACCCTTACCTTCAGGCTATAGGATCCGCGCTCGAAAGGGGGATGTGAAAAGGATGGAACAATACCTCGGACTGAGAGGCCTTTCGAAGGTCCTACCTCTCGGGGGAGGTGTATAAGGGTGAATTTTTGATGGATGGTGGGTTCACCAGGAAACTTTTGAATGGCAGTTTCCACGCCTAGGTTGAGAGGGTGTTTGATGTGTTCATTTTTATGTTTGATCATTCAACTCCTAGGTTTGGCTGATATGAATCTAATCTATTCTATATGCCAATGCTAATTTCAATGAATACAGAAACAAAAATAGATGCAAATAATAGAGAATATATTAACTAGAAGAAATCATACCTGATTTTGGATGTCTGATGGAGATTTTGAGTCTTGTAGCAGTCCAGATCATCTCAGTTTGTATGTAATCGTCTGATATTTCTTGAGATCATCCCAAATCACATTAGGTCACCTGAAATTAGACAGGATTGTCTAAAATTTGATGAATTCGTAAGACAAATTTGTCAGAAACCTACAATCATAGAAACAGATGCAAAATACCAAATATGCAAATACAGAAGCAAGGGGTAATGGTGGAAATAATAGCAAACATGCCTAAATAATAGATTATAATAACAGATAAGGAAATGCAATAAATTTAATGATTGATTTTATCTTTATCATGCAATTATACTAAATGAGGTGAACTCTAAGATACATAAATCATAATAACTTAAAACAGTGCAAAGATATGATATAAAAAATGTAGAAAAAACTAAGAAAATGAAAACTCTACACTCGGATTTCTCTCAATCTGGACTATAGTCAGGATCGCCTCCAATTGTATGAAATCTTCCAAAATCGTTCGAGATCGTCTGTGATGATCCAAGCTAGCATCGACTGAAAAATAGTAGAGTTCCTACAATAAAAATACAAAAATACCAAATGCAAGCAAAATAGTGAGAGGGAATGAGGAGCTAACTCTGCAATGAAATCCATCAACTAAGGGGTTGGGAGTTCAGGGAGAATCAACAAGAATTAGGCAGGGAGGCAGGCAGGGGGATAAACTAGAAAAATCCTAGTTTATATAGGATTAGGAAGAGGTTTGGGAGGTTGGGGATCATCCCAATCTGGGAGATCTCCAATAGGGAAATCTCCAACCGTGCAGACACACTTCTGCCTGAGTTGGAGAGGTTGTTAAAACTGAAGCTAATTATGAAAATTTGATTTTGGGACAGAATCGTCTGGACGTTCAGTTCCAGACGAATTCGTCAGATCGGGGATGATTTCATCTAATCTGAGACGATATCGTCCAACGGTCAAAAAAAATCCTAAAAATGGCATGAAAAATGGGGAAAGCGGGTGAAAGGCGGTTTAACAAGCAGTTTGGGGTTGAAATTCAAATTTTAATATTTTATCTGTTTACTAATGTTTTAACCGTGCCAATTTTAGGGTGCTACACCTTCACTTACTAAACATCATAGGATCGATGCTACTCAAGGGTATAGAAACAATTATGACACAACAGTAAAGGAAAAAGTGTTGAACCCCTTCTATTTAACATATTTTAAGAAATGAAGAAAAATCTCTCTAACTCAACTATTTATGAAGCTCTGTAGCTTCCAAGATAGATTGATTTTTTGCAAGAGTCTTTGAGGTCTATCAAAAATAAGAACAAGACCCCCACTCAGGTGGATTTTGCACAAGCTAGTATGATGTCCACTTTGAGAGAGAATATACCTCTCCCATTTTACTTATCTCTCCAAATGGAGGGGTGGGTGGTTCACAACTACATGATAGGCTCTAGAGCTATGACCATTGTGATGCCTAAAGTAGTGTGTGACATCATGGGCATGGAATATACAAGAAGCATCCTTGGCATATTACATCCATATGGGACCCCTATGAAAATTGTAGGGGTAATAAAATATATTCTAATAGTACTCCATAGGCTATCCCAGCTCACGGTCATACAAGAAGTGGTGGTAGTGGACTTAGAGCCCTATTATGTGTCTTTCCAGGGAGTTCACAACTAAAATAGGAGGATATTTGTTGTTAGATTTCTCCCATTTGGAAATCCTATTCAAGGAAAAAAGGTGAAAATATTCAATGAGAAACCATCAAAATTCCATATCAGAAGACTCGAATATGAAAGTAAATACTCCACTATAGTGAACATGATGACCGAGGAACTAGAAGACCTAAAATTGATGGAAGAAGTTCTAAATATACTATAAGAAGAATACTAGTTCTCCCTCCAAGATTTCAATGCCATGATCGAGAGTAACATTGGGAGTTACATGATTCTAAAGCCTGAAAAGAGCAATCCCATTGCTCCCCATATGGTGAACAAACCCACATAATTCCTTGACATAATTAATGTGAGCTATGGAGATTTGAAATTCTACTCTAAATAAATGATCCAAGACACGATCGATCTCGAGGAAGGTGTAAAGCCATTTCAGTAAAAACAATGGCCAGCAAACCCCAATATTTAAGCCTTAATGAAATAGGAGTTTTTGAAGCTCCTCAAAGCTAAAATTATTTACCCAATCAAGATATGGGTTGCTAACTTGGTCCTGGTCAGAAAGAAGAATGGGGAAATCCTATTATGTGTTGATTTTCACAATTTGAACAAATCTTCTCTGAAGGATCATTACACCATCCCACATATTGATCAAATACTACACACAGTAGTAGTATCAAAAAGGTTTTCACTCCTATATGGTTTCTCTAGGTACAATCAGGTATGTTTCAAATATGAAGATCAGTTTAAAATTGCATTCACAACTAAGTGGGGAATTTTTGCTTACTAGAGAATGCATTTTGGGTTATCCAATGCTAGAGCAACTTTCCAAAGAGCTATGGATGTGGATTTTAGAGAATTTTTTTGGTAAGTTAATAATTTTATTAAACAAAAGGGGGCATTTGAAAGGCACCCCAATGCCTTGTACAATAGTGGATCAGAATGAAAAACACTAGAGGAACCAAGAAAGGAACACAACAAAGAGGCATTCAGCCTGCAACAACAAAAAGGAATACATCCTTTGACAGGAAGGAACAAAATGAGACAGGCCTACAACCAGCTAAACCAAAATAGATCAGAACCTCCAAATGAAGGAACAAGAGAAATGAAGGATTGAGTCAATAAAATGTGGGTCCACAACCACACTTAGAGGGGAACGTCAGTTTGCATTGGTGATGCAACAACGACCTCTAGCATGGTATCCTTCACTTCATCCTTCGATGTTTCCTTTGGGTTTTCCTTTAGAACATCAATGCAAGCTTCCTTTGCAATCTCTACCACGTCCTCATCTTTAGCATCACCCTTGGCATCAAAAGGTACCTCAACAACAGAAATGGCAAGAATATCCTCAAACGTATCACAAAATAACAGGAGGTTGAGTGCTTGGTGTTGTTCCTTGAGCTTTGAAATTGCTTTTCCAATAGCCATGTGATCCATTTCTAGATGATCAATTGTAGTAGAGGTAGCATGGACAACAAGTTTATGGAGGTACTTTTCAACAAGATCAGGCAAATTGGAATGATCCTTTGTAGGTTTTACAGATGTGGAAGGAGGGGTTTCAACAATTTCTTTAAGTTTGAGTCTTTGGGAACATCGAACATGCGTACTTTCAACCTTGAACTTTTTTTTGATGTTGAAATCAGAATGAGGTTTATCATTCTTATCCTTCCTCTTAGGTTTGGAAGTTTTAGGACTGGGGGTTGAGGAAGAATTTTCTTCATCAGACTCCAGGGCGGGGATGTTTCCTTTGGGGAACTTCAGGAGGAGGAACCTATAAAGGACTTTAAAAAGCCCTTGATGATAGGGAAAACCCTCTTCCTTTTTAGAATGGGTGGAAGTTATGGTGTAATACATAGAACAATAGAGGGCAATGGGAATGTTCATAATTTTGGCTTCACAAAAATGATTTATGAAGGCTAAGTGAAAGTAATAGAGCTAGGAATCAAGATTATCAGCGGTGATGTATTGCATTATAGGTTTAAGATTTTTTTTCTAGGAAGTAGAGAGATGATGCTGATACATACCTTTCTTGAACATCTTGTGGATCATCGAGTTCTTCTCAAAATGCATCAGATTCGCATCATAGTTATGTTTGTTCCTCCTAATCCCCTTACTATCCAAATTTTATCCTATCATATCTACCAGCAAATCCATAGTAATTTGAAACTCCACACCATGAATGGTAAAAAGGCCCTTATCCCAGGACGTAGCAAAAGCCTTTGTCACCTCCTCATCAATGCCAGATAATGTCTTAAAGAAATAAATAAGCCCATATTTGTCCTTCAGTATGTCTTTGGTAATGGATTCTAACTCAAACACCTCAGGCTCAATGAATACAAGTTTTCCTTCCTTCATGATTATAAATAGGGACCAGCAAGAAGGAAGCCAAAAGGAAGGGCAAGAGTTAAATAGGATAGGGAAATTAGCAACGAGCTAATGAGTAAACAGAACATGCAGAGGGTAATATAAAAGGAAAATAGTGTTATAGCTTTGGGGCCTATAGGAAAGCCATAAAGGATGCTTCAAAAAGGAAAAAACCACCTGAAGAAAAGATATTGGCTAGGGAAGATAACAAGACGGATTTTTAGACATCAAATGTTGCACTATAAAATTAAGAGAACCAACGTCAAATGAAAAGGTTGACCCTTGGGGATGCTCAAAATAATAAGCCAACAAGAGGGTCTGGCATAAGAAATAAAGAGGATTAGAATGTTCACCAAACAAGGTCTTATAACAAAGTAGCAGGCTAAACGATGGAAAATGGTTCTCAAGGAAGCTAGATTGCGATATCAAAACACACGGGAGAGGTATGATTAAAACTCATGCTAGGATTTACCTTGGTATTCCAAAAGGAATTGATTATCAAGAAATAAGTGCAAGCATGAATAAAGAAGATGAATAATTTAAAATTAATACACAAGGGGTCATGTGTCCAAATTTCAAGGTAAGACAGCAATTTATGGAAAAACAACAACTAAAATATTATGGTATGAACCTAATTCTTCACATGGAAGAGGAAGTATTGAGAAATGAACTGAATGAGGATGTCAATATTCAACATGATTACCAATATTTTAATCATTCCTGACAAGCTCAAAAACTTTAGGGGGAAGAATGTCAGTCCATGTCAACATTCTTTGGGAATTTGCTCCTATGTTTGCCAATCTATCAGCAACAGAGTTAGCCTCCCTAAAATCATGTTGAACAATGGTGTTATTCTACTGACTTAGGATTTCTTTGATTTCTTCCAAAATTGTTCTAATCCTCCAACTGTTGGGTTTTGAGGTTTTTAAATACTTAATAATATTTAGAAAATCTCATTCCATAATGATATTCCTTGGAATGTTTTTGATGGATTGAAGTCCTCTCCAAATAGCCTTGGCTTCAATAGAATTATTAGAAAGGATGCCCAAGGGTTTATAGTAAGAAAAAATGGAATTACCAAGGTGATCACAAAGAATTCCTCTAGCTCTAGCATTTCCAGGATTTCCTTTAGCTGCTTCATCAAAGTTAAGCTTGACCCAACCAACTGGGGGAGGATGCCATTTGATGTTGGTTCTCGAAGTTGAAGGATTGGCTGGTTTTGAAGTATCAAGGAAGATATTACAAGAATTGAGGATGGCTTTATCAAAGGGATAACAAGGAAAAAGATCAAAAGAGGCTATATGAACATTCTCCTTGGCATAGAGGATGATTTTACTAGCAATGAGATCAGCATTCAAGGCTTTTTTGTCAAATATTCTTCTATTGTTTTCGAGCCAAATTTTCCAAAGGTAATATTGTAAGTAGAATTTCCAAATTCCTTTAAGCACAAGATTATTGAAATTATTTGGCCACTAAAGAAATAGCTCAACAATGGAAGGAGGATAGGCCCAAACCAGCTATAAATTTATAAAAAGCTTACTTCTCACCATTCTTGAAAAGGGATAAAAAAAGAAAATGTGAGAGGTTGATTCCCAATCAGAAAGACAAATATAACATCTGTTAGGAATAGGAATACCTATTTTTATTAGATTTTTTGTTTTAAGGATACGATATTGAATACAAAGCCAAGAAAAAGAGGTAATCTTGGGAATCAAGTACTTGGTCCAAACCATATTAAATGGAATAGGAGTTTCAAGATGATTGAGAGAAAGCAGATAAGTTGATTTGACAAAAAATTCTCTAGAATCAGTCAGTTCCTAAATTGGGTAGTCTTTAGGATCACCAGTTGGAATTTTGATAGAAGATAATTGAGCTTGCAAACAAGAAGTTTCATCCTCATGGTTCGAGACATCAAGTCTTTTCCAGCTCAAGATTTCATTGATAGAAGAAATGAAATTAGCCACTAAAGGACCAACCAAATGTTTAGTTATGTTGGTTATCCTTTGAAGCATAGGAATCTGAATAAGAGGGATCTCACCAAGCCACTTGTCCTCCTAGAAGAAAATGGATTTTCCATTCCCAAGTTGCCATCGTAGCCCATTTTTTAAAATGTAGGAAGCTTCACAAATGGATTTCTAGAAAACAGACCCAACAAAGGGAACCTCCCCATAGAGAAATTCAATGGCTTGTAGATATTTCCTTCTCATGATCTTGACCCAATCAACATTTTCATTGGAATGAGTCACCAGGCTTGCTTAGAAAGGAGGGAAATGTTGAGGATAAAAATCCTTCTAAGTCCTAAACCTCCCTGGTCTTTGGGTTTGCACACTTTGTCCCAAGCAACTAAATGAAATTTGTGTCTATTTTCAAACCCTTTCCAAAGGAAATATTTTTTATTTTTTTCTATTTTTTGGTAAACACTTGCAGGGGTTTTAAAAATAGAAAGGAAATAGATAGGAATAATTTGAAGGAAGACCATGGTAAGAGTGATTTTACTCGCTTGGGACAAAATATTACCCCTCCAAGTGGACAATTTTTTTTATAACCTCTCAATAACATTATCCCATAATATTTCTTTGGCATTTCAAATAGATAGAGGCAAACCTAGATAAGAAGAAGGTAGATGAGCTATGGAGCATTCAAGTATGTTGGCAATCATGTTCTATGTTCTTAAAGGAGTGTTGAAAAATATAGTTTACTTTTTTGGAAATTCATGGCTTTTAGAGAATTGGTAAATAAAATAATAGTGATTTACCTAGACGACATGATAGTTCCTCTCACTGAAAGGCATATCACATAGCACATATCAGAAGTGTGTTTAAAAAGTGTAGGGAGTTTGGTATCTCCATAAATCCTAGAAAATATATCTTCACTATGGAGGAAGAAAGTCTACTTGGCCATGTTGTCTCTAAGTATGGTCTAGCCATAGACCCTAACAGGGTGAAAGCATTTTTAGATCTTCTCCTCCCCCCGAACACAAAATTCTTATAGTCATTATTTGACCAGATCAATTTTGTGCATAAATTCATAGCTAACTTTGCACAAATCGTCAAATCAATGACGAATATTTTAAAAAAATATGTCATGTTCAAATGGATGGATGCGAGGAAACAAGCCTTCCAATAGATCAAAGAATAGATAGCTCAAGCCCTTGTCTTGGTAAATCTAGACTATTCCAGGGATATTATTTTATATGCTATAGGTGAACAAGAAAGCTACGCTGTAGTACTCACGCAGAAGGGAGCTGACAATGAAGAAATACCCAAAGCTTTTCTGATTCAAACTATGTAGGAGCATGAATAAAAGTATTTCATTGAAAAATAGATATATGCAATAATGAAGTATTTAAATTTTTTTAGATATTTTCTATCACAAAGTAGGATAATTTTATACACCATAACCCTGATGTACGAAGCTTCATCATAAAAGGAGAGCTCGGTGACACAAGAGCTGGTTGAGTGACTAAAATACATGAAAATTATGTAGAAATACACTCAACCAAACTAGTAAGAGGCAGAGCATTATGCCAAGAACTTGCCAATCATGCTTCACCATAGTACATAGTGTACCAGACTCAGGAAGCAGTGTCAAAATATGATCAACCCCCAGGGTGGCTCGACTAGGTGGATGAATTGATCAAATACTTCCAAACTGGGAGATGCCCAGTAAACTTAAATTTCTAAAAATAAGAAGGTACCGAATACAGGATTTGAAATGCACCCTACTGCCTAAATGTTTGTACAAGAAAAACTTGGATGGAGTACTTATTTATTGCATAAAAGAAGAACATAAACAAAATATCCTGGAAGAGTTCCATAGTGGATTGTCAGGAGGATAATACTCGGGGAGAACCACTACCCTGAATATCATCAATACTAGGTGCTATTGGCCAACCATATTTGTAGATACATTCAAGATAAAAAGAGGTTGTGAGGAATGCCAAAGGTATGTCAAGAGAAACAGGAATGCTCCATTACCTCTAAAGTCCATCCCGATTGAAGAACCTTTCCAAAAATGGGGACTAGATTTCATCAGGATAATAGACCCTAACTTGTCCGTTAAACATAACTATATCTTGATAGCCACTGACTATTTCATGAAGTGGTCAGAGGAAATACCCAACAAAAATGTAGACCAAGAGGTTGTGATAGAGTTCATGGAAAGCTTGATCACCAGATTTGGCATCCTAGAGGCATTAGTCACAGATAATGGTGTAGACACCAAAACAACACCAATCCAATTATGTGACCACAAACACTGATCGATTTGACACACACAGCCCTCGGGGCATCCCCCAAAGGTTAAACAGTGGTCCTAACCACTATCACAGTAGTTTTGGAAGGTCAGAGGTCAATTTGGCACCTTCAGGCACTCTGCTCCTTATTCGTTCCACCTAGGGACGATTATAAACTGGTATTCACCCCACCCAAGTATGATTAGCAGTATTCGCTCTAGGGTGGGGCGAATAGCAGGTTTGATGGTCAAAAATTCAAAACTTGAAAAATGGTAGCTCAGATCCACCACTTAAATATTCCTTCATTGCATGGGAGTGCGAGTGAGCATTTTTGAGTGCTAGAGGTAGTTACAGGGGCATTCATGGAGCCCCTAATTATGGAGGAATCTTCTCCCCCTTGGGAAGGCATGATTGCCAAGTGGCACCTCTGCATGCTCATCCAAAGAGATCATCAGGTCTATAAAATGGTGAGTCTTCTCACCCCAAAAAGGGACAGAGAGGGAGCATTTTTATCAATGAAGTGCGGCCATTTTATATCCTCACACCTTTTTATTTATGCCTTTCACATCCTTGATCTCTTTTGGAAGGGATTTCATTGGGTGATTATTGGAAGTGCAAATTTTGGAAGGGAGGTCATTCAAATTTCACATCATTTTGAGCTATTTTGATCATGTTTTTGTCATTTCTTGCTTTTGCTAACATGTAGGTAGCATTATCAAATTCTCGGTGATAGAGGCCGAATTGGAAAAATCTGACCTTATGGGTCTTTCCAAAATACCCCATTTTACCTAACCCCCAACTTTGTAGGTTATTTGGAGCTTCCTGGATGTGACATTTGGAACAGTGCTATATGACATTTTGTTGTAGGTCTAATCGTCCCACCCCGGAGTGATTAGAAATCCATGGTGAATTTTTTGACTATTCCATTTGCAGTTCCCTCCTGGTAATGTCCTCATGCTTTTTTTAAATTTTTATATCATTATGATGCTATTTAGTTATCATTTTATTTATTTTTTGCATGCACTAATCGTAGGCTTGGGGTTTGCATGTTTCATTTTATCTACATGTGTTATTGACTATTTTCTATTTTTCTTGAATGCAAGATCTCAATATTAGAGGAGTAGTAAGGAGTCAAGACTCATCCACATAAGCGACGGTGACATTTGGTCTGCCCATTCTACATGTGGGCACGTGGAAGAAGGAATACCATTTGTTGATGTGACAAGAACATATTTAACACTCCTAGCCCCTAAAAAGGGAGGAGACGGATTGTAACTGGGTTATAAAGAATATCAATAAAAAGGGTTGTACTCCATATTTGCTTTTATACCTTGTTTCAATGTGTTTATGTTTCTCTCCTTTCATGCATTTTAGTTCGTAGGATTTAGCGTTAAGTTTAGTTTCATTTACATCGCATCTTGGCATTTCCTTTTTGTTTTTGTATCCTCATGATTTCAGTGGCAATCATAGTGGGACCTTGTCCTCTATTTTTGATATCAGAAATCTAATCAAAACTTGTTTGTTTTTGCTTGCAGGTACCAAATTTTCAAACATTGGACTGCTATTCGTTCCAGTCTGTGACAAGTACAGAGCTAAAATTTGTGCCACCCTGGGGTGAATGGGCATTCATCTCACCCTGTGATGAATACAACTCTATTATTCATCCCACCCAAGTATGAATAGCTCTCTGTGTAGTTTCATAATAGAAACTCAGAGGCATCTTGTTTGGGCAGAGAAGAGATAGGGGTCCTAAACACCTTCTATTATTTTTTGCTTTTTGTTTTCTATTTTCTGGTTATTTTCTTGCATAGGAGAGTTTTTAATGCTTGTTTCCTTCATTTATGCAAATTAAAAATAACCCTACACAACATGTGGTAATTTGAACACCAAGGAGCTGGTCGTAAAACCCCAGCCCTTGATCAAGACCAACGGTGGATTTCATCACCACCTTGTCTTGAATTTTTGCATCCATAACCCCGATCACTACTGTTGCTAGACATAAATCCTGACGAAAGCTAACCAAGTGTATCTGGGGTGATTCCTAGCACATGAGGATAAGTCTTCTATGGTAGGTGTCAAAAATAAGGTGATCCCCCTTCCATACCGCCTATGTTCCACATACCATTCTACTCTCATGTACCAATAGTTTCCCTTACATATGGGCAGGTATATTTAGAGGTTTTGGTATAACAGCCTAGAAATGGTATATCGAAGGGGTGAACATTTTTTGGAGTCATAAGAGCCATCATATTGTATTTGCTACAAAAAATTCTTTACAAAACTATCAAAACAAAAATCAAAACACACTAAACCAGGTTTAGGGCACACATTTAATATTTAAATGAGATAATCATTGCTTTGTGTGTGTGATATTTTTTGTTTAGTGTAGCATAAAAATCATAAAAATAAATAAAAATCTATGCATCTTGTAGGGAGACACCACCATGGTGTACACCCGTAGCCAAGCCCAATCACGGGTAGGAGCTGCGAAGAGTGTACAAGGTGGCACAAGTGACCTCCGCTACAACCCCAAGGACCTGGTCATACCACCTTGGTGGCTCGACCCACAATATAGTCCACATCATGACATTTCATAATGGGACTATAGAGGCACTCCTTCGAGGGGCACACCTATTCAACATAGACCCTTTCAAGAAGAGTCTTTACATGTACCATTCAACCTAGGCAGAAGGGCTCCCTTGGACGCTTGTTATGAGTGGCCACCGCACGATGAAGCACTAGAGATGTATAGGGACCATAAGGAGGGGCCACATGATTACATCATCCCTCCTTTACCCCCTTTTATTGTCAAAAACAATAGGACAAATCCAGAGTACAAGGCTCTTCTGGTAGGGTGAGCCAACTCCGCCCGCCCCTTTCACATTTATGAAAGAGAAAATGAGGAAGACCACTACATTCCTCAAGAGCAATATACAACATGGGAGCAATGCACCTCTACACCTGCTATTTATTAGGGTCACCCACTAAGGCCAAAACCTTAGGTGAATGCCACTAACCTCGATAGAGGGAAGCGACCTATAGAAATCTCGGATCACCATGACCGAGACAGATGTGTAGGAGAGGCATCTAGGCATCCTAGAATCAAGGCAAAAAAGTAGATAAACCTGGCATTTTCTAGACATGCCACCCACCAAGCGTAGATCACGCAGCTTGAGAAAGACCAACAGTAGCTAAAGCATCTATATCACCTTAGCAAAGAGTGCATTCAATGCCTGAGTGGGTTCCAACCCCTCGAACATAGAGGGCAAAAAGGAATGAGAGGCATAACCCCTTGGTGTGAGACATGTCCCCATGACCTTACCAAGTGTTGCCTCTGAGACCTCCTAGACCTGAGCAGGAAGCCACTCCCAAGAACAATGATGGGCACCCTCCACAGGGACCCACCCATGTTTATAGGTCTCACCCAAAAAATCCTCAAGAAGCCTATGAGTATTATGAGCAAGAAGAAGAGTGGGCCGAAATGCCCTACCAAGGCATAGGGGGTGCTATTCGACCACCCCTCCATAGGCATCAAGTTTCCCACAACCCATAGTGGGAACTAACCAAGGAGGAAGAGATCAAATCTTTCGATGCATATAAAGCACTGCTAGAGTGCTTGGAGTCTATGGAGACCAAGACTTCTGGGCCCTAAAAGCCCACTTTATGCCAACTTTGCAGTCACCCAGTGCATTCATCAATGCCAACACCCCCTTACCCTGAACACTTTAAGTTGCCCTAGTTTACAATCTTTAAAGGTGAGGAAGATGCCCAAGAGCATGTGACTAGATTCTTGAGCCAATGCTTTAGAATTCAAGACAATGATGCTTTGCTACTAAGAACATTTATAACCATGTTCATGGGCCCTACCTCAGATTGGTTCACTCAATTGCCAAAGCACAACATCAGTAACTTAGATCAACTAGTGGATACTTTCCTCAAATGCTTCACCTTCAAAACCAAGAAGAAGGCATCACTAAGAGACCCAGCCAGCCTCAGGCAGTATGAGGAAGAAACCATGGTGGCCTATGGAAACCGATTGAGGATTTTTCTTTCAAAGCTGCCCTACCTCCCTCCTATGTCTGACCTCACCCAAATGTTCTCAAAGAGTTGTTTGAGATCAATATCTATACTATTGTAGCTATAGAAATATGCCACTTTAGAGGAAGCTCTGGTGCAAGCTAGAATCATTGAAGAGATCAAGATTTTGGATGGTGAGATAGCTAAGCCAAAGAAGAAAGAATGATCTAAGAACACCAAAATAGGGACCACACAATAGAAACCTGCTGCGGTTAATCAAGTTGCTATAAACATCCCTAAGCTTGCACAAGAAAAATAGCCCCAAAAGGCTAACTATCAGGTGGTGCCTCTTAACAGTTATGACAGAGAAAATCAAAGGTAAGAACAAAATCAGTAGTGTCACCCTAGGTGACAATTCACACCTTACACAAAGTCTAGAGACTCCTTGTTTGACCACTTTTCAGTGGTAAACTTGATCAACTTGCCTGAGAGTCAACCCATAGACCCCAATGCACCAAAAAATAAGGGCTACAGGGAAGACTTGTACTGTAGGTTCCACAGACGGAAGGGACATGACCTTAATGCATGTTGGAAGTTTAAAGGTTTGGTGCAAGACCTAGTAGATAACAAGACATTAGTAGTGGATAATCTCATGGCACCAAGAAACCAAAAAATGGAGGTCTTTAAGGACTTCTTGCCTACCCATGATGTGCAGTCAAAGACCCTACAAGTCAATGAGGCAACACATAACTGCCCCATGCAGGGGTATGTAGGTATGATCAATATAGTGACTCAGAATAGGAGGTACCCGAGCATAGCTACCCCCACAATAGCTACAAGAGAGGTGCCAACAATGTCACAACCACAACAACACCTTACGAAACCTGCTCTTCCTAGACCAGTGGCCACGATTCAAACCAAAATCACCCAGAGTTTGAGGACCACATCGGCTAGGCTCTCCATCTATGAGCTCATACAACAATCATTACCCCATTGAGAGGCTCTAATGGAGATACTAAAAGCCATCGAGTTGTAGCCCCACGAAGCAAACTCCTTTAACAACTTTGTGGGACATGTCAAATGATGCACTGAGCCAGTCATCACCTTTCGAGAGGACGAATTGAAATCAATGGCTGGTGACATGGCGGATCCACCCCTACACGTCATTGCACGGGTCAACAGGATTCTGTACAAGAGGGTATTGGTGGACACTAGATCATCCAATAATATCATTACAACAATGGCCTTGAAGCACCTAAAGTTTCCCACATCTCACATAGCGGCCTCCACCTATACATTGTGAGCATTCAATGATGCAATATGCTCGAAAGTTGGCACAATTGTCCTACCCATCCAAGTGGGACAAAAGACTATACCTACGTTGTGCCACATCTTGGAGGGTGATATGGCCTATAACATCTTGTTGGGTCGGCCATGGGTCAGGGACATGAAGTGTGTCCCTTCAATAGCTCATTAGTGCTTAAAGTATACATTTGAAGGGCAAGTGCATGTAGTCCCGACAAACTTGGATCCCTTCAAGTATTGCAATACGGTGCAGCTAATACCGTAATTGACCTTTCCATCAATGCATTTGGATTTTTAGTTGAATCCATCTAAACAGGGTCCGATTCTACAGGCATCCCCATTGACAAATCCATAAAATCCCTAGTCGGGTCCATCTTCATCATCTGGTCCTTCACCAACGACACCACCTACGATGGCCACACTGAAGGACAAAGGGAATAATCCCTTGGAAGAGGCACTGCCATCAGTATCAACCATATCTACTGAGGATATGCCTAGCAGAATGGAAGTCGAGGCTCCTAATTCACCCGACATGGAGTGGAATCAGGAAGAAATTTCATTCCCTCCCTCTCAATCACCAAAAATCATCGTTGAAATGGCCAATACAGGCCTAGGGGAGTATCTGGTGTAGAATATTGTAGCAACACCCACACTGGAGTCCATGCAGGACATGGGGAGACCTCGCCTCCCCATAGATACTATTGTTACTCTAGGCTACCCACCGAATCAGACAAACTTTGTGTATGGGGGCCTTGATCATGGTAGTGAACCATACATGCAAGAGGAATAAAATGAGGAGCCCTTTGCAGAAGATGTCAACTATTTTTCCATCCTAGACTTTGCTTTGAGATACCTTGGCCAATGCAATTGACATGGATATGGGTTAGGTAGATATGAGCAAGGAGTGCGCGTATTTTCCAACCAAGATATCAGATGCCATATGACAAATCAGGAGTAGGGTTCAACCACCCTCTACCCTTGGACATCTTGGTAGAGAACATGCAAAGCCTAGGGATAGGCAACAAGGATGGATTGGCATTAGATCCATATGCCAATCCTAAAATGACATATACAATGGGGGATTATCTCCCATTGTTGACAACCAACCTTGTTGACCTTAACAACCCTTTCCCTTCTCTCGAGAGAGGAGAAAGTTCGAGAACTCACCTACAAGAGGGGTATAGACAAGGTCAAGAAGGATCTTTAGAAGATGAGTCAGAATATGAAGTAGCACCATGGGACCCCTTCTAATCGAATAACAATCACTCACAAGTGTCCCTCATGGATGATTATCAAGAAATCCTCTTGGCAATATTCCCTTTGGATGCTCCAATAGAGCAAGTGCCACCTCAAGAAAATTAGGTCCCCTCGCAGAGAGCGAAACAACCCTAATGGGGCCAAATCAATTTGCTTGAGCAATACAAGCCTCTAATATCACAAATAGTTGTTGGAACCAACGAAGGCCTTTGGATATTCGATAGTTATTATGAAGATGAAAATGAGATGGCATCTCAACCACATGCGACAAATGTAGCAACAATACCCCCTAGATATTGATGACATATTTGAACAACTAAACATAGGGCCAGGGCATGAGTGGCACCTAAACCCAGCGTAGTGGTACCAAGTGTTGAATCTGCCACTTTGGGCATATAGAGAGCACCTATCGCCCAGATACCCTATAACAATATCAGTGCCAAGGGCAGACCCTGTCCTCCTATCCGCACATAGGGATGATCCATTCATTCCAATACCTCCAAATCCAGATCCAGAGCACAAAAATCATCAAGAATATCAGAGTCACCACACCCGTGGTAATGGAGACCAAAATCATTTCATCAACATGATCTCCATTGACTTAACCTCCCCCATCCACAATCCAACCGATCTAGCAAAGTCATTATATCTAGACATAGATGCCATAGACTGGGATTGCATCAATTCACCACCATCCCCATTAGAGTACTAGCTTTTCGATGAGATGCTTAATTTCACCCCAGGCCCAACTCAGGATATCTTCCATGCTAAAGAGGAACCCAAGGTTCCAAACATATATCTAAACTCAGGAAATGATATCCACTTGATCCCAAATCCACACCAGTTGGAGGATGGATCCCACATGTCAGTCGAGGAGATGACTGATGTCGACATCAGATCTGATCCAATGAATCCATATATTATCAAGCTGGGGGTAAGCTTATCCCCCAAAGAGCAAGCTGACTACATTGCCCTTCTAAAAAACAAGGAGGTTTTTGCATGGTCCTACAAAGACATGCTGGTGCTAGATTCGCAACTAGTCACGCATAACCTAACGCTTGATCTGACAGTAAATCCAGTTAAGCAAAAACTACGTAAGATGCACCCAACAGTGGCCTTCATAGTCAAATATGAATTACAAAAGCTATTGGATGCATAGTTTGTCATCTACGTGGATTATCCACCATGGCTGTCCAACATGGTTCTCATCAAAAATCTTGATGGGAGGATTTGCATATGCACTAATTTTTGATATCTAAACAAAGCGAGTCCTAAGGATGATTTCCCCTTGCCAAGTATCGATGCATTGGTAGATGCTATAGCGGGCCACAAAATGATTTCCCTCATGGATGGTTTCTCGAGATACAATTAGATTCGTATCAATCCTAAGGACCAACTAAAAATGGCATTCACAATGCCTTGGGGACATTTTGTTATAAGGTCATGCCCTTTGGCCTTAAAAATGCTGGCACCACCTACCAACATGCCATGACATACATCTTCCATGATCACATGCCTAAAAATTTGGAAGATTACATGGATGATTTTTTGGCCAAATCTCTTTTATGCCCAGATCATCTCGATGACTTAAGCAAGATCCTCGATCGCCTCATGGAACATAAAATTAGACTGAACCCCAATAAGTGCGTATTTGGCATCATGTCTAGAAAACTCTTGGGTTTCATAGTCTCAAAGCGAGGAATCGAGGTGGACCCAAACAAAGTCAAGGCAATCCTTTAAATGCTTCCCACAAGTACCATCAAGTAGCTCTGAAGTCTGTAGGGAAAGGTCATGTCAATCAAGCGCTTCATAGCGTAGTTATCTAAAAAGTGCTAACCCATGAATAAATTATTGCATAAGGGGGTAGCATTTCATTGGGATGACGAGTGCCAGTCAGCCTTCGACAATATTAAACAATACTTGGCTTCGTCACCAGTATTGGCACCACCTAGACTAGAAGTGTCATTCTACTTATACATCTCAGCTACTGAGGTGGCACTGGATGCCATGCTAGCCCAAAAAAATGAACTACACAAAGAACAGGCTATTTACTATCTTAGCCGCACCCTGGTCAATTATGAACTTAATTATGCATACATTAAGAAGCTCTACTTGGCAGTGGTGTTTGCTACCAAAAAGTTATGCCATTACATGCTGAGAAACACGATGTATGTTGTGTCTAAGGAGAATCCATTGTGGTACATGATGAGTTGTACTTATCATAATAGCCACATGGTGAAATGGATCATGTTGATGGAGTTTGACATCTAGTTCATTGGAAAAAAATCCATCAAAGGTCAAGTCATAGCCGATCAACTAGCAGAGGCTCTTCTCAAAGAAGATCAACCTCTGACCATAGAACTACCTGATGATGGGGTCTTCCATGTCTCAAAATCACCAAGTTCTGATGAGCCTGAGTTACAGGTCGACATAACCCTATTTTTTGATGGTTCTAAATGTGAGCAAGGGGGTAGCACGAGAATTGTATTCTTCACACTACAAGGGGCTCCAATGCCTTTATCCTTTAAATTAGGTTTCCCGTGCACAAACAACAATGCAAAATATGAAGCCTTGCTCATAGGTCTTCAAACAACAATCACCATGAACATCAAATGATTGAACATCTTTGGTGATTCGTTGTTAATTGTCAACCAAGTCAAAGGGGTATTCCAATGTAAATGCCTAGTTCTACAGGCCTACAAAGCCCTTGTGGACAAATTCCTTGCAAAGCTTGAATGGTACGACATCGAGGTACTCCCTCGATCATCGAATTGTTTTGTAGACACTATGGTATCTTTGGGGTCACTAATCCTGCAAGACATTTCTGGTGATATGACAACCATTCAAGTCAGAACACTATCATAATTTGTGATGGAGCATGTAAGCTCTAACTTAGCACTAGGAATCCACCTGATCTAGATTGAACCATCCTCGGACAAGTTCTCTCGAATTCATGATTGTCTGAATCACCCCAACTAGGGGTCCTTGTTCTCCCCTACTCCCCTTAATAGCAACACAATGCTATTCTTACAAGTTCTTTCCCGCTCGTCTTTTGCTAGGGATGACCTTCAAGAGGGATTGGTTGTTCATGCTATCGAGGTTTCTGATCAATAGGATTGGTACACACCCATACGATATTACCTCAAGTTAGGTAACCTCCCACTTGGATTGACACATGCCGTGAAAAGATCATTTAAAAAAAAAGTGGTAAAACATGTCTTTCTAAGAGAAATTTTGTACTGTCACAGCTATGAAGGAATAATCCTTCGTTGCTTGGACTAGCAGGAGTCCACTTGGGCAATCACCCAAGTGCACGATGGTACATGCGATGGCCACTTCAACGAAATGGCTATCGCAAAGTGCATTCTCTACATGGGCTATTATTGGCCATATTTAGAGTGAGATTTTTGTGCCTATGTAAGGAAGTGCATGAAGTGTCAACACCATGCCAATTTGATGCACATACCTTCTCAGGCCTTGTAGCCGATCCAATCAGCTTGGCCATTTTTGCAGTGGGAATTAGATCTAATCAAAAAGATCTCCCTTGTGTCATCAGGTCATCACACGTTCATCATAACGGCCATAGAGTACTTCACCAAGTGGGTGGAAGAAATTTCGCTTACCTCATAATGGCCATAGAGTATGGAGTGATTCTCATCACTCAATATTCAAATCCCTTGCTCAAAAGAAAAAAAAAACAAAAATAAACAGTGATTTTTATCACTACAAAAGAGCAAGTATCCCAATACAATTGAAGAAAATAAGGGAGTCAAACTTGAATCCCTGGAACTATCAGCATTCAGAAGGTCATAAGGTAAACCTTATTATCGGTTTGGTGGATAACCTATCGGTCACTAGTGGCAAACCTCCCGCATGATGATATATCTGTCACATTAACTTGTGTGCAGATCAATGTTTGCTTGTGGATGATCTAGCTTATGGTATCCTAGATAGCAATATAGATTAATTTAATTAAATACAATAAAGGAGTTAGTGGAGCTAATTAGGTGATCCTCGGTATAGGTTTGGTTGATAGCCTATCTGACACTGGCGGTATCCTGACAAATACCACATAAATAAACTCAATTACACACACAGGGATGTGAAATAACGTGTCAAAGACAAGTCCGATTCATACCTTGTTCAAAATATTTTTAAGATAAAATTCTAGTCTTGGCTAGTTAGTTAAAACATCTGAGTCTCAGAAAACCTTAACTACATTCTAAACCAACTGTGATATCTTTCATCCTTGCATTGCCATCAAAAAATACAAAAAATAACATGTATACATGAAAATTCATTTACCACACCAATCACCTAGGACAACAAAGCCATAAGTTCTAAACAGTCTATGGTGCCACTACCAAAAATCACAAATTCAATTCATCCATTCCATTTGCATATCATATAAATTAGGAAACATTAGCATTCATCGCAACATATCCATACATAATGTACATTAACATGCATCCATCACACATCAATCACTGTGCATAAAATAAAATCACATGTGTATAAACAAAAGAAAGTCATCGGTATATATATATCATCAAAAATTCCTATAGGCTACAATAAACCGGTCCTCTGACCTCGCAAAAAGTCAAAAGCTCAAAAACCCCCAAGCCTAGGGCATCGGCCACCATGATCATGCAAGATCGGTGCAACGGGAACTACCCCCCATGATGTGGGTCCTATGGGACCTCTTAGGGTGGCTTCTGCTCACCCCCACATCATGCCCACTAGCGTCCCCCTCATCCAATCGCCTATGATGAGACGATGCTGACTACTCAGTATTGCTATCTCTCATCTGATGTGAAGACCCACCTCTAGGGAGCTCAAGTAACCACCCATCGAGGTGGATAATCTCTGCCTCCAAATCCATCTGGTGTTGAAACCAATATGCCTCCCACCATCGGTACGCAACCACTACATCATCGTGTTGCACCAATTGAGTTCATAGGAGATACCTCTCCTGCACAACATCTGTGCCCCCATCTCGTTGGTGGTACATAGCAAATGCATTCTCTTGCTCAACCAATTGAGGTCGTAGGAGATTCCTCTACTGAAAAGCCTCCCCTAGCTCCTCGTCTCATCTCCAAAGAATATCCTCTAATCGTGCTATCTCAGCATGATCCCTCCCCTCCACACCCTACAGGACAATCAGGTGCATAGGTGTATCCAGGACTACGGGTTGCTCTGGCTCCCACTGCTCCAAAACATCCTGCATCTCTGACTACTCTAGAACCCCAAAATACTCCCTCATAAAATCATCCACCTCTACCATGTCTGCATCCTCCAGAAGAACCCCCCAACCCTCTCTTGGTGCCTCTACACCCTTATCGCCTACTGTTGCCACCTCTGCACCCCCTAGAGGCCCCTTGCCTCGCCACCACTGCAACACCCACCACTGGTCATACTCAACGGTAACCCTGATGTCGTCCACGTCCAGGATGTCAATCACTGTATCTAAATCCTCACCCAATGGTGTAATGACCAGCCAAACCAGAGTCCTCTCATCCCCCCGACATTGATAGATCAAGGGTTTACCAAGAAACCCCTAGAACACCCCAAACTATTGTGTCACCCAAAAATACAAGAAAAAATCCTGCTCAATCCTATGCTGCCCAATCATCCACCTCCCCCTACGAACCTACTGGAGCCACTCTCCAGCCTCAAGCCAGGCTGGATAGTCCCGATATGGGTGCTAGAACACCTCCCCTAGAGCAAGCTGAGTGAAGGCATCAACATAGTGCCCTACGAAACCTACCCACTGATGAATCTATCCCTGCTCCTTAGATCGCTACCACAGTGCTCTGTACCCGATATCTTTGTCTACCATCTCTACCTGAGTAGTCCATGAAAACCCCATCGACCTCTCCACAGCTATGTGCTGCCAAGCCTAGCACTGCAACAGATAACTACATCTAATACCATTTTGCCTCCTGTAGTGGACCTCATACAACTCATCATAGAGCTATGCTAGTAGAGTCTATCCCCATATCATAATCATAGGTGCCTCTATTGGACACTCGACCAGTCTAAAGACCACCTCCAATAGGTTCCAATGGAACCTCACACCTGATGAGTCAAGCAACAACATGTTGGAAATGAGGGTCATCAGTAATGCATGCCTCACTCCCAACACGCTCCTCTCCAGCCTCCATTGCACCAAAATACCACCAATCTGGCAGTCACCCTCTGCCCTCTCCATCAATACAACTATCTGTTGATCATGTGGTGTTGTCCTGATTGGTAGCCCATCTATCAGAATCCACAGAATTCGATAGACGTCCTCCAAAGTCACTGTCATCTCCCCTGTTGGGAGATGGAAGGTATTGGTGCGGGCTTCCCACAAGTTGATTAGGGCCATTAGATAGGCCTGATCCCCCACAACAGGCTCTAGCTATGTCACTTGCTTGAGCCCAAGGGCATCAATCCACTCCCAGTTAGCCAAAGTTAGTGCCTCCCATGCTTTAGAGAAAACCGTAGGCACACGGTACCGACTCTTCACAACCTGCAAAAGAAAACAAAATAAAAAAATTAAAAATAGATAAACTGTATAACAATAACATGAATATATAGCAATGCATAAAACAATGTACAACTAAAAACAAACAAATAACGATAAACAAAATTCAAAAAAATCAAAAAAATAGTTTGTCAGTACCTAGGGTTTTTAACTCTACGTTTAAACTGATAAACAAAATTCAAAAAATTCAAACAAAATAGTTTGTCAGTACCTAGGGTTTTTAACTCTACGTTTCAACTGATAAACAAAATTCAAAAAAATAGTTTTTCAGTACCTAGGGTTTTTAACTCTATGTTTAAACAGATAAACAAAATTCAAAAAAATAGTTTTTCAGTACCTAGGGTTTTTAACTCTACGTTTCAATTGATAAACAAAATTCAAAAAATAGTTTGTCAGTACCTAGGGTTTTTAACTCTATGTTTAAACTGATAAATAAAAACAAAACAAACAAACTCAAAATAACAGTTTTTGTTAACCTCGGTTTTATAATTGAAGTTTACAAATAAAAAATTAGAATAAAAACAATTTGCTAAAAACTAGGGTTTTAGTTTAACAAAAAAAAAAATCGAAGAACGCAGTTCAATCTAGGTCTTTTTTTAACCTTAAATAAAATACAAAAAATCAACTAATTTTTTTTTTTCTAAAGCTAGGGTTTTGCTCTTAGTTTACCCTAGGATTTTAGTTTAAAAACAAAAAGTTAGATTAAAACAATTTTTCTAAGCTAGGGTTTTCGTTCAGTTTACCCTAGGGTTTTAGTTTAACAACAAAACAACAAAAAAACAACAAAAATAAAAAGAAGCAAATTGACATAACCTAGGGTTTTAGTTTAACCTAGGGTTATAGTTTTAGTTTTTGTCAATTCATTTTAGCCTCGGGTTTTACCTTAGTTCAACGAAAAAACAAATTCAAAATAAATTGCAATTTTTAAACTGTAACATAAAACAAAAGAAACTAAACGATAAGGAGCACTTATTGATCTAACTTCAGCTATGCCGCTCGATCTGGTTCGTGAACTCAAGGTGTTGAAAAAAATCTTGCAGCGCTTCGCTTTGCAGAATCGACCTCCTCCTCCTTAGAGCTCCAAATCGCCAGAAAAATCGAATGCAAATGAGCCCAAACCCTAGTTTTGGCCCTTAAATAGGCTTCTAGGCCTGTAATCATTCCACCCTGGGATGAGCACTCTAGTTAGAACTCATCCCATCCTGGGATGATTACCAAACTGGTATTCACCCCACCAAGGGACGATTACAGAGTAAAAATTTCAAAAACAGCAAAAATTGCACCAAAATAAACAAAATCAAGCCATAAAATTGTCCAATAAGAGTGCTTTTGCACTTGACATTCCGGGCATGGAAAATAGAAGTCGAGGTCACAAATCCTCACTATCCTACTCCCTAATAAGGCTACCATAGCTGGACCACTCCACTGGAGGATGGATTATTGAGAATTTCATCCCCAAACGACGTCCCAAAATGGGTCCAAACCCACCCAAAAATAGCAATAAAATTGTCGAACAAAGGCGCATTTGTGCCCGCCATTCACTGGCATACAAAACCAACATTGGGGTCACAAATTGTCACTATCCTACTCCCCAAGAAGGCTACCATAGCCGGACCACTCCACAGGAGGATGGATTTTTGACAATTTCAACCCCAAGGGGCATTGCAAAAGGGTTAACACCCACCAAAAATAGGTCAAAATGTTGGGCAACTGCACACACATTAAAAGCTAAAAACCTGAAAGGCACCATTACCTAAGTCATCTTGGGTCAAGCGAATCATCACTTTTCTCATGTAGGTCATTCCCTCATTGATTCGTCACTTGAGGGGGTAGTCACACTTAGTCACCAATCAACAAATACACACCCAATTAAGGAAATGGCACGCATTCAAATAATCATTGATAAAGATAATCACACCCTTGCTTGGGGTAGCAAACAAGCAATAATCACAAGTTGATCAAACACTTGGTATTCATGAATCATGAATTTAAGGTTCCCACAGATAAAATGTTGTGCCCTTTGCCTATTCATGACTGATCAATGTCCAAGCTCAAGTAACACCTCGTCGGAAAAAGGCTAACACTTGAATTAAGTTCCTTAGCTTGTCAGAAGCAAAGATTCAAGAATGCGTGCCCCTTTTCCATACTTAGGGCATCAAAATTTGGTTAGGTTATTGAGAAACCCTAATTATTAGTGCTTTGGTTATCTATTTTTGCTCAACACTGCACCATGCACAACGCTTCCCAAAAAGGGGCATTTGTAGACACCAAAATAGCACCAATCCAATTATGTGACCGTAAACACTGATCGAGTTGACACACATAGCCCCCAGGGAAGCCCCTAGAGGTTAAACAATGGTCCTAACCACTCTCATAGTAGTTTTAGAAGGTCAAAGGTCAATTTGGCACCTTTAAGCACTCTACTTCTTATTCGTTCCACCCAAGGATGATTACAAACTGGTATTCGCCCTACCCAGGGATGATTAGTAGTATTCGCTCCAGGGTGGGGTGAATAGTAGGTTTGACAGGCAAAAAGTCAAAACTTGACAAATGGTAGCTCAGCTCCACCACTTAACTCTTCCTTCATTTCATGAGAGTGTGAGTGAGCATTTTTGAGCACTAGAAGTAGTTACAGGGGTAGTCATGGAGCCCCTAATCAAGGAGGAATCTTCCCCCCTAGGAATGCATGATTGCCAAGTGGTGCCTCTGCATGCTCATCCAAAGAGATCATCAGATATATAAAATGGTGAGTCTTCTCACCCCAAAAAGGGATAGAGAGGGAGCATTTTGAGCAAATAAGTGCTGCCATTTTATATCCTCACACCTTTTGATTTGTGCCTTTCACATCCTTGATCTCTTTTGGAAGGGAGGTCATTGGGTGATTATTGGAAGCGCAAATTTGGAACCAAAACCCAAAATTTGGCCATAACATCCTACAAAATTTATCAAAAAACCCCACAAGAGGTTTTGGACCCATCCCAAGTGGATTGGTGCCAAAATCGGGCCCCAAACGGTGATCATCCTACCCTCGGGTGCCCCCCGCACTGCTGTAGTCCTAATCACCCTGCCCCAAAGTGATTAGAAATCTATAGCAGATTTTAGTTCTATTATTTTTGCATCTGATTCTATGTTGCTTAGATAGCTTGTCATTCAAATTTCACATCATTTTGAGTTGTTTTAATCATGTTTTTGTCATTTCCTGCTTTTGCCAACATGTAGGTAGCATCATCAAATTCTCGGTGATAGAGGCCAAATTGGAAAAATCTGACCTTATGGGTCTTTCCAAACCTAACCCCTAACTTTGCAGGTGATTTGGAGCTTCTTGGATGTGACATTTGGAACAATGCTATCTGAAGTTTTGTTGCAGGTCTAATCGTCCCACCCTAGAGCGATTAGAAATCCGTGGTGAATTTTTTGACTATTCCATTTGCAGTGCCCTCCTGGTAATGTCCTCACGCTTTTGTTAAATTTTTAGATCATTTTGATGCTATTTAGTTATCGTTTTATTTATTTTTTGCATGCACTAATCGTAGGCTTGGGTATTGCATGTTTCATTTTATCTACAAGTGCTACTGACTATTTTTTGTTTTCCTTGAATGTAGGATCTCGATATTAGAGGAGCAGTAAGGAGTCAAGACTCATCAACGCAAGCGACGATGACGTTTGGTCCGCCCATTCTACATGTGGTCATGCGGAAGAAGGAATACCATTTTTTGATGTGACAAGAACATATTTAATACTCCTAGCCCCTAAAAAGGGAGGAGACAAATTGTAATTTTGTTCTAAAGCATATCAATAAAAAGGGTTGTACTCCATATTTGCTTTTATACCTTGTTTCAATGTGTTTATGTTTCTCTCCTTTCATGCATTTCAGTTCGTAGGATTTAGCATTTAGTTTCGTTTACATCGCATCTTGGAATTTACTTTTTGTTTTTGTATCCTCGTGCTTTCAAATGGTTCATCCTTCATAGGTTCCAAGATGATTTAATTCACATGAAAATGCAGGATTTATTTAAAAACATCCTCAAACTACTATCCTCAAGGAAACAGACTAGTTGAATCTACAAATAAAAACTTGCTTAGAATTTTGAAATGGACTCTAAAAGACAACAAGAGAAGTTGGCACTCTATAATAAATTAAGCATTGTGGGCTGATAGAATAACCATTAGGAAGTCCATCAACACATCCTTGTATTCCCTAGTCTACAACAAAGAAGTAGTCCTACCAGTACACATAGAAATACCAGCTTTGAAGCTACTCAATCAAGTTGGTATAGAAGAGGTAAAACCAATGGAGAATAGGCTGTACCAACTCCTCCATTTATAGGAATAGAAAGAATAGACCTAAAATCACTACCAAAAGCATGTTGTTGCCATGAAGGGATGGTTTGACAAGAAGAACGCCTTAAGAAAATTTAAGGTGGGAGACTTAGTCCTTAGATGGAATGAGAATAAGTCTAAACCTGGAAATCATGATAAATTTGATGCATTATGGGAAGGCCCTTTCAAAATAATAGAAGAAAATCAACACAATTCTTTCCAGTTAAAAGATGAATAGACCCAAGTTCAATCGATACCTATCAACGACTTCTATCTAAAAATGTACTACAAGTAATGGGCTCTTTCTGCCCTGTATGTATTTTATGTAGATATTTGTTTATTTTCAAAGTACTCCATCTAGGAAAAATATCATGATGGCATGAATTTTTGGTGCACAAAGTCCCATTCAAAGAAATGTGTTGTGATTTCATGACTTTTTGGCATTTGAGCACTCTGCCAAGGCAAAATGTCACGATGGCATGACTTTTTGGTGCACAAAGGTCCCTTTAAAGAAAATTTTCATGATCTCATGATTTTTGGGTAGTTGAGTGCTCCACCAAGGCAAAATATCATGATGGCATGACTTTTTGATGCACAAAGGCCCCCTCAAAGAAATGTATCATTATCTTGTGACTTTTGGGCAGCTGAGCACTCCATTAAGGCAAAATTTTGTGATGGCATGACTTTTTGGTGCACAAAGGCCCCTTCAAATAAATTTATTGTGAATTCATGACTTTTGTGTAGTTAAGGGCTTTGCCAAGGTAAAGTGTCACGATGGCATGAATTTTTGGTGCACAAAGGCCCCTTCAAAGAAATTTATCATGATTTCATGACCTTTGGGTAGCTGAGCGCTCCATCAGATATGTCACTAATTGGATAGGTAAAATGTGCCACTTCAGACAAATAAATTATTTTTGAATAGGTAGAAAGTGCCACATAAGAATAGCCTGGCATGTTTAAAAGGAGTAGAAGATGCCACGTAGGACCAATCGAATTTTTTTTATATTAAATACAATGACCTCGAAGCCATAAAAGCATTCCTTTTAAGGTATTGTCGTACTCGCTAATTGGGCCAGAATAGAATTGGTGCAAATTTATTAACCCAAGACATAGATGATTTCGATTTATTAGCCCAGTATAGTAGTAGAGCAAATCATTGGTCCAAACCAAAATGGCAACTTGAGGTTGGTAGCTTTTTTGAATATTGACACATGAACCAAGACTCCAAGTATTATTTGAAATTTGTATTGAAATGAGTACCACCAATCATAATTATTCTATGTTAGTTTAACAGTTATTGCATGTCAAGTTGGCACGAGCATCCATAGCCATTTTGATTGCTTGTCTTTCATATCCTTTCTTCATCTTCCACTTTCCCTATGTTTTTCCTATTCACTCATAGAGCTCTGTAACACTCTACTAATCGTGCCCTTGATTTTTACTAACTACTAGGCTATGAAATACTACCATGGCATCTACACCCCCAGCTGCTGCTTCTTAGACAACACCCTCATAGAAAAATAGAAGCTCAAGAGAAAAGGAAGTAGCTTCATGGACCCTGACAGCCACATTACAGACGTAAAGATAACATGGAAAGAACCAGAACAAATTTGGAAAGATATAACTTCTAGAATGACCATATATGTATCTCTATCTAGTCTGACCATATTCCCATACCATTCCTTGCTCTACTGGTACATCTACCCATAGGTTCACTCCTATCCCAAGATGATCTAGAAAATAGCGAATATGTATGACATCAAATGCAGAGTAGTGAAGAACTACAAAGGAGAGGCCATGTTCACACTTGATCTAGACATAATCAGTATCATCTTCACCTATGGAAGGAAGCTTGTGGTCCCTTCTATCCAGTTCAACCTTGAAAACTCTGCAAAGTACTATATCAATGCCTCAAATATTAGGGCATTCTTGCAATATAACCTATCAGACACTCTTTCCAAGAATTTTGTGCCAAAATACCCTATTCCCCTATCCAAATTCAATAACAAAGAACTCTTTTCCATGTTGGCTATGGTGGTGGGGTTAGAAGATGATATCCAGGTTTATGGGTGGAAAATTGCAATAGCATAGTGCATGTCTAATCCCAAGTTCTACAAAAAAGCATGCGAATATTTGGGAAGAGTACCTATCTTCTTTTACTAGCCAGCTTACCTTGCCCAATAGCTGCACACAGGCCTTTACAAGCTACAAAGGGAGATCCTAGATGCTTTCAGGTACTATTTGTATCTAGTATGGATATTTTTCTTCTTTTATGCCAATCATTTGAGTTCTATTTCCATCACCACAAAAGATAAAAATGCGGAACACTTATCGGTATGTGAATGGACACCTCTTCTGTCAAACATGGGTTTGTATTACCACTTCAACTTGGATTTCTTAGGCCCTGCTCTCAAAATCATAAATGAAAAAATTCCAATAATTCCTAAATAGATGCAAGACACCTTGAGACACCCCATGCAAAATAAGGGGATTGGTTTATCATGACATAGGGGGTAGTTGTTAGGCTCTACGACTTCACAAAGAATCCTTTCTTGTTTCCTTACTATGTCACAAAGCAAATTTTTTCTTTGGAGTATGTAAGGTAAATAGATTTCATCAACAACAAGTTCGATACAGGTTCTTAGAGAACACATACTTACCTTATGCTCTTCTAGTATGAAGGAGTGACAATATCTAAGAAAGGAGACCACGAGCAAATCACTCAAGTTATAAAGGGTCTAAAATTGATAGATATTCCACACAGGTGGAAATATGATCCTAAAGATAAATTTACCCAGAGGCAGGCCACCTTGAACAAGGATCCCCTCAAGAAATTCCATGCCTCTAATTGGAAACTTGACAAACAAGGTAGGAATAATAATGAAGACCAGCCACTAAAATGGCACGTCAAGAGGATGCAACCACTTCCTCCATGGCATGATTCCTATGAGCACTTGGTAGATTTGAGCTCAAGTTCAAACCCAAAGCACAAGCTCATTGATAAAACCATCAAAAGTATTAAAAAAAAGGAAAATACTAGGATCACGTTAAAATATTAGCATGGTGGAAAATGAGGTGCCACCTTCAAACATTCACCAGATATGTTTAAATATGGACACAAAATTTTCTATGAAGTATGACGTAAGTCATTATGAATGGTCTGAGACTCTAGAAAACAAGGTTCCCTTGGGAAATTATGGCATTCCCATCATACAAGTTGAAGGTAACACAAAAAAAGACAAGGGGAAAGCTATAGCAGCTAAACAAAAAGAATCCCCAAAGAGAAGACATCGAGATTTCATCCCTCCTTCAGGATCAGACACAAAATTGGATGATAGTGCTTAGCTTGCACATAGGAAAATAAAAGTAGATTCAGAGAAGGGAGGGCCCTAGAATAAGAGAAGAATAGAAAAATCCTTAGAAGAATAAAAATATGAAGAATTGAAACAAGATGAGGAGTTTGGGGAACACGCAGAATTAGAAGAGCATGAGAAGAATGAGGACCAAGAAGAAATAGGATATAATTTAGAATAATCTTCTAGAAAATAGAATATTTATGAAAAAATAATCAATGTAGCTAAGGAGCCCCCCCAAAAGGATACCCCTGGAGAAGACAAAAACCTGATGAAAGTAACAATTGATGTCGATGACTCAAGCCTGAAGAAAATTGCAGAGGTTTATACAAAGAAGTCACAAGGGACCGAGGATGTCACTCCACCAAATACCTCAGGTATGTATCCCATTTAACTTGATACTCCTTCTTCTCCTCATTCCTAGAGAAATTCCCCTCCCCATTCTAAAATATAGGGTAACCCATCATATTCCGATCAACCTCCTCCATCACCTCCTCATCAAACTCCCCCATCCACTCAACAAACTTTGCCAACTAATCCATCAATACAAAGGACTCCACTAGCATATCTCCCTACTCATGAAGGGTTCCCTTATAGATAATTAAGTATGGAAGCCTTCTTATCCACCACTTCTTTCCCCTTCTCTGCTAACCTGTTAAGCTTCCAGGCCATGCAAACTGCTTTCCCTACAAGAAACCCTACTATTGCCAAATTCAAGAAATTGAAGAAAGTCAGCATCAATGTTGCCATATGGTTGAAGTTATAGAGCTCCCAAAGATCTATAGATATAGACTACATCTGAGAAGGAATAGTTTTAGATCCCATCAACATGCAGTGATCCATGATGAAGATGACCCCACTGGTGCAGAATCTAGAAAAGGAAATGACTTTGGAGGACTACCAAGCTAAGGAGACTTAGGAGGACATGACTAAGCTACCCATGGATGATAAGTGGAGCAAGGCTCAGACTCAAATGGAGATGATTTATCTAAACATAGAATATTACAAAGAAAAATTCCTTCGAGTAGAGCAATCAAGAAAGTGTTTAGAAGAAGCCCTTCACCAATGGAAAACCACAGAGAAGGCTTTGAAAAATGAAGCCAAGAAATGGGAGGAGAGGTTCAACGAGTCTGCCCCTAACAAAGAGAGAGTAGAAAATGCTGAAGAATAGATTCAAATGATGTAGCAACAAGTTAAATATCTTAAGAAGCAGCTATCTAATAGTGCAGTTAAGACCAACAGACTAACCAAAGAGAAAGAAAAAACAATTCAAAAGGAGATGCTTGAAAGGGTCAACCAGATAATCCTGAAGGCTAGACCCATGTTAACATACCTACTCAAAATAAAAAGCACACTAGGTTAGGTGGAATATGATTTTGAAGCATCAATCAAGCTCCTAGAAACAAGGGTGTTAGCCGCTAATAAAATTTAGGTCCTGGCGGATAGCACTCAGGTGATAGCAGGGTATAGAGCTCATGATGCAAATTGGTCTCAGGCCAAGTTGGTTGCCTAGAATTTCTTCAAAAGACACAAGTTGATAACAAAAGGTTTAAGGATAATGCATGAGCTAAAGATAGAGGCTAAAGCAATCATCAAACATGTGGATATAGGCAAAAATTATGGTATGCCTAGCTTCTAGGATAAAAATTCAAAAATCCTAGCAGAAGATGAGTTGAAAGCCTCTTGGAAATAGTTTTTTGGAAGATGAATCCATGATTGACTGTTGGGAAGATCCAGTTTAAGAAGATTCAATATTCACTATGGCTCAGGATATCACATAGATGAATGCTTGTCTACATGAACTAAGTTTAAAAGAAAAATCTCTATCGTATGACAAGGTCGAAGAGCTAGAATACTTATATATCACCTTCAAGGAAAAGTTAAATACAGATGAATAGACCTAGAAGAAGGCCTGCACCGCCTACAATGAGGTTTTTTTAGAAAAGAGCAAGAAAGAAAATGAGAAACAAATAAAATCCAAGAAGGCCTCATCCAACAACACACCACCTTTGGATCAAAAGAAAACAAGAAATTTTGGTGGAAGTACTCCAGAAGAATGATCGCCTCAAAGTGATTTTTTGTTTATTTTTTCTATCTACTTGGTATATTTCCTCTTCTTTCCCTTATTTTTATTATTATTTTCTTTTTCGACTCCATTCCCCAATGGATAAAGACTCTAGGTTCTAACATTCAACTGACAGAATTACCCTAAGAGGTTCCAAGAATGTTGGTCAAAATAACCATATCCAGGGAAAGAAGGAATAATCTCCTCCAGATACTAAGTATAGAGATCAAAAGTCATGATGGTGCAGTATTTTGAAATTAATGGAGTAGAGTTTAACATTTTGAAGGCCAAGGACCAAGTAGAGGCCAAAAGTCATGATGGTGCAACATTTTGAAGGCCAAGGACCAAGTAGAGGCCAAAAGTCATGATGGTGCAACATTTTGAAGGCCAAGGACCAAGTAGAGGCTAAAATTCATGATGGCGTGACATTTTGAAGGCCAAGGACCAAGCAGAGGCCAAAATTCATGATGGCACAACATTTTTAAGTCTAAAGACCAAGTAGAGACCCAAAGTTATGATGGCACAACATTTTGAAGGCCAAGGACCAAGCAGAGGCCAAAAGTCATGATGGCACGACATTTTGAAGACCAAGGACCAAGAAGAGGTCAAAATTTGTGATGGCACGATATTTTGAAGGACAAAGACCAAGCAGAGGCCAAAAGTCATGATGGCACAACATTTTGAAGGCCATGGACCAAGAAAAGTCCAATAGTCATGATGGCACAATATTTTGAGAGGCAAGTAGACCACAAAGTTTGAGAGGTTAGAGAAAGATCGATGTAACAAAAATATCTCTTTTTCTTTTAGTTAGAAGCTCCATCACTCCTTAACTTTTTTGTTATGGTCAAAATTTTTGAAGCTAAATAAATATCTACATTCTAGTTCTTGGCTCGTTGGTGTTGTGAAATCAAGTATGTAAGTGTTGTCTATTGCTAATTAAATCTAGTTTGAATGTAACCTGCATCAATTATTAATTTGAATTCCTTCATTAACATTTTGTTAGATCTGCAATTTAATTTTACAAATAGAGTTGTATTATCATAAAGCATTCACCAAGGGTTTTAGTTTTTATATTTTTGTTCTATCATGCTTCTCTACAAAAGGTTTTGAGAGTAGTTTTTGTTGTTGCTTAATTTATACCGTTTTAATCCTCTAGCCATATCTATATTTCCCTCTCTTTATTCATCTCTCTATTTTATCTTTCCCTAAAAAAATAAAAGGAACCAACCTCCTCTAGAGATTAAACTAGGTAGACTCTGTTCTGACCTGGTCTTTCAATGTTGGCAAAGTCTTGGGCACAAACATAACCAAAGGCAGATTTTGCTCCAACAGGAGGTAGTGCAATTTTTTTAGGGTAGTAGGTGGGGGTATTTTGATGATGGATTTTACTCTACTAGGGTCAAATTAAATGCATCATTGGGTGACAATGAATCCTAGGATTTTTCTTGAGGTAATACCAAAGACATACTTCTTTGGGTTAAGGCAGGTATTGTGTTCTAACAAGCGATCAAAGATCCAACAGAGATCTTCAAGGTGTTCTGAGTGTTTCTTGGATTTAGAAATAATGTCATCTACATAATCTTCCATGATTTTGTACATGTAATCATGGAATATGTAGGTCATGGCGTGTTGGTAGGTTGCCCCAACATTTTTAAGAACAAATGGCATGACCTTGTAGTAGGTCCCCGGGGGGTTGTGAATGATATCTTGTGTTGATCGGCAGGGTTGATTCTAATTTTGTTATAACCTAAAAATCCATCCATGAGGGATATCATCTTGTGGCCTATGATGGAATCGACGAGGGAGTTGATGTTAGGTAGGGGAAAGTTGTCTTTTGGATAAGCTTTGTTTAAGTCGCAAAAGTTTGTGCATATATAAACTTCATCAAATGGCTTGGGTACGAAAACCATGTTAGAGACCCATTCAAGATAGTCTATGGGTACTATGAAGTCCACATATAAGAGCTTTTGGAGCTTAGCTTTTACTAGTAATGTAACGGTTGGGTGCATGCATCGTAACTTTTACCTTACTAGTTTAGCATTTTGATCGAGTGTAAGGTTGTGAACTACTAGAGTGGGATCGAGTCCTAACATATCTTTGTATGACCACATGAAGACTTGGATATACTTTCAAAGGAAATTTATGAATAGGATTCACTCCTCAAGCGAGAGGCTAGCGGCTAGTTTAACTATGTTAGGGGTTTCAGTATCATCACCTATGTCAACGTCAATGGTTTCCTCAATGAGCATGTGGGAACCATCACATAGTTATTCTAGTATCGAAATAATATGGAGGTCATCAATGGACTCGATGAGTTCGTATTCATCATATAGGTAAATTTTTGTGTGGGGTACTTATGGTATTTGAGGTGGTATAGATGATGAGGGGATGTTCACAGTGTGCAATGCATGTGGTGAGAGTAGAAAATATCGAGGTGCTGATATGGGTGAGATGTGGATGAGATCGATAAAGTTGGGATTTGGTATATCAAATTATGTGGGATGGTATGTATATCATAATGGAGAAAAGAGATTTACCTTGACCATATTTACTGATGCTATGGGGATGTGGGTGGTGAAGAGTCTGGTGATGATGACTCGATAATCTGTGAGCATCCTAAAAGGCTTAAAGGAGGGTGGAGGATGACTGGTGGAGATCGTGGTTGAGTAGTATCTCATTTAAGTGGTGGATGATGACTGGTGGAGATCGTGGTTGAGTAGTATCTCATTTAAGTTGTTGATGTATTGGTGGGAATGGATCTAAATATGTAGATGATGGTGGTGAGAATTCCATTTCATGCTCTGGGTAGTGCGTGTTTAAGGATAGCACAACGAATTGGTTTGTCAACTTATCACCACAACATGACAATGTGGTGTCAGATGTGGAGGGATCTTGAAATAAATCATAGGGGACTATAATGGTAGAATTGGGTGAGGAGGTATCCTCTAGAATGTCCATATAAATGTATTCTTCCAAGATTTGTGTCAAAAGTTGGAAAGGATGTAGGGACAAATACTAAAGTTTGTCCTCTAACATATGGACATAAGTTGGGAGATAAACTAAGCCAAATTTATCGGTAGGGTATTGGACATGAGGGTTAATGGGTGTACACAACCCTTGCTCATAGCAACCTAATATAAACCCATGCTAATAGAAGCACCAAAGGTAGTGTAAGGTAAAGTAATGATTGGCCAAATGATCAATTGTACCACAAAAGCTAGATTGTGGTTATGGAGATAATACGGGTGGGAGAGAGGAATCGACTCTGGTGTAGACAAAGTTGGTATGATTATCAGGAGATCCTAATTGTATGATGGTTCTAATATTCAACACTAAGGCTGAAGGATGACCAAATTCTTGTATGGATTGGATGGTACGTGGATGTATGTGGGCATCACACACATTTTAATCCCTTGGACCTATGTTTGACATGAAAACATATACGCATGGTGTTGCATGCTCTGGTGAATGAGGTGGTGAATCCAAATTAGATGGTGATGCTAAAGTATGAGAGTCTCTAATAGTAGTAGTGGATGGGTGTAGAAGTTAGTCATATAAAAAAGATGCTCATTGCTCTCACTCATGGCATTTGACTATGGTAGCTGGTATAGGATGATTGACCTGTGGTAATTATGAAGGCGTGTGCATAGGTTTTGGTGTTGGGCTACATGGAGAGGTGAATGACCTAGGCTATGGAAGAAAAGGAAGTGGAGGTGTGCATGGTGTAGGGAGTATGGGTGTTTTTGTAGGGGATGATGATTGAGGTGGAGTGATAGAGCATGATATGGGTGGCAATGGCGATTGTGGTACCAGTAGTGGGTTTGTATAGGTTGAAGGTTGGGATGGTCATGGTAGCCATAATATGGAAGACAAGAATGGTATAGTAGTGGTATTAGGCACTAAAGATGATGGTGCTAAAGGTGCTAACACTAAAGTTTGTATCCTGGATGAGGATTGGGGTAATGAGGTGGATGTAGGAGAGGATGTTGATGTTCCAACTGACTGATGGGAAGAAATCAAGAAGAGTTGCATGGACGAGTAGAAAGGTGCAGGTGGAAGATCTATGATTTTGTAGAACTTAAATGGGTACCCATTAGCTAGGGCACAATGGATAAGTTCATTGTGGATGTACTTGATATAGTGGTGCAGGGGACACATTGCATATCCCTGATCCATGGGTGATCGAGGAGGATATTGTATTGCATCTCACCTTGGATTATGTGGAAGAGGATGAAAATGGTACGGATACCTACTCTGATAGGTAGTACTATGGATCCTACCATAGGTCTCATAAAGCGAAGACATGGCAAAGTGGGCTGGTGGAATATGTAAATTATGTAGGGCTACCATAGATATGATACTAATGGATGAGCCCATATTAAAAAATACCTACTTGTAGGTGATATCATTGATATTGGATTTTATGTGGAGAGGGGGATCCATTCCTTCTCCTAAAAGTTTTGTTATCTCATGGTCATGGAAACAAATGGATGATTGGAGACATCGTGGGATGTTCCCTACAAAGTTTACAAATGCATTTGTATCATGCATTTATAAAACTATAGAATGTAAAATGTCATTTAGCGTCTCACGATGGGATTGAGATTGTTGTACGAGGTCAAAAATCAATAATCGTGTAGGGGCATTATGTAGTTGATGGGTGAGGCTACCATAGATCATGATCACATTTTGGGGTGGAGGTGGTACAAAGCTAGGTATTTGGGAGACTTGTGGCTATGTGAATTGGGTAGGTGGGGATATAATAGGTGTGGTCTGATGTGATGGGTATCATTGGTTCTACGTGGTAAGATTTATCATGCCTACTACTCCACATGATGGAGGATCATGTTGGAAACTATTCACTTGGTGAGGTGGTCCTGGAGGATTTGTTGGAGGTCTTTGGGGATTGGTTCCTCTGTGGTTTGGTAGAGGATTTTGGAAGATCCCTAGGTTTTGGTTTTGTAGGGCTAAAGTATTTGATACTTGAATGGTACCCCTATCAATTAGGTCCTACACTTGAGCATGGAAGGAGCGACACAACTCAATTTCATGGTCACGTTGTCTATGGTATGTACAATAGAGTTGCTCATTGTATCCACAAGGCTTAGGTATGTTTGGATCTAATGGTCAGTTATTGGGTAGAAGGAGATGTACACCCTCATGTAACCTATGGAAGAGGGTTGTTAAGGGTTCGGATAGTTGTGTAAGATTATGTTGTGGACCCTGCGGGTGCATGCCACAAGATTATTGAGGTCTAAGTGGAGGATTTGTGTTGGTTTGGAAAATTTATTGTTATGGAATGTAAGGTGGTGGACCTAGTGCGGGTGCTAGGATAGTATTTTCCACTTGGTTGGCTTGTGGAGGTTGAGGATAAGGTTGGTTAGGTGTGTTTCTATTAAAATAGAAGTTTGAACTGTAGTTAGGCTTCAATATACTTAATTTGGTTAGATTGGACTTTAATGTCTTCGATAACATTTACTTGTGAAATGGCTTCCTCTAAGGTGCAACTTTGGTGAAGCTATACAGAGGTAGAGATGTGTTTGTGGCAACTCTTAGAAAAGAGTGTCACTAGCTCCATGGTAGGGAGGCTATGGGTAAGATCATGGATTATCACTCTCCATCTAGATACAAACTTGGTGATGGATCGTCGTCAGCCTATCATAGGGCATAGACATTTGAAAAGGTTATCTTATTCTTGATATTAATGGATAAGTGTTCTAAAAAGGTGTTTACTAATTTCTTGAAGGAATAAAGGCTATGTCATGGTAGCATGTTATACCAATCTAAGGCTTGTCCTAAAAGGGATAAGGAGAAGGTACACAACATAAGGGGGTTGCTACTATGAATATGATAGCAGGCTAAGTGATAGTTACTGACATGCTCTTTGGGGTATTCCTTACCTTTATACTTATCAAAATTTAGGATCTCAAAGTGATAGGGGTAATGTGGGATAGGGATAGATGGATGAACTGGCTTATTGAAGATTTCATTGTAGGATGTTTTTTGTGGCTCGTAGCTTGCGATGCACAAGTTTAACATCTTGAATTCATCTTGGAGGATGTAGGTGATCGAGCTAGGTTTGGTTGGGCCTGGGAGTGCAGTGGATAGTGAGGTTGTTATTGTTCTCATCCATATTGTAGAGGGAATTATTCTAGATAGTCTTGGTATGATGGGTATTGAGTGGCATATGATGTAGGGGTAAGTGGGATACTAGGTTGTGGAATAGATGTTTGTTGGGGTGGTAATATTGTGATTGGGAGGTGTGTTGTTGTGGCATGGGTTCCTGCTGGGTGGGAACCTGCTATAATATATGGGTTGTAGGAGGTGATGACCATGAAGGATGTGTGAAAAATGTAGCCCTAGTAGGTAAGAGTGGAGGTATCTATGCTACTAGTGCTAAGGACGGTTGAGGTAAGGTGTAAAAATTTGAGACCTATCTCTATCCTAAAGGATGGGTGGTAGTGAAACTAAACTATGTGGAATAGCCCAGGGAAGTGGATGTATAAGCTATGGGTTTTTATTCATAGGTAGGGGGAATATTAGTGGTATGTTCTTGGAAATGAGTAGGAGGAGGTATCCTAAAGGTTGATAAAGGTGAGTGTAGAGCTTTGTATTGGGCATTGTACATTCTAGAAACCTGAGATGTAGGTGGAAATGCAGTGGAAAAATAAGGGTGAGCTTTTGAAGTAGGAGATTGGGAAGAGGAGGTGGTGCCTATGTCCACTCCCAAATGAATTTGGGTTATCAATTTTTGTTGCTACCATTAGTTTGTTTGGGTTTGGAGAGGCTCTTGTGATAAGTCTTCAAGCATTATGAAAAATTGTTGCTGATATGATGATGGTTGGGACTCTTGGAAAGAGGATGGGTATGATGTTTGAGGGGGTGTTTGTTATTCTTGTAGAGGAGGTTTTTGTTGCACAGTTTGGAATGCTTACCTTTGAGTACCTGTAGTGGAAGAGGAGGGGTAAAAAATAATTCCTACGATAGGGGAAAATGATGTGACCTCTAGGTGAGTATGGTTCAAGATAGAGGAGTCACTCTCAAAGAGGTATTGAGATAGACTTTAGAAAAAGGGGTGTGCAAAGGTAGGGGAAGTGGGTATGACCTCTTAATATATGGTAAAGAATGGATCAGGTTGTCTTGGCATCATGTAGATCATGTGGTCGTAGAACGTGGTCAATGGATTAGGGGAGGATGGGGATGAAATAAGTGGATAATATTCTGCAAGTGAAGTAGCGAGGGCTTCACTCAAAGTGGACTTCTCGTGCTAAGGCATCATGTGTGTGTACTGTACATCATATCCTATGAGTAAATTAGATGTGTGTATGGCCTTCCCCTTGATGATTGAAGGAGTAGGAGAGGGCTGACTAGAAGAAGTGGTAGGTTCTTCCTCTATAAGGTGTGCTTGCTCGCACACTCAGCTATGGGTGACAACAGGCATGGTAGCATGTATTGTGTTGTGAAGGTTTAGAACTACGTAGGAATTAAATCCTATATTTCTATGTATGTTGTGTGAAGGGATTTAGGAATAATCCTGTGTAGTTTAGACTCGATTATATCTAATATAAAATTAAAGCAATGATGTGATGTGTGTAGCTCGAATAATAAAGTGACAAGTGGTGTATTGTGCTGAAACCAGTTTGTGATCATGTAAATAAAAATAAACTAAAATCAGTACTACGTGCTAAAAATAAAAGTGTTTTGTTAATTTATGTGTGTTTTGATGTTGGTACCTTGATGAGTGTCATCAATCACACCATTTAATCATTATAATTTTCAATCCAAGGTGGTGTCCAAGGCTATATACGAAAGGAGATATAGGCAGCTTGAAAATCAACTCATTCAGAAAAATAGGCTTTATTGATGAGACAAGTCAGTTTTGGGGGTTTCTGGTGTCACCACTAGTCTTATGAATTGAATTAGAATCTTAATTACATTTGCTGAAGAAGAAGCACAGAAATGGAAAGGTTGCAAAAAACTAAAACTAATTACCCTTGCAAAATCTAAAATAATAGAAATAAAACCTATTTACGCTTTGCAAAATGAAAATGATAGAAATAACAACTTTGCAGAAATTTAATTCTAATGGCACTAGCAGAATGGAAATAACATAAATGAAAAGAATTGCAGAATTGAAATGCACACTCAACTAATTAATAACACAATGAAGAATATCAAAATACTAGAAATAACTAATGAAAACAGAAAAAAAAAAAACTTATGCTAGGTGATCAGTTGCCATGCACACACATCTACTACTAAAAATATGACTTGCATTTACTAAAACACAGTTAAGAAAAAAAAATAAAATATGACAAGTCTCTGCTTAATCTACTATAGCAAAAGTTGCAAAAAAAACATGTCACCAATAAGCCTTCTTCTAAACCTGGAAGTGGCTCTTGCTCCCCTGTTCGAGAAGAAGGCATAAAAACTCTCTCTTAACTACTTAAAAACTCAGATATTTAATGAGACAAAATATGAATGAGAAATCCCGCACTTTATTTAGCCTTAAGCAACATTACAATATTTGCAGAAAAACCTGCTAAAAACTACAATTTGCCACACATCTACTTTCTTACCACAAGTCCTATCCTTATTCTCTACTTCTCTACTCTCTTCCTGGATCAACCAACATGGGAGCCTATTATTTATAACATTCTATTACATATGCCAATCCATTTTGTTGCTACCTATTAGGGATTTAGCAACTATTCTGAAGAAGTCTTCCTAAAATGCAGCAAATTGTTATGCTGCAGCATATCCATTTTCCTTGTTGTGTGTCATCCATTGATAGAAATGTATTGGAAGGAGTGAGAAGACTCCTCACAAAGCTAGATCCATATTCATCTCACCATTTTCCACATTTTTGACCATTTTGTTTATATTTTTGACCAAAACTGGTCCTGTTCTACTCATTTCGGAGTTGCTCTAGAATATCAGGTAGTGTAATAGTTTTGCACTTATCCATGCATCAGATGTGTAAGAAAGTGGTTTTGACTGACTAAACAGTCTTCCTTCATTCCTAGAAGACCAATTCTATATATTTTACATGTTGGAATTGACAAATTCCAAGCCATGCTATTTATTGATAGCTGGCTCGAATTTGTATGATTGTTTCTAGATTTTTTGCAATTCAATATTTTGACTGGTTGCTCTTATTTGGATCACATGGAAGTGTTGGCAAGTGGAGAAAGATTCACTCCTAGCCTCCCTCATATGTTTCCAAGTGTTTCTTGCATATTTAATTGACAAATTCCATGCCTTCCTTCATAGTGACAGGTGGCTGGAATTTGTATGGATTGTCACCTGTTTTTTTACAACAGTCAAAACATGCCCAGCTGCCCTTTTGGAGTGCTTATAACTTTTGCCTCGTAACTCCAATGTACACCGAATTTTACCCACATGTTCTTGGATAAATGAGTTACATATGGTTCAATTTTTAGATTTTAACTCCTCACAAATTACTCCCAGCATTGTTGTCAAGTTGGACTCTAACATAGAATTTTACCAGAATTTCCAGTAGTCAAAAAGTGTGAAACTACCATTTTTTTGGCCCCATATCTTCCATATTCCTTCAAATTTGGATCATGTGTTCTCTCCACTATGAACTATAATTAGTATGAATTTGGTTTCTTAAATTGCTTTGGATCATTCCCAGTAGATCCGCAAATATGCCCCTTAACGCATATTTGCACCTGTTAACAACTCAAAAAAAAACAAAGGCATGAGCTCTAAAATGGTGTAACCTTCATAACTTTTTATCTACAGCTCGGATTGACTTGCTTCAAAACGTAAAGTTGTAGTTCTAGATGAGAGGAATCTATCCATGCCATCAGAATGTAATTTTACTATAGTATGACATTAGAAATTGACATGATACTCATTTTTGACCTTTTATAAGTAAAATGCTTAAAATAGTCAAAATAGGGGTATAATGTTTCTAACATAAAATCATGTAAACAATTAACAATTAATATATTCTAATCAATTATTAGTGTAATCATGAGCTTGAAATTTAATAATACATTTTATATGTTGACTCATATCAAAAATGAGGGATCTCTAGGCCTCATGCAGTTCCCCACCAACTTGGTAATTCATGAATGCCCTCTGCATCCAATGAGGCCTAGCATATGCGAGTCATATCTAGTTAAGAAATGGGATTTTGACTGAGAATTTTTGGTAGATGCACTAGTTGTACTAGGATAGAACACATTACACTAGCTCTCCCTTCATTTTCTTGTGACACTTTCCATTATAGGTTCTCAAAAACAATTATAAATCTTGTAAAATTTTCTTGAGTGTATGGATTTGTCACAAGAAAATGGTGTTAAACTTTATTGATTTTTCCTTTGCAATTTGTAATGGTAATTTCTCAAAGGATCCTGTCACTTTGGTTTTTGAAGTGGATGATTGTGATTCTTTAAAAATTCCAACATTTTTGGAAATTTGAAATTTAGACAATTTTGACATAATTTCAACCTCTTGTAAAATTTTCTTCCTGTGGTTTCTTTCTTATTTTCTAAATGGTCTGAAATGCAATTTACGAAAAATTATTACTTATACCAGTCATTTATCTAGATTTCACTCTGAATTTCACAATTTAGCACAATTAATAATTATTGGGTTGCTTTTATCTTCTAACAACACCGTGGTCCCTGACAACGGCACCAAAAATGATGAGTGTCGTCAATCACACCATTTAATCATTATAATTTTCAATCCAGGGCGGTGTCCAAGGCTATATACGAAAGGAGATATAGACAGCTTGAAAATTAGCTCATTCAAAAAAATAGGCTTTATTGATGAGACAAGTCAGTTTTGGGGGTTTCTGGTGTCACCACTAGTCTTATGAATTGAATTAGAATCTTAATTACATTTGCTGAAGAAGTGCAGAAATGGAAAGGTTGCAAAAAACTAAAACTAATTACCCTTGCAAAATCTAAAATAATAGGAATAAAACCTATTTACGCTTTGCAAAATGAAAATGACAGAAATAACAACTTTGTAGAAATTTAATTCTAATGGCACTAGCAGAATGGAAATAATAGAATTGAAAAGAATTGCATAATTGAAATGCACACTCAACTAATTAATCACACAATGGAGAATATCAAAATGCTTGGAAATAACTCATGAAAATAGAAAAAAAACTTATGCTAGGTGGTCAGCTGCCATGCACACACATCTACTACTAAAAATATGACTTGCATTTACTAAAACACAGTTAAGAACAAAAAATAAAATATGACAAGTCTCTACTTAATCTATTGTAGCAAAATTTGCAAAAAAACCTATCACCAATAAGCCTTCTTCTAAACCTGGAAGTGGCCAAAAAAAGGCATAAAAACTCTCTCTTAACTACTTAAACACTCAGACATTTAATGGGACAAAATATGAATGAGAAATCCTACACTTTATTTAGTCTTAAGCAACATTACAATATTTGCAGGAAAACTTGCTAAAAACTGCAATTTGCCACAGATCTACTTTCTTACCACAAGTCCTATCCTTATTCTCTACTTAACTACTTCTCTACCTCTCTACCTGGCTCAACCAACATGGGAGCCTATTATTTATAACATTCTATTACATATGCCAATCCGTTTTGTTGCCTTTCAAGGATTTAGCAACTATTCTAAAGAAGTCTTCCTGAAATGCGAGCAAATTGTTATGCTTGCAGCATATCCATTTTCCTTGTTGTGTGTCATCCATTGGGAGAAATGCATTGGAAGGGGTGAGAAGACTCCTCATATAGCTAGATCCATATTCATCTCACCATTTGCCACCTTTTTGACCATTTAAACTAGTCCTTTTCTGCTCATTCCGGAGTTGCTCCGGAATATCAGGTAGTGCAATAGTTTTACACTTATCAATGCATCAGATGTGTAAGAAAGTGGTTTTGACTGACTAAACAGTCTTCCTTCGTTCCCAGAAGACCAATTCTATAGATTTTACATGCTATAATTGACAAATTCCAAGCCATGCTATTTATTGATAGCTGGCTAGAATTTGTAATGATTGTTTCCATATTTCTTGCAATTCAATATTTTGACTGGTTGCTCCTATTTGGATCACGTGGAAGTGTTGGCAAGTGGAGAAAGAGTCACTCCTAGCCTCCCTCATCTGTTTCCAAGTGTTTCCTACATATTTAATTGACAAATTCCATGCCTTCCTTCATAGTGACAGGTGGCTAGAATTTGTATGGACTGTCACATGTTTTTTTACAACAGTCAAAACATGCCCAGCTGCCCTTTTGGAGTACTTATAAATTTTGCATTGTAACTCCAATGTACACAAAATTTTACCCACATGTTCTTGGCTGTATGAATTACATATAGTTCAATTTTCACCTCTTAACTCCTCAAGAATTACTCCCAGCATTGCTGTCAAGTTGGCCTCTAACACAGATTTTTACCAGAATTTCCAGCAGTCAAAAAGTGTGAAACTACCATTTTGTGGGCCCCATAACTTCCAAATTATTTGTCCATATGCCTTAAAATTTTGGTCATGTGTTCTCTCCACTATGAACTATAATTGGTATGAATTTGGTTCCTTAAATTGCTTTGGATCATTCCCAGTAGATCCACCAATATGCCCCTTAACGCAGATTTGCACCTGTTAACAACTCAAAAAAAAAACTAAGGCATGAGCTCCAAAATGATGTAACCTTCATAACTTTTTATCTACAGCTCGGATTGACTTGCTTCAAAAAGAAAAGTTGTAGTTATAGATGAGAGGAATCTATCAATGCCATCATAATGTAATTTTACTATAGTATGACATTAGAAATTGACATGATACTCATTTTTGACCTTTTACAAGTAAAATGCTTAAAATAGTCAAAACAGGGGTATAATGTTTCTAACATAAATCATGTAAATGATTAACAATTAATATATTCTAATAAAATATTTGGCAATTTAACTTTGTATATTTAATAATATGGCAGTTTTTATATGTTAACCATAGTGCAAAATGAGGCATTTCCAGGCCTCATCATTCCCCCCCAGCTTGAACTAATGCATGCCCTCATGCATCCTAGTAGGCCTAGCAATATGCAGGTTTTATCCTATTAAACATATTTTGCCACCTGAGAATTTTATTCTTGTTGTACTAAACATTTTCAATTAGCATAGGTATTTCATTTTTTGTATACAACCTTGCAATTTTTCAATTTTTTTTTTTCTTGTTTTTATGCTGCTCTTTATTTTTTTTCCTTTGTAATTTATAATGTGCCCTACTATTCTGCAACATTTGTAGGAATTTCTGGCACACTTTGTCTCGGTTTGAAGCCTGCTTTAGAATGAGACTATTGTTCTGAAGATGCTTCGAAATTTATTGTAGTAGGAGTAAAATAGAATCTTCAGGTGTTGAATTTTCCATGCAACTAAGGGTAGAAGGGGGTGTTTCTTGACATTTTTAACTTGCCAATATTATATGAATAGTTTATGCCAAATACCAATTATTATATACTAAATGCTAAATGCTTACTATGACTTAAATGCAAGAAACACATACCTTACTGTCTTGAAAATTGATCATGCACCTTACAAGCTACTTCTGATGATTGTTGGCAAGATATCTGAAAATATAAACATAACACATGTGCAGTGTGAAATTTGTACAATGGTGGAACAATGATGGGTGGATCAACAAGGCAATGCACGCTGAAAAACCGGTTTTCATGCAAGCCAATTCAGCAACGCCTCCGAGAAGGTTTTCACTACCAAATTATTCATTTTTTTCATTTTTTTATTTCCCTTTTTTCATTTTTCTTTTCTCTTTTTTCATATTTTTTTATTTTTTTTAATTTTTTTTTTTATTAGAAGAGGCTGCCATTTCTGGTTTTCAACCAACTTCCATCTTTTCAAGGGCTTCAATGAGATAGAATGTATCTCATGAGGCTACAATGTGAGAGAATTTCTCTCATTCTTATTTGGATAAGAACAATCCTTATTCTGCAAAAACATGTCAATTTTTCTATATGAAAACATCTTTTTCAGCTAAAAGTTGTAACAATGATGCAACCTTCCTTCCATACAAGTAGTAAGAAGCTTCTTGTGTCATCATTACCTCTCGTATTTTTGGAAATGAAGTATTGACCTCATTAGTTCTTCTCTCTACTAAAATTGATGCATATCCTCATGTATCTTCATTTTGTGGGACATGCCTTATGCTGCAATTTTTCTCTTTTCTTTTGTTTTTTCTTTCAATTTTTTTCTTTTTTTCTCTTTTTTTTTCTTTTTTTCATTTTTTTTCTCTTTTTATTTTCTTTTGTTTTTTCAAGATTCAAAGATATGATCATTTGGAATATTTTTCAGAAGAGGAAGCCTCTTCTACCTTATGCAAATGTAATTTTGTGAAAGATTGAGCAAATTCCACCTTTGTTAGTGGTTGATGGTACACTTGTAAAAGATGTCCATTCACCACTAATGCCCTCCTTAAATCATCAATCAAATAAAGTTGAACAACTTCATTCTCAAACTCCTTTGGTTTATCCTTGTTACTCTTAATGTGATCATCATGCCACATTTTCCAATTTTGTTGAGTGAACTCTATTTGATGAAGTGCTTCCAACCAAAGTTCATCAAATGCATTCAACTGCAAAATTTATTTTTTTGTACCTGCAACAACTCAATACCAATTTCTAAAGATGCATAAAGTGTTAGTAAAGCATCATGATGACATCCATGTGGTAAATGAAGAAAATTGTTTTGTACTAGAATGGGTGACAATTTTTCAAAATTCTGCTTTTCATCATTCCATAATAATTGTTGAATAGTAGTTGGTTCATTTTTAATATCTGAAATATGAACATTTTCAGAAAAAATAAAATTTTTGGATGAATCCAACTCTTCTTCATTACCCTTTACAACTATGGAGCCCAAAATCGAAATATTCTTTTCATTTTCCTTATGTGATTCAAGAAACAATGAACTTCCTAGACAATCATACTTGGGTGGAGTAAGTTTTCCTGCAAGCAAGTCTACTGATTTTCCACCTATTTGTATGGTTTCAGGATATACTTTCTTTTTTCTTGGTTTCTTAAAACACATTTCTTGAACAATCTTATTAATGATTGGTACATCTTTAATATCTTGAAGTAAAGGGATGTTAACAATTAAATGTGTTAATTCCTTTATCCAATCTGATTGTGAAGATGTCAATTTTGATATTTCAAACTATTCAAGACATGGTACTTTCTTTGATGAGTCATATTTTTCTTTTTCTTCTTCTTGTTTCAGTGCAGATTTGCTTTCATGCTCATTCCTTTTAGCTCCTATTTCTACACTGGTAAGTGGAATATTTTCAAGAAGTGGTTTTGAACACAATCGAGTTTTATCACAGTCACAAGCATTTATTATGGCTGTATTTTTTGATTCAACCATAGATACAGGGGTTACCTGTTTAACATTGTTGGGATTGGCCACAGGTTGAGCTGAAAATAGAGGTTGTTTTTCCTTTTGTTGTTGTTGTCCATGAGAGAAACTATGGGTATGAGTGGGCAACAAATTTGATTTTTGTTTTTGATAATGTTGCTGCCCTTTGTATAGTTTTTGTTGTTGTACCCATTGATATCCCTGTAGTTTTGGTTGTAACCATGGTGGATGTTGTTGATTCCATTGTTGTTGCATCCATCCATGTTGAGACCATTCTTGGGAATATGCCCATGGTGGTTGACTCCAACATTGTTGAAGTGGACCTGTAGAAGACCATGGCATATACCAAGGATTATTTTCCCAATGTGCAAGAAATTGAGAAGCATTCTGATATGGAAACTTAAGAAAATTATCTCCTTGTATTTGTCCTACAAAGTTGTATTATTTCATAGGTTGAGACTATTTTTCAGAGATACTTTTAAGTTCTGGTAATTTATTATAGGATAAGCGGATAGGTTCATAATTATGATTGGGGTTAAAATCCATTTTATTTTTGTAAATTCTAAAGGATTCATCTTGAGGAATTGGATCTTGAATCACATTTGAATATATTTCTTAACCCTAATTCAAGCTAAAACAAATTTTTAAAGGGAAGAAATGGTTGTTATTAGTGTAATCATGAGCTTGACATACAATTTTAAACTCAAATAAAAACATATCAGGATCTTCAAATGTATTTCCCTTGAAATTTGGTAACACTGAAGGTGAAATGGCCTTCATTTGAGCATATCGATTAAAATCTAATTGAATGGGATTTTGAAAATTTTTGGCAGGTGCACTAGTTGTACTAGGATATAAGACATTACTAGCTCTCCCTAGATTCTCTTGTGACACTTCCATTATATGTTCCCAAAAACAATTATAAATCTTATCAAATTTTCCTGAGTGTATGGATTTGTCAAGAGAAAGTGGTGTTGAACTACTGATTTTTCTTTCTTGTAATAATTTCTCAAAGGATCCTACAGTTCTTGAAGTGGATGATTGTGATTCTTTGAAAATTCCAACATTTTTGGAAATAAAAAATTTCAAACTCTTGTAAAAATTTTTCCTCATGTGGTTTCTTGCTTATTTTCTTAAATGGGCTGAAATACAATTTACCAAAAATTATTACTTATACCAGTCATTTATCCATATTTCACTCTGAATTTCACAACTTAGCATAATTAATAATTATTGGGCTGCTTTTACCTTCTAACAACACCGTGGTCCCCGACAACGGTGCCAAAAATGATGAGTGTCGTCAATCACACCATTTAATCATTATAATTGTCAATCTAGGGCGGTGTCCAAGGCTATATACGAAAGGAGATATAGGCAGCTTGAAAATCAGCTCATTCAAAAAAATAGGCTTTATTGATGGGACAAGTCAACTTTGGGGGTTTCTGGTGTCACCACTAGTCTTATGAACTGAATTAGAATCTTAATTACATTTGTTGAAGAAGAAGTGCAGAAATGGAAAGGTTGCAGAAAACTAAAACTAATTACCCTTGCAAAATCTAAAATAATAGGAATAAAACCTATTTATGCTTTGCAAAATGAAAATGACAGAAATAACAACTTTGCAGAAATTTAATTCTAATGGCACTAGCAGAATGGAAATAATAGAAATGAAAAGAATTGCAGAATTGAAATGCACACTCAACTAATTAATCACACAATGGAGAATATCAAAATGCTGGAAATAACTGATGAAAATAGAAAAAAAACTTATGCTAGGTGGTCAGCTACCATGCACACACATCTACTACTAAAAATATGACTTGCATTTACTAAAACATAGTTAAGAACAAAAAATAAAATATGACAAGTCTTTGCTTAATCTGCTGCAACAAAAGTTGTAGAAAAACCTGTCACCAATAAGCCTTCTTCTAAACCTGGAAGTGGCCCTTGCTCCCCTGTTCTAGAAGAAGGTAGAAAAACTCTCTCTTAACTACTTAAACACTCAAACATTTAATGGGACAAAAGATGAATGAGAAATCCTGCACTTTATTTAGTCTTAAGCAACATTACAATATTTGCAGGAAAACCTGCTAAAAATTACAATTTGCCACAGATCTACTTTCTTACCACAAGTCCTATCCTTATTCTCTACTTCTCTACTTCTCTACCTCTCTACCTGGCTCAACCAACATGGGAGCCTATTATTTATAACATTCTATTACATATGCCAATCCATTATGTTGTTGCCTTTTAGGGATTTAGCAACTGTTCTAAAGAAATCTTCTTGAAATGCAACAAATTGTTATGCTTCAGACATATCCATTTTCCTTGTTGTGTGTCATCCATTGGGAGAAATGCGTTGGAAGGGGTGAGAAGACTCCTCATATAGCTAGATCCATATTCATCTCGCCATTTTCCACCTTTTTGACCATTTTGTTTATAGTTTTGACCAAAATTGGTCATGTTCTGCTCATTTCGGAGCTGCTCTGGAATATCAGGTAGTGTAATAGTTTTGCACTTATCCATGCATCAGATATGTAAGAAAGTGGTTTTGACTGACTAAACAATATTCCTTCATTCCTATAAGACCAATTCTATAGATTTTACATGCTGGAATTGACAAATTCCAAGCCATGCTATTTATTGATAGTTGGCTAGAATTTGTATGATTGTTTCCAGATTTCCTGCAATTCAATATTTTGATTGGTTGCTCCTATTTGGATCACGTGGAAGTGTTGGCAAGTGGAGAAAGAGTCACTCCTAGCCTCCCTCATCTATTTCCAAGTGTTTCCTACATATTTAATTGACAAATTCCATGCCTTCCTTCATAGTGATAGGTGGCTAGAATTTGTATGGACTGTCACCTATTTTTTATAGCAGTCAAAACATGCCCAATTGCCCTTTTGGAGTGCTTATAACTTTTGCCTCGTAACTCCAATGTACACCAAATTTTACCCACATGTTCTTGGCTGTATGAATTACATCAATTTCAATTTTTAGCTCTTAACTCCTCAAGAATTACTCCCAGCATTGCTGTCAAGTTGGCATCTAACACATATTTTTACCAGAATTTCCAGCAGTCAAAAAGTGTGAAATTGTCATTTTGTGGGCCCCATAACTTCCATATTATTTGTCCATATGCCTTAAAATTTGGGTCATGTGTTATCTCCATTATGAAATATAATTGGTATGAATTTGGTTCCTTAAATTGCTTTGGATCATTCCCAGTAGATCCGCAAATATGCCCCTTAACGTAGATTTGCACCTGTTAACAACTCAGAAAATAAACTATGCATGAGCTCCAAAATGATGTAATCTTCATAACTTTTTATCTATAGCTCGGATTGACTTGTTTCAAAAAGCAAAGTTGTAGTTATCAATGAGAGGAATCTATCCATACCATCAAAATGTAATTTTACTATAGTATGACATCATAATTGACATGATACTCATTTTTGACCTTTTATAAGTAAAATGCTTAAAATAGTCAAAATAGGGGTATAATGTTTCTAACATAAAATCATGTAAAAAATTAACAATTAATATATTCTAATCAACTATTTGGCAATTTAACTTTGTATATTTAATAATATGGTAGTTTTTATATGTTAACCATAGTGCAAAATGAGGCATTTCTAGGCCTCATCATTCCCCACCGACTTGAACTCATGAATGCCCTCATGCATCCTAGTAGGCCTAGCAATATGCAGGTTTTATCCTATTAAACATATTTTTCCACCTAAGAATTTTATTCTTGTTGTACTAAACATTTTCAATTAGCACAGGTATTTCATTTTTTGTATACAACCTTGCAATTTTTCAAATTTTTTCCCCTTTTTTCTCTTTTTTTCTCTTCTTTTTTTTTCTCTTGTTTTTATGTTGCTATTTTTTTTTCCTTTGCAATTTTTAATGTGCCCTACTATTCTGCAAAATTTTAAGGAATTTTTGGCACACTTTGTCTCGGTTTGAAGCCTGCTTTAGAATGAGACTATTGTTTTGAATATGCTTCGAAATTTATTGCAGTAGGAGTAAAAAAGAATCTTCAGGTGTTGAATTTTCCATGCAACTAAGGGCAGAAGGGAGTTTTTCTTGATATTTTTAACTTGCCAATATTATATGAATAGTTTATGTCACATACAAATTATTATATATTAAATGTTAAATGTTTACTATGACTGAATGCAAGAAACACATACCTTATTGTCTTGAAAATTTATCATGCACCTTACAAGCTACTTCTGATGATTGTTGGCAAGATATCTGAAAACATAAACATAACACATGTGCAGTGTGAAATTTGTACAATGGTGGAACAATGATGGGTGGATCAACAAGGCAATGCACGCTGAAAACCGGTTTTCATGCAATCCAATTCAACAGCGCCTCTGAGAAGGTTTTCACTACCAAATTATTCATTTTTTTTAATTTTTTTATTTCCTTTTTTTTCATTTTTCTTTTCCTTTTTCTCATATTTTTTTTTCATTTTTTTTTTATCAGAAGACGCCGCCATTTCTGGTTTTCAACCAACTTCCATATTTTCAAGGGCTTCAATGAGATAGAATGTATCTGATGAGGCTACAATGTGAGAGAATTTCTCTCATTCTTTATAAGAAAAATCCTTATTCTACAAAAACATGTCAATTTTTCTGTATGAAAATATCTTTTTCAGCTAAAAGCTTGCAACAATGATGCAACCTTCCTTCCATTCAAGTAGTAAGAATCTTCTTGTGTCATCATTGTCTCCGTATTTTTGGAAATGAAGTATTGACCTCATTAGTTCTTCTCTCTGCTAAAATTGATGCATATCCTCATGTATATTCATTCTATGGGACATGCCTTATGTTGCAATTTTTCTCTTTTCTTTTGTTTTTTCTTTTGATTTTTTTCTTCTTTTCTCTTTTTTTTTTCATTTTTTTTTTTTTTTCAAGATTCAAAGATATGATCATTTGGAATATTTTTCAAAAGAGGTATCCTCTTCTACCTTATGCAAATGTAATTGTGTGAAATATTGAGCAAATTCCACCTTTGTTATTGGTTGATGTTACACCTGTAAAAGATGTCCATTCACCACTAATGTCCTCCCTAAATCATCAATAAAATAAAGTTGAAAAACTTCAATCTCAAACTCCTTTGGTTCATCCTTGCTACTCTTAATGTGATCATCATGCCACATTTTCTAATTTTGTTGAGTGAAATCTATTTGGTAAAGTGCTTCCAACCAAAGTTCATCAAATGCATTCAACTACAAAATTTATTTTTTTGTACCTGCAAAAACTCAATACCAATTGCTAAATATGCATAAAGTGTTAGTAAAGCATCATGATGACATCCATGAAGAAAACTGTTTTGTACTAGAATGGGTGACAATTTTTCAAAATTTTTGCTTTTCATCATTCCATAAGAATTTTTGAACAGTATTTGGTTCATTTTTAATATCTGAAATATGAACATTTTCAGCAAAAACAAAATTTTTGGATGAATCCATCTCTTCTTCATTACCCTTTACAACTATGGAGCCCAAAATCAAAATATTCTTTTCATTTTCCTAATGTGATTCAAGAAACAATGAACTTCCTAGACAATCATACTTGGGTGGAGTAAGTTTTCCTGCAAGCAAGTCTACTGATTTTCCACCTATTTGTATGGTTTCAAGATATACTTTCTTTTTTCTTGGTTTCTTAAAACACATTTCTTGAACGATCTTATTAATGATTGGTACATCTTTAATAGCTTGAAGTAAAGGGATGTTAACAATTAAATGTGTTACTACTTTTATTCAATCTAATTGTGAAGATGTCAATTTTGATATTTCAAATTGTTCAAGACATGGTACTTTCTTTGATGAGTCATATTTTTCTTTCTCTTCTTCTTATTTCAGTGCAGATTTGCTTTCATGCTCATTCCTTTTAGCTCCTATTTCTACACTAGTAAGTGGAATATTTTCAAGAAGTGGTTTTGAACACAACTGAGTTTTATCACAGTCACAAGCATTTATTATGGTTGTATTTAATGATTCAACCATAGATAGAGGTGTTACCTGTTTAACATTGTTAGGATTGGCCATAGGTTGAGCTGAAATTAGAGGTTGTTTTTTCTTTTGTTGTTGTTTTCCATGAGAGAAACTATGGGTATGAGTGGGCAAAAAATTTGATTTCTATTTTTGATAATGTTGCTACCCTTTGTACAATTTTTGTTGTTGTACCCATTGATATCCCTGTAGTTTTGGTTGCAACCATGGTGGATGTTGTTGATTCCATTGTTGTTTCATCCATCCATGTTGAGACCACTCTTGGGAATATGCCCATGGTGGTTGACTCCAACATTGTTGAAGTGGACCTCTAGAAGACCATGTCATATACCAAGGATTATTTTCCCAATGTGCAAGAAATTGAGAAGCATTCTGATATGGAAACTTAAGAAAATTATCTCATTGTCTTTGTTCTACAAAGTTGTATTATTTCATAGGTTGAGACTATTTTTCAAATATACTTTTAAGTTCTGGTAACAAACTACATTGATTTATGGGGTGTCATTTTTGACAAATGCTACAAGTAGCAGGTATAAATGTTTTTTTCAAAGCACAATCATGAAGAGAGTGTTGCTTCTCATTACATTTTTGAACAATAGATGATTGAAGGTTGAACAGATTCATTCTTTTCATTTACTACTTTATCAGGATGTACTAAAATATTAGCCTCTTTCATGCATTCTTTCAAATCATTTGTGTTACTACCAGTTTTGTTTTTCTATGCCTTAAATGAGATTAATTTTTACAAAGTTTAATGATTTCCTGAAATTCAAGTGCATTTGCATCTCCTTTTCCTAAGATATCCAATGCATCCCTAAATTTATCTTGGAGTCCTCTTAAGAATATGACTTTGCAAATTTTAGGTTCAACACTTCCACATCTCTTATGAACAAAAGAAAATATTTCTAGATAGTCTTCTAAGAATTCATTTTCCTCTTGTTTCATTGTAAGAAATTCATCATTTTGATTCTTGACTTGACAATATTCTTGGTATCTCTCCAAGAATATGTTTTCCATATCATCCCAAGTTCTAATTGAATCAGGTGCTAAGGTGATAAACCATCGTAGAGCTGACTCTTTAAGAGTGGAAGGAAACAATTTGAGTTTTTGATTGTCATTAGTGTAATCATGAGCTTGACATACAATTTTAAACTCAAACAAAAACATATCAGGATCTTTAGATGTAGTTCCCTTGAAAGTTGGTAACATTGAAGGTGAAATGGCCTTCATGGGAGCATATTGATTAAGATCTAATTGAATGGGATTTTTAAAAGTTCTGGTAGGTGCACTAGTTGTACTAGGATAGAACACATTACTAGCTCTCCCTAGATTCTCTTGTGACATTTCCATTATAGGTTCCCAAAAACAATTATAAATCTTGTCAAATTTTCCTAAGTGTATGGATTTGTCAAGAGAAAATGGTGTTGAACTACTGATTTTTCTTTCTTGTAATAATTTCTCAAAGGATCCTACAGTTCTTGAAGTGGATGATTACGATTATTTGAAAATTCCAAACATTTTTGGAAATAAAAAATTTAGACAATTTTGACATAATTTCAACCTCTTGTAAAACTTTTTCTTCCTGTGATTTCTTGCTTATTTTCTAAATGGGCTGAAATTCAATTTAACAAAAAATATTACTTTTACTAGTCATTTATCTAGATTTCACTCTAAATTTCACAACTTAGTATAATTAACAATTATTGGTTTGCTTTTACCTTCCAACAACATCGTGTTCTGTGGCAACAGTGCCAAAAATGATGAGTGTCATCAATCACACCATTTAATAATTATAATTGTCAATCCAGGGCGGTGTCCAAGGCTATATACGAAAGGAGATATAGGCAGCTTGAAAATAAACTCATTCAGAAAATAAGCTTTATTGGTGGGAGAAGTTAACCTTGGGGGTTTCTGGTGTCACCACTAGTCTTATGAACTGAATTAGAATCTTAATTACATTTGTTGAAGAAGAAGTACAAAAATGGAAAGGTTGTAGAAAACTAAAATTAATTACCCTTGCAAAATCTAAAATAATAGGAATAAAACCTATTTATGCTTTGCAAAATGAAAATGATAGAAATAACAACTTTGCAAAAAATTAATTGTAATGGCACTAGCAGAATGGAAATAACATAAATAAAAAGAATTGTTGAATTGAAATGCACACTCAACTAATTAATCACATAATGGAGAATATCAAAATGCTGCAAATAACTCATGAAAACAGAAAAAAAAACTTATGCTAGGTGGTCAGCTGCCATGCACACACATGTACTAAAAATATGACTTGCATTTACTAAAACACAAATAAGAATAGAAAATAAAATATGACAAGTCTTTGCTTAATCTGTTGCAGCAAAAGTTGTAGAAAAACCTATCACCAATAAGTCTTCTTCTAAGCCTGGAAGTGGCCCTTGCTCCCCTATTCTAGAAGAAGGTAGAAAAACTCTCTCTTAACTACTTAAACACTCAAACATTTAATGGGACAAAAGATGAATGATAAATCCTGCACTTTATTTAGTCTTAAGAAACATTACAATATTTGCAGGAAAACCTGTTAAAAATTACAATTTGCCACATATCTACTTTCTTACCACAAGTCCTATCTTTATTCTCAACTTCTCTTCTTCTCTACCTCTCTACCTCTCTACCTAGCTCAACCAGAATGGGAATCTATTATCTAAAATATTCTATTACATATGTCAATCCGTTAAGTTGTTGCCTTTCAGGGATTTAGCAACTGTTCTAAAGAAGTCTTCTTGAAATGCAGCAAATTGTTATGTTGTAGCATATCCATTTTCCTTGTTGTGTGTCATCCATTGGGTGAAATGTGTTGGAAGGGGTGAGAAGACTCCTCATATAACTAGATCCATATTCATATCGTCATTTGCCACTTTTTTTACCATTTTGTTTATAGTTTTGACCAAAACTGGTCCTGTTTTGCTCATTCCGGAGCTGCTCCGGAATATCAGGTAGTGTAATAGTTTTGCACTTATCCATGCATTAGATGTGTAAGAGAGTTGTTTTGACTGACTAAACAATCTTACTTCATTCCCAAAAGACCAATTCTATATATTTTACATTCTGAAATTGACAAATTCCAAGCCATGCTATTTATTGATAGTTGGCTGGAATTTGTATGACTATTTCCAGATTTCCTACAATTCAATATTTTGACTAGTTGCTCCTATTTGGATCACGTGGAAGTGTTGGCAAGTGGAGAAAGAGTCACTCCTAGCCTCCCTCATCTATTTCCAAGTGTTTCCTACATATTTAATTGATAGATTCAATGCCTTCCTTCATAGTGATAGGTGGCTAGAATTTGTATGGACTGTCACCTATTTTTTTACAGCAGTCAAAACATGCCCAACTGCCCTTTTGGAGTGCTTATAACGTTTGCCTCGTAATTCCAATGTACACCAAATTTTACCCACATGTTCTTGGCTATATGAATTACATCTATTTCAATTTTCAGTTCTTAACTCCTCAAGAATTACTCCCAGCATTGCTGTCAAGTTGGCATCTAGCACAAATTTTTACCAGAATTTCTAGCAGTCAAAATGTGTGAAATTGTCATTTTGTGGGCCCCATAACTTCCACATTATTTTTCCATATGCCTTCAAATTTTTGTCATGTGTTCTATCAATTATGAACTATAATTGGTATAAATTTTGTTCCTTAAATTACTTTATATCATTCCCAGTAGATCCGTCAATATACCCCTTAACGTATATTTGCATCTGTTAACAACTCAGAAAATAAACTAAGGCATGAGCTCCAAAATGATGTAACCTTCATAACTTTTTATCTACAACTCGGATTGACTTGCTTCAAAAAGCAAAGTTGTAGTTATCGATGATAGGAATCTATAAATACCATAAAAATGTAATTTTATTATATTATGACATCAAAATTGACATGATACTCATTTTTGACCTTTTACAAGTAAAATGCTTAAAATAGTCTAAAGAGGGGTATAGTGTTTCTAACATAAAATTATGAAAACAATTAACAATTAATATATTCTAATAAACTATTTAGAAATTTAAATTTGTATATTTAATAATATGGTAGTTTTTATATGTTAGCCATAGTGCAAAATGAGGCATTTCCAGGCCTCATCATTCCCCACCAGCTTGAACTCATGAATGCCCTCATGCATCCTAGTAGGCCTAGCAATATGCAGGTTTTATCCTATTAAACATATTTTGCCACCTGAGAATTTTATTCTTGTACTAAAAATTTTCAATTAGCATAGGTATTTCATTTTTTGTATACAACCTTGCAATTTTTCAAAAAAAAATTTCCCATTTTTCTCTTTTTTTTTTCTCTTGTTTTTATGTTGCTCTTTATTTTTTTTCCTTTGCAATTTTTAATGTGCCCTAATATTCTACAAAATTTGCAAGGATTTCTGGCACACTTTGTCTCATTTTGAAGCCTGCTTTAGAATGACACTATTGTTCTAAAGATGCTTCGAAATTTATTGCAGTAGGAGTAAAACATAATCTTCAGGTGTTAAATTTTCCATGCAACTAAGGCCAGAAGGGGGTTTTTCTTGATATTTTTAACTTGCCAATATTATATGAATAGTTTATGCCAAATACCAATTATTATATATTAAATGCTAAATGTTTACTATGACTGAATTCAAGAAAAACATACCTTACTGTCTTGAAAATTTATCATGAACCTTACAAGCTACTTCTAATAATTGTTGGCAAAATATCTAAAAACATAAACATAACACATTAGTAGTGTGAAATTTGTACAATGGTGGTGTTGAGTGGTATTTTCACACAGTTGTGAAAGTACACTCTCCTTTAGGATTTGGGTTCCAAATCCCCTCTTGCAAAGAAGTTAAACAAACAACTTCTCCAAGGTCTCCGCTATATTAGCATTTGCATATGTGTATTAGTAATCTCAAATAAAGATATTCAATTTAAATGCTTGGAACACCTTAGTGATTGCAAGTAACTGTAAACAAGGGGCAATGTTGGTTTATTTTACCATGAAACTTTAGTGATTGTTCATTGAACCAAAATAGAGCAAATGTGAGTTGGTCCTCATATGACCACGATGTAGTGCTCAAGAAATGGAAATTTGTGAAAATGCCATAAAACATAACTCCTTCAATGAAATTGGAATTTTCATGAAGGGAATGTCATCATAGGCTCATGAGTGCAAAACAAAACTGAAAAAATGAAATTTGACCTTAAAATGGAAATTTTCATTTTTCGGATTTTTTAAAAATCTGTAGTAAAACAACAACTTCGATGAATTTTTTTAAAAATATTAAACAACTCCGAAAATGAAATTTCAAATTGCGTATTAGAAGTATGAAGTATAACCTACGCAATGGTTAAATTATTTTTGGATTTTGAAGTTTTTTAAATGTTTATTTTAATGCCTGAAAATAAAAAAAAAGTTAAAATTTTTGGAAAATAAAATGCAGAAAATGAAAATGAAATGCAGAAAATGGAACACAAGATGCATTCAGTTTGATGCTATCCTATTTCGAAAAAACCGAAGATATGAGGTTTTCATGCATGCAACCTAACCTATTGGACCTGCAAAACAAGCACAATCCGGATAAGCTAAGTGCTGGCTCCTAGGGTTTTAAATGAGGTTTTCAGATTTAAACATTCGCATGAAGCAACCAAGAAAACTTGCATAAACTCCATTTACAAGCCTAAAATATGAAAAGGGGAAAAATAGACATTTAATCTTGCATGCAGAAAATGACTCCTTCTTTCTTGTCCATAAGATGCAACTTTCTAAAATTTTTTGTATTAAAAATTTGTCATTTTACAATAACAGAAGTTTCTGGTTTTCCCAAACCAGTCAATGGAAGAAAACAACTCGAACAGGTCCAGAATGGCCCTCTTGCCTTCAAATCTGTAACTCTGCTCATGGCAGTTTCCAACCCCTTCTGGCCTCTTTGAATGGCGTATTTAAACTTCTGAAAAAATTGTTTCTCCTTCCATGACGGTTCGTTTCATTTTCCAATGGTTGTTCGTTTCACCTTCCCTGACTATTCGTTTCACCTTCCCTTGTGCATGCATGTGCTTTGGTTTCCATTTTATGGCCCTTCACCGCAAAAATGTAACATGTCACGATATCGCGACACTTTTCTTTCTTTTCTCTCTCTTTGCTTTGAATCGCGAAAATGCAACATGTCGCGATATCGCGACACTTTTTCTTTTTTTGACCGCGACCATGCAACATGTCGCGATATCGCGACACTTTTTCTCTTTTGACCGCGACCATGCAACATGTCGCGATATCGCGACACTTTTTATCTTTTGACCGCGACCATGCAACATGTCGCGATATCGCGACACTTTTTCTCTTTTGGCAGCGAAAACGCAACATGTCGCGATATCGCGACACTTTTTCTTGTTCAGCGAAAATGCAACATGTCGCGATATCGCGACACTTTTTCTTGTTTGGCCGCGAAAATGCAACATGTCGCGATATCGCGACACTTTTTCTTTTTTGTGAAAATGCAACATGTCGCGATATCGCGACACTTTTTCTTCTTTTGGCCGCGACGATGCAACATGTCGCGATATCGTGACACTTTTTCTCTTTTGGCCGTGAAAATGCAACATGTCGCGATATCGCGACACTTTTTCTCTTTTCTCTCTTTTCTTTGTGTCCTGAAAATGCAACATGTCGCGATATCGCGACACTTTTTCTTCTGTTCTTTCTCTTCTCTTTTGGTCACGAAAATGCAACATGTCGCGATATCGCGACACTTTTTCTCTTTTGGCCGCGACCATGCAACATGTCATGATATCGCGACACTTTTTCTCCATTTGACGATGCAACATGTCACGATATCGCGACACTTTTTCTCTTTTGGTCGCGAAAATGCAACATGTCGCGATATCGTGACACTTTTTCTCTTTTGGCCGTGATAGTGCAACATGTCGCGATATCGTGACACTTTTTCTCTTTTGGCCGTGACATGCAACATGTCGTGATATCACGACACTTTTTCTCTTTTGGCCGCGATAATGCAACATGTCGCGATATCACGACACTTTTCTCTTTTGGCCGCGAAAATGCAACATGTCGCGATATCGTGACACTTTTTCTCCTTGTGGTGTTTTGCTTTTTCTTTGATCTTTAGCATATGGGCCACTTCGGTCTTCTTGGAAAACATGCAAAAAAGGTGGGTCCCCAATTTTGGGGTACGTTGTGGAGCAGCCACAACAAATGGCGACTCTGCTGGGAAATGCTCCTGAGCATTTCGGTGAGAACTCAACCTGAAAACACACAGACTCAAATACAAGCGTTAGCAAATATCCCAAGAATGAAACTAGACGAGAAATACATGAAGCATTAGAATTATTAAGCATCAGCTCGGTGTGTGCAATGTGCTTCATTCCCTATCATTTGAAACTCGTTCAACTTTCCATTGTCAGTTTCACTTATGATTCGTATGCAAGGCTATGAATGATTTGTGCAGGATTTGATGTATGACAACTATGCTAGAGATATAACAACCTGCTTTGCAAAAGCTCAAACTTTCTAGTATCATGAACAAACATATTAAAACTGTCAAACCCTCTTAGGACCAAATATATGCATACTGAATTAATTTACTAGATCCCAAAGTTGGTTATGTGTCACTACCATCTTGAACCCATGTGCAAGTGTAAGTGAAATCGGAGCTTTGGGGAATCGGATTCCCAACCTAAGCGAGATGGGAATTTAACCCTATCCTTACTACTCGATCTGGAGTTCATTACCTCATCTTGAACAAAATGATTTAACCTGTTATGGATGAAATTGTCAAGCTAGCCTGTCCGTTTGAGCAGTCAGTGGTCTTGCTTTTAGACAAGACATGTTGCCACGCATGAGCATACTCCACTACCAGTCAGGCGTCTATAGCCCCGGTGGAGATCAACCCCATAATCCAGGATTTGACTTTACTTTTGATTTCTTGAACCTTGGGGATGACTACCCATCCTTGCAAGGGACATGTAGTACGATCCTTCCAATCCAATATCAATGATGCAATGAAAGTAGAATGAAAAATATTTTCTTTGGAATTTCAAGTTCTTGATTGGGCAAAATAGAAGCTTTGGGGAATCGGATTCTCAACCTAAGCGAGATGAGAATTAGACCCTATCCTTACTACTCCATGAAGGTCAAATCAGAGCTTTGGGGAATTGGATCCTCAACCTAAGTTCGATGAGGATTTAACCCTATCCTTACTACTCTGATTTTAGACTTTAAGTACTATGGGAGTGGTAAAAACCATTGTTTTAAGGATTATGTTGCATGATAGGACAGACACGAAATACTTCTTTCGCCTCACCTTTTCTTCCAAGTATGGTTTTGACCATTTTACTCAAGATTCTCTTTAATATGTGTAGAACGTGCTTGGTTCAAGATAGTTCGGGCATCATTTCCCAACCTTAGGATCCTTTTAATATATGTTATATAATAACCCTAAGAGGATTCGACACCTTTTCAATGATTGTATTTGAAATGTAGATGCAACTGAGATGAAATGTATATGCAATGTGGAATGTAACATGAGATATGGATGAATGCATTGCTCTTTTTTGAAATGTGGATGGAGTATATCACCTACTTTGCCATAATTTGTAAAACTGACAACTTCATGCATCACAAGTTCCAAACGATATTCTTTAATGTTTTTGCGATACTCGTGGAGCTTTCTGCAATACAATTCCGATGTTTCATATTCTCCTAGTCTTAGTCAACATTCATAAGGACATAAGTTGACATCTCGCTTTTTTTTTTTTTTTCAAAACAAACCAAAAATGTCCAAAGGACCAACACACAAAACTTAAAACCAAAACTGAAATGCAAACCCAACATCACAAACCAAAAAATTATATACAAATGTACAATATGGTACAAGATGATGCAAAGCTTGGACTATCACTTTCCCGGATCCCAAACATGATTAGAACATTTCAAAAGACATATGACACAATATGTATGCCAAATGTTGTAGGAATCCAACAACAATAAGATCAAACCAAGCAATGCAACAAATTTCAACTTGCCTCGCTCACCCCACCAATTTGATTTAGTTCTATTACCAACACCATAGGTGAGATTCAAATCAAATTGATTAGACAATACTTGATCTTCAATTTTATCTTGTCTATTCTTTAAGGTGTAAGTTTCATGACTCAATTCATGATTTAGAACTAGGCTTTCCTTATTCAAAATGAAGCTTTGTAAATAAGAGCCTATTTCTAAAAATTTCAAAGCCAATTCATTTTCCATGTTCTTAGGCCAATCAAATTTGTGCAAAAATTTGCAAGCATCTAGGATATTTACTAAATTGGGATCATTAGGAGTTTTTATCCTAGATTCAAGAATTAATTGTTGATGAATTTGATTTAGCAATTTAAGTGCATCAACTTCCTTTTCATTCATTAAAGTAATGTTATCAAAGGTGTGGTTAGAAATTAATCCTTGTTCTTCATTCACCTTCAATGGCATTTCATCATATAGCACTTGTTCTTTCTCCATGATTCGTTTATCAAAGGCACCAAACTTAGGTACCCAATTGAACACACGTCCATCCTTTTCAACCCTCAAATATTTTTGGTCAAAGTGTATGTCAAGTAACTCATCTTCATGATCAATCACTTGCGTCTCCTCCCATTCATCTTCACCTTCCTTAGATGGTTCAATTATTTCCAAAAGTGGGTTATCTCTTGAATTCAAATTGGTAAAGCTATCATAATCAAAATTTGTAACCCATGATTCAATTTTATCACAATTTGGAAGGTGTGGATCCTCTTGGTCATCACTTTCGAGAACATCATCCAAAGTGTCGTTCGAGAACAAGTGGTGAAATTCGATTATGTCTTCAACTTCATTTGTTGATTTTCCTTCCAATTCATTTTCAACCACTTGTGATGGCTTAGGAGCTTCTATAATGGGATCAATTTTTGAATTCCGTGTCATATAGTTGCTCCAATCCTTTGTAAGTACATCTGACCAAATCATGTCCACATAAGTTTGTTCATCCAAATCATCCTTTTTGGGTAATGATTCTGGATATTTCTTTTCCAAAACAAGATGGTGATCATTTGATTCCAACTTCTTGTTACCCATCCATAGAATTTCTTCTCCAAAATCTTCATGCTCTTCAAGACTTTTCGAATAGGTATTTACTTCAACATGAGTCACCTCAAAATCTCTTGTAACGCTCGAAGAAGCATAACATGAAACACCATTAAGATCGGCATTATGAATTTTCTTCCTAGGATGATTTGGATGCATACATTGATGTGCTCGTTTTTGTGGTGGAACATGCCTACATACCTTCTTAACCACTTTATTTTGCTCTTTTACTTTCGATACGAACTCTTTGGGTTGAGTGGTAGAAGTAGTAGGATTAGTTGGATTGATATCCACGGACTGAGCTTGAACATTTGTTGCGATGGTTCCATGAGTGACCACATGATTCTCTAATTGAGGCATAGTTGGATGGATGGAAGTACTTGTATAAGCACAAGTGGGAGCATAAGTTGGTATGGTAGGATAAAGTTGATTGTAGGGAAAAATATTTAATATCAAATTTTGTTGTGCCCACGCTTGATTTACCATCGAGGTTTGATTGCAAGCCCCTAGTTGTCCTACCATAGTTGATTGCTCCATTCCATAACCTTGTGGCCTCAATTGTTGATCTACAATCATAGCTTCTGTGTAGGCCGATGCAAGATCAGTAACCAAGGGATTCATCCTAACAAATATGGCAAATAATGGATCCAATGCTCGAAAGTATATTTGAAGAGCACCACTTTCCTCAATAGTATAGGGAGAAATTAATCTCGCATAAAGCTTTCGAAACCTCAAGTTGAAATTTCTCACTGGCTCATTAGGTTCTCTTTTGCAAGAAACAAATTGTTGAAATATCGTGAGAGGATCAATGAACAACCTAAATTGATTGATAAACTCATCTTTCAATTGCGTCCAAGATGTAATAGAACCAGCGGGTAAATTGATGTACCAATCATATGCCACCTCATCTAGGGTTCCAGGAAACATTCTACATGCCACATCCTCATGTTCGACATTCCATCTAACTAGGATATCCACATAGGCTTGAATATGTTCCTCGGCTGATGTTGGACCATTGTGCTTAAATTTGGGCAAACGTTTTTCTACGTTCTTGGGTAAATCATGAGAATCTCCACTAATGTTCAAAGGACTAACATGTATCCCATACCACGTTCCTGCAATTGTAGCCATTAATGAAACTCAAAGAATAACTTCAAAACCAATTTGTTAGTCATGAATAAAAGAAGGAACCATGACAAAGCAATATTCTAAAAATGTAAATTAGTTTCTGATTCACCAGATCACATATGCGCAAGTGAAGAGCATACTCCTAGTGTTGTAGGCTTTCTGATTCACAAGATCGCATTACACGCAAGTGAAGAGCATAATACCGACAACAAATACATTTTTAGACAAAGTAATTCCTTACAAATAAGCATGAAATGACTAGCAAATATCAAACATGTAACGTATGAATAATCATGTTAGCATCAACCAAGAAATGTATCCATTAAAATCAAATGAAAGTAATTGCATGGAGACAACCTCGTTAGTCAAGACCAAAATTTTTCAAAATCAAATCAAAACACATTATTCCTGTATGAACAATCCAAAAGCGTTAGAACAATGCATAGCAATTCATGTCCTCCTTTTAACACTACAAGGTTGTATTGTTAAAAGAGGGCTAAAGATAATAATCAATAGGGCATGAAATATTCAAAATTTAAATCCCTATAGCATTTAAATCACACTGAAATAAACCAATTCAGGCCCTCCTTCTAGCGCCAAAATGTTGAGTGGTATTTTCACACAGTTGTGAAAGTACACTCTCCTTTAGGATTTGGGTTCCAAATCCCCTCTTGCAAAGAAGTTAAACAAACAACTTCTCCAAGGTCTCCGCTATATTAGCATTTGCATATGTGTATTAGTAATCTCAAATAAAGATATTCAATTTAAATGCTTGGAACACCTTAGTGATTGCAAGTAACTGTAAACAAGGGGCAATGTTGGTTTATTTTACCATGAAACTTTAGTGATTGTTCATTGAACCAAAATAGAGCAAATGTGAGTTGGTCCTCATATGACCACGATGTAGTGCTCAAGAAATGGAAATTTGTGAAAATGCCATAAAACATAACTCCTTCAATGAAATTGGAATTTTCATGAAGGGAATGTCATCATAGGCTCATGAGTGCAAAACAAAACTGAAAAAATGAAATTTGACCTTAAAATGGAAATTTTCATTTTTCGGATTTTTTAAAATCTGCAGTAAAACAACAACTTCGATGAATTTTTTAAAATATTAAACAACTCCGAAAATGAAATTTCAAATTGCGTATTAGAAGTATGAAGTATAACCTACGCAATGGTTAAATTATTTTTGGATTTTGAAGTTTTTTAAATGTTTATTTTAATGCCTGAAAATAAAAATAAAGTTAAAATTTTTGGAAAATAAAATGCAGAAAATGAAAATGAAATGCAGAAAATGGAACACAAGATGCATTCAGTTTGATGCTATCCTATTTCGACAAAACCGAAGATATGAGGTTTTCATGCATGCAACCTAACCTATTGGACCTGCAAAACAAGCACAATCCGGATAAGCTAAGTGTTGGCTCCTAGGGTTTTAAATGAGGTTTTCAGATTTAAACATTCGCATGAAGCAACCAAGAAAACTTGCATAAACTCCATTTACAAGCCTAAAATCTGAAAAGGGGAAAAATAGACATTTAATCTTGCATGCAGAAAATGACTCCTTTCTTGTCCATAAGATGCAACTTTCTGAAATTTTCTGTATTAAAAATTTGTCATTTTACAATAACAGAAGTTTCTGGTTTTCCCAAACCAGTCAATGGAAGAAAACAACTCGAACAGGTCCAGAATGGCCCTCTTGCCTTCAAATCTGTAACTCTGCTCGTGGCAGTTTCCAACCCCTTCTGGCCTCTTTGAATGGCGTATTTAAACTTCTGAACAAATTGTTTCTCCTTCCATGACGGTTCGTTTCATTTTCCAATGGCTGTTCGTTTCACCTTCCCTGACTGTTCGTTTCACCTTCCCTTGTGCATGCATGTGCTTTGGTTTCCATTTTATGGCCCTTCACCACGAAAATGTAACATGTCGCGATATCGCGACACTTTTCTTTCTTTTCTCTCTCTTTGCTTTGAATCGCGAAAATGCAACATGTCGCGATATCGCGACACTTTTTCTTTTTTGACCGTGACCATGCAACATGTCGCGATATCGCGACACTTTTTCTTTTTTGACCATGACAATGCAACATGTCGCGATATCGTGACACTTTTTATCTTTTGACCGCGACCATGCAACATGTCGCGATATCGTGACACTTTTTCTCTTTTGGTAGCGAAAATGCAACATGTCGCGATATCGCGACACTTTTTCTTGTTTGGCCATGAAAATGCAACATGTCGCGATATCGCGACACTTTTTCTTGTTTGGCTATGAAAATGCAACTTATATCGTGACACTTTTTCTTTTTTGGTCATGAAAATGCAACATGTCGCGATATCACGACACTTTTTCTTCTTTTGGCCGCGACGATGCAACATGTCGCGATATCGCGACACTTTTTCCCTTTTGGTAGTGAAAATGCAACATGTCGCGATATCGCGACACTTTTTCTCTTTTCTCTCTCTCTTTGCTTTGTGCCGTGAAAATGCAACATGTCGCGATATCGCGACACTTTTTCTTCCTCATTCTTTCTCTTCTCTTTTGGTCGCGAAAATGCAACATGTCGCGATATCACGACACTTTTTCTCTTTTGACCGTGACAATGCAACATGTCGCGATATCGCGACACTTTTTCCTCCTTTGGCCGCGACGATGCAACATGTCGCGATATCGCGACACTTTTTCTTCTTTGGCCGCGAAAATGCAACATGTCGCGATATCGTGACACTTTTTCTCTTTTGGCCGCGACGGTGCAACATGTCGCGATATCGTGACACTTTTTCTCTTTTGGCCGCGACAGTGCAACATGTCGCGATATCGCGACACTTTTTCTCTTTTGGCCGCGACGATGCAACATGTCGCGATATCGCGACACTTTTTCTCTTTTGGCCGCGACAGTGCAACATGTCGCGATATCGCGACACTTTTTCTCCTTGCGGTGTTTTGCTTTTTTCTTTGATCTTTAGCATATGGGCCACTTCGGTCTTCTTGGAAAACATGCAAAAAAGGTGGGTCCCCAATTTTGGGGTACGTTGTGGAGCAGCCACAATGGTGGAACAATGATGGGTGGATCAACAAGGCAATGCACGCTGAAAAACTGGTTTTCATGCAAGCCAATTCAGTAGCGCCTCTGAGAAGGTTTTCACTACCAAATTATTCATTTTTTTCATTTTTTTCCTTTTTTTTCATTTTTCATTTTCCTTTTTTTCATCTTTTTTTTCATTTTAAATTTTTTTTTTTTATCAGAAGAGGCTGCCATTTTTTGTTTTCAACCAACTTCCATATTTTCAAGGGCTTCAATGAGATAGAATGTATCTCATGAGGCTGCAATGTGAGAGAATTTCTCTCATTCTTGATAAGAACAATCCTTATTCTACAAAAACATGTCAATTTTTCTATATGAAAACATCTTTTTCAGCTAAAAGCTTGCAACAATGATGCAACCTTCCTTCCATTCAAGTAGTAAGAATCTTCTTGTGTCATCATTGTCTCTCGTATTTTTGGAAATGAAGTATTGACCTCATTAGTTCTTCTCTCTGCTGAAATTGATGCATATCCTCATGTATCTTCATTTTGTGGGACATGCCTTATGCTGCAATTTTTCTCTTTTCTTTTGTTTTTTCTTTCAATTTTTTTCTTCTTTTTTCTTTTTTTTTCTCTTTTTTTCATTTTTTTCTCTTTTTATTTTTTATTTTTTCAAGATTCAAAGATATGATCATTTGGAATATTTTTCAGAAGAGGAAGCCTCTTCTACCTTATGCAAATGTAATTGTGTGAAATATTGAGCAAATTCCACCTTTGTTAGTGGTTGATGGTACACCTGTAAAAGATGTCCATTCACCACTAATGTCCTCCTTAAATCATCAATCAAATAAAGTTGAACAACTTCATTCTCAAACTCCTTTGATTCATCCTTGCTGCTTTTAATGTGATCATCATGCCACATTTTCCAATTTTGTTGAGTGAACTCTATTTGGTGAAGTGCTTCCAACCAAAGTTCATCAAATGCATTCAACTGCAAAATCTATTTTTTTGTACCTACAACAACTCAATACCAATTGCTAAAGATGCATAAAGTGTTAGTAAAGCATCATGATGACATCCATGAAGAAAATTATTTTGTACTAGAATGGGTGACAATTTTTCAAAATTTTGCTTTTCATCATTCCATAATAATTGTTGAACAGTAGTTGGTTCATTTTTAATATCTGAAATATGAACATTTTCAACAAAAACAAACTTTTTGGATGAATCCAACTCTTCTTCATTACCCTTTACAACTATGGAGCCCAAAATCGAAATATTATTTTCATTTTCCTTATGTGATTCAAGAAACAATGAACTTCCTAGACAATCATACTTGGGTGGAGTAAGTTTTCCTGCAAGCAAGTCTACTGATTTTCCACCTATTTGTATGGTTTCAGGATATACTTTCTTTTTTTCTTGGTTTCTTAAAACACATTTCTTGAACAATCTTATTAATGATTGGTACATCTTTAATAGCTTGAAGTAAAGGGATGTTAACAATTAAATGTGTTAATTCCTTTATCCAATCTGATTGTGAAGATGTCAATTTTGATATTTCAAACTGTTCAAGACATGGTACTTTCTTTGATGAGTCATATTTTTCTTTTTCTTCTTCTTGTTTCAGTGCAGATTTGCTTTCATGCTCATTCCTTTTAGCTCCTATTTCTACACTGGTAAGTGGAATATTTTCAAGAAGTGGTTTTGAACACAACTGAGTTTTATCATAGTCACAAGCATTTATTATGGTTGTATTTTTTGATTCAACTATAGATACAGGGGTTACCTGTTTAACGTTGTTAGGATTGGCCACAGGTTGAGCTAAAATTAGAGGTTGTTTTTCCTTTTGTTGTTGTTTTCCATGAGAGAAACTATGGGTATGAGTGGGCAACAAATTTGATTTCTATTTTTGATAATGTTGCTGCCCTTTGTACAGTTTTTGTTGTTGTACCCATTGATATCCCTACAGTTTTGGCTGCAACCATGGTGGATGTTGTTGATTCCATTGTTGTTTCATCCATCCATGTTGAGACCACTCTTGGGAATATGCCCATGGTGGTTGACTCCAACATTGTTGAAGTGGACCTGTAGAAGACCATGGCATATACCAAGGATTATTTTCCCAATGTGCAGGAAATTGAGAAGCATTATGATATGGAAACTTAAGAAAATTATCTCCTTGTCTTTGTCCTACAAAGTTGTATTCTTTCATAGGTTGAGACTGTTTTTCAAAGATACTTTTAAGTTCTGGTAACAAACTACATTGATTTGTGGGGTGTCCTTTTTGACAAATGCTACAAGTAGCAGGTATAAATGTTTTGTTCAAAGCACAATCATGAAGAGAGTGTTGCTTCTCATTACATTTTGAACAATAGATGATTGAAGGTTCAACAAATTCATTCTTTTCATTTACTACTTTATCAAGATGTACTAAAATATCAGCCTCTTCCATGCATTCTTTCAAATCATTTGTGTTACTACCAGTTTTGTTTTTTCTATGCCTTGAATGAGAATAATTTTTACAAAGTTTAATGATTTCCTGAAATTCAAGTGCATTTGCATCTCCTTTCCCTAAGATATCCAATGCATCCCTAAATTTATCTTGTAGTCCTCTTAAGAATATGACTTTGCAAATTTTAGGTTCAACACTTCCACATCTCTTATGAACAAAAGAAAATTTGTCTAGATAGTCTTCTAAGATTTCATTTTCCTCTTGTTTCATTGTAAGAAATTCATCATTTTGATTCTTGACTTGACAATATTCTTGGTATCTCTCCAAGAATATGTTTTCCATATCATCCCAAGTTCTAATTGAATCAGGTGCTAAGGTGATAAACCATCGTAGAGCTGACTCTTTAAGAGTGGAAGGAAACAGTTTGAGCTTTTGATTGTCATTAGTGTAATCATGAGCTTGACATACAATTTTAAACTCAAACAAAAACATATCAAGATCTTCAGATGTAGTTCCCTTGAAAGTTGGTAACATTGAAGGTGAAATGGCCTTCATGGGAGCATATTGATTAAGATCTAATTGAATGGGATTTTGAAAAGTTCTAGCAGGTGCACTAGTTGTACTAGGATAGAACACATTACTAGCTCTCCCTAGATTCTCTTGTGACACTTCCATTATAGGTTCCCAAAAACAATTATAAATCTTGTCAAATTTTCCTGAGTGTATGGATTTGTCAAGAGAAAATGGTGTTGAACTACTGATTTTTCTTTCTTGTAATAATTTCTCAAAGGATCCTGCAGTTCTTGAAGTGGATGATTGTGATTCTTTGAAAATTCCAACATTTTTGGAAATCAGAAATTTAGACAATTTTGACATAATTTCAACCTCTTGTAAAAAAATTTCTTCCTGTGGTTTCTTGCTTATTTTCTAAATGGGCTGAAATGCAATTTACCAAAAATTATTACTTATACCAGTCATTTATCCAGATTTCACTCTAAATTTCACAACTTAGCACAATTAATAATTATTGGGCTGCTTTTACCTTCTAACAACACCGTGGTCCCCAGACAACGGTGCCAAAAATGATGAGTGTCATCAATCACACCATTTAATCATTATAATTGTCAATCCAGGGCGGTGTCCAAGGCTATATACGAAAGGAGATATAGGCAGCTTGAAAATCAGCTCATTCAGAAAAATAGGCTTTATTGATGAGACAAGTTAGTTTTGGGGGTTTTTGGTGTCACCACTAGTCTTATGAACTGAATTAGAATCTTAATTACATTTGTTGAAGAAGAAGTGCAAAAATGGAAAGGTTGCAGAAAACTAAAACTAATTACCCTTGCAAAATCTAAAATAATAGGAATAAAACCTATTTACGCTTTGCAAAATGAAAATGATAGAAATAACAACTTTGCAAAAATTTAATTCTAATGGCACTAGCAGAATGGAAATAACAGAAATGAAAAGAATTGCAGAATTGAAATGCACACTCAACTAATTAATCACACAATGGAGAATATCAAAATGCTGGAAATAACCGATGAAAACAGGAAAAAACTTATGCTAGGTGGTCAATTGCCATGCACACACATCTACTACTAAAAATATGACTTGCATTTACTAAAACATAGTTAAGAACAGAAAATAAAATATGACAAGTCTCTGCTTAATCTACTGCAACAAAAGTTGTAGAAAAACCTATCACCAATAAGCCTTCTTCTAAACCTGGAAGTGGCCCTTGCTCCCTTGTTCTAGAAGAAGGCAAAAAAAATCTCTCTTAACTACTTAAACACTCAAACATTTAATGGGACAAAATATGAATGAGAAATCCTGCACTTTATTTAGTCTCAAGCAACATTACAATATTTGCAGGAAAACCTGCTAAAAATTGCAATTTGCCACAGATCTACTTTCTTACCACAAGTCCTATCCTTATTCTCTACTTCTCTACTTCTCTACCTCTCTACCTGGCTCAACCAACATGGGAGCCTATTATTTATAACATTCTATTACATATGCCAATCCGTTATGTTGTTGCCTTTTAGGGATTTAGCAACTGTTCTGAAGAAGTCTTCCTAAAATGCAGCAAATTGTTATGTTGCAGCATATCCATTTTCCTTGTTGTGTGTCATCCATTGGGAGAAATGCATTGGAAGGGGTGAGAAGACTCCTCATATAGCTAGATCCATCTTCATCTCACCATTTGCCACCTTTTTGACCATTCTGTTTATAGTTTTGACCAAAATTGGTCCTATTTTGCTCATTTCGGAGTTGCTCCGGAATATCAGGTAGTGTAACAGTTTTGCACTTATCCATGCATCAGATGTGTAAGAAAGTGGTTTTGACTGACTAAACAGTCTTCCTTCATTCCCAGAAGACCAATTCTATAGATTTTACATGCTGGAATTGACAAATTCCAAGCCATGCTATTTATTGATAGTTGGTTGGAATTTGTATGACTGTTTCCAGATTTCCTGCAATTCAATATTTTGACTGGTTGCTCCTATTTGGATCACGTGGAAGTGTTGGCAAGTGGAGAAAGAGTCACTCCTAGCCTCCCTCATCTGTTTCCAAGTGTTTCCTGCATATTTAATTGACAAATTCCATGCCTTCCTTCATAGTGACAGGTGGCTGGAATTTGTATGGACTGTCACCTATTTTTTTACAGCAGTCAAAACATGCCCAACTGCCCTTTTGGAGTGCTTATAACTTTTGCCTCGTAACTCCAATGTACACCAAATTTTACCCACATGTTCTTGGCTGTATGAATTACATCTGGTTCAATTTTTAGCTCTTAACTCCTCAAGAATTACTCCCAACATTGTTGTCAAGTTGGCATCTAACACAGATTTTTACCAGAATTTCTAGCAGTCAAAAAGTGTGAAACTGTCATTTTGTGGGCCCCATAACTTCCAGATTATTTGTCCATATGCCTTCAAATTTGGGTCATGTGTTCTCTCCATTATGAAATATAATTGGTATGAATTTGGTTCCTTAAATTGCTTTGGATCATTCCTAGTAGATCCGCCAATATGCCCCTTAACGCAGATTTGCACATGTTAACAACTCGAAAAAAAACTAAGGCATGAGCTCCAAAATGATGTAACCTTCATAACTTTTTATCTACAGCTCGGATTGACTTGCTTCAAAAAGTAAAGTTGTAGTTCTCGATGAGAGGAATCTATCAATGCCATCATAATGTAATTTTACTATAGTATGACATCAGAATTGACATGATACTCATTTTTGACCTTTTACAAGTAAAATGCTTAAAATAGTCAAAACAGGGGTATAATGTTTCTAACATAAAATCATGTAAACAATTAACAATTAATATATTCTAATCAACTATTTGGCAATTTAACTTTGTATATTTAATAATATGGCAGTTTTTATATGTTAACCATAGTGCAAAATGAGGCATTTCCAGGCCTCATCATTCCCCCCAGCTTGAACTGATGCATGCCCTCATGCATCCCAGTAGGCCTAGCAATATGCAGGTTTTATCCTATTAAACATATTTTGCCACCTGAGAATTTTATTCTTGTTGTACTAAACATTTTCAATTAGCACAAGTATTTCATTTTTTTGTATACAACCTTGCAATTTTTCAACTTTTTTTTCCTTTTTTTCTCTTTTTTTCTCTTGTTTTTATGCTGCTCTTTATTTTTTTCCTTTGCAATTTCTAATGTGCCCTACTGTTCTGCAACATTTGCAAGAATTTTTGGCACACTTTGTCTCGGTTTGAAGCCTGCTTTAGAATGAGACTATTGTTCTGAAGATGCTTCGAAATTTATTGTAGTAGGAGTAAAACAGAATCTTCAAGTGTTGAATTTTCCATGCAACTAAGGGCAGAAGGGGGTGTTTCTTGACATTTTTAACTTGCCAATATTATATGAATAGTTTATGCCAAATACCGATTATTATATATTAAATGCTAAATGCTTACTATGACTGAATGCAAGAAACACATACCTTATTGTCCTGAAAATTTATCATGCACCTTACAAGCTGCTTCTGATGATTGTTGGCAAGATATCCGAAAACATAAACATAACACATGTGCAGTGTGAAATTTGTACAATGGTGGAACAATGATGGGTGGATCAACAAGGCAATGCACGCCGAAAAACCGGTTTTCATGCAAGCCAATTCAGCAGCGCCTCTGAGAAGGTTTTCACTACCAAATTATTCATTTTTTCATTTTTTTCTTTCCTTTTTTTTCATTTTTCTTTTCCTTTTTTCATCTTTTTTTTCTTTTTTTCATTTTTTTTTTATCAGAAGAGGCTGCCATTTCTGGTTTTCAACCAACTTCCATCTTTTCAAGGGCTTCAATGAGATAGAATGTATCTCATGAGGCTACAATGTGAGAGAATTTCTCTCATTCTTGATAAGAACAATCCTTATTCTACAAAAACATGTCAATTTTTCTGTATGAAAACATCATTTTCAGCTAAAAGCTTGCAACAATGATGCAACCTTCCTTCCATTCAAGTAGTAAGAATCTTCTTGTGTCATCATTGTCTCTGTATTTTTGGAAATGAAGTATTGACCTCATTAGTTCTTCTCTCTACTGAAATTGATGCATATCCTCATGTATCTTCATTTTATGGGACATGCCTTATGCTTCAATTTTTCTCTTTTCTTTTGTTTTTTTTCTTTCATTTTTTTTCTTCTTTTCTCTCTTTTTTTTTTTTTTCTTTTCTCTTTTCTTTTGTTTTTTCAAGATTCAAAGATATGATCATTTGGAATCTTTTCCAGAAGAGGAAGCCTCTTCTACCTTATGCAAATGTAATTGTGTGAAAGATTGAGCAAATTCCACCTTTGTTAGTGGTTGATGGTACACCTGTAAAAGATGTCCATTCACCACTAATGTCCTCCTTAAATCATCAATCAAATAAAGTTGAACAACTTCATTCTCAAACTCCTTTGGTTCATCCTTGCTGCTCTTAATGTGATCATCATGCCACATTTTCCAATTTTGTTGAGTGAACTCTATTTGGTGAAGTGCTTCCAACCAAAGTTCATCAAATGCATTCAACTGCAAAATCTGTTTTTTTGTACCTGCAACAACTCAATACCAATTGCTAAAGATGCATAAAGTGTTAGTAAAGCATCATGATGACATCCATGAAGAAAACTATTTTGTACTAGAATGGGTGACAATTTTTCAAAATTTTGCTTTTCATCATTCCATAATAATTGTTGAACAGTAGTTGGTTCATTTTTAATATCTGAAATATGAACATTTTCAGCAAAAACAAACTTTTTGGATGAATCCAACTCTTCTTCATTACCCTTTACAACTATGGAGCCCAAAATCAAAATATTCTTTTCATTTTCCTTATGTGATTCAAGAAACAATGAACTTCCTAGACAATCATACTTGGGTGGAGTAAGTTTTCCTCGACACAATCATGATTTTCCACCTATTTGTATGGTTTCAGGATATACTTTCTTTTTTCTTGGTTTCTTAAAACACATTTCTTGAACAATCTTATTAATGATTGGTACATCTTTAATAGCTTGAAGTAAAGGGATGTTAACAATTAAATGTGTTAATTCCTTTATCCAATATGATTGTGAAGATGTCAATTTTGATATTTCAAACTGTTCAAGACATGGTACTTTCTTTGATGAGTCATATTTTTCTTTTTCTTCTTCTTGTTTCAGTGCAGATTTGTTTTCATGCTCATTCCTTTTAGCTCCTATTTCTACACTGGTAAGTGGAATATTTTCAAGAAGTGGTTTTGAACACAACTGAGTTTTATCACAGTCACAAGCATTTATTATGGTTGTATTTTCTGATTCAACCATAGATACAAGGGTTACCTATTTAACATTGTTGGGATTGGCCACAAGTTGAGCTGAAATCAGAGGTTGTTTTTCCTTTTGTTGTTGTTGTCCATGAGAGAAACTATGGGTATGAGTGGGCAACAAATTTGATTTCTATTTTTGATAATGTTGCTGCCCTTTGTATAGTTTTTGTTGTTGTACCCATTGATATCCCTACAGTTTTGGCTGCAACCATGGTGGATGTTGTTGATTCCATTGTTGTTTCATCCATCCATGTTGAGACCACTCTTGGGAATATGCCCATGGTGGTTGACTCCAACATTGTTGAAGTGGACCTATAGAAGACCATGGCATATACCAAGGATTATTTTCCCAATGTGCAGGAAATTGAGAAGCATTCTGATATGGAAACTTAAGAAAATTATCTCCTTGTCTTTGTCCTACAAAGTTGTATTCTTTCATAGGTTGAGACTATTTTTCAAAGACACTTTTAAGTTCTGGTAACAAACTACATTGATTTGTGGGGTGTCCTTTTTGACAAATGCTACAAGTAGCAGTATAAATGTTTTGTTCAAAGCACAGTCATGAAGAGAGTGTTGCTTCTCATTACATTTTGAACAATAGATGATTGAAGGTTCAACAGATTCATTCTTTTCATCTACTGCTTTATCAAGATGTACTAAAATATCAACCTCTTCCATGCATTCTTTCAAATCATTTGTGTTACTACCAGTTTTGTTTTTTCTATGCCTTGAATGAGAATAATTTTTACAAAGTTTAATGATTTCCTGAAATTCAAGTGCATTTGCATCTCCTTTCCCTAAGATATCCAATGCATCCCTAAATTTATCTTGCAGTCCTCTTAAGAATATGACTTTGCAAATTTTAGGTTCAACACTTCCACATCTCTTATGAACAAAAGAAAATCTTTCTAGATAGTCTTCTAAGATTTCATTTTCCTCTTGTTTCATTGTAAGAAATTCATCATTTTGATTCTTGACTTGACAATATTCTTGGTATCTCTCCAAGAATATGTTTTCCATATCATCCCAAGTTCTAATTGAATCAGGTGCTAAGGTGATAAACCATCGTAGAGCTGACTCTTTAAGAGTGGAAGGAAACAATTTGAGCTTTTGATTGTCATTAGTGTAATCATGAGCTTGACATACAATTTTAAACTCAAACAAAAACATATCAGGATCTTCAGATGTAGTTCCCTTGAAAGTTGGTAACACTGAAGGTGAAATGGCCTTCATGGGAGCATATTGATTAAGATCTAATTGAATGGGATTTTGAAAAGTTTTGGCAGGTGCACTAGTTGTACTAGGATAGAACACATTACTAGCTCTCCCTAGATTCTCTTGTGACACTTCCATTATAGGTTCCCAAAAACAATTATAAATCTTGTCAAATTTTCCTGAGTGTATGGATTTGTCAAGAGAAAGTGGTGTTGAACTACTAATTTTTCTTTCTTGTAATAATTTCTCAAAGGATCCTGCAGTTCTTGAAGTGGATGATTGTGATTCTTTGAAAATTCCAACATTTTTGGAAATCAAAAATTTAGACAATTTTGACATAATTTCAACCTCTTGTAAAAATTTTTCTTCCTGTAGTTTCTTGCTTATTTTCTAAATGGGCTGAAATGCAATTTACCAAAAATTATTACTTATACCAGTCATTTATCCAGATTTCACTCTGAATTTCACAACTTAGCACAATTAATAATTATTGGGCTGCTTTTACCTTCTAACAACACCGTGGTCCCCGACAACGGTGCCAAAAATGATGAGTGTCATCAATCACACCATTTAATCATTATAATTGTCAATCCAGGGCGGTGTCCAAGGCTATATACGAAAGGAGATATAGGCAGCTTGAAAATCAGCTCATTCAAAAAAATAGGCTTTATTGATGAGACAAGTCAACCTTGGGGGTTTCTGGTGTCACCACTAGTCTTATGAACTGAATTAGAATCTTAATTACATTTGTTGAAGAAGAAGTGCAGAAATGGAAAGGTTGCAGAAAACTAAAACTAATTACCCTTGCAAAATCTAAAATAATAGGAATAAAACCTATTTACGCTTTGCAAAATGAAAATGACAAAAATAACAACTTTGCAAAAATTTAATTCTAATGGCACTAGCAGAATGGAAATAACATAAATGAAAAGAATTGCAGAATTGAAATGCACACTCAACTAATTAATCACATAATGGAGAATATCAAAATGCTAGAAATAACTGATGAAAACAGGAAAAAAACTTATGCTAGGTGGTCAGCTACCATGCACACACATCTACTACTAAAAATATGACTTGCATTTACTAAAACACAGTTAAGAACATAAAATAAAATATGACAAGTCTCTGCTTAATCTATTGCAACAAAAGTTGTAGAAAAACTTGTCACCAATAAGCCTTCTTCTAAACCTGGAAGTGGCCCTTGCTCCCTTGTTCTAGAAGAAGGCATAAAAACTCTCTCTTAACTACTTAAACACTCAGACATTTAATGGGACAAAATATGAATGAGAAATCCTGCACTTTATTTAGTCTCAAGCAACATTACAATATTTGTAGGAAAACCTGCTAAAAATTGCAATTTGCCATAGATCTACTTTCTTACCACAAGTCCTATCCTTATTCTCTACTTCTCTACTTCTCTACCTCTCTACCTCTCTACCTAGCTCAACCAACATGGGAGCCTATTATTTATAACATTCTATTACATATGCCAATCCGTTATGTTGTTGCCTTTTAGGGATTTAGCAACTGTTCTGAAGAAGTCTTCCTAAAATGCAACAAATTGTTATGTTGTAGCATATCCATTTTCCTTGTTGTGTGTCATCCATTGGGAGAAATGCGTTGGAAGGGGTGAGAAGACTCCTCATATAGCTAGATCCATCTTCATCTCACCATTTGCCACATTTTTGACCATTTTGTTTATAGTTTTGACCAAAACTGGTCCTATTTTGCTCATTTCGGAGCTGCTCCGGAATATCAGGTAGTGTAACAGTTTTGCACTTATCCATGCATCAGATGTGTAAGAAAGTGGTTTTGACTGACTAAAAAGTCTTCCTTCATTCCTTAGAAGACCAATTCTATAGATTTTACATGTTGGAATTGACAAATTCCAAGCCATGCTATTTATTGATAGTTGGCTGGAATTTGTATGATTGTTTCCAGATTTCCTGCAATTCAATATTTTGACTGGTTGCTCCTATTTGGATCACGTGGAAGTGTTGGCAAGTGGAGAAAGAGTCACTCCTAGCCTCCCTCATCTATTTCCAAGTGTTTCCTGCATATTTAATTGACAAATTCCATGCCTTCCTTCATAGTGACAGGTGGCTGGAATTTGTATGGATTGTCACCTATTTTTTTACAGCAGTCAAAACATGCCCAGCTGCCCTTTTGGAGTGCTTATAACTTTTGCCTCGTAACTCCAATGTACACCAAATTTTACCCACATGTTCTTGGCTGTATGAATTACATCTGGTTCAATTTTCAGCTCTTAACTCCTCAAGAATTACTCCCAGCATTGTTGTCAAGTTGGCCTCTAACACAGATTTTTACCAGAATTTCTCAGGACAAAAAGTGTGAAATTCATTTTGTGGGGGCCCCATAACTTCCAGATTATTTGTCCATATGCCTTCAAATTTGGGTCATGTGTTCTCTCCATTATGAAATATAATTGGTATGAATTTGGTTCCTTAACTTGCTTTGGATCATTCCCAGTAGATCCACCAATATGCCCCTTAACGTAGATTTGCACCTGTTAACAACTCAAAAAAAAAAAACTAAGGCATGAGCTCCAAAATGATGTAACCTTCATAACTTTTTATCTACAGCTCGGATTGACTTGCTTCAAAAAGAAAAGTTGTAGTTCTCGATGAGAGGAATCTATCCATACCATCAAAATGTAATTTTACTATAGTATGACATCAAAATTGACATGATACTCATTTTTGACCTTTTACAAGTAAAATGCTTAAAATAGTCAAAACAGGGGTATAATGTTTCTAACATAAAATCATGTAAACAATTAACAATTAATATATTCTAATCAACTATTTGGCAATTTAACTTTGTATATTTAATAATATGGCAGTTTTTATATGTTAACCATAGTGCAAAATGAGGCATTTCCAGGCCTCATCATTCCCCCCCACTTGAACTGATGCATGCCCTCATGCATCCCAGTAGGCCTAGCAATATGCAGGTTTTATCCTGTTAAACATATTTTGCCACCTGAGAATTTTATTCTTGTTGTACTAAACATTTTCAATTAGCATAGGTATTTCATTTTTTTGTATACAACCTTGCAATTTTTCAACTTTTTTTCCCTTTTTTTCTTCTTTTTTTTTTCTTTTTTTCTCTTGTTTTTATGTTGCTCTTTATTTTTTTTCCTTTGCAATTTCTAATGTGCCCTACTATTCTACAACATTTGCAGGAATTTTTGGCACACTTTGTCTCGGTTTGAAGCCTGCTTTAGAATGAGACTATTGTTCTGAAGATGCTTCGAAATTTATTGCAGTAGGAGTAAAACAGAATCTTCAGGTGTTGAATTTTCCATGCAACTAAGGGCAGAAGGGGGTGTTTCTTGACATTTTTAACTTGCCAATATTATATGAATAGTTTATGCCAAATACCGATTATTATATATTAAATGCTAAATGCTTACTATGACTGAATGCAAGAAACACATACCTTACTGTCCTGAAAATTTATCATGCACCTTACAAGCTGCTTCTGATGATTGTTGGCAAGATATCTGAAAACATAAACATAACACATGTGCAATGTGAAATTTGTACAATGGTGGAACAATGATGGGTGGATCAACAAGGCAATGCACGCCGAAAAACCGGTTTTCATGCAAGCCAATTCAGCAGCGCCTCCGAGAAGGTTTTCACTACCAAATTATTCATTTTTTTCATTTTTTTCTTTCATTTTTTTCATTTTTCTTTTCCTTTTTTCATCTTTTTTTTCTTTTTTTCATTTTTTTTATCAGAAGAGGCTGCCATTTCTGGTTTTCAACCAACTTCCATCTTTTCAAGGGCTTCAATGAGATAGAATGTATCTCATGAGGCTGCAATGTGAGAGAATTTCTCTCATTCTTGATAAGAACAATCCTTATTCTGCAAAAACATGTCAATTTTTCTGTATGAAAACATCTTTTTCAGCTAAAAGCTTGCAACAATGATGCAACCTTCCTTCCATTCAAGTAGTAAGAATCTTCTTGTGTCATCATTGTCTCTGTATTTTTGGAAATGAAGTATTGACCTCATTAGTTCTTCTCTCTACTGAAATTGATGCATATCCTCATGTATCTTCATTTTGTGGGACATGCCTTATGCTGCAATTTTTCTCTTTTCTTTTGTTTTTTCTTTCAATTTTTTTCTTCTTTTCTCTTTTTTTTTCTCTTTTTATTTTTTATTTTTTCAAGATTCAAAGATATGATCATTTGGAATATTTTCCAGAAGAGGAAGCCTCTTCTACCTTATGCAAATGTAACTGTGTGAAAGATTGAGCAAATTCCACCTTTGTTAGTGGTTGATGGTACACCTGTAAAAGATGTCCATTCACCACTAATGTCCTCCTTAAATCATCAATCAAATAAAGTTGAACAACTTCATTCTCAAACTCCTTTGGTTCATCCTTGCTGCTCTTAATGTGATCATCATGCCACATTTTCCAATTTTGTTGAGTGAACTCTATTTGGTGAAGTGCTTCCAACCAAAGTTCATCAAATGCATTCAATTGCAAAATCTGTTTTTTTGTACCTGCAACAACTCAATACCAATTGCTAAAGATGCATAAAGTGTTAGTAAAGCATCATGATGACATCCATGTGGTAAATGAAGAAAACTGTTTTGTACTGGAATGGGTGACAATTTTTCAAAATTTTGCTTTTCATCATTCCATAATAATTGTTGAACAATAGTTGGTTCATTTTTAAAATCTGAAATATGAACATTTTCAGCAAAAACAAACTTTTTGGATGAATCCAACTCTTCTTCATTACCCTTTACAACTATGGAGCCCAAAATCAAAATATTCTTTTCATTTTCCTTATGTGATTCAAGAAACAATGAACTTCCTAGACAATCATACTTGGGTGGAGTAAGTTTTCCTGCAAGCAAGTCTACTGATTTTCCACCTATTTGTATGGTTTCAGGATATACTTTCTTCTTTTTTCTTGATTTCTTAAAACACATTTCTTGAAAAATCTTATTAATGATTGGTACATCTTTAATAGCTTGAAGTAAAGGGATTTTAACAATTAAATGTGTTAATTCCTTTATCCAATCTGATTGTGAAGATGTCAATTTTGATATTTCAAACTGTTCAAGACATGGTACTTTCTTTGATGAGTCATATTTTTCTTTTTCTTCTTCTTGTTTCAGTGCAGATTTGTTTTCATGCTCATTCCTTTTAGCTCCTATTTCTACACTGGTAAGTGGAATATTTTCAAGAAGTGGTTTTGAACACAACTGAGTTTTATCACAGTCACAAGCATTTATTATGGTTGTATTTTTTGATTCAACCATAGATACAGGGGTTACCTATTTAACATTGTTGGGATTGGCCACAGGTTGAGCTGAAAACAGAGGTTGTTTTTCCTTTTGTTGTTGTTTTCCATGAGAGAAACTATGGGTATGAGTGGGCAACAAATTTGATTTCTATTTTTGATAATGTTGCTGCCCTTTGTACAGTTTTTGTTGTTGTACCCATTGATATCCCTGTAGTTTTGGTTGCAACCATGGTGGATGTTGTTGATTCCATTGTTGTTTCATCCATCCATGTTGAGACCACTCTTGGGAATATGCCCATGGTGGTTGACTCCAACATTGTTGAAGTGGACCTATAGAAGACCATGGCATATACCAAGGATTATTTTCCCAATGTGCAGGAAATTGAGAAGCATTCTGATATGGAAACTTAAGAAAATTATCTCCTTGTCTTTGTCCTACAAAGTTGTATTCTTTCATAGGTTGAGACTATTTTTCAAAGACACTTTTGAGTTCTGGTAACAAACTACATTGATTTGTGGGGTGTCCTTTTTGACAAATGCTACAAGTAGCAGGTATAAATGTTTTGTTCAAAGCACAATCATGAAGAGAGTGTTGCTTCTCATTACATTTTGAACAATAGATGATTGAAGGTTCAACATATTCATTCTTTTCATCTACTTGCTTTATCAAGATGTACTAAAATATCAGCCTCTTCCATGCATTCTTTCAAATCATTTGTGTTACTACCAGTTTTGTTTTTTCTATGCCTTGAATGAGAATAATTTTTACAAAGTTTAATGATTTCCTGAAATTCAAGTGCATTTGCATCTCCTTTCCCTAAGATATCCAATGCATCCCTAAATTTATCTTGCAGTCCTCTTAAGAATATGACTTTGCAAATTTTAGGTTCAACACTTCCACATCTCTTATGAACAAAAGAAAATTTGTCTAGATAGTCTTCTAAGATTTCATTTTCCTCTTGTTTCATTGTAAGAAATTCATCATTTTGATTCTTGACTTGACAATATTCTTGGTATCTCTCCAAGAATATGTTTTCCATATCATCCCAAGTTCTAATTGAATCAGGTGCTAAGGTGATAAACCATCGTAGAGCTGACTCTTTAAGAGTGGAAGGAAACAGTTTGAGCTTTTGATTGTCATTAGTGTAATCATGAGCTTGACATACAATTTTAAACTCAAACAAAAACATATCAGGATCTTCAGATGTAGTTCCCTTGAAATTTGGTAACACTGAAGGTGAAATGGCCTTCATGGGAGCATATTGATTAAGATCTAATTGAATGGGATTTTGAAAAGTTCTGGCAGGTGCACTAGTTGTACTAGGATAGAACACATTACTAGCTCTCCCTAGATTCTCTTGTGACACTTCCATTATAGGTTCCCAAAAATAATTATAAATCTTGTCAAATTTTCCTGAGTGTATGGATTTGTCAAGAGAAAGTGGTGTTGAACTACTGATTTTTCTTTCTTGTAATAATTTCTCAAAGGATCCTGTAGTTCTTGAAGTGGATGATTGTGATTCTTTGAAAATTCCAACATTTTTGGAAATCAAAAATTTAGACAATTTTGACATAATTTCAACCTCTTGTAAAAATTTTTCTTCCTGTAGTTTCTTGCTTATTTTCTAAATGGGCTGAAATGCAATTTACCAAAAATTATTACTTATACCAGTCATTTATCCAGATTTCACTCTGAATTTCACAACTTAGCACAATTAATAATTATTGGGCTGCTTTTACCTTCTAACAACACCGTGGTCCCCGAAAACGGTGCCAAAAATGATGAGTGTCATCAATCACACCATTTAATCATTATAATTGTCAATCCAGGGTGGTGTCCAAGGCTATATACGAAAGGAGATATAGGCAGCTTTGAAAATCAGCTCATTCAAAAAAATAGGCTTTATTGGTGGGACAAGTTAACCTTGGGGGTTTTGGTGTCACCACTAGTCTTATGAACTGAATTAGTGTAGAAATGAAAAGGTTGTAGAAAACTAAAACTAATTACCCTTGCAAAATCTAAAATAATAGGAATAAAACCTATTTACGCTTTGCAAAATGAAAATGATAGAAATAACAAGTTTGTAAAAATTTAATTGTAATGGCACTAGCAGAATGGAAATAACATAAATGAAAATAATTGCTTAATTGAAATGCACACTCAACTAATTAAACACATAATGCTGCAAATAACTGATGAAAATAGAAAAAGAAATTATGCTAGGTGGTCAGCTGCCATGCACACACATCTACTAAAAATATGACTTGCATTTACTAAAACACAGTTAAGAACAGAAAATAAAATATGACAAGTCTCTGCTTAATCTGTTGCAGCAAAAGTTGCAGAAAAACCTGTCACCAATAAGCCTTCTTCTAAACCTGGAAGTGGCCCTTGCTCCCCTGTTCTAGAAGAAGGCAAAAAAACTCTCTTAACTACTTAAACACTCAAACATTTAATGGGACAAAATATGAATGAGAAATCCTGCACTTTATTTAGTCTCAAGCAACATTACAATATTTGCAGGAAAACCTGCTAAAAATTGCAATTTGCCACAGATCTACTTTCTTACCACAAGTCCTATCCTTATTCTCTACTTCTCTACTTCTCTACCTCTCTACCTCTCTACCTGGCTCAACCAACATGGGAGCCTATTATTTATAACATTCTATTACATATGCCAATCCGTTATGTTGTTGCCTTTTAGGGATTTAGCAACTGTTCTAAAGAAGTCTTCCTAAAATGCAGCAAATTGTTATGCTGCAGCATATCCATTTTCCTTGTTGTGTGTCATCCATTGGGAGAAATGTGTTGGAAGGGGTGAGAAAACTCCTCATACAGCTAGATCCATCTTCATCTCGCCATTTGCCACATTTCTGACCATTTTGTTTATAGTTTTGACCAAAACTGGTCCTGTTTTGCTCATTTCGAGTTGCTCCGGAATATCAGGTAGTGTAATAGTTTTGCACTTATCCATGCATCAGATGTGTAAGAAAGTGGTTTTGACTGACTAAACAGTCTTCCTTCATTCCTAGAAGACCAATTCTATAGATTTTACATGTTGGAATTGACAAATTCCAAGCCATGCTATTTATTGATAGCTGGCTGGAATTTGTATGATTGTTTCCAGATTTCTTGCAATTCAATATTTTGACTGGTTGCTCCTATTTGGATCACGTGGAAGTGTTGGCAAGTGGAGAAAGAGTCACTCCTAGCCTCCCTCATCTGTTTCCAAGTGTTTCCTGCATATTTAATTGACAAATTCCATGCCTTCCTTCATAGTGATAGGTGGCTGGAATTTGTATGGATTGTCACCTATTTTTTTACAGCAATCAAAACATGCCCAATTGCCCTTTTGGAGTGCTTATAACTTTTGCCTCGTAACTCCAATGTACACCAAATTTTACCCACATGTTCTTGGCTGTATGAATTACATCTGGTTCAATTTTCAGCTCTTAACTCCTCAAGAATTACTCCCAGCATTGTTGTCAAGTTGGCATCTAACACAGATTTTTACCAGAATTTCCAGCAGTCAAAAAGTGTGAAACTATCATTTTGTGGGCCCCATAACTTCCAGATTATTTGTCCATATGCCTTAAAATTTGGGTCATGTGTTCTCTCCATTATGAAATATAATTGGTATGAATTTGGTTCCTTAAATTTCTTTGGATCATTCCCAGTAGATCCGCCAATATGCCCCTTAACGTAGATTTGCACCTGTTAACAACTCTAGAAAAAAACTAAGGCATGAGCTCCAAAATGATGTAACCTTCATAACTTTTTATCTACAGCTCGGATTGACTTGCTTCAAAAATAAAAGTTGTAGTTCTCGATGAGAGGAATCTATCCATGCCATCATAATGTAATTTTACTATAGTATGACATCATAATTGACATGATACTCATTTTTGACCTTTTACAAGTAAAATGCTTAAAATAGTCAAAACAGGGGTATAATGTTTCTAACATAAAATCATGTAAACAATTAACAATTAATATATTCTAATCAACTATTTGGCAATTTAACTTTGTATATTTAATAATATGGTAGTTTTTATATGTTAACCATAGTGCAAAATGAGGCATTTCCAGGCCTCATCATACCTCCTAGGTAGTATCATTGGTGGAGTGAGTACTCTAGTAGATCAAGAATGTCATCGATATTGATCCTCCTACAACACCTAAAGATGCACATAATAGAATAATATCGTAATGTGTGAATGGTGACCTTTATGGAAGGTGCAATAAAATGATATCCTAAAAAGGGGAAGAACTCACTATGCTGAAGTGAGTTCACTATATCTTCTTACGAGAAGAGGTGGCATTGTCTGAGACCTACTACTGACATACCCATGCTTTCACTTCACCCTTAGGCAGGCTTAGTGAATAATAATAGTTATCGTATCCACAAATTATTTTAGCCTTGTGAATTAAGTATCCTCTCCCACTCCGAACATAACTTCTGGTGATGAAATCCAGAAGCCCAGTCTCAAAAGTGGGGGCTTTTCTAGTTATGAGGCCTAGAAAACCTCTCTTGTGGGGCTGATAGGTGTCTAGGGATATGATATGGTGGAGGGTAAGACACCTACCACACCAATATCTAGTGATTTATTGGGTATGAATTCCAATCTCACCATTTATTTAAATACCACGTGAGTGTGTGTGGGTTTGTGTTTTGCTATCGATGTTATGTAAAATAGGAAATCTAACTAATTGCATTTTAAAATTAAATGCTAGCCCTATATGCATTTTTGAAAGCAAAAATACTAGAATGAAATGCTTTTTGTAGACAAAGAATCTAATCCTAGGTGCCTTTAGGAAAATAAATTGATTCTACTTTTCAAAAAATAGAAACATGCAATGTGGAGGTGTGAAGAAAGGGGTTTATGTGACCCTAAATATGTGTAACAACATGTAGTAATTGCAATAAAGATTTATACAAGTATAAACAAGCAATCACAAGAAGTTTATACATGCAAATTAGAAAAGGAAAATTAAAATTTACATGAAATTCTAAAATTTAAAGTTTTTGGAAATTTTATAGGTTTTGTAATTACAGCAAAATTTAAACTCAATAGATATGCAAATAAGGGGAAAATTTATTACTAGATCTTGTGCCTTTACTAATAAACAACTTACACATACAAAAATTAGCAAACAGAGCATATAGAGAAGAATACCTGGACTCTGATGCTGTAGGTGGTCTAGTTGACCCCTCTACTACTCACCCCTACAATTTTAGGTTTTTTGAGGTTGGTAGGTTGAATTTTCCAACCGGGGGGAAAATTGAGATCTAGTTCATGGGGAGGGGGGTGAATCAGGTTTGGAGACCCCAAATATCTATTATGAAGTCTTGAGGTGGTTCCCAGGGATTTGGAGGTTTCTGTATAGTCATATTTAGTACTTGGAAGACACAAAAATTAAGGATATTATCATATTTGTAAAATTAGTTAATCCAACACTATTCCTTGCGGGGGTCCCACCAGGCGTGCTAGAATGAAACATTCAAAATATTGCATTTGATCTAATAACAAGTAATAAACAAAAGACATTTAGAAATATATAATTTATTCATGATAAGATTTGCATAGGTTACAAATGGGGAAAATTCCCTTTTTTCCTTTATTTTCACAAATGTTACAATAGTCCTGATACCTTCTCTTCATGTTCCTTAGTGTAGATGGGCTTTCGTACCACCAAATGGTTGTAGTTGTTTGTTTTTTTCCTTGTTTCTAGGATAAACCTGGAAAAAGGGGTTAGTGATGTGGGGGACTTTCCTCAGTTAGGCACCATAGTAAGAGAGACAAATTGACTATAAAAACATGATAAAAAATGAAATAAATGATGCTAAACCTCATAAAAATGAAATATGAAGCTTACCTACCAAATTTGGGTTGATTTGGGACCTATAAACCTAATTCACCACCCAGGGGATGAACTGGTACCAGATTCGTGGGGTTGGGGTGAACTAGTACCAGATTCGTGGGGTGGGGGTTGAATCCAACTGTAACCGTTATTCTTTAGAAATCCTTTGATGGAGAGGTTCCTTTTTTGTTGTTCTACTGCTATTCAGGTTTATATCTACTTTACTATGATTATGTATGTATTTTGGAAAAGTTTATTTGCTTTGGATATAAGTGAAGAGGGATAAATGAGGGTTTGGGCCCACTATTTATAAGAAAACCCAAGATGTAGGGGGGTAGTTAGGAGAACTAAGCCCTAGGGTGATATCCCATGAAGGTTAAGTTAGGTTTTGTGAGGTGGCATCCTCACATTCCCTGTTTAAAATATCTCATCCTCACACATGCGTGAGGAGAGATTAGGATTAACTAGGGTTAGTCAACTCTAGGTTAGGTCTGGGGTTAGGTTAGGGTTTCCTAAGAAATATCCTAAATAACCTAGTGCACACACATGTGGGAAGGAGTAAATAGGGGTAATTAGGGATTAAGGACCTAATTAACATTTCTAGCCCTAAAAGTGAACTTAAGTGAAGTCAGTTTAAAATTAGATTTAACAATTGACTCAATTAATACTTTTGCCAATTAATAGCCTGTGGGGGCCTCAATTGAATATAAATGAGTCATGTATCACCTTAGGATGTTGGTGTATGGTTTTCCAATGTATGGAAGGTGTTTATGATGTGTTTCAGGTAGTTTATTAGCGTTTTGGACCTAAAAACTAGTGAAGTGGTGTGTAGAAGTCTACGTCATGCTACGATAATATATGGTGATCTATGATAGTCTACGCATGTCTATGGTATTCTACATATGTCTATGCATATATACAATAGTCTATGCATGTCTAGGATGATCTACAATAGTCTACATTGGTCTACGATAGCCTAGGGGTATCTAGGATGGCCTATGTAAACCTACAAGTGTCCAAAAGGATCTACAAGTATGTAGGTATAGCAATGTGTGACTTTTAGGTATCTACACCATGGACTATTAGATTTTTAGCCTACAATTTGTGAAATTCACACATGTAAATTTCATAGAATCTCAAGTTAAGATAGCTAACAAAATAGAGTAGTCAGAGTCCAGTGTCAAACAGTAGAGAGAATATTTGACAACTAATAGCTTTTATAAATAAAAAATAGAATAGGGAAATATACATAGCCCAAGAATAACATAAGGTAACTAATTACTATAACAAGGATAGAACATGATTGCTAAGCTAAAAAGAAAATAAAAAAATTGATGGCTCTAACAAATAAAATTGAAAGTCTTGGGTTTCTAGGTATTTTTAATAAACAAGAACAATTTTGTAATACAAACCAAATCTAGACCCAGATAGATCTAATTATCAATAATAAAGAGGAATTTGATCAATGGATAGAACCTATTAAAGAGGCTCAAGTTTTAGAGTTTATGAATAGACTATCTACAATACAGGAAAACATCCAAGAGATGGCTAAGAGATATAAAAACCCTTTATATGAAAAGGTCTATCAATTGAAATTAATTAATGCCAAGGTTAAAACAATTGCATATCCAATTCTAGAGGCTTGGAAGATAGTCTATCATTTGTTGTAGGTAATAGAGAGTGCCTTGGTCAATCAAGAGAATAATAAATATGAACAAGAAAAATAATTGGTAGAGACAAAGCATAAACAAGGATAGGGTGAATCCATTAGAGTCCTAATCACTAAGACTTCAACATCTAAAGCTTATCAAAAATAGATGATACACAAGAAATAAAAAAAAAATGTACAAGGATTGCAACATGATACCTTAGTGCGTTGATGGTGAAAGTAAACATGAGGTTTTTGAGTGAGAATAACATTGTTGACAAGCCTATTGGCTATAAAAAGGAAAGCACTTGAGCAAACCAATCACACAAGGTGTACATTGTTTGGAAAGTGTGACAAATCAAAAAATAACACCCATAATAATTGTGAATATTAGCTAGCATAGTTATCACTAGAAGTTATAAAGGGATATGCAATCCTAAGATAAGTTTAGGAAGCTTTCTATGATGAATTGTTTTCTAAGAAATGAGGCAGCCATAAATATCCCAAAAGGAATGATATGTTATGTAGTTGTCTAATATTTTGAAGAAGAATACCTACATGAATTTACTAGAAGAAAGGTAGTAGATATAATTGAATGATTTTTATTATCGAGTGCCTACAATATTTACTTAAGGTAACTTGCATTTTCCTAAAATAGTTCTTAGTTATGGTGGATCATGCTCAAAAGGAACTCAATTTTGATGAATGTACCACCATTCATGTATATCTGATATCTTTTGTTTCCCTTCCTCCTCATATATTCCTCCTTTTTTCCTTCACTTTCTATTTTCCTACACTCATCTCATCATTCACATTCCCATTATTCATAGTCCATTAAGTCACCACCTCCTTCATTAATCACACTTCTCACTTTTTGTTATATTTATTCCATAATAGCTTTTGTTACTCCTTGCTTCCTCAGGAACTTTTCCTCTCCCATATTTTTTGTAAAATCCTATATTTTATAGGCAAATAGGATGTGGCTTAGTCAAGGGTATCTTTCAATGTATGCATTAAATCCTCTATTATAGTTACAAAATCCATACCTGCTTAAAACTCTAGCATTCATTTCCTTTACATATTCATTATTTATTTCATATTTTCCTATTTTGTAGTTCTTCTATATTATAAAATTATCCACACCCAATAGATAAGGCCATATAGGTTCTTTATTTTTTCTAGTATAAATCTCTAGGAGACACCAATAATATGGGTCAATGTGATTGTCCACATTCACAAGTCCTTCAAAGTCAAGTTGGATTGTGATTTTGTTGAAATTTTGCTAAGGCAATAGTCCATAAGTAGTACCAAAAGCATCATTACTGCATAAGTAGGATACTATAGATCCAAATTCATCAATATATGGCCAAATTTTAGAGTGGCCAAGTATTTTCAAAATGGATTGGATTATAGAAGAAGACATAAAGATAAATGTGCCTGACTAGATTTGGAAAATGACTAAGTCCAAAAAGACCTCAATAACACCAAATCCTAAAATTAAATAATCCTATACTTTTCAAGAGCTGACATCACCCAAACCTTCAAAATTTTGAGAATACCTAAATATGGGACAATGTGATCCTAGGATTCTCAAGTGATGATGTCATTAAAAGGTTTCAAGGAGTCCAAGACCAAAAAAAACATGAACCCAAGATTTTCAAGTGCTTACATCAACCTAAGTTCCACAAAATTTGAAATGAAACAATCCTTGGATTTCCAAGTGATGACATCATGCTAAGCCTCCGAAGAGTATGGGAAAGCATAAGCCCAAAAAAGCAAAAAACAATCCTAGAATACTTGAAACCATATTTTCTAAAGAATGATGTCAATCAAACTCCTTCAAAATTCCAACCTCATCTTTGATGCCCTTTTTGTATCCAAAAGATCCCAATAATGCTTTAACACCTTGAAAATGAATGAAGAGCTCCTAGACATGTCCCTTTCATCAAGAATATGCATGTCAAAAGTTGTAACCTCCCACACACTTCTTAGCTACTCAAAGAAAAACCATTGAGTAGAAAGTAAAATCTTTGATAGACCATTATAGTGGCTAAGCATGGTTGCCAAAAATGATATCCAAGGATCCATGGATCTACTAAATACACATGAATGCAAATATTGAGAAAGAGATCTAAATTGAACACATCAAAATAATAAAATTTGAACGATTGAGTTGTCTTGATTGATACAAAGTAAGAAAATGACATCAATGCCCCATGAGCATGGAGGCCAAGTTATTTCTAATAGACTTATAACAAATTGTATTGTAATAATTGGACTATAAGATTCATTGTATAATTATATCTTTAGCATTTTCTTGTTATATGTTTTATACTTTGCTATATAATCAAATGAAGTATAAAGTTGTTTGGTCTCCATTGGAGATAATATTTTCAGGTTTTTTATGAATATGAATTGTGTACCTTAATACATATTTGTTTAATTCTTTATGAATGGTGAATTATGTTAAGAAAATTCTATTGTAATTAGATTGCTATTTGGATTTACTTTCATGAAGTTCTTGGAATATTTAAGATGCATAATCTAAGCTAAATAAATTCTATAATTATTTGTTTAATAAATGGTCTATTAGGATTTGCTTCAACTTGATTGTAAGTTTAATTTTATAGCATATTTTATTATTTTTGCACTATATCCCATCCATCTTCCAAACTTTCTCCAAACCATTTCTATCTTTCTAACCCTCATATTTCTATCTTTAGTATTAAACCCTTTATTTGATTTCTTTAGTATTTTAAGGAGCCAACCTTCTTCAAAGGTTGAATATAAGAGAAATCCTAATCATCCAATATTGGATGTGATTGTAGACACCAAAATATAGCCACTTGTCCTCCATCCTAGCTTTAATGCCATTTATGCCTATTATTTATATATATATATTTTTAAATAATAATATTTTATATATTTATATAAATAAATTAATCCCATCCGTCTGATTTCATTTAATCTCATTCGTCCATTCACCTTAATCCATGCCACACCCTAAATTTATTATCCACCCTTAGATATGCTTTAATATTAGCCACATGATTAGTTTTGTTGAAACCCTAGCATGCCCTAGGTTGGATTATAAATAAGAGCCATTTTGATGGCTCAAACCCTGAGTTTTCTAAGTCCCTATGTCTTCCCCTGATTTTACCCTAAGTTTTCAAATATCCTAAGCATCTATACCTTAGTCCCACTCCATCCATCATATTCCCTATCCTCTCACTCACTTCTACCATTGTTGCATCCTTCACCACCATTAGATATACTTTTGTAAATTTGATCTGACCTCCCAAGCACCCTGCTGCTCTCCACAAGTGCTTTGTTGCTCTTTGTCATAGCCCCGAGCACCGTGTCACTATCCACAAGCATCCTACTGCTCTCTACCCCAACCTTGAGCACCTTGTCTCTCTCTATGAGTGCTCTGCTTCTCTTCCTAAGAGCCTTGTCGTGTTTCAAAGTCCTATTTTTATGATAAGCAAGATCTTCGGGTGTCACTAGGGTACACCTTCGCCATTGACCTGCAACCGATCCAGTTTTCAAAAGACAACCAACAAGGAGCAAGGTAAATCATTATTTGTTATCATTTTATTTTATGCATTTTCATTTCTGTTCACTTCATTAGCATCATATCTATTAGGGTTTATTATTGTTTATAGAGGGCCTCACACTATGGAACCCTCACAAGTATTTCTAACTTATTTTTTGTGTCATTGTGTGTAGATTTGAAGGTTCTACACAAGCATTGGAAAATTGATCAAGCTGGAGTGGCCTGACATCGGATATGCAGAAGCCCACTCACACCTGTTGGGAGAAGAACACAATGGAAGACACTACTATTTGTTATAGCTAGGGTTTTGGAGAACCCTAGAAACCTTTGTAATAATTGTATCATTGTAACAACAAATTTTTTAGGCTCCCCCCCATTTAATATAAATCTCATTTTTTGTGCAATATATATTTATTTGAATTCTATTTATTCAACATTTTTTTGGTGACATATTTTATCTCTACAAATGGAGATCACAGTGGGACCCTCTAAGGGTTTAATTTTTCTAATTTATCTTAAATTCTAACTTTCTATTTGTTGTCTTATTTTGCATATTTTTAGGAGCAAAAATTAGGTAGTTTTTGCCTATTAGGGTTTCTAAGGAGTTGCACAAGGTTGCAGGAAGTTCACAAACGCTCTGCAACACTTGGGGATCATCCTAAAATACCTTGAGGTGTTCCAAAAATGTGTGGATGCATTCTAAAAGCACCCTAGGGAATTCTATAAGGGCCCAACTATGTTTTATAGTGATTTGGAGCATATACGTAGGTTTTCTAGTAAGTATATTGTCTACAACCCTAGTCTTCCATTTTACGTATTTTGGGTTCTTTATGGTATTTTTTAGATTCTAAGCATAAAATTAACAATAATTAAGTAATCTACAAAATAAATAATTCTAGTTTAAATTTTAGGTTTTCATTCATTCACACATTCTAATTAGAGTTTTTGTTTTAATGTATCCACAAATACAAAATGTTGCATTTTGTTTACATCTGAATTAAGAAATTGCATAACATAGTATTGTATTTTAGGGTTAGAAATACCTTCTTTTGTTTATCTAATTAGGAACATCATAAGGGTGCAAAAATTATCCCTACCATTGGATGATTCTATTCAGATGGATGGACGAACCCTCTGATTGTTATTTAGATAGGGGGTCTTAAGCGGTGTACTTCACGCCCTTTGGAGAATTTGGAATTATCTTGTTGGATTCTAATTTATATATATGAAATTTGGTGTTTCTAATATTTTGTACACATTAGTAAAAAAAAACTTTAAAAGGAATTCACACACAACACATTTCATTCAAAATAGTAGTGGTTGGATTTCATCACCAACCATTACTTGAGATTAGGTGACGGTGGCATTAATCTCCATCCACCAATATCTGCCCATAGAAACCATAGGATACCCTTGAGCAAACTTGTTGGATTTCATCACCGACAAGAATCTCGTTTCCATATATTTTCCTTAGTTTTTACCTTTGTTTCATTAAGCAAGATTAGAACATCAAAACACACAAGACTAAAACCTAAAATAAATACACATTAAAAAAAGAGATAATCAATGAATAAGGTAAGCCACATTGGTTGAAACTTAGCATTGGTTGTTTGTTTCCTTAAGAATTTTAATTTTTGTGTTATATTTGATATTTTAATTTGTATCTTAATTTATTTTTCTTATGGTATTAACTAGAAATCAAAATAAAGCTATAATTCAAGATAACTTAATGGGATATTCAATTAAAGAATTTATTTGTGAGAGGTGACCTTTTGCTCTAGGTAGGAGGTCACTCTTTCGCTTTCTCACTCCCTCCTTGGCTCCTCCTAGGGCTCTCAGGTAGATATCCTACTATGATGTGGAATCCTAGGTAGATCTCCTTGTCTTCCTAGGGTTTTTGTCCCTTCCTATCACTACCTGGTGCTTGGAGGGTCTCCATAGCTATTTTTACTTCTTCCTATGGTGTTCTAGGAAAGAGGAGGAAAATATATTTTTCTTTTGGTAGATTAGTAGCACACTCAATAGATGCCCCAATATAGGAGAAAGAGACCTCTCGCTATAGGTGGGAGGTTATCTCTTCATCTGCTTGCTCCCTCTTTGGATCTTCCTAGGGCTCTCAGGTGGGTATCTTGATTTGTTGTATTTTTCCATGCAGATATCCTAGTTTTTCTAGGATTTTTAGCCCTTCCTACCATTTCTTGGTGCCTAGAGGGTATCCATACCATTTTATTCTTCTTCTTGATGTGTTCCAGATAAGTGGAGGTAGATATTATTTTCTTTTGGAAAATCTGGAGTGCACTTGGGATATGCCATAGTGTAGGATCAAGAGACCTCCCATTATGGGTGGTAGGTCACCTCTTCATCTTCTCTCTCCCTCCTCAACTCTTCCTAGGGTTATCTAGTGGATCTATTATTGTGTTATGGTTTTCCAAGTAGATCTCCTAGTTTTCCTAGGGTTTCTTACCCTTCCTACCGTTTCTTGGTGCCTGAAGGGTCTCCAAGGCCTTATCTACTTCCTAAGGTGTTCCATGAAGTCTTCTTAGGTGATGTTGCATGAAAGGACAAAATTGGTTTATGGTCTCAGTGTGGGGTTTAGCTTTGTTTCGAAGTGGGTTCATTTTTTTTGTTTTGCTTTCCAGGAAGGTCATTCACTAGTTTATGGGCTTGGGGGAGGCCTTGATTATTCTTAGCTGAGTGTTTCCCATGGTTTGCATTTTGTGGTTGGTGGATTAGGGTTTCTGGTAGATTTTTTTTGCTTGTTTTACTTGCCTATATGGCCTCTCACTAGTTTCTAGGCTTGGGGGAGGCCCCTTTTGTTCCCAATTGAGAGTTTTCCATTCTTCTTAGTTTATGGTTGGCATTTCAGGGTTTTTGGTGGATGCATTTCTTTGTTCTATTTTCTAGGGTGGTCACTCACTACCTTTTATGGACTTAGAAAGGCCTAAGTTTTATAGTTGAGTTTTTCTTGTGGCTGGCATTTTAGGGCTTGTGTCCAGGGGTATTTTTTGGATTCCTTATATTTTTTGGGTCTTGGAGGGGACCATGTATGGCAGAAGGATTTCATGTTTTCTATGCTAGTGGTAGGGTTAGGATTTCTTGCTAATATAGGAATCATACTTCCATGGTTTGTATTTTATAGTGCTTCACCTTCTTCTCTGAGATTTCACACAAGGGATTTTGTGGATGGTCCAGTTTGGTTTACGGATGGACCTGGGCTATTTTTGGGTGGATGGTCTTGTTTCATCTTTGCATATGGTCTTGTTTTACCTATGGATAGTCCTGATTCATTTGTGGATGGCATTCTATGTCTGATGTTTTCTCCTATGTGGAATAACCCTTTTCTTTTGGGTGCAAGGTTTTCTTCCTTTAAAAAACACCTTTTTCATTTTTGTGTTTACCTTTGAGGTTTTCCCTGCTACCCCTATGAGGTCTTATCTTCTAAAATGGTGGGGCTTTCTCTCTTGCTTCTATGTGGGATTATCTTAATTTTTTTTAGTTGATTTTATCTAATATACCATAAAGAGTCTATTTATTTAGTTATTTTGTGGTTGGTATCTCTTCTCCCAACCTTATCCCCTTGTAAAATGTTACCGGATCCTTTCAAAACCCCTTTTACCAATAATAAAAAAAATATAATTTAATGTAACCTTCATCCACCTTCCCCACCACTTATGTGGTAGATTACTTGAATGTGACACATGCAAATTTATCTACAGGTTCCTCACATTACTTACCATCCATAGCCTATCATATGACCATGCCCCAAGAGGAGTCAACCTCCCCTAACACTGACATCCACATTACCCATATAGACATGGCAAGAGTATAAGTTTTCATGAAGTCTTCTAGTTATGTCTTAGAGTCCATTCCGAATTCACCTAGACAGGATTCTACTTTACAGCAAGAGCCTGTTTACTCCCAACCCCCATCCACCTTTACCTAGGAGTATACTAATCCTATTTTTGAGGCATCAGTTGCACCTTCTTTCCATATGTCCATTCCCCAACCTTCATGTGTGCCTAGGACTTACTATACCTCCACTTACACCAACCCCTTGTATGAAGCACATGTCAATGTTACTTCATAAGTTCCAGCCTCACAAGTTGCCATACCTAGTGTAACTTGTTCCCAAGCCACATACTTCATACCATTAGCCTCTGATAGAGAAATTAGTGAGGCATGGGAACACACCTAAAAATATTGCTTAAATAGCATCAAAATACTTAATAGCAAGTACAAGAAAACCCTAATCCCTTACATAACTCTACTCAGTCTGTCCTTGTCAACTAGGGTCCATAATGGGCACCACAATATTCTATGGTTTCTATCCCTATTCCCCCATAAATTTATACTATCACCCATACTATTCCCATTGGACAACCTAGCCATAATCATCATCCATCAACATCATTTCATAATTCTCCATATTTTTCATCAACAATCATCCATTCATCATATTCCATCTAATTAACCTAGCCATTAGTACCAATATCCTCATCATTTAATCACTCCACAACATTTATCCACATTTCCACAAAATCATCATGTAATTCAAGGCTTCCAAATTCTTGAGAAAGACCCTCAAATTAAGGCTATGCAGAAACGGATAGATCAATTGATGCAATTTATTCCTGGTTTTTCAAACCAAAAACCAACTTTATGCCAAATGATCAATCAACCAATTCATCCTTCAGTACCATCACTTCCATACCTGATAGATTTTACGGTACCCAAGTTTGACAAATTTAAAGGAATGTAGGATCCAAAAGAACATGGGAGCACCTTTATTCATGCATGCTTTAGAATTCAAGATGATAATTCTCTCATTCTTAGAAATTTTCCTCAAACATTAGGAGGGGATTCTATATAATGGTACAATCAATTTCCAAGCCGTAGTATCCATATTTTTGAGCAATTGATTAATCAATTATTTGATTGTTTCATCCTAAATGTTAAAAAGAATATATCATTATCTGATTTCTATGCTTTAAGATAGCAGTATGATAAATCTATCTATGATTTCAGAAACCATTGGAGGGTTATCATCACTAAATTGCCATTCATCCTACCAATATATGAGCTAATTAAGCTATTCACCAAGAGTTGTTTAAAACCTATCTCTTGGATGCTCCAACTACGAACTTATCAATCATTTGAAGAGGATTTAGCTTAGGCTACTATCATTAAGGACATAAAAATCTAAGAAGGTATATTAAAGCCTAAAATAAAGAGTGGCCAGTACAAAAGTAACTATTTTGGCCAACAAAAATCAACATAGGCTACCCCAACCACCCAATCCAATCAAGTTAATCAAGTGGTCATGAACTAGTCAGTAATGGCTCAACAACAAAAACCTATGCAACAAACACCGTAACAAATTTCATATCATGCGGTCCCCTCAACAACACAAGCTTTAACAATGTAAAACATAGTTCTAGTTGTGGAAAACCGTCCCTAATGATAGTCTGTTTGACAAACTTATCAATATACACCTTTAGTCAAGTCACATGCTTCCTTTTTTAGAAGGTTTTACGATACAAATAAACTAGTTTTACCTAACATTAGATTGGATGATCTTTATAAACATAGGAAAAATATAGGGAACATCTATTTTATCCTTATCATAGGCAAAATGGGTATGACATTAACAACTACCATGTGTTTAAAGACATAGTCCAAGATCTCATTGACTTGGGGGCAATCAAGCTTGATAATACCCTCACTCAACAAAACCAAAACCTTAGTATATTTCAAATACCACTTCCTCATCATGAGGAGGTGCAACCAAATGTAGGAGGATCCAGCACCAAAAGTTCTCCTAATTAAGTCAATCACATTCAAAAATACCAAGGGTTTATAAGGGCCATTCATGTGGTCACTAGAGGTCAATAGAATAACCAACAAAGGCAACCATCTCAAGCAAGTGTGCCACAAACTTCTACATCATCAACCATCCAAGTTTCCCCTAATCCTTCATGACCCATCCATATCCCTAGTCAATCGAATCCTCCAAATCCACCCATCAATATCCACCTTGACATGTCATCTAAATTAGTAGCCAGCTAACTACAAGTCTAAAAATAGCTTTCGCAAAATTGTTGATCTATGAGCTAATCCAGCAATCTCCCCCACATCATGATATATTAATGGATATTTTGAAATCCATCGAATTGTAATCGCAAGATCCTAATGCCTTCAACAACTTTGTGGAGAGTATCCAAACATGCATGGAGCCTTCCATAACATTCTATGACTTTGAGATTAATCCAATCTCATCAAAATTAGTAGACCCTCTATTGCATATCATGGCTCTAATTGACAATAATCCTTTAAAAGAGTCCTAATTGATATCGGTTCCTCTATCAAAATTATCACCACATCTGCTCTTCATCATTTTAATCTTCCTCCATCTCACATCACCAAGTCATACTTCACCCTCAAAGCATTCAACGATGCTTTGTGTTCCATAGTTGGCACTATTGTTTTTCCCATAAATGTAGGGGCTAAAACATTGCACACAATGTTTCACATCTTGGAAGGATCCATGGCATACAATGTACTCATTAAAAGACCTTGTATGAGGTAAATGAGATGTGTCCCTTCAATACTACATTAATATTTAAAATATGTTCATGAGGGACAAGTATATTGCATACCGATGGACATAGAGCTATTTAAGTATTGTAATTTCATCTCAAATCCTTATGAGTCCATGCTTCCTTCCACTCACCTCTTTATTTTGCCATCATCCAATCCATCCACCACTTCACCAATATTTTCATCAAAGAATCCCATTCTTTAAGAGATACCCATCACCAAACCTCATCAAATCTCCATATCCCCATCATCATCATCATTGACTACATGCACATGTGGTTGTATTTAGTCCACATCATCAACATCATTGACATCCACATCATCATTATCCACTCAGCAACCTTCCCAATCCAATCCATCACCATCACCTAATGTTCCATAAGTTAAATTGACAAATTGTAAGATATCTCCATTTCCACCATTTTTTGATCCATTGCTTAACCATAATCCTCTCATGTCATTCCAAGTTGAGGTTCACCTCACTAATCTTGGTATTGGTGAATATGTGGTCCAAGATATCACTATCATGCCCCTCACCATTCCTAGTGCTAAATATTTTAGTTACCCACGTAACCAACCTTTAGAAATAGGAGCAGTATAATATGGGTTTAGCTCCAAATAGCATAAATTTTGTATATGGGAGGGTTGATTCTTCATCAAGTCCAACTCTTATATAAGAACCCAAAGAACCAATTTGTGCCAATATTTCAAACATGTCAGGATTTCCATCTCGATATTTCCATATTATCAATTGGTAAGGCCATGGCCTAGGATTGCATGAATAGGGAGTGCCTCAACCTATTGATATTTCATATCAAGAGGTGCACGACCATTTAGGTCTAGGTTACCACCCAATTTCCACCACCTCTTCTCTTGAACAAGCCTAGCAAGCGCTTAACCTCAATTTAGGAGAAGAATCCCTCCATCCCAATAATTTTGATGAGGAAATCTATGAATAATTTGAACTTATATCAATAATTTTATATGAATCTAAAGAAGAACCAGAGCCCATAATTACCCATATCGAATACGATGAGTTTTATCTCAACATGTTCCCTATCCATGAGCCCATCCTTCACTTGCTTCTTTTACAAGAGTGAGTCGCCCCTACTGGTGGACCACCACCTCCATTTTATTAAGCCATTCCATAAGCTAACATGTAATATATGTACATAACACAAAAACAGTGGTTATCACCACTACTAAAAACAAATATTGCATATATAAATATATCATTTAAATGAATGTATTTATTTGTGTTGATTGTTGCTTTTTAGGTTAACCAAACCCCTAAGCATCAATTCCTAAGTTCCATCCATTTCATCCACCTTGCTCATAAGTCAACATGAATCCTGTTGATTTATTCACCCTACTCCGTAATCCATATGATCTAGCTAAACCAATTCCAATTGACATAAGCCTTATCGATATGGATTGGATTTACTTGCCCCCAACATTTGCCGAATTTATCCTATCCTAGGAATTGTTAAGGGCTTCTACCAACTACATTTCTCTATCCCCCTTGCCTTCACCTTCACCCTTACCTTTGGATCCTAAGGTTTTCCAAGTAGAAATAGATGAGGATAAGCTAGAAGATTTTGATGACATATTAGATGACATTCATTTTATTCCTACACCCATCATATTGACAAAAGTTCCCACATGTCTATTGAAGATACTATCAATGTGGACCTTAGTTTAGACAAATACAATACCTAAATTATCAAGCTTGGTAAAATTTTATCACTCGATGAACAAGAGAAATTTATTGCTCTCCTCAAGAGGAAAAAGGACATATTTTCATGGTCATATAAGGACATGCCCGGTCTAGACCCTAGTTTGGTTATCCACAATCTCACCTTATAGCTTGATGCTAAGTTGGTCAAACAAAAACTTAGGAGAATGCATCCTACCGTGGCCTTCTTGGTAAAAAATTCTTAGACATGAACTTCATAGTTCCTATTGATTATCCTAAGTGGCTCTCAAATATGGCACCCATTCGCAAGCCTAATGGGGTGATACGTGTATGCACTGACTTATAATATATTAACAAAGCATGTCCTAAGGATGACTTCCCCCTACCAAAAATTGATACTCTTTATGATACATGTGTTGACCATGAAATGCTTTCACTCATGGATGGTTTTTTAGGATACAACCAAATTTAAATAAATCCTGATGACCAACACAAAGCAACATTTACTACACCTTGGGGGACTTTTTGTTACAAGGTTATGCCCTTTGGCCTAAAAACTATAGGTGCCACTTATCAACATGCCATGACATACATTTTCCATGATTATATGCATAATATTATCGAATATTATGTGGATTATCTATTGGATAAATCTAAAAATCGACAAGAACATATTGGTGTATTGGAAAAAAAATTTGACCGACTCCTAGAGTATAATGTAAGGTTGAATTCCAATAAATGTGTCTTTGGTGTTACCTCAGGAAAACTACTAGGATTCATTATCTCCAAAAGAGGCATTGAGGTGGACCCCAATAAGGTCAAGGCTATCTTGGATATGCCTCCCCCAACTAAATTAAAGGAATTGCGTAGTTTAAAAGGAAATATCCAATCAATCCTTCATTTTATTGTGCAAGTTTTTGAAAAATGTAGGTCATTCAATCACCTACTACAAAAGTGGGTGCCATTCGCTTGGACAAATGAATTTCAAAAAGCCTTCAATGATATTAAGCAATATCTAGCTTCTCCACCAGTATTAGCTCCTCCTTGTCTGAGGGTCCCATTTTATCTTTATATCTCAACAATGGACTTTGCATTAGGGACAATGCTTGCACAAAATAATGAACAAAATTAAGACCAAGTTGTCTACTACTTTAGTCAAACACTAGTAAGCTATGAAAATAAATACACTTATGTAGAAAAACTATGCTTAGAAGTGTTTTTTACCACTAATAAACTTTGAAATTACATGCTTAGCCACACAACATACGTCATAGCTAGAGAAAATCCTCTACATTACATGATGTCCTGCACTTACAATAACACCCGCACCTTTAAATGGATAATGCTCCTCACTGAATTCGACCTAGAATTCATTAGCCAAAAATCCATTAAAGGTCAGGTAATAGTTGATCAACTTGTAGAAGCTCCACTACCTAGTGATCATACTTTGATTATTGAGCTCCCAGATGATTCAATATTTACTATCATTGAGCAAAAATAAGATGTCATTTTGGAGGAAGACATCGATATCACATTATTCTTTGATGGCTCTAAATGCACACAAGGTAAAGGGGTTGAAGTCATATTTCACAGACAATGGGGGATACCTATCCCATTGTAATTCAAAATTGACTTCCAATGCACAAACAATATTGCATATTATGAAGCCTTAATCTTAGGTCTTCAATCATCTATAGCTATAAGCATTAAGCGTATTAGAATTTTTGGTGATTCTTAACTTGTCATAAATCAAATCAACGAAGAATACCAATGCAAAGAACCAACCATTTAGCTTTATCATTAAGTAGTAATGAAATTGCTCTCTAAGTTTTATTTGTATGAAATTAATAGCTTACCATGTTCGACTAACAAATTTGCAGATGCGATGGCCTCCCTTGGATCATTGATTTCAAAATATTACTTTGGAGAGGTACAACCCCTCATAATTTCAATAGTCTCTAAATATGCAATTACCCATGCTGAGTCTAAAGATGAAAAGGATGTTTGCTTTATCTAATAAGATTCATATTAGCCTTGGTCGAGCCAAATAGTAGCATTTCTCAAGTTCGGAACACTCCCATTTGATATGTCTCGAACTGCCAAACACACTTTCAAGAAAAAGGAAGCTCGTTTCATTCTCTTGGGGGACATGTTGTATAAACATGGTTATGATGGAGTCCTTTGTTGTCTCAATGCTAGTGAGGCTTAAAGATCCATAGTTGAAGCCCATGATGGTACTTGTGGTGGCCATTTTAGTGGAATGGCCATTGCAAAGTGTATTTTACGCATGGATTATTATTGACCCACAATGGAATGTGATTGTTGCACAAATGTTAAGCATTGCAAAAAGTTCTAAGAACGTGCTAATTTAACTCATGTACAATCACAAGCTTTACATCCTATTCAAATCCTTTGGCCCTTTTCACAATGGGACCTAGATCTAATTGGAAAAATGTCACCTCCTTCAGGATAACATACATTCATTATCACAACCACTGAATACTTTACAAAATGGGTTGAGGCAATTTCTCTAAACAACATGACAAGACCTAGAATTATGGAGTTTATAATTCATCATATCATTTGTCATTTTGGTATACCCTCAAAAATTATTTCATACAATGGTAATTCTTTCAAAAAAAATGATGTCCAAGCACTCTACGAGAAATATAATATTCAACATAGTTTCTTGACTCATTATCCATAATCAAATGGACAAGATAAAGCTTCCAACAAGACCTTAGTTGCTATTTTCAAGAAACTTGTTAAATAAAATCATAGAGATTGGCATACACAAATTTCCTTGGCATTATGGGCTTATCGAACAAGCATCTGCACGCCTATAGGAGCAACACCATTTTCATTGGTATATGTAGCTGAAGCAATCATACCTCTTGAGATCGAGATCCTTCCTTCTGAACTTATTTGCAAGAATTCATAGATGACGACACAGCTAGAAAAGCACATATTTACTAGCTAATACTTCTTCATGAGAGGTGAGTCAATACTTTAGAGAATTTATGAGTTTATCAAGATCACCTTAAACATGCTTACAACACCAAAGTTAATCTACGTGAATTACAAGTAGGAGATATTGTCCTTAAGGAGAATCAACAAAACACTAATGCATTACCACATCTTTGTGATAAATTAATAACTAATTGGTTAGGTCCATACATTATTACACAAAGAGTGGGTAATGGTACTTATAGACTTACCAGTATAGAGGGAGAGGAATAATATGAACCACTTAATGTTATACACTTGAAAGTATTCTATGCATGATTTTATTATTATATATGTATATATATATACATGGCTAATACACAAAAATATTTGCGTACACTTCATTCATAATGTTACATTTCACTTGCATTTACACTCCAAAAACAATGCATTCACCCACATTGCATATTGTATTTCACATTTCATAAAATTGCATTGCATTCACATTCACATTCCACATTCCACATTTCATATAGGGATCATTTATTCAGTTCAAGGTCTTAATTGGTCCAAAAAAAGTCATGTTGCCTTAATCAGGGGCACCTTCACAATGTCATCTACACAATTCCACAAAGTCAAATTGCCATTAGCACAAGCCACATTCACAACTCCTAGGTGTGTTCGGTCACTCAACCACTGCTAGTGTTTTAAGTAACCTCCAAAAAAAATATGTCAAGTTATTTTAGGACCATTACACATACACACTAATAAAATATTGAGTTTAGAAACTAACTCCAAAATATTATTGAACCAAACATAAATTTAATGTCTTAAAAATTGTTGGAAATTTTGAGTAGTTGTGTTGTCATTGATGTCAAGAGTTGGTGTCAGTGATCAGTGTGGGATTTGGAAAAAGGAGGATTAAAATATTTATATTTTAAGCCCAAGATATTTGGTTTAAGAGCTTCACATGATTGGTCAAAAGGATGGTTAAATACCCTGAAGGAAAGGGATACCTAGGCCTAAAAGAAATAATATTATAATATTTATTATTATAATATTAAAGGAGGTCAGATAAGGTCTAAGGGTGAAAGATAAAAATACCTAGGCCCAAAGGAAATAATATTATAATATTTTTTATTATAATATTAAAGGTTAAAAATAAATCCTAAGGTCATTTATAAATTATTTATAATATTTATATTATAAATTAATTTTTAAGATAATATTATTTAAACCCTAAGTTAGGGTGGGCACAAATTTGTTTAATACTTCATCCTCCTCATAGAAATTCGAAGGTATTTGGAATATGGTATAAATACCATAAGACTTGCCAACAAAATGTAAGTCTTTGATTTCATGCATGTGCGAAAAAGGGCAAAGGCTATTACTACAAAATTCGTGACCATAAGACAAAGAGGATATTATATTTTTTAAGGCACCCAAAAATCATGATGGATAAGTTGATCAAGGATTAAAGCCTTATCACCAACAAAATGGTTGGGCTAGTGGCAAGAGTTCAGTGTGTAAGGTGCAAGAAGAGTGGAGGTTCCGTGATCAAGTATCAATGGCTATGAGGGGGTATTTGTTTTGTTTTGGTTCTGGCATCAGATCAAAGGTATTAAGTGCACAAGGCACTTTTCCCTCCCAAGTGATCGCCTAGCTCACACAAAAATTAGGTCGTAGCTAGGGAATTGGCAGTAGTGCAACTTGGAATCGAATCTCACCGTTGAGCATGAAAAGGTACTTTAATTATTATGAATTTTTTTATTGAGCGCATGGTCTAAGGTTGCATAGTGAGCGCTTATTGAGCGCATGGTCTAAGGTTGCATAGTAAGTGCCTAGGTAGATATAATGAGGTTAAGGTAAATTAAATTTTACCTTAGTTAAAGGTGATAATGTTTTAATTCTAATTTAAAATTTAATTGCATTATTTTTAGATTGTAATGTCAATTATTTTTGGAAATGTAATTTTTGAGTAGGGAGACATAAGTAAGAAATTTGGATTAATCTATGCATTAAATTTCTGAAGGAGGTTATAGTGAAAGTGAGTAATTGGAATCTTTGTTTGAGAATTTTGGAGATAATAAGGTGTACTTAAGACTTGATAATTTTTGTATAGTGAATAAATTTTGAGGAGAATATTTGTGGAGATTTTGAGATAGATTATTGCTATATAACCTTGATATTGGCAAAGAAGATTTGATTGTCATTGAGACAAGTTTTGAAGACATGTATCCATCAAAAACAAATGTATGGGCACATATATCTTATGAGTAAAATATTTTTGGAATGAATGATTGTGAAATGCAAAGGTAGAGTGAAAAGGATTGTTTGATAAGCATTATTGGAAATGTTTGAGTGAGTTTTTCATGTGCATGATTTATGGATGGTGAAATAACACGAGTATCATTGTTATGTGTGATTGATAACTATCTTAAACTAGGGTTTGTGAAAATCATGAGCATCATTGTTATGTGAAGTTGAAAGCTATCTTGAACTAGGGTTTGTGAAAGATCATGAGTATCATTGTTAGGAGAATTTTATAACCATCTTGAGATAGGGTTTGTGAAAGAACATGAGTATCATTATTATGTGAATTTGAAATCATTTTGAGTCAATGTTTGAGTTCCATAGTGTGAATTATTTAAAGTATAGTAAAACACTTGGTTAGGGTTTGAAAGCAAGTTGTGTTTCATTGATTGAATGATTGAGTGAATTTGGATGAGGATTATTGATTGAATGCATTGGAGTGATAGTTCAATTTCTATGAAACAAGTTGTTCTTTATTCTAAATTTATTTGAAAGAGATTTTGGAAGTGATTGAGTGTTTGTGAGTGTGAAACATATTGATTCTCTAATAATTATCTATATGTTTCTATAGTTAAACAAGATTCTGAGTGAAACTTGTTTGTGGTCTTGAAGAGATTTTTTGAAAGAGATTAAGTTGAGTTTTGTATGTAAGTTTTGCAATTAATTTGAATAATATTTTGTGAAATCTAGTGGACAGATTTGAGCAAGTCCTAGAGGGGACTTAAGGACAGATTTAAGCAAGATTTTGTGAAATCTTGTGGGTAGATTTGAGTAATTCCTAGAGGGGACTTACGGACAAATTTTTGTGAGCTTTTGTGAAATCTTACAAGAAGATTTGAAGCAAGTCTTGGTGAAGACTTGTTGAGCAAATTGGAAAATTTCTAGAGAGGACTTGTTGGATAGATTTAAGGTAAGTCTTGATGTAGACTTGTTGAGCAGATTAAGAAATTTATTGAGAGGACTTGTGGACAAATTTGAGGTAAGTATTTGAGAAGACGTAAGAGAAATTGAAAAAAGTTCTTGAGAGGACTTGTGGATAGATTTGAGGTAAGTCTTTGAGAATACTTAAGAGAAGATTTAATTGATTGACTTGTTCAATATTTGAGTTAAGGCTTGGGTCATATATAGCAGATTTAATTTGTGATTGGATCAAGATTTGTGTTAAGGCTTGAGGATATATTTGAGAAAAAATATGAGGATAGAATTTGTTGCATATTTGTGGGTAGATTTGTGCCAGACTAGAGACATACTTGTGATTATATTTGTGCTAGATTTAAGGATAGTGTTTAGTGCAAATTTGAGATAAATATTGAGTAGAGCTAAGAGTAAACTTTAGAGGTGATAAAGTAGAGGACAATAGTCTCTAGTGGATAGAGATCCATTAGCCATGGTAGTGAAGACATAGGTCTTCTGAGTAAGAACAAAGGTCTTCATTGGAGAGAGATCCACAAGCTAGTGCATTGGAGGTAGTAGTATTCTAGAGGATCACCAACCAGAGCAAAGGAGGAGTTCTCCTATGGATAAAGATCCACAAACTAGAAAAGGGGAAAGAGTTCTCCTGTGGGTTGGTGTCCATAAAATTTATTAGAAGATTGGTGTCTCCTTTGGACAGAGTTCCATAAACATTGTAATAGGAAAGGATTCCCATGATATTTGTTGAGAAAAATTTAGTGAAATATTTTCTCCGTGGAGTAGCCCACATTGGGTGAACCACATAAAATTGGTATCTCTATTGTGTGTGATGATTTATGCATTACTTTAATTATTGTTGTTGATATTTCCATTGATTATATTGGATAATATTATTTGGTAAAGAAAATTAAAAAGTAGTCTTATGTTGTTCACCCCCCCTCTCAGTATAAGCTTATGTTCTTAAAAAACATCTTGGGTCAAAGTAGGATAACACTATACTTGGTATGAACCTTGAAGTGAAAAAGGTTATCCTTACTAGTCCCATCATGCAAAATAGTCCATAAAAATAATGGTTCTAACCACTATCACAATTACAAAAATAAAAGAAATATTAGGGACAAATAACTAATGAAAACTCTAAATATTTTACATCACACACCACTGATCAATTGGGTTGAAAGGATCATACTACATTTCCAATTAGATGGTTAGATAGTCATCCCTAAAACTTAAGAGATCAAAAACAAAAGTCATGGACTATGGAGTTAGCCTCCACAAGAGCTATAGACGCTTGAATGGCAATGGATTACGCTCATGCGTGGTGACATGTCTCTTTTAAAAGAGACCTCTAACCACTCATACGAACAAGCTAGCCTCCTGGTTTCAACCATAACAAGTTTACCCAATTTACTCAAGATGAGTTAATAAATGAACTTGCACACACACTAGTTCTTAATTACCTCGAGTCATTACCATGCTTTTGATTAGGTCAATGAATTCACTGCACACACATTTTGTCCTTGAGGGATTAGGTAATTTTTGTGAGTTTGTTTGATGTCACTAGGATATTTGAGTCTTTTCAAAATAGGTAGTCTTCCATATCAACATCCATGTCTTATTCCATATTGACATCCACGTCTTCTTCCATATCAAAATCTATATCTTCTTCCATATCAACATCCATATATTCTTCCATGTCACCATCCATTTTACATAAAAAGCTATTCATCCCACATGCCACCAAGGTTGGTGCCCCTGATTAAACAATAATGCTAGAAAAGGTTCAAGAAAATATCTAAACTATAAATGATCATTAGCACATTTCATCTTGCATTAATCATCCATATATTCTATCTTGCATTAATCATCCATAATATATCATATGCATTCATCATAAATAAAAAATATGCATAACACAAAAGCATTCACAAACACATAAAACACAAAAGGTAAAAGCCATGTATATATATGTATAAATATCGCATGTACAATGAGTTCCCAAAGGCTACATACAATAGAGCACCAAGGCTCATATACAAAAAGTGCATCTAAGAACTAGCTAATGCCCATGAGTGGACCCCTAGGACCTACTAGGAGCCCTAGACCTAGAACTCTGCCTAGACTCAGCTGGCCTAGTCGACTACATCATTGAGAAATATGGAGGATCTAGCAACATGATATGATTAGCCATACATAAATCCTCCAAGGAGTGCACATATACCTCACTCACCTAAAGCCATCACAATTCTAGCCCATGCCAATATTCCTTGCCTAGAAGCTCTTCTTGGAGCCTCATGATTGTCTCCCAATCATCCCACCAGCTTCTCCAACCACTTTCTCCACCTGCATCTGAGCTATAGTCACATATTATGTATTAAGATCCACCTATAGTTATGCTACAATCTCATCATGAGACTGAACCAAAGCCTCTCACTCCACTCATATTTGCTCCATATTTGCCTATAGCCTCACCACCTATGATATCCCCTCCACATCATCCTCATCCTCATCCTCCCGACCAACCACAAGAGTTTGTCACCTAGAACCTCTCACCTTATTCCTCTAACTACTAGCTCATAGGGGTCTTGGTCACTTTGAAGTCCCATCAAACTCCTTAGCATCATCCTCACCATTAGCCACAATCTTAGGTACCCATACTGGACCTACAACTCATCATACTCCTTGATCACCACCCTTCATGGGTCCACACATGGCATCCCCACCTCCTCTCGGTACCTCTTATAAATCATCGAATCCTTACCATAGCAATTCAAACTACAATAAAACCCATGATAACTAGAATTACTCCACCTCACCCTATCACCTCCCAACTACCCACCTTGGCTGCTTGACCTATTGCAACTAATCCCTATCTTTAGTCCACCTGGTCCCTCACCAAGGCCTCCACATCACCTGGGAAAATAGTATTCCAACCCATATATCTTGGTACCACTAGCTCGAGCACACTAGATGACTCAGTTTTACCTCCTCTAGTACCACCCATCTCCTAGAAAATGGTTGCACACCATCCCCCTTGTGATAAGGAAGACCATCCAGTTGAGCCACACTAAAGTGCTCCCATCCCTCACACTAAAGAAGAAAGGTCCACCCCATGCCCTTCATCTTTCGCTATGTCACCTCATACAGCTCCGAGTACACTTACACCAATAAAGTAGGTGAACATGCATATGGTTGTGGTGTGATGAGCAAATCACTCACCAATACCAATAGGTTCCATGAGAACCTAAAAATAGTGTTTTTGGAAACAATGATGTTTGCCAACACAAACATCACCAAGGATGGGATTGGATTCAACTTATTTTCCACATACATGGTCAAGTAGGGAATCCCTTCGCTCTCCACCTTTATCTCCTACCATATATCCCCAAACATCCTACTCATATGGGCCTTCCCATCATAGCCCACCTCCACATTCACCTCCTCCACTAGAACCTTGAGAATATGATACACATCCTAAATGGTAATGGTTACCTCCCTGGTTGGCAGCTAGAAAGTCCCCCTATCCACATTTCATCCTTCAAAAAAAGCTGAAAGATACCCCTCATCCACCCTCACCACATCAATTCAGTCTACACCCTCTAGCCCCACCACTTTTAGTACACTCTAGTCCACATTATAAAATAATTTACTCATCTTAGGAAGAAGGGGAGAAAATTTATTTTGGGGCTCCAAAATCTTCAACTGCAGCAATCAACACAACTTATTAGTTAAAAAAAATAAAATTTTGCACAACACAATTTTTTTTTGAAGGCATTACCTTGGAAAACCTTGCCTTCGCTCTAGTCATAGCACTCATTCCTTCCATTGCCATAGCTTTCACAACAAATTTCCACTACCTCACTTCACTCCTCAGAACGCAACTTCTCAAACTTGCAAATGCATAAATGAGTTATATTTTCCAACCTATAAGCTATTTATAGAAAATGCAAGTACATTGAAGTGCCTTGTGGTATTTAAAATAAGCCTAAGTGCACATGGGAATTTGCTAGCATGTTGAAGTGCACAAGGGCATTTCCAAGTGCCCTAAAGCATAGTTGGATGTTTCTTGCATCTCAAAAATGTACGTGGGCATTTGACGCATAAATATATAAAAGGTAAAATAAATAAAATTTGTAGCTTACCTCCTCCAAATTTTTCCCACACATAAATTCCATCATAACATCAGGTTTTGTGAAAACAAAAATTAGTTTGGATGCATAATTTTCATTTGCGACCAAAAGTCATAAAAAGCACAATTCCAATTACAAAATGTATCAAATTGATCCAAATTTTCACAAAAAAAAAATATATTCATTATCTACATCATAACTCTCACCATACCACCAATTTCTATGAAAATATAAGTTGATTTGGATCAATAAATCAAATTTTATGTCCAAAGATGCAAAATTGACAACATGCTCACCAATCAGTTCTATTTTTCACAAATCTTCACATTTCTTCCTCGAAATTTTAAATTTCATCAACATCACACTCCATCATATATTTATTTCCACATGTGCCATATTTTGAGTGAATCTTGTATATAGTGATTTGTTCTATATACTTGACGATTGCGATGATTTGCATCCATGCAATTCGGTATGATGAATGAATCACCATAAGGACACTTGGTCATCATCATCATCCCATATCTCCTAGTTCGAAATCACAATTAAATTTTTTTCCACACATTCCAAGTGAACCTTTGATAATATTAATATTGCTAAAAAGCTATCATTTATGGTCTAGTTCAAGGGGCTTAAAACATGGAAAAAATTACATGGCATCATTCCCAATTTCCTTGATAGTCATCATAGCGACTGGATCTAGCTAGGGTGATTGGTTCCATTGAGAGAAATTATTCAACAGTGACTAGTATACCCTCCAAGGTTGAATTCTTTATTTTATTTTTGCATCTTCATATTGCATATCAATGAAGCCATACAAAAAAATTTATTCAGCATCATAGAATCACCCAAAATTTGGGGTAACTAAATTTGATTATGATTTTTCCCACAACGGGATACATCTTATATGATCATGACATCTACATTTGGAATAAAAACCTTCATCTATTGGGGTAAATACAGATGCAATCATCATCACTTTTTCTCCCAAAACTCTTCATCTGTTGGGGCAAAAATAAACGCATTCATATTCCCCATTTCACCAACACCCTTCAACCGTTGGGACCAAAAATGGTCGCACATTCCATAATCCCTATTTCTTTCTTTGCAAAATATTTCATTCTTTTTCAATCAACTCGTGAGATTCATATACAACTCATTTGCCAATTGAGGGGGTAAGCTACGCAACAACTCTAGAATTATTTATTTTTTACCTTCAATTTCATTCTAAATTTCTAGAGAGAAGTTTCTTCTGTACCTAGCCCAATCAGGTGTCTTGTTTTTTTGCACTATATTGTGTTTCACGCAATGTGGTACAAAAAGGGGTATCTATAGACACCAAAATATAGACACTTGTCCTCCATCCTAGCTTTCCCACCATTTTCACCTATTATTTATATATATTTATTATATATATATTTAAATAATAATATATTATATATTATATCTAATAAATATATATTTATATAAATTAATTAATCTCATCCATCCATTCACATTAACCCATGCAACACCCTAAATTTATTATCCACTCTTAGATATGCTTTAATCTCAGCCACACAATTAGTGTCATTGAAACCCTAGCATGCCCTAGGTTGGATTATAAATAAGAGCCATTTTGATGGCTCAACCCCTAAGTTTTCTAAGTTTCTAAGTCTTCCCCTGATTTTACCCTAAGTCCTAATTTCTTGAGTTTTCAAATATTCTAAGCATCTATACCTCAGGCCCCTTCCATCCATCATATTCCCTATCCACTCACTCATCGTTGCCACTATCGCATCCTTCCCACCATCAAATATGCTTTTGCAGATCTGATATAACCTCTTGAGCACCATGTTGCTATCTACGAGCACTCTGATACTATCCATAACAACCCCGAGTGCTCTACCACTCTCCAAAAGTGCCCTACTACTCTCCACCCCAGCCTTGAGTGCCCTGCCTCTCTCTATGAGCATCCTACTACTCTTCCTGAGAGCCTTGTTGTATTTCAGAGTCCTATTCTGATGACAAGTGAGATCTTTGGGTGTCACTAGGGCACACATTTTCCATTGACCTACAACCGATCCAGTTATCAAAAGATAGCCAACAAGGAGTAAGGTAAATTATTATTTGTTATCATTTTATTTTATGTATTTTCATTTTTGTTCACTTCATTAGCAACAGATCAATTAGGTTTTATTATTGCTTATAGAAGGACTCACATTGTAGATCCCTCATAGGTATTTCTAACTTATTTTTTGTTTCATTGTGTGCAAATATGAAGGTGCTACACAAGTATTGGATAGTTGATCAAGCTAGAGTGGCTCAACATCGGATACGTAGAATCCCACTCACACTTGTTGGGAGTAGAACACAATGGAAGATACCACCATTTGTTGTAGCTAGGGTTTCAAATAACCCTAGCAACCTTTGGAATAATTGTATCAAAATGGATTCTTACATCCACTATTGTAACAACGGAGTTGTTAGGCTCCCTCTATTTAATATAAATCTCATTTGTTATGTAATATATGGTTATTTGAATTATTTTTATTCAGTATTTGTCTGGAGTTGTGTTTTGTCTATACAGTGATCTAGGGAACATTTCACATATTAGGTAGATTCCATATTGACAAGATCATTTCTAAGAAGGAGAGTATTAGAAGCCTAGAAGCTAGAAAGATAAAACCTTTTGGTAGTGACATTATCAAGGTGCCTAAAATATCTAGCTTGCTGAGAAGTTATTAGGGTAGGAGTGTTCACTCTAGCAACAAATGAAAGTCCAAAAATAAATCAAGCTAGAATAGTTTTGTGATGATGTTAGCCTAATATTCCAAAAAATTTAACTTGGTGAAAAGGAATTGATTAATATAATAACCCTAGAATGCAATTCAAATGAAACCATAAGCCTAAACCAAAGGTTTTTAGAAAGGAAAATGATGTCAATACTTAAAATATTTAGCATGCTTGATTGCTTTAATAATAGGGCACTTGACACTATCAAATAAAGGTAGTTACACTAGAAATACTATTGTTAGAGCATGAAAATTACAACCACTCTAGGAAAGCATAACTAAGAGATCCTATAAATAATAATCACTATAGGTTTGATAGAGAATGTGTTGAATGTGCTAAATATGCTAAGTAGTGCGAGATAATCCTAGGCTATGCATTATCATTTATGCTTAAGATTTTACATAGTAGTTAGGTTAGCTTCATTTCTAGTTGATAAAAAATTATAAATAGAGGAATGCTTCCCATTGTAAATGGTCAAATATTTTAGGGTTTGCTTGATGTAAGTTGTATGTTCATTCTATTATAATAAAATCAAGAGCTATTTGACTTCTTCTAGTTGAAGTGTATATAATTCTTGATTATAGTGATATTACACTTTTAGATATATCTATTTATTCTCTAATTGAGATATGATCTGTTAGACTTGAAGATGTTAACTTATTTCAATTGATAATTGAGGTAAGATTTGTTAGGTTTGAAGTTGTTTGACTTATTTTGATTAGAATGCTTTGAATGTTGGATGTTGTAATATCTAGGCTTACTGTATTTTGTAGATAGCTTTAATTAAGGGTTGATTTGTTATGCTTTTCTTATAGTAGACAATCAATGCTCATTTAGTTGAAGTTTGCATTGTTATTTGAGCTCTGGCTACATTGATTTTTCTCTCTATATTTTATCTTCTCTCAACCCTACTCTCTTTTATGTATTTTATCTTTTAGAATAGTAGGATTTAGATAAGAAACCAACCTTCTCTAGATGTTGACTTAGAAGCAATTCAAAGTCATCCAATCTTGACCTTGGTATAGGGTGGGTATAGGTCACATATTTCATATTAAGAAGATCGAAGGATCAAGAATTATAATGGAAGTAGAATGGATAGTTATGTAGTTGATATTGATAGCTATTTTTAATTGTTTTACAATTATATATAGCTTAGTATTGTTTTAGGATACTTCTCATATCCTTATTTCCTTGCTTCATCATATTGACCTCCAATATTCTTTCTTCCTTTCTCACTCTACAAATTAATGTTACTCTTATAGCGCCTAAGATTTTATTTTTCTACCTTTTCAGTGCATTAGAATAGATTTCCATAAACCTTGTAGTGTTGTATACCTCATATATTAAGTTGATTTACTATCCTCAACATGGCCACATAAGCCTTGTATTTAGTAGTATATTTAGGTTTGTGTTATCTATATAAAGATGTATGTTCATGAGAAATAACTTTATTATACTCTATTTCTATTACATAATCCTACAACATGAATTTATATTACCACAAGATATTTTAGGAAGTTATTTGTAGTGCCTCCACATCCTAGTTCTTATAATGCAAATGTCAAGGAGATAGAATTAGAATAAGATAATTTATAATATTCATTCTTTTATTTGGTTTACCCTAAATATTAGTTATAGTGTATTATAAGTATTTGGATAATCTAATGAGTATTAAAATAATTATAAAAACTTCCATAATTTTATTATGGGTATTTTTATTTAATTAAAAAATATTTCAACTATAGACTAAACTATTACATGAGCAAATAGTTACGAAAATTGACAAATAGTTCAAATGTAGAAAACAAGCTATATAAAATCATGAGTGGATTATTTATTCTAAAATATGAGTATAATTATAACAAAATCCTTGTGAGGTTTTTATTTATGAATTAGAAACTCTTAATTATTTTTTTTATCCCATTGTATTATAGCTGTTGGAATTTTAAAAGAAGAATTTTTTTTGTTAATTTTTGTTATTATAACTCTTAATAGATGACTCATGTTTTGGGAAAATTAATAAATAATAAAGGAAAAAATAAAAAGAGCAAATATTGTCCAAATAAATCAATTAAAGAAAAAATTTAATTGGTAAGTTTTTTTTTTAAATAAAGGGGTAAAAATTTATTGATAAAAAGTTTGGATTACAGAGTACAACTGAGCTTCCAACCAGGACTCAAATAAGTAGCCAAACAGGCTAAAACCACTAGACTAGAATGACACCTAGAAAAGACAACAAGAACAAACCATATTAAGTCTGTACATCCTTGTGGATCAACTCCCAAAGGCGTTGAGAGTCCCCATATGGGAGACTCTCCCAATTATTGATACTCCAAGGATCCAATAGCTCAGAATCCCTTTTGGCAAGGTAATCAATTAGCAACCACATTCCATTCCCTTGGAATGTGCACAAATGATATAAATTCAAACTCTTCACTCATTATGAGAATCTGAATGGCTACAAAGGCCAACTACAAATTAACTTCCTCCACCCTTTTACTATTTAAAATATTAACCACAATTTGAGAGTCGAAATCATAGATAATCCTATGCCAGCCAAGATAAAACCCCCTTCGCAAGGCCTCAATAATTTCAAGAGCTTCCATAAAATTGTTGGAGTGAACACCTTTATAAATGGAAAAAAAAAAAACTGACACCATTAGTAGAATATCTCCCAACATTGCCAATGTCAACATGTCCAGGATTACCCCTGGAGGATCCATCGGTATTAATTTTTAAAACTCCTCTAAAGGGTGGCCTCCACCTACCATCTCTCCTAACCTTCTTGCTAAACTGAGGAACCCTACTAGGGCTAGAAGAGGTCACACCATCCCCAAAGAGACCAAGGGATTGATGTACCTTCTCCTCCCTAGAATACAAAAGAGGATCCACATCACATTTGCTATGGATGGTTTCCTAAACCATATATAGGATCCTTTTCCAGATCTATTGAATAGCCAAATAATTGTCCTAAAATATGCGTCGGTTATGTTCAAGCCAAATTTTCTAGATGATGCAATAAGGGCCTAAATTCCAAGCCACCCGAAGGAAGGGGGCCTTTGCCAAAGGTCTGACAAAACTACTCCAAAACTCCACTAGGGATAGCACATGAAAATGTGGATGGTTCCAGGTGCTCCACCAACGGTGCCAAATGTCTCTAGAAAAGGAGCATTGGAAAAATAAATGAGAAGATTCATCCTCATTATTACTGGAAAGGACACAAATTGAGGAACCCTAAAATACCCTCTTTCTCACATTATCCCAAGTGAGGCATTTATTATGAGCTACCAACCAGAGAAATAAGTTACATTTTGGCTAGGAAAATTTGTTCCACACCTTTTTCCACCAAGTGACAAGAAGACTCCCATACTTTTTCTTATCAAGAACTTGATAACCATAGGCTACCAAGTATGTTACCTTAGGATTAGGGTTCCAAGCCATAATATCTTTACCCCTCAATGAATAATAAGGTCTACTCATAATAATAAGAGCAAGCACCTCTCTATCCTTGGCCAATCCCCCTAGGGCCATTCTTGCAGATATTTCCACGTATACATCTCCATATTTCCAAAATACTAGATTTTTTTAAATTCCTCCACACAATACTAGCCTGCTTCCAAGAAAAAAATTCTTAGGGAACGTAACCTAGGATATTTATTCAAAATAGGAGGGTGGCCATCCCAAGAATCCTCCCAAAAAAGAGCATTTGATCCCTGATTGCAAATCCAGAACAAACCCTGCTTGATTAAAATAGCTCCTCTTTTCAGAGTATTATAGATAACTGAACCTTTCCCAACCAAGCTAACTCTAGGGATCTCATTCTCATAAATACCTATCAAGTATTTACAAGATAATATTTTATCCCAAATCTGATCTTGAGAGTTACACCATCTCCAATAAATTTTTATAGCCAAATCTTGTCCAAAAAGAGTTGTTTGTCGCAACCTAAGGCCTCCCTCTTGTACCGAACTACATATAGAATCCCACCTAACCAAACTCCATTTAGATTGATCAATTTTTCTAGACCATAAAAACTATAATGAGAAAGAATCCATGTCCTTGATGAAGTGAGAGGGAGCTATTTGTACAAAACATCTATAAATGGGTAAATCTTGAACAATAGATTTTAAAAGCAACACTCTACCTACAGTGGATAGCCATCTGAAACTCCAGTGATTCACCTTCCTTCTAAACTTATAAAGCATAGACTACCAAGAAGATATAGGTAGAGGATGAGATAAAATTGGAATACAAAGATAAATTAAGGGGGGAGTCCCAACCTTGAATCTTAGAATGCGAGCAATCCTGGCTTGAATAAGAGGAGGGGCATTAAAAAAGAAATTAGAAGACTTTTCCTCATTAATCAACTGTCTAGAAGGACCAAGATAAATGTCAAGAGACTGTATAATATTACTAGCTTCCCTGATAGTGGTAACTCCCAAAAAAGTAGTATCATCAACAAATTGAAGGTGGAAAAGAGGTGGAAAACTACTATCCCACTTCCACCCCTGAATGAGACCCTGCATGACTTGAGACTTGAGAAATCTTCCCAACCCTTCTGCCATAATGATAAACAAATAAGGAGATAAAGGATCTCCTTACCTCAATCCCCTTGAGGCCTCAAATAGCTCTGATGGCTCATTATTAACAAGAACAAATAATTAGGAAGAAGAAACACAGCTCATCACCCATCTAATCCATTCCTCCTCAAATCAAAAAGTAGCATGAACTTTCTGAAGAAAGGACCATCTAACCCGATCATATGTTTTGGCCATGTCCAACTTAATGAACATATATTTCTTCTTAGAATTTTCCATCGAGTGAATAACTTATGTAGCAATAAAAACCCCATCCAAGATTTTTTGGCCAGCAACAAACCCTCCTTGCTCCTCAAAGATGATTTTGCTCAACCATATCTTCAACCTCTCAGCAATAATTTTTGTGATGATCTTATACACAACATTGCAGAGAGCAATAGACCTGAACATATCCAAGGAATTTTCTCCCTATTTTTTGGGTATAAGCACCACAAAGGTAGCATTTAGGGCCCTTAGCATCTTTTTGTTGTTTTGGGACTCATGGACCACCTCCAAAAGATCAAATTTGATTAAATCCCAAAACTCCTGATAAAAATCAATTGAGAATCCATATGGGCCTGGGGCATTTCCTTTTTTCATCTTGAAAACAACATTTTCCAACTCCTCAAGGGAAATTGGACTCATCAAGTGCACATTCATCTCTCTAGAAAAAATTGCTAGAATATATTTTTGAATAAGCTTTTCATTCCCATCATCTGATAGGGAGTCCTCCTTAAAAAGAGAGGAAAAATACCTCTTAGTCTCTTTTGAAATATCCCTGAAAGAAGAGAGTAGGGCACCCTAAGAATTCACAAGAGAGGTAATCAGGTTACCATTATGGTGAGCCTTAACTGAGTTATAAAATAAGGTTGTGTTCTTATCCCCTTCCTAAAGCCAATCTACTTGAGCTTTTTATTTCCAAAAAAATTCTTCCATCAGTTCCCATTCAGCAAGGTCTTCCCCAGCCTCATATTCCTGAACAAGAAGCTTCTTCGTGAATCCTTGATATCTAATATTCCTTTAAGCTTCTTCCATCCTCCTAAGAGCTTCTATATTAGCCAAGGAAAGGTTCCCAAAATTCAGTCTATTCCATCTCTTCAATTTATGTTTTGCAAATTGTAGTCACTTCATAAAAGAATACATAGCGGTGCCATGAGGAGGTTTTCTAGTGGTCCACCAGCCTCACATGAAATCATGAAGCTTAGGATCACGAAGCCACATAATTTGGAACTTAAATGAGGGATTCTTTTTTAGCCCTAACTCCAAAGAAGAGAGTTTGATAGGCCAATGATCAGATCGCCTACCCTCCAGAATCATAGAACTAGCACTTCTGTTATTACCCATCCAATAACTAGATATCAAAAACCTATGCAATATCTCTGAGATGGAAGCTTCCCTACACTTTCTATTGTGCCAAGTAAAGACCCCATTATCTGTAATGATGTCAACCAAGTTTATGTCTTGGATATGAACACTGAAGACAGAAGAAAAAGGCTCGAGATGGTCCACCCCACCATGTTTATCCTCCAGACAAGTGATAGAGTTGAAGTCTCCAGCCAAAATCCATGGGTATAGGGGAACCAAACTTCTCACAAAGAAAATGTGTTACCACAAATTCACTTTACCATTGTAATCAACAAGAGCATACACATTTGTAAGTAGGATGGTTTCACCAGATTCATTATCATGCCCGACCATTAAAATAGACCATCTACTAGAAATCCAAGTAAGAGGGGATATCTTAATAGGATCCCATAAACAAGAAATGCCACCAGCATATCCACATGCACCAATACACTAGAATTACCTCCTTCTCCACAACTTGGGAGCAATATTGAACATACTATCAATAGCCAATTTAGTCTCCTGAATAAACACCACATCCAAAGAATGCACATGAACCAAATCATGAACAACTTTTTGTTTGGGGATGTTGTTCAACCCCCTTACATTCCATGAGAGGATAATCATTTTTGGGGGTTATAAAAATGGGAGTCCAATGTTCTCACCAATCCTGACTCCACCAAAGTCTCTCCCATTAACTTAATTTTATCCTGGTCCTTCTTCCGACCCACCTTCATATTCTTATCCAATTTTTTTTTTTAATTATTTTCTATTGCAATCCCAACATCATAGGAGTTTTGCAGTCCAAGGATGACTGCATCAGTGCCTAAGTAGGAGAGGGCATAACTAAATCTGTACCACTTTCTAAAATATTTTCCCTTATAGGGATAGACCCAACCATGTCCCCTATACTTATATTCAAAGCCCTTTGTTCTTCATTTAAACCCCCTAGATTTGATTCCTTAAGTTCCCCCTCAAGAAGAGACATTTGATTCAACCTTGTTATATTTGCATCAAGTAGTGACATTTTAGGTATCTCCATGAACTAATCAAGATCATCTAATATTTCAAAATGGTTGAGTAGAGAATCTGGCTGGCTATCCTTAAGGTCTTTGTTTGCCCTTCGTCCTCTTTTTCAAGATTTTACCAGAACAAAACCTTCCTTATCCAATTATCCTTCCTTTATCAGGGCTTTTCCTTTATCTAAAATTTTTCCAGACTGAGAGGCCCAAGATTTGAATCCACAAGTGGGAAAAAATTATGGCATTTTCTTTGCAGGTGGCCATATTCACGGTAAATCCAAAAATAAAATGGAAGAGCTTCATAGTCAAGTTTTTGAACCCATGTAGTTGATCCAAATTGTATTTCAATAGAATCTAGAATAGGATTATTTAAGTCAATTTCAACACAAATACGAGCAATAGAGATTACCTTTTTATCCATTGTCTATTGTGATGGTGCAACCGACCTACCAAGCAGAAGGGCAATCTTATGCAAAATATCAGTTCTCCAAAATTCCAATGGGAGCCATGGAAGCCGCACCCATACTAGAACCCACGATGATTGCTCCTCTAATGGGTTGAAACCCACATGCCAGGGTTTAATAAAGAGTCCCACTTGGTTATATAAATAAGGACCCCCTTCAAATGCTTTGTTATGATCTACAATACAAGATAAAACCACCATAAAATAGTTGTTCACACTCAACATCACCTCCACATCGCCTTCAGGATTCCAAGTCTTCCTGACCCAAGCCTCCACAAAGGGGAGAGAAATTTGGATGCCCAAAAATTTACCAATAATGGAATGTTTTGTTAGATACTCCACATCTTCCACCACAAAGTCTGGTTGAACCACTAGAACTAGCCTAGCTTCGCATCGTTCCAAACATCCATTGTTCTTTAACAAGTGGTTCTCGACATCCACTGGAAAATCTTGATCCTTCCAGCCATTTTCATATGAAAAACATCATGAGCATGCACTCTCTGTGCCAGACCCGATGCCATCATGACATTCATTCATTTTTTCAAACCATCTGGTAAGCTTTAATTATTTATTGTATTGCTATATTTATTTGAATTAAGAAACCTTATATTAATTAATATTAATCATACAAAAAGGGTGGGTGGAATTAGCACACCCCACAAACCATAAAAGATGCTAGGTGGAGGAAATCACACCTCCCAAATAAAAATAGAATCCAAAAAATATTACTACGCACTATCGTGAGCAATCATTACACATACATCCTAAGACATAATTAGTAAAAAAAGATCAAGGAATAGGATGAAAGTTATCTTCCTCGTTGATACACTACCAGCTACCATATGAAGAGACTAGGGTAGTCCATCCTTCATATGTATTACCACCAACCAAAGTCTATTAAGGAGGATCCTAGCTGACTCATATTAGAATTCTTGGTAGAATACATGTTGCTCGTAAGCTGTGGCCTCTTCTACCTTTGGGATAACTCATAATTTCCCAAAAAAATGCTTGGTAGAATACTTTTTGCACCAAATTTGTGGTCTTTATTTCCTTTGATAGTTAGACCTAAAAAATATCTATTATTTAAGCATTGGTTTTTGGTCAATTTTTTATCAGCACAATTTGTATGAGGAGTTATCAGGATTCATAATATCCATTACATACTTGAAATCACCTAGGACCTGAAACAAATTGAAGGAATTAGTGCCTCCACTAAAATTACCCTCACCCACCCAGGTGTTGTAGTGATTTGGAGAGGAGAGGGCAATCCTCCAAGGGAGGTCCCATGTTCGAATCTCCACCCTACCAAAAAGATGAATTGGGTACCCAAAATCCAATTGATAATGTTGGTGTGGGTAGGGTCGGGTGCGACTCCTGGGTGAATTTGATGGTGTAGAACCCCCTATTCATGGTCTCTCAGACCAAGGCAGCCTCACAAGGGGTATTTTGCTTCTTTTTTTTTTTAAATAACCTCACCCAAGTACATTTGGTGATGTTTTTCAAAGCCCAAGTCCAAGATATCCCTCGAGTAGCTTCGAGAATGACAAACTTTAAAAGCTTGTTCCTTCGTAGCCATGAAATATGTGGGCACTACTGATGAAAAATCTAGCATGGTAGTGGGATGAGCCTCTAAAACATTCAATGTCCAAAGAGATGTTGAAAAAGGTGGTAGCTGAGTAACTATAGGGGCAGTCAAAGTAGCATTCAAGACCCCTATAAATTATATGATGGGATGCATATTAATGATACTCAATGTGATGGCTTCATAAGACTACATAGAGTGGGATATTTCATAACCTAGGTATCAATGGGCCTGGTTTGAGTAGGCTGCATAGAGGGATTGGCCTACTCAAAGTGCTTAGAAGCATGATTTTTTTGGGTAGTAACCATTTTCCAATCACCTTGGCATTCTTATACCTCGTTATACTGAGATATTGGGGTAGTCAATGGGGTTTGGATCTATTTGAACTTCCACTCCATCAGTGGATAATCTTGAATATTGTGAGCAGTAGACTGGTAATGATAACAAGTATTCAATAAATTTATATAGGCCATATGTTTCCTAATGGAGATATCACCAATCTGGATATCTATAAAATATGATAGGTCTATGGTGAGGTCAACTTTGACACAAGCCCACTTGGTAGGGTGACCTGAGAAAAACTTTTTAGGCTCAAGATATATAAACTTACCTAGGGAAGAGGTGAGAACTTACAAAAAACCCCAAAATGGGATGGGTAAACCCAAGAACTCAATACATAAAGGAACTTCCAAATAATATTGGTCACTGGCTATGAAGTCACAAGTGTAATATTTCAAAATTAATAGGGAATTTCTCACCATCCAGGGACCTTTGGGTAACACTTTTTGATCTTGAGCATGATCAGGGAAGCAAAAAAGGAAATAACCATTGGTGAGATTTTGAACATTCTCAACTATCACACCATGTGAATCCTAAACTTGTTGCACCCATGATATAATGAGGGAATAATTAAGAATTCTACCCAAGAAATACTTGACAAGGGTATGTGACTCAAACCAGTGGTAAGCATTATGAAACTCATGCAAGGGAATGGAAATAGCAGGGATAGTACTCTTACCTTGTGAAACACTTTTAGGATAAACTTTCTTGGGTGCTTCCTTGGTGTCATTTCTCTCCCCAACCAACTCAGTAGCAACCAAGCTAGACATTTACGAATGACAGTAGACGCAAAACCTAGAAGAGCAGTTTTTCCTCATCAAACTCTAGCATATCCCAATTCTTGTATTGCTATAGTTTAGAAAGCTAGACTCTAAGTAGAATTTTTTTTGGTTTGTGTACAATTGAACTATTTTATGTTTCTTATATTGTATTGAGAGATCAAGAAGTTATGTTAATATTCAAATTCTAATAAATCTATAACATGTACTTATATAAAAATATTGGTAAATTATATTTGATTATACATTTGATATTGGAATTATAAGCAACATTATACTCTCTTGAGCCAAGTAAGTGATTATGGTAAAATAGTCAATTTAGTTTATTTATTAGTATAGTAGTTAAGCCATGGACGATGGATTTAAATAGAGACTAGATTCAATTGAAGAGAACTCCTTAAAATAGAAGAAACATTGTCTAAATTACAATTCCTAGGTGAAATTTGATTTAGAATCTAATCCTAAAGTTTTATTAGATTGTCAAAAATTAGACTAATTGGAGTATGATTCAATTTAAAAACTTAGTTTTATAATTTAATAACTTAGATCCACTTAATATGAAATAGAATAATACTTCTCCCACATTAATAAGATTTCAAATTAAATTTATTAATTGGTATTTCCATGTTCTTGAGAAAAACTTTATAGTCATTTCTAGTATTGAGTAGGATTGCCACATGGTATTAGAGTTGAGGTGTAACATATAGGCCTGAATTTTGATTTAGATTAAGTATGTTGTCCATAATTTACAACTATGTAGATTCCATCAAGGAAGATAATGCAATGAATTGCTTCATACAAGGAAGAATCACCTCTTGATCTTAATCAACCAAATTGTGTCACTCAACAAGGTTTGCATGCTTCTTCTCCTAGGAAAAAACACCCATCAAATCATATCGCTCAAGATCTAGAATCCATAGAGAATATGAAAAAAAATGGTGGGTAATTTTTCCATGGGATAAGTAGACATTATTTTATTGTAAATAGAGGAACAAAATCCTCCAACTAAGCAATCCTAGCATAGTGAGCCTCAATACACACTAGTGGGAAGGGTGGAAAATTAGAATATTTAGAAAACCTAATAATATACAATGACCTAATTTCTTAGGTATTGTATAGAAAAAAATTGCATAATAATGGATATGTAAATGTAAGTATGTTTTGGAGTGTATTAATTCTCTAGCAAGGACAAGTCATAGGTTGACTTTTTTGTTTAAATGACTTACAACAATGTGGTGCATTTCATATTCTATTTTTCACCTTTGCGCCACTAGATGTATCTTGTTAATTTTGGAATCACATACTCATTGGACCTTAATATAGTTTTTGTGTGATTATTTATATTTCCTAACTTTAGTATTCATATAGATCTAGTGATATGTGGACTACATGTCATGCATGATAATTCTACAAGATTTTCTATAAAATGTTTTACATGCTTTAATATTTCAAAAAAATAAAATTGATAATGATTATTCTTATTTTGTGGAATATTATAATTAATTATAAAAGTTATGTTATGGTTAAGCTTAAGATATTTTAATTTATTAATGGTATGCATAATTAGTTAATGGTATTAGTTAATTATGGTCATGGTCTAGCTATTAAAAAAATATTACATAGCAAATTTACTTAATAATATAACTCTTAGATTTATTAAGATGAGGGTATTAAAATTAAGTGAGTGTTTTATCTCTATTGGAGGACCAACTATTTTAGTTATGAGATATTCTTATAATTTTTATATAAAAATAAAGGGAATTTATTCTACACTATGAAGAAAAGGTGAGGAAGCATGAAAGAAGGAAGCATAACTATATTGGAGAGAAGCTGTAATAATTCTCCACTACTTAGTGAGTGAAGTTGTAGTTATTTCTCTTTTATGTGTTAATCTATGTTGTAAATATTGGGATGGGATAATAAAATTAATGATTGAGGATATTAATTTAACACTTGCTTGTTAGGGTTAAATTATTGATTACATGATAATTACATGTTAATTGAGATGGACATACTGATCTACAAGAAGAATACTTAGCATATGTGATTGTATTTATTTATATTTAAGGTATTAAAATAAGTGCAAGGAATTTTTGGATTAAGGATTTATTTCATTACTTAATATCTAAGTGTGTGCATGATATTATTTAAAAGTTATTGTGGTTGCATATCTTATATTGTAGAATTATTACTATAGGGATTTGGAAACTAATATGCAATATGACAAATTTATCTTATTATTGGATAATAGTATTTATATTGTGTTTCATGTTTTGAATTCCATGTTTATTTTTAGAATATAAGATTGAGATAAATTATATGTAGTGGTATATTGAGTCATTAGTTATAGTTATAAAATGTCCTAGCTAAATCTAAAACAGTAAACTTGTTGGCAGCTAAATCTACCCCAATCAATGCTCTAGCATGGTGATCATCCACTACATTTGCTAGGTGCATCTAGTGCATGCACCTCACATGGAGTGTATAATTTGGGAAGTCCAAGGAGCATGTGATGTGACTCTTAGGACAACCTCTATGGTTTTTAACCAAGGTTGGATCCTTGTCTATATGTCTTCTTTGTCCACTTCGTCCTACTCTAGCCTAGTCTACTAGGTCTTATCTAGGAAAAGGGTTAGAAGAAAAGTAGTAAAGAAAAATAGTAAACCTAACTAGCCTAAACCAAGGGATGGTGATATGTCAAGAACACAAGTGCTCTATGTGCATTGATGGAATTAATGAACATGTGAGCCATCCATGCTAGGAAAGTTAACATGTCTTATTACAATGTACATATTTCTTTCTCATGAAGCTTGCACAAGGAAGGGATATATATTAGTCATGAGGTTCCCATGCAAACTTACATACACACAAAGAATGGGGTAAAAAGCAAATAGCCACAACTCTTATATATATATATATATATATATATATATATATATATATATATATATATATATATATGTTAAAATTAGTAAAATACATATGTTTTAATGAAAGGGTTCAAAGGGGCCTATACATAAAATGACTCAAGGCTTGAGTCTAGATAAATACACATGAGAAAATTAAATAAAGGTTGTACACGGGACCATATACTAGGCATAAAGGTTGTACATGGGACCATATACTAGGCATAAAAGCAACAACCTTATAATACTTTTTTTTTTTTGTTTTTGGAAAACACCCCTTTTAGGGTGCCACTTTTGGGTAAGACCTAAGGAGGCAAGGGTATCTATTCCACCAACATATGCCCAAGTCTCACACTTGGTCTACCTCCTTTGACACACTCAAAGATAATACCTCAAACAAAAAAAACACAAATGACAAATAACAAAACACAAAACACAAAAACAACAAAACAACAAAACAACACAAAAATTAAAAAAAACAACAAAAACACAAAAAAAAAAAAACAAAACAAAAATAAGACAACAAAAAAACATGAAAATACAAAAACACAAAACAAAAAATTAAAAAAATCCAACAGAAACACAAAAAACACAAAAAAAACAAAAACACACAAAAGTAATAAAGGAAAATATATATTATAGCTATGGCCAAACCAATCCAAAAGGCCTATTAGCTAAGATTCAACAGAAGAATCATAAGAAATATTTTTTTTAGGGAACTTAAAAACTCTAACTGAACCATAGAGAAGCTAATACAAATAAAAAAGGAATATGGTAATTTTATAGTTGGAGCCATTCAAATAAAGGATAGAAATAAAAGTATCCTTGATTTGCAAAGCCCACCAGTCTTTTCATATTTGATTTGCATTTTCCCCCTATATTTTCATCCAAAATCCTATTGAATCCAACTTTTCACCTTTTTTTTTAGTTTAAACCATATTTTTTTTCATTCTTTCCTTCTGGTTTGTATCCAATTTCATTTTTTATTGGAGGTTTGACTAACTCCAGATGGCTCTAGATTTAAATTTATTTTTGCTGATTGAGAATATAGGACTAAATCTTGATTCATATATACCTATGATCCTCCTTGAGAATTAAATCCTTATTTGAGCTTCTCCTTCATTCTATGTTTTTTTTGGTGAGTTTTCCCTTGTTGAGGATAGATCTCAAAATTACTATTAACTAGACCAATGACTTTCTCTTATGAGACTTTGACTATTTTTGGGTGGGAAATCTATGAGCTATCCAAAAATTGGGTTTCCAAAATCTTTATCTCCATAGAATTATCCACATCCTCTAAATCATCTTCCATTGCATGTTTTCAAAACCTACTATCTAAGGAGGTTGACTTATCTATAGGCTCCATTTTCCTTGTAACATGTTGTTTTATAGGAACCTAGTATTCCTCTTGATATTGATCCCACTTTTTTTTTTTCTCAAAGACTACATATTTGTAATATTTTAATAAGTGGTTGTATTCATGGCACACTCGACACCTAAAAGGAATGTTTTTATAATTAACTTCTTGCTCCCAAGTTTCTTCCCAAAACTGCAAAGTGATTTTTTTTGGTAGGGGGTTAATAAAGTCTATGAACACATAGATCTAAATATAAATACAATATTTAAATTACATTGTGTTGTATGATGTCATCATGTGTGTACCTAAAGTATTACCAATTTCTAAGAAGACTATAGGTTTCTAGAATTTAGATGGTTAACAAATAAGTCAGACCTAGATAGGTTCTACTAAATGCATTTTCTCTTTAGCCTTAAATAAGAATGCCAGGGTTTCATAAACAAACTAGCTCAACCAAAAAACCAAGGACCATCCTAGAATATTTGTTGTCTATCCTCCTCATTAGCAAATAACACCAACAAATATCCATTAGGATGATTTGAGATACTAAACTCACCTGGAGTTCACCATTGCTTCCCAACTTATAAAAGTAGGTGAGGATGACTAAAATCCTAAGAATAAATCGATCAAACCTCATTGCTCCATTGTAGCAATTTAATTATAAATATAAAATCACTATATATTAACAACTAGAGATCCATTTGTCACACGCATGCAACCAACATTTATTTTCCTAGGATCAATCCTTGGCATATGAAGAGGTTGACATAAAAACCTTATTGACTAATTGAAATTTTTGGAGGTTGATCATCCCTTAAAAAATCTTTTAAATTCATTCTATCCATAGTTCCACATTTTCCCTTCCATGCATCCTCCCTCCTTCTATGCCTATTGCTCTTCAAACCCTTATACAACTCTTGCCCTTCAAACCCTAGTTTTTTCAACACATAAAAATGAGATTTGAATATTCGTTCCTTTGGTTCATATCCTTCCAATACTTACAATGAAGAAAGAGAATGTATTTATTATAATAAAGGGAATAAAAATTCCCTCCAAAAATTGTGTAGGAATTCAAAATTGTGTAGTTCAAATTTTTGCCTAGGATTTAATTATCAACTTTAGATGATCTCGATATCTCTAGATATATAGCCATAAACACTATAGGTTGGGTTGGTTCTGTTGGCAATTTTGGGTACATTGGGTACATTGCCCTTGATCATGTGTATAAGTTGTCATTGATGTCAAGAAGCTCTTGAAGGAATTTTTTTGATGTCAAAAGTTTTGTTTTAATAAAAGGTTTCTTGAAGGTTCCAGCATGGCAGTTTCAAAGGTCTTTTGTAAACCCCAAGTTGGCAGGTTTAAATATTACAGGTGGATGCATTAGTTTAATGCATTTGGGTCCAGGAGGAAGTATTTAATTAAATAATTAAAAACCTTGTTAAGGTTACCTTTAATTATTTTAAAATAAATATTAAATTATTATTTGCAATGGGTTCTCCTAACCCATGGCACAAATGTCTTAACTATGTGGGCACTATGTTTTAAGATTGTGGGCACTAGCCAAGACCTCCGCCGACGTGTTAAACTCCTCGCTGACGTCAAGAGATTATGGTAAAAATGCATATAAATCTCCCTTGATGAAAATCAAGAATTATCCCATCCGCATTTTGAAAAGAGTTGCTCGCTGTGAATTCGTGATCTACTGTTCGATTTCTTCCTCGCTGTGATTTCGTTATCTGTTGTTTAGATTTCTTCTCTGATTCTGTACTCCTTGTTTGTCGTAAATCTATCGTAAGGTTTTTTTCTTTGTGTTCGCATCAGTAGAAAGGGAGTCATTGTTTTTTTATTTAATCCTTGGCATAGAAGGAACAAGGCTAACAATGTGAGGTTTAAACCTCACCAGGTACCTTTGGCACACTGGTAGCGGCTAGGCTGTTGGCGCACTACCCGAATGGGAGGTTTCACGTTCGAATAATGCGAAAGGGTTTTTCATCATGAAGTGGACGCAGTGGGTGGTGTTAGAATTCATGCGCAATTTCTCCATAGCATGATTTTTGATGTTGGCCAAGGTATTTTCGAAATTAATTTTTGCTAAGTGTATTTTGTGGATGGAGGAAGTTTATTAGAGGGAAAAATAGCTTAGGATTTATAAGGAGTTTAAAGCTTGTTTTATTTTGATAAAATATTCTTTTGAAGGTGTTGTTTGAAATATCTTATTGCATTCTTATGAGAAATAAATTTTATTTTTGATAAGACTATAAGGGAGAAATAAGGTGTATAAGGGATAAATTTTTCTTGCAATGTTGAGAGTGCTTTTGGTTGATTATGTAAATGAAAGCATGATGTTTTAAGGTTAAAATTGCTTCTTGTGTGAAGTTGTGAAACCTTAAGTGGGAAGCTTTGAGATTGACATTTGCTTTCATTAAATTGGTAATAATCAAGCTATTCTTTACTTGGTTAAAGTGTTGGGATTACTCCTTGATGATTTGAAAAGTTGTGTGTGCTCTTGTTGATTTGAGTTGGTGGATGCTTTTTGTTCAAACAATATTGGAGAGAAAAGGAGTTCTACTTGTTTCCTTTTCTGATGTTGATTTTGAAATGCTTCAAGGTTGTGTTTTGAGTTGAATGGTGTTGATTGAACCTTGTTTGATGAGCATTGTTGTTGAAGCCCTAATTGATGGTGAAAAGAACATGAGTATCATTGTTATGTGATTCTTTGCATAGTTGGAAATTATTGGGGTTTCATGTTCTTGAAAGAAAGCATTCTATCCTATCCATTTTAGATATTGAGTTGAGTTTTTAGATTTGAGATTGATTTTGAGCTGAGTTGAATTGAGTTGAGTTTTGAGATTGGGAGTTGAGTATAGAACATATTGAGTCCCTAACAATTCTCTTTATGCTTCTATGAGTTTGTCAAATCACATTGGGTCTCTAACAATTCACCTTGTGATTTCCTACTAAGAAAGTTTTTTTTCTTGGTGAGCTTGCTAAGTTTTAGACAGGTTTCAATGGGGACTTGTGATCAGATTTGGACAGGTCCTAGTAGAGGACTTGTGAGCTGACTTTGATAGTTCTATCAGAGAACTTGAGTACAGAGGTGCACTGGTTCTTTGAGAAGAACCTGAGGACAGATTTGGCAAGTCTTTGATAAGGCTTGTGTGTAGAGGATTGATTTGTTCAAGCATTGGATAGATCTGACAGACAGAGGAAGACTTGTACTAGACCGACTAACTGTGTTTGGTATAGGTTGCTGAGCTGCTATGGACGTGATCATAGAAGGCAGAGGTCTCTTAGGCTAAGCATTGAGGATAGGAGGTCTTCGATGGAAAGGAGTTCCACGTGCTGGAAAGAGGTAGAGGCAGTTGATATTTTGAGGGATCATTTCCAGAGCAGAGGGGAAGGTATCTCCTTTGAGCAGAGGCTCATAAATTTTGATTGGGAGAAGGTATCTCCTTTGGGCCGAGGCTCATAAAAATTGTAATTGGGAAGGATTCCCAAAGAACTTTGAGATAAATTTTAGAGAAAATTTTTGTGGACATAGCCCAGCCATTTTGGGTGAACCATGTTAAAATTGGTGTCACTTTGTGGATGATATTGTGCATTGCTTTGATATTGCTTTGGGTATATTACTTTACTATTTTGAGGTATAAAGGAAAAAGTAAAAAGAGGTCTTATACTATTCACCCCCCCTCTCAGTATAAGCTTGTGTTCTTTAGGTTCAATGTGACATAGTCCTTTCTTATTGATCCATTTTATTATTCATGTTGGAGATCCATTGAGATTAGACTTCTAAGGTTTTCCTCCATTAATATATTCAATTTTGGTGTTTCCCTTTGGGTTATCTTTGTACTGCCACCTTTAATGTACCAGTTGTCACCTTGGGTACAATGTTCAATTACTTGGGATGGTAAGAATTAAACTATATTACCATCCCTACCCTTGCATCTAGTTGATTTGGGTTATTGTTGTTATTCATTAGTGCCCTACCTCCTTCACATCCCAATTACTCCCTTTGGTGAAATTCTTCTTTAGTGTATCTTTTAAGATTCTAGTATCTACTTATTGAGATACTTTTTATCTTAGAGGGATGCCTTTCATCATTGACCTATCCATTGCTTTCTTCTCAGTGTTTTGGTGGTGATCAGGACTACTAAATTTTGTGCTTTCATAGGTGTGTCTAATGTGTCCTTTCCCTCTAGATTTTTTCTCTTTTGCTTTATGTTTTTTTTTCATGGATATCGATGTGGACCTTATAGAGATCAATAAGCCTAAAGGTTTAGTAAGGTTTTCACAACTTGAAAGCTTCAATATGCTCCAATTTTTACTAACTCTTTAGTATTAAGCTCCTCTTGAGGGGATGGCAGTTTTCCTTGCAAATTTCCTCTTCAGTCACCTTAAAATATCCCACTTCTTTTCTCCATATAACTGGGTCTATTTCAATGGTACTTCTCACTAATGATGACTCTTGATGTCACCAGGGAACTAAAAACACCACAAGATATGGAATAAAGCTAGGAAAGTAACCCTTCCTTTCTAGGGAGGAAAGGAGTCTACATGCACTAGGTGGGTCAAAATCTTGCCAAGAGTGGATCCCCTTTAGCTATCATTGGAAAGGCTCCAGGACTCTATAGCAGGAAAAAATCTATATTAGCTATCATTGGAAAGTCTTGCATACCATGGATTTCCTAGTTTGGTTGGTCATATAAGCTTCATGGCAAGGGATGCTTCAGATTTAACATTAATTTTATGGTAGAGGCCCTTTCTTGGTTTCAATTTTGATCTTCTGCTATTGACTACTTCATAGGTTATAGGGATTTGAATCCCCTCATCTTGACATTATATGGTGTTCTAATCAAAATTTCTTCTCAACTAGATTTGCTCAATGTAGTGATTCTTCACTACAAAACCCCTCTATATTTAGTTAGGAAATTCATAAAGTAGAAGTAATGGGGTGGATCCATTTCTAAGGATTAATTGATCTATTTTTTTCCTTATTTCACCATTATGTATATAAGAATGGGAGTGGGTTGTGCATGATCATAGTTGCTCATTCAATAATTTCCAAAGGGATGGTGTTATGGATAACTTCCCATTTACTCCTAGGATGGAACTAAACCTTGGTTCCTAGTAGGTATTGGGTCCTAAGGATTTTATTTTTTAAAAGTATATAGGGGTTATGGGAATTTTATATTAAGAATGAGATCCATACCTAGGTTTAAAAGTAAAGATATTTATGTATGTCTAATTTGGATAAAGGGAAGATGAACGAAGTGGATTTAACAATATCATGTGGGAGAATGGGGAATAAATAGATTAAAGCATGTTAACCAAATTAAATCAGGTCACTTACTTTAGAATACCATTATGAGTATACCAACTATGACTTAATGCTCTAAAGTGTAGTGGTCATTGCACCTGCAGACCGCTTCAAGGTGAAGCGACCACTAAACAATGAATTTTTTCTTCGTGACTGATGTTATAAATGCCTAGGTTGGTCTACCGAATTGATGTTCAAGGGTCGTTCTCTTCGAATTATATTTAAATCATAGAAATTGGCTTGAAATTGTGATTTTTTATGGAAAAGGAGTGTTGAATTTTATATTTAAACTCCAAGAGACTCGATTGGTGCAATTTCAATCTCTATTGTTGGATTTGGGAAGCACTCTATTGCAATTGCAATCTCTATTCAACATCCCACACAAGGGAAAACCAACAACTATAGAAAAAACACCCAACACCAAGGGGTGGAGCAGAGAAGCTGCAAATACATTAAGTCCCACCCAAGAAAGGACATGAAATAAACTAGCACCAGTATTTACAACATCCCACATAGAGAAAAACTAGCAGTTACAAAAAACCACCCATAACAGCAGGGTGGAGTAGATAATCCACTAAACAGAGGATGCCAACAGGTATTCCAGAAGAAACCATAGAAATAAAATATAGTTGCATTCTGCATAGGCTTGGAAAGTGGAATAGATAAAATAGGATCCCAGAAGGCCATGAAATCCTCATGCAGTAAGGAAAAATACTTAGCAACTAGAGGAAATAGAGGAAGCAGTAGATGCAGAATCCCAACCACAAGAAAGAGACAAGATGGTTCCAGGGAACCCCAATAGAAGCATCCTCAAGGCACCAAACTACAACCATTAAGAATAGGTCCCCAAAAAAATAAAAAATGCAGTCATAAACCCAAATACAGCCTACAAAACCACCAACAAATAGCTTCAAGGATCCAAAAAAGAAAACACAATGGGATTTTAGCAGCATGAAAACCAGAGGCCCCTACCAAGCCATGAAATAAATTGAAAGCCCACCATGAATCCCACAACCAAAAAACCAAAGAGTAGCACCACAGGAATAAGCATGTGGCCATCCCCAAGCCATTAAGAAACTATGAAGAGCTACTCCCGAAGCCACACTCCCAAGCTGCAACAAACCACACCAGAAGAACCCCTAAACTCCAGCTCCAAGAAGAATCCTACAAAAACCTAGGAAAAAGTTAAGAGCTCCAAGAAAAATATCCCTAAAACAACCCAAAAATCCTAGGGAAGGTCCCAAGGAGAATCCTAGGGATGTCCCAAATCCAAGGCACATGAAGGGACCCTTCAAATAGGTAAGGAAAGGTGCAGACAAGAGGAATAGTGATCTCCCAGCCCAAGGAGATCATCTACAAAGCCATCCAACCCAGAAGGAAAGGTCAAGGAAGTGCCAAGGACTAGGGACAAGACCAAGGGGGAAGCAAGGAAGTGGAGTAGGACTTCCTAGGGAAGTCTCCTATAGTTCCCCATATAATTTTTGTTATTTGTGCTCAATTTTTGCAAGTGCTTTATGAATGGTGACTCTGATATGAACTTTAAAATGTTGAAAATTTTATTAATTAAGTAATACAAATGGAATCAAACCTACACCAAACCTTTAGATCTAACCTCAATTTTACATATGCACAGGTATAAATAATTTGGGTAGACTAGGGCTTTTTTTCAAAGATTAGATTAGTAAGCAATTTGCTTACTTCAATGAGTGTTTTAATTCAAAACAATGATTCCTATTCAAGATGAATCTAAGGAATGATCTTCTTAGAATCTAAAAAGTGATTTACTATGAAAGACAAATTTCTTCCTAACTCCTTGAGAGTGATTTTCTCTATTTTTGAAGTAATCTACTTTGAACAATTATCTTCGATCCCCTAGTTTTCAAAAATTTAAAATATCTAATCCTAATAATGAATCAAATAATCAAAGCATCTAATTCTGTAAGAAAATCACTTCAATTTGTAATCTAATTGATTTGTGGGCTAGTTTTCATTTTTTTACATTTAAACTTTGTTGATGTATGTACATACACACAAGCTTATGAATACACTCTCAAAGGTACAATAATTAGGAAAGGAGCATAAATATATGGAGATAGTTACATATCACTAAAGAAATTCCAAAGGTAAAATGAAAGAACAAAATACCTTGAGGATACATCAAGATGATAAAATTGAGGAAATTCTAGTGCCTAATCTCATTTCCTTAAAGGTAAAAATTCCAATGGTCAATCCTATATCATAAGAAATTCATTTATTAGGCTATCAAAGGAATTACTCATCTACTAACCCACACAAACCCTCTCGACTAGATGAACTTTAATGTGAATAACCTAACAAACAATACATATTTTGGGAGCTATCATAATGTTGTTAACATGAACTCATCTCCCATATCTAGTGCACAAAATACATCTCCTACTAGCATTGCAATGACTCAAATTACACTAAGATCTAGTTTTACCAACACATCCAACCTTCCATAAAGAAATATATAGGATCTTTAGGATAAATATTTCCAAATCAAATTTAGGACCTTGCTCAAAATTTGCATGTGTTAATTGGAAAAAGGGATGTAGGTGATATAGGGAAATATCTAAGGATAGATACCACCTCTATCCAGTTAAGCATATCAAAATACACAACATAAACCAACTACTCCAAATTAGCATATTCTCAATAAGGCTTGTAGTATATGCCTCTATTTATAAGCATGCAACCTCCCCCTAATCAATAATGGGATTATCAAAACCTACCACCTCCTACTTTTCATAAGACTAATCATCATTATATCCCACATTATTATTATTCATATCAATACCCTTAGTATCTCCCATATTTACCTCAATGTTATACAATATATCCTTGTCCACCTACACAATAAGAATATGGTCAACTTCCTCCATAGAAAACTCTAGCACCTCCACCTAGGACACAAAAATAACTTCTTTATTGGATCTATCAAGGACCATTGAACCTGGAATACTTTTCCCTTATTCATCCCACTATTGTGAAAGTCTTTCCTGCATTTGGTGGAAGAGGGAACAAGATGTCACTAGATCATCTTAGAGATTGTCTATACTCAAGTCAATCCATTACATTTGGGAGGGAAAATTATGGTATTATTACTTATTTACTCTTTATTTTATAAAGTTACACTGTGGTATAAGCATTTATTAGATAATTCTACCTCTAGTTATGCATAAAATCTAAAACCATTTATGCTTTATTTTTTAGTATGGGTAATGGTTATTCTATTTTATTCCAATTAAATACAATATAAAGGCATAACCAAGATAATGTAAATGATTTTAACACTATATTATTGAGGACCTTAAATATAATTCTACAACATATTAGGTATAATGAAGAACAAGCATTTCTATATTACATAAAGACTTTGCAATCTGACTTAGCTTTGATGGTTTGTAATTTTAATTACAATACACTAGCTACAAATTTTGAGGAAGTAGCATATGCTGAAGATGTTATAATTATGGTAGTAAAATGAGTGCCTACCCTATGTATGTCCTATGCTACCCATAATACCCAAAACCCACTAGCTCCTAGTTGTACACCTTCTATTTTACCCATTCCAAATATTGAATCAACTACTACTAAACATTTCCTCTCTCCATATATTTTCATGCATATTGGCCAATATTCATTATTAGAAATAAAATTTTAACCATAATTGCTAGCCTTTCTTGCTCTATCAAACATGATTAATTATTCAACTAATAATATTGGTGAAATGTACAAAAGTAGCCATTTGATCAAACATAATACAAAACATGCAAATGCTCAGAATATTGTTCTTTATTCATTAAAATGAGTCCATGGGTTACAAAGAGGATTGTCCCAAATCCTTTTTATGAATATCAAATAAACTGATAGCTCCTTTTGAGATTCCTCAATGTAGGTGGGCTTCATGCGTATGTGGGCCACTGGTAGTGTTGATGTTGATGCTTCTCCTTTTTTTCACCTATTTTATGACCTAAAAAAGAGGGTTAGTGTGTTTGGGGGCTTGCCTTAGTCAGGCCCCATATTGATAAAAGACAATGAGAATATGAAGGAAAATTATGCTAAAATGCGATAAAAACTGCATAGAACATCATAAAAACATGAAATAAAGTATACCTAATAGATTTGGTGAGAAAAACCTTTTGTAGGGTCAACTCGCAGGTCAGGGGGTGAATTGGAAGCCGGATTCATGGGGCAGGGGGTGAATTGAGTTGCAGGTGCTTTCTATTGGAGATCCTTGTCTAGATGGGCTCCTGAGATGGTGTTATGCTGTCTTCATGGTTCAGATATGTCAGATTGTACTTCTGGTCAGATTTCTGTAGAGTTTCTATAGGTTAACTAAAAGGGGAGAGAGAGAGATAATGAGGGATTTGGTCTCCTATTTATAGAAGAAACCAAGGTGTAGGGGGTGTGGTTAGGTGTACTAAACCCTAGGGTCAAGTCCTATTGTGGTTAGGTTAGGGTTTGTGAGGTGGCATGTCTAGTCATCCTCTCATATGCCCTAAGAGAAATATCCTATCCTCACACATGTGTGAGGAAGGATTAGGTTAACTAGGGTTGGTTGATCCCTAGGTTAGATGAGGGTTGAGTTAGGGTTTCCTAGGAAATATCCTAACTAATTTGGTGCACACATGTGTGAGGGAATAATTAGGACTAATTTGGGTTTAGAATCCTAATTAACCTTTTTAATCCATAAAGTGCACTTAAGTGAAGTGACTTTCAAATTAGAAATTCAATTAACTTAATTAGGATTTTTGGGAACTAATAGTCCCGTGGGGTCCTAATTAGGTCTAGGAAGGGCTTAAGTTGCCTTAGGGAACTGATAGGTGACCTCCTAATAGATGGAAGGTGGTTGGGTCATGAATTGTGTAGTTTAGTAGGGTTTCATGCCTATAGACCAATGAAATGGCCTACATAGGTCTATGAAAGTCTATGATGGTCTACGCTGATCTAGAGTGGTCTACACTGGTCTAGAGTGGTCTACGTTGATCTAGAATAGTCTACAGTGGTCTACAATGGTCTACGCTGGTCTACAATAGCCTAGAGGGGTCTAGGATGGTCTATGCAAACCTACAAGTGTCTAGATAGATCTACAAGTACGTAGAGGTAGACATGTGCAACTTTTGGGTGTCTACATTTACCCCTTTTTGTACTATGCTGTGTGGAACACAATTTAATACAAAAATATGATGGGAGAAAGTAGAAGATGAAGGAAAGGAAGGGGAGAATGGAATCCAACCAAAGGTATGTAGCCGCTCGAAGCGTGACCATACAACATTGATCGAGAATCCGAGGAGAGAAGAGAGGAAGAAAGGAGAAAGAAGAAAGAAGAAGAGAAGAGAAAGGAAAGGGGGGAAGAGAAGAAGAAGAGGAGGAGAGAGAAAAAAAGAAGAGAAAGAAAATGGAAAATGATGATGATGAATGCAAATGGATGATTGTGGATGCAATGGATGATTTTAACAATTTAGTACAATATTCATGATATCATACTTGGTTTCTTGTGAGGGCAACTTATGACTGCTTTGCTTTTGCGACCAATGCAAGATGGTCCAAAGTATGAATAGAACAAATGTCTTTTTGTTGTTGATTGATTGATGAGTGCATGGTGACATGTGTCAAACCATTTGAGCTAGGTGACATGGATTATTCATACGTACCATTCAGTATACGGGCAGGGCCGCTTTACCTGAATGCCAGAATGACATCTCCGAATGTTGCGCTAGGATTATTCAAATGTACCATTCATTATGTATTCGACATACATGAATGCCAGAGTGACATCTCCATGGTAACGCATAGCTCTCATGATCTAACAAATATCTGATTGGGATTGAGATTATTATCATAAGATAATCTTCAACAAAAAATTTTGTAGGCAGATGTGATATCCATGATTTGGATGTTTGATTGTTTGGTTGCATGCAAAGCTGGATTTTGGATATGAATACCCCCTCAAACGAGGAATCAACAATGAGGTGAATGAAATGTGGTGATATGATGATGGATCGATTGATAGAAGAAAATGGATGATAAACATGGATGAAAATTTAGATGGAGAGGAATATGGGAAGATTTCCTAGGGTTTGGGATGAAATTTTGATGATTTTGGGGTTCATAGGTGCAATTCATAGGTCAGGGGGTGAATTGAACCTGAATTCATGGGGCAAGGGGTGAATTTGACCTAAATCATGGGGCAAGGGGTGAATTAGGGTTTTAGGTATATTTAAGCCTTTTTTGAAGTGTGGGGGGGTCATTTTCATGATGATGACTTTGGAGAGTGAGTGGTGAGCAACGGTTGGTGACATGGAGCTCTTGTGGTTGATAGATTTGGGTGCAAGGATGGTGAGGGGATGGACTAGTGCTAGAAGTCGATGTGGAGATCCATCGGTAAGTGTTCATTACTTATGTCATTTTTTAATTTTGTTTTTGGAAAAGTGTGAAATGGGGGAGGGGAGGTTTTCGCATTATTTTCAAAATGCATGTTAATTTTAATTGAAATTGGAATACAAAGTGTTAGACAAGCCAAATGGGTACCCAAAAGTGTGATCGATTTTTAGGTTTGACCTATTTTTGTGTTAATTTGACCGATTAATGGGTAGTGTAGCTGCATAGTTTGACTTTGCTTTTTGGGAGCCACAGGGTACTATTTTTGAAATGTGATTGAATTTTATCCATAAAAGTGGGAAATGGGTATCCAAATGTGCGACTGTGTTTTTATTTTGCCTTCGTTTGGCATGTTATCTGAATGTGAGCTTGTGTGATGTAGATTAATAAAATTTGACCATGAATTTTTCCATTGTGGGTGTGTTATTTTTGAAAACCGTTGACACTTTCACCGTAAAAGGATGAAATGGGTATTCAAAAATGTAATTTGTTTTCATGTGTTGTGGCATTTGGCATATGTTTGAATTGCGTGCCATGATGTAGGTGTGGGTGAATTTAAAATTGGTTGTTGGGAGCCCGATATGCATTATTTTTCATGTATGTTTGAACTTTCACCATAAAATGGAAAAATGGGTATCCAAATATGTGACTATGTTTTTGATTTGTGTTGATTTAGCATGTGTGCTATATTGATGAATTGGTGTTGACTTTGACATCGAATTGTGTGCATATTGATATACTATTTTTGAAATATGTTGACACTTTCACCATAAAAGGGCAAAATGGGTGTTCAAAAATGTATTTTGTTTTTGTATGTCATTTTGATTGATGTGTTTTTGAATTTTGTGCCATAATTAGTATGTGGGTAACCATGAAATTGACTGTTGGAAGCCAAATATGTACTATTTTTCACATCTGTTTGGACTTTTACCATAAAATGGCAAAATGGGTATCCAAATATGTGACTGTGTTTGCAGTTTGTTGTGTTGTGTGGATTGTGCATGTTTTAATGTCTCGAAATGCATGACAAATTAATTGAATCAATTTGTGAGTGTGAAATGTGTGTGAGAAGATTGACTTTTGTTTATGTTATATATAGAATTGATATGAATTATGTTGTGTTTGTTTATGGATGAACAGGTGAAGAATATCGAGCCACGACATCGTGTGCATACGATGAAGGCTGAGTTGGATGATCTTATGAAGAATAAGGAAGATCAAGAGTGGTTGGATGTAGTGTGGTTTAGAGGAGTGTGGGAGTGTAAGAGCATTCATGCTAATAGAGTGTATATATCAATATTGTGTGAGAGGTGGGACCTGAATCAGAATACCTTCCACTTTTTGATGGGTGAGATGACTATCACCTTGGAGGATGTGTATAGGATCTACAAGTTGCCCATTGAGGGTGTTCTAGTGAGGGAAATGGTAGATGATAGGCAGGAAGTTGTGATGGAGCATGCCTTTGGGGATAAGTGGAGGGAGGTAGATACAAAAAATATGGACTATGAGTATCTTTGGTGTAATAAGATGTTGTCCAAGTGCTAGTGCATGGCGATGATGATGATTTCCACTTATGCACTGTCCAGATACTTCTAGGGTGTTGTTTACCTAGAATATGTTGGATGTGGTAAGTGATATGGTGGAGCGTAATGTTGTATTTTCATGGGCACCTGCATTATTGGCCTAGGTGTATAGGGAGTTGCATGATGTAGTGCATGTTGGGAGGAAGGGGTTGAGTTGGACTCCTTTGCTATAGGTGTGGGCATGGGAGCACATAGCCATGGAGTGACCATCATTGTTGCCTTATAATGCTCATATTGATGGACAGACACACTTACCATATGCATTGAAGTGGAGGATGGATGAGGAAAATGGGATGAAGAGGCCACATGAGGGTGATCCTCTATTTTGGAGGGTGAAGTTTGGAGAGTTGGTGCCTAGTCTCATCAGGTGGAGGTCTTGGAGGGATGGGGTGGTATGGGAGAAGGATGATGAGAAGCTAGGTGCTATCCACTGAGGGAGATGGTTGGTGGGGTGGTATACTCGATAGGCTGAGTTCTTCCAATTTAGTCGAGTGATGAGGTAGTTTGGGCTATGATAGGATATTCTAGAGGTGCTTGTTGTGTATTATAGGTGATGAGGTGATAGGGGGAGTAACCTATGGTATTACCATGGACTGGTGAGAGGGATCCATCGATGGTGATTCTATATGTGGATGATGTAGGCATGACACCAGAGTATGATGCCTAGTGGGTGACTCAGAGTTGGGAGCCAGGTGTTGGGGTGAGGGATCGATGGATACAACCTAGTGGTGGGGTACCTATGATAGAGGGAGTAGTGAGAGGTACTTGATCCAGGTCATAGGATAGAGCTAGAGGTGAGATAGAGGTACCTCTTCGATGGTCTAGGTGATGATTGGGTGGTGCATCTAGTGCATCTATGGAGAGGGTGGAGGAGGTACCAGTGAGTAGTGGAGCACAACCTATGGAGGAGGCAATGACCATGGAGGAGATGGGTGAGGATGTGGGTAGAGATGCAGGTGTTGATGATACCATTGATCTAGGATATCTTGGTGATATGGGAGATATTCTTATTGAGGAGTAAGATATGTAGGCTATGAAGGAGGAGGTGCTAATGCTATGGGAGTGAGTGCATCAGTTGGAGGGAGAGCTCCAAGAGAGTGAGAGAAGTTAAGTGGTAGACATGGAGGATTTTGAGGATAGGTTGATAGCCTTGGAGACTACTATCGATGTTGAGTGAAAGGTCTTTGAGTTATGAGATGCTGAGAAACATGGGAGGCTTGAAGCTATAGAGGTGAGGTATGCCAAGATGGTGGAGGAGATGGATCAATTAAGGGTGGATATGCACAGGTGGTAGCTTATGGTAGAGGCCCAGGATATAGAGATTATAGAGTTTCATATTGAGGTGGAGAGACAACGAAATGTGTGAGAGGAGGCTGAGTGATCCAGGGTGATAGGGGAGGTGCCTACAGATATGGCTACCTTGAGGGTAGAGGTAGAGCGATTATAGAAGGGTAGTGAGGATGTGAGAGGGTGGTTGGCCGAGGAGGTAGTGATGTGAGTGAAGTGTGAGTTTATTTTGTTGATGCATGGGATTCCACTCTCAAATTATAGCCAGGCGAGATCATGGTCTAGGTCATGATCATGAGTACTGACACATTCATAATAGAGTCATCAAAGTACAACTTTAGAGGCTCGGAGGGGTATGGGGATAGAGGTATATGATGTATTATAGGGAGTAGGTGGTGTTGCTAATTTGGAGAGGGTGTTATCTTCTACAGGAGTTTAGGTACCTAGGATAGGGGTGGAGTCTAGTAGGGCTGCAACAACACGTATGGTGGCACAGGATAGGGTGAGCCATGAGGGGAGTGGAGAGACTCCTAGTGATAGTTAGAATTGATGGTTGTGATAGTCTATGATTTTTGTAGCCTACGAGAATTTTGGATGATGGATAGTGGGTATGGTCCCATTTTGTAGCCTATAGGTATTTTTGATGGATTATATATATATACATATTTTGGTTGTTATATATACATGTGTTATGATTTTGATTTGAATGTGTTTGAATTTATTTTGCATAGATAGCATAGTATAATTTGTGAGTAAATGTATGATGAATGAATATATGTGTATGTGGTAATGTGTAGGAAAATGATTACACTATAGCATAGATATACTATAGAATGATATGAAGAAGTGTAGATTGGATGCAATTTGCTATGTGATGTAATGCAAGTGTGACAATGTATGTTAGAATTTTTGGTAGATGCATGTAACATAGATGTGATGATGCAATATCAATAAATGCATGTAGGATAAATGCAATGATGAAATGTTTGATAACTCTATGTAAGATAGATGCACTGATGCATGTATGGGAGGAATGAAATGCACAAAGGAAGCACTTGTATCATGGCATAGACCGATGTGAATGTGATCCATTCCATAATCTCAGGGATGTAGGATGGTATAAGGTATATGTAATAACTTTGACAATCATAGTTGTAGTAATCAAATCTCATACAAAAATTATGCAAGCATTGGTGATAACTCATAACTAATCTGAATGGTTCAAAGTCTATCATGGACTAGTGTGTGTAAATGAGTGAGGTTCATTTATCCATTTTGAGGGAGGTAGGATTAACCCATTGTAAACATAGCCAAACTAGCTAGCTCATCCACAAGTGCGCAGTGATCTGTACAAAAGAAGGTCGCTAATGTGACAGATGTGTCACCACTTGTAAGACTATTCCACTGGTAGGTAGGTGCTTAGGGCCTATAGCTAGCGATGGAAATCATCCCATGATGTTATGTTGAACCTAAGGACCAAAGGCGATGAAGCATAACATTGGTGATATCTGGAGGCTTTTCCTTTTGTTTTTTGCCCCTCGTTTATTGTTTGTATTTATTTTGTGGTGCTCTTTTTTTTTTTTTAATATGGGCATTGGCTTTTGTTTTCTACCCATTTGTCTGATTTTTGCTTATGCTTATCCCTTTGTTTATCCCTAGGTCATATGTTGACCATGCAAATGATAGGATGAGTAGGGGAAACCATTTGCTAGATGGTGATATCTATGCAAGGTGTTATCTTCCCTAGACTCAAAATTTGCTTAAGTGTGTAACCTATGTGAATGGTCCATGAGAGAAGTTGAACCAACCTGAAAGAACTATAAGGAGTGTATAAAACTTATCAGCTAGAGGTGACATTTGATTGAATAAACTATTGAATGGTCAAAACTAAACAAGGCACATGTATACGCCTTAATCCTAAAAAGGGGGAATGGACATCCAAGTGGTGATGCTAACAAGTGCGTATGTTATTCCTGTCGAAGGCACATTTTTTTTTTATTTTGGGGGAAGAATATACAAACATGAAATGAAATCATAATGAAATATGAATGGATATATGCAATGGATGTAATGTAACCGATGCAACTAGAAGAATGAAATATCTACAAGAGGAAGACCATGAAATGTAGCGAAGGAAGATTGAAAAGCCTATTTACAAATGAGTATATGGTGTGATGATGATGAAGGTGAGAAGTTGTGATAATGGTTGCCCCAGCATGTGGGGTGTGTGTAGTAGGAGAATAAGATGTAACTAGTGGGAATGCATGTGATAATGATAAAAAGAGGAAGAATTTGAAGGTGGAAACTACAGATGGAAGAAATAAGAAGAAATAAGAATTGGTAACCAACAAGATGAGGGGATTACCAGAGGAAAAGAGGGGTGAGAAGAAAGAAACTAGATCAACGTAGGTATGTAGCCACTCGAAGCATGACCATACAACTACGTGAGGAAGCAAGAAGAAGAAGAGAGAAGAAAGAAGAGGAGGATGAAAAGAAACTAATGATGGGTGAAGTGATGAGGGTCAGGTCATGAATGAGGAGGTGAGGTGATGATACTGCTAGGGCTTTGATGGTTTGTATAGTTTGACATGTGATGGATATAGCATGATGGAGCTATCATAGATTCATATGGTGGAAAAGTGTGAGGGATGATGTGACGGGGAGGACTCTAGAGTCGGTTGGATGAAATTGAGTACTCAGGTGATGGGGTGTGATCACTAGTCAACATGTTATGTACCAAGGTTTCAAATGTATGACACGTATCGATGTCATGCCCTAGATAATGATGGTATATATAAAATAGGTTCTCATGATAATTTCATGGTTTAGGATGTGATGGGTCAATAGGGTAGATTTTAGGTAACACAAGGAGGCCTTGGTGAAACATGTGATGAAACATATTAGATAATGGTATGGATGGGAGAGGCATGGGATAGATATAAGGCTCTCAAGGAGGGGTGCAGGAAGGAGATGGAGTGAGGTCAAATGGTGGAGGTGTGGGTCAAGAATATGATGCGGATTAGATCTGAGGATGAGGAATAGACCTAGAAGGAGGTGAGGATATATGGGCCATGGTGGACTGGTGAGTAGAGGTGTGGTAGTGACAATGACTTAGGTGTAGCTCGAGAGCATCGAGGTGAGAGAGGATATGTTGGATATCAAAATATGGGGGTGATGGGATTGGAGAAGGTGGAGAGCAGGACTCCAATGTATAAGGAGGAGTATGATATGGGTGTGAAGATGGATTTGTATGAGAGGATGAAGGGGGTGAGTGAAATGAATTTATAGATTGTGGGATTTGCTAAAATGGTAAGCCTCAAAGTGGGGAAGGTGGTGTCTGAAGGATGGGTGGTGCAGGAGATGGCTATGGGTAATGATGTATACAAGATGGAGGTACATGCATAGAAGTAGCTTGGGAGGCATGCAAATGAAGGGCTTGGGTATAGGGGGACATCCCGCTTAAAAGTGGGGGAGGTAAGCATGAAGGATGCATAAGATGAGGTGTGTATCCTCTATTGGGGGGCCAATAAACTCCTGATGGGTGATGAGTAGAATCAGATGGTGGATAAGGGTTCCTTGTATCATCAGATGGAGGGGGAGGAGACCCTTGTGTGCGAGAATGGGGGTTTTCCTCCTTTTCTATAAAGGAGGATAGGGAGACCTGACTATCTCCTGAGTGAGGTGAATAAGATGAGCCTCTATGGTAGGGTGAATGATGGCAGGGTGGAGTGTGGTGGTCCGAATGGGAGGATGGTGAGGACTATTAGATATGTACAGAGTTAGGTGGCCTGGCTAGGTCAACTAGTGTAATTGGGACTAGAGGTAGTGTGGGAGGATCCTACATAGTGATAGAGCGAGATGTTGATAGTGTGCACGTATGATCATGTATCTCTGCTGAAGATGTAGTGGTGGATGATGTGAACCCTGCAAAAAGAAATAGATACCAACAACATATAAATGACATAAAAAGCAAAGGTGCATCTATTGTGTAACAAATCAAATAAAGTAAATATCGTGTGTATGGTGATGTGCATAGTGAGTGATGTGTGTGTAGATAGCACTATGTACAATTTGTGGTGGTGAATACCTATGTGGGCTAAGCATTGAATGCACAAAGGTGAAGGATATTGATGGGTTTAGGTTCAATGAGACCTTCGAGATTAGCCAATCGATAGGCACCTAAACCAAATTTGTGTGTGACTATGAATGGGCCCAACCAGTTTGGGGTAAACTTATCTCATTGTTGGTGGGGTTGACTTGTGATTTGTTGGTTCTCTTTGAGAACTAGGTCACCAATTTGAAATTTGTATTGATGTACCTTACTATTGTAGGCACGATGAAGGTGGTCTTGATAGATGCGTGTGTGCTCGATGGCATGAATGTGGCATTCATCGAGGAGTGTTAGTTGATCGAGATGAGCTTGATGAGTAGTGTCATCATCAATAAATTATTTCATAGATACTCATAGGGAAGGTATCTCAAGTTCAAGGGGCATGATGGCTTCAGTACCATAGACTAATGAGAAAGGTGTTGCCCTAGTGGGAGTATGAATGCTCGTACAGTAGGCCCACAAAGCTAAGGGTATTTGATTATGCCAATCACGATGAGACTCTACTACTGTCTTATAAAGTATGGAGCAGATTGTTTTGTTGGTAGCTTCTACCTAGCCATTACCCTGTGGGTAGTATGGGGTAGAAAAACTATGATGAATGTTGAATTTGGTATAGAGGGCATGGACAATTTTATTTTTGAAATATTTCTCATTATCAAAGATGATTTGGGAGGGAATTCCAAAATGACATATGATATGGTCTATAATGAATACCACAATCTTGGCTCCCATGGTCTGGACAAGTGGGATGGCTTTGACCCACTTTGTAAAGTATTCTATGGTAGTGATGATAAATTTGTGATTGTTTGATGAAGTGGGTGTGATTTTTTCGATAAGGTCAAGGTCCCATTGAGAGAAAGGCCACATGGACTAAATAGGTTGGAGTACTTGAGATGGTAGATGTGTGAGGTTTGCATGTTGTTGGCACTTGACACAGTGCCTCACATACTCACAACAATCATGTTCCATCTTGGGCCAGTAATAGCCCATGCGAAGGATGCATTTTGTGATCGCCATGCCACTGAAGTGGCCACCACAAGTACCATCATGGGTTTCTTGTACAACCCACTGAGATTCATATGGTTCTAAGAAATGCAAGAGGATGCCATCATAACTACGATGATAGAGGATATCCCCCAACAATGTATAGTGAATCACCCTTTGTTTGAATGCTCGATGATGAGCATGTGGTAGATCACATGGTAGGAATCCTAACTTAATATAATCCTTAATTTGTGCAAACCAAGGATCGTGTGGTTCGGTATTGACTACATGAATGCCACCATCATCTATGGGAGGTATAGGTGATATGGCAGATTGAGTGAGGGTGTGAATGGATACACACATGGTGTCTGATAGGGATTTTTGGGGATTAATGATCCTAAGGAGGCCATTGTATTAAAAAAATGGTTTGATGATCACGAAGCGGCTTCGATAGCATACCACTCAAATTGGGAAAGAAGTTATTGTGCAATCCATTTGTATTGTTGGAGAACTAGACAATGACATTGCCAAATCTCTTGCACTTGGTTTACTACCAAGAGGGAATTGCCTATGATGTGAAGGCATCTAATGTGCATGGAGTGGGCCTATTTTAATCTGAGGATTAAGGCTTCATATTCTGCATTATTGTTTGTGCAAGGGAAGTCTAATTTGAATGAAAAGGGGAGTGGTTCCCCTTTGGGTGTGAAGAAAACAATGCCTACACCCCCAGCGTGAGTGCATCGGGAGCCATCAAAGAATAGAGTCAGATCGATCGATGTTTTTGGCTCGACATACTCTTCAGCTTCTGTAATGTGAAATATGGAATCATTAGGAAGTTGAATAAGGAGAGGCTGATCATCTGGAAATGGAGCCTCTGCAAGTTGGTCTACGATGACCTATCCTTTTATGGATTTTTGTGAAATGAACTCTAGATCAAATTCAGTTAGAAGCATAATCCATTTTTTTGTACGAGAGTTGTGGTAACTTTTGTTCATCATATATCGAAGTGGATTGTCTCGAGCGATGATGAAAGTAGTGTGGTTTAGCATGTAATGGCGAAGTTTTTGTGTGGCAAATACTACAGCTAGGCATAGTTTTTCCATGTACCCATAATGAATTTCGTAGCTGACTAGCATACGACTTATATAATATATAGCTTGCTCTTTGTTGAGTGCATTATTTTGGGCTAATAATGTGCCTAGTGCAAAATCTATGGCTGAGATGTATAGGGTAAGCGGTAGTTATGGGTGTGGGGGAGACATAACTGGTGGAGAAGTGAGGTAGGCTTTGATAGAATCAAAGGCTTGTTGATAGTTGTCATCCCATTTGAAAGTGACTCCCTTTTGTAAGAGATGATTGAATGGTTTGCATTTGTCTGATAGTTGTGCGATAAAGTGATGAATGGAAGTGATTTTGCCCTGGAGACTATGCAATTGCTTTAGGTTGGTAGGTGGGGGCATCTCGATGATGGCCTTTACTTTGTTAGGGTCTACTTCGATGCCACATTGAGAGACAATGAACCCTAGGATCTTGCCTAAAGTAACACCAAAGACACACTTCTTTGGGTTAAGGTGCACATTATGTTCTAGTAAACGGTCAAAGATCTTATGGAGATCATCTAAATGTTGTGAGCATTCCTTGGACTTTGTGATGAGGTCATCAACATAATCTTCCATAATTTTATGCATGTAATCATGAAATATGTAAGTCATTGCACGTTGGTAGGTTGCCCCAACATTTTTAAGGCCAAAGGGCATGACCTTGTAGCAAAAATTCCCCAGGGGGTTGTGAATGAAGTTTTGTGCTGATCAGTGGGGTTGATTTTGATTTGGTTGTAGCTAGAGAATCCATCCATAAGGGAGATCATCTCATGGCCTACGATGGAATCGACTAGCGAGTCGATGTTAGGTAAAGGGAATTTGTCCTTGGGATAAGCTTTGTTTAAATCATGGAAGTTAGTGCAGACGCGGACCTCACCGAAAGGTTTTGGCACTGGAACCATGTTGGACACCCATTCAAGATAATCTATGGGTACAATAAAATCTACGTCCAGGAGCTTTTGGAGCTCATATTTTACTACTAACGCAACTGTTGGGTGCATGCATCATAATTTTTGTTTGATAGGCTTGGCATCTTTGTCCAATGTGAGATTGTGGACAACAAGGGTGGGATCGAGGCCTGGCATATCCTTGTAAGACCACGTGAAGACTTTGATATACTTTTTGAGGAAAGTGGTGAATAAAATGCACTCTTTAGGTGAAAGGCTAGTAGCTAGTTTGACAATGTGAGGGTTTTTGGGATCATCACCGATGTCTACATCAATGGTTTCCTCGATTAGCATGTGGGAACCATCACGAAGTTGTTCTAGAATTGGAATAAGGTGGAGGTCATCGATGGCCTCTAGAATATCATATTCATCATCTATGTAGATGTCTGTGTGGTGAACGCATGGAATGTGAGGTGGTGTAGAAGGTGAAGGAGCATTAGCGATACGTAGGACATGGGGTGAAAGTAGAAAATCCTGGGGTGATGGTATAGGTGAGATGTGTATGAGATCAAAAAAATTTGGATTTGGTGTGTCATCACGAATTTTTTGATGTGTATACCAAAGTGGGGAGAAGAGATCCACATCGACCATGTTAACCGATGTCGTGGGGGATGTGGGTGGTGAAGAGTCTGATGATGAAGACTCAATAACCTATGAACATCGTAGGAGGCTCAATGGAGGGTGCAGGACAATAGGTGGAGAATGTGGTCGAGTAATGGAGCGATGGAGTTGTCGATGTATAGGTGGGAATGTGGCCAAATGTGTTGGTGATGATGGGGGAGATGCCATGTCATGCTCTAGATAATGAGCGTTTAGAGATAAGGGCAAATTGGCTTGTTAACTCATCAACACAACATGATGATGTAGTGTCAGAGAAAGGGGTCTCTTGAAATAAATCACATGGAACCATGATGGTAGAATGAGGAGATTGGTTATCTTCTAAAATATCCATATCGATATATTCTTCCAAGGTGTGTGTAGGAAGTGGGGAAGGGTGTAGAGAGAGAACCTGAAGTTCATCCTCAAGTGTGTGAATGGTGGTAGGGTGATAGCCTAGGCCAGATTTGTTAGTAGGTAATTGCACATGTGGATTTATGGGTGTACATAACCCTTGTTCATAATGGCCTAACCCAAATCCATGCCAATGGAAACACCGAAGGTAGTGTAAGGTGAAATGGGGGTTAGCCATGTGATCCAATGTACCACAAAAACTAGATTGTGGTGGTGGAGGGACTACAGGTGGGAGTGAGGAATCGACTCTTGCATATACAAAGTTAGTTTGGTTATCAAGAGGCCCTAATTGTATGATAGTTTTGATAGTCAAAACTAAGGCTGAAGGGTGACCAAAGTCATACGTGGACTGGACTATAGGTGGGCATATGTAGGCATCATGCACATTGTAGTCACCTAGACCTAAGTTCATCATAAATATAGAAATGTGGGGTAATGTACAATGTGGTGAATGGGGTGGTAAATCTAAATTGAAATATGAGGATGCGATATAAGAATCCCTTATGGTAGTAGTAGAGGGGTGTAACAACTAATCATCAAGGTGAGAAGCTCGCTTCTCCCACTCATGGCATTCAGCTACCATAGCTAGGATGGAGTGATCTACATGTGGAAATTGTGGAGGAGGAGTGGGCATCGGTGTTGGACTGCAAGGAGATGTGAATGACCTAGGTCATGGGTAGAAAGGAAGGGGAGGTGTTTGAGGTGTGGGAAGGAGAGGAGGTTCCATAGAGGAATATGGGTGAGATGGAGTGGTAGGTCACGATGCAAGTAATGAGGATGGTCTTGACGCCATAGGTGGATTTGTGGAATATGATGGTTGAGAAGATGGTGGTGGCCACAAGGAAGGTGGTGAAAATGGTATGGTAGTAGGGTTAGGTACTATTATTGGTGAGAAAAAATTATCTTTCAAATAGTATATATTTGTAGTACAGGGGAATGAATCCTTTTGTACCTTATTTAGTTTAGTGGGGGATGTTTGTGCATTTTAATTTCAGCCAAACCAAATAAACTAAGTGTAAAAAACTAAATAAATAAATTACAACCTAAAATGCTAGAAATGAAATGCTAAAAATAAAGTACAAAAAATTAAATGTGCAAAAAATGAAACACACAACTAAATTAAATAAAGTAGGAAATAGAGAAGTAAATCTAATCTAATGAAAACAAATAACAAAAATAGGGGAGGGCTACTGTAGGGAGTGGACCCAAGCTCTCATATATACTTCGCCCGACTAATTACGTAGAGATTTATTTAAGCAAGTAAGAGGAATTGCACTCATAATAAATTATACAAAAATAATATTAAATAAAATCTATGTAAATTGATTGTCCCCCTCATTCATCTAGCTTACGTCTTTATATAAAGTGCAGCCAGATCTCATTACAATAACAAATCAATCTATTTTAATCACATAACATGATTAGTTACAATTGGTTTCTACATAGATTTTATTCTACTATTTTAAAGTATGTCCGTTCACTAGAAGGATAAATATAAAAATCCTTAGGTGTACATAACAAACAAATTCTAAATTAATGCATCCTAAAAATAATGCTTTAAGAGCTTTACAAGGTCAACCGACCAATCGGTTGATAATAAGTGTCTTATTCTATTTTTAAAAAAGTGCATAGTTAAAAATTTTCTCCTTTGTCTTCACATGCAACAACCTACTTAGCCCATTGGTCAACCAGTCAAAGCTGGCTTGATCATATTAAGCATCTCCAATGTATGGCAGTAAGGCGCCAGTAGGGAACCTACTTGAGTAAGGCACCTATTGACTTGGTCAGAGTAAGGTACCTACTTGAGTAAGGTACCTGCTTGAGTAAGGCACCTATTGACTTGGTCATAGTAAGGCACCTACTTGAGTAAGGTGCCTACTTGAGTAAGATGCCTGCTTGAGTAAGGCACTTGTTTGAGTAAGGTGCATGCCTGAAGAGTAAGGCACCTACCTAAAAAGTAAGGTGTCTTACTAAAGAGTAATATGCATATTTGTGCATCAAGGTGCCTTCTTGCACATTATCCGATCCAAGTGGGGTGTAGACTAGCAAACACCATATTAGTAGCAAAAACTGTATTTATACACAGTCTCCACTAAAAACACTAGTCAAACATAATACTCAATTTTATATCAATTATATGCATAAGTTATATAAAAATACATTTCTAATGCTAATTAAACTAGTAATGATGCCTCTTAAAAGTGTATATAAAATGAGCATTTTTGGTGCTCATTAGCGATGGCTAGTGCTAGTGGTGCGAATATCAAGGTGTGTTCATGATGAAAATTATGGTAATGAAATGGATGTGGAAGATTATATCAATGCTTCGATAGATTGATGAGAGGACACAGGAAAGAGTTTTGTGGAAGATGATGAAGGGACCGGTCAAAGGTCTACAATGTTGTAGAATTTGAAGGGGTCCCTGTGAGCAGGAACATAGTGGTCAAGTCCATCGTGGATGTATTTGAGGTAATGGTGTAATTTTTAAGGGATACACTGCATGTCCGTGATTCATGGATGACCAAGCAGGATATCATACTAAATTTCACCTTGAATTATGTGGAAGAGGGGATAGGAATAGTGTGGATACCCACTTTAATGGATAGGATAATGGATCCTAATGTGGGTCACATTGAACCATAAAATACATGTAGATCGAGCAATAAGATGGTAAAATGAGTTGGTAGGATATGTAGATGATGTAAAGATGCTATGGAAATAATACTGATAGAGGAACTTGTATCAATGAGGACACACTTGTATGGGATGCCATTGATGGTTTCTTGGATATGCAAATGGGGATCCACTCCTCCTATGAGTCTGTGATCTCATGATCATGAAAATTGATAGAAGGCTGAAGGCAGCATGGGATGTTTCCTATGAATTTCATGAAGGTGTTCATATCGTGAGTCTTAAGATCAATAGAATGTAGGATGTCACTCAACATCTCATGATGGGTTTGGTACTGCTATAGAAGATCATAGATGCACAACTAGGTAGGATTTTTATGTAACTAGTGGGTAAGGCTACCATGGAATGTGATGATATTTTGTGGCAGAGGAGGTGTAGTGTTAGAAGTCATAGGAGATGGTGGAGATGTAAATGGTATCAATGGGAAAATGATAGGTTCATTTTGGTGTGAGGGATACCATTGATTTCATATGGTAAGGTTAATCATACCCACTACACTGCATGAAGAGGGGTTATATTGGACACTATTTACCAACCTAGGTGGCCCTGCAGGGTTAGGTGCAGTTCTTTGGGGGTTAGTCCCCCTGTTATCAGGTAATGGATTTTTGAAGATCCCTAAATTTTTATTTTGTGAGGCAAAAGGTTTTGAGACCTAGATGGTACCCCCATCGATAATATCTTGGACATAACTATGAAAAGAGCAACAAGAATTGATATTATGGTCATGATTTCAGCGATATGGATAGAAAGCTTACTCGATATATCCTTGAGGCTTGGGTAGGTTTGGATCAAGTGGTTAGATTTTAGGTAGGATGATATGACCTAGATCATATAACCTATGGAAGAGTGTTGGTAAAGGTTCATAGAATGGTGTAAGATTGTGTTGTGGAGCCTATGGTCGTAGGCTGTGAGGTTGCTTAGACCTAGGAGGGAGAGTTGCATTGGTATAAAATATTTGTTTTGGTGGAGGAGGAGATCGTGGGACTAATTAGGGTGCTAAGGCAACAAATGCCATTTGGTCACCTTGTGGCGGTCTAAGAAAAGGTTGATTAGATGTATTTCTATTGAAACATAAATTGGAGTTGTAGGATGGTTTTTGTCTCAACTTGATCTTACCTAATTGGACCTTAATGTCCTAAATGATTTTAGATTGGGCAATTTATTATTAAAAGGTACAAAATTTATGAAGCTATAAGGAGGTGGAGATGTGTTTATGACAACTCTTGGAAAAGAGTGTCACTAACTCAAAAGTGGGGAGACTATGGGTGAGGTCATGTATGATTGATCTCCATCGTGAAACAAACTCGATAACAGGTTCGTTGTTAGCCTATTGTAGGGTGTAGACATCTAAAATTTAGTTTTATTTTTTATGTTTATGGATAAATAATCTAGGAATTATTTGGCCAACTATTCAAAGTTATACAAGCTACGGTGTAGGATCATGTTGTACTAGTCAAGGATTTATCCTCCAAGTGAAAGGGAGAAGGTACATAACATGAGGGGATTGCTACTATGAAGCTAGTATCAAGCTACATGATAGTTACTCACATGTTCTTGAGGATATTCATTACCCTTCTATTTATTAAACTTTGGGATCTCAAAGTGATAAGGATAAGGTAGGATAGGAACTGATAGATGGATTGGCTCATTATAGATATCATCATAGGTTGTTTTTTGTGGTCCATAACTAGTTATGTGAAGGTTTACCATCCTCACTTCATCCTACAAAAGCTGAAGTTTAGGTTCTAGGGGTGTGGCAGACTATGCTAAGGTGAGTGAAGCCTGAGAGTATGGAAAATATTGGAGTTGTTCTTCCTAGTATTAAGGGTGGAAGTATTGCAAATGATTATGGTGAGGTGGCTATTGAGCGATGTATGATGTCATGGCCAATGGAACACTAGGCTATGAAATGGGTATTTGTTGAGGGTAATAGTATTATGGCTATATGATGTACAATTGTGGCATGGTTATATTCTATAAATGAGCCTATTGTAATGGTTAGGTCATAGGAGGTGATGATCAAGAAGGGGGAGGTATAAAGAATGTAGTCCTAGTAGACAATGGTGGAGGTATCAGGATTGACAGTGCAAGATATGGGCAAGATGAGGTGTCAACATATGGTACCAGCATCTATCCTGAGGTATAATATGTAGGAAAAATAAATTGAGTGGAGTATCTTGGGGGAGTAGGGGTATAGGCTATAGGTCTTTGTCCATAGGTGGAAAGAGTACCAGCAGTCAGGACTTGATAATAAGGAGGAGGGGGTAATCTGAATGTGGATGTAGATGAATGTGGAATGGAAGATTGGGTAGCATACCCTCCAATCACCTGAGATGTAGATGGGAAGGATGAGGAGAAATGAGGATAAGCTTCCAAGGGAGGAGCTTGGTAAGGTGGAGTGATGAATTTTTTCACTCCAAATTGGATGTGGGTGATTGGTTGATGTTGTTGGTATTGCATTGGTTACTTTTGAGGAGGTGGTTGGGACATGTCCTCAAAGTATGGTAAAATGGTTGTTGAGAAGAATATGGTTGTGACTCTTGGGAAGAGTGTGGGTGTGATGGTGGAGGTGGTGCTTGCTACTATTGCAAGGGGGGTTGTTGTGGTGTAGATTGAAATGATGGCATTTGGGTGCTTGGTGTGGAATAGGAGGGATTTGGGTGAAATATGTGACCTCAGGGTGAGTACGGTTTAATAAAGAGGAGTCCTTATCAAAAATATATTGAGATAGACTCTAAAAAAAGGTGCGTGAAGGTAGGATACATAGATGGGATCTCCTCATCTATGGTGAATAAAGGAGGGGGATGTCCTGGAGTAGTATAGATCACATGGTCATAGAATGTGGAATGTGGATTAGGCAATGAGGAAGGGAAAATAAGTGAATGGTCTTCTTCAAATGAAGTGGCAAGGGCTTCACTTGAAGTGTATGTCTCACCTTGAGACATCATGTGTGTAACATGGATCAAATATTGTGAGAAGATTTGATGTACATGTGGATTCCCCCTTCGTGAGTGAAGGAGGGGGGTATATTGACTAGAAGTGGTACTAGAAGCCTCCTTTATATGACGTGCTTACTCGCACGCTTGACTACAAGTAATAATAGGCATGATGGCGTATATCATGTCGTGAAGCTTTAGAACTGCACAAAGACTAAAATATGAGGCCTTGGATGTGATGTGTAAAGGGGTTTTGAAGAAACCCTATGAATTTTGGACTCAAATTGTAACTAAGACAAAATAAAAGAAGTAACATACTATATATATCTCAATAATAAAGTTTTTTATGGTTAAATATGCTAAAACAAGTTTGTGATCATGCAAACAGCGTGAAACTAGAGTCAGTTCTAAATGCAAAAAATAAAGTGTTTTGTTTGTTTGAGTGTGTTTTGATACTAAAAATATACTTCCTAGATAATATCATATGTAGTGGGGTGAATACTCTAGAAAATTGGGAGTGTTGTCAATACAGAACCTTCTACAACACCCAAAGATGCATAGAATAGAACCATATCATGACATGCAAATGGTGACCTATATGGAAGGTGTAGTAAAATGATAACCTATGGGGAGAGATCTCAAAGTGCTGAAATGAGCTTATTGTATCCTCTCACAAGAAGAGGTGGTACAGTCTGAGACCTACCACCAGCATACCCATGATTTCACTTCACCCTCAGGTGGGCTTAATCAATAATTATAGTTATCGTGTTCACAAATTATGTAAACCTTGTGAATGAAGGCATATAATATTGTCCCACTCTAAAGGCTCCTTTTGATGAATTTTGAAAGACCAATCTCAAAAGTGGGGGACTTTCTGGTGATGAAGTCTAGAAACCCACTCCTATGGGGCTACTAGGTGTTTAATGGGGTGAGCTGGTGGAGGGTGAAACTCCTACATCACAAGTATCGAGTGATGGATTGGGGATGAAATCCAATCTCACCAATTGTATGTACCACGTGATTGTGTGGGTTTTTTTTGTCTAACAATGATGTAAAAATCATTAAATTTAAATAAGTGCCTTTTTGAAATGAAAATCTATCCCTAGATGCAATTTTTGGAAGAAAAAATTAGATTTAAAATGCGTTTTGAAAGCAAAGCTAGTCCTATGTGCCTTTTTGAAAATAAGCTAGGATCTATGCTATGAAGTATGTAATCAAGCAATGTGAAGCATGTGATAAGAGGGATTTTGGAACCCTAATATTGCAATATGAAAGAAGTTTGAAAGAAATTGTGCAAAAGTAAATTGAAATTCTATGTTAGAATATGGGAAATAAATGGAAAGCCTAATCTAATGATATGAAAATAAATATGCAAATTACCCAGGGGATTTGTGAAAGAGATGTAAAAATTTCTAATCTAAATACATGAGGAAATAACATGCAAGTTACCTAGAGGATTTGTGAAAGAGAGAAAATTTTTAATCTAAGTGATTTGAAAGAAACTTGAAAGTTACCCGGGGGATTTGTAAAAGATATTTTAAAAAATCCTAATCTAATGACATGAAAGAGATCTAAAATTTACCCAAGGGATTTGTAAAAGATATTTAAAAACTCCTAATCTAATGACATACAAGAAATCTAAAATTTGAAATGCGCTTTGGAATCGAATTAATGAAATGATACAAAAGGAAAAAGAAATATCTATTTAAAATGTGATTTGAGCAAGGAAATAAACATGATTTTGAAAAGATAAATGAACTGAAATTTCTGATTTAACTTAGGTTTTTGGAAAGAAATTTGAACAATATAGCTATTGCAAGAAAAAGGGCTTTGAAAAATTGCAATTCACAAAAATAATGGGTATAATCAAAAGCCTATTTTAATATTCAAAGCAAAGAGGAATGTAATTTTGATTTACACACAAAAAGAGAAATATGTAGCACTAAACTAAATATTCTCAGCATGATGAATGCATTAAAATAAGAAATTCACCGAATGACATGATGCATTTACTAGTGACATTTTCCTTGCAACAAAAAATGACAAAACAGAGAGGATAAAAGGGGAATACCTGATTCCTTTTGCTCTAGATGGATTGTTATATCTTTTTGCTATTGACCTCTACAATTTTGAGTGTTTTGGGGACCGTTATGCTCAATTCATGGGGTGATGAGTGAATTGGATCTAGATTCATGGGGTAGGGGTGAATCAAATATAGTAGCTTGAAAATCCTATTATAATGACTTGAGGGGGTTGTCAGGGTTTTAAGGGTCTTTGCGATGTTTGGATATGGTACCTGCAATAAAATAAAAATAGAGAAATGTGTTATATTCCTAATAAAAAATAGTCTAGCACAACTCTTTGTGGGGGTCCCACCGGGTGTGCCATAATGAAACGTACAAAAGTAGCCATTTGATCAAGCATAAAACAAAACATGTAAATGCTCAAAATATTGTTCTTTATTCATTAAAATGAGTCCATGGATTACAAATAGGATTTGTCCCAAATCCTTTTTATGAATATCAAATAAACTGATAGCTCCTTTTGATATTCCTTAATGTAGGTGGGCTTCATGTATATGTGGGCCACCGATAGTGTTGATGTGGATGTTTTTTCACTTGTTTTATGACCTAAAAAAGAGGATTAGTGTGTTTTGGGGCTTGCCTTGGTCAAGTACCATGTTGATAAAATACAATGAAAAACTAAAGGAAAATTATGCTAAAATGCGATAAAAATTGCATAGAACATCATAAAAACATGAAATAAAGTATACCTAAAATATTTGATGAGAAAACCTTTTGTAGGGTCAACTCACAGGCTAGGGGGGAAAATTGGAAGTTGGATTTATGGGGCAAGGGGTGAATTGAGTTGCAGGTACTTTCTATTGGAGATCCTTGTCTGGATGGGCTCCTGAGATGGTGTTGTATTGTCTGAACAGTTCAGATATGTTATATTGCACTTCTTGAAGATTCCTACATAGTTTCTATAGTAACTAAAAGGGGATATAGTCTTAATTAAGGAATTGGTCCTCTATTTATAGAATAAACCAAGGTGTAGGGGGTGTGCTTAGGTGTACTAAATCCTAAGGTCAAGTCCTAAGGTGGTTAGGTTAGATTTCGTGAGGTGTCATGCATAGTCACCCTTTCACATACCCTGAGGTAAGTATCCTATCCTTGCGCATGTGTGAGGAATAATTAGGTCAAATAGGGTTGGTTGGTCCCTAGGTTAGATGAGGGTTGAGTTAGGGTTTCCTAGGAAATATCCTAACTAATTTAGTGCACACAATTGTGAGGGAATAATTTGGACTAATTTGGGTTTAGAATCCTAATTAACCTTTTTAATGAAAAAGTGCACTTAAGTGAAAAGTGACTTTCAAATTAGAAATTCAATTAACTTAATTAGGACTTTTAGGAACTAATAGTCCCATGGGATCCTAATTAGGTCTAGTAAGGGCTTAAGTTTTCTTAGGGGATAGATAAATGACCTCCTAATAAATGGAAGGCAGTTATGATATGAATTATGTAGTTTAGTAGGGTTTCATACCTATAGGCCAATGAGATGGCCTATGTAGGTCTACGAAAGTCTATGATGGCCTACAATGATCTAGAGTGGTCTATGCTAGTCTAGAGTGGTCTACAGTAATTTAGAATAGTATACAATGGTCCACGATGGTCTACATTGGTCTACAATAGCCTAGAGGGGTCTAGGATGGTCTATGCAAACCTACAAGTGTTCGGATAGATCTAAAAGTACATAGAGGTAGACATGTGTGACTTTTGGGTGTCTACAATTTGGATGAGTGATGTATTGAAAAAATTAAAAAAATATAGTAAATTAAAGCAATATTATAAAGAGATAATGGAAAAAACCTCAAAATTGGTATCCTTGGAGAACCCCTTACCTCAGTAAAGTCCAAGAACCTTGAGAATGAACCAATCAAAGAATAAACCAAACTCATAATAAGGTGAACACCAATTGAAATATCATCACATTATATTATTTTCCATGCAATGTGGGACATAATCTTATGCAATATGCTACAACAATAAAGCATTCCCAAATTACCTAGTATGATCAATAATGATAGAGTCAATAGGTTGTTACCTTGGAACAAATAATACCTATAGTAAGTCAACCTACATAATAGCAACATATACCATAATAATTAGTCCATGTCTTGCCAAATATGAATAATGCAATCATTGCCAATGTTTAGCATTTTTGAATATATGAAGAGGCCACATTTAAATATGATGGTATTTATGTTAACCAATAAAGGATTGGGACTAGGGTCAAGATAAAAATACCTAAGTAGTAACCCACAACCCAAAAAGATGTTAATACAAATAATGGAATAATAGTACTTAGGAGAGGAATTCCACCACTATACTTGAAGGATAAAGGGTAAATAGTTGCAAAATAAAAGACATAAAATAAAAATGATAATACTAAGAATAATGCTGTTGATAAGGCCCAAGTGCAAATGAAAATTAATAAGGTTAAATAAGAAACCAAGGGAAAGGAGCCTACAATTAAAAGGAGAAATGTATAAGGAAAAGATAATTTCATATATAGTAGGAGTGATAAGGAAATGTATCAACTCTAAAAATAAGCAAAGAAATGTATAAAATACTCCTCTCTCATCAATTAAGGGCATGCAACAACTATGAAATAATATCAAAATTTTACTACATGTAGTGAGAGTGGTTCTATTGAATTCAAATTTAACATCACTATGGAGATGAAAAAGTCTCATTCTAAAATATGTTGAAGGTGCTAACTCTACCATATCAATTAGATTTGCTTGATGAGGCCATAACAAAGCAAGAAAAAAGTTATGTAAAAAATAAGCAACTAAAGCCTCCTCAAACTAGTATAGTCAAACATCAAAACTTGATAGCAAACTACTCAAATGATATATAGGTTAATACAATTTATATGCTTAAGGTCCAAAGTCCTAAAGAACTAAATATACCCTTATATTATGTGACCCTACATATTGAAAAATATTTTTTTAGTAGTTATATAGTTGACTCAAAGGTAGATGTGATATTGATGCCAAAAGTAGTCTATGAATAAATGAGTTTATTGTAACACCCCAAAAAATAACCCAAACCGAGAGAGAGATTTATTTTTAAAAACTCAACAAGGTTCATAGGAGTATCCATGGAATACATATATTGACTAGACATACCCACATTTTGAGTCTATGATGTTGTAGATGTCTCTCGAGTGGATAGGAGAGGCCAAGATGTTGTAGGTACTAGGGTTTTCCTCATATACCTCCATGGCATGAAGGATACTTTTAAAAGGTCACCTCACATTATTGGAATTCTCCATAAATGCATACTTATTGACCTTAGCATTAGGATTATCCCTTCTTAGCCCTTAGAGAGGGGAGATGCCAATTCCTTCCACCAGCCATAAGTCAGTCTACGTTGGGTCCTTTGGACATAATGCCTTGGTCTAGTTTAATTGCACCTCCATAGAGACCCCTTAAAATTCATGCTTTTCTTCCTCATATTAATTTTGAGTGTCTAAGCATAAATCACTCCATGTGATTGTCTTCTCATGGACACAAGAAACTAGGTGTTGCTACCTCACAACAACACTAGTTGATAAGGAGAGTTTTAGACAAGTTTACCTTTAGATACCATACCAAAGAAACCATCAAGCCTAAATATTGAACTCTCTCTCTCTCTACAAGAATTAAAAAAAAGAGCAACTTCTAGAATAAAATAAAAATACCATCTTACCTTAAACTTACAAATAAATAAAATAAAAACTTTAAATCAAAGCATTAGTTCCAATCAATAATCAACATGGCACCATGTAATAATTCAATTAAAGGTTTATATTTATACATATGAATAGTCTTTACTTCTATTACAATAAATCCTCTTTCACCAAGAGTGATTTCCAACTTAATCCTTCATAGGATTCCAAGAATAATTGAAGAATCAACTAGCATGATCTAACATCTTCTTCCCTTGACCTCCATAGTAGATTGATAGGAAGGTGGGGATCAAAATAGCTCATATGTAGGTATGAATGTATTTCTATATGATTTATTGCATAAAAACCATAAGCAAAGAAGCCCATATTTCTTTCCAAAATATTTTACATAAATATTTTAAAACATCTTCTAATTCCCATGTCGTGCACTTCTATATGAATCAATTCAATACAACAAACACATGCATAAGAAGCCCATACTTCTTTCCAAAAATATTTTCCACAAATATTTTAAACACCTTTTAATTCCCAATCCATGCATTTCTATATGAATCAATTCAATACAACAAACACATGCATAAGAAGCCCATACTTATTTCCAAATATTCTCCACAATATTTCAAATTCAAAGGATAAGTAAACCCTCTAAATATTGTCTTCCACTAGTGCAACATTAGTTTTTCTTCAAAATATTATCAACAATCTAAAGAATGTAACACTAAATATTTTATCCGTGAAAATCATCATTAGCATAATAACCAATATTGAAAGGTTAAATCCATTAAAACAAACCAACTTAGATAAATTTGATGAGTAATCTATTCAAAATTGTCATTGGATCAATTCCCAAACTAAATATTAGATCGATTAAATCCAACATTAGATTAATACCAAATCTAAGTTTTCATTAAATTAATCTAACATTAGATTAATTGCAAAACCAAGGATTTAAATTAATCCATCATTAGGTTAATTGTAAGTAACTAAATTAATCCAAAACTAAAGTTATCATTAGATTAATTGTAAATCTAAAAATTAATTTAATAATAATATTTCATTAGATTAATTGCAAAACTAAATATTATTTTAGTCCACCATCAAGTTAATTCCAAAAATCGAAAATTGCATTAAATTTAAGTAAAAATCAAAGATTGCATTAAATTAATCTATCATTAGATTAATTCCAAATCAAAGGATTAATTCAAATAAATCCAAAACTAAGATTTAATAAAAAATTAAATATTAAAAACGTTAATCTAGCACTAATGAAAAAGGGATAGGAATTATAAATATAACATTAGCTTCAACGTAGCCTAAAATATTCAATTAAAACTAACCCTAAGCTTACGCTACAAATGTAAATCAAGCTATGCCATGCACCAAAGCATTTCCTACACAAATCCCACTTAAGAAAAAGACTTGGAGGGTGCCTTTGCATAGGAGACTCAGGCATCCAAAGAACACAACAAGATGCTTAATAGACCAATAGGGTTTCAAAACCATGCCAAGCAAAGGTAACAATATAGGGCTAGTCAAAAAATACAAGTGAAAAAATGTTATGCATTCAAACCAAGAACTACCCCTTCACTACGCTCTCTCCTACCACATAAGGAGAATAAATTCTAAGTGGGCAAATATTGAGTGCAAAAACCCAAGGTACAATAAACTCAAAACTCAAGCATAGGGATAAGCCATCACACTATTTACCAAGAGATAGAGGAATACAAGAGCATCAATAGGCAACATAGGCCAACTAACAACACAACAAACCAATAATAAAGCTAACTAACAAGTTAACGAATGTTATGGATGTTACCTATAACCATAGCATAGTGATGTTTATTGCTTTCACTCTTTCATCATTTGCCACCTTGTGTTGAAAAACGTTGTTTAGTTCTATCCTTTTGATCCTCCTTGCTCCTGATCCCTTCATTTTCCCAGCTAAAAACACATTAGCTTCCTTTTAAAGGCAATGGGAAAAAGAGAAAGACCAAGCACCTTCATGCCTGGAGCTACAGAGTAACTCCAAGAGCATTTCCAATGCCCATAACCATCCTCAATCAAGTGCTACTCACATAGCATGAAGGGTAACATTGAGCATCTTATTAAATTCAAGGTGGCTCCACCAACACTAAGAAAAGTAATAAAAACCAAAAGAATAAGACAACCTCAATGTGGTAAAATAATAGACCAAAGTCCACCTTTAATCTATAAATATTAGCATTAAAATTAACTCCAACAAAATAATAAAGGAATCATTCCAAAAACATCATGCCACAATAAATGTAAGGTATTTCCTTGATGTTCCACACCATTATTTTATCCCTAAGTGGAAAGCCTCTTCATTTAAGATAGACTAAGCTATCACCAACTCATCTTAAGGAGACTCATTACAAGCAACTTCCTAGTCCAATGGCGTGATCATGAGTTATAAGAAAAATGTGATGCACCTACATGAAGGGTATCTATCCATGTTACCCTTAGTTGTTTGATGAACAAGTCATAATCATCATTTCCACTTTAATATAGTGTTTCATTCCTCATGGCCAATTCTCTTGTCCACCCATGAGAGCACACGATCCTACAACCATGTAGAGCATCAATAGTACCATAATCTTATGTGAAATAGACACAACAATAGAATCATATACTCATCAAAATCAATAAAGCTAAGCATTAAAAATCATCTATCAATACATAGTATGTATTATATAGCAAGTCCTACCAAGGTGGGTCATGACATACTACCCCCCTTGGACTAAACATAGTCCTTTGTCTTTCCTAAAAAACATTACATTTTATCTTTATTAAAATAATTAATAAAAATGTATTTTCATTTCATCCACTTTTTCCCAAGTGGTATTTTCTTAGAATATTGGTCCCATTGGACCCTGCATTATCTATAGTTCATTTCCTCATCACTTTGGAATGAAACTCTAGAATCTTCACTAACCTCATCTCAATGACTGATGAATCTATCACCTACAATTTTGAGACATTCCACACATGATTAGGACTAGAAATATAATTCCTAAGTAGGGATATGTTGAAAGAGTCATGTATATTTGATAATTTGGGTGGTAAGGCAAGTTTTTAAGCCATAAAAATGATCTTATTAGAGATTTTAAAGAGCCCAAAAAAATGATGATCCAACTTAGAGAACTTGATAGTGCTCTTCATGGGTTTAACTCTTAGGAAAACTTTGTCCCCTATAGAGAATTCTATAGGTGACCACTTCAAATCAATGTAACTCTACTGATGATCGATGGCTTCCTTAAGCCTTTATCTAATCATCCTAAGTTGCTCCTCCATATATTTTATTATGGATGACCTAATGGAAACCCAATCCTCTAGGTTATACCAAGATAGATAATTTATGAACCTCCTGCCATACAAGGCTTAAAATGGGACCATTTTCAATGAAGCATGGTATACATTGTTATATGCAAACTCAAGATGCAAAAAGTCTTCCTATCGAGACTCTTGTTCCATGCAATACATGTGAAGCATATCTTCCAATATTTGCTTTCCCCTTTCTATTTATACATCAATTTCTAGATGATATGCAAAGCTAATATCCAACTTCATGCCAACCACATGATGAAGGGCTTGTCAAAACTCAGAAGTAAATATGAAGTCCCTATCTAAAATGATTATCTTAGGGAACCCATGCAACCTAAAAATATTTTGCAAATATAATGACCGCTATCAAGGCATTGTCCTTGGTGTTCCCTAGAATAGAATGAGCAACCTTGGTCAATCTATCAACCACTACTAGGATTGTATCATGTTAGAACCTAGTCTTAGGTAAACCCACTATGAATTCCATAGATATCACTTGCCATTTTTGTATTGGTATGTCATGTGGGTATAATTGTCCTGTTATATGTCTATTCTCAACTTTTACTTTATAGAATTATAGACAACGAGCTATAAAATCAATGATATTTTTCTTCATACTTGACCAATAGAAGGTCCTTTTCATGTTCTCCCTCATATTTACCCATTTGGAGTGAACAGAGTAAGGATATAAGCACCTATTGCATGATTAGTCTCCTTAATCACAAATTTTAGGTATCATGACCCTATCCTTAAAGCATAAAAGTCTATACTTTATGCCAAAATCCTTATTCTCTTCATAATTTCCTTCCATATTGACCTTAATTTCATTGCAATATTGGTCTTGTACTTTCATTTCCCTAACTTGGTCCATTAATTCCACATGACTATGGGTCAAAGCAGTTATATGCCTTCTCCTACTCAAGGCATCAACAACCTCTTTTTCATTACCTTTGATATACTCTACCCAAAATCATATTCTGCTAAGAACTTGATCCACCTTCTCTATAGTGCATTGAGCATTGGTTGCGTAAATATAAACCTCAAGCTCTGATGAGAATTTCTCAACTCAAAAGGTTTACCTAGCAAATAATGCTATCAAATATTAAGTGTGTGCACTACAACTACTAGTTCCATATCATGTGTAGCGTAGTTCACTTCATGCTTCTTGATTTTTCATGACTCATATGCTACAACTAAATCATACTAGGATTGAAATCCTTCCAACCCTTCCAAAGAAGTGTTAATACAAACTAAAAATTTATCTTGTAGATTTGGAATCTTAAGAATAGGTGTACTAGTAAGCTTCTATTTAAGCAACTCAAAATTAGCTTTTCACTTGTATGTCCATTTAAATTTCTCTCTTTATATCAATATTAGTTATGGGGTAGGCTATTTTAGAATAATCCTTTACAAACTACCTATAATACCCTGTCAAGCCCATAGAGCTCCACACTTTGGGAACATTAGCAGGTGGTGGAAAACTCAAAATGGCCTCTATATTCTTTTGATCAAAAACTATCTCCTCTATAGATATGATATGTCCTAGATATTGCACCTATGGAACATAAAAATCACATTTTGACAAATTCCAATAGAGTTGGTTCCTTCTAAACAACCTAAGCACAATCCTTAGATGATTATCATGATCTTCCTTATTTCAAGAATATATCAGAATATCATACAAGAATATTAAGACAAACTGATCTAAATGCTCCCTAAACACATTATTCATTAGATTCATGAATGCTATCGAGGCATTAGTTAGTCCAAAAGGTAAAAATGTGAACTCATAATACCCATACCTAGGCTTAAAAGGAATATTATGAGTATCCTCCTCATAGATTCTCAAATAATGGTATCCTAATTTCATTCAATCTTTGAAAATATGGTGGCACTCTTGAGTTGATCAAAAAAATCCTCAATCCTAGGCAAAGGATATCTATTCTTAATAGTTGCTTTATTTAGAATTCTATAATCTATGCACAACCTCAATGATTCATCCTTATTTTTGGCAAAAAGAACAAGAGCACCCCATGGTGACACATTAGGTTTAATTAAACCCTTTTCTAGAAACCCTTTAAGTTGTATTTTTAACTCCTGAATCTCAATAGGCTTATCTTATAATGGGTTTTATGAATAGGTTTTGAACCTGGCAGTAATTCAAGTGTAAGTCAAAATCTCACTTAGGTGGTAGCCCTAAAAGTTCTTCAAGGAATACATCCCCAAAATCATGAAATATTGGGTGCTCCTTAAGTAATTCCCCTTCCCTATCATATTCAGTCTTGTGGTTCAACTCAATGTCATAGACCATACCACCTTTCCTAATAGCTTTCTTTAGCTGCATTTCTAAGATAATCGCAAGGCAAAAAGACCCTTGCTCATTATGTATTCTTAGTCTTTGCTTATCTTTATATGTATATTCTAACCATTTATATTGAAAATTAATCAGGGCTTCATGAGAACTTAACAAATCCATTCCCAAGATTATGTCAAAGGCATGTAGTGGTGCTACATATAAGTGCCAAAGGATAGATCCATTGGGTAGGGTGATCTTTGTTGTGGGAAAACATTGATCCATCGAGTAGGTATATCTAGACCCATACTCAAATTTCCACCCTCATGCCAAAAATCCTAGTCTTTTGGAAAATTCTTGACTATACTAGAAGAAATAAAACTATCCATAGCTCCACTATTTATCAAGATCTTAAATTTATTATCAAACAACTTACCATTTAGAATCATAGGTGTGGCTTGGTCATCCAAATTCTTGTTTCCGATTATCACATAGATTTTTTGATTGGGTTCCTCTATATTTTTGCTTGGTCCTATTTGATTTAGATTTTTTTTGCATACTAAGGTCCCCCATAGTAATAACAACCACCTTTAGGATCTAGGTATCTTTCCTATCTCTTTTTCCATGTCTCCTCGGTTCAAGATTGTTTAGGTTGCCTATGTGCTTAAGGAATATTGTTATCCTTTATCTTTTGGAATTTCTTCTTAGAATTTCTTTATTTCCATAATTTTTATTTTCTAACTTTGGGTTACCCTTGTTTTTCTTAGTCTCCTCTTGTTCCCATTTCATTAACCCAAAATTTTCCCTTTTTCTAAGGGATTTTTGGTCCTATTTTGAAAATACTACATAGTTAAAGTGAGTCTTTTTCAACTACAGGTTGGACTTGGCTTGACGAGCCAAGTCATAATATTTTTTTAGGGTCTTGGGCTTATGCATGTTTACTATAGATATTATCTTAGGGTACATACTTAAGCAGTTTTATAGATATTTGGTAGTAAATTTCTATTTTCATGGTTCCTTGAAGAAGCATGGAAAATTCTTCAAATTTTTTCTACATAATGTTTCTTGATGAGGAACCTTTTTTAAATTCCTTCACAAAATATTCCCATGATAAATTTATCACCTAAAATTTTTACCTAGATCTAAAGGTGTTCCACCATTCCAACCTTGTGTCTTTCAAGTGGATAGTAGTTCAAACCACCTAGGTTACTAAAGAAGAGTTTTTCATGGAGAAATAGGTCTCCAACTCATTAAATCAATTTTCATTTGAGTCACCACCATCTCTTCTAGTGAATTTTGAGGTCTTAACATTCTTCAAATCCTTTGCAAGTCCTGTCTCTATAAGAGCCCTAACATCTTGCTCATATAAAGGAGGATTTTCTTCCTGTCCAACCTTAGGATTTCTACTTTGACTCACTATAGTTTCCTAAAACTATTTTTATTGATCCATTTTTCCATTTGTTGCTCTATTTTCTCTTACAATAGTGAGATAATAGTAGTGAGGTTATCCACCTATCTACTTGAATTTATTAAACTTTACCCTAGGGGTATAGACTTGGTACTATCCTACCTAGCTTGTCTTGGTGGTATGTAATATCCTCTTCTTCATCTCATTAAGTTTGGTGGCATAACTTCCTAGCCATACAAAATTCCTAGGTTAGGTTGTAGTATTCCTTTATCTCCTACCTACTAGTTTATTACATATTCCAAATGTACTAACGACCAAATACTTATCATCCATTGGTAGAATTAATGGGCATTATATCTCCACATAAATTCCATCTCTCAAGAGAATATCCTTTTTTCCATAAGTCATACATCAAGTCAAAACATTATATGTCCTTTCTAGGGAATCTTATAGTCCTACGACCTAGAGCTTTGATACCAATTGTAACACCTCAAAAGATAACCAACTTGGGATAGAGATTTTATTTTTAAAATAACTCTAATGTTTATAAATGTATCCATATTATATATATTTACCAGAAATACCCACATTTTGAGTCTATGATGCTACAAATGTCTCTCAAGTTGATAGGAGAGGCCAAACTCTTGTAGGTACTAAGGTTTACTATGTATACCTCTATAGTATAGAGGACACTTTTTAAAAGGTCACCCCACTTTTTTTGTCATTATCAATGAATGCAAACTTCTTGACCTTATTATAAGGATTATTCATTCTCAATCCTTAGAGAGGGGAGACACCAATTCCTTCCACCAACCATAAGTCAGTCTACGTTAGGTCCTTTGGGCATAATACCTTGGTCTAGTTTAACTACACCTTTGTGGTGATCTCTTAAAATTTATATTTATATTTCTCATCAACATGATGAGTGTCTAAGCATCAATAACTCCCCATGATTGTATTCCTATGGACACAAGAAACTAGGTGTTGCTACCCCAAAACAACATTAGCTGATAAAGAGAGTTTTAGACAAGGTTACCTTTAGAACCCATCCCAAAGAAACCCTCAATCCTAAATATTTAACTCTCTTTCTCTTTGAAATAATTAATAACAATAGAATATTCTAGAATAGAATCAAAATGCCATATTATCTTAATCTTGCAAAAGAATCAAATAAAACCTTTAGATCAAAACATTAGTTCCAACAACATGGATAAGATTCCATAAAATCAATAATCAGCATGACACCATGTAATAATTCAACTAAAGGTTTATATTTATACATATGAATAGTATTTACTTCTATTACAATAAATCCTATTTTATAAATGGAAATTTGACCCAAAAAAATGATTCAAATCTTCCTTAGATCCCTAGCTGGCCACCCAAACTTACTAAGTGCAAATTTTGGACCTTTTTGACTTCTCCCTTTGCCTTTTTTGTCTAGATTTACCAAATTCATGACTAATCCATATGAGGAATTATTTTGGCTTACAATATTCATTACCTATATGGATGGGGCATTAATTTGGTATTTAGGAGTTTTTCTCACTAAAACCCCTCACCTCGTCGACCCATTTTGGGGTCAACTTTGCCCAAAGTGAAATTTTACTTTCCCACCTATTTTTCCCTCCAAGTATCTTATAAATAATGTTTTGGATGCCCTCATTTGCTAGATCATGATTTCTAGATATTCTAATTGTTGAGTCACTCATTTTCTCATGCTTTTAAGTGGATGTTTGCTACAAGTTGTTTTTACTATTTTGGTGATTAGTGATTGTTGCCCTTGGATATTGAGTGAAGTTTGATGAATGGATAGACCAACCATTTTGGAGTTCTTATTCCATATCTTCATTGCTTATTTCTTGCTCCATTAGCTCATTATATTTTTTATTTATTTTATTAGTATTTAAATTCTATTTTTTTACCTTTTGCACCCTATTTTTCACTGTTACAAGCCCCGAAAAGGGTATCTAAACTAGATTCATACCTCATCCATATAGGGTATGAATTTGGTCAACCATATTCATACCTCTTACTTATAGGGTGTGAATTTGGTTAAAGTAGGGTTTAATATTTGCACTTTGAAACCCTAATTTGCACCGTGCATTGAGGATTTTTGTTGTGTCCATCTTAATTGCATTTTATTTCATTGTTGCATATTTGATTTACTTTGTTTGTGCATGTTACAAAGGTCAAATATTATTTTTATTTTGAATGGTCATCTAAAAGGACCAAGGGGACTTGATTGTTGCACCTCCAAGATCAACTACATAGTAGCCTAAGTAGACTCCCAAATGCTGATCAATTTTTTAGGGTTTTTGTGAAGTTAATTTGTAGGATTGAAAATATTGGGTATTCTAGATGTAATATAAATCTTGGATAAACCATTGGATAATATAAGTTCCCTAATAGATAGTTAGGTTTTTTGATGTTTTCTTTTTGTCCACTTTTGTGGAAAACCTAGATCATAAGCAAAGGATAGATATTTGATTAAGTTTCATAGGAATTTGAATGAATAAGAGCATATAGTATGCATATAGGGTTTTTTTTGTGCATTCCCTTGAACCCTTTCTCAAAAGTTTCATTTTTCAACCTAGGGTTATATATCATTGAATCAAAGAATCATACTAGCGTTAGCTTTTATATTCTTACATCTTGTACCTTTCATTATTCTTTCATTTTCATAGCTCAGTATAGAAAGGCTAAACATAGGTGTATGCTTAATTTACACATTAAAAGAATTCCACCCTAAAATTGGAGTAAGTCATAAAATAATTCCTGGTGAACCCTTCTCCCGTACACTGAGTGTAGAGTTATAACAACCACCACATTCGCCTCAAGGCTCCTAGCGGATCTAGCCCTAAGAATTGTACGTGGTGTGCGATTTTGTCCCTCTACATATTTGGTGAACCTAACATGAAGACACATCTTAGTGGCCAATATAGAAAGCCTCTCCCTTTTCTTTTTGAAATTTTTTAATAAGACCATTAATTTATTTTCCTAGAGTCAGAATAAAATTCACATCGTAAGAATCTTCTTGTGAGTTTTTCATTAGTTTTATCTTCTATCGTTTCACCTCTTCTAATGGATCCATTTCTTAGAAGTTGGATAAGGCATCTTGAATATGACCATTTTCCTCAAGAAGATGATCGGATTGATAGAGAGAGTCCTAACCTTGATCTAGAAGAGAAATAAAATATTAAAATTGAAGCAAACTATGAACCCATTGAAGGACCTAATTGATCATATTTTTATCATAGTTTGTTTCAATTTGATCATGTTTGGGGTTATATTAAAATTCACAAGGAAAAATTATTTAAGGCTATGGAGCAAGAAGGCCAAATCGAAAGAGGTGAGACTCCTCCTCCTCCTCTAGTAGTCTCTCCTAGGCATATCCATGATAACCCTATGTTAGAATATTTGCATCATGATAATATTTATCAACCAACTTATACCACTACTATAACCACTAACATTAGAAGGAGTCTACAAGTCCTTCCAACCAATAGTGTCACTCAAAATTATGTTCAATTTCCTCCTCATTCTAATAATCTCAACACTTTTTTTCCTATTCCATCAACTATTAGTTATCCTCTCTAGAAAGGTATCATATATTGTAATAGTATAAATACCTCCAACATGAGATAATTACTCATTCAACAACCTACCTATACCCCTCCATTAGAGAATCTAGGGGTATTGCACCAAAAAAAACCTGAGGTGCAAAGTTTAACAAATATGGTGAAACAATTGGTTTCAAAGGTAGATATGATTGAACCTTCTAGTTTCACCTACAGCTATAAATAAATATGCAATTGGACCCTAGACATTATTGTTGTTGCTATACCTTATCCCAAGTATTTTCCCATGCCGGTTCTACCTATATACAAGGGAATAGAAGATCCAATCGAGCATTTAAGGAGGTTTAAAACAACTTGCAATGATATCATATATGATGATATGTTGTTACTAAAGATGGTTTCTAAGAGTCTTGTTGGCATAGCATTAGAATGATATTATCAGTTTGTTAGGGGTGATGTCAAAGGTCACCCATAATTATTGAGTTGTAAATAAATAAAGCATATGAAAATGTATTAAATTATTGTTTTATTATCCATTCAAATTAGTAAGTTTAGTTAGTTTAAGAAATAACATGTAAGGTGGACATGTAAAAGCTAGAAAATTAGTTTTTTAGTAAGTTGAGTTGTTTTCATCTTTTCTAATTGATCAAATTTGATCAATCATTATATGTATTGTACATTGTAATCATTTGATATAAAGGAATCACTTTTATTTCTTTCATTTGGTATCAAAGTGGTAAGATCTGCCTTTGCGATTTTCTTGTGAGGGGGGATTTCCCTCAAGGAAATCCTCCCTTTCCTCTCCCTCTTCTACATGATTTACATCTCTATTTCAAGGATATGAATGTTTCTCTCAATAATTTGAGGATTTGGATGATACCAATACTTACAATACTTGGTTGTGCTTGTTTTCACGAAACTAGTGAGCCACTATAATTCATATTTTGTAGATAGTCCAATTTATTTATTTTGAAAGATAGGTTTAGAGTCTTCAATATCGATGGAATTTGTCAAAGTCTTACAAGGGGATTTGAAATTGTGATATCTTGCACTATTTTTGTGCTTGTGTTGCGTAAAATTTTGAAATCATGAAGCTTCAAATCTCACAAGTTTGCTATCTCTAAATTTGAATGGTTTCCATTCCCTAGTGTCTTGGGGTTTTGTGTGAATAATTTTTTTGTTCCATAGTCTAAAGAATGTGTCCTTGCTTGATTGGAGGAGATAAAATAGATCTCTCTTGTCCAATTTTTTCTACACCCCCTTGGCAAGCTCGATTGGATAAAATTATTTTTTGGCACAAGCTATGCCTACAACATCATCATTTCGATCTGGCAGCTCAATGTGCTTAACACACACTTCGAAATGGACCTAGGCCAAAATTGGTTCCTATGATGTAATTTTTTGTGCTTTAGGAATGACCAAAGCATATTTGGGCTCAGGATCAAAGGGTGCATAGTTCATGGAACAGTTTATTTTCGACTACCCTTGGAAGACTATTTGTCAATGATGTAGCTTTCTTGAGAGAATTATTGATCAGGGTATGGAAAGGTGCACTTTGCCAATGGTGCTTGCAATGAGCAAAAGAAACATAGAGGACTGCCCCCTTGCTCAATTGATGGAGACTTAGGCATTGGTGAAAATTTTTCGTAGGTGATCATCACCTTTGTGATCTAACAATGAATGCAATGGTAGAAGGCCATTCTCATCCACAAATGATAGTTTACAAAAATGATAAAAAAAAAAATTTCTTGCTACTTCCTGATGTGTGGCATTATGTGGATGGGTTGTTTTAATTTTCTATAACATGGATCAGATAACCAGTGCCTGAGTAGTTTGTAGAGATTACTATTGAAAATCCTTCAACCTGAAGTGATGTTAAATATTTTAGAGGATCTGTCTACAGATCAAAGCATGGTGGTGGTGTACAAGGCTATGGTGGTAAGGGAAGTAGTTTTAGCTAGGGTTACAATGGTGGTAGTGGTAGTGCATCTCCAAAAGTATAATAGCCCATAGTCTCAAAACCTAATGATGTCTTTGACCATAATATTGCAATGGAAGTTGAACAATGCTAGAACTAGTGTGCAGGTGGTAGAAGATGAAGGTAAATAGAAAATTTAAAAAAATCCCTAGGGTTTTAAATTTTACCTAATTAGAGTTTAATGCATAGTAGAACGAGGTTTGTAGAGTATGTTTTGGTGGTAAAATAGGGTAGGAAATTTTTTTTTTTAATTTTGCATGGAGTGCTTTAGTGCCACATTCAATATGAGAGGGCCACCATAGAATTTATGATGAGGGAGACCTCAATTATATTTTGACCACCAGTGGGTGGTCATGGAAGCTCCTCATGCACATAGTCCATGTCATTTATGAATGTTCTAGTGCTAGGGGCTCATACGTATTATTTGAAGCCCCAGTTGTGGGGGATGTAGCTTCATGGACATGGAGGTCAGTTATTTGACAGGTGGTAGGTTGACTTTAATAGTTTATCCATTTGACTTTGAAGTGTTTGACAAGTTTATTTTGATCCTATTGCATACCGATGGCTGGTTGACATTGAAATTCATGGGGGTAGTTGATTTTGCCTCAATTTATTTAAAAAAATGGTATTTAAAAGAATCTTCCTAATAATATTCTATATTCAAATTGTAAGGGCTATGAGCCTCATTTTTTCTACTGGATAGTTAGATGTTTTTTTTTAGTTTTTGAGGCTCCATTTAGGATTTAATATAGTTATGTTTATAGTCGTTGGGAATTTTTTTTTGACCTGAATACAATGGACGTGTCCATTTTCAGTTTTGAGGCTATTACATATGCTTTTTTGGACCTCAAAGTTTGTTGTATAGGAAGTGCATTATTGGTTGAACCTAACACTTCTTCAATCCACTTTTGTCATCAAAGACTATTTTTGGAAGTATTATTTCTTCATGACCATAGTCCTCTTGAGATTCCATTATGATTTTGGGTGCTCCTACAGTAAGAGGTATTGTTTACCAATCATGGGAATCTATCGGGTACTCCAGTTTTGGAGTTATCATTGTCTCTTTACAAGACCATGGATTTTTTTTATGTGATCATGGATATGACATGGATACTCCTACAAGTGGATTTTTCTTTGCCTTCAGCAGCTTGTATCTCAATGGATTAGTGATTTTCAGATTGGCTCATCATTATTATTTCCAATATCATGATGCAAGTGAATCTTGTACCTAGTCATCTTCTTTATAGCACCTAGCGGATGCAACAACTGGTTATCCATGCATTCTGGTAGGATGAGAAGGTTACCATAAGGACACTTTCGATACTTCAGGAAACATCAGATCAATATTTTAAGATTTAATTTTCAACGGTTGAAGGTGACTCATGGGAGACTCAAAGCAAGTTGTACATTCTTCCATTGACATCAAAGGGGGGATTGTTAGGGGTGATGTCAAAGGTCACCCATAATTATTGAGTTGTAAATAAATAAAGCACATGAAAATGTATTAAATTGTGTGCTTTATTATCCATTCAAATTAGTAAGTTTAGTTAGTTTAAGAAATAGCATGCAAGGTGGACATGTAAAAGCTAGAAAGTTAGTTTTTTAGTAAGTTGAGTTGTTTTCAGCTTTTTTGATTGATCAAAGTTGATCAATCATTATATGTATTGTAACATGTAATTATTTGATATAGAGGAATCACTTTCAGTTCTTTCACAGTTACCCAACAATTCTCTAAGAGATTTTGAAGAGACAATTGAATTGTTTGTTCAATAATTTAGGGTTTGCATTGAAAATAATGTATCTATGAAAGATGTTTATAATCTAAAGCAAGGTAAAGAGGAAAGTTTTTTAAAATTATTAGCTTGTTGGAGAAGTTTGGTTGGACGCTTGAAATATACTTTACCTCCTTGAGATATGCTTGAGATATTTATTGGAAATTTGCAAGAACAACTATCTTATGCACTAGAAACTACCACTATCACATATTTTGATCAAGCAATTGAGTTGAAAAGAAATTGGAACATGCTCTTATAAAAATAGGACAAATCAAAGTGAAATAAGGTAAAACTACTAAGTCAAAACATAAGAGTAAGCATGTAGTAGGTGATAGTGTAGTGGATAGTAGAACTATTAATAATATTATTAAAAACCTATAAAATATGATACTTCAAAAACCTCCACAAAGGAATTTTAACAGACTTAACATACTCATGGAAGTGGTTTTAAAGTACCTTTCAAAAAATAATATGATTGAGTTGCCTCCCATAAGGAAATTAGACACTACAACTAATTGGTATAAGGTAGTTCAACACTATGAATATCATAGAGTAGAGGGAAACTAGACAAATTATTGCAAGAGGTTGAAGCATGTGGTTCAAGATCTAATCTATGTAGGATACCTCATCATAGAAGGCTCTCATTCCTCAAATAATAAACCTCCTATACAAAAGGAACCTATGACTAATCAAAATATTGGGATCTTTTAAGATCCACTACCTAAGCATAGATAGTAGGTAGATAATCAAGTATCATATCAGAATGTACCACCTACATATGGTAATATGGTTGGTATGGTTGGAGAAACTACAAGGAAGAAAGCTCAAGCTCAATAAGATTAGCAAGAGAAGAATTATTTGTCACAACCCATCTTAATTTTAAAATAATAATTAGAGAGAGAGCATAGTAGCAGGGACTCTGCCTTTAGTGTTGAAACCTCAAGTCTCCTTTGATCTTCAATAGTAGTTAGCTAGTACCCCTGCAAAAATTTCTATCTTAGAATTCTTGTAAACATCTTCTATTCTTAGGGAAGCTTTGTTAGAACTTATAAGACAACAATTTGTCCCTCTAGATATTTCCCCTAGTGCCATAGTTAATAATGTAGGTTCTCTTGGGATACATCACATCACATTCTTGGATTACGATAAGCCTTCCTCAGATCTGCAAAAGGATTATTCCCTCTACATTACAACATTTATTGGAGAAAATTTTATCAAAATAATATTTATTGACAATGGTTCTTCCCTTAATTTATGTACTTATTAATTTTTCCAAAATTTTGGATTAAAGGAGGAAGACTTAACTAAATTTGATATTATCATAAAAGCTTTCAACAACAAGTCCTAAGAGGCCTATGTTGTTATATCCCTTCCTCTTAAGGTTGGATCTAAGATCTTAGAGATATTATTCTATGTGGTACCTTACCCTACATATTTTAATATTCTTATTGAATGTCCTTGGATTCATGTGATGAAGGTCATCCCTTCTACCTTTCATCAGTGTTTGAATTTTGAATTTAAAGATCAAGTTATTACCATTTTGGGTGGCCATTATCCATTTTATTACTGTTTTAGGTTGAGAAAGCTCAATATGATTTCAATATCTATCCATCAGTTTTACTATTTATTTCTCCAAGTTACTCATCTCAAATATCTGAGCAACTTGCAAGTCTAAAAGTAAGTAGAGAACCTAAAATCAAAATTTCATCATGGGATCAAGATAATTAGTTTCTTCCAGAACCTCTTTTGGATCTTGCTAAGCTACCACCTTCACCTCAAACTATGGGTTTACCCTATAATAAGGGTGAATTTGTACACATTGGCATGTGTACCTTTATCTTTATAGGTATAACCTTTGAATAAAATGTCCATGATAGAAATCCCTCTCCTATTGAGCATTCTTTTTCTCATTGCTACTTATCTAATGATTACCCACTCCCTAAACGAATATTGTCTAGTATGGGATATGTAGGTAAAGGTTTGGGGCCATAATAGAAAGGCATTCAAGAGCCCTTAGATGTTGATATTTGGCCTGGGAGATGTAGCATAGTCTACATACCTAACAAAAAAAACCTTTACTCTTCAATGATGATGATCACCTTATTTCTTATGTTGAATATCTAGATTATCAGAGGATGGAGTGGAGTGATGAGGATGAGGAATTCCCTTATCATTCTAACATTTTTTTTTGTAATGTAATAATATTTATGCACTTTGGAGGTAAGTCTTCTACTTTTAAATGGGACTCTACTTCGCTATCTTGTAGATATCTTATGAAATTAGGGATTGCTCCTCATTTCATTAAGAAATATGGTTTTTTTTAGCATGTGAAAACTTTCATGTAATGGTTGTCGAAGTAAAACCTATAAAGGAAACTCTTTGTGATTTTTATCATCAAGATGATCCTCTTTCTAGATTTTCCTTTGAAGTATCAATCCCTTGTATACTTTTTCTTTATGTTAGTATAGGAGGCACAATAATATTATGTGTCAACTATTGTTCCAATAATTAATAAAACAACAATAATAAATCACTAAAATAGGCATGCATGTAGCATAGATCATATTGCATTCATTTCGTTGATCATAGTACATAGTTTCCTATCATACTTTGCATGATTTCCTGAAATTCTACTCTACTTGCATTTCTACTTGTCATAATCACATTGTTGCTTGCTCATGACTACTTGATCATATAGATTTTTAGGGATTTTGTGACAATGGCAAGTTATAACCTAGTTAGGTCATAGCTCACATGCATTACACTCTTACTAGAGCTTTGATGCCTAAAAAATCCCCAACCTAGGGCCCATCCACATGCATCTCCTTCTCTCCTTCTCCCCTCTTCTCTTATCTTCCCTTTTTTGTCTTGTATTCCTTGACTTTGAAAGTTTTTACAATTACTATCAACTCTCTCCAGAGTCAAGGAATACAATTCTTTTATTGGTGTATCCTTATCTTTTGTATGTTTTATTTCTTGTTTTTTGTTAGTTCAAGGATGAAAATCCTTTGTCATAATAATTTTCTTTTCTTTCTTCTTCTTCTCTTCTTCTTCCCTCATGTTTCACTCAATTATCTTTGTCCATTCACAATTTGTACACATCACACCCCTATATGGGTAGCTTTTGCTAAATACATCAATTGCACACATAACACACCCATATGGGATAGCTTTATGGCCACACGCGAGGGGTAGTATCCATATCAACAATTTGCGAGCATACATCCTAGCGAGTATCTTTTGTCCATCTAACCATCTTAGTGAGCATTGAATCCATAGTAGATCATGCTCCATGTTTGACAATCTATCCATATTAGCAAGTGCTACACCCATAGTGGGTATAACTCCACTTTTTCATCTTTGTAGTCCATGTAAGGATAGCTTTATGGCTATACGTGAGGGGTAACCTCTATGTTGGGCATTTGGAATCATATATCCTTATTGGGATTTTGTCTTTTTATCTTCTTTTCTTTGCCCTTTTGAGGATTTTTTTTTATTTTTCTTCATTTTTGCTTTCTCCATCATTGTTGTTTACTTCTTCCTTTGGTTTTGTTACCTTCCTCTTCCATTTGATGTAATTCAACCTTGCATTCATGTTAGCTTACATAGTAGGTATTTTTTTTGTTAGATTCATTTAATTAAGTCCATCATGTATTGCAGCTCATATTGCAAATTGATCAGGGCTACCCCTCCAAATGCAGGTGGGACTCTTTCAACCCATTGCTATGTTTGGAGATCACCCAATAGAACTACCCCTCCGATTGCATGTCGGACTCTTCCAACCCATTGATGCAATCGGGGATCACTCTATGGCTTTCAAAAGGTGGACAATCCAGGGACTCAAGTTCTCATCCTATTTTTTGATACTTGCTCATATGTAGTGATTTTCTCACTATTTTTTATGTTTCATTTATGATTTACTTTGAGCAAGGGATTTGTATAGTGCTTTTGATTCACTATAGTACTTTGATATTTGAGATTTAAATTGTAAAATTTGAACTTTTTGGAATTTTAACTTTAAACTTTGAACTTTGAACTTTGAATTTCGATTTGAGATTTAAACTTTGTATCTATGTACGAGTAGGGGAAATTCTTGTCCTTTTTCCAAGGTTCACCACTCTAGACCGAACTATTTGCAAGACAAGAAGGTAATAAAACCCATCTCTCTAGAGAACCTAGGACCACTTTCACAACTTTCATCCTCCCTTATCTTAGTAGGATTTTATATGTTTCATTTAGTGACGCGATCCTAATATGTCAAGTACTATCCCAACTACTGATCTCATCTATAAAAGCAAAACAAAATTTCTATGACATCTGAGAAATCCACTAGGTATGGCTGAGTGACTGGAAAAATTTTGGATACTTACGTATTTTATAGCAACAAGCATTATGTATGAATGCAATGGATTATGATAAATGCAAGGGTTCATGATTGAAACACACATGTGTGATCGTTTGTAAGATTTTGATAGACACATTACACTGTGTAATGCAATGAATGACAAATGCCTAAATGCAATATGATGATGTGAATGCATGTATGAAAATGCAAACTGCAAAAGCAAATATTTTTGGATTTTATGCTTTACCAATTTTTTTGGAATTTTATATATTTTCAAATTTTTATGAATTTTTGAGCTTTCATATTTGACCATATGACGACTATATATGCCTTTAGAGATTTTTGGGATTGACCAAGTGATTTTTATAAATCCTTGGAGATTTTTATGTTGACCAAAGGGCTTACAGATGCCTTTGGAAACTTTTAGTTGACCAAAATCTTAGCAAGAGAGCATGGAGCCTTTTAGGATGACCGAGAAGCTATAGGAACTCTCGGAGCCTTTGGGTTGACCAAGTGATTTTTAGAAATCCTTGGTACCTTTTTGGGATGAACGAGTGGCTTTAAGCAACCCTCGAATCCTTTGGGTTGATCAAGAAATTTTTATAAATCCTTGGTTCCTTTTTGGGATGATCGAGTGGCTTTAAGCAACCCTTGGAGCCTTTGGGTTGACCAAGAAATTTTTAGAAATCCTTGATGCTTTTTTGGGATGACCGAGTGGCTTTAAGCAACCCTTAGAGCGTATGGGTTGTGTATCGCTCCAAATTTTTTGCATCCTTACCTTCAGGCTATAGGATCCACACCCGAAAGGGGGATGCGAGAAGGATGGGACAATACCTCAGACTGAGAGGCCCTTTGAAGGTCGCGCCTCTCGGGGGAGGGGTATAAGGGTGAATTTTTGATGGATGGTGGGTTCACCAGGGAAACTTTTGAGTGGCAGTTTCCACACCTAGGTTGAGAGTAGGTTTGATGTGTTCATTTTATACTTTAATCATTCAATTCCTAGGTTTGGCCAGGATGAATCTAAGCTATTCTATATGCCAATGCTGATTTATATGAATATAGAAAACATGAATAAGTGCTAAACACAGAAAGTATGCTAAATAAGATAGAATATACCTGATTTCGGATGTCTGATGAAGATTCTGAGGTTTGTAGAAGTCCAAATCGTCTCAAATCATACGTAATCATCTGAAATTGCATAGAATCATCTCAGATCTCAGTCGGTCATCTGAGATCAGACGAGATCATCATCGATCTGACGAATTCGTCAGACGAATTTGTCAAAAACCTACAGTCACAGAAACAGATACCAAAAACCAAAAATGCAACTGCAAAAGCAAAGGGAAATGATAGAAATGATAGTAAATTTGCCTAAATGATAGATCCAGATAGTAATTAAAAGAAATGCATTAATTTAATAATTTGTTTTAACTTTATCATGCATCTATGCTAAATGAGGTGAACTCCAGGATGTAGAAAAAGAATAAACTAAGTCAATGCATAAATAAATGAAGAGAGAAGATAAAGAAATGCAGACTCTAGGCTCTGATTGCCCCCAATCTGGACTACAGTCGAGATCACCTCTAATCATACGAGATCATCATCGATCTATGATAGGATCATCCAAAATCATCTGGAATCGCCTACGATGATCCGAGCTTGCTCCGGCTGAAAAATAGTAAAATCCCTGCAAGAAAACTTGAAATACGCAATGCAAACGAAGGTGTGAAGGTGTTCTAATGCACGAAAAGTTAAAGTTGCAAGGAAATCAGTCAGCCAGGGGGTTCAGGGGGATAAACTGAGAAAATCCTAGTTTATATAGGATTAGGGAGAGGTTAGGAGGTTGGAGATCATCCCAATTTGGGAGATCTCCAATGGGGAAGACTCTAACCGCGCAGACACGCTTTCTACCCAAGTTAGAGAAGTTGTTGAACAGAAGCTAATTATGAAAATTTGGTTTTGGGACGAAATCGTCTGGACGTTCTATTCCAGATGAATTCGTCAGATCTGGGATGATTTCGTCTGATCATCGACGATATCGTCCAACGGTCAAAACAAATCCTAAAAATGGCACGAAAAACAAGGGGAGCGGGTAACGGGTGGTTTGGGTTAAAATTCAAATTTTTATCTTTTTACTAAGGTTTAACTATGCCAATTTTAGGGTGCTACATTTTGCCCCCTCTTTAGCGAATTTTTTGAAGAAAATGCGTTAAAGACGAGTTTTTCCCATTTTACGAGAAAGCAAAAATTTACTCCATTTTCTAGACGACGATTCTAGGTCGAATCGTATGACTGCTGACTATGGTGCCCCCTCCGTGTTTTTACCCAAATCGAACGTTTGAGGTAAAAGCGCGAAAAAGCAAAATAAAAAAAAATGTTGTTGGTTTTAAATAAAATTAAGAAAATAGGGTAACACCCTAATTCATTTTTACTGTTCATTTTTACTGTTTTAGAGCTCTGTAGACAAAATGGTTGAGACAGCACACCGATCGACAGAGGTCCGGCGCGGGCTACGGGTAAGGATCTAATCCTAGTGAATTATGTTTTAATTTGTTTTGTGCAATTTTTTGTTTTAAATTTTGACTGTTTTGGGGCATCGCGGCCGTTTTTAGGCCGTCGATGACGTCGGGATGAAATCGTCCCTATTTCATCGAAATCGTCTCTAGATCATCGATTTCGTCTGAGGGAGAAATCGATGAACTAGGGGCGATCCCGTCCAACAAGGGGCGATCCCCAAGTTGCAAAATAGGAGACGATTTCATCCTACAAAGGATGATTTTACCCAATTTAGGACGATATCATCCAATGGTGGACGATATCATCATTTTTATGAAATTAAGCTTGTTTGAATTGCATTTAATTGATTTTAATGATTGGTTTATTAATGAATTTTGTTGTTTTATTGTTTGTTTTGCAGAGGGGATTACTAAAGAGTCGGGAGTGGAAATACGGGGGGCTGAGAGATGATATAGCCGTGCTCGACCAGGCGGAGCGTGACCGACTAGCACAGGTCGGATTGCAGCATGTGGCAGAGATGCCACAAGTACCGACGGACATGGGGCTACTGATAGCCCTAGCAGAGAGGTGGTATCCGGGGTCATCCTACTTTCGATTATCGATAGGGGAGATGGCTCCCACACTAGAGGACGTATGGAGGATCTTGAGGATCCCCATACAGGGACGGTTGATGACTCCTATGGCCAATCAGGGCCAGGCCATGATGAGGCTGAGCGGAGACCCGAGCTTCACCCTAGAGAAGGGTGGAGTGAACATCGAGTCACTGAGGTAGATGCCTGGGGCATCTAGGTTGACTCGGGTGTTGGCAGGGGTAGTGGGTGGCTTACTACTGTGCCACCAGAGTGGGTGCAGATTACCCTGGCTCCTTTTAGATGTGGTCTATGACATGAGAGACCACGGATACAGATATGCATGGGGTAGCTTTGTACTATGCCGCTTGTATAGGATCCTGCACGGGGTCGTATACAAGGGAGGTCGATGTCTGGTTGTGACATCACTACTACAGGTTTGGTGTTGGGAGCACATCACGATGCGGAGGCCGATAGGACTCCCACTGATAGGGGTTGACCGAGAGAGGCCCCAGGTTTTCTATTGGTGGCTCCAGAGAGGGTCATAGCGATGGATAGATCTATCGATGTCTCAGAGGTTGCTAGATGACCTCATCCTAGACCAGATCACCTGGAGGCCATGGAGAGAGCATCCAGGGTGGGCAGAGGATGGGCAGGAGCTGGCTCGCATCAGGCGAGTCTGTTGGCTGAGGATGGAGCGGGGAGAGGTAGAGCTCCATCGCTATGACCGAGTTTTGTGGTAGTTCGGTCTTCAACAGGGGATCCCTTCTCTCAGGGATTATGAGTACTCCCGGACTATCCGGGATAGTACTACACTGAGTGGGGCTCTAGATATGCAGTGATTCTAGAGCCAGGACGTGGATGATGCCCCCATCTAGCCAGTGGATGGTGATGATGCTGGGGTTGTCGATGGATACGATGCCTGGTACGTAGGCATCCGCCCTCCTCGGATGATGAGGGCACAGGGTCCGATGCATGCCATGGTGCGATGGATGGGGAGGTGGCATCAGGCTGCTATTGAGGCAGCACGGGGTCACGGTGGGAGAGAGCAGCGATGGTCTCCATAGGAGAGACGCCAGAGGATGGCACAGGCTCCATAGAGGCCGCAATAGACAGGGAGGAGGGAGGAGAGATTCCCTTCTTAGTAGGGGGAGAGGCCACCATCGCTCGATAAGGGCAAGGGTATCGAGGTGGGGGAGAGCAGTGAGATGGCGGCTCTCTGGGCTGAGAATGCCCACCTCCAGGCTTAGGTGCAGACACTACAGGATGAGGCTACACGTCTTAGGGCTCGGAGCGGAGGGGCGAGCACTCAGGATCTGGCATGGGCTATTGCTCAGACCATATTCTACCAGGGGTTGTACTATCATGTGGTTCCAGAGGGGTAGAGGATACCATTGCCAGCCCCCATTATGGAGCCGATCATGATGGGATCATCGAGGACATCCTCACGATCGACGGTGAGGACCCGAGACACAGCCCGGACCTCTATGGGACCACCTCCTCCACCTCAGGGTGGGAGAGGAGATGAGGCTGAGAGCTCAAGGGCTTCTCGAGGCTAGCTGCTACAGACTATAGATTGTATATATTATTATTACTTTTTGAGGGGATTGAGTATGCCAGGGTATTGATTGTGGCATACCAATCCAGATGATGTACATAATTGATTGATATATATAGATTGTCTTTTTGATGATATGACTTGTGTATATGTTGCTTTAATTTTGAATTTTGTGATTGATTATTCCTTTAATTATGTCATTGGAAATAAATTATAATTTTATGTCATGCCATAAAATTGTAAATGAAATAATCTGATGTGAATAAATTGGTTGTTTTGTGGTGTGATTTGATGAAAAAATAAAAGGGACTTCTAACAATAATTTCAAAGGACATTGTCGTTGTTATAGACCATTTCATGGAGTCGCCGCTCGCTAGGTCGTCAAGCTAATCCCAGTATAGAAATATTGCTAAAAGTAAAAGGGTGCTTAAGAGACTGTCTTAAGACTTTGTGTTGTGATGATGAAAAATGGTGATGGTGATAATTTGTTTTCAGATTTTCATAAAAATATTATGCATGAGATATTAAAAGAAATATGATTGTTGCTAGGCATAAATTCCTAAGTGTGATAAAATTTTTGAATAAGTCCCTAGGAACTATACCATCATTGCAAAATTGAATGTTGACATAATGACATAAAATAGAAAAATTTGCGTTCTTTTTAAAGCACAATTGGGTAACATAATGATGTAAGCCATATGTTTTTATGAATTAAAATGAATGGGAAATAAAATGAGAACAATGGTTTGCGCTAGGCATAGAATTATAGGTATAGACTTATACCATCATCGCGAAATCCAAAAAAAGAATTTGATATTTTAGTTTTATTGCATGATTGATTTTTTGGTTTTGAGATAAACAGAAAATAATAATATATAAACATGACTTTATTTACTAGGTTTTTGAAGATGTGAAAGAAAATTTTTGTTTGTTGGAAAGACATATATTTAATTGTTTTTATGCTAAGAAAATGTTCTTAAATAAGAAGATGAAATGATTCGAAAAGAATTGCAGAGATATTTTAAATTATCTCAAAGACAAAATGTAGATTTATAAGGAACCCTCATGTGCAAATGTGAGTTCATTACCGATCTTGATTTATCATAATGATACAAAATCTCTCAAATACAAATGTGTGTGCAATTGTATTGTTCATTCACCAATTTTGAGCAAGAGAATTTGATACAAGTAATTTGAATTAACCAAATAAGGGTTCATTGACCATGATTTATATGCATGTAACCATACCAGACTACTATGTAAGTCGGGTCATCAAGAGCTAGCTAATCCATAAGCCGACATAGGTCTGTACAAAAGAAGGTCGCTAATGTGACAGACATATCACCACGCTAGGGATTACCCAAGGCCAAGCGGGTTGGGCACAAACCACTTGTTATGGGGCTTACCTCACAGTTTTCGAATAATTGAGAATTCCAGGGATTCAAGCTCATTCACCCTTCTTTTCTTTTCAAGGGGTAGGGAAAAGGATTTTATTGCTTTTTGCTTTTCTTTTCTCGTTTGCTTCTTTTCTCTTTTTTTTTTTTTTGTATTTTTGCTTGGAACTGAGACAATGCTGAAATATTGTTGCGATGGTACAAAATAATATTTTTCTTTTTCTCATTTTCTTTGACTTTTTCTTTTTCTTCCTATACTAGGGATACTTGCTCGGATTGGCTGTAGAGCAAGGGATTTTTATTCTGGGTAGGGGTGAGCTTGTCCTTTTGTCAATTCTCAAAGATTCTAGACCATGTGCATGATAGGATAGCAGGGGAAACTTTTCGCTCAAGAAACCACTTCTACTATGTAGCATCATATCGAATTTGCAATGAAATCATTTTAATGTGAAGAGATATACTTGGTTCAAGTAAATAACAAGATCAGTTCTCTATGCTCAAAACTTTATTTAATTCAACTGTGGACTTTGATATAAGAGAGATTAATAATCATACCAAATAAAATCAAGATATTTATTCATGTGAGTGTGAAAGTGCGGGATTCCAAATAAATGCTAATTTATCCAAAATAATTGAAAATATAACTGCAATACTTCAAGAATTGACAAGTACGAAAATAAACAATGTTTTGAAGATTTTGATGATTTTGAAGTTTTTATATTTTGATTTTGATTGATGAATTGAAAGAATAAATACTGTTACTATTTTTGAAAATTTTTATATGGATGACTAAAAGAAAACAATATGCAAAATAACAATATATACAAATGATGAAATGACCAAATGTTATGCATAATAGCGCTTAAGATGCATAATGTTCATAGGTTCTTTAAGATATTTACCATCTAAGGTAGCTAATCGGTATGCTCCTGAGCCAAATTTAGTAGTGATGATATACGGTCCAAGCCAGTTGGGCTCAAATTTACCTTTAAGGTCTTTAGTTGCATTAGTATTTTTTTTATTTTCTTTTAAGACAAGGTCGTCGATCTCAAAGGATCGATGATGAACTTTCTTGAGGTATGCTCGCTTGAGCTTGTTTTGGTAGGCACGAAGATGCTCCAAAGCATTGATGCGCTTCTCATCTAGGAGTTCCAGCTGACTAAATCTGCCAGCATGATATTCATCTCCTACTTCAGTATCTTGAAGTAGTAGAGCCAAAGAAGGAACTTCTAATTCAAAGGGAAAAACAGCTTCAGTGCCATAAACCAAAACAAAAGGTGAAGTACCCATGGGAGTGCGAACGCTAGTTCGATAAGCCCACAAAGCAGGATATAGTTGAATGTGCCAATCTCGGCCAGATTTATTGACCAGTCTTTTGAGGATTTTAATTAATGTTTTATTAGATGCTTCTGCTTGGCCATTACCCTGAGGATAATAGGGAGTGGACCAACGATGTTGAATTTTATATTTTTGACATAATTTTTTGACATCTTTATTTTTGAAACAAGTTCCATTATCTGAGATGAGATTTGCAGGAATTTCGAACCTACAAATAATTTGATTAAAAATAAACTTAGAAACTTGGGTTCTAGTGCAAGAAGCTAAGGGCATAGCTTCAACCCACTTCATGAAATACTCGGTGGCGGTTATGATGAATTTGTGTCCATCAGATGACACAGGGTTGATTTTTCCAATGATGTCTAAGCCCCATTTTGAAAAGGGCCAAGGAGATGAAATAGCCTGCAGTTCTTGTGCAAGCGCATGGACGAGGTCAGCATGTTTTTGGCACTTGTCGCAATGGCGCACATAATCATGTGCATCATTCTCCATGGTAGGCCAAAAATATCCTATCCTAAGGAGCTTCTTAGCAATGGTGCTACCACTAAAATGTCCCCCACAAGATCCATCGTGGGCTTCACTCAAAGCTGATCTAGATTCTTCTAGATTCAAACATCTCAGTAGGATGCCTTCAAAAGATCTCCTATACAACGTATTGCCAATAATTACGAAGCGACTTGCTCGTCTACGTAATAACCGATGTTGGTTGCTATTACAACCTTCAGGAAAGGTCCCATTTTGAAGAAAATTAAATATATCAGTGTACCATGGTTCAGGAGTAGTTTCGTTGATTAGAAACACATCCAAAGGTTCTAAGCATGATTTATTTGAAGCGGGTTCCTGGAGTCGATGAATAATTATGGTAGCATATTCGTCATCTAACTCCAAGGGCAAAAGAGATGCAGATTGCAGCCATAGCGTCAGTCGCACGGTTGCTAGTTCGAGGAATAGCTTCCAAGGTAACTTGATCAAATAAAGATAATAATTGTAAGACATATGCTTTATATGGACGTAATTTATCATCTCTGGTCTGGTAAACATCATTGATTTGATTGATGACAAGTTGAGAATCACCGAAAACCAATAGATTTTTAATTTTTAGTGCCAAGGCAGCTCGTAATCCAAGGATTAGAGCCTCATATTCAATAGTGTTATTAGTGCAAGCAAACATTAATTTAAAGGACAGAGGTATAAGATGTTTCTACGAAGATATTAAAATAATACCTGCACCAGCCCCACTCATGCATCGGGCTCCATCAAAGTATAGGGACCATTGCTCTGGATGGTCTGCCTCTAGTTTAAGGCATTCATCAGGAAACTCAATGATGAGGGGATGGGTAGACTCTAAGGGTGCAGCAACTAATTGATCTGCTATGATTTGACCTTTAACAGACTTCTATCCTATAAACGTGAGTTCAAACTCGCTTAGTGCAAGAACCCACTTTGTTGTGTGACCAGATAAATAAGGTCGACTCATGAGATATCGCAAAGGATCGAATTTAGCAATAACATACATTTTCTGACTGAGCATATAATGGCATAATTTCTGTGTAGAAAATATGACTGCTAGACATAGCTTCTCTAATGTTGTGTAGCGGGTTTCATAACTGATTAAGGTTCGGCTAATGTAATAATTAGCATGCTCTCTTTTCTCATCGTCAAGTTGAGCTAACATAGCTCCTAAGGCAAAATCTGAAGCAGAAATGTACAAGATAAATGGGCGATCAGATCTAGGTGGTGAAAGCACCGGTGGTTTAAGAAGATATTGTTTGAGGAGTTCAAATGCTTCCTGACATTCGTCGTCCCAATGAAAAGAGACATCTTTCTTAAGAAGCTTAAGAAAGGGTCCTGTTTTGTCCGCCAACTTATCGATGAAGCGGTGAATAGCTTGAAGCTTACCTTGTAGACTTCGTAATTCAGATATATTTGTGGGTGCGGGCATATCAGTGATAGCCATGATCTTGAGAGGGTCAATTTCAATGCCACGTAAAGAAACTATAACCCCCAATAATTTACTGGACTTAACTCTGAATATACATTTGGTTGGATTCAATCGGATAAGATATTCCCTTAACCGATCAAATACTTTTCTCAAGTCATCTAAATGATCATCTTCTTTGATGGAACGAGCTATAATATCATCTACATAATCATGTAGAATATCATGCATCATATCATGAAAGATATAAGTCATGGCTCGTTGATATGTTGCACCTGCATTCTTCAAACCGAATGGCATCACTTTCCAACAAAAGGTTCCCCAAGGGGTAATAAAGGTTATTTTAGCCTGATCTTCAAGAGCTATCCTGATCTGATTATAACCAGAGAATCCATCCATTAGGGATATCATTCCACTCCCAATAGTAAAATCAATGATCTGATCCATGTTGGGAAGAGGAAAATCATCTTTAGGGCAAGCAACATTAATATCTCTAAAGTCTCGTGCAAACCCTAACTTTGGTAGCTTCTTTCTTAGTTACTGGAACTACATTCGAGATCCATTCAACATAATCAATGGCTTGTATAAAAATAACCTTCAAGAGTTTTTCTAATTCCCCTTTGACTAGTAAGGCCACTTTAGGATGCATTTTTCTAAGTTTTTGTTTAACAGGTTTAGCATCCGGATGGACTACTAGGTGATGCATGACTACAGAAGGGTCTAATCCTGGCATATCCTCATATGTCCAAGCAAAAACATCTTCATATTCTTTAAGAAATGCAATGTATTTATCTTGTTTTTCTTGACTCAATTCTGATCCGATGTTGATTACGTGAGGGTTATCTTCGGTTCCAATGTTAATTTTTATGACGTTTTCTACTTCCATGTGTAGATCTCTCTCAAAATTAGGTGGGGCGGGTGAAACACCCAATTCTTGTAATTCTTCCAAGGTTAGCTTGGATAATTCGTCTTGAGGAGTCGTGGCCTCAAGCTGGGCTATACTAGGTATAGAGCCATCGAAATAAAATTTGTTATGTAACAATTCCTCAACGGAGACATCATGGAAGATATCTCCCTCCAACTCATCATCGGATTCAACGATCATCTGAGGGTAAGCTATGGATAGCATATTACATGTAAATGGGTTATTCATTAAATGCAAAGCATCGTGTTTATCCAAATAATCTTGGTAACATATGAGATGGTCATCATCCTCAAATGGGAAGGGCTGACCTTTACTAGGAAATAGGCCCACACCACATCGGGCAGGCCATGGTTCTACCTCAAAAGGTTCTTTCATACCATTCTAGAAAGGTCCCAAACCTTTCCCTTTATATCCCAATTTAAGCATTATAGGCTTAGCTTTAATATACTCATTAGCAAAATAACATCGAGCATATCCATCATAATGAGTCTTGATGTTTCTAGGTATTCTTCCCCAATCATATCCCTTGTAAATAAAAGCACAACTCCCGACTTGGTAAATACTTCCCATAGGCTGTGGGAGGCCCAAGGTACGAGGAGAGGATGGCAAATTATTTAAAATAAGGGAATTTTGCATAGCAGCGTTTGTTTTCTCTGATATAAGAATTTTAGATAAATCGGGTAAGAGCTCATCAGTGAGAGCGTAAGAGGTAGAAGGAACATTTCCTACATCTTCGGATGTGGAAAATATGCTTCTGGTAGATGTAGATGTTGTAGAGATGTCTATGGATGGATCTATAGGTATGGAAGTTATAGGAGTAAAACAAGAAGCATTGGTTGTGGGTTTAGGATCTTTTTGAGGTCCTAATGTGGTTTGTTCGGAAGATGGTTGAACTATATGTAGAGGTGGAGTTGATGGAGTAGATGATGTTATGAGTGTGTGTTTCACACGTTTAGATGGATGATTAGAATTAGGATGTGTGGATGATAGAGCAGGGCAAAATTGAACTCCAATAGGTTCTGCCAAAGCACACATATCAAAGGGTCTAGGATCACCATGAATGGTAACCAATTGATTCTTAAATTCGAATTTAACACACTGATGTAAAGTTGAGGGAACAGCTCGCATCGCGTTGATCCAAGGGTGACCCAAGAGTATATTGTACGATGCAGGGCAATGTACAATAAACACGATCGTGTCTAAGGTTCTTGGACCAACTTGCAATGGGATAGTAATAACTCCACATGTTTCTTGTGTTTCATCATTGAAGGCTTTTATGATCATATCAGTTCTTTTCATTTCATCACTTCTAAACCCAAATCTTTGGTAGAAGTCAAAAGTGCAAATGTTTAAAGATGAACCATTATCAATCAAGACTCGTTTAACTTGCTACATCTCCAATTAGGGCAGTAATATATAAGGGGTTATCCTTATGTAAACTATGTTGTGGTATATCTCTATCCCGAAAGTCAATACAATCGACTTCTCGAGTTATGATAGTATTGGCCATGGCTTCAGGTTGAATATTTTGTGGTACCATCATTTGGCTTAATGTGAGCATTAATTCATCCCTATGTGTAGGAGAAGATCTTAAAAGGTCCAAAAGGGAAATTCTAGCTGTAGTATTTGATAATTGTTCATTAATATTATAAGGAGGTTTAGGTTGAACATTAGGCGCATGATTCCCTTTATTAGGAATTTTCAAAACAAATGGAGCTGATCCATCATTCTGAGTTTGATCTTGTTGAGAATTTTGAGCCTGTTGTCGAGTAACGACTCCGATGGTACCTACAATATTATTTTGTGGATGATGAATGGGTCTTGGTCTAGCGTTTATGGCTTGTTCATTAGAAAGTAATTGGTGAGAAGATGGTCGAGTAATGACTCTTCTTGGAAATGGTTCTTCCGGAACCATAGAATTTGTGATAGGTTGAATAGCATCTGATTCATCTTCAGAACTATTCGATTGATTTGAGGTGATTTCCATGTCACTTTTAGTCTCGTATTCTGTATCACTAAGATCAGGTGTCCGAATATTATATAGAGGTCTAGTCGTAACCATGGATAAAGTTGTGTCAAATATTTGCGGATCATGAGCTGGTAAATGTCCACTAATAGTCCCTACATATCGGGTAGGAGGAGAAACATTATGATGCTCAATTTGATTAGCCACCTCTTTACCATGCTTTGGTAAAGGATGTTGAAATATGTCCAATGATTGATTGGCATTCTGATTCTGATTTTGGGGGATGTTCTTTTGAGCATTATTAGGAGGATTTTGTTTAGGTTGAAAGGCCTGCACCTCCATCTCATTGTTATCAATTAAATCTTGTATTTTATGTTTTAATATTTTACAAGAGTTGGTAGCGTGTCCAGGTCCTCTATGGAAATCACAGTGTAAATCAACTCTGTATCCGGGTATAGTTGGATCAGGTTCCCGGATATTTGGTAATTGGATCAAACCTCATTCTAATAATTATGGGAGAATGGTTGATAAAGGTTGATTTAACCTAGTAAATTCTTGAGGTGGTTTATCAGGAGGTTTCAGTATAAACTTCTCTATTGTTTTCGTAGCATTAACAGTAGCGATATTTCTACTATCAGTGACTCCATCACCCACAACTTGTTTATTTTTATATTGATTTATGGATGTTTTCTCATCATATTTCTTTTTAAGCTGACCTCTCCTAATGAGAGCATCTTCCACTCTTCGAGCTAAATCTATAGCTTGATCGAAGGTGGTCAAGGTAGCAATTGATAATTCATAGGATAGTTGTTCTTGTAAATTATTGATAAAAATATCCAGCATTTCTCGATAAGGTAACACAAAGTGCAATTTTCCTATCAACTGTCTCCATCGAGCTAGGAAATCAGCAAAACATTCATCTTTGTCTTGTTTTAGGTTGTACAAATCTTTAATGGTTACATGCCTTTCAATGTAGGCACTAAATTGATGCACAAAAGACTCGGTTGTCTCTTCGAAATTCCTCAAAGAATGAGTGGGTAATTGATAATACCACTCTAATGCCATTCCTCCTAAACTTTTTGGGAACATTTTTAGTAATAACAAATCATCATGTGATATATCATGACATGCTATCCTAAACATACGAAGATGCTCTATGGGATCTTCCGTTCCTTTGTATATAGGTAGGACAGGCATAGGAAAGTGTTTAGGATATGGTTGTGCTACAACTATAGGATCTAGAGGCTGACTACACATCTCTCGATAATTGTACGAGGGACGGTAGGGATCTATCTGGTCCATGCGGGAGACTAACTATTTCACCATGGCTTCCAGATTACTAGTTTGTCCACCATGTTGGTTCGGTGGTATGTGAGCGTATGATGGCGTGACGTAAGGATTAGATGCTATGTTGCTATTATGCAAATGGTTGGTAGGAAGAGTATTATGAAGAAGATTTGTAGTAGCATTATGTTGTATCCCAGATTGTTGGAAATTGGTGTTTGGTTTTGTTTTAGGCTTTTGTTGATTTGAGGTATGTTGATCAATAACTTGGCGAAATAGAGCAGTGAATGACGGTTTCTTTTGTGCAGGAATGACTCTAGGCTTGGTAACAGGCACTCTAGGTGGTTGGGTAACCTGTTGTTGTTGCATGTTCTGGATTATAGCGGCCATATCCAAATTGGATGGTCCAGCTTGATCACTTTCTTGATCAACGAAGGACAAGGGATTAGTGCGTGTGTGATATATTTCTTCTAGGGTTGCTTGAGTGTCACTAATTTGATCCTTGTCCATATGGACTGCTCTATTAAGGGCGCCAATATTAGTATTGAGGAACTTCCAGAAATGTTCCATGTTCTCAAAAGTAATAGCTCCTTTCGGAGACATTTTAGGGGATGAGGATCCTTCCTCTCTAACAGTTTCTCTTTGTTCATTTCCTTCAGCAAATTCTTCTTCTTGTTGGTCTAGGGTTCCTTCTTCCTGAATTGGGTCTTCAGGAAGGACATCTGGTTTATTTACTGGTTTTCCTAACCAATCTTCTTCTACTTCAATCTGTTTTCCATTCCTGAGTCTAGTCATTATGCTTAAATTTAGATTTTAGCAAATATATATTGATATATATATATATATATATATATAAAAAAAAAAAAAAAATATATATATTTGCAACAAATTTGGGAGGTATATATTTTAATTATATACCTACTATAATACTTAAAAGAAAATGTTTTGATTTTTGTTATATTTTTGTTTTGTTTTTGTTTTTATGATAATATTATAAAGAGAACAAACAACATACTAAATGCAAGAAATAATAATAATAAAAGAATGGCTTAGTTTTCTATAAATAGTTTATAGATGTCATTGATGGGATCAAGTTCATCAGGAGTCATGAAATGCTCCTCTTCAAATTGGAAATGGTTTTTCAAGAATTTGACAAAGTGTGCTATGGTGATGTTATCTACTTTTGACTCTGACTTGTAAAAATAGAGCTCATGGCAATACTCTCGATATAACACAGCTCTAGGAACTCTATTCCATCTCTTTCTATCCGTAAGAACGACCTCTTGATCCTCTATACGAGATAGAAATTTATGTACTACAACTGCATTGTCGAGGTATTCCTCAAAGGTGTACAACTCGGAAGACACAAGGGCTCTTTTATCTGCTAACCACCTATGGCAAGCTCTCTGAAGCTCATGATATAAGGTCACTTGATCGGGATCCAGGATTCTATCTAGGACAAACCTCTTGATTTGCCTAAGTTCGGTTGATCTAGATGAAATAAGATTCAATCTCCTATTAAGTTCGTCCCATAAAGGTGGGACTCTATATGTTTGAGATACTCTAAGCAAAGAAGTAATCTCTATAGCTGCTAATTGATTCTCAACATTAATGGTGACAACTCGTATTTTATTATAATCTACCATCTAAATATGATATGCAACTTAAATTGTTTGTCTGATGATTCTAAATGCATTTATGTTTTGTTTTTTTTTTGGATTGTTTTCAAAAGGTTTTTAGTTTTCACGTCGGGTTCACCAAAATGTATCGCTCCAAATTTTTTGCATCCTTACCTTCAGGCTATAGGATCCATGCCCGGAAGGGGGATGCGAGAAGGATGGGACAATACCTCGAACTGAGAGGCCCTTTGAAGGTCGCGCCTCTCGGGGGAGGGGTATAAGGGTGAATTTTTGATGGATGGTGGGTTCACCAGGAAAATTTTGAGTGGCAGTTTCCACACCTAGGTTGAGAGTAGGTTTGATGTGTTCATTTTATACTTTAATCATTCAATTCCTAGGTTTGGCTAGGATGAATCTAAGCTATTCTATATGCCAATGCTGATTTATATGAATATAGAAAACATGAATAAGTGCTAAACATAGAAAGTATGCTAAATAAGATAGAATATACCTGATTTCGGATGTCTGATGAAGATTCTGAGGTTTGTAGAAGTCCAAATCATCTCAAATCATACGTAATCATCTAAAATTGCATAGAATCATCTCAGATCTCAGTCGGTCATCTGAGATCAGACGAGATCATCGTCGATCTGACGAATTCGTCAGACGAATTCGTCAAAAACCTGTAGTCACAAAAAAAGATGCAAAAACCAAAAATGCAACTACAAAAGCAAATGGAAATGATAGAAATGATAGTAAATTTGCCTAAATGATAGATCCAGATAGTAATTAAAAGAAATGCATTAATTTAATAATTTGTTTTAACTTTATCATGCATCTATGCTAAATGAGGTGAACTCCAGGATGCAAAAAAAGAATAAACTAAGTCAATGCATAAAGAAATGAAGAGAGAAGATAAAGAAATGCAGACTCTAGGCTTTGATTGCCCCCAATCTGGACTACAGTCGAGATCACCTCTAATCGTACGAGATCATCACCGATCTATGATAGGATCATCCGAAATCGTCTGGAATCGCCTACGACGATCCGAGCTTGCTTCGACTGAAAAACAATAAAATCCCTGCAAGAAAACTTGAAATACGCAATGCAAACGAAGGTGTGAAGGTGTTCTAATGCACGAAGAGTTAAAGTTGCAGGGAAATCAGTCAGCCAAGGGGTTCAGGGGGATAAACTGAGAAAATCCCAGTTTATATAGGATTAGGGAGAGGTTAGGAGGTTGGAGATCATCCCAATTTGGGAGATCTCCAATGGGGAAGACTCTAACCATGCAGACACGCTTTCTGCCCAAGTTAGAGAAGCTGTTGAATAGAAGCTAATTATGAAAATTTGATTTTGGGATGAAATCGTCTGGACGTTCTGTTCCAGACGAATTCGTCAGATCTGGGATGATTTCATCTGATCGTCGACGATATCGTCCAACGGTCAAAACAAATCCTAAAAATGGCACGAAAAACAAGGGGAGCGGGTAACGGGCGGTTAACGGGCGGTTTGGGTTAAAATTCAAATTTTTATCTTTTTACTAAGGTTTAACTATGCCAATTTTAGGGTGCTACAGGTTGACCAAGCAATTTTTAGAAATCCTTGGTGCCTTTTTGGGATGACCGAGTGGCTTTAAGTAACCCTCGAAGCCTTTGGGTTGACCAAGCAATTTTTAGAAATCCTTGGTGCCTTTTTGGCTGATCAAAGGGCTTATAGATCCATTTGGAGATTTTTATACTACACACTCTAAGCATAGAACACCTTAATATGGATGATGTTGAGAGTTTTAGGCTCTTCAACACCCCCTAGCGACATCAAGTGATAGGTACCCGGACCAATCTTTTCAGATATGATATAGGGTCCTAGCCAATTAGTCGTAAATTTTTCAAGTATATTGGATGATAAATTCGAGTTTTGTTGGTTTTATTTTAGCACAAGATCCCCAAATTCAAAGTATATCCAGTGGAATTTGATATTGTAAGCTCATTTTAATCGCTCTTGATAGATGCGGAGATGCTCCAGGGAATTCATGTGATGTTCATCCAGTAGTTTCAATTGGTCTATTCAAGATTTATGTGTAGTGTTGTCATCGATGAACTCTTTCAATGCAATGTGCAATGTTGGAATTTCCAACTCTAAGAGCATAATGGCCTCAGCACCATATACTAGTAAAAATGGAGTCGCCCTAGTGGGAGTCCGAATGCTAGTCCTATAAGCCCATAATGCAAGGGTTAGTTGTATATGCCAATCCTTGTGGTGTTCTTGCACTATCTTTTCAAGATGGCTATCACAGTCTTGTTTGAGGCCTCAGATTGCCCATTTGCCTACGGATAGTATGGAGTTACAAAACTATGTTTGATGCGATACTTAGATGTTAAAGCTTGCATAGTTTTATTCTTAAAATAAGTTTCATTATCCGAAACTATTTTGGATGGTATCCCAAAATGACTTATGATATGCTCCATTATGAACTCTGCTATGTAAGCTCCAGTGTTCATTGTTAAGGGAATGGCTTCCACCCACTTTGTAAAATACTCAGTAGCCATAATGAATATATGTTAGCCTAATGACAGAGGAGAGATCTTGCCAATTATATTAAACCCTCACTAAGCAAATGACCAAGTTGCTTGGATGGGCTGTAAGGCCTATGATGGCAGGTGCATAATATTAGCATGATGCTAACATTTGATGCATTTCTTAACATATACATTGCAATCATTCTCCATAGTGGGCCAACAATAACCCATTTGAAGGATGTGCTTGACGATGGCCATGTTGCTAAAATGGCCATCGCACGTACCATCATGAGCTGCTAAAATTTCTCAAGATGACTCTTGGGGCTCAAGACAACAAAGGAGGACTCCATCGTAACTTTGGTGGTACAAAATTTATCCTACCAAAATATATTTAGTCATTTTTTGTTTAAATATATGTCTTGTGGCACGCGACAGTCTCTCTAGGACAAAACCAAGTCTTAGGAAGTCTTGGATCTGTGACATCCAATTTTGATAAGCCTAAGCTTTGACTGCTAAGACAACCTATACCCCCTACATATTTACTTTTACAAATGAAGACTAGGAAAAAACCTGGTGGTGAATGGTGGTGCCACTCCCTGCAGGACTCTAGGAGGTTAAAGACCCCCAGGGTGCTTTCTTGAGAAAATCTTCATATTTACAGAACCAATTAGCTTTTTGTTCTACAATAATCATGTTGACTGATTCTTTGTTATCAAGGGTTGTACGCTCTACTGCAAGATGCGAGAACATCTTGACGTGGATGATAGTGAAGTTAGCAGACAGATTCTAAGGGATCAAGGATCCCAAAGATGCCATGGTGTCTACATACCTATTTTATGAATGAGGTACTATCTTGATGTTTTACCATTCCAGTTTAGCTATATATGTAGCAAAAAGATATTTGTAGGCTTTCAGTACTAGACATCGACACTAAAATAGTCCTTTTACTTGGTTAGTTATGAGCAGGGAATCATCGAATATGTTTAGTCTCTTGATATTCATGGTGATGGTTGTATGGAGGTCCAAAAGTAGAGCTTCATATTCAACGTTATTATTGGTGCATGGGAAGTCTAGTTTGAATGAAAGGAGAATTGGAGCTCCTTGTGGCATGAAAAAAACTATCCCTGCACCATATCCTTACTCGTAATTTGAATCGTCAAATAATAGAGTCATATAGCATTGTTCTTTGGTTCTTCAGGTTTAGGAGCTTCGAATACTACAAACACTACATCATCCAAAAGCTCAATTTTTAGAGGTCTACTATTGGATAGTGGTGCCTCAACTAACTGATCTGCTATGACCTGTTCCTTAATGGACTTTTGACTTATGAATTCTAGATCGAATTATGTCAATAGCATGATACACTTTGTAGTACATGTATTATGATATGTCTTGCTCATCATATACTATAAAGAATTTTGTTTTGATATCACATATGTCGTGTGACTTAACATGTAGTGCTATAATTTCTTGGTAGTGAACACTTCTACTAAACATAGTTTTTCCACATATGCATATCCTAGCTCGTAACTCACCAAGGTTTGGCTAATGTAATATATGGCTTGCTCTTTACCTTGTACATTCTTTTGGGCCAACATGGTCCCCAACGCAAAGTCTATTTCCTATATATTTAGCAAAAAATGCTCTTCTAGCCTTGGTGGAGATAACACTGGAAACATCACTAGGTATTGCTTTATCTCAGCGAAGGTTGCCTTGCAGTCCTCGTCCTAATTAAATGGGACAACCTATAGTTGGGTGATAAATCACTTTATTGAGGATACCTTGCCTTGAAGGTTTCTTAATTCCTTAATATTTGTGGGAGGACACATTTCCAAAATGGCTTTGAACTTCACTAGGTCTACTTCTATGCCTCTCTTGGAGACAATGAACCCTAGTAATTTTCCAGAAGTTACGCAAAATACGCACTTCTTAGGATTCAGCCTGACATTGTGCTCTATCAGACGATCGAAGACTTTTCTCAAGACCTCCACATGCTCTTCTCGTAGCAATGACTTGGCTAGTAAATCATCGATATAATCTTCAAGAATTTTATGCATATAGTCATGAAAAATGTATGTCATGGCCTGCTGGTATGTGGCACCAATGTTTTTGAGACCAAATGGCATAAATTTGTAGAAAAATGTTCCCCATGGTGTTATAAACGCATTTTTGTGCTGGTCTTCAGGCTTAATCCGAATTTGATTGTAACCAGAAAAACTATCCATTAAGGAGAGCATTTCATGACCAATAATAGAGTCTACTAGAGCATCGATATTGGGCAACGAAAATAAATCTTTGGATGTTGCCTTGTTGATATCTCTAAAATCTATACAAATACGGATCCTTCCATCTGGTTTTCCTATAGGCACCATATTGGATACCCATTCTGGATAGTCGATGGAAATGACAAATTCTACATCCAACAATTTTTGCAATTTGTCTTTCATCATTAAGGCTACTATTGGATGTATATTTCTGAGCTTCTGCTTGATAGGCTTCTTGGACGGGTCTAGCGAAATGTTACGAGTAACCAACTTTGGGTCTAGACTGGGCATATCTTTGTATGTCCAAGAAAAAATGTCAAGTCTCTCTTTTAGTAGAGGGATGATGCTAGTGTGCTCATCTAGAGTGAGACTCATTCCAAATTTAACCTTCATTGGATTGGTGGGGTCATTACCAATACCCACTTCGAAGGTTTCCTCTACTGACATATGGGATCCCTCATCAAGCTGATGAGGCGTAGGGATCAAATGGATGTCACCAACTAGATTTATATGTTTTTCATCGAAATCATGTTCAGCATGATAGACATTGTAAGTACAACCTAGTCCAAAATGAAATGGTTGTAGCATCTCTTCATTAGAGAAGAAGTCTTTAGGATCTACTGGTGAATCAATGCAATCCCAATCGATAGCATCCATGTTCAAATGTAATGGTTTGGATGGATCTATTGGATTGTGGAGCGGAGTGGTCAAATAAATGGAGACCATGTTGATGGAATGGAATTGATCTTCAGGACCACACGAACTAAAATCTACATCATCTGTGTAGCTTCCATACCCAAGATCTAGCTCAGATGGTATGGGGATGAATGGGTCTTCCCTATGGAATGCCCAAAAAACTGGATCCTCTTTGTGCACTAAATACAAAATGGTATCTATCGACTCAAGTAGCTCAGCATAAGTAGGCGGATGGGGAAAGAGTCTTTGATATTCTTCTTCTACATTTATTCTTTCCCTGAGGTGATGTTGGAGATTAATCTCTCGATGCAAACCTGCAGATGTAATAAGTGGCAGACCCTAAGGTGGATTCTGATTACATAGGTGATGAGGCCCCAAATATGCCATCTCCAATAGATTCTCATCATCACTGTATAGATATAATCCTTCACTTCCCCCTATATCAGTGCAAAAACTGACTCTACTTCCTCTTCAGAGTGATCAGTGTTAAGAGGTACTTCTTTTATAACATACTTCGACTCCACAGATAATAGATGTAGTGGATATACTAGCCTCGGATCGTTCATCTCAACCTCATCGCTATGATTGCTACTATGAGCAGACCACTCTATCGTGTCCACAAATATTGGGAGATTAACTGGAAGAGGCCTTAAGTAGGCCTACTCTATCTCGTCTTCATAATAACTATCGACCATTAAAGGCTCTTGTATCTCATCTAATTACTCTCTAGCAATCAAATGGCGTAGAAATACCAGAACCATGAAGGCTTGATCAATTTCCTCTTCAGATTGATCATTATTTGAGGACTCGCCATCTTCATCATAACTTGGTCCACTTATTTCACAGGTGGAATCCTATCCATATTAACTACAAAGATATCCTAACTTGAGATCTCCTAGAATGGTGGGGTTGTGTCCCTAAATGCCAGTATCATCAGTTGTGATACAGTTTTGATGACCCAGGTTGCCTATGGGGTTTTACTCTGAGAACTCTTCATGTTCAAGCTTTGGTCTCTCGATGGTGATGAATGACACCATTGGGTTTTTGCCCCAAATACTAGACATGTTAGGATGATATGGATTAAAATCCATGGCATCTCCCAGACTCAGGTATAAATGATCCAATGATGCAACGAGTAAATCATCATGTCCCTAAATTTGCAATCCCAATCCAAAACTATCAATTGTCAACTGATAACATAGTTCAAGAGGGGTTCTTTTTCCTTATTTGAAAATACCAAGGCCATATCCATGCCAATGATAGAGCTCAAAAATGTGCATGGCATACTCTGGGTTGGACAAGTACCAAACGTTCACTATGAACTATTCCTCATCATCCATATCCATGGGTGTTCACATTGGAACTTGATCCAACCTGGCATAAATGAAGTTTTTTTGGTTGGGTGGCTCACCCAATGACACTACAGATCCAACTGGGTATTGATGGGCTATCGATCATCTCATGTCTCATGCAGTCTCTAAAATAGGACCAAAGGTCACATTTTGCACAAGATATTCACTTAGACATGTACTGGCTAGGTGAACAGTCACCCGTGATACAAATGATCTTGTTGATGATGTAGGAGAAGTAGGCTGAGGTGCCTCCTTGACTTGATCCTAGGCTTCCTCCACCTCCATGGGAGTGGCAGCCTCAACGGTGACTGGTTCGGGTGCATTCTTTGCTTCTTTCCTACCCAATTTTACCTTTAATTTCTTGTCATCCTGACACATTGTTGATGTACTCGATCTCAGAGAGGTTCCAGTGGTACATTAAGATCTATTTGATACATATATCGATGGTTGAACATTCATTGCCTATTTACCTCTTGGAACCCTTATCGGCAATGTGGGTCGTATGTCCAAGTGCGTTGATGGGAGTACAAAGCCCCCTGGCAAATCTACTAAGTTCACGAACTTGAATGGTTCTTCATCTGATGAAACCACGTGAACTTGTCTCTCATGTATATACTTCCATCAAAGCAAAAAGCATGCACCTATCTACTGTATTATTCTATAGTCATCATAAAAGCATAAAATCTTGACACATTGCATAAATTCAACAAAATTATATTTCTTATATTGATTATGAATGAATCTTTGTTACACATATGCCCCTCTTAGGGTCACTTGAATGATGATATAGTTTATACAATTGCCAATGCCCTCAATAGGGTAGGCGCATTAATATTACTCTTTGAATAGTTGCAAACTACCTTGGGGTGGATTTGACCCCCTTCTTCGCGATGTGGAAGATATGTTTAGCCATAGAGGAGTCTAAACCAACCCTATCAACTCACCCAATCCCTAATTTGGAAGCATAGCCTTTATAGATGGAGTCAAGTCATTAAATGTAATTATAATATTAGGCACAAGAGAAGAAAAAATAAATTAAAGAATATAAATTTGAAACCACCAGATGTGGAGTGGGTTAAATTGAATTTTTATGGAGCATCTAAAGGAAAACCAGGACCAGTAGGATGAGTAGGAATAATTAGAAATAATAAAGGAGAGATTTTATCTCATTATGATTTCAATTGTGGATTTAAGACAAATAATGAAGCTGAAGCTTGGGCAACTTTAGAAGGGTTGAAAATATGTAAACAAATGAAATGGATTAGATTTTGTATGGAAGGTGATTCTCTCATAGTAATAAATGCAATTTTGAGGAAAGCAAAGACTCCATGGAACATACAAGAGATAATTATGGAAATTAAAGATCTTGCTAAAGAGTTTGAATAAATCAGGTTTACACATATATTAAGGGAATTAAATAATTGTGTAGATAATCTAGCCAATAGAGAGGTTTTGATTGAGGATCGTGAAGTTAACATCTCCTTTCCATGGTTAGAGGAAGTAGAAAGTTTAGTTGAAGCTGACAAAATTTTTTGATTACCTAAATCAATTAATGATTAAGATTTACTTTAATGTTTTCATTGGTAATATCTATTTTATTTTGTAACAATAATGTGTCTTCATTTAGACTATTTATTATAATTTTTGTGGTTGCACTTGTGTTTTAGAAAGGGAACTAGCAATCCATATTTTTTAGACTATGTTAGTGTGATCTTTTGGAAATATTACTCTACTAGGATGTAAGGCATAGATAGTAGAGGTGAAGCTTTGGCATTGTGAAGGCTGCTATAGGAAAATGTCAAGAAAGATGCTAAATTCTGGAGTAATTGTATTCATACAAAGATTTGAAAAGATCAAAAAAATGAAAATAAATAATTCAAACATTTTATGTAAAATTGTGTATGTTTCTAACTATAGCATCTTAATTGAGATGAGAAGTGTATCTTTTGTAAACTCTCAAGCTCTAAATAAGAGATATGTAATTTGTTAATGGTGAGGGACTCAAGTACAACCTCTTTTTATCAAACAAAAAATAAGTAAAAACTAAAATATTAAAAACATTGATCTAGCACTAAAGAAAAAGGGATTAGAAATCTATATCTAAAATTAGTTTTTATGTAGCCTAAAATATTAAATTAAAACTAATCCTAATCTTACACTATGGACATAAATCAAGCTATTCTACATACCAAAGCATCACCTACACAAAATCCACTTAAGTAAAAGACTTGGAGGGCACCTTTGCGTAGGATATTTAGACATCTAGATAACACAACAAGATGCTCAATAGGGCAATAGGGGTTATGAAAACATGCCATGAAAATATAGATATGTAGGGCCAATAAATTAAGTCAAGTGACAAAATGATGCACATTCAAACCAAGCATTTTCCATTCATTGCATTCTCTCTTGCTAGGAAAGGATAACAAGTTTTGAGTGAGTGGAGATCAAGTGTGTGATACCAAGGTACAATAAATGTAAAACTCAAGCATAGGGATAAGCCATCATATTTTTCAACAATATCTAGAGGAAAACAAGAGCATCAATAGGTACCACAAGAAAACTAACAACATAAAAAACCAACAATAAAACCTACTAACAACTTAATTAATGTTATAGATGTTACCTATAACCACAACAAAGTGATGTTAATTGCTTTTACTCTATCCTCGTTCATAACATTGCACAATGTTGTTTAGCTTCATAATTTTGATCCTTCTTGCTCTTGATCCCTCTGGCATCCCAACTAACAATGAGGAAGAAAGAGAAAGAACAAGCACCTACATGCATGGAGCTATAGAGTAATTCCAAGAGCATTTCCAATGCCCATAACCATCTTCAATCAAGTTCTACTCAAGTAGCATGAAAGGAAACATTAAGCATATTATTAAAGTCAAGGTGACTCAACCAATGCTAAGAAAAGTAATAACAACCAAAAGAGGAAGACAATATCAATGTGGTGAAATCATACCAAAGTCCACATTTAATCTATAAATATTAGAATTAAAATTAACTCCAACAAAATAAGGAAGGAATCATTCCAAAACCAACATGCCATAATAAATGCAAAGTATTTCCTCAATGTTTTGCACCATTGTTTTATCCCTAATTGGGCAGCCTCTTCATTTAAGATATACTAAGTTATCACCAACTCATCTTAAGGAGACTCATTGCAAGAAACTTATTGGTCCAATGGCGTTATCATGAGTCATAAGAAAAATGTGATGCACCTACATGAAGGGTATCTATCAATGTTACCTTGAGCTATTTGATGAACAAGTTATCATAATTATTTCTCCTTAATATGTTCTCTCATTCCTTGTGGCCAATTCTCTTGTCCACCCACGAGAGCACCTGATCCCCCAACCATGTAGAGCATCAACAATACCATATTATTATGTGGAATAGACACAACAATAGAATAATATGCTCATAAAAAGCAACAAAACTAAGCATTAAACATCATTTGTTAATGCATAGTCCATATTATATAGTAAGTCCTACCAAGGTGGGTATGACATTCTACACCAAGATAGCTAGGCATTTGATCTAGATGGATGGAAATAGTGTGAAAAAAGTGGGAGTCCCTAAAGAACTAATTATGATAATAGAAAAACAATTAGATTTGGTAGTTGTATTAGATGTGATAGTTATCGATCTTCCTCCATGCTTTGACATGTTTCTTAAGGAATGGATGCAAATTATAAAGATATGGTTACCTGTAAATGGAATATACACATATGAGTATGCCCAAAGATGAGAAAGTGATCAAAATTGAGAATAATCCTCCTAGCGATTACCTAAATATATTAGTATTATTGAGGAAAATTTAGCATCCCTTGGTAATTGTCATGCCACTAAATTTTTCTTTATTCCAACTAATACTATTGACTGTTGTCAATCTACCTCTTCAACTTAGGAAAGATAAATATAATCCTCTAAAAATATTGAGTTAGGTAAGAAAACCTTATAGAAAGTAATTTTTTTATCATTTGTGCTTGACCAGATATCAAAAAGAAATATTATTTATTAAATCTAACTAGGATTTACAATGCCCATCAAATTATATCCCTAATAGTAGACTAATGCCTTATCTCTTATCATTTATAGCAAGGGTTTGAACAAATTTAATGAGAGAGAAATAACAAGAAGGAAATAATTGGATCAATTACATTTGTTCAAATAATGCAATGAACATAATTGAGACTAACCAGTGAAAGAATACACCATTCACACATTCAAATAATGCAACATGCAAATGTGAAAAACATACATAATTGGACAAGGTATTGCTCAATGGAGGAAGCAATATTTATATAAAAATATCTTTACAAGAGGAGTCTGGTTCAAATGACCTAGATCTCACTTAATCAATACAACTTGGACTTTTGTTTAAAGAATGTAACAACATACACAACTCATTGTTCTACTATAATAACAAAGAGACTTGTAGATTCCAATCCAACTACTGAAAATGATCTCAGTATGTTGAATGCTTCTTGATAAATTTTGGGACTTGCACAACCATGGGAAAGAGAGGTAGAAAATGGAGACAAGACACAAGAGGAATACAAATGACAAATACAAGGACACTAGAGTACCTTGGCAAAATTCTAGCTATAAATATACTTGATGCTTTCTTTGGTTGGTATAACTTGTATTTATAGCTTGAAGTGTAACCAATTTGGTTATAACTGCTTTGGATTATTTCATCTTATTCTTAAACTTGTCTACTTCTTAACCATTAAATTTTTACCTCTTCTAGTAGTAGCTTTCCTCTAAATGTTCTTTAATGACTTGAATATTGATGGTGGTAACTCTTACATTGGGTCATTATTCTCTTCATATCTACCACCTTTCAACAACCTCTTTTAAATTTTTATGGTTAAAACCTTTCGAGTTTCAATCTAAATTAGTCATATTCATGTGCTATTGGGTTTAGGGGGAATGGATTCTAGCCATAAATATTCCTTAATGGTTTAATCTCCATCATTGTATTTTGTGCTTGCAAGATTTTAAAATGTTTATCGTCTTCTTTTCAGTGTCATGGTGTTGCTTATCATCCAATACTATCTATTGGAGATAATATAAAGATTAATATTGATCATTAATGTGCCTTGGTTATTCACCACTATATTTTAGGGTTAATCATAGCCATTGGAGAAATATGAAGGATAAATCCTAGCCATTGCTCAAAATTCTTACACTTTTTTGCTACTCAATCTTGTCTATATAGGTTATTTTGAGATTCAATCCTAGCTATTTGAAGGCTTATGTTATCATTGGCTCATGTCCTAGCCTTTTTGGATTAATCCTAACCGTTGATATCAAAACAAGAGTTAATCCTAGTCATTGAGATACCTCAATATTAATTTCACCATCTTATTCCTATAAAATTATCACAACATCATAGAATCCTAGTTTTTAGAATCATTTTATGGATAAAATATTCACCATTAAGAATTCATATAATGGATCATGTCCATATATTGTGACACATGGAATATTTAATTATGGCTAATTTTTAATCTTTTAGAACCAAATATTAGCCACTCATTTTCTTTCAAGATTAGATATGTACCATTGAGTTGTGTTGGTGATGCGATGGTCATTGCGTAACCTTATTCAACTTGGTCTTCTATGGTACATTGTATTTTTGTGGGATAAATATTATGAATTAAATGGGTCATAAAAGGTATTCTTAAAATTTATTTGATCTTTATGGTTTGATCCATCGAGCAAATCTTAGTCATTCATGTCATGTAACATAAAAAGCTAGTCCACTTATGTTGCCATGGTCAATTGATAAAGCATGCAAGTTGATTTGAGTATCCTCCAATAATTATAGTATGTTGGTGTTGAGACTTTTATTATTGCATATACATAGTCATACTTAGACAAGTCAACATGGTGGTTTCATACACATATGTGAGGAATATGATGGACCAAAGAGTATGGGGACTATTCATGCTACATTTCCATTGGTCAAGAGGTTTGGATTAGAATAAATATGGGCCACTAGGGCTATGAAGGAATAATTTTGTAAAAATAACATAAATTACACTTCACCCTATTAACTTGAACCTACCATAAATGTGAGCTAGTAAATTTTGTAAGTAGGGGTGTAGTTCTTTTTGATGGATTATCCAAGATCCAAGAAGTCCTTATTAGGACATTAAATTGGTATGTCTTAGGGATTTCATCTTGGATACCCAAGTTTGAATCATGGGGAGGATGGCCCCTAATATACACCCAATTGAGAAAAGGTATGGACCCTTTCAAAAAATCCTATATTTACTCTAATAAAAAAACCTAAAAATGATTAAACTTCCAAGATTGATATGATAATTAGCATGCTTAAATATGAAAATCTAAAGGTAGATTTTGAAGAGACTCAACTTGGGGATTGCCTCATCATAAAAGAATGATCTAATATCCCATATCTAACAATTTGAGAAGATGAAAAGTCTAGACGATGCACTTTAATGGTAGTAAACCTAGAAATAGAATAAGTGTTAGAATTTAATTCATTGACCCACAAGGTATAGACCCATTTTTAATGTTGATTGTTGTTTAACTATACCAAAAAACATGGTATAATATGAGGCATTATTTAGTAGCTTGAGGAAAGCCAAAAATATGGGTATCAAGAACCTAACGATATATGATGACTTTGAAATGATTGTAAGTCAAGTTAATTCCAAATGTGCAATAAGATATAAACACTAAAATTCATATAAGCATCAAGTATAGCATTTGCTTAAGAGTTTTGATAAATATAAAATCAATTCTATTTATAGGGAGTTGAATACTAAATAAAATGAATTGGAAGGTACAATGGTAATATTTGACCCACCCAATATGATGTGGAATAAGCCAAAGGATCTAGAAGTGAACTTTAGACCAGTCATTCCTGATGATTTTGATCATTGGCATCTCTTCAAAAATAATGAAGAGATCATTGAGTTCCTAATAAGAGAGACCCAATACACTAAAGATAAAAATAGATATGGGGAAGACATAAAAGATAATATCATACAACTAAATATAATCTAACTTCCAAAGGGTTAAATACTTTGAAAATATTTTTTATCCTAGATGATAGAATAAGGAAGTTTAATCTCAAGTTCAAATCCTCTTCTTACCACCTTGTTATAGTCACTAAAGAAAATTTTCTATCGACAAATGAATCCACATAGGAAGAGATCAGCCTATTAAAGGAACAATATGACATGTATGGGTATATAATTGCAAGGTTATTTAAGGATATCAAGGTATATGATCATAATATCATAGTACATACTATTGAGAGAGAACCTAGTGCCTGAACTTTCTAACAAAAATAGTAGCTAGTAAACCCCAAAATTCAGGTAGTGATGAAGAAGGAATTATTGAAGCTCATGTAGGTCCAAATCATATTTCTAAACAAACAATCCACATAGGTAATGTAAGGTGATATAAGTTTATGTTTACTTTAGGACTCTAAATATAAAATTAAAATATCACTACTCTCTACCAACCATAAACCAAATTTTATAGAAAGTAAGAGGGTATCAAATGTTGTTGCTCTTGGATGGTTTCTCAAGGTACACCTAGATCTAGGTTAAGGATGATGGTTAGCATAAGATGATGTTAACCACTAAATGGATAAATTTTGCATATAAAAGGATGCCCTTTGGATTTTCAAATGTAGGGGATACATTCCAAAGAGTTATGAACATTTCTTTTGTTGGACTTTTTGGTGAGATAATCCCCATTGTTTGATTTATTGGTTTTGGTAGTTTATATTCTATGGATTCTCCCAAGTGCAATTGTATTTGGAGTAGCGAAGAATATATTTTTTTAAGTTGATAGTGTGACTTCAAGAAGGCTTTCTAATAAAAACTCTAAGTTGGCTTTGATAGTGAGGAACTCATTGGATTTAATAGACTTGATCCAAGAAAATATTTATCAATAGGTTCATTTTTACTCTCATTGGAACTCAATCCTCTTTTGTTTATTTTGATTTTTGACTAGATGGATGCCCTAGTTTCAAGATTGATTTTTTTGAGGTTTCTTGAAAATCTCATTTGTCTTTTATAATTTAAAAAAAAAAATCCATTTCCTTTTCTCTTTGATATTTTATTCTTAAATAGTATCATAGGTGTAAGGATATACTACTTGGTTATTATAAAATAATAAAATAAGAGGTTGAAATGTTTTATATAGACCCTTGATGTTATAGAAGTTCTAGGTAGGATTTTTTTCTTGGAAAACATCTCTGAGCCACTTAACAAAGTTTCTAAAATGGTCTAGCAACTATTTTATATATATGCATGAGAGGATGTCCTAATTGTTTACATTAAAAAAATTTATATGGGGAAACCATGATAGATATGTATTTACTACCAATGCTTTTGGATTATTTACAAAATTATATGGTATTCTAGTTTTGATTTTTTTCTCATATGGAATCCATGTACCTCATTTTTGTGTTTGAAAATTTCTACTTTTCTTCCTAAACTAAAAAATTCAAATTCCAAAATAGAATATGCCAATAAATATTCTATGAAATTCCCTAACCTGTTGAGATTGAAAATGCTCATGGGCATGCACTTGTGTCTTGATGACACAATATTTCATCATGCAAAGGTAAGGAGGGGGTGTTTGTAAGTTATGACTTAATTAAGGATAATATTAGTCACTCATATCCGAAGGAATTCATTATGTATGGTGACTAAAACAACCAATTCTAATATGTTGGAAGGAAGAGAGGTCCTAAATTCAAAAACCCTATTGTCTTACCATTTTACCCATGTTGACCTTATTATGACATGTGGAACTATTGAAATGGAAAGAAATTATGATGTGGTAAGTTTTAATAACATGGCACAAAATGAAATTATACCTTTGCAAGCAAATTTTGATGTGACATAACATGTGGTTGTCCATACAGATGATGTGGTAATAAAGTTTACATGACATGGTAGTCCATGAAGTTGACATTGAAGTCCATACACATGATATGGAAGATAACATGGTGCAATGGGAGGTAGTCCATGTGGCTAATGTGGTAGTCCATACAAGTGATATCATAAAATATGTAGGCACTTATACAGGTGTTGACATGGTATGATATGTGATAATTGATATAAGCATTGACATAAGTGTTGATATGGAAAATAGATATAGGGCTGATGTGGTAATTCATACAATTATTGACATGGTAGGATATATACCATTTAGTGCACACAAATACAACATCAACCAATCATATTCTAGAGAATCGTCAAAATTGACAAGTCATTCACATAGTCAGCAATAGAAAACCATAAATTTTAGAGTGAATCAGGATGTAACAATTGGTATAGTGTGGTTCATAGATCTAAGATCCAATTTTAGAATGATAAGTGCTGCTTTTTGGCTTGTCAATACTCTATCGAATGGCCTACATAGTTGGCATATAACCAGTAATTCTATGATCATGACAAGTGATATCATATGATTTGTTGATATGTTGTATAATCAGTGCATGCTTAGCACCCTTTTAGCCACTCATGTAGCAACATGTGGTTTCATCTCATTCAATGCAAGTACTAAAAAAATTAAAATTTTCAAATGTTTTAGAGGCATCTTGTATGATTTTTGGGTCATTTTTTTAGGGCCATAAATTTTACAAATGGAAGCATTTAGAGCCTTTCTTTTATAAATCACATAGTTTTTCAATATCTATACTAGTGGTGATGTTTTTGATAACAATTATATGTAGGGTTTCATATTTTGCAAAAATATTTATGGATGATCATATTTCATTGTTAAGTGGTCCAAACTATGCTACTTAGAGAATCAAGTTTGGAGTTTTACTTTGAAGTAAGGGGTTACTCAAATATATGAATAAGAAACCCTAAACAACTAATTCTAAAGAAAAAAATGTTTATAGGGATAATAAGGATGATTATAGTGGTGTTATATACCTTTATATATACAATGTGTATTACACACATGTTAGCATCACCATGGACCCCAAGGAGTTGCTTGAGAAATTTTAGGGATTGTATGATCATATTGATTCCACACAAATCAGTAGGTTGGAGGTTGATCTTGTAACTTTATCCATGGAATCATTTGATACTATTGATGAGTACATTAGTTACTTTAAGAAATTACAAGAATATATATGAACTAAAAGAGGATCACCTAAGGTGACAAGAGAAGAAAAGAAAGTTATAGAGAGCTAAAAGAACATTGAATAGTTGAATATATCTTCAAATATATATATATATATATATATTTAAGTGAAAAACCCCTTTAGGGGGTTGCCTTGGTCTAAGAGACCACGAACATGGGGTTCTACACTATCAAAGTCACCCAGGGGTCGCACCCAGCCCTACCCGCACCAACATTATCAATTGGATTTTGGGTACCCAATTTAGCTTTTTTGTAGGGTGGAGATTCGAACCTGGGACCTCCCTTGGAAGATTGCCCTCTCCTCTCCAACTCACCTAAAAAACCTGGGTATCTTCAAAAATATTTTAGAGACATGAGATAGTTGTTGTATTTGAGATGCTTCATGTGTACTTTATAAACTATCCTACACCACTAATTGATGAGGTATTCAATTACTTTTGCATCACTAGGCTAGAAGACAAAGGCATAAGGGTAATTCTATGATCAATCAGGCCCATCCAAAGGAAGTTGTTACCAAAGCTCAAAATAACAAGAAACCAAGACCATGTGAGAAGAATTTCAAGAAGATCTTCAAGAATCCAACATGTAAGTTTTACAATAAATACATAAAGTAGAATTTTATCATGTTCACATCAAGAAATGGGGCATTGATGTTTCTCTTTTCTACACACAAAGTAAGGACATATTTGATGGAGAAACATCATAGGCACATGTAGTTATTCATTTAGTATATTGTACATTAACTTTTTTTATTAATGGAATATAGATGTAGGGGAAAATAGGCTTGTGATAAAGTAAAAATATCCATAGGCTATGCCAAAATGCATTAGGGATAACATGTTGTTATTGGAGATGATTCTTCACTGTAGGTTACAAGATGTGGAGATATCAACATTAGATCTTGTTATTTTTATGAGGATTTTTATATTCCTAATGTTGACCCTAACCTCTTGTCTATTTATCACATTACTCAGACAAATAAAAAGGTAGATTTTTGGCTTGATTGTTGGGTAATTAAGGATACAGACAATGAGTTTAAAAATGTTTCTTGTATCTATTATGGTGAGTCAAACCAAATTTTTAAGTTGGAAGAAACATACGCCTATTTTGTTTCTTCTTCTAGGAAGAAAGGTTTTGTTGCTATTGTTACACATGCATATGATGAAATTCAAAAGTTATAACATAGGCTTGGGCATCTTAGATATGTATTATTGAGAAACATGAGTCAAAATTAAATTTTCATTAGACTTTTACACATATCTCCTCCAATTGGTGCATGTGAGGGATGTATTCTAGAGAAGCATTGTAAAGAGCATTCTCATGAGATAAACTTATCATTCCATAAATATCATTTATAGTAATATTTATGGACCTATGGTTATGTCATCTATTTTTAGAAATAAGTACTTTCTTATTTTTATTGGATATTTTTCTAGACATATGTGGTTGTATACTATTCATACTAAGGATGAGGTCTTTGAGAAATTCAATACCTTCAAGGATCTTGTTGAGAATCAATAGAATAAAAAAATAAAATATCATAGTATTAATGGAGGAGGTGAATACAAAAATAAACCTTTCATAATTTTATAGCTTTTCATGGGATTGCATATTAGAGGTCTATTAACTATACTCATGAGGAAAATGGTATGGCTAAAAGGAAGAGCAAGGTGATCATGGAGATGACATAATGTATTATTCATACCAATGGGATGGAGCATAAATCCTAAGTAAAATTCATAAATTGTATAGCATACATCATCATTAGTATTCCCATGAGGGTAGTATAAGGTATGATACCTCTTAAGAGGTTTATAGGAGATAAGTGTGATATACCTTAATTTTATATGTTTGGGTATTCAACATGACGTCAAATATCCAAGGTTCTTTGAAATGAGGCACTAAATAATTATAGATGTATATTTATGGGGTATTGAAATGAATCAAAGGTATATCATCTTTTTTAATATAAGAGGCATAATATTTTTATTAAAGAGATGTCATATTTTATGATATTCTTCTATGTGCTCCTTCCAATGCATTGCATAAGCTTTTGGAAGATGACTCTTTATATCCTTTGACTAAATTAGATTAAGTTATTTATTATGATATTTTGGTTGGATATATTTCCATTAGACCATATTTTTTATCTTTATATTTGAGTGGGGGTCCATTACCCATTGATTTGACTCTGCTAAGGGTAGCAACATCGATAGCACATTCTTTTCTAGATTTGAGTAAAGTTGAGTAGGATAAATTAGATCATACTTATTTAGCTTTTCATAATGAGATGATTTGTGATTTTGAGTTAGATTATTTTCATTTAGTTTTTGATGTTACTTTTTGTAGAATACACATTAATCTTCCTCAATTCATCTAACACATAAGTGATTTAAGATGCTTTTTAAAGGATGCTCTATTGAATCTCTCTCTAGAGTGACATTAGAAATATTCTTCTTGATCTTTCTTCTTGAAGGTTACACATTCTCAATATCCTTTTACATATTCTAAATATAAGGATTGGTCATAATAGAAAGATGTTATACTAGTAGAATACTAGGTTTTGATCAAGAATAGGACCTAGGAGTTGGTTCCCATTTTAGAAGAGAATGATGTAGTTTGCTATAAATGGGTCTACAAGATCAAGTATACTTTATATGGTTAGGTGGAGAATCAAAAGTATGCCTTTTTGATAAGGGATTATTTCAATAGGAGTGAATGGATTATTCCAAAACTTTTGCATAGATGGCTAGGATGGACTTAGTCAAGATGATTCTCCTTATTGTTGCCTCATATATATGGAATGTACATTAGATGGATGTGAAAAATGCCTTTTTGAATGGGGAGCTTTAGGAGGATATCTACATGAACCAACCACCTAGATTTGAACTTGAGGGTCGAATTCCTTTAGTTTATTGATTGACTAGGTCCTTGTATAGACTTAAGTATGCTCCTAATGCATGGTATGATATGATCTACTCTTTTGTTAGTTTTAGTGACATGATACCAAACATGATGTTTATATTAAACCTCAAGAAATTAAAACTTTGGTGATTGTTTTGTATGTTGATGATCTTCTCATTATTGCTAGATATCCTTCTTTAATCTAGGATATGAAGTTGTGGATTAATTACACTTTATAAATGAATTATTTGGTACTTTTGCATTACTTATTTGGAATTTAGTTTGATTAAATAGATTCTCACATCACCATTTTACAACCCAAGCATGCTTTGGATCTTTAGAATTATAATATGGAGGATTGTAAGTCCACTCAAAATCCTTTTACTTCAAGCTTAAACCTTAGGGATTATTGTACCACTCCTTTATGGATGCTATATTGTATTGGTATCTTCTAGCTAGAATTATCCATATTACTCACATTAGACCCAATATAGCTTTTTGAAAGCTCAAAAATTGTGCACCAATAAATAAAATAATGATGTAAAAGCAATAATGAACACATGCATGTAATCGAAACACGATGATAAAAATAATAAGAATGAGTCGGGTCCTTTTTATTAATGATAACTTGTCTTTATCAAAATATATTACAATCACATCCCCTTGAGGGAGTTCATAAGTGCAATACAATCAATACATAATAGGAGGGTTTTATTCCCCTCTAAATTATCTTGGCTACTTTGTAATGTTCTCTTGTAGTCACAGTTCATATTGGGATGGGTTTTTAGTGACCACCGTGGTGAGTATGATGGGGATGTTATGCTCCTTTGTCCTCATGGTCCTATAGTCTCCACATAAAGAAACTAAAAACGTATCAAAAGCATATGAAGGGCCCATAAAAATTGGGCCTAGATTGATCAATATGAATGTGATAAATGTAATGAATGATTGATAGATGCATAAATAACCTAAATCTATATTATGTAAAAATTGTAAAAGATGTTATTCTAAGCTATTCTAATTTAAAAATTAGAAAACCAGATCTCTGGTCGAGACCATCTTGGGTTGATACAACCTTGTCTACAGACCATCTTAGGTCAATATGATTGCTATCGTAGGACTACATACTTCCATAACAAATTATGAGTGATGTATAAGATATCCTGGGTGTGTTGTTAGTGGATTATTGCATTGCACTTGGAGAGAAAATTATGGATTAGATTATATCTAAAGAAAAAATATTTGATTATATGCAAGCTAGGAGTGTGGATTTCAATCCCATATAGCAATTCAATAGCATTTTCTTCATAGCAGGTTGGGAGGATAAAAAATGGTAGCATTTCGTTATGTGAAAGTCTGAACTCTGTATTTTTCAACTGAGTGATGAGTGCCAATATATATACTTCGTCAATGGAAGTTATTAATGGCACAAGCACCCTGCATGAAAAGTCAGAGAGGTAGTTTGCATTAGAAAAGTGGATGCTTATCTCTGAAATCTCATGCGGTTGATAATGGTATGTGATTTTCTAATTTTGGCCCATGCGGAATGCTTAATGCTTTTTGTGAGATCATGCACATGGTTAACAGGTAGTTTTAGCTACTAGTTATGTGCCTTTTATTTTTAAATCTAATTTTTAGCAGCCATCGTGGGTCAAGATGGTCCAAATTTGGATATCATCTTGGGTCGATATGGCTATGATTTTATAGGGAAATATGCTTGTTTGAGTGCTAAAAACCACTAAATTAGAGCTTAGGCTTCTCAAGATGAGTTGTGCGGTCTAAAAGGAGTCCATTTAGGTAGTCTCCTCAATATGATGTGTTTTAGGTATCTATAGATGCCCCTTTTTAGGATGCTTTATGCAAAAGCACAATGCAGAGCAAAAATAGATAACCAAAAATGGTCAATTTAATGGTTAATGATATTCATTAAACAAATCAATGTAATATGCCCCAATCATAGAAGGATCATGTGCTATTGAATCATTGCTTTTGAAAATTTTATGGATTTACTTTTAGTAAACTTTTCAGCCATGGGTAGATAATATGAGTTCGTAGTCGATGGCTTTGAGTATACTTGATTTTTGGTAACCTTTCAGTCACAAGAAGACAAGATTTAGTCCATAGTCGATGTATTTAGGGATACCAAACATGTAGTTTAGCTGCCCCTTTTATTTTGTTTAAATTTATTTTTGCTTGTTGTTTGCCCCAACAAGAAGGGCATATGATTATTTTTGGCAATGATTCTTGAACAAATGCAGTTGCATTTTTGAGTGTTTTATTACTTAATTTTGAATTGTGTAATTTATATGACTACCCCATCAAGTGACAAGTTAATAGAGGAGATGGAAAATAATGAAATTTGCGAGTCGCTTGACCAGAATGAGATGATGGACTTGGGTACTGTGTGATATTGATATTTTTAAGGGTATTTCAACTCAAAGAAACATTTTGCAATCTACTTTTGTGTTGGATTTTTCTATATTTTTGTTTTGATTTTTTGTGAGGAGTGGCCTTATGGTAATGTACTCATCCTACCAGATTGCATGGATAACCAATTACTGCAACCACTAGGTGACTAGATTAAATCACTAGATATGAGGTTCACTCGAGCTTTTTGAATTGATGTGACCAAAGGGGTTAGGTGCATTTGGAGCATTTTGAATTGATTTGACCAAAGGGGTTAGGTGCCTTTGGAGCCTTTTAATTTTTGTTTTGTTTTTTTTTTCCATGTTTGATAATTGTTATAATTTTTGCAAAAGCACAACCATCTCAGGTGGTCGCATTGTGCCACATGACCATCTCGAATGGTCATACCTATGGTAAACATTTATAGAAAAATTTCATGATTTTATTTTCATTGTTACCGTGTGTGATGAGAAACCAGTGAGACAAGGAGGAGGAGTGGTGAGTTTATGAAGTGAAGCACTACCAGAAACTTGATGCAAATCGACAATGGACCAACTCAAGGCTTTTGCATGTGAAGGAGCTAGAGAGAGATAGGTAGGGACCCAAATATCACTTTGTCACTGATTAAGGAAATGAACCTCATTTAAAAAAATTGGTTAATGAACTTCACATAAAAAATTGAATGGAAGGAAATATCACCTTAGATTAGATTTATGTTGTTCATTGGCTTGCTTGTGAAATTTGTTTTTATTGGTTTTGTTTTTTTTTGTTGAAAATTTTAAATTTTTTATGCATGTATTTTAATTTGGGGGTCGTCTTGGGTCAATACGGTCCCTCTTTATGACCGTTTAATTTTAAATGGTTAGATTAGGAGACTATCTTGACTTGAGATGACCCTATTTTAGGACCATATCGATCTGATACAATATCATTTTTGTGGTCCCATTTTGGAGGCCATCTCAACCTGATATGGTGTTGTTTTGGGGGCCATATCGACCTAATATGGTTGCTTTATCTTATGTTTGTTTTCTTTCTCTTTTATTATCTTTGTTTTTTGTTTCTATGTTTGATAGATGTTTATTTTAAATTTTGCATTGTGGGTAGTTGATTAGAGCATGATACAGATTCACCAATGTCTATAAGAGGTCACAAGATGCACTCTCTAATGATTATTGGTGGTGGCTTAAGTCCATTAGCTTCATGCACACCATGAGACAAGAATTAGTTCACATGTATTAGGCCTATATTACAACCTTGATTGATATATGGGATAAATGGATGAACACTTTTGATCTTTCAACCAGTGAGATGACCATCACTTTAGATGATAGCTATAGGATTTTATAGATCCTGATAGAGGGATTACCTATTAGTACTACATCCACGGTCTAGCATGCAAGAGTGCTAAAACAAGTATATAGACAACATTGGTAGCTAGTGGATTATGATGTGGAGAGCAGTAGAGTGTCGATGGAGTTTGGTTTTGATACAACTCTCCTAATGGCTAAATATATAGTGATAATGTCACTCGTATTGAACTTGATTTTTCTAAATTTTTTAGGTGTGAGGTTCCCATGGAACCTCTTGGATATAATGCAGGACTTGGTGGAGTGTTCAGTGGAGCAACCATTAATTTTGGCTTGGGATACTACATTGTTTACTCAGCTCTATGAGGAGATCTATGATATCTGACATCGAGGCTGCCAAGGATTGGTATGTAGCTTTTTTCTATAGATATGGGGATGGGAGTACATTCGTATGGATAAAATTAATGGGATACCATGGGCTACTCAGAGGGATATAGTGGATAGGGATATTCCCTATGTTAGGCTACTCAAAGGGATATGATGGATAATGATATTCCTTATGTTGCATGGTAGACACATGATCAAGAGCGAGGTAGCAGTCACCCTTGGTAGGGATTGATAGAGCACTATACAAAGGCACTACATGTATTCGGTCCAAGATAGATAATATGGCATCCATGGAGGGTTTACCCTACATAGGGAGAGGTAGATCACTAGTTGATATGGGTGTAGCATAGTCAATGGTTTATGGGCTAGCATGGTAGGGAGCATGAGTACTTTTAGAACTCACATATTACTTGATAGTTGGGTATGTGATAGGGCATACCTGTTGAGCTTGTTATCTATCATCGAAGAATAAATGAGGTGCAACTAGAATGGCCTCAGGTTGAGGTGATAGAGGATGACATAGATGAGCCTTTTGTTGATCCAAGTGTGGAGGATCCTAGGACAATAGCAAATTATGATACCTAGTGGATAGCTCGATGAGGTCAAAGAGTCAAATCAAGTGGGCATGATGCTAGGGTAGGTGATCCATTCTAGCAATAATTTCATCATCACATGAAGGAATGGAGGGTAGATATCTTAGGGAGGTTTGAGGGGATGGAGGAGTATGAGGATGAGGAGGGTCCTTAAGAATATATAGCTACACTTAGGGATTATATTTACATCCTCTAGGGTTATTTTATTGATAGGGATATAGTGCATGCATTAGCATAGAGTTAGTTGAATGGGGATAGGTAGAGGTGGTGGCGTTGGTCTGATGAGAGGGACACCTTGAGGGCCCAATTTTAGACCATGTAGGATGAGGCTATGAGGGTGATAGTAGAATAATATGCTCTACAAATTCATGTAGTAGAAGTCACAATAAAGTGGTATGCCATACAAATCTAGGTTGTAGGGGTTACAATAGAGCGTGATGCCCTATAGGGTTAGGTAGCAAGGGTTATAACAAAGTGTGAAGCTCTAAAAGATCAAGTAGAAATATTGATTACTGAACATGGCATAGGTGGATAGGCCATGGATGACATGATCAGGTTACAAGTAGAGGTGGTAGATCTATAGGGGAAATTGTCTCACTATACATCCCATCATTAGTTAGATCAAGACTACATCGCTTGATTGGAGGATGAGTTGGACTGACAAGGTGGCATGTTACCCTCTCACTCATTATTAGGGCCATCACATTGTACTTGATGCAATGGTGCATCTAGTGAGGCTTCTATGAGATCAACTATACCTAGGTATGTAGCTCCCAGTACATCACATCAGTTAATAGCTAGTGGATCCAAGAAGCCTCATCGAGATGAAGCTAAGGGAAGTGGTGAGAGTGGTGGTGTAGGACCACTATGAGGGCTATTATTATATATTTTGCTTCTCTTTTTGGATATGAGGTCCATGTATCCATGTTAGTATAGCCTATAAGCATTTTGTACTATGATGGAATTTTTCATGATATATATGATGTTTATTGCAACCTATCATGAGTTTAGTATGCATTTGTATTTATTTTATGTATGGGTGCAATTATGGATGCAATGATGTATGCCTAAATATTGTAGATATGATTATGAATGTATTGTTAATGAATATTTTTTATATGATAGAGCTAGTATGTATGCATAGATGTAGACTTGTACTAATAACATTAAGATGCAAAATATGATGTGTATTATAAAAATTTTTGACTCATAATTAATGAATCTAAGATGTAAAAACAGCCTCAGTGTAATCACCACAGAATGCATAAAAGTCATTAATAAAAATGTTAACTTTTTCACAAAAGTCATACATTTGAAGATAAACTATATGAAATAGAATGTAATGTAACAAAATATTAATGATAGCTATTAAATAGTGAGATATCACAAGGGAACAACAAGACTTTTATGAGACTCAAACACCCTAGTAAAATGTGTATATTGACCATACAATATTTTGAAATATAAAAACCTACTAGGAAGACCAAGATATTCAATATCCCTGTGTGTGCATAGTGAAGTTCATGAATATGATGTGTAATACTACCCTATTTCTAGGCCTACATTTATAGCCCATTTTTGTAATGAGTATCACCCTATGGTCATTATTACCTTGATTTTGTATGCAATTGGACTAAACTACTAGGCAATACAAGCCACCAAAAGCTAGCTCATCCGCAGGCTAACATTGATTTGGATGAAAGGTCGCTAATGTGACATATATATTGCCTTGTGTAAGGCTACTCTATTGCTAGGCCAATATCTATATCCCATTTTTAGTGATGGAGATTACCCCATGGTTGTCAAAAAATGATAATTTCAGAGATTTAAGCTCTTTACCCCCTTCTTTTCTTTTGATTTTCTTTATTTTTTTGGGGTACTTATTTTTTTTGGGATGAGCAAGAAATTTATATATTTTTTAGGGATACTTTTTTAGTTTTGAGTGGAGCAAGTGATTTATTTCTATGGGTAGGGGAACTTGTCCTTTTATAAATTCTCAAAATTCTAGACCATGCACATAATAGGATGAGCAAAGTAAACATTTCTCTTAAGGGGAAAGGACTACGTTGTAGTGTCATCCTTCCTTGTTCAAACACGTATAAAAAATATGAAAATGTATTGGGATTTTGAAATATACAAGGTGCAATCAAAGTAAGACCCTAACCTCAAAAATTAGGATAAATTTCTACAAAATATGAAAATAAAACTAGGAATGACTGAATGACCAAAATACCCTATTGAACACCCTATAACAACTTACTAGGTGAGGGAAAAAACACAAACAACAAAGATGGGAAATATGGATGGAAATGATTTGTTGAATGTGCGTATTTTTATTATGAACTTTGGGAAACTAAGAGGTGTACATAAAATAGTTATTGGATGTAATAACATCATTGCTAATGGTCATACAGTATCTATCCTATCTTATGAGGACCCCTTAATAACCAAAATATCATAATAAAAAATGGAAATGATGATAAGAGAAAATATTTGATTAAGACTCATGACAATCATATAAGTATGGTGCTCTACGAAATGTAAATAGTGAAAATAAATGTGTGGCGTGTGTAAGTATTTTATGAACTTTCAAACATTAAGAGGTGTGTGTAAAATAGTCAGTGGTTATATCAACATCATTGATGATGGACATCTAGTATCTATCCTATCTTACAAGGACCCCCTAATGGGTAAAATACCATACAGACAAGTGTAAGTGTTGAAACGAAGTAGAACTAATTGATGCTAATGCAATGATTGATATACCTATTGCAATTAATCAATGGAATGTAGTAACGTGTAATGCATGATGACATAAGTAATGCAATATTTTTGTGATTTTTTATTTTGTATTGTTTTTGTTATTTTATTGTTTTATTTTTATGCATTGTGTGTTATGCATAAAATACCCATAGGTGGAGGATGTTAAGAGGTTTGGGTTCCTCAACACCCTCAAAGGAAGCTAGCTGATAAGTTCTTGGCCCTACTTCTTGTGTCACAATGAATGGGCCTAACCATAAATTTATCCTACAGATGGGGTGGCAAGTTGGAATTCTGTTGGTTTTCTTTAAGCACAAGATCACCAACTTTAAAAGCCCTGAGATGGAATCTTATGTCATAGGCTTGCTTAATACGATATTGATAAATGTGAAGATGCTTGAGAGCATTAATGCATCATTTATCAAGAAGCGTGAGTTGATCTATGTGAGCTTGTCATGTAGTGTCATCATCAATAAACTCTTGTAATGAAATGAGAAACAACAAAATTTCCAATTCCAAGGGCATAATGGACTCAATACCATATAGTAATGAAAATAGAGTTGCCCCAGCCGACATTTGAATGCTATTTAAATAAGCCCATAGTGCTAGAGGTATTTGATTTATTATTATCACTCATTGTTTTCTTAATAATGGGAATGACTATTTTGTTTGATGTCTCTACTTGCCCATTACTTTGCGGAAATAGGGTGTTGAAAAGATATGTTGAATATTATATTTAGTGCATAAATATCTCATATCCTTATTTTTTAATGGCGGTCTGTTATCCAAAATGATCTTATATGGAATACCAAAATGACATATGATGTTTTGTAATATGAATTTTGTGATGTATGAACCTATTGTAGTGGTAAGAGGAATAGCTTTCACCCACTTTGTGAAATATTTTGTGGTTGTTAGGATGAATGTGTTATGGCTAGATGAGGGAGGATAAATTTTACCAATTAAGATAAATTCCCATTGAGAAAGTCCACAATGAATGAATCGGTTGTAAGGCCTACAAATGTACTTATGAAATATTAGCATGATGCTAACATTTAACATACCTTTTAGCATTAGAACAATAGTGTCGATCCATAGTGGGACAATAATAAACCATTCATAGGATGCACTTAGATATTGCCATGCCACTGAAATGACCATCGTAAGTACTTTCATGAGCTTGGAAAATAGCCCAAGTAGATTCTTGGGGCTCGAATCAATGAAGAAGAAGACCATCCTATCTTTGACGGTAGAGTATGTCTCCTATCAAGACATACTTTGTCACTTTTTGTTTGAATGTTTGTTTTGTGGCATACAACAATCCCCAAGGAATGGTACCTATTTTTAGAAAATATTTAAGTTGAGAAAACCAATAATGATATGAGTCGTCTTGGACCAGATGAACTATTTGTTCCTCTCTAGATACATATCACATGCATGTGAAGTGGGAGATAACCTTAAGGTATATGGTTGTGTTATTATCATAAGGATTTTGTGAGACCAAGGACCTCCAAGAAGTATGGTTTTAAAAGTCTTGAATTGAGAAGAACCCATGTTGGTAGGGTTCAACCTGTATCAGGTGAACATTTTGCTCGTTTGTGGAAGTGTCTTGTGAGACCATGTCTTGAGGGAGCATCTTGATCTAAATATTTATTTTTTTTGGTAGATAAGATACTATAGCATTAATACCAAGTTTTACAGGTTGACCCAAAACCTTTTACAAAAATCAGCCCAGGGTTGTTGATGAACATGTCCTTACTAAGGATTCTATATATGTAAAATCTACATGTCACCAAAGCCATTAAATCCGATAAGGCACATAGCCTGTTATCAAAAAGAAAATTCCCATACAAAATTTTGGGTATACCCCAAGAAAACACACCTGCATCATAATTATAAAAAAGAAACAAATATAGATCCCTTCCTTGAAATAGTGGAGAAACAAAAAGCTGTAGACACACATAGCAAAGTATTGAAAAAAACTCCCACAAGCTTTGTATTGATAGTTACTCTTAATAATTCTTTGGTAATTGTTTTCTTTCATATAACTTACAGTGCCTTACCTATTGGTAAATTCAACTATCATTCTTGGCATTCTTGTTGAATAAGCTCCTCTACTTCACTTGGGACATCGTGTTCCCATTTGAAAAGTCCATCACCATCGACACCCAAATTGGCCAGCTTATCAGCAATTTTGTTAGCTTCCCAAAAGACATGTTGGGCTTTTCTATCTTGTCTTCCCTGGAAAAGGATCCTATCCTCTTCAAAAATTGTTTTAATCCTCCAAGAAGGTGTTTTCCAATTATTGAGGATATTTATAACATGCATAGAGTCTCATTCTATGATCAAATTGCCTTCTAAGTCTTGAGTCATTTGAAGGCATCTCCACATAGCTCTAGCTTCAGCTTTGTTGTTCATCCTTGTTCTCAAAAATTTAGAAAATGCAAGCATCATATTCCCATTATGATCTCACACAATGTCGCTAGCGCCTGCTCTTCTAGGATTTTCCTTAGACGCTCCATCAAAATTAATCTTAAACCAACCCGTAGAAGGTGGGGACCACTTAACATTGGCTTTGGGATTGACTACCCTAGGCATAGACTCATCTAACAAGGTTAAGCTTAAATATTGAGCAATCATGGTCTCCTGTAGATGAGGTTTATGACTATCAAAAGGGATAAGGTTCACATTCTCATTGGCAAAGTATAGGATCTTGGAAATGATAGTTTGATGATCATGGATAGACTCATTAAAGACTCTATGGTTCCTTTCTAACCACACCTACCAAATATAGTGATTAAGACAAATTTTCCACATGTATCTAAGTATTTGGCTTGAAAAGGGGTAAGGCCACTAGATGAACAAATCAAGTACGATGGCTGGTTTAACCCAAGATATATTGAAGGTCTAAAAAATCCCACTTAGGATAGTCAAGGAAAAAGGGCACTCAAGGAAAATGTGATAAATGGTCTCCCAATTAGCCCTGCATAGATAACAATGATTAGTGATACAAATACCTTTATGCATCATATTATAAATGGTTAGAATTCTTCCTTGGATAACCAACCATGAAAAGACTGCAATTTTTGGAATTAATTTTTTTATCCAAAATAAGTCCTTTTGGAGGACAAAATCCTCATCATCAAGCAGAAGCTTGTAAGCTGATTTAACAGTGAACTGCCTATTTTTTGTAGGAGCCCAAGTAACTTGATCTTCCTTGGGTCTCATGGGGATAAAATTTTGCTCGATAATATTACAAATATCATTTGATTCTGCTTGAAATCCCTAAATCCTTATTTGTTTCCACTTCATTTTGCCTCTGTCCTCAACCATATAATCAAATACTTTTCTACCAATGAGTTCTTCCATGATATCTCTAATTCGGTCTAAGTTAGGATATTACATCAATAGTTCATCCTTAGCCCACCTATCATTCTAACAATTTATCCTCTCACCATTGCTTAAAACCCATAGTAAACCTTTTTTTATGATTTCCTTACAATTGAGAATTGCTTTCCAAAAAATAGAACCTCTCATTGGAACTGAGTCACACAGAAATTTCATATTTTGAAGATACTTTCATTTGATGATAGATGTCCATTCATTTTCTTCACCAAAAATGAGGCACCACACCTGCTTAGCTAGTAAAGCTAAATTCAAATCTAAGCCCCCATTTTCCCTAGGTCTACACAATTTGGTCCATCCTACAAGGTGTATCCTTTTTTTCTCCTCTGATCCAGTCCATAAAAATTCTTTTTGGAGTTTCTCAATTTTCTGGAAAACCTTCACAAGGGCTTTGAAAACAGAGAGGAAATATATTGGAATGCTCTAAAGAGAGGCCTTAGTGAGGGTCAGCTTTCCTGCTTGAGATAGAAGATGACTTTTCCATCCAGCAAGTTTTTTTTGAATTCTTTCAATAACCCTATCCCACATTTACTCTCACGGAGAACAAATGAAAAGAGGGAGACCAAGATACAAAGTGGGGAGGTTTGCTATATCACACCCTAAAAATTTTGCAATCCTTCCTTACCTCTGAATGGGGGTGTTCAAGAAATATAACTTGCTTTTACTAAAATTAACTTTCTGACCAGCAGTGTCCTCGTAGAGTTGTAGGATGTATTTAATTATTTTGGCCTCAACCACTAACACCTTAGTCAATAGAAGGGTATCATCAATGAATTTTTGGTGAGAAATAGCCCTAGTGAGAGATGTTGCCTTGATTCCTAATATTAGCCTTGAACTGCAAGCATTTTTTATGGTTTTGCCTAAAGCTTCTACCAAAATGATGAATAACATAGGACTGACAAGGTCCCCCTACAGAATTCCTCTATGACTTTGAAAGTAACTAGGAGTTGTTCCATTATCTAGAATCAAGAACCATGCTTTAGAAATGCATTCTTTGATCAAATTAACACATTGGTGGTGAAAACCAAACTTAATGAATATAGCAATCAGAAATACTGAATTTAACCTATCAAATGCTTCATTCATATCAAGCTTGAGGGTAAAAACAGACATATTAGTCTTATGAGCAGAGTGCAGAGCTTCATGAACTATGATAACTCCATCCAATATTGACCTACCCTGGACAAAGCTTCCCTGGCACAAATCTATGATGCAGGGCAGAACATCTCTCATTCTATTTGCAATGGCTTTAGTTAGGATCTTGTAAGAAACATTGCATAGACTGATTGGCTTGAAGTCAGCCATAGATTCAGGGGTTTTCTTCTTAGGAATTAGAGAAATAAAAGTAGAGTTGAGACATTTTGGGATATGATTGCTTGCTTGGAATTCTCTGATAGCAAAAATTACATCCTCACTTACGATGTCCCAAAAATATTGATAGAAACAAGGGGGAAAGTCATCGGGTCCCGGGGCTTTGTCTGGTTCCATGCTAAATAAGGCTTCCTTAATTTCCTCATAAGAAAAGGGAGCTAGAATCTTAAGGTTTATATCCTCATTTATTACACTAGGAATGGATTGCAAGAGAATATATTTGGCCTCCTCATTGCACTACGATTCCTGACCAAGGATAGAATTGAAATAAGTTACTGCCTCCTTTCTGATTTTTGTTAAGTCTTGAGTAATAGAACCATATACTTTTAAAAAAAAAATTATCTTGTTATTGCTTCTGTTTCTAAGCATGGTGATGTGAAAAAACTTGGAATTTGAATCTCCATATTTCAACCAAAGAGCCCTTGATTTTTGCCTCCAATAGATTTCCTCATAGGACAAAATGTTATGAAACTCTGCTAGTTTTGTCCGTTCCTCCTGCCTAGTAGTTTTATCAGCATCACCATGTTGAATCCTCTGATCAATTATCTTCAAACTTTCAACAACCTATTTTTTATTTTCAAAGAGGTTCCCAAAGACCTATTTGTTTCAATTTAGAAGCCTTTCCTTAACAAACTTTAATTTGCTAGCAAGTTTAAAAGCTGCACTACCCCTGATAGGTTGCTGCCACCACTGAATTAAGTTATCTCTAAAACTAGAATATTTAATCCACATAGATTGAAATCTGAAAGGTTTATTGAATTACAGAGAGTTAGGGATATCCAACAAAATGAGACTATGATTAGAGGTAATTTTAGGAAGGGCTTGCAGGGTAGAATCACCGAATAGAGTTGTAGCTTCCTTTAATAGAAAAAAGCTGTCAAGCCTTTCTTGAATGAGATGACACCCTATCCATCGATTGCTCCAAGTATAATTCACTTCTCTAAGTTTTACATCCATCAATATGTTGGAGTTCACAAATTCATTGAACTCATCCATGCTCCTGATAGGTGGTCCATTTCCACCCATTTTGTCTAAAGGGTAAAGAGGAGTGTTAAAATCCCTAGCTAGAATCCAGGGGACATTATGGAATATTTGACTCAGATTGCATAAGTACTCCCATAGTAGATATATCCCTTGAATTGAAGTCAGGGCATAAATATTTGAAATGATACATGACCTATTGTTGTTTATTTCCTTAAATAAAACACTAAGAACCCTATCATCTTTCTTAATAATAGTGCCTTCTACTATTCGGGGATCCCACAAAGTCATAAGGCCTCCAGACGCTCCTCTGGATGATTTGCAAACCATATCCCCTTGATTCCAAATTTTTTTTGCTACTTTTTTTGACTGAATCTCATCATTTTTTATTTCTTGCAACATGATAATAGTTGGATTCACTTGATTTATTATTGCACTGAATTCCCTATGTTTGGGCAGGCCATTGAGGCCTCTCACGTTCCATGAGAAGAACTTCATTTAGATTGTTTGGGATTTCTTACTCTCCCACTCCCTTGAGGGGTTTTTCCTAATTTGTTGTCTTTAGAACCCAGAATAACCTATTGAAACAAGGTTCTCTATTTTCCACTAGAAATGTCATCATTAGTTTTAATTTTTTGATGCTCAACATTTGATATTCTCCCTCTTCTTTTTTCACTACCAAAATATATAGGAGACTTAATAGTGCTCCTTTTTTTTAGGACTAAACTAGGGGGAGGCAATTTTCTGTAGAACCAGACTACCATATTCCTCAGTCTGAATAGTTTCACATATATCTACCCCTACATCCAAATATTCTCCTTTTTCCCGTATTCCCCTGGTCTGCGGGACGACCCCTCAGTAGGATTCACCTAGATCCTAGTGATGATGTTAGAGAGATGATATTTTTTATTTTCCAATACCTCAACTTTCTTCCTAAGTTCTTCAGCATTAGGGTTTGGCTTTGGGATGCCCACTGGGATTGAAGTATTTTTTAGCATTAGGGTTTAAGGATTCTGACTTGGATGGGGATTCTAGATATAAGACATTAGGGTTTAGCTTTGTGATTCCCACGGGGCTTACAGTAATTTTATCAATAGGGTTTGAGGATCCTAACTTGGATGGGGATTCTAGAGAGTCATAAAGGTTAGCTTGAAGGTTATGGGATTCCATGTCTTTCGATAATCCTCCTACTTCCATATTGGATAGAATTGAAAATTTATTTGAAACTAGAGGATTGGAACTTACCTAAGTATTTTGGTTGCCAACAACCTGTTGTTTTCCTTTGTCTTTTTGGGACCCTGCACCCTCTCTTTTATTTTTTTGGTAGACATAGTTTTCCTGATTGAAATTACCTCTGCCAGGGAAACTCCTCAAATTTACTCTATATAGCATTCCCTGCTTCTACTTTTTTCTATTCATTGCCAGGTCAGGGAACTAATTGCATAGATGTCATTGATTTTTGCATTCTACATAGAATTACGATCTGTTCTCGTATTCTATCGACTATTTTCAATAGTATTCTTCATACTCTAGCTCCACAAACCTTGGCAATTCATTATCCAAATTAGCATTTATGTAGATTCATTCATGATTCATCCTTGTCCTGGCCAAGGTCGCATGGTCAATGGAGATCATGTCCCCTATAGTTCTAGCTATGCCCTGCAGCCAATATTCATTGAAGAACTAGATAGGTAGACTCGGGAGATGAACCAAAATAGGGGCAATGTTAATATTTTACTTTTCAGGGTCAAAATATTCACCCCATCATCTGAGAAAAAGGCTCCTTTTTCCTAGAAACCAAGGACCTCCTATTAAAATGTGGTTAGCATCCTCCATATTGTTAAAATGGATAATGAAGAACCCTTGAGTTAGAGCTACCAACTCCAATCTGCCTACCGGTCGCCATTTACTCATCGCCCAAGACCTGATAGTCTCCATGTCTGGCCTACCTCCCAAAAATTTGCCTCCCATGGAGAATTATTCCATTGAAATAAAAGGGCTCATGGAACTTGTTGGGGATAAAATTTTATTACTTACCGGAACTAGGATGAGAGTTGGATAATTTGAATTGAGTAATGGCAAGAGGGAGTAGGCAGGGTGTGGTGATGGGTAGAAGGGTGATGTTAGTAGTGGTCTTTAGATGGTGGTAGGATAGGAAGCAAATATTTATTCATAGGATTCAGGCGATCAAGTAGATGCTAGTAGGTAGGAGAATGGTGAGCAAGTGGCCATTCCTAGGGAGGTGAGTTTACCTAGCAAGTCAAGCTCTGAGGGCTTGATGATTGAGGTAATTATTCTCGATGGTGAGTCTCCTAGCTTAGTGGTTCATGAGACTCTATTCACTAGTAATACAGGTGGATCCCCAAGTTTTGGTACCTTCCTCAAGCCAAGTAAGCTATCCTTTATCGAGATCACAACTAAGGGTTTTGGGTCTCAAAACTCTTGTTCTCTTTTTAATCTCTCTTCTACTAGAGATAAGTTGGTAATTCAGGATGATCTTATGGTGGTCACCATGGAGGAGGGCTCGTGGAACCTTATCAAAAAATTCCATGGTGGTAGACCTGATATTGATGCCATAAGGAGATGGGTGATGGTCAAATGGAAATCAAAAGGTTCTCTAGACATTGTTACAGTTTCTAATGCATTCTTCTTGATTAAAATCAATTATTAGGAGGACTCAAAGTGGATCCTTGGAGGGGATCCTTGGTTCTTTGTAAGAAAAAGGTTATTTCTATGCAAGTGGGGACCAAAATTTAATACATAAACCCATAAGATCAATCTAGACCCTTTATGTGTACATCTTCCTGATTTACCTTTCTGTATCTAGCATGAAGACATCCTAAGGGGTATAGAAAAAGGGGATTGGTGAGTTCGTACTAGACTTGACCACTAGAGAAAAAATCAAAATGATTTTTTCTCAGATATGCATAATGGTAGATCCAAAGACGAAGTTGCTAGGTCATATTGATCTTATTTCCAAACATAGTGTATGGAATCAAATGATAGTCTATGAAAATAAGCTTCTTAAGTGTTTAGTTTGTAGGATGTTGAGCCACTTGGTTGGTTTGTGTCTAGTTAGAAAGAAGGTTCCCAAGGGGAACTAAGTTAGAAAGCAAGGAAATTTTAAGTCTCAAGGCTATCCTCAGTCGAGGCCATCTGAGGTCTCAAGCCCCAACCAATTTGCTTCAAATAAATCAAGACCCAATAAAATTGAGAATGATTCTAGGGCGATGGAAGTTAGAAACCCAGAGCCAAATGCTATCAATCAATCCAATATTTATTCTAGTATCCCACAGGTGGACAAAGCAGATTTGGTGACTGAAATAGATATCTTGTCAAATTTTCTTCATAATTTCTTTGAATTCTTAAATACCGAAGGTGCTAATCCTAAGGAGGAGAAAAAAAATTAGGATGAGCCAGAGGTATTTTTCTTATCTCAAAATATGGTGAAAGACTCTAGCTCTTCTCCCAAGCCAAATATGTCCAAGTCGTTGGAGTGGGGAGAAGGTTCGTCAAGGGTGAAATATTCTCATCCAAAAAAAAATTCTCAAAATGGATTGGCTAATGTTAGAGTGCCTAGGAATGCAGATAATTCCTTTAAAACAAATGTAATAAATAAGGAGGTAGAAGAAAATATTGCAGATGGGTTGCAAATCTAGTAGATATTTGAGAAAGAGTCTAAAGGGAAGCAACTTAATCTGGATTCATTTTGTCACTCTCCCCATTCCGTTGAGGGGGAAATTTCTCCAAATATTATAAATGTGACTCATCACATGGAATATTAGAGGTCTGAATAGGATTGCTAAACAAAAAGCGCTGGCATTTCTAGGGAAAAAGTTTAAGCTAGAGGTTATTCTTGTATAGCAAACAAAAATGGATAGATACAATGCTAAATTAGTGAAAAGGAAATTTTGGAGAGAATCAAATTTTATTGCCAGCTCAAAAAATGGAGCTTCAGGAGGTGTGTTATGTATGTGGAACTCAAAATCTGTTGAAGGATCGACTCTGTTGGTTATGATAGAGACAAATATTTTATTTTCTTCCAAAGTCTCAGGGTCAAGTGGGTTACTTCAAATATTTATGCCCCTAACTCTCCTTAGAATAGGTTGGTATTCTAGGACTCCTTGCAAGTTATGAGAGATATTTTTAACAAGGAAGCATGACTTTTGGCAAGAGAATTTAATACCCTTTTATACCCATTTGATAAGAAATGAGGGACTCCAATCTACAAAAGCATGGAAGAATTTACCTCTTTTATGAATTTCCAAGAGCTTATGGATTTGGAGCTAAAGGGGTCTAGGTATACATGGAGCAATCCTCATATCTAAGGAAGGGCTACCTTTTTTGGAGATGTGTCTTTGCAGTCTCTTCCTAAAGTGGCCTCCGATCATAATCCTCTGCTATTGGATCAAGTTTAGAATTATCTATTTTTTCCTAATCCCTTCATATTCAAGGCCATGTGGCTCCCTCACCTGGACCTGGAAGGTAATATAAAATAATGGTGGGTGCAGCACCCTAAAATTGGTGCAGTAAACCTTAGAAAATAATTAAAATTACCTTGGTAATAATTCAAAATTTGAATTTTAACCTCAAACAGCCCGTTAACTGCCTGTTAAACCGCTTTCCTCATTTTTTGTGCCATTTTTAGGATTTTTTGTGACCGTTGGATGATATCATTGTCGATCAGATGATATCACCTTAGATCGGATGAATTCATCTGGAGCAGAACGTCCAGACGATTTCGTCCCAAAACTAATTTTTCATAATTAGCTTCTGTTTCAACGATGTCTCTAACCTGGGAAAAAGTGTGTCTGCGCGGTTAGAGACTTCCCTCGTTGGAGATCTCCCAAATTGGGATGATCTCCAACCTCCCAACCTCCTTCCTATGCGTATTTAATCTTAGGCCCTCCCCTTGATATTCCCCTGGCTGAATTTTCCTGTAAAACGAGTTCTATTTGCATTAGACCATCTTAAATCACCATTTGCCTTCGTATTTTTCCAAGTTTGTTTGCAAGAACTTCATTGTTTTTCAATCGGAGCAAGCTCAGATCGTCGCAGATGATCCTATAAGATCTCGGACGATCACGCCCCAATTCGAGATGATTTCGCACTCTACAGATGATTTTGACTGCAGTCAACATTGGGGGCAATTAGTGCCCAGAGTTTGCACTTTTCTCTTCTCGTCTGTTGTTTCATTCTGTATTTAGATCAGTTTATTGTTATTTTCTACTATTATGCATTTTGGAGTTCACCCATATAGCTTAAGTGCATGATAAGATCATAATTTATCATTAGAATACTATAATTTACTTGAATTTCTATTCGTAATTATCATTTTAGTATCTATATTGTCATTTTACACCATTTTCCTCTATTAGTATTACTGCATTTTTTGTGTTCTATGTCTATTTCTCTGATTGCAAGTCTCTAACGAATTCGTCTAATGAATTCGTCAGATCTCAGACGATCCTGTCTGATTTTAGATGATCCTATCAGATCAAAGGTGATCTTGATTGCTTCAAAAATCAGAACCTCCATTAGACATCCGGAATTAGGTATGACTTTTCTCATCTAGCTTATTCTCTATGTTTTCTGTTCAAATCTGCTTTTTGTATTCATTTAAATCTGCATTTCATATAGAACAGTTTAGATTCATTTGGCCAAACCTAGGATTTGAATGATTAAAGATAAAAATGAACACATCAAACACTCTCTCAACCTAGGCATGGAAACTGCCATTCAAAAGTTTCCTGGTGAACCCACCATCCGTCAAAAATTCACCTTTATACACCTCCCCCGAGAGGCGGGACCTTCACAAGGCCTCTCAGTCCAAGGTATTGTCCCATCCTTCTCGCATCCCCCTTTCGGGCGCAGATCCTTTAGCCTGAAGGTAAGGGTGCAAAAAATTTGGAGCGATACATTTTGGTGAACCCGATGTGAAACAAAAACCTTTTGAAAACAAAAACATAGATTCATTTAAAATAATTAGAAAACTACTAAGTTTCATATCATGTTTAGATGGTAGCTCCTAAGAAAAGACTAGTTGTCACTATAAATGTTGAAAACCAATTAGCAGCCATAGAAATTAATTTGGGGTTAGTGTTCCTGAAATAGATAGAAACCAACTTTTGTGGAACGAACTTGATAGGAGACTAGGTATCATTTCATATAGGTCAATAGAGCTTAAACAAATCAAGAGGTTTGCCCTAGTTAGAATCTTGGATCCTCATCAACTCATTTTTTATCATGAACTTCAGAGAGCTTGCCATAGGTGGTTAGCAGATAGAAGAGCCCTTGTGTCTTCAGAATTGTTCACCTTCGAGGAATACCTCGAGAATGCAACTGTTATACACCAATTCCTAGGTCATGTAGAAGATCAAGAGGTCGTTCTTATGGATAGGGAAATATGGAATAGAGTTCCTAAAGTTGTGTTATTCGAGAGTATTTCCACGAGCTTTACTTCTACAAAACATAATTTGAAATAGATAATATCACCATAGCACACTTTGTTGACTTCTTGAAAAATAATTTCCAATTTGAAGAAGAACATTTCATGACTCCTAAAGAAATCGAGCCCATTAATGATATTTATAAATTGTTTATAGAAAACTAGATCATTGCTTTCATTATTATTATTTCTTGCGTTTTGTGTGTTGTTTGTTATCTTTATAATATTGTTATAAAAAACAAGAAAAACCAAAAACATAACAAAACCAAAACATTTTATTTTAAATACTATAGTAGGTATATAATTAAAATATATACCTCTTAATTTTGAGGGAGCGATGAAATTAGGGTTTATTGGGAGGGTGGGGATGACAGTGGGCGGGAAGGCTGTTCTGGGAGAGCACGGGAGCGTCGGCAGGTCGAACCAGGGGCTCGGCAGGGTGGAGGGAGGGAAAATAGAGTCTGGGGACGCCGAGGAGTCCTTGCCAAGTCGCGGCAAGGATCCGCCAGACAAACGGGGAGATGGACCTCGGAAGTCATATGCTTTGGCAGTGGCCTCTGAAACCTTAAGCGGGCTCTTCTCCAAGGAGTTATTTCCATCCGGGGACGAGTTGGACATCCCGACGAAAATTCTCTCAAGCTTTGTGGATTTCAAAAAATTTACCCTCATCGGTAAGTTTATTGGTGGTCGTCCCGACATGGAGACCATTCGCAAGTGGGCGTCTGGAAAATGGCGGACCTCTGGTCACTTAGAGCTGGCTGCCCTAACCTAAGGTTTTTTCGTGATTAGGCTGAGCAACAAGGAGGACTACTATAAAATCCTGGCTGGAGGGCCTTGGTTCTTGGGCCGTAGGAGTCTCTTTCTAAGGAAGTGGGGTTTGGACTTTAACCCCGATACCCAGAATATCAACATTGCTCCAATATGGGTTAGGCTCCCGAGTCTTCCCCTTTTCTGTTGGCATGAAAATGTAATCAGAGGTATTGCTCGGTCCATCGGGGAGCTGATCACTTTAGACCCTCCCACCAAAGCTTGAACTAGATTTGTCCAAGCCCGGTTCTATGTTTTGGCGGACTTGGAGACGGACCTCCCATCCTCCATTACTCTGCGATCTGGGGGTACTTTTCTACACAAGCAAGCTATTGTTTATGATAACAGGCCAGCTTTCTGCCCTCAGTGTAGTTCTCAAGGGCATCTTCAGTCCAATTGTCCTCTCCAAAAGCCAAGGAAGAAGGAGCGGGATCCCTGCAACCCTCTAGAGCACGGTGAAGGTCAGATGAAGCACCCTTTTGCGAAAGGCCATGAATCTCCAAGTCCATCCAGGGACCATCTCGAATCCTCCTTACCAGAAGAGGAAATCACCACCCATCCGAACTCCGAGCAGTGTGGTGGGCGCCCCCAACTAGGACCACATGAGGAAAAGGAACAGGCCCCCCCTTATCACCACACAGATAGATTCACCCAAAATTTATGATCGAAACTCTCCCGAGGCACAAAAGATATTGGAAGACTACCTGCTGGGAAAAAGAGGTTACCAGCCTGGTAATATTAGCCCTCGAATTACAAGGAGTCAAAAGCGAGGGGTGTATTTTGGTAGTGAAAGGAAGCAGGGCCATCCCCCCAATAAGGAAAAGAGAGACAAAGAAACTACGACTGATGTTGCAAATGGAACCCAACGGTTCTTTGTTTCGGGATGACTCCGATTCTCTGATGGGTGACGCGCTTATCCCAAAACCCCCTTCTAGCGAGGAAAGGGAAGTAAGAAGAACCTCAAACCGTACGGATGAAATCCTGGATGTGAGAAGACTAAACGAGTGGCCATTTGGGCCAGGGAAAAATTTTCCAGCAGAATTTTCAACGGTTTGTTTCAGTCCAGTCATTTTTCTTGGATCCTATCCCACATGTATGCTTCGAATTCTGCCTCCGAGAAAGCAGAAATGTGGAAAGTCATTTCCCAGGTATGGGAGAATTTTTTGTAGTTTTCTTGGTTGTCTTCTTCTACTTTCCGATTGTTCAGCTTCTCTGGCTAGTTTTTGTTTTCCCAGTTATAATGGCCATGGTTTCCAGGATAATCAAGCAAAAATGCCTTACTTGTAGCCCTCGGGCAATTATCAGCTTTTTTTTTTTTTTCTGTATACAGGTTTATTCTTCCGACCAAGAGGCATGAAGCACTATTTAGCAAGGCTGATTTTGTATATAAGGTTTTGGGATCCTCTATAAAAACCCACTGTTAATCTATTATAATAATTACCAAAAAAAAATATATACCTCTTAAGCTTGTTGCAAATATAATATATATATATATATATATATATATATATATATATATATATATATGCATGCTAAAATCTAAGTTTAAGCACAATGACTAGACTTAGGAATGGTAAACAAACTGAAGAAGAAGAAGAAGAAGATTGGTTAGGAAAGAAAACAAAAAATTCAAATGCCCTTCCTGAGGATCCAATTCCAGAAGGAGAAACTCTAGAACAGCCAGAAGATGATTGGGTTGAAGAAAATGAGCAACAAGAAAATGTTAGAGAGGAAGGATCCTCATCCCCTAGAATGGCTCCAGATGGAACTGTTACTTTTGATAACATAGATCATTTCTAGAAATTCTTCAATAATAATATTGGTGCTCTTAATATGGCAGTTCGTATTGATAGGGGACAAATTAGTGAAACTCAAGCAATCCTAGAAGAAGGATTTAACATGCACACTAATCCTTTGTCTTTTGTCGATCAAGAAAGTGATAAAGCTGGACCATCCAACATAGATATGGTCACTATGATTCAGAACATGCAAAAACAACAAGTTACCCAACCTCATAAGGAACCTTTTATTGAGCCTAAAATAATTCCCACACAAAAGAGACCTTCATTCACTGCTTTATTTTGCCAAACTATTGATCAATATGCTTCAAATCGACAAAAACCCAAAATGAAGCCAAACACCAATTTTCAACAATCTGGGATACAACATAATACAACTTCAAAACTTCTTCATAACACCCTTCCTACCAACAATTTACACAATAGCAATATAACATCTAATCTTCATGTCCCTCCATCATATGCTCACCAATCCCATATTAATACCCTACCGAACCAATATGGTGGGCAAACCAGTAATCTGGAAGCCATGGTGAAACAGTTAGCTTCCCGCATGGACTAGATAGATCCCTACCATTCCTCGTACAATTATTGAGAGATGTGTAGTCAGCCTTTGGATCCTCTAGTTGTAGCACAACCATACCCTAAACACTTTCCCATGCCTGTCCTGCCTATATATAAAGGAACCAAAAATCCCATAAAGCATCTTCGCATGTTTAGGATAGCATGTCATGATATATCACATGATGACTTGTTATTACTAAAAATGTTCCCGAAAAGTTTAGGAGGAATGGCATTAGAGTGGTACTATCAATTTCCCACTTATTCTTTGAGAAATTTTGAAGAGACCACTGAATATTTTGTGCATCAATTTAGTGCCTATATCAAAAGGCATGTGACCATTAAAGATTTGTACAACTTAAAATAAGACAAAGATGAATGTTTTTCTGATTTCTTAGCTAGATGGAGGTAGTTGACAAGAAAACTACACTTTGTGCTACCTTATAGGGAAATGTTGGACATTTTTATTAATAATTTGCAAGAAAAAATATCTTATGAGTTATCAACTACTACCTTAACCACCTTCGATCAGGCTATAGACTTAGCTCGAAGATTAGAATATGCTCTCATTAGGAGAGGCCAACTTAGGAAGAAAGATGATGAGAAAACATCCAGAAATCAATATAAAAACAAACAAGTTGTAGGTGACGGAGTCACTGATAGCAAAAATGTTGCTAATATCAATACAACGAAGACAACAAAAAAATTTATATTGAAACCTCCTGATAAACCTCCTCAAGAGTTTACTAGATTGAATCAACCATTATCAACTATTCTACCCCAATTACTTGAAAGAGGTTTGATTCAATTACCTAATATTCGATAACTTGATCCAACCATACCCGGATACAGATCCGATTTACACTGTGATTTCCATAGAGGGCCTAGACACTCTACCAACTCTTGTAAAAGGTTAAAACATAAAATACAAGATCTGATTGATAATAATGAGATGGAGGTGCAAGCCTTCCAACCTAAACAAAATGCTCCTAATAATGCTCAAAAGAACATTTCCCAAAATCAAAATCAAAATTCTAATCAATCATTAGACATATTTCAACATCCTTTACCAAAACATGGTAAAGAGGTGGCCAATAAAATTGAGCATCATAATGTCCCTCCTCCTACCCGATATGTAGGAACTATTAGCGGACATTTACCTAATCATGATTTACAAAAATTTGACACAACTTTATCCATGGTCATGACCAGGCCCCTACATAATATTCAAACACCGGATCTCAGTGACGTAGAATCAGATACTGAAATTTATATAGACATCACCTCAAATCAATCGAATAGTTCTAAAAATGAATCAGATCCTATTCAACCTATCACAGATTCTATGGTTTCGGAAGAACCATTTCCTAGAAGAGTTACTACTCGACCCTCTTCTAATCAGTTCCTTCCTAATGAACAAGCCATAAACGCTAGACCGAGACCTATTCATCATCCACAAAATAATATTGTAGGAACCATCGGAGCCGTTACCAGACAACAGGCTCAAACTTCTCAACAGGATCAAACTCAGAACGATGGATCAAGCACATTTGTTTTGAAAAATCCCAATAAAAGGAATCATGCTCCTAATGTTCAATCTAAACCTCCTTATAATATTAATGAGCAATTATCTAATACTACAACTAGAATTTCCCTTTTGGATTTGTTAAGATCTTCTCCTACACATAGGGATGAATTAATGCTTACATTAAGCCAAATGATGGTACCACAAAACATTCAACCTGAAGCCATGGCCAATACTATAATAACTCGAGAAGTTGATTGTATTGACTTCCGGGATAAAGATATACCACAACATAGTTTACATAAGGATAACCCCTTATATATTACTGCCCTAATAGGAGATGTAGGAGTCAAAAGGGTCTTGATTGATAATGGTTCATCTCTAAATATTTGCACTTTTGACTTCTACCAAAGATTTGGGTTTAGAAGTGATGAAATGAAGAAAACTGACACGATCATAAAATATTTCAATGACGAAACACAAGAAACGTGTGGAGTTATCACCATCCCATTTCAAGTTGGTCCGAGGACCTTAGATACAACCGTGTTTATTGTACATTACCTCGCATCATACAATATACTCTTGGGTCGTCCTTGGATCAATGCAATGCAAGCTGTCCCATCAACTTTACACCAATGTGTTAAATTTGAATTTAAAAATAAGTTGGTCACTATCCATGGTGATCCTAGACCCTTTGACATGTGTGCTTTAGCAGAACCTATTGGAGTTCAATTTTGCCCTGCTCTGTCATCCACACATCCTAATTCTTATTTTTCATCTAAACAATCTTCTAAACAAACCACACTAGAACCTCAAAAATATCTTAAATCCACAACCAATCCTTCATGTTCCATCCCTATAATTTCAAAACCTATAGACCCATTTATTAACACCTCCACATTATCTACATCTATCATACCTTCCACATCTAAAGATATAGGGAATGATCCTTCTACATATTATGCTCTTTCTGATGAACTCTTACCTGATTTATCTAAAATTCTTATATAAAAAAAAACAAATGCTTCTATGCAAAATTCCATTATCTTAAGTAATTTGCCACCATATCCTCGTACTTTGGGCCTCCCACAACCTATGGGAAGTACTTACCAATTCGGGAGTTGTGCCTTCATTTATAAGGGATATGACTGGGGAAGAATACCCAGGAACATCAAAACTCATCATGAGGGATATGCTCAATGTTATTTTACTAATGAGTATATTAAAGCTAAACCTATAATGCTTAAAATGGGATATAGAGGGAAAGGCTTGGGACCTCTCCAAGATGGTATGAAAGAACCCTTTGAGGTAGAACCATGGCCCGCTCGATGTGGTGTGGGCCTATTTCCTAGTAAGGGTCAACCCTTCCCTTTTGAAGATGATGATCAACTCATATGTTATCAAGATTATTTGGATGGGCGTGATGATTTGCCTCTAAAAAATCAGCCATTTACATGCAATATGCTATCCATAGCTTATCCTGAAATGATTGTTGAATTCGATGATGAGTTGGAAGGAGATATTTTCCATGATGTCTCCGTTGAAGAGTTGTTACACAATGGTTTTTATTTTGATGGTTCTATACCTACTATAGCCCAACTTGAGGCCACGACTCCTCAAGATGAATTATCCAAGTTAACCTTAAAAGAATTACAATAATTGGGCGTTTCATGCGCCCCACCTAATTTTGAAATAGATCTACACATGGAAGTAGAAAACGTCATTAAAGTTAACATTGGAACTAAGGATAATCCCCACATAATCAATATTGGATCAGAATTAAGTCAAGAAAAACAAGAGCAATACATTGCATTCCTTAAAGAATATGAAGATGTCTTCACTTGGACATATGAAGATATGCCAGGTTTAGACCTATTGTGGCTGATCCACAACACACCCCAAAATTGGGGACCCACCTTTTTGTAGGCTTTCAAAGAAAATCTCAGTGACCCAGATGCTAAAAATCAAGAAAAAAGGGCAAAATTGCACAAGGATAAAAAGTGTCGCGATATCGTGACATGTCGCGCCATCGCTGTCAAAAAATGAAAATGGTTGCGATTTCGTGACGTGTTGCACTGTCGCGGCCAAAAATGAAAAAGTGTCGTGAAATCGTTACATGTTTCTCCGTCGCGGCCGAAAGAGGAGAGAGAAAAGCAAAACAGAAAAGCGTAGCGAAATCGTGACGTGTTGCAAAATCATGGTCAATGCAGTCAGCGATAGCAGGTGGGCAAAATCATCGTGAAATCATGACGTGTTTGATTTTCACGGCTTGCAAACGGGTGGAAGGCATGAAATGTAAAATGGTCATGAAATCATGACAAAATCGAGCCAAAGGTGATAAGGTCCAGCAGTGTAGCGAAATTGCGATGAGAACCGACACAAAGCGCATAAGTCGAAAGGTGTCACAAAATTGTGACGCGTCACGTTTTCACAGTGTGAGTGGACTAAAAGGCCTAAGTGGTAAAAGGCGTAGTGATTTCATGCAACTTTTGGAGGAAACATTCCAGATGAACAAAAACATCGTGAAATCGCGACAAAAAGCAGCGAAAGGGCACGAAGTGAAAAAATGTCGTGAAATCATGACAAAAAGCAATGAAAGGGCATGAAGCAAAAAAAATATCATGAAATCATGACAAAAAGTAGCGAAAGGGCACGAAGCAAAAAAATGTCGCGATATCGCGACAGGTTGCGGTCGAAGGCGTATGGAGATGAAAAGCGTCGCGATTTTGTGACATGTCACGATTTTGTGACATGTCGCATTTTTGCTAGGTATGATGGCAGACAGGGCTGTTGGCCGAATAACGTCGCGATTTTTCTACCTGTCTCATTTTCGCTGTGCAGGCCGAGGAATAGTGTTGCGTGTAGAAAAACGTCGCGATATCGCGACAGGTTATTTTTTGTCACGATTTACAAGGGGGCAGTTACGAAACATGCAGAAAGCATGAAACACGTGGCATACAGTTGTCAGGGTTACAGAAGCATTACATATTAACAGAAAATATCGAATGTTTCAGGATTAAACATAAATTCAAAAGCAACAAAAAGGTAGGAATACGAAATGATGCATTCTGGGAGGTGAAACGAAGCGACACAGGGTGAAACAGAGAGCCGTGCTAGATAGTATAAAATCAGAAGCACAGATTGATACAGGGGTTGGAAGTTGCTGCTAGCAGAGTTGCAGAGACAAGGGCAACAGGCCATTCTGGACCTACACTTGGAGCAATTTCCTTCACTTGTTCTGGATTTGTTTAACCTAGAACATTCTATCATTGTAACTGATATATTATTTAATACAGAAACACAAAGAGTTGGCATCTCATTGATAAGAAAGAAGGAGTCATTTTGCATGCAAGATTTAATGTTTTATCTTTCCATTTCAGATTTCTAGGCTTTTAGGTGAAGTTTAATGCAAGTGTTCTTGGTTGCTTCATGCGAATGTCTAAATCTGGAATTACAATAAAAACCCCAGAAACCCACACCTAGCTTATCTGGATTGTGCAAATTTGCAGGTTCAATAGGTTAGGTTGCATGCAGAAAACCTCATTATCTTTGGTTTTGTCAAAACAAGATGATAGCACTCTAGTCGTAGTTTAGTTTCATTTTTTACTTACATTTCTTTATTTTCAATCCTTTATTTTTATTCCTGCATTTTTACCATCATTTAAATAAATAACTAAAAATCCATCAAATCTCAAGATTGAAATAGATTCATTTCTTATATTTATTCACTTTGAGTCCATTGCAAATTCAAATTAAAATAAACCATAGTGCCCCTTGTTAACATCCACTTGCAATACTAAGGTATTCCTGGCATTTAAATTAAACAGTATCATTGGTATACAAAGAACTAGCATAACAGGAACCTTGGAGAAATTATTTGTGAAATTTCTTTGCAAGCAGAGGATCTTGGGACTTAGATCCTACCGGAGAGTGTGCTTTCACAACTGGGTGAAAACACCACTAAACAAATTTGCGCTAGAAGGAGGGCATGATTGGTTTACTCTATTTTGATTTTCTTACATAAGTAATATCTTTTTTATTTGATTTTGAAATCATCTCTTAAATCTCACAAACGGCTAAACTGTAGCATTTGTTTTTCTATTGCAGGTTTTCTTGGAGATAACCGAGGGTTTCATCAGTCAGGTTGGACCCACCGCGTTGTATTGCGACTAGGTCCCAAACAACCGAGGAAACCATTTTTCATGACCTTACACTCACTGGTACTCCCAAGAATAAAACCAAGCAAGTTGTAAGCTTACCAGTCACAAAAGACCTTTTTTCTCCAGGAACATCGAGTGGACCTACACCAGTAATATCAGTTGCGACTAGTGTACCTATTGTCAGCAATATTTCCACTGCTCTCATAGGGTTGTCCTCGTCGATTTTGAGTCAAATGGCTCAACCTCCAGCAGCTCCTTGGTATGGAGCTAATAATATTCCTTTGAACATTGCAGGGGATATCCATGAAATCCCCAAGAACATAGAAATATTTTTTCCTAAGTACAAACCAGATGGCCCAAGAACTGCAGAAGAACATATCCAAGCCTATAGGGACGTTTTAATAAGGCTGCAAGTCCAACATGAGGATGTGGCTTGCAGACTTTTCCCCATGAGCTTAGATCCAATAGCATATGAATGGTATATATGCTTACCAACTGGTTCAATCACTTCATGGGTGCAAATGGATAATGCCTTTGTCAATCAGTTTAGGTCACCTTTGGATCCCACAACCATTTACAATCAGTTTATTACATGCAAAAGGGGCCAAGGTGAACTTATCAGAACATTTAATCAGAAATTCCAAAAGTGCTATAATAGAGCAGTTCGACATTTTGCCATAAATCCCGCAGTGGCCTTGCAAATATATTTTGGGGCATTGGATCCCATGACGGCCATGTTTGCAAGACAAAATCCTCAAGTCACCACGCTCGCGTTAGCCTACAATGAAGCCATGACCATCGAGTAGCAAATGACACCATAGGGCTATGGATTTCCCCAAATGCCTATGATGGGACAATATGCTCCATATGGTCAAACTCCCTTGGCAAATCAGATCATGGCACCACAAATGCCAAGCATGAATGCCTTCCCATATCAACAACCGTATCCACCAGCACCTGCGTATGCACCCATTCCAATCCAACCAATCACATCCATTCCACCTGTTCCCGCATTTTTGCAAAATATTCAATCGACTATGCAAGGAACTGGCCAAGTTAATTCTCAGGGTATAGTTCCTTTCCCAAATCCAACTCCGATTCAAAGTGTCAACCCATACGGGAATCAAATTCCTCAAAACCCGACCCAAATGTTGAATCAAGACCCCACCAATTATGCAAATCCAATGGGGGTTAACAATAATGTGATTCCACCTAAGGAGATTTATTCGGAGGTCGAAGAGCTCAAGAAGATAGTCCATAAATTGAGAAATGACATGGTTCAAAAATAGAAGTATGAATCCCATGCCCCTTACTCAAATCGAAATTTTAACAATAGAGGGAGACATTGGAACACAAAGCCAAACAATGGGGGAGTACCCGCTCCCATTGCTAACCAATTAGATACTTCGGCAGGACCTAGTCAATCCAGCTCCCTTTTGAATCTTTCCGATTTGGCGTGGGAAAATGGGTGTAGGTTGTACAACACAAAAGAACACAATGATAGGAATTGTCCTGAAATTGCTAGATACACTCATTGTCTTCAGGCACAAGTTGATTATTTGGAACTGGTATCAAATGAGGGTCCATCGCAACATCAGGATGATAAAATTATGGTGGTGGAAACTTTATATCATCAAGAAGGTGAGAGTGAGGAAGAAGAAGACGAAATTTTGGAATAGGAGGTGCAATATTTTTGAGATTTTAGAAATGGGAATCATGGATACCATTTGAGAAGTAAATCTAAAGCCCCTAAAACATCATCAACACCTCCAAACAACTCTATTCTTCCTCCGGATACTAAGGTAGATAATAATCCTCCTCCTCCACTCAGAAGAGAAATGTCTAATGACGTGCAGAAGATAGTCAAATTTGAAAAACCAAACTATGACATAGTGGAGGATCTAAAGAAGTCCAAATCTAGCCTTTTGTTCTTGGACGTGGCTAGATTGCCTGGCCAAAAGGAGGCGTTGATAAAGGCTTTGAACTCACCTGATCAAATGTGGAAGGGAAAAGGAGTTGAGTCCCATCTGATTTTATGAAAGGAGAGACGTGATGTCCCACCATTCTTATTGACTCTGAGAATTGCGGGTAAGAATTTGCATAACTGTTTGGTGGACACGGGTGCCACAAGCAACCTCATGCCTTCGGAGATATGTCAAATGCTAGGTCTACAACCTGTTTCATCCAAATGCAAGGTCCTACAATTGGACCGATCAGAGGTAAATGTGGTAGGGACCCTATATGATGTCAAAATTCAATTAAATTTTGAACCCAGGGTCTAGCAGGTTGTCGACATTCTGGTTGTTAATATCCCTAGTAGATATGGAATGCTACTTGCAAGGGATTTGATGAAAACTCTGAATGGCTATTTTTCAACAGATCGCTCACATATGTGGCTACCCTGGAAAGGAATTGCAAATCAAATCAGAGTGGAAAATGAACTGAGGCTTAAAGAAATCATAACAAAATTTAACAAGCCGAATGAAGTTCAGTTTTCTGAGCCAGAACTGGGGGTTTATGCTCTTGACATTGAGGAAGCTACTGAAGAGCCTAAAAAGGAAACATGTCATGGTGGCTCTTTTGAGGAAAATGATTGCACATGGTTGCTTAGGTTTGATGGATCAAAATCTAGACAGGGAGTAGGAGCTAGAGTCGAGCTCACTGGTCCAGGAGGTAAACCATTATTGGCTACCTATAGATTGCAATTTCCTTGCACGAACAATGTGGCAGAATACGAGGCATTGATATTTGGTTTACGTCTAGCATTGAGCAAGCAAGTTAAATGCTTGAAGGTATTGGGAGATTCTGATTTAGTAGTCAAGCAGATCAAAGGACAATATACATGTCGTGACAAGAGACTGAGCCTTTATAGAACTAGGGTTATGGACCTCATTGAGGAATTTGACGCATTCAATATAGCCCTTATTTCTAGAAAAGGAAATCGAATAGCAGAATCTCTTGCAGTCGCCGCGGGCATGTTAAACCCGGTTGACATAAAAATGTGTAAAAAGTTCTCCATTGAATTGGTTCCTTGTACATCAATACCTGATAATGTCAAGAATTTCTAGGTTTTTTAAAATGATAGACACATCTTCAAATTTGTCATGAACTCGGGTATTTTTGAAAATCAGGTGATTAATGAGGAACAAAGGTGGCAAGATGAAACAGAAAATGAAATTGAAACTATGTATCAATCCAACAAAATACCTAAAGACGTGGTTTCATTGGAAAAAATGTTCGACATGGGATGCAAGACCAAGAAAGGAAAAATGGTCCCACTCCCCAAAGATGCGTGTGATCTAATTAATCTGGGGAGTACAGACAATCCATGAGAAGTGTACATTGCCAAGGCATGTACGGCTGAAGAAAGGAGCAACATAATGCAGGCATTGAAGCATTACATAGATTGCATTGCTTGGAATTACAATGAGCTGAAAACATACAACCAAGACATCATCACACATACCATTCCTCTAAAACCGGACTCCAAGCCTTTTAGGCAAAGACAACGAGTTGTTAACCCGCTATTGGAGCCCTTGATCGAAAAAGAGGTCAAAATATTATTGGAAGCGAAGATCATATTTCCTGTTAGGCACTCAACCTGGGTTGCTAACCTCGTTCCAATAAGAAAAAAGAGTGGAGAGATTAGGTTGTGCATAGATTTTTGAAATCTTAATAAAGCCTCTCAAAAGTATAATTATCCATTGCCATCAATCGATGAAATTCTACAAATGGTAAATGGATCTGAAATGATGTCTTTTCTTGATGGGTATTCTGGATACAACCAAATTCTTATACATCCAAATGACAGGATGAAAACAGCCTTCACCACCAAGTGGGGGACATTTGCATATAAGAGAATGTCGTTTGGACTATTAAATGCTGGTGCAACATTTCAACATGCCATGGACTATGCATTCAAAGGGCTTATAGGCAAATGTATCATCGTGTATGTGGATGATATTCCAGTATTCTCAAAGAAGAGAGAAGACCATGTCAAATATTTGAAGAAAGTGCTCCAAAGATGCAAGAGAACATGGAATTTCCTTAAATCCCAAAAAGTGCATTTTCGGAGTAACAGAAGGAAAATTGCTTGGTCACATCATTTCAAAAGAGGGCATATACATCAACCCAGAAAGGATACAAGCTATCCAAAACTTACCTCTCCCAGTTAGTAAAAAAGAATTGAGATCTTTCTTTGGGAAGGTTAATTTTGTGAGGAAGTTTATCTCAAGCTTTGCTGAGATAGCCAAACCTCTAAACAAGATTCTCAAGAAGGATGTAGATGTCAAATGGAATGAGGAAAGTAGGGTGGCCTTTCAGAACATCAAAGATGCCATTTCCAGAGCCCCTGTCCTCATAAGTCTAGACTATTCTAAGCCTTTCTATATTTATGCTTTTGCATCAGAACACTCTTTTGCGAGTGTCTTGACCCAAAAATGCGAGGATAGTGTAGAAAACCCCATAGCATTTTTAAGTGCCCCCTTAAAATATGCTCAATTAAGGTATTCCATCCTTGATAAGCAGATGTACGCACTTTTTAAAACGGTAAAAAAATTTAGACATTACATTGTGCACAGCAGAGTTATTGCCATAGTGCCTGACCCTGCTGTTAAGCCCATGTTTTTACAGAACGAACTAGGTGATAAAAGAGGGAAATGGATTTCCACCATCCAAGAATTTGATCTCGAAATCCAACCTATGAAACTAGTTCAAGGACAGGGACTGGTGAAGGCGATCGCTGAAAATAATCCGCAAATAACATGCCAATACTCGAATATAGAATACATTGCTAAGGATGACTGGTATATTGATATTGTGCAATTTTTATTGAATGGTAAGTGTCCTTCTAATCTGAATTCAACCCAGAGAAGAGCTTTAAGGCTTAAGTCCATCAATTATCTGATGAAATCTGGTGTTCTTTACAGGAAAAATCATGAAGGGATCTACCTGAGGTGCCTAAACAAAGAAGTTGCTAAGGTGTTGCAAGAATTTCATGGGAAACATGGAACTGGTCATGGTACGGCAAATGCTATAGTGCATCAAATCCTAAGAGCAGGATACTATTGGCCCCACATTTTCAAATATGCACATGCCCATGTGCGATCATGTCACATTTGTCAAGTGGCCGCCAATAGAGAAAGAAATGCAACCATGCCATTACAACCTGTAGTTGATATGAGACCCTTTGCATAGTGGGGACTAGATTTTATTGGGGTTATTAACCCAAATTATTCTGATTCTCATAAATTCACACTGACAGCTATAGATTACTGTACAAGGTGGACAGAAGCAATTCCTACTAAACATGCCACCACAGACATTGTAATAAAATTCCTTGAGGACAAAATTATAACAAGATTCAAAATGCTCGATTCTATTGTCAGTGACAATGGTAAATCTTTTATTTCTATGCAATTTGTAGATTGGGCATATGACAACAAAGTGAGCTTAAAATTTGCATCTAATTATTACCCTCAAGGCAATGGTCTGGTTGAATCTTCAAATAAAATTTTTTTGAACATCATTAAGAAATTGTTGGAAAAGAACCCTCGGGATTGGCACAGCCAATTGAAGTTTTCCCTTTGGGTAGATAGGACTAGAGTAAAAGAATCCATAGGGAATACTCCCTATCATTTGGTCTATGGTCAAGACCCGATATTTCCTGCAAATTTGAAGTTGCAAACCTTGCATTTCATACAAGAGTACTTGGGGATAGATGATCAAGTTGAAGCCAGGTTAAGTCATTTGCTGCACCTTGATGAAAAGAGGGAAGAAACCATGAATCACATGAATAAACACCAGGAAGTTATCAAGAGATGGTTTGACAGAAGGGCTAAAATTAAGTCCTTTAGAATTTTAGATTTGGTATTACTCGTGGGACAAAAGACATGAGGAAAAAGGGAATCATCAAAAGTTTGATTGTCTTTGGTTAGTCCCCTATCAGATTTCAAAAATTCTCGGAAAAAATACTTTCAGGCTAAAAACTTTAGAAGGGAAGGATTTTATGTTATCGGTTAATGGGCAGATTTTGAAGCATTATTTTAGCCCTTAGGTTGTAAGAGTTTGATGTTATTCTTTTCGGTTTTGGTGGATATTTTCAGATTTTGTTTTCATTTTTTAGGATTGTTAGTCTAGTTAGGATTTAGGTTGTGGGTTTGATTTCAATTCACATGTTTTGTTTATTTTTATAAAAAAAATAAAAAATAAAAAAATAAAAATAAAAATAAAAAGAATAAAATTGAGATGTCAACTTATGCTTAAGACTAGGAGATTATGAAATATTGAAATTGTCTTGTAAAAGCTCCACAAGTAACACAAACATTTTAAGTTATATCGTTTGAAGTTTGTGATGCATGAAGTAGTCAGTTTTGTATGGCAAATATTTCATTTGCAATTCCAAAGATAATGCATTCATGTTACATCTCACTTTACATATACATTCCATCTTAGTTGCATATGCATCTTAGGTAGAAGTCATTAAAGTGTGTCAAATCCTCTTAGGGTTGTGTTATAACATAAATGTAAAAAATCCTAAGGTTGGAAACTGAGTCTTGAGATATCTAGAACCAAGCACGTCTTATACATTAAAAAGGATCTTGAGCAAAATGATCAAAACCTAACTTGGAAGAAAAGGTTGGGTGAAAGAAGTATTTCAGGTCTATCCTATTATGCAACATGATCCTTAAAACAGTGGTTTTGACCACTTCCATAAAGCTTAAAGCCTAAAATCATAGTAGTAAGGATAGGGCTAAATCCTCATCAAACTTAGGTTGAGGATCCAATTCCCCAAAGCTTTGATTTGACCTACATGGAGTAGTAAGGATAGGGCATAAATTCTCATCTCGCTTAGGTTGAGAATCTAATTCCCCAAAGCTCTTATGTCTCATTTCATGATAAATCTTGGATTGGAAGGATCGTACTATTTGTCCTCTGCAAATAATGGGTAGTCATCCCCAAGGTCTAAGCAATACATTAATATTTTCCATTTTTTTCCAAAGCTTGGAGTGGAAGGATCGTACTACATGTCCTTGGCAAGGATGGGTAGTCATCCCCAAGGTCCAAGAAGTAAAAAATTAATTTGTCCCATCTCATCTTTATATTGGATTGGAAGGATCATACTACTTGTCCTTTGCAAAGGATGGGTAGTCATCCCCAAGGTCCAAATAAATGAAGATAAGTCTTGGATTATGGGGTTAGGTATGCCCATGCATGGCAACATGTCTTGTCTGAAAAACAAGACCACTGATTGTCCAAAGGGTTAGACTAGCATGACCATTTCTTCCATAATTGGTTAAATTATTTTGCTCAAAGTGAGGTAATGAATTCTAAATCTGAATAGTAAGGATAGGATTAAACTCCCATCTCGGTTAGGTTGGGAGTCTGATTCCCCAAAGTTTTGATTTCACATTCACTTGCACATGGGTTCAAGATAATAGGGACTCATAACCAAATTTGGGATATAATAAAACAATTCATTGGTGGATCCTAAGAGGGTTTGGAAATCTTGAATGTTTGTGCATGATACTATAAAGTTTAGGCCTTTAAAAGAACAAAATCTGTAAGCATAGTTTTCAGGTTATACAAATCATTCACAATCTCACATATGCATCCATGTAAAACTGACAACGGAATTTTGATCAATTTCAAACGATAGGGAATGAAATTCATTGTACACACCGAGCTAATACTTGATGATTCTAATGATTCATGTACTTCTGATCTTTAGGCATTTGTTTATATTGCTTATGTGCTAACACATGTTTTCAAGTTTGTATACTTCCAGGTTGGGTTCTCACAAAATGCTCAAGAGAATTTGACAGTAGAGTCGCCATTTGTTGTGGCTGATCCACAACACACCCCAAAATTGGGGACCCACCTTTTTTGTAGGCTTTCAAAGAAAATCTTAGTGACCCAGATGCTAAAAATCAAGAAAAAGGGGCAAAATTGCACAAGGATAAAAAGTGTCACGATATCGCGACATGTCGCGCCATCACTGCAAAAAAATGAAAATGGTCGTGATTTCGTGACGTGTTGCATTGTCACGGCCGAAAATGAAAAAGTGTCACGAAATCACAACATGTTGCTTCATCACGGCCAAAAGAGGAGAGAGAAAGGTGAAGCAGAAAAGCGTAGCGAAATCGTGACGTGTCACAAAATCGTGATCAATGCAGTCAGCGACAGCAGGTGGGCGGAACCGTCGCAAAATCGTGACGTGTTTGATTTTCACGGCTTGCAAATGGGTGGAAGGCATGAAATGTAAAATGGTCGTGAAATCGTGACAAAATCGAGCCAAAGGCGATAAGGTCCAGCAGTGTAGCGAAATCGCGACGAGAACTGACACAAAGCGTATAAGTTGAAAGGTGTCGCAAAATCGTGACACGTCACGTTTTCATGGCGTGAGTGGACTAAAAGGCCTAAGTGGTAAAAGGCGTAGCAATTTCGTGCAAATTTTGGGGGAAACATTCCAGACGGACAAAAACGTCATGAAATCATGATAGAAAGCAACGAAAGGGCATGAAGCAAAAAAACATTGTGAAATCGTGATAGAAAGCAACGAAAGGGCACGAAGTAAAAAAAACATCGCGAAATCATGAAAAAAAGTAGCGAAATGGCATGAAGCAAAAAAACGTCGCGATATCGCGATAGGTTGTGGCCGAAGGCATACGGAGATGAAAAGCATCACGATTTCGTGACATGTCACGATTTCGCAACATGTCATGTTTTTGCTGGGTATGATGGCAGACAGGGCTGTTGGCTGAATAACATCGCGATTTCGCTACCTGTCTCATTTTTGCTGTGCGGGCCGAGGAATAGTGTTGCGTGCAAAAAAATGTTGCAATATCATGACAGGTTATTTTTTATCATGATTTACAAGGGGGCAGTTACGAAACATGTAGAAAGCGCGAAACACATGGCATACAGTTGTCAGGGTTACAGAAGTGTTACATATTAACAGAAAATATCGAACGTTTCAAGATCGAACATAAATTCAAAAGCAACAGAAAGGTAGGAACACAAAACGATGCATTCTGGGAGGTGAAACGAAGTGACGCAGGGTGAAACAGAGAGTCGTGCTAGATAGTATAAAATTAGAAGCGTAGATTGATATAGGGGTTGGAAGTTGCTGCTAGCAGAGTTGCAGAGACAAGGGCAACAGGCCATTCTGGACCTGCACTTGGAGCAATTTCCTTCACTTGTTCTGGATTTGTTTAACCTGGAACATTCTGTCATTGTAACTGATATATTATTTAATATAGAAACACAGAGAGTTGGCATCTCATTGATAAGAAAGAAGGAGTCATTTTGCATGCAATATTTAATGTTTTATCTTTCCCTTTCAGATTTCTAGGCTTTTAGGTGAATTTTAATGCAAGTGTTCTTGGTTGCTTCATGCAAATGTCTAAATCTGGAATTACAGTAAAAACCCCAGAAACCCACACCTAGCTTATCTGGATTGTGCGAATTTGCAGGTTCAATAGGTTAGGTTGCATGTAGAAAACCTCATTTTCTTCGATTTTGTCAAAACAAGATGATAGTACTCTGGCCGTAGTTTAGTTTCATTTTTTACTTACATTTCTTTATTTTCAATCCTTTGTCATTTAAATAAATAATTGAAAATCCATCAAAGCTCAAGATCGAAATAGATTCATTTCTTAGATTTATTCACTTTGAGTCCATTGCAAATTCAAATTAAAATAAACCATAGTGTCCCTTGTTAACATCCACTTGCAATACTAAGGTATTCCCAGCATTTAAATTAAATAGCATCATTGGTATACAAAGAACTAGCATAACAGGAACCTTGGAGAAATTATTTGTGAAATTTCTTTGCAAGCAGAGGATCTTGGGACTCAGATCCTACCGAAGAGTGTGCTTTCACAACTGGGTGAAAACACCACTCAGCAAGACCCTTTTGTAGTCATGCATCACCTAGTAGTCCATCCGGATGCTAAACCTGTTAAACAGAAACTTAGAAAAATGCATCCCAAAGTGGCCTTGCTAGTCAAAGGGGAGTTAGAAAAACTCTTGAATGTTGTTTTTATACAAGCTATTGATTATGTTGAATGGATCTCGAATGTAGTTCCAATCACCAAGAAAGAAGCTACCAAAGTTAGGGTTTGCATAGACTTTAGAGATATTAACGCTGCATGCCCTAAAGATGATTTTCCTCTTCCAAACATGGATCAAATCATTGATTTTACTGCTAGGAGTGGAATGATGTCCCTAATGGATGGATTTTCCGGTTATAATCAGATCAGGATAGCTCTTGAAGATCAGGCTAAAACAACCTTTATTACCCCTTGGGGTACCTTTTGTTGGAAAGTGATGCCATTTGGCTTAAAGAATGCAGGTGCAACCTATCAACGAGCTATGACTTATATTTTTCATGACATGATGCATGATATCCTACATGATTACGTAGATGATATCATAGCTCGTTCCATCAAAGAAGATGATCATTTAAATGACTTAAGGACAGTGTTTGATCGGTTAAGGGAATATCTTATCCGACTAAATCCTGCTAAATGCATATTCGGAGTTAAGTCCGGTAAACTATTAGGGGTTATAGTTTCTTTACGTGGCATCGAAATCGACCCTCTCAAGATTGTGGCTATCATTGATATGCCCGCACCTACCAATATATCTGAGTTACGAAGTTTACAAGGTAAGCTTCAAGCTATCCGTTGCTTCATCGATAAGCTGGCGGACAAAACCGGTCCCTTTCTTAAGCTTCTTAAGAAGGATGTCCCTTTTAATTGGGACGACGAATGTAAGGAAGCTTTTGAACTTCTCAAACAATACCTCCTTAACCCACCCGTGCTTTCACCGCCTAGACCTGATCGCCCATTTATCCTGTATATTTCAGCTTTAGATTTTGCTTTAGGAGCTATGTTAGCTCAACTTGATGATGAGAAAAGAGAACGTGCTAATTATTATATTAGCCAAACTTTAATTAGTTATGAAACCCGCTACACAACATTAGAAAAACTATGTCTAGCAGTCATATTTTCTACGTAGAAATTACGCCATTATATGCTCAGTCAGAAAACATATGTCATTGCTAAATATGATCCCTTGCGGTATCTCATGAGTCGACCTTATTTATCGGGTCGCACAGCAAAGTGGGTTCTTGCTCTAAGCGAGTTTGAACTCATGTTTATAGGACAAAATTTGGTTAAGGGTCAAATCATAGCAGATCAATTAGCTATTGCACCCTTAGAGTCTACCCATCCCCTCATCATTGAGTTTCCTGATGAATGCCTTCAATTAGAGGCAGACCATGTTGAACAATGGTCCTTATACTTTGATGGAGCCCGATGCATGAGTGGGGCTGGTGTAGGTATTATTTTAATATCTCCACAAAAACACATTATACCTTTGTCCTTTAAATTAACATTTGCTTGCACCAATAATACTGCTGAATATGAAGCTCTAATCCTTGGATTACGAGCTGCCTTGGCGCTAAAAATTAAACATCTGCTAGTTTTTGGTGATTCTCAACTTGTTATAAACCAAATTAATGAAGTTTATCAGACCAGAGATGATAAATTGTGCCCATATAAAGCATATGTTTTACAATTAATATCTCTATTTGATCAAGTTACCTTGGAAGCTATTCCTCGAACTAGCAACCGTGCGGTTGACGCTATGGTCGCAATTGCATCTCTTCTGCCCTTGGAGTTAGATGACGAATATGCCACCATCATTATTCATCGACTCTAGGAACCCACTTCAAATAAGTCATGCTTAGAACCTTTGGATGTGTTTCTAATCAATGAAACTACTCCTGAACCTTGGTATATGGGTATATTTGATTTTCTTCACAATGGGACTTTCCCTGCCAGTTCTAATAGAAACCAACGTCGGTTATTACGTAGACGAGCAAGTCGATTTGTAATAATTGGCAATACTTTATATAGGAGATATTTTGAAGGTATCCTATTGAGATGTTTGAATTTAGAAGAATCCAGATCAGCTTTGAGTGAAGCCCACGATGGATCTTGTGGAGGACACTTCAGTGGTAGTGTCATTGCTAAAAAGCTCCTTAGGATAGGATACTTTTGGCCTACCATGGAGAATGATGCACATGATTATGTGCGCCATTGCGACAAGTGCCAGAAACATGCTGACCTTGTCCATGCCCCTGCACAAGAACTGCAGGCTATTTCATCTCCTTGGCCCTTTTCAAAATGGGGCTTAGACATTATTGGCAAAATTAATCCTGTGTCATCTGATGGACACAAATTCATCATAACCGCCACTGAGTATTTTACGAAGTGGGTTGAAGCTATGCCTTTAGCTTCCTGCACTGGAACACAAGTCTCTAAATTTATTTTTAATCAAATCATTTGTAGGTTCGGAATTCCTGCAAATCTCATCTCAAACAATGGAACTTGTTTCAAAAATAAAGATGTTAAGAAATTATGCCAAAAATATAAGATTCAACATCGTTGGTCCACTCCCTATTATCCTCGGGGTAATGGCCAAGTAGAAGCTTCTAAAAAAACCTTAATCAAAATCTCAAAAAATTGGTCAACAAATCTGGCCGAGACTGGCACATTCAATTATATCCAACTTTGTGGGCATATCGCACTAGCGTTCGTACCCCCATAGGTACTTCACCTTTTGTTTTGGTTTATGGCGCTGAAGCTGTTTTTCCCTTTGAATTAGAAGTTCCTTCTTTGGCTCTACTACTTCAAGATACCGAAGTAGGAGATGAATATCGAGCTGGCAGACTCGATCAGCTGGAACTCCTAGATGAAAAGTGCATCAATGCTTTGGAGCATCTTCGTGCCTACCAAAACAAGCTTAAAAGATCATATGCTAAGAAAGTTCGTCATCGATCCTTTGAGGTCGACGACCTTGTTTTAAAAGAAAATCAAAAAAATACTAATGCAACTAAAGACCTTAAAGGTAAATTTGAACCCAACTGGCTTGGACCATATATTATCACTGCTAAATTTGAATCGGGAGCATACAAATTATCTACCTTAGATGGTAAAGAACTTAAAGAACCCATGAACATTTTGCATCTTAAACGTTACTATGCATAAAAAATTGGTCATTTCATCATTGTATATATTTGTTTAAAATATTTCAAAAAACCACTATCTTGTATTTCTTTCAATTTATAAACTTAAAAATATAAAAACACCAAAAACATCCAAATCATCAAAATCTTCAAAACCATCTTTTATCTTTGTACCTCTCAATTTGTGAAGTATTGCAGTTATATTTTCAAATTATTTTGGATAAATTAGCATTTATTTGGAATCCCGCACTTTCACATTCACATGAATAAATATCTTGATTTTATCTGGCATGATTACTAATCTCTCTTATATCAAAGTCCACAAAATTCAATTAAATAAAGTTTGAGCACAGAGAATTGATCTTGTTATTTACTTAAACCAAGCATATCCTTTCACAATAAAATGATTATATTTGTAATGTCCATGCTATGCTACATAGTAGAAGTGGTTTCTTGAGCGAAAAGTTTCCCCTGCTATCCTATCATGCACATGGTCTAGAATCTTTGAGAATTGACAAAAGGACAAGCTCACCCCTACCCAGAATAAAAATCCCTTGCTCTACAGATAATCCGAGCAAGTATCCCTAGAATAGGAAGCAAAAGAAAAAGTTCAAAGAAAAGAGAAAAATAAAATGATTTTGTACTCTCTTAGCACTATTTCAGCATTATCTCAAATATCAAAGCAAAAGATACGAAAAAGAAAAATACAAAAAAAAAAAAAAAAGAGAAAAGAAAGAAAAAAGCAAAGAAAGCAAAAGCAAAAGCAATAAAATCCCTTTCCCTACCCATTGAAAAGAAAAGAAGGGTTGATGAGCTTGAATCCCTGGAATTCTCAATTATTCAAAAACTGTGAGGTAAGCCCCATAACAAGTGGTTTGTGCCCAACCCGCTTGGCCTTGGGTAACTCCTAGCGTGGTGATATGTCTGTCACATTAGCGACCTTCTTTTGTATAGACCTATGTCTGCTTATGGATTAGCTAGCTCTTGATAACCCGACTTACATAGTAGTCTGGTACGGTTATATGCATCTAAATCATGGTTAATGAACACTTATTTGGTTAATTCAAATCACTTGTATCAAATTATCTTGCTCAAAACTGGTAAATGCACAAAGCAATTGCACACACATTTGTATTTGAGAGATTTTGTGTATCATTATGATAAATCAAGATCGGAAATGAACTCACATACGCACATGGGATTCCTTATAAATCTAACTTTTGTCTTTAAGATACTTTGAAATATTTTTGCAAATTGTCTGGAATAATTTCATTTTCTTCTCTGAGAACAGTTGTTTAGTATAAAGACAACTACATGCATTACCAAAAAAATCAAAATCATTTTTAAAAACATGCAATAAAGTTACATTTATATATAACTTTTGACTTTCGCGACGATGGTATAGTTCCAAAACCAAAATTGGAATTTTATGCCTAGCACAAGTCCTCATCTTCATATTTTCTGTTTATTTTCAAAAATTAAAAATCAACCATGCAATAAAACTATTATTTTCTTCTTTGGATTTCGCGATGATGGTATAAGTTTATATCTATAATTCTATGCCTAGCGCAAACCATCGAACTAATTTTATTTTCCCATTTATTTCAAATCATAAAAAACATATGACTTAAATCATTATGTTACACAATTATGCTTTAAAAGAACGCACATTGTTACTATTTCATGTCATTATGTCAAACTTCAATTTTGCAATGATGGTATAATTCCTAGGGAATTATTCAAAAATTTTATCACACTTAGGAATTTATGCCTAGCAAAAATCATTTTAAAATATTTCATGCATACTATTTTTATGAAAATCTGAAAACAAATCATCAAACCATCATTATCTCCATCATTACAACACAAAGTCTTAAGACAGTCTCTTAAGCACTCTTTTACTTTTAACAATATTTCTATACTAGGATTAGCTTGACGACCTAGCGAGCGGCGACTCCATGAAATGGTCTATAATAGCGACAATGTCCTTTGAAATTATTGTTAGAAGTCCCTTTTATTTTTATCAAATTATCCCACAAACAACCAATTTGTTTACATCAGATTATTTCATTTAAATTTTAAAAGCATGACATTCAAACCATAATATTTCCAAATGACATAATTACATGAATCATCAAATCAATCACACCAAAACATTAAAGCATCATACAAACACATAAGACAAGTCATATGATCAAAAATATCTCATCTATATATATATCAACAATATATACATCATCTCAAAACTGGATCGGTATGCCACAATCTGTACCTCGGCATACTCAATCCTCTATCAAAAATAATAAACACTATGTATCAATCTATGTAGTGCAGTCTATAGCAGCTAGCCTCGAGAACCCCTCGAGCTCTCAGCCTCATCTCCTCCCCCGCCCTGAGGTGGACGAGGTGGCCCCATCGTAGTACGTGTGGTGCTATGAGTCCTGGACTTTGATCATGATGATGTCCTCGATGACCTCATCATGACAGGCTCCGCAATGGGGGCCGACAGTGGTAACCTCTGCCCCTCTGGCACCATATGGTGGTATAGCATCTGATAGAATGTGATCTGGGCAATAGCCCATGCTAGGTCCCGAGTGCTCGCCCCTCCGCTCCGTGCTCTGAGGCGTGCGACCTCATCTCTGAGCTGTGTGGCCTCCTCTCGGTGTCGTGCAGCCTCATCCTGCAAGGACTGCACCTGAGCCTAGAGACGAACAGTCTCTGCCCGGAGAGTAGCCATCTCGCTACTCTCTCCTACCTCGACACCCTTGCCCTTATCGGGCGATGGTGGCCTCTCTCTCCATGGAGAAGGGGGTCTCTCCTCCCTCCTCTCCCGCTGTCGTGGCCTCTACTGAGCCTGTGGCCTCCTCTACTCTCTCCCACCGTGACCCTATGCCACCTCAATGGCCGCCTGGCACCGCCTCCCCATCCGATGCACAACTGCATGAATCGGACCCTGAGCCCTCGTCATCCGAGGAGGGCGGATGCCTACGTACCAGGCATCATAGCCGTCAACAACCCCAGTGTCATCACCATCCACTGGCTGGATGGGGGCATCGTCCGTATCCTCACTCTAGAAGCACTGCATATCTGGAGCCCCACTGACTGTAGTGTTATCCCGGATGGTCCGAGAAAACTCGTAGTCCCTGAGAGATGGGATCCCCTACTGTAGACCGAACTGCCTCAAAACTCGGTCATAGCGGTGGAGCTCCACCTCTCTCCTCTCCATCCTCAACCAACAGGTTCGCCTAACGTGAGCCAGCTCCTGTCCATCCTTGGCCCACCCTGGATGATCTCTCCAAGGCCTCCAGGTGATCTGGTCGGAGACAAGGTCATCAAGTAGTCTCCGGGACATTGGCAGATCTATCCGCCACTGTGACCCTCTCCGGAGCCACCAGTAGAAAACTCGGGGCCTCTCCCCATCAATCCCTGTCAGTGGGAGCCCTACCGGCCTCTGCACCGTGATGTGCTCCCTAGCACCAAACCTGTAGCAGTGATGTCAAAACCAGACATCGACCTCCCTTGTATACGACCCCATGCAGGATCCTATACAATCGGCATAGTACAAAGCTCCCCCAAGCAAACCTATACCCATGGTCTCTCATGTCGTAGACCACATCTATCAGTAGCCATGGTAGTCTGCATCCACTTTGATGGCATAGCAATAGACCACCTACCACCCCAGCCAAAACCTATGTCAGTCTAGATGCCCCAGGCATCTGGCGTAGTGACTCGATGTTCACTCCGCCCTTCTCCAGGGTGAAGCTCGGATCTCCGCACAGTCGCATCATCGCGTGGCCCTGATTGGCCATGGGAGTTATTAGCCATCCTTGTATGGGGATCCTCAAAATCCTCCATACATCCTCCAATGTGGGAGTCATCTCCCCTATCGGTAACCGAAAACAAGAAGAACCCGGATACCACCTCTCTGCTAGGGCTGTCAATAGCCCCATATCTGTAGAAACCTGTGGCATATCTGCCATGTGCTGCAAGCCGACTTGAGCCAACTGATCTCGCTCTACCTGAGATAGAGCGGCCAAGTCATCCTTCAGCCCACCGTATTTCCATTCTCGGCTCTTTAGTAATCCTCTCTGCAACATAAACAACAAAACAATAAAAATCATTAATAAAACAGTGATTAAAAATGCAAGTAAAATAAGTTCACTTTCATACAAATGATGATATCGTCCACTATTGGACGATATCGTCCAAAATTTGAGCAAATTCGTCTCCGATTTTGCAAGAGGGAATCGTCCCTTATTGGACGAAATCGTCCCCATATCGCCGATTTCGCCCTTGGATGAAATCGGCGATATCGAGACGATTTCGGCGAAATTGAGACGATTTCGTCCCGACGACGTCGACGGCCCAAAAATGGCCGCGATGCTCAACAATCATTCAAAATTAATCTAAAAAGCATGAAATTCAAAATTAAAGCATTCTAAATTAAGTTTGGACCCTTACCCGTAGCCCGCGTCGGACCTCTGTCGATCTGTGCGCTGTCTCGACCATCTTGTCTGTAGAGCTCTAGAAACCAGGAAAATGAACAGTAACAATGAATTAGGGTTTTACCCTATTTTTCTTAATTTTATTCAAAAACACTTAACAACATTTTAACATTTTGCTTTTTCGCATTTTTACCTCAAACGTTCGATTTGGGTAAAAACACGGAGGGGGCACCATAGTAAGTTGTCGTACGATTCGACCTAGAATCGTCGCCTAAAAATGGGAATAATTTTTGCTTTCTCGTAGATCGAGAAGAACTCATATTTAACGCATTTTCTTCAAAAAATTTGCTAAAGAGGGGGCAAAATGTAGCACCCTAAAATTGGCACAGTAAACCTTAGCAAATAATTAAAATTACCTTAGTAATAATTCAAAATTTAAATTTTAACCCCGAACCGCCCGTTAACCGCCTGTTAAACCGCTTTCCTCATTTTTCGTGCCATTTTTAGGATTTGTTGTGACCGTTGGATGATATCGTCGCCGATCAGACGATATCGCCTCAGATCGGACGAATTCGTCTGGAGCAGAACGTCCAGACGATTTCGTCCCAAAACTAATTTTTCATAATTAGCTTCTGTTTCAACGGCGTCTCTAACCTGGGCAAAAGCGTGTCTGCGCGGTTAGAGACTTCCCCCATTGGAGATCTCCCAAATTGGGATGATCTCCAACCTCCCAACCTCCTTCATATGCCTATTTAATCTTAGGCCCTCCCCTTGACATTCCCCTGGCTGAATTTTCCTATAACACGAGTTCTATTTGCATTAGACCATCTTAAATCACCATTTGCCTTCGTATTTTTCCAAGTTTGTTTGCAGGAACTTCATTGTTTTTCAGTCGGAGCAAGCTCAGATCGTCGTAGACGATCCTGTACGATCTCGCACTCTATAGACGATTTCGACTGCAGTCAACATTGGGGGCAATTAGTGCCCAGAGTTTGCACTTTTCTCTTCTCGTCTATTGTTTCATTCTGCATTTAGATCAGTTTATTGTTATTTTCTGCTATTCTACATTTTGGAGTTCACCCATATAGCTTAAGTGCATGATAAGATCATAATTTGTCATTAGAATACTATAATTTACTTGAATTTCTATTCGTAATTATCGTTTTAGTATCTATATTGTCATTTTACACTGTTTTCCTCTGTTAGTATTGCTGCATTTTTTGTGTTCTGTGTCTATTTCTCTGATTGCAGGTCTCTGATGAATTCGTCTGACGAATTCGTCAGATCTCAGACGATCCTGTCTGATTTCAGATGATCCTGTCAGATCAGAGGCGATCTTGACTGCTTCAAAAATCAGAACCTCCATCAAACATCCGAAATCAGGTTTAACTTGTCTTTATTTAGTATATTCTCTATGTTTGATATTCAAATCTGCTTTCTGTATTCATTTAAATCTGCATTTCATATAGAACAGTTTAGATTCATTTGGCCAAACCTAGGATTTGAATGATTAAAGATAAAATTGAACACATCAAACACATTCCCAACCTAGGCGTGGAGACTGCCACTAAACGTTTCCTGGTGAACCCCACCATCCATCAAAAAATCACCTTAATACCCCTCCCCCGAGAGGCGGGACCTTCAAAGGGCCTCTCAGTCCGAGGTATTGTCCCATCCTTCTCGCATCCCCCTTTCGGGCGCGGATCCTTTAGCTTGAAGGTAAGGGTGCAAAAAATTTGGAGCGATACAAGTGGGAAAAGGAATTATTGGGCCACCCTATTGCTCAAGTTACATCGAAGTTGAGGTATATTAAGGCAAAGTTGAAGGAATGGAATAAATTCATTTTTGGTAATATTTTTTTAAGGAAAAATGAACTCATTGAGCAACTCAAATAAGTGGAAGTCATTTCAACCAGGTCAAATATAGTGGAGGTGGTGAGATCCAAATAAATAAGTCTACCTAAGGATTTACACAATATCTTGGCTGAAGAAGAGATTACATGTGGCATTGGAAATCAAGGAATTTATGGCTCAAATAAGGAGACCAAAACACAAAAAAAAGTTATACGTCTGTGATGAGGCATAAGATTCACAATAGGATCAAGAAAATTAGAAAGGTGGATGGTGAGGTTACTAAGGAAATTAATGAAATTAGAGAAAGTGTTGTGGAGTTCTTCAAAGACTTGTTATGCTCCTTAGTTCCCAAAAACTTGCAAGTAGAAAATCATCTTCTCTGTAACATCCTAGCATTGGTCTTTGAATATATGAAAAATATCATGTGTGATTCCTTCAATGACAATGAGATCAGAAAGGTGGTATTCTCAATGGAAGGTCTTAAGGCTGCAGGTCCAAATGTTTTCCCGCCTATCATTTTTAGAGGTTTTGGTATATTATAGGTCCCGATGTTTGTAATGCAATTAGAGAGGTCCAAAGATTTAATTTTATCTTGATCGATGTAAATTCCACATTTTTGGTTTTAGTACCTAAATCACACGGTGCCAAAGGATTTACAAATTTTAGGTTGATTAGCCTGTGTAATACGAATTTCAAAATTCTAACTGAATCCATGGCCAATAGACTTAAATTTTTTCTCCCTTTTATCATTGATGCTTCATAGAGTGGTTTCATGCCCCAATTGTAGATTTTAGATGGTGTTATTGATGTTCATGAGATCATCCACTCTACTGATAAAAGTGGGAGGCCCAAGACTCTTCTCAAGTTGGACATGAAAATGGTGTATGACAGAGTGTCTTGGGATTTTTTTCTTAGGGTTCTTGATAGATTTGGCTTTACCCAGTGCTAGTTGAGACTGATTAAATCCTATATATCTTCAATCATGTTTTTAGTAATTTTCAATGGATCTCCAACAAACTACTTTCATAGAAATAGAGGTCTATGTCAGGGATACCCTTTATCACCCTACCTTTTATTCTTATGGCTAATGCATTGGGTAGGTCCATCAAAGCTAATCAATTTATTTAATATTTGAAGCCAACCCAATTGACATATCCCATATCCCATCACCAATTCATTGATGACACTCTTCTTTCCTTCGTGGCATCAATACCTTAGGTTAAAGTGGTTAAATCAATTTTGGTAGATTTTAAGAATGCGAAAGGTCAAAAGGTTAATATCAAAAAAGTTTACTTTTTTCTTTCACATTGTGGTTGATAGGCAGAGGAAGATAGCAGATATTTTGGGGTGCAGCATTGGTTCCCTTCCCTTAGTTTTGGGATGCAAATTTTCAAAGGTGCATAAAAACCATTGTTGTGGGATTCAATAGTTGAAAGAGTTCAGAAGAAGTTAGCGAGGTGGAAAGGTGTCCTTTTAAGTCAAGCGAGGAAGATTTTATTGGTCAAATCCACTTTACAAAGCATCCTAGTGTACTTCCTCTCCTTGTTCAATATTTTGAGGAAATTTATCAATAAGTTAGAGCAAATCTAGTGATCCTTCTTGTGGTTAGGGGTTGAAGAGAAGAAGATATTCCACCTAGTGGTATGGGATCAAGTTTACAATAGGAGAGAAGAAGGAGGCTTAGGTTTGAGAAGCCTGAGAACGTTGAATAGAGCCTTGATTGTAAAAAATCTTGGAAATTAGTTCAAGATGATAATGTTAGTTGGGCTAATATTGTGAAGGCTAAGTATCTTGGTGGTGGCAGTAATTTCTTGAAATACCAAGCTCTCTTAGTGGGGTCTCCTTTTTGGTCCAGCATAGTTGGTAGTTGGACGGATGTGCATAAAGGCCTTTTTTAGGTGGTGGAGGATGGTTATTCCATTGATTTTTGAAGATATTCTTGGGCCTCACCATCCTCTATTGAAGATTTCCTGACCTTCACCTATCAGAAGCCAATCACAGATAGGTTCTTTGGTCCCAAGGATTCTAACTTTTTAGAATTATTCAATGGTCATCTTCAGTGGAATTCCTTTGACTTCTCAAATATTTATCAGGAGGAGAAAATTGCTTTTATAAATTTAAAAAACTTTATAAAATAGTTTCTAACCTTGAGTACTTGTCTTCATGATAAACTGGTTTGGTATCCTGATAAAGATGGTTAGTTTTCAGTTAAGTCTACTTATGGCTGCTTTGAATATGATTCTGATCCCTAGTTCTCGATGAATCAAGTATGGATTAAAGGCCTGACACCTAAAGTCAATGTGTTCTTCTGGTTGGCAATTTTAGGAAAGTGCCTTACCCTCTATAATCTTCAAAAATGAGGGATTATTTTCCCTAATAGGTTCTTCCTATTTGGTAGGGATTTTGAATCACCTTTCCACTTATTTTCTCATTGTGCCTATACCCTTGAATCTTCTATCAGGTTTTTTTGGAGCTGGATGTTGCTTGGATTCTTTCCAACTTGATGGAGGACCTGGTTGTTCAATGGTTCTCACCCTTTTCCTCTCCCCACCTACGTTAGTTTTTGAAATTTGGGTTACCCCATATTTTGTGGCAGGTGTGGAAGGAAATGAATATCCACACCTTTAAAAATATTTGCCATCCTGAGTCATCGATCTGATATTCTCACAATGACACTGAGAGGGGGGGGTGAATCAGTGTAACTATTTAAAATTTGAATCTGCAGCTCTTAAAACTTAAAAATGCAAGCTTGAAAATAGATATAGCAAATATAACACAAGAGCATCACACAACACAAGATTTAACGAGGTTCACCGATGTGGCTACTCCTCAAATAATGACTGTTTGGACTACAATCCAAATCCAGCCTTTGCAAGGATTCAATCTTTACAAATAGTTTACCAGCACCCACTGGAAGGAGCACCAACCCCTGATTTATCTGCTACAACAGATAGGAGCACCAACCCCTTTTACCAAGCACCAACTTGGATTTCTATTTTGCAAAATAAATTGACATAAAAATGCCTTCTCTTTTACAAGACCCTCACTGGTCTATTGCTCATTCAAATCAATGTCATAGAAGAATAAAGAGAATTGTTAGAAACTCAATATCTCCTATTGCATTCTAAAACCTCTCTGTCATATTTTTAGAATAATAACAGGTTTTAGTTCTATAGCTATTTTTTATTTCAGCTCTCTTACCCAACCACGCTTTTTGGTTTTTCAAGATAAACACGGTTGCAGTAACCTCACTTACTGCGCCTGTTCGATTCTTTATACTTGATTTCCTCGAACGACTCTTTTTGAAACGGCTCAAATTTTCCCTCCAATTTTTCATGCATTCTCGGCTACGTTCAAACTGTCAAACCCTCTCTGACACGCTCTACATTTTAGCCACTTTCTTTCTGACTTATTCTGACATTCTTCTCTGCACATTCTGACAGCCTTTTTTGACAGTATTTTTTTGCGTATCTTGACAACCTTTTTGCGTATCTCGATGCTCTGTTATTCTTCTTTCTTCTCTTTTGAAATCTGTGCTACCTTTTTCTTCTGTGTGCGACTGTGGTTTCTTGATATACGCAACCTGTTAATTAATTTCTCTGTAATCATGATTCTCGGTATCCACCCCTGTAACAGCTGTTCTGACTTTAATGAACTGTTCTTGTAACTGCCACCTTGTAACTCTAGTTAGCTTTTACATGGTTGGCTGCATGAATTTCCTCTATGCTTTCCCCAACACCTGTCACTGTGTAACTGCAGATCTGACTCCAGTTAACTCTTACGTAACTGGCTGCATGATTTTCCTTTGCGCTTTTTTGACACCTGTCACTGTGCATGCTTCTTCGGCTTTTACCCAAAACTGTTACCTATCGCGATATCGCGACATTTCTGCCCATTTGACTTTTTTTGGACTGTTGACCGTGAAAACCTGACCTGTCGCGATATCGCGACGTTTTCCGCCTCCTCGACCTTATCTTGGCATGCACCCGCGAAAATAGAACATGTCACGAAATCGTGACGCATTTGCTGCCTCTAGCTCTTTTCTGTCTCCTACCCACGAAAATGGGACATGTCGCGAAATCGTGACCCTTTCGTTGCATCGAGCTCTTTATCGTCACTTGCCCGCGAAAATGGGACATGTCACGAAATCGTGACACTTTTCTCTTTCCTGCACTCTCCTTCGCTTGCACCCACGAAAATGGAACATGTCGCGAAATCGTGACACTTTTCGCTTTTTGCACTCTACTCTGCTTGCACCCACGAAAATGGAACATGTCACGAAATCGTGACACTTTTCGCTTTTCTACACTCTACTTTGCTTGCACCCACGAAAATGGAACATGTCACGAAATCGTGACACTTTTTGCTGCCGTACACTTTTCTCCGCAAGCCTCAATGAAATCGAAACATGTCACGAAATCACGACGCTTTTCTGCCTTAGCGTTGTTCTTTGCTTTTCACCCATGAAAATGCAACATGTCGTGAAATCGTGACATCTTTCGCATCCGTACATTTCTCACTTCATGCACTAGCGAAATCAAGACATGTAGCGAAATCGCTACAACTTTTCGACTTGGCACCTTTTCTTTGTTGCAGCCTCCGAAAAACTAGCATGTAGCGAAATCGCTACAACTTTTTCCCTTAGTGCTTTCTCTTTCCTTCGGCCTCCGAAAATCCTACATGTAGCGAAATCGCTACAACTTTGTTGCCTTGCATTTTGACTTGCAGAACCTTTTTGCCTTGCATTTTGACTTGTAGCGAAATCGCTACACCTTTGTTGCCTTGCATTTTGACTTGTAGCGAAATCCCACACCTCATTTTGACTTTAGCAAATCGCTCACCTTGTCCTCTTGACTCACCAAACTTCAACTTGTAGCGAAATCGCTACACCTTTGTTCCTTGGGCATCTAAACTCTGCTTCGACCCGTGAAAGTCTGACATGTAGCGAAATCGCTACACTTTCTTGACTTAGCGCTTTTCTTTGCTTTTGCCAGTGAAACTCCGACATGTAGCGAAATCGCTACACTTTTTTGCCTTAATGCTTCTACTCCGATCCTGTCGTGAAATCGTGACACTTTTCATTGCCTGCGCCTTTACCCGAAACATGTCACGAAATCGCGATAGTTTTTCAACTTTGCTTCTTTCCTTCCAGCATGTCGCGAAATCGCGACAGTTTCTCCAGCTTTTTCTCTCTCCTTCGATATGTCACGAAATCATGACATTTTTGGCTGTGCCTTCTCTCTCCTCATTTTTGTCATGAAATCGTGACATTTTCGGCTGCATCTTCTCTCTCCTCATTTTTGTCGTGAAATCACGACAGAAAACATGTCGCGATATCGCGACAGTGTTTCTTACTTGTCTTTTTCTGCAAATTTTTGGATCTGGGCCACTTCTTTCTTCTTGGAAATTCACTTGTACTTATTTTGGTGACCTCTCGAGCTGCATCAACTGCATCAATCTGTACGTGTTGACAACAATGACAATACTTTTGTAATGCTTTTGTTGCACCTTGCTCAACAATCTCCCCCTTTGGAATTGTTGGCAACACATGTGCAACCTTGCTCAATTTCTTCTCCCCCTTTGCCAATAATACCAAAGGGCTGCTCTAGGACTCCCCACGAGTCTATGCACAACATTCTCGAGGCATAAATAATTTTAATGCTCCCCCCGAGAATGTGTTCCCCATAGCTAGTCAGTGCTTGGGTAGTGTGACTACTCCCAACTTATTTCGAAGGTACTCAAAAACTTCCTTGGGCAATGGCTTTGTGAATATATATGCTACTTGCTCTGTAGTTGGAACAAACTCCAATTTGAACTCTCCTTATCTCTCCTTATCTGCAACTTTATCTTTCAAAAAATGATACCGGATTGCAATATGTTTGGTGCGGGAATGCATAACCGGGTTCTTTGATATGTTGATGGCACTAGTGTTATCACATTTAACTAAAATTGGCTCATTGAAGTGAATACCAAGGTCTTTCAGTGTTTGTCTCATCCATAGTATCTGTGTACAACATGTTGTTATTGCAATGTATTCAGCCTCTGCTGTGGATAGAGAGACTGATTCTTGTTTCTTGCTATGCCATGCTACCAGCTTATCTCCAAGATAAAATGCTCCTCCACTGGTACTTTTTCTGTCATCAATACATCCTGCCCAATTTGCATCAGAATATGCAAAAAGAGTGAAGTCTTTTCCTTTTGGATACCATAGCCCATACTCCATAGTACCCTTGAGGTACCTGAAAATTCTTTTCACAATTTGTCACATGAGTCTCTTTGGGACTAGCTTGAAATCTTGCAACCATGCAAACTGCCTGTAAGATATCCGGTCTGGTGGCTGTCAAATACAGTAGGCTCCCAATCATAGATCTGTACATTGTTTGATCAACATCTGGAGATTTGTCATCCTTGCTCAACTTGCGACTTGTTGTCATGGGAGTGCTAATAGGCTTACTATCCTCCATTGTGAACTTTTTCAGCATTTCTTTCACATATTTAATTTGAGAAATAAAAATCCCCTTTTCAGTTTGATTAACTTGCAGTCCGAGGAAATATGAAAGTTCACCAATCATAGACATTTCAAATTCTTTCTGCATTTTATTTGCTATGTCTTTGCATGATTCATCATTGCTGCTCCCAAATATTATATCATCTACATAAACAACAAGGACAATGAAATTGCCATTCTCAGTTTTGATATATAAATTGCTATCCACCATACCTTTCTTGAATCCTTGCTTAGTGAGATAGCTGTCCAATCTTGCATACCAAGCTCTAGGTGCTTGTTTCAAGCCATACAATGCTTTCTTCAGCTTGCAAACAAAGTTAGGATTATCACAGAGTTGAAAACCATCAGGCTATTCAATATAAACTTCTTCTTCAAGATTTCCATTTAGAAAGGCTGATTTCACATCCATCTGATAAACTTTGAAATTTTTGTGAACTGCTAAAGCCAAAAACAGTCTGATTGCTTCAAGTCTGGCCCATTGGTGCAAAAGTTTCTTCAAAGTCAATCCCTTCAACTTGAGCATATCCTTTATAGACCAACCTTGCTTTATTCCTTACAACCTTTCCGTCTTCATTCAGTTTATTTCGAAATATCCATTTAGTACCGATTATGTTTTTATTTTCAGGCCTTGGTACTAATTCCCAGGTTTTGTTTTTCTCAATTTGATCTAGTTCTTCATTTACTGCCTCCATCCAGCTTTCATCTGTGCTTGCTTCAATAATATTTTTGGGCTCAATGTTTGGATAACAGAGAGTAGTTGTTTACTACTCTTCTTCTTGTTTGAATACCAACTTTGGGGTCCCCAATAATCTGCTCTCTGGGATGATTTTTCTGCCAGCTGCCTATTTTGAATTTCCTGTTTTCTTCTATTTCTAAATCATCTGAATCTGATTTTTGTCTCTCTTCTTTTTCTTGATCTTCATCTTCTTCAATAAATTCTTCATAAGTCGGGTAGTTTTCATTATGGCTGATTTCTTGTTTCCTACCTTCATCAACCTTAACATCCGCACTCTCCACAATTTTCTTTAGTCTTTTGTTGTAGCATGTGTAAGCTTTGCTTTTTGTTGAGTAACCAAGAAAAATACCTTCATCAGCTCTATCTTCAAACTTGCCAAGATTGTCTTCAGTTCTTTTAATGTAACACTTGTTGCCAAACACTTTGAAGTATTTTGCTGTAGCCTTTTTGCCAAACCACGGTTCATAAGGTGTTTTGCTCTCATGCGGCCTCAACATGCACCTATTTTGGATGTAAACTGTAGTATGAACTGCCTCTTTCCAAAACCTGTCGGCAATTCTGCTCTCTGTCAGCATGGTCCGTGCCATTTCCTGCATAGTTCTATTCTTTCTTTCTACTACTCCATTCTGCTGAGGTGTTCTTGCTGCCAAAAACTGTCTTCTAATCCCATGTTTTTCACAGTATTCTGCAAACTCATCTGAAATAAACTCTCCTCCTCTATCTGATCTTAAACATTTAATTCTTTTTCTTGATTGATTCTCAACAAGATTTTTGAAAGTTTTAAACATCTCAAAGGCTTCTGATTTAAGTTTCAGAAATAGTACCCATGTCATTCTTGAATAGTCATCTATACACAACATAAAATATTTGTATCCATTTATACTTTTCGTTCTCATGGGTCCACATAAATCAGTGTGTATTAGTTCTAACGGCTTGCTCGTGAAGTACTCTTTTGCTTTGAATGTGGCTCTGGTTTGCTTCCCCTTTTGGCATGACTCACAAATGCTATTTGAAGGTTTACCAATAGTGGGTATGTCTCTTACTACCCTTTTTGAGCTGATCTTTACCAGATTATCAAAGCTTATGTGACCAAGTCTCTTGTGCCACAACCAATTTTCTTCTTCCTGTCCAACCAAGCAAGCTCCTTCTGAAGTCTTCGAGAGAGTATACAGATTTCCAGAAGTTCTCAGTCCAGTGGCTATTAACTTTCCATTTTTTGTCTTTCTTACTTCATAGCCCTCCTTCTTGAAAATTACTTCATGACCTCTGTCACAAATTTGACTTACACTCAGTAAGTTATGCTTCAGACCCACCACAAAAAGGACTTCTTTAGAGTTGATTTTTCTGTCACTTAACTTAACTGATCCTTTACCCACTATCTTGGCTCCATCATTGTTTCCAAATTTTACAGAACCACCTTCGTAGGTCTGTAACTTATCAAACTTCTGTTTGTCTCCGGTCATATGACTGGAGCATCCACTATCTAGAATCCATGGTGCAAGTTTGTTCTGGGCTTTGAGAGTTGTTTGAACGATCAAGGATTCCTTATATTTCTTAGGTTGTTCCTTTTCTTTCCACTATGATTTGACAGTAGATCTGGTCACTTGTTTTGCCTTCTCCCTTTCATTGGCTTGTGCTTATTTTTCGGGAAATTTTCTATTTTGTTTCAATCCAGATGGTTGAAACTTTCTTCCCTGGTATTTATTTCCTGTAAAAGAGCTACGACAATTTCTTGCAATATGTCCGAAGTTATGACAGTTATAACATTCTACAGCATAATCTATCAAAGGTGAAAAAATATTTCTACTAGTGAAATTCCTTTGTTCTACATTATATCTACAGTTTGAAATTTTATGACCATATGCATTGCATTTAAAACAATAACTAGAAAAGGAACGAGTGTACCTAGGTAATGGTTGTTGCCATGTTGTAGTTGGAGCCATGGGTCTTCTTCTTCTTTGAAATGTGACTTTGGTGAATCCATCATTGGCAGTTCTTCTTTCATGCTTGGCCTTATGGTTTTCTTTTGCATGATACTATTTTTCTTGATCAACCCGGATCTTATCTTTATTCTTTATTGGTTCTATAGTTATATCCTTTGAATCCTTTGAGGATTCTCCTTCATCAAAGCCCAAACCAAATTTGATGCCCGTAGGCCTTTGATTATTTAACATTTTATTCAGCTTCGTAGAACTGTCTTCAAATTTATGATGACAACTCAATTTCCGATTCATCTCTTCTAGTTGCATCCTTAATCCAACTATGTCTTCTTCTAGCTTATTGCACTCATCTATTTTCATGGTTAGATGTGCTTCAAAATCTTTAGACTTTTTCTTAAATTCTTTAGTTTGTACTTTCAAACTGATTATTAATTCGTTGGCATCCTCAAATTTTCTTGAAATTTTTTTATTCTTTTTCCTTTATGCACTTAACTCTTCAAGTGCAGCAACCAACTCACCTTCCAGATCTACCTCAGCCTCATCCTCTAATTTTTCATCACACTCCTGGGTTTCCTCTATTCTTTCTTCTTCAAAAGCCATGAACAAGGCTTCACCGGTTTCTTCTTCAGAGTCCTCACTAGAGCTGTCTTCAGAAGAATCAACATTCTTGGAAATGAAGCTTTTCTTCTTGAAGTTCCTCTTTCTAAAATGTGGTTTCTTCTTCCAGACACTTCTTTCTTGGTGTGTCCCTTCATCACTTTTGTTTTTCTCATTCATTGGGCATTTTGTTGCAAAGTGCCCGATGCCTCCACAGTTGAAGCACTTGAACGGTAGCTTACCTCTATACTTTCCTTTTCCCTTTATTAGTTTCCTAACAAAGTTTGCTTTAGTTTCATCTGCAGATTCTTCTTCCTCAGATTCTTGTTTAGCTCTTATATTTTTCTGTGCTTGAAAAGCCGCTTCTCTGTCTGAGGGCTTAGTTTGTCCTATTCTCATTTCATATGTTGTTAAAGAACCATGCATTTCATCCATACTAAAGAAATTTAAATCTTTAGCTTCTTCTATGGCAGAAAATTTAGCATCAAATATTTTATGGAGAGTTCTTAATACCTTTTTCACAACCACTGCATCTTCTATTTCCTCATCGAGTCCTCTAATAGCATTAATGATTCCATTTACTCTCAGCATATAGGCCTCTATGTTCTCATCATCATTCATCTTTAATGCTTCAAACTGGGCTCGATGTGTTTGCAGCTTGGCTTCCTTGATCTTGCCATCTCCTTCATGAATGCTCTGCAGTTTGTCCCATATGTCTTTTGCTCGATTTACAACTCATGATCCTTATCAATTCACTTTCTACTAACCCACACATAATAGCATTCTTAGCTTTAGATTTGTTCTCAAACTTTTTCTTCTCAACCGCATCTGATGGAGGAGCAGAGGGTATTGTGTATCCATTTTCAATAGATTCCCAAATGTCATATCCCAATGCACACAGATATGTCTGCATCCTGAGTCTCCAGAAAGAGTAATTTGTTCCATCGAACAAAGGAGCTTTGTTGGAAGAAAATCCTTCACCATCGGCCATTGTGTATCTTCCAAGATCACCTTAGCTGATTAAGCTTGTTCAGGTACCTTGCTATGATACCAATTGATATTCTCACAATGACACTGAGAGGGGGGGTGAATCAGTGTAACTATTTAAAATTTGAATCTGCAGCTCTTAAAACTTAAAAATGCAAGCTTGAAAATAGATATAGCAAATATAACACAAGAGCATCACACAACACAAGATTTAACGAGGTTCACCGATGTGGCTACTCCTCAAATAATGATTGTTTGGACTACAATCCAAATCTAGCCTTTGCAAGGATTCAATCTTTACAAATAGTTTACCAGCACCCACTGGAAGGAGCACCAACCCTTGATTTATCTGCTACAACAGATAGGAGCACCAACCCCTTTTACCAAGCACCAACTTGGATTTCTATTTTGCAAAATAAATTGACATAAAAATGCCTTCTCTTTTACAAGACCCTCACTGGTCTATTGCTCATTCAAATCAATGTCATAGAAGAATAAAGAGAATTGTTAGAAACTCAATATCTCCTATTGCATTCTAAAACCTCTCTATCAAATTTTTAGAATAATAACAGGTTTCAGTTCTGTAGCTATTTTTCTTTCAGCTCTCTTACCCAACCACGCCTTTTTGGTTTTTCAAGATAAAACACGGTTGCAGTAACCTCACTTACTATGCCTGTTCGATTCTTTATACTCGATTTCCTCGAATGACTCTTTTTGAAATGACTCAAATTTTCCCTCCAATTTTCCATGCATTTACGGCTACGTTCAATCTGTCAAACCCTCTCTGACGCGCTCTGCCTTTTAGCCGCTTTCTTTCTGACTTATTCGACATTCTTCTCTGCACATTCTGACAGCCTTTTCTGACAGTCTTTTTCTGCGTATCCTGACAACCTTTTTGCGTATCTCGGCGCTCTGTTATTCTTCTTTCTTCTCTTTTGAAATCTGTGCTACCTTTTTCTTCTGTGTGTGACTGTGGTTTCTTGATATACGCAACCTGTTAATTAATTTCTCTGTAATCATGATTCTCGGTATCCACCCTAGAGCAACTTGTTCGACTTTAATGAACTGTTCTTATAAGCGCCACCTTGTAACTCTAGTTAGCTTTTACATGGTTGGCTGCATGAATTTCCTCTATGCTTTCCCCAACACCTGTCACTATGTAACTGCAGATCTGACTCCAGTTAACTCTTTCGTAACTGGCTGCATGATTTTCCTTTACGCTTTTTTGACACCTGTCACTGTGCATTCTTCTTCGGCTTTTACCCGCCAAACTGTTACCTGTCGCGATATCGCGACATTTCTGCCCATTTGACTTTTTCTGGATTGTTGACCACGAAAACCTGACCTGTCGCGATATCGCGACGTTTTTCGCCTCCTCGACCTTATCTTGGCATGCACCCGTGAAAACAGAACATGTCACGAAATCGCGACGCATTTGCTTCCTCCTGCACTTTTTTGTCTCCTACCCATGAAAATGGGACATGTCACGAAATCACGACCCTTTCGCTGCATCGAGCTCTTTGTCATCACTTGCCCGCGAAAATGGGACATGTCACGAAATCGTGACACTTTTCTCTTTCCTGCACTCTCCTTCGCTTGCACCCGCGAAAATGGAACATGTCACGAAATCGTGACACTTTTCGCTTTTCTGCACTCTACTCTGCTTGCACCCGTGAAAATGGAACATGTCACGAAATCGTGACACTTTTCGCTTTTCTGCACTCTACTCCGCTTGCACCCGCGAAAATGGAACATGTCGTGAAATCGTGACACTTTTCGTTGTCGTACACTTTTCTTCGCAAGCCTCAGCGAAATCGGAACATGTCGCGAAATCGTGACGCTTTTCTGCCTTAGCGTTGTTCTTTGCTTTTCGCCCGTGAAAATGCAACATGTCACGAAATCGTGACATCTTTCGCATCCGTACATTTCTCACTTCATGCACTAGCGAAATCAAGACATGTAGCGAAATCGCTACAACTTTTCGACTTGGCACATTTTCTTTGTTGCAGCCTCCGAAAAACTAGCATGTAGCGAAATCGCTACAACTTTTTCCCTTAGTACTTTCTCTTTCCTTCGGCCTCCGAAAATCCTACATGTAGCGAAATCGCTACAACTTTGTTGCCTTGCATTTTGACTTGCAGCGAAATCGCTACACCTTTGTTGCCTTGCATTTTGACTTGTAGCGAAATCGCTACACCTTTGTTGCCTTGCATTTTGACTTGTAGCGAAATTGCTACACCTTTGTTGCCTTGAGGACTGTAGCAAAATTGCTACACCTTTGTTGCCTTGCATTTTGACTTGTAGCGAAATTGCTACACCTTTGTTGCCTTGCATTTTGACTTGTAGCGAAATCGCTACACCTTTGTTGTTTGGCATCTGAACTCTGCTTCGGCCCGCGAAAGTCTGACATGTAGCGAAATCGCTACACTTTCTTGACTTAGCGCTTTTTCTTTGCTTCTGCCAGCGAAACTCCGACATGTAGCGAAATCGCTACACTTTTTCGCCTTGTTGCTTCTACTCCGATCCTGTCATGAAATCGTGACACTTTTCATTGCCTGCGCCTTTACCCAAAACATGTCACGAAATCGCGATAGTTTTTCAACTTTGCTTCTTTCCTTCCAGCATGTCGCGAAATCGCGACAGTTTCTCCAGCTTTTTCTCTCTCCTCCGATATGTCGCGAAATCGTGACATTTTTGGCTGCGCCTTCTCTCTCCTCATTTTTGTCGCGAAATCGTGACATTTTTGGCTGTGCCTTCTCTCTCCTCATTTTTGTCATGAAATCGCGACAGAAAACATGTCGCGATATCGCGACAGTTTTCTTACTTGTCTTTTTTTGCAAATTTTTGGATCTGGGCCACTTCTTTCTTCTTGGAAATTCATTGTACTTGTTTTGACTGACCTATGAACTGCATCAACTGCATCAATCTGTCTGTGTTGACAACAATGACAATACTTTTGCAATGCTTTTGCTGCACCTTGCTCAACACGATCTCCTCAAGGGCCATTGTAGATACAATAGAAAATGTGAAAGCTTTAAATATAGATTTTATAACTTGTAAAGGGGATATCAGTTTGGAGATATCATTTTTTTTAACTTATCCTCAAAATATAGTGAGCAGGGTGAGTCGATACAGGGATGCATTATTTGGGAACCCCATCCATTGGGTTGGCTGAAATTCAACTTTGATGGAGCTTCTAAAGGGAACCCAGGTTTGGCAGGTGCATGGGGTTTGTTTAGAAACTCGGAGGATAAAATCCTTCTTGCCTTTGCTAAAAACTTGGGTCACCAAACTAGCCATTTTGCTAAAGCTTGGGCATTATTTCAAGGTGTTTCCCAACTGAACTAGGTGAATTGCAGGAAACTAATCATAGAAGGAGATTCACTCAATGTTATCAACATGATTAATGGCAACCAAAATTCCTCCTAGACTGTTGCAAATATTATAATTGAAGCTAGGAAAATAATTTAAAATTTAGAAGAAGCCCAATTCAAGCATTGGTTCAAGGAAGGTAACAAAGTTGCGGACTTCCTGGCTAATCAAGGTCTTACGTAACAAGATCTTCACATTTGGATAGGTAATTTTCCATATGGCCTTAGATCGTTGGACAATGAATTCAGGCAAAGGTCAAACTCAAGTCAGAATACTTAGGGCGGGTGGTTGGAACCCTCCCCATTAGATGTTGCTTTTTGAATATTTTGGTCGGGCCTATGTGCCCAATTTTTTGTCTCTGTTTATCCATGTGGGCTTGCATGCCTAGATTTTATCTCTATTTGGCTTATGTGTCTGGGATTTTTAGCTAGTATATGTTGGTATGGGTGTAGGTAGTTGTGTCCAAGGGTTGGTTGGATTTAATGTTTGAAGTGTCCTCAGTCTCCTAGTGGTTGGAGATTAGATTATTTTTGTTATAAGGTTTGGAGGTCCTTTCAAAACTCCTTTCATCCAACTAATAAAAAAATAAGAATGACACCAACTACAAATAACTTATTAAAAATAAAAAATAAATTAAATATAAAAATATTAATGTTATAAAATAATATTTCTATTATTATTTCCCATGGGATAGCAGGATTTCCCTTTTTTAGAGATGTCCAAGGTTCAAACCGTGATAGCGTGTGTGATTGTGTATTAAATTCCTTGTTGATAAGCTTAATTCTCCTCCTTATAATGAGTCATAATAGGATGGAAGATGCCCACCCTTGAGTTTTCATCCACCATCATAAGAATTTCTCACACTAACCAAAATCTAAAAAATAAATAAATAATATCTCTACTATATATTTAAAAAATGATAGTACAAATAAAAAAATGGGAAGAAGTAACATAATGAAAACATGCTTTTGTTACTTGTAATGCTAATTTCATTAAAGTGACATATGCGATCTCAATAAAATGAATTAAATAAAAATAAATAAATCTTATTAGACATTCTACTCTTGGCAAAAAGTAACACAAACGACATGGACATTTTTTTGAAGCAACTTTGAAGTGCTCAAAAGTTGACAGAGTTTCCCTTTCAACTCCAAAGTATCACACAAATGATTAACCCTTTGTATGGATAAGACTAAGTTTTTGGCCTTTTACTTATTTGTGTGCTTAGAAGGTTGGGTACTACATAACTACACAATGGATCTAAAAGCTGGTGTCATAATCATACCTTAGGAAATATATGATTCCATGAGCATGGATTATGTTAGAACGAATTTTGATACACCACATTTTGGTACACCATATCTTAATGGAATGCAAGTCAATATAGTAGGGGTCATAGAAAATGTTTTAATATTATTGCATAGATTATTGAACCTTGTAGTTGTTCAAAATATGGTAATTGTGGACCTACCACTATTATTTAGGATGAGCCTATCTAAAGAGTTCTTGGCACAAATAGGAGGACATTTGCATAAGATCATGCTCATATGATTATCCCTTACATTAAAAAATGAATACATGGTAGGAAGCCTAGGTCATATCATATCAAAAGATATAAAGAACAAAAATCAAATCTAGTTGAAGAAGTCATGAAGTAGGTCTTGGAGGAAATATTTATTGATTGGCCAAATGGTGAGCAAGAACTGATATGGCACAAATTGTTCTTAAAAAATCCTAAAGTTGTAGTTTTTTCAAATATAGAAAATCCTTAAATCTAAAGGTCAACTATAATTAGTTCCAAAACAAAATGAGTCTCATGTTTCAACAACAACACCCAAAAATTCAGGGGCAATCAATAAGAAATCAACATATGACCAAAGAATGTTCTAAGATATTCCCTAGCATAATGATTCTCATATGCTTAGGAAATCTAAAAATGAGAAATTCTAATTTGGCACACAAATCAATATGAATTGGAAGGATGGCCATTAATCCTCATGTTCAATGCAAATTATTTATGTCAATTTCCAATGATGCTTGTTAGATGAGCTAAGAAATTGACCTAGGATCAAATTCAACCCCATGGAAGATATTTGACAATACAAGCTACATGCTCCAAAAAGTAAATCAAAGGGAGAAGCACAAAGTCAACACTATCTAGTTGGGTCACTATAGATTTTTATGTAATATCTAAAAATAAAGTACCTCTATCATGAGGGGATATACCATAATTGTGTAAATAGGTCGACATGTAAATAAAATCTAGTTATAGGTAAAAGTAGCTATAATAAGGTAATTGATCAAATAGATAGCTAAATAGTAGAAGCTAATAATTTAAAGGAGCACCCAACCGAGTCACATGCATAGGATCAGGAAGATTAAGTTGGGATTGCAGTGGAAAGATTCACCTCGATAAGTTAGAAACCTATGGGTTGAGAAAAAAGAGGACTAACATGGCAAGAATATTGATGGCTTCTCAAGATTAAGAGATGATATAAGGAGGCCTTCCCTAGAATTGCATCACTTGTAAGGAATAAATCATTCTAGAAACATATTGGTAAGTTGCTAGTGTTGTGAGTATGATGTATATGAGGAATGGATTTAGATAAAAATGTATATGAATCTAAATATTCCTACACCTCAAGGAGTTGCTAAACTATAAAAAGTAAAGAACAACTAATCTTAGCCTTTACGGTGTCAACTAAAGTAGGCATGTCAATTGATGGTAGCTCACTAACAATATTGATTCTAGCTAAAACCATCCCAGTATTTTCTAAAGGTGCCCCTCCATTGATAATGTTTTCACTCCTCTATGCCCCTCCATTGATAATGTTTAAACTCATCTTGGCCTGTGATGAAGCTTGGTAGAGACAACCACACTCTTTTGGTAATTGGGTTTCACTTTTTCTCAAGAACACTAGAATTATACCAAAAGAGTGAAGTCCAAGGATAAAATAAAAATAAAAGAAGAGGGACAATTTGAGCGGTTGGTAAGGTTGACAATTCTACAAGTTCTAAATTCTTGGTAAGCTTGTAAGTGAGCTTGGCTGACTATAGGTCCTTCAATTTATGGAATCTACCAAGATAGAGCATGGATAAGAAAGAGCCAAAATTTAAAATATTCCCCTTAGTCAAAGGGGGTATGCTTCACCTTTTTTGCTTTATTTTTGTTTGAGGTTGAAGCAACAAATAACAATGGAGTAAAAATTTAAAGCAAGTATTGAAATACAATGTTGGGTGGAACCAAAGGGAATATAGATATCCTCTTTATTTAGGTATTGCTTCTTATATTTTCTTCTTCACCCACCACCTTGTGTGTACCATAGATATTTTTATTTCTACTCATTCCACATCCTATCATTCCAAACCCACCTTCATTTATTCTTCACTCTTATCCCTCCCAAAGAATTCCTAAATTATTCTTAGCACATGAATTCTTCATGACTCTATGGCCCAATGAATATGCTAGCTAGGTATTAATGTTAAAAGCAAAAGGAGTACTCTGGCCAGTAATGATGATAGGTGAACACAAGAGAAGATCATGTAAATTTTGTAGTATAACACCTCAAGACCTCGATGATGAAAGAAAAATCAAGGTGTCATTATGAGAAGGATAAATTTGGCAAAAGACTATTGGCTACATAAAACAAAATGCCACAATAAAATTTTAAGATCTAGGAAGACAAGTACTGCTAAGATGGATGATTGATAGGTGGTATAAAATACAATAAGGAGAGAGAAAAATATGATGTGTTAAGTCATTAGTTGTACATAAATATGCTCAAATCATATAGGCAAGCATGTGATGCCAAAATAGATAAAGCATATGTGCATGATACAAGAACAGTAATTCTAGTTCAATGGTGTCAAATCTGACAGGAGTAAAGTTTAATTAAAGGTATAACTATCATCATCATGCACACAATCTATAAAGGAAAGACAAGATAAATATTATGCATGAAATATTTCTTTAGAACTTTGGTCCTAGTCTAATTTGATTCTATCCAAGTAGACATGTATACCTCAAAAGTGCCCATATGTTATGTAGCTAGCTACAATCCTAAATAAGAGTACCTACATAATTTACAAAGAAGGCAATAGAGGGCTTAATATTTTTGAGTGCTTGGAATATTTACTTTATTCATTTTATCTGGGTCTAAAGAAACTTTTAGTTATGGTAGACTATGCTCATGAAGAATTCAATTTTGTCAGAGGTACTTGCAATCAAGTATCTCCCTACCTCCTTTATCTTCCTCAACCCATATATACCTCTTTTTATTTTTTCTCCCCATTTACTTACACCCTTCACCTTCCCAATAATATCCTTTCCCTCCATGATTCCTTAAGTCGTCGATATTTGCATCTATTATTTCTCTAACTTGTTGTTATATATCACCTATTATTGCTTCCGACCATCCCTCATAATTTTTGAAATATTTATGTGTTTGCATTATGTAGAAAATTCTATGTTTTGTAGGCAAACATGATGGGTTGTAGACAAGGGAATCTACCAATGCATAAATTTTAAACCATCTCACAATTTCTTATCTCCATAAATTTATCTTCTAGTTCTCTTTCCTCTTTTTGATCCCATGCACAATAGATAAGGTCTACTAGGTTCTCTATTTTTGTAAACAAAAATCCTTGAAAGTTGCCAATAATGTGGGTTAATTTGATCACCCGCATTCACAAGTCCTTGGAAATCTAGTCAAATTAAGATTTTTCTTAAGTTATATCATTATTTTGCTAAGAAAGCAACACAAAAACTAAACCAAAAGCATCATCTTTACACATGTTGAATATTTAAGTAAGTTTCTAATAAATATTTGGCTACAAAGAAGCAATAGAAGTCAAGTCAAAGAACTAAAATGGAACTAAACAAGTAACAACGCTTAGCCAAACAAGAAATTCTATTGATGCAAGAAGATCTAGCATTTTGTAGCATTGCCATATTAAAGTTTTTCTAAGACATAACATCCAACATGTAGAAAAGGAAGTTGAACATTTCTAAAGGCTAATGTAAGCATAGGGGTATCAAAATTTTGACATTCAGTATCTGGTATTCAACACATGGATGGACCTAAAATTTGTCTAAGGTAAAGCACTCGACATAACACATGTGCCAAAATTTTGAGGTGGATGATGTCACCATAGGTGTTGAGATTATTCGATGTTTGACACAATATTGGACCCAAAATTTAACTAAGGGTGGATATCAAGTCAAAAAGTGGTTAGAATTTTGGAGATAATCATGTCACCCAAAGAGATGAAAAGTATGGCATCCAATATCCAAGGCTACTCTTTACTAGATTCAAAATGTGGTTATATATGAAGAGATGGTTGAACTTCTGAGAAATTTGACATCCTTAAGAGAGTTAAAAAATTATGGCATTAAGATACTATTCCAGGCTCAAGATTTTGCTAAGGCATAAAGTGTGGCACAAAGAAGAAAGTTGAACCAACCAGCAAAAGGGCTCGAGAATGCTCCCAAGCTTTGGCATTTGGTAGAAGACTTTTGGACTTGTCCTTGTCAAGAAGATTCATGTATAGTAACCAACCATGTAAAATTAAGCTATTAAAATGAATCATGAGTCGACAATACAATGTAGTGGTTAAAAGTGGACCTGATAGAGTATGCTACAATTTACTAGAAGCACATGGAAGCCAACTTCTTGGGAGAAATATGAACCAAACACATCAAAAAACCATAACCAAAGTTATTATGCTCAACTAAGTTGGAAAGTGATGTCCACTCCCTGCACTCATACTAACAGACCTACAGGAAACTTCATTGTAATAATATGAGCTAACAAATTACAAATACAATCTATAAATAGGTCAAATTAGCCTAGAATAAGGGTCAAATCTTTAGATTTTACATTTGCATAAGTTGTATGATGAATGTAAGTGTTCCTCACAATAAATATTAAAGTGTTGTTTAGCCTCTATTTGAAGGTATTTTAGGACATGTTTGAATGTGAGTTAAATTGTCAAGCATTTCTAATTATGCTAAAAAGATGGTGTATTTTGTTAGATTATTCTACTAAACTAGATAATTATATGGATCACTATTATTTAACCCCTAGAATGCTTAGTTTTATATGTGTTAATTTGGATAAATTCTCTACAATATTATAATGTCACTGGTCTATTAGGATTTTTAATTGAGTTAAAAGTGTAAGACTCATACTTTGTGTCTCTTATTGTTGTTGAATCCCAATAAATTTTATTTCTACTCTATAATATTTCTTATTTCTTTCTTTAGTCTTTAAATCTCATTTTAGTTTAGCTAGCATTATAGGAATTGACCTACTTCGATGGTTGACTGAAAGCATATTCCCATTCATCCAATCTTGATCGACATCTCAGGGTGCATCTCATTCGCATAGGCAAATTTTGAACCAACACTTCTTACAAGAATCAAATATACCATTGAAAAATGATGAAAATAAATTTCAAATGAGAGGGGAATCACAAATTATTATTAATGCTATAAAGAAAAATTAATGTAAGAATTGAATAGAAAAATCCAATTTTGTTTTATGCCCGTCAACTATTGTTGGAGGCAATATCTTAGAAATATCAATATATCTATAGACAAGGAACTCAAGTAGTAAATAATTTAGCCAATTGGAATGTTAATTTTTGTCTTGGAGAATTTCAAGAGATAATTGATTGAATTAGAATCTTTATTAATGAAAAATGATGTCAAGTTGTTTGTTAAAACATCCATGTTTGATAAAAATGACAAATATATTTGAATAGAAAAGGCAAATTAGATATCAAATGGCATAAGCTCAATTGATTGGTTTTATTCTTCTACTTTCAAAGAGAAGACTTCGACTTTAATCTTGTTAAGTGATGTGCGCATAATAGCAAAACTATTATAATACCACCATGATGTAATACGAGTGGGAGTGAGGTCATTTTAATTCCACATAACCAATTAAAAAAGTAAATTAAATATGACTTATTTGACTTAATAGCAATATAATATTTAATTGATCAAATATCAATGTAATAATAAGAACTAAAGTGCTTGTCTATTCAGACACTTATCAAGAAGACACCCAAGTTTCAACCTTAAAAGCAGCCTATTTGCAAGGGTAGTAGTCTGATCTAAGTTCGTTGAGTGTGTGCCATAGTGGCGATGGTGGTACAAATCCCAAGCGATCGATGGTCCCCTTCATGCTAGGTCAACAATAACTAGGCTGAATAGGTTTGGTGGAATTAACCAATCAGGTTTGAACTTTGTGCCATACTAATGATGGTGGTATGAATCCCAAGTGATCGATGGTCCCCTTCATGCTAGGTCAACAATAACTAGGCCGAATAGGTTTAGTGGAAGTAGCCCATGTGGTTTGAACCCTACGCTTGTCAACTACTAAAAATAATGTGGTTGTGACCAACTCTCCTATGTAAAATAACTTATTAAAAATAATAAAAAATAAATTAAATATAAAAATATTAATGTTATAAAGTAATATTTTTATTATTATGTCCTAAAGGACAACGTAAAGGTTGGGGCTTTCACTTTTCTTAAAGAGGTCCAAGGTTCAAACCACAACATGTGTGTAGTTGTGTTAAATTCCCTATTGATAAACTCAATTCTCCTTCTTATGAGAGGACATGGTGGAATGGAGATGCCCAAGCCTGTCTGTCATAAGAGTTTCTTAGACTAACCAAAATCTAAAAAATAAATAATTTTTTTTTTATTATTATATTAAAAAATGATAGTGCAATTCTTCGGAAGGTCCAAGGTTCAAACCACAATGTGGATGAGTGTGTGAGGGGGTGGGTGTGTGGTGGCTTTGTGTTAAATTTTTGATTGATAAGTATAGCTTTCGACTTTACGAGGGATCATGGTTGGAAGGAGATTGTTCAGTTCTGTGCATAGCCATAGAGGTTTTTTACAATAACAATAAATAAATAAATAAAATAAAATGATAGTACAAATAACAAAATGGAAAGAAATAACATGACGAAAGCATAGCCCTCTAGGGCTAGGTAACAAAAGTCTAATAAATAAATAAAAATATTTCTTCTATTATATTAAGAAAATGATAGTACAAATAACAAAATGGAAAAAAATAATATGATGAAAGCATAATCCTTAAGGGTTAGGTGGATTGGTAAGTGTTTGTCTCATCAGACATATACTAAGAAGATACCTAGGTTCAAACTTTGGGGGCAGTTTGTTTGCAAAGGTAGTAGTCTTATTTGAATCCTCTGACTTTGTGTTAGACCGACGGTGACGATACAAATCTCAAACAAACAGTGGTCCCCTTCAAGTTGGATCAACAGTACAAATCTCAAACAATTGGTGGTCCCCTTCAAGTTGGATCAACAATAAGAAGGCGGAATAGCTTTTGATGAAGACATTAGTATTAAATAATTATTATCGTCTGAAATAGATTTTGATGAAGACATTAGTATTAAATAATTATTATCGTCTCGAATAGATTTTGATGAAGACATTAGTATTAAATAAACATTAGTATTAAATAATTATTATCATCTGAAATTTTTTTGAATAATATAATCTATGTGGCAAGTTGATCTTATCTACCACCTATGATGACATTGTAATAGATATTTAATGCCTATAAATATGTAACAATTCTCAATATAAATATTGAGATTTCGGATTTTTCATACTTAATATTCTATCAATTTGGTATCATAAGAGTTCATCCTAAAAAGAGTGTCTCTAGAAGAGATCTCTCAAATAACCATAGCGCTCTTGACTTTGTGTTGCCATATTAACGAAAATAACAGTAAAAAAAACTTTTTCCTATTAAAAACAAAGATTCCTCTTATGTTACCTGAAATCTAACCACGGTTTATGGGCTAAAATCCCATCGTCCTTCCATTAAACCATGCCTTTGTAAAAAAAAAAAAAAGATCCAGTTGCAATTAAGATTGCAGTTCTACATAAAGAAAAGCAGATTTCTCAAGCTCTAATTCTAGATAGTGAGCCCCATCCTTTCACAACCACCACCATGGGCGTTGTGATGTGCTACACCCCCAGCGTTTGGGGACATTCATCGTGGAGGCATAATTTGGCGTTCATGCATCTACAGAAAATGACCTGTATGCTGCCCCCTTTCACGTCTTCCCCTATGTATCAGTTGCATGCCCTATGTCTTTGTTGTGCTACCACGGATGGCCCTACCACAAGCCATCACCATGGCCACCACCATCCATCCCTCCTTTTGACGAGCTTGGCTTTGTTCTGCTAATCTTCTGCCTGCGTATGCACCAATCATGCCAAACTCCATCGCTAGCTACAACATTTTCGTCGAGGTCCTCCCACCACGGTCTCAGCAACGCCATGATCAGCATGGGAATTTGGGCATACGGGAGTTTGTTGTCGGAGCAATGTACGATAGAATCAAATATCGGGATGGCTGTGCTTGACACCTTCCGCTTGGACCTCTGCGTGATCCCAGATTATTTTCACAGCTCCGTCGCTGCTCTGCAATCATTTTAAAAATCTCCTTCAACGTCACCAACCCTATTTCAAAATCTCCTTCAACGTCACCAACCCTGTTTGGCCGTTAGGGTTTTCATGTTGTTTTTCCACGGCCCTCTGTCGTCGTTCATGTAATTTCTCAAAAACAAAAAATATATATATTTTGGGCCCACGATGCATACCACTTTCTCCCAGGCGCAGCCAGCCAGCGCAACATCCAACCGGCCTGTGCGGGCCTGCCACGCGACCACGCGACCCTGTGCGCTGGCACGCAGAGCGCGCCAAAACGCGCGCGGCCAGCGCGCCAAAAAGTGCGTGGCCAACGCGACACAACTGACGCGGTCAGCACTGTTGACCACGAAGCACATATAAATCCGTGCGGTCAAGCCAAAAAAACATAATGAAAGCATGCTTTTTGCTACTTATAGCCGTAATGCTAATTTCCTTAAAGTTACATATGCGAAATTAGCATTACAAGTAACAAAAGCATGATTTCATTATGTTCTTTTTCTTACATAGAAGATATATATCAGATCTAGTCTTTGGGGATACTCATGTAGTTAGGACTTTGGGGATACTCATGTAGTTAGGACTTTGGACTTTCATTTAAGAGATCCAGATTCAAACCACCATGAAACTTAGTATATTTGATCTAGTCCTTTGGGATACCCATGTAGTTAAGACTTTGGATTTTTATCTGAGATACCCAAATTCAAACCAACATAAAACATAGTATATGTGCGTACACTTATGTAAAAAAAAAATATAAGATCTCAATAAAATAAAATAAATAAAAATAAATAAATTTTATTAGACATTCTACTCTTGGCAAAAGGTGACACACATGACATGGACAGATGGAACTAGGTATGCTTTAGGAAATGGGATAAGTGTCATGACAGATGGACCTAGGTATGCTTTAGGAAATGGGATAAGAATGCTTTGAGTAGAGGACTCTTCCTCGCATGACAGCCCATAAGAAAGCTCAACGGGAAGCGTCACTTCAATTGTGTTAAAATACTCGTGTTGCTTAGACGCCTTGTCATTGACAAAAAAACAGACTTTACTGGATTGGATACTTTTCTTGCCTTGCACTCCATCATAAACCAAGTACAATAATAATAATAAGTTAATTTAATTCTTTTTCTTTTTTTCTTTTCGCCCTGAACAAGCTAACTCCCAAGGTTTCTTCTTTTTTCTTCCTCAGTTTAAAGCAAATAATTGCTTACTGTTACCGATAGCCGATTACCAATTCATTCGCCCTGAATACAAATTCACACGTTAAGGCAGCGTAAGCATAAATACAAATTTTGTATCGCTCTCCAAAGAGTACTACGCCTACTGCTTTCCCATATATCTTCATTGGTTTTTGGATACATTCTGTGTATTTCCAGGTTAAAGCAGTCAGATTTTGACGATGTTACTGCTGCAGAAGACAGATCTGGACCTGGTGTTGGTTCCTTCGGGTATTCTCTTCTTAGTGAGTTATCATGTTTATCTGCTGCATAGAGTTATTAAGCATCCCAATTCTACGGTCATAGGATTCGAAAATGGCAACAAGCGGATTTGGGTACGAAAGATGATGGAGGTCAGTCAATTTTTTGTTTTTTTCCATCTCTTTGGCATATATTTTTTTAGAGATTAAAGTTTTCCATGATTGCAGGATATTCCAAGGAATACAACAGTAGCTCTTCAAGTCATTTCGAACAACATATCAGCAGCTACTTATCTCATTAGTCTCTCCGTAACGCTGAGTTCATTGATCGGTACTATAGTGGGCAGCACCTCAACAACCAGCGAAGCTAAAAGACTCGCCAATGAAATAATATTCGGAGATAGGAGTCCTGTGGCTGCTTCCATCAAATACGCCACGCTGCTGTTCTGTTTCCTGATAGCGTTCATGTCCCACGTGCAATGCATTCGCTATAATATTCACGTGAGTTTTCTCATTAGCACTCCTGACTCGAGCGTTACAGCAGATTATGTGGAGCATGCTGTGATCAGAGGCAGTAATTTCTGGTCCTTAGGACTCAGAGCTTATTACTTCGCCTTCCCTCTTCTGCTGTGGATATTTGGTCCTATACCCATGTTTACTTGCTCCTTGGGAATGGTCTTCATGTTATATTTTCTTGATTGCAAGGATGATCCAATCCCACCCTTTGGAATAAAGCAGCCACAGAGCAATGTAATGCGTTTCAGAGGCAAGGAGACGGACATCAGAGGTCGGGTGATCGAATCCTCCAGTGGGCGCGAGAAACTTGGCAACCTCTTAATGGCCGATGTAGCTTTGCAACAATTGCAATTGCAATCAATAAGTTGATGCCATGATTCTACTCCAGATCTCTGTTTTTTTTTTTTTTGCCAAGGGTTGTTGCTGTTCGGTTGTTTTTATTGCAAGTTTAAGACAATGTAAATAAACGTGAACAAGAAGATGAGGTCAAGGGCTAATCGTCATTTACAATTTTGGCTTATTGTGTGTTATCGCTGTATGCTTGATGGATAAGGCCAAGAGGGAACCCCGATCACGATTGTTTGTCTCTTACTTGCTTTGGAAGAAACTCTTGCTTGCGGAGACGGTAACCTTGTCATAGCTGAAGATGCGTGAAAGCATCAGTCCATTCATCTTTCAATACGTGTAATTTGAAACTTGAATATGGTTTTTCTAGGAGCTCGAACCCTTCTTGTCGTATTGTGTTTTAGTCTTCTTTCAATACGTATAATTTGAAACTTGAATATGGTTTTTCTAGGAGTTCGAACTCTTCTTATCGTACTGTGTTTTAGTCTTCAGTTATGATTCTTATATTTTAAATTTTCCTAGGATTTCGTACTCATAGTTTTTTATTTTGTCCTGAACACATTGTCTATTATCTATTGTCTATTATCTATTATCTATTGTTTATTGTCACATTTAAATACAAATTTTTATAACATAAAGATTATTTTTTAATAAATTAATTAATTTGGTGAATAGATATTTTATTAAATATAAATTATTAAAATATTAAAAATAAATACAAATTAAGGTAATAAGATTTTTTTCCAAAGTTTAAGTCTCTTAAATCTTTAACTTTTAAAAACCAAAACCTTTATCAAATAATAAAATTTGATTATATGTTAAATTAATACCTAATCGTGGGGACTGGCCTTTGGAGGTGATGATTTCCTCATTTGTAGCTTGCTCCACCAATCCGGTTACCGGGTTTTTATAGAGGCTTTTCATTTAGGCTCCATCTAGGAACCCGATTGCTCAAATTCCACGCTTTTGTTGCACTGTCCCTTTCCCGGAATCTCGGTTTAAGTAGACACTCGCCACCAAATCTCAAAATTGTTTTTAGATAGGTAAGTTTTGGTTTATTATGAAAAGATTTAGTTTAAATTTTTGAGTATGTTTATTTGTGAAGATAATTGTCTGATTTGAATGATTTGAATAGGTTGAGTGTAGCTATACCAATCCTGAGCAACCTATGATCCATTTCATGCCGGATTAAACAACAATGAGGTACTGGTGGTCCATTTCAAATAGGTTTAAAGAACAACGAAGTAGAATAGAAACTATATGGGACAATACCAAAATAATTATACAGAAGGACTGTGTGAATGTAACCTATTTTACTGTGTATATAAAAAATATATTAAAAAACTAAGGTTTAAATTTTGTGTAATAATATATGTAAAATTATGAAATTCAAATTCATGTAATACCCTTATATATTTATGGTATAATAAAAATAAAATTTTACTCTTGATAGTTACTAGAAAATAGCGTGGTTGTAACTCTCTAATGAATTAAAAAAAAATCCAAAATTTTAATAATGAAAATGCTCAAATCATATAAGTGACCTTTACTTTTTTTTAACTTAAAAATAGTGTAATTATAACCAACTCTTATAAATAAAAAAACAAATTCCAAAAATTTTGATAGTAAAAATGCTCAAATAATAACCCTTGCTTTCTTAGCTTTAAGAAGAGGGGACAACGAAGGCAAATATATCCGGAAGGGAAAAGAGAGACATACATGTTCAATGACTACATGTACCTTGAATTCGGTGCTAAATTATCCTAACGATGACGAATGCATTATAGCTGAGGAATTAATCCGAAGAATTTTGACATTATTTACGTTTATTATTTCTTTTTAATTTTTTTTATTGGTAAAAGGGCTTTGAAAAGATCCCGTAATCTTTTACAAAGAGAAGAAGGTTGGGAAAAGAGTTCCCAATTAAAAAATTGTCGAAGAAACAGATTTTTTGTGGGTTATTGGAGAAAAACAACTAAATTGGTAAAATTTGAATCAGGGTCATTTCGCCCAAAACCAAATAGAAGATGAAAATTTTGAATCAAGGCCATTCCGCCCAAAACCATACAAAGGATGGAAAATTTGAAACAGGGTCATCCCGCCCAAAACCATACAAGTGATGAAAATTTTGAAACAGGGTCATCTCGTCCAAAATTTAAAATTGAAATTTGAAAGTGAAGCGGGAAAAACAAAAAAAATTGAAATTTGAAAATCGTTCCTGCCCATTGGCGACTAGGGACGCAATTGTAGGACGCAGACCAGGAAGCATCTGCAAGATGCAAACTAGGACGCCGATTGAGATGCAATCCATGAAGCAACAACTGGCCAGGATGCTGATCAAGATGCAAAGTGGGAAGCAGCAACAGGAAAGTGAACAGGATGTAGCAGTAGGACACAATTCAGGAAGTAGCAGGGACCCAGGGATGCCACAACACAAGCCTGAAAAGTGAAATGCTCAATCCTAAGGATCTCCTCAGGCTAGGAAATCCTCTTGCACACAGAGGTGAACTTCAAGGAAGCCAAAAGACCCAAGGAAATGAAGGCCCACAAAACCCAAGTGAAGAGCAGAGATGGGCATTCCAAGGATCCATATCTGGAGGAGTCAGGATAAACCAAAGCTATCGACAAAGCACAAGTCCACTCCCAAAGACCGAAGGATGCAGTATGGTACCCCAAGCAACCAAAAAGGATTTGGAACCCTCCATCCCTGCATATGAATAGCTTCAAGGACTGAACCTGGGAAGCCAATGGATCCACTCAATAGCATTCAAAATGCAAGGCCACCCTCGAAGCCAAGAAGAAATATCTGAGTGTACACCAAAAGGATCAGGTCCAACAGTAAGAAGCCCTCGAATAGGAGCCCAAAAATGAAGCCCACCCACTAGAGCGAGATCCAACCAAGGGATCAATGACCAAAAATTTGCACAGAGTCAAAGGCAATCAAGGGAACACCCTCAAATAGCTGCAACAAAACACCATACCACTGTATGTGTTCTCACAAATTCACCCCAATGAGTTTGGAAAGCTAAAAAAATATGAAACTACTAAACCCATAAGAAGTGTTGCACCATCCAACCAAGTCTCGAAACTGACAACGACCCATGAAACATGAAACACAACCAACAATACCTCCAACAAGTAAAACACCCTGGACATGGGCTATAGCAGAGAACTAAGCAAGTGTTCTCCTCCGCGAACAATCTCACACTGTAAATATGAAACACAGAGATCACATGGGGCTTCGACTATCTACGTGGTCTTGCAAGTTCGCACAGTTAAGCTACGCATAGTAGGACCCGATCTGGTCCTGTGCGGCTTTGGTTGCCTACGTTGTCACACCTGCCTGCAGCATCCTAGCCATAGATCTGACTCGGGCCTGATCTGGGCCTGCACGGCTTGGGCTACCCACGCTGCCACACCTACCTGCAATGGCCTAGTTGTAGATCTGACTCAAGCCTCATAACTCGGTGGTATAAGAATTTATCACTTATACATATTGCAGTATTATTTATTTTATTTATAGGAAAGTTATAATTACATTACTTTTTAGTAATTGTTAAGTGTAGGGTTTAAATCGAAGGGTTGCTCCTACCAAATTTATTCTATAGGTATTTGGGGAGGGAATCTTCCTCTCTTGTATACACAACTTTTCTTCATCGAGCAAGGTTGTTGACTTGGCATGAGAGGACCATAGATCACTTGGGATTCGTATCATTATCGTCGATCTGATGTGCTCAAAGGATTCAGATCAGACTACTACATTTGCAAACAAGTTGCCTCCAGGGTTTGAACCTATGTGTCTTCTTAGTAAGTGTCTGGCCTGACAAGCAACTACCAATCCACCTAACCCACCAGCTGGGAAGGTCAAGATGGAGGTGGATTTATCAAATTCCAGTGCTCAGGAAACCCTAACATCAATGAAGAAAATCAAGGCAGAAGGTGTCTCCACTTGCACTTGGGTTGGTGAGGCTAAAAAGAGATGAAGAAGAAAAATCCATGGGTCTGCATGGCTAAGCTTTTGAGCTCTACTTCATCCACCCTTCTCCAAGAGGGAAATATTATTGCAACCATGAATGACAATGCTGACCCTGAAACTACTACGAAAGCCTCAGAGCAAGATAATCCTAAAAATTGATGACCTAGTGGGCTCTCTGTTTTTGTCTAATTTATGTAAGTTTATTTGGTTTACGTAAATCTAGCTTTGGTTTACGTTTTCTAGCTTGGATGTCGTAGTTTCCTTCTTTGTTTGTGTTCGGTTGTGTTTTCACTGCTGGGTTGTCCACCCGTGTTGTTTCTTCGAAGTCTTATGTGGCCTCTCTGTTGCATGGTTGAATTCCTTTTGTTTCAGGTTTTGATGATGGGTTCCTCTTCTATTATCCATGGTATTGCCACCTTCTCGACCTTTTTGACCTAAAATGTTTAGGTCCTTTCAAAACCCTCCTATCTATCAAAAACAATATTATGTCAATACATACAAGTGAGTTTTTATCAACCATTTTTGCATCAATAAATTAGTAAAATAAGAGTAATAACGTCATAGAGATATCAAAGATAAAATAGATAGGTGAAAATTTCCAAAATGAAAGGGTCTATTTATAATCTTAATTTAGGTGTCTTAATAAATATTTATAAGTGAACCCTCCATGTGTCAAGGTAATCCTTTAATTGGTTCTATATTTATTTATTTATTATTATTATTATTTATATTAGAGGATATTTTTTCATCCTTAATAATTGTGTATGGAATCCATAAACATTCTCGTCGAGGTTTTTGCCTTTGAACACAAGTTAAATCATTGGAGTTGCCTCTATAATTCTTGCCTCTCCTCGACAAACACAACTCAAAGTGAGGGAAACTCCCAATGGCTTAGGCTTAGTAACATTGTCATGCACTCAATGGAATCAAGCACATGTGCACTCAACAGACTCAAGTCAGACTACTACCTTTGCCAACCTAAGTGTCCTCTTGGTAAGTGTCCAATGTTTTATTATATTTATATGATAGTGAAAGAATTGCCTATGATTGATAATTTACAAATATGGCCTTGCATTGGGATTTAAAAAAGTTTAAATATTTTTCTTAATTTAATAAGACCAAAGACTGCCATTATCCCTTAGAGACATTCATGTCTTCGTTAGTTAGTTTTCATTAGTTAGTTTTTCTATTGGTATTTACCATCTGTAAGAAAGAATACTGGGTTGATGTTAAATTGTCAACTTTATTCTTATTCGTGGAAAATCCTCAAATGTAAAATTTATGATATATATTTTGTAATAGTAAGTTAGATCAAGTAGGCTCTATCGTACTCATTAAATAAAATGGATAAACCGTTTTGCCAACATGAAATTGCATACTATTTTATAAAATATATGACAAAGTAAAATAAAAATGGAGTGTGTCTTACCTTGCTATGCTTTAATCCATATGAAAATTGTTAGATATATTGTGTTTTTTTTACCATGGACACAAATGACATAGAGTATTGACATTGGTTTCAAGCTTGTTCAATTGTTTTGTTAATGAGATATATTTTGTGTGTTTTTTATAATTTATTTTACATGGTAGAATCGGTATCTGCCATAAATTTGGGTAGGTTGTGTGGTTTTTTATGGCTGCCAATGCTATCCACCTCGGAATCTGCTACACAGATATTTGCACAGGCCGTACCTATAACCACCATGCCACAATCATTTTAAATTTGTTATGTCATTGAAAGCATGAAAAGTGATAAACGTTCAATCTGATGAGGCCCAGGATTTGAACCTTGGACCTCTGTCCCCTTACGAGGTTTGGGGGGAACCAATTGGTCGGATTTGAACCTTGGACCTCTGTCCCCTTACGAGGTTTGGGGGGAACCAATTGGTCTACACTTCGGAACTGCTTTTGAGTGTTGTTATTTTCAAATAGGTAATATTTGTAAAATGAAAAATAAAACAAAGTTTCATAAATTGATATCCATATCATGTTTAGTCTTGGAAACCTTACAAAGGATATGGATTTGGCCTTGTCCTATCATCAACTAATTTATGTTAATTTTTGAGATTTAATTATGGTGCATAAAATAAAATGACACTTCTTATTTGATTTTCTTTGTTCAATGTTTTAAGGATTTGGTTGAAAGGAATAAAATTTTTCCAATGACCATTATATACTAACATTCTTGTGTATGAATGATTCTTTCCTTTTAATAATATTTTTCCCTTGGAACAATAAATGTACAATGTTGAGTTTCCATTGGGTAATAACAATACTAATAATTTAAAGATGGTATTTGGCTATGAATATCATTTTATCATGTTGTATGATCCCTTATCATGAATTTCTTTGTATAAATAATATGTAGCCTTGTTTCTTATATTTATAACACAAAAAAGGTCTAATTTCTAGTAAATGACTCAATAATAGGGTCTTTTATGATATTGTTCTATTTTGTGACGATAACATAGATTATTTAATTAGCTTATATATTGAATTTAATTATTGATTTTCGATACATCTCATGTTGATATTGGTTGTAGATTGATTTTATATAGAAAAATAGCTTTCGATGTTGAGATTGTATATCAACCATGAAATCATATTGATACTTTAATAAATTGATATTATTTGATTGGTTTAAAGGTAAAGTTATGGATTGTTCAATTTTTTAACCACTGCTATTTCCACTAGAAAGTATGTTTTCTCAAGAATAGCTACAATGGTGGTTAAATACTATTGAAGTCCTTTAACAAGTTATTGTACTATGCATATCATATGGATTTTACTATCCATAGTTGTTAGGACATTAGTAATATATTCTACATGTACTGTAAGGTTTTGTTTGTATATTGTCTCTACAATTTTTTCCCAAGTAAAGATATATGCTTTGTATATGTAATAAGTATATTAGCCAAAATTAATGTGTTATATTATATGTATTTAATGTATATCATGATCATAATTTAAACTCTTATATAAATATTGGCATTTCTTAATTACTATATATAAAGGATTGAAGGAAAATAAAATCCTTATCATTTATTTAAACACTCTTACTATCAAACATAATTTGTTGTATTAAAGAAAAATCACCTTAATCACTTATAGTGAGGTTGTTAATTGATTCCTCTATTAATGTTAAGGGCATAAACCTGTTTATTTATTAGTATTATTATTATAATTTCATTAGAGGCATTATCATCAATTATAGATTGCATAAAATTACTTGTTAAAAAATTATGAAATGGCAAGTGGATCACCTCAAGAAAATAGATCTCCCACGAAATTTAAATTTTAGGAAGGTGGGATCTCCAATGTTGGTGATGGAGGAATGGTGAATAACAGGTTGAGCAATGGTATAATGGATATTCTCAAGTCTGGATATGGTGGAGCAGAGAATGAGGACCAGTCGAATGATGGATTGAAAGTCATAGGTGTTAGAGGGGTCCCTCCATTAGACCCACCTCATAAACCTATTCCTATATCCTTTGCGTAGAAAATTCAGAAGAAGTCAGGGTCTTTACCACCCCCTCTATATCATAATGTTATGACCCTCTCCTTAGACTACAAAGAGTTGGATATTCAACCAAAAATTATGGCTACCCTCATTTCCTAGGACTCTCTGTCCCTCGTTAGAAAATTTGTTGGTTCTTGCCCAGATATGGAATCGATTCAAAGATGGGTATTTTCCAAGTGGTAACCCTATGGCAGCATGGATTTGGTGGCTCTCACCAAAGGATTCTTCCTCATTAGACTAAAAAACCCAAAGGATATTGAATGCACTCTCACAGGCGGCCCATGGTTCTTTGGGCAAAGGAGTCTCTTCATAAAAATATGGAGCATTGATTTTGATCCAAAAACTCAAAGCATCAACTTGGCCCTTATTTTTGTTAGGCTATCGAGTCTTTCAATCCAATTCTAGAATGAGGGAATCCTGAGGAGTATTGCTCAGTTTATTTGGGACCCGATTGTATTTGACCCAATAACTAGTATTTGGATCCTTCTACAAACGTTAAGCTTTCAAATACAAAAATAAGCCAACCTTCTGCATTAAATGTTGGATCCAAGGTCACATTAGGGTACAATACCTCTCTCTTAGAAAATATTCGAAGAAGGAATGGTTTTGTGCTAAGAAATACCAAGAGGATAGTTTACCTACGAGCAACCCCAGAACCAAAACCAAACTAATTCTATAAGGAAATATGTTATGTCTAAGTCCAAGGGAAAGCAATCGATGCCTTTATCAACTAATATTGTTCTTCCTTAGGTATGTTATCTCTTGGCTAAACCCAATATCTTTAACCCTTTGATTGGGCCTCAACACTCTCTTATCAAAATTGATCCGATTGATTAAAACCTTATCCTTATTTCTCAGAATAGTCCATTTAAGGACTTTGTTACTAACCTTGTTCTTAACCTGGAGTTGCCTCCCCAATCCCCTTCAAGGTCAGGCCCTTCAAGCCTCTCTCTGTCTAGTGATTCCTTAGACCTTCTCCCAAGAATGGACCCATTTTTTCTCCTATCAGTGCCATTAATTCTTGGCTTTGGGAGAGCCTTAAAGCCCTCCCACATTGGTAACCAAGAGCTGGAAGAAGCTTTCTACCAATTTCGATAGTGATAAGAAGAAGGACAAACCTTCCAATATATAACTTAAAAGAAAATAAATTAAGGACATTCCTAATGGCATTCAGTCTACCATTCTTTCTTATTTGGAAGACCAATCAAGTAAAGTATTTTCTAAATATGATGGAAAGATATCAACCTCCCCATCCACAAAATAAGGTGGAAGGGGGGGAATCTTCCTCTAAAAATTGCAAATGAATATTCTCTCATGGAATGTGAGAGGACTTAATGGACTTACTACGTAGAGGTTGGTTTTATCCATGAGGAAATATCTTAGACATAGTAGTATATTACTTCAATAAAATAAGATTAATGAGGAGAGCATTGAAAGGATTATCAGAGCCATGTGGAAAATAGTGAATTCATTTCCAGCCCATCCTGAGGCTCTTGTGGAGGCCTCCTATGCATGTGGGACCCAACCAAGATAGAATGTAGACTCCTCTCTTCTTCAAATAAAATTACCAACATCCTTTTTTACTGCAAGAATGCTAAGGTAAGTTGGGCTCTATCCAATATTTATACCCTCAATAATCCTTTAGGGTACCTAGCTTTGTGGAACACCCTAAGTCAAATAAGAAATATTTTATCAAATAAAGGATGGATGCTTGCTAGGGATTTCAACTCACCTATTTATCTGTAATACAAAAGTGGGGGGACCCTTATAACCTCAAGATGTTTTGAGAAATTTGAAAAATTTGTTAACAACAATGAATTGAAGGACATCCAACTAAAAGGATCAAGGTTCACATGGAGCAACAAAATAATGGGAAATCAATTTATTCAACTTAGATTGGATAGGTTCCTCCTATACAAAGAAACCATCTACCTTTTTTGTGATACCTCCCTTCATTCTCTACCAATAATCGACTCATATCACAATCCTCTTATTTTTGAAGGCCTTAATCTAGCTTCTCCCTTCAAACATTCATTCAATTTTGAGTCCATGTGGCTTTGTCACTGAACACCAGAGAGAGGATCATTGAATGGTGGATATAAAGTTTCTCTAGTTCACACATTTCCCAGATTGCCAAGAAGTTACACTACTTAAAATCCAATCTTAATATATGGAATAAGGAAGTCTTTGGTAATATTTTTGAGTCTAATAAAAACATCTTAAGCCAAATCAGAATATTGAAGAGCAGGATCAACTTGGAAATTCAACTCTTGAACTTAAAACCAAGGAGAAAGATCTGCTATTTGAATTCCACAATATTCTAGCCAAAGAGAAAATCTTCTGGAGGAAAAAATCTAGATCTCTATGACTTAAATAGGATGCATCCAATACAAAATTCTTTCACACCTTGACTCTCAAACACAAAAGTATTAGCAAGATTAAAGAGCTATGCAGAAGCAATGGGTTTTTCACAAACAACATTTTGGAAATAAGATAAGTGATTGCCCATTTCAAAAATATACTAGATCCCTACAATCCTTGTTCTCCCTAGACCTTAGTTGTTCTCCTTCAAAATATACCATATATCATTTCTCCTGACTTCAATGCTCGACTACTTAAAATATTTTCTTAGGAAGAAATCATAGATGCTCTCTTCTACATGCCAACTTACAAAGCACCTAGGCCTGATGGATTTCCTCCTAGGTTTATTTAGTGCTTCTGGGATATCATTGGTCTGTTATTACATCTACCATCTAAGATGTCCAAATATCCAAAATATTACCTAAATATGTCAATTCAACTTTCCTTGCCCTTATTACCAAGTCTCAATTATGTTACTCTCTATCTGACTATCGATCCATCAGTCTTTGCAATGTTATTTACAATATTATTACAAAAGTGATAGCTGACATAATGAAAGAAATATTTCCCATCATCATTAATCCTTGTGAAGGGAGATCCATCCAGGATAGGATTATTACCAATGACATCATCACCATTCATGAGCTCATCCATTTGGTGACAAAAAGCAAAATATTTGGACTTTTTCTCAAACTCTATATGAACAAAGCCTTTGATAGGGCCTCTTGTGTAGACACCAAAATCTATCCACTTGTCCTCCAGCCATGCTTTCTCGCCATTTCCGCCACTAGAACATAGCTGCTTGTCCTCCATCCTAGATTTCTCACAATTTTCACCTATTAATTATATATATATATATATATATATATATATATATTATATTTAAATAATAATATTTTATATATTATATTTTATATATTTAATAAATATATATTTATATAAATTAATTAATTCTAGCCATCCGATTTCATTTAATCTCATCCGTCTAGTTACCTTAATCCATTCCATACCATAAATTTAATACCACCCTTAGATATGCTTTAATCTCAGCCACACAATTAGTGTCATTGAAACCCTAGCATGCCTTAGGTTGGATTATAAATAAGAGCCATTTTGATGGCTCAATCCCTAATTTTCTGAATGCCCTAAGTGATTGAATTTTCTGAGTCCCATGAGGTTCCCCAAGATTTCAAAGTGCCTTAGAGTTCTAACACAACCTTTGTGCCCTAAGCCCATTATATCCATCATATTCCTTGTTACCTCGCTCACCACTACCACCATCGCATCCCTTATCTTCATCTAATCTACTTTTGCATATCTGATCTGACTTCCTGAGTGCCCTGCTACTCTCCACCATAGTCTCGAGTACCTTGCTACTCTCCACCACATTATTGAGTAGCCTGTTGCTCTTCACCATAGTCTTGAGTGCCCCACTGCTCTCCATCGCATTCTTGAGCACCTTGCTGCTCTTCATCGCATTCTTGAGCATCCAGATGCATTTCAAAACTCTATTATGAAGACAAACGAGATCCTTGGGTGTCGCTATGGCACACCCTCACCATCGACCTGCAACAGATCCAACCATCAACAGAAAACAAGAAAGGAGCAAGGTAAATCTATTTCATTTTGTCATATTTTCATATTGTTTAATTTTGTTCGCATTCATATTGCTATAGCTAGGGTTTTAGTTGTGATTTTTGAGGGTTCACACAGTGGAGCCCTCATTGTTATTACTAACTCTTTGCTGTTTCTTTGTGTGCAAATTATATAGTATATTAGAAGCATTGGACAACTGATTAACCTGGAGTGGCCTGGAATTTGATACGTAGAAGCCCATTCACACCTATTAGGAGCATATATGCAACTGAAGACACCACCATTTGTTGTAGCTAAGGTTTAGGAGAACCCTAGAAATATTTGTAAAAATTGTATCAAAGAGGATTCTAAGATCCACTATTGTAACAATAGAGTTTTCAGGCTCCCCCATGTTTAATATAAATCCCATTTGTTGTGCAATATATCATTTATTTGAATTATGTTTTATTTAGCATTGTTTGGTGTCACTGTTTTGGTTCTACAAATGGTGATCATAGTGGGACCCCCTGAGGGTTTCATGTTCTAATTTATATTAAATTCTAATTTGCTATTTATTGTCTTATTTTACATATTTTTAGGAGTGCAAATCACGTTTTTTTTTCTTGTTAGATTTTTTGAGGAGTTGCAAAAAATTGCACGAGGTGTGCAAACGCACTACAACACTCGAGGATCATCCAGAAACACTTGGAGGTGTTCCATAAGTGCCCTGGGGCATCTCAAAAGTGCCCAAATATGTTTTAAATTAATTTGGAGCAGATACGTAGGTTGTCCAGTAAGTCCACTGTCCAAAATCCAATTTTTTTATTTTATGTATTTTGGGTTCTTTGATGTATTTTTTAGATTTCAAGCATAAAATGAACAATCATTAAGTAATCTGGAAAAGAATTCATCTTATTTTACATTCTAGGTTTTGTTTTGCATCCATTCACACATTCCAGTTAGGGTTTATGTTTCTTATGTATTCACAAATATAAAATATTGTATTTTGATTGCATTTGAATTGACAATTGGCATAAATTAGAGCTACATTTTAGGGTTAGAAGTACCTTATTTTATCTATCTAAGTAGGAATATCATTAGGGTGCCAACATTATTCCTGCCATTGGGTGATTCTAGGTAGAGGGGTGGACGAACCCTCTGGTTGTCTTTGATAGGGGGTCTTAAGCGATGTACTTCACACCCTATGGAGAAATTGGCATTCTCTTATTGGATTCTAATTTAGATTTATGAAATTAGTTGCTTCTAACATTGTTTTTCCACATTAATAAACATAAAATTTAAAAGGAATAATTCACACACAACACGTTTCACTCAAAATAGTAGTGGTTGGATTTCATCACCAACCATTGCTTGAGATTTGGTGATGGTGGCATTCATCTCCATCCACCAATCTCTGCCCATAGAAACCATAGGATACCCATGAGAAAACTTGTTGGATTTCATCACCAACAAGAATCTCATTGCCCTATATTTGCAATAGTTTTTACCTTTGTTTCATTAAGCAAGATTAGAACAAAAAAACACACAAGATTGACACCTAAAATAAATACACATTAAAAAGGAGATAATCAATGAACAAGGTAAGCCACGCTAGTTGAAACTTAGCATTGGTTGTTTGTTTCATTTTTTCTCCCTAGATATTTCAGTTTTGTGTTACATTTTATAGTTTAATCTGTATTTTGATTTATTTGCTAATGGTATTAAATAGAAACCAAAAGAAAGCTATAAGTCAAGATAACTTAATGGAACCTTCATCCACCTTCCCCACCACTTTTGTGGTAGATTCCTTGAATGTGACATAGGCAGATTTATCTAGAGGTCCCTCACGTTCCTTACCATCCATAGCCTTCCATACCCTACCATTGACAATCACATTACCCATATAGACATGGCAAGAGTAGAATATTTTATGAAGTCTTCTAGTTATGTCTTAAAGTCCATTCCCAATTCACCTAGATATGATTCTACTTTACAACAAGAGCATTTTTATTCCCAAACCCCATCCACCTTTACCCAGGTGTATACTAACCCTATTTTTGAGGTATCAGTTACAACTTCTTCATATATGTCCATTCCCTAACCTTCATGTGCTCCTAGCACCTCATATACCTCCACTTACACCAACCCCTTGTATGAAGCACATGTCAATGCTGCTTCACAAGTTCTAGCCTCACAAGCTTCCATACCTAGTGTAACTTGTACCCAAGCCACATTTTCCATACCATCTACCTCCATAACCTTAGCCTCTAATAGATATATTAGTGAGTCATGGGAAAACTTGAACAAATTTCCTAGAAAACATCAAAATGCTCAACAACAAGTATAGGCAAACCCTAAGCCTTTATATAATTTTACTTTGTATATCCTTGTTAAACAGGGTCCATCATGGGCACCATAGTATTTTGTGGTTTCTATCCCTGTTCCCCTACCAAGCCATACCATAAACCATTATATTACCATTGGACAAACTAGCCATAACCCCCATCCATCAACCTCATTTCATAATTCCCCATATTTTCATTATAAATCTCCCATTCATCAATTTCCATCAAATTCATTTAGCCACCATTATCAATTTCACCCTCAATTAGTCACCCTATAACATCTCTCCATGTTGCCATAAAATAACCAGGTAATTCAGGGCTTCCACATTCCTAAGAAAGACCCTCAAATTAAGGCTATGAAAAAATAGATAGATCAATTAATTCAATTTACTCTTGGTTTTTCAAACTAGAAACCAACCTTATGCCAATTGATCAGTCAACCAATTCATCCTTCGGTACCATCACCGCAATATTTGGTAAACTTTACGGTACCTAAGTTTGACAAATTTAAGGGAATTGAGGATCCCAAAGAACATGTGAGCACATTTTTTCATGCCTGCTTTAGAATTCAAAATGACAATGCTCTCATGATTTGAAATTTTCCTCAAACATTAGGAGGGGATGCCATAGAATGGTACAATCAATTTCCAATTCATAGTATCTATACTTTTGAGCAATTGATTTATCAATTCTTTGATCATTTCATCCTAAATGTTAAAAAGAAGATCTCATTGTTTGATGTATATGCTTTAAGGCAACATGATGATGAATCTATCTATGATTTTAGAAATCATTGGAGTGTTGTCATAACTAAATTGCCATTCACCCTACAATTGGATGAGATAATTAATTTATTCAACAAGAGTTGCTTAAAAGGAGTAATTGTATCAAAGAGGATTCTAAGATCCACTATTGTAACAATAGAGATTTCAGGCTCCCCCATGTTTAATATAAATCCCATTTGTTGTGCAATATATCATTTATTTGAATTATGTTTTATTTAGCATTGTTTGGTGTCACTTTTTTGGCTCTAAAAATGGTGATCATAGTGGGACCCCCTGAGGGTTTCATGTTCTAATTTATATTAAATTATAAGTTGCTATTTATTGTCTTATTTTACATATTTTTAGGAGCGCAAATCACGTTTTTTTTGCTTGTTAGAGTTTTTGATGAGTTGCAAAAAATTGCACGAGGTGTGCAAATGCACTACAACACTCGAGGATCATCCAGAAACACTTGGAGGTGTTCCATAAGTGCCCTGGGGCATCTCAAAAGTGCCCAAATATGTTTTAAATTAATTTGGAGCAGATACGTAGGTTGTCCAGTAAGTCCACTGTCCAAAATCCAATTTTTTTATTTTACGTATTTTGGGTTCTTTGATGTATTTTTTAGATTTCAAGCATAAAATGAATAATCATTAAGTAATCTAGAAAATAATTCATCTTAGTTTACATTCTAGGTTTTGTTTTGCATCCATTCACACATTCCAGTTAGGGTTTATGTTTCTGATGTATTCACAAATATAAAATATTGTATTTTGATTGCATTTGAATTGACAATTGGCATAAATTAGAGCTGCATTTTAGGGTTAGAAGTACCTTATTTTATCTATCTAAGTAGGAACATCATTAGGGTGCCAAGAGTATTCCTGCCATTGGGTGATTCTAGGTAGAGGGGTGGACGAACCCTTCGGTTGTCTTTGATAGGGGGTCTTAAGCGGTGTACTTCACACCCTTTGGAGAAATTGGCATTCTCTTATTGGCTTCTAATTTAGATTTATGAAATTAGTTGCTTCTAACATTGTTTGTCCACATTAATAAACATAAAATTTAAAAGGAATAATTCACACACAACATGTTTCACTCAAAATGGTAATGGTTGGATTTCATCACCAACCATTGCTTGAGATTTGGTGATGGTGGCATTCATCTCCATCCACCAATATCTGCCCATAGAAACCATAGGATACCCATGAGAAAAATTGTTGGATTTCATCACCAACAAGAATCTCATTGCCCTATCTTTGCAATAGTTTTTACCTTTGTTTCATTAAACAAGATTAGAACAACAAAACACACAAGATAGACACCTAAAATAAATACACATTAAAAAGGAGATAATCAATGAACAAGGTAAGCCACACTAGTTGAAACTTAGCATTGGTTGTTTGTTTCATTTTTTCTCCCTAAAGATTTCAGTTTTGTGTTACATTTTATAGTTTAATCTGTATTTTGATTTATTTGCTAATGGTATTAAATAGAAACCGAAAGAAAGCTATAAGTCAAGATAACTTAATGGAACCTTCATCCACCTTCCCCACCACTTTTATGGTAGATTCCTTGAATGTGACACAGGCAGATTTATCTATAGGTCCCTCACATTCCTTACCATCCATAGCCTTCCATATGGCTATGCCCCAAGAGAAGTCAACCTCCCCTACCATTGACAATCACATTACCCATATAGACATGGCAAGAGTAGAATATTTTATGAAGTCTTCTAGTTATGTCTTAAAGTCCATTCCCAATTCACCTAGATATGATTCTACTTTACAACAAGAGCATGTGTATTCCCAAACCCCATCCACCTTTACCCAGGTGTATACTAACCCTCTTTTTGAGGTATCAGTTACAAATTCTTCACATATGTCCATTCCCTAACATTCATGTGCTCCTAGCACCTCATATATCTCCACTTACACCAACCCCTTGTATGAAGCACATGTCAATGCTGCTTCACAAGTTCCAACCTCACAAGCTTCCATACCTAGTGTAACTTGTACCCAAGCCACATTTTCCATACCATCTACCTCCATAACCTTAGCCTCTAATAGATATATTAGCGAGTCATGGGAACACTTGAACAAATTTCCTAGACAACATCAAAATGTTCAACAACAAGTATAGGCAAACCCTAAGCCTTTATATAATTCTACTTTGTATATCCTTGTTAAACAAGGTCCATCATGGGCACCATAGTATTTTGTGGTTTCTATCCCTGTTCCTCTACCAAGCCATACCATATTCCCATTGGAAAAACTAACCATAACCCCCATCCATCAACCTCATTTCATAATTCCCCATATTTTCATTAGAAATCTCCCATTCATAAATTTCCATCAAATTCATCTAGCCACCATTATCAATCTCACTGTCAATTAGTCACCCCATAACATCTCTCCATGTTGCCATAAAATAATCAAGTAATTTAGGGCTTCCACATTCCTAAGAAAGACCCTCAAATTAAGGCCATGAAAAAATAGATAGATCAATTGATTCAATTTAATCTTGTTTTTTCAAACCAAAAACCAACCTTATGCCAATTGATCAGTCAACCAATTCATCCTTCGGTACCATCACCGCAATATTTGGTAAACTTTACGGTACCTAATTTTGACAAATTTAAGGGAATTGAGGATCCCAAAGAACATGTGAGCACCTTTGTTCATGCCTGCTTTAGAATTCAAAATGACAATGCTCTCACGATTTGAAATTTTCCTCAAACATTAGGAGGGGATGCCATAGAATGGTACAATCAATTTCCAATTCATAGTATCTATACTTTTGAGCAATTTATTTATCAATTCTTTGATCATTTCATCCTAAATGTAAAAAAGAAGATCTCATTTTTTGTTGTATATGCTTTAAGGCAACATGATGATGAATCTATCTATGATTTTAGAAATCATTGGAGTGTTGGCATAACTAAATTGCCATTCACCCTACCAATGGATGAGATAATTAATTTATTCAACAAGATTTACTTAAAACCTATCTCTTAGATGCTTCAATTACGAACTTATCAAACATTTGAAGAAGCTTTAGCTCAGGCTAGTGTTATTGAGGATACCAAAATCCAAGAAGGCATATTAAAGCCTATAAATAAATACTGGCAAAACAAGGGCCAATACAAAAGCAACTATTCTAGCCAAAAAAATTCAACATAGGCTACCCCAACAAATCAATCCAATCAAGTCAATCAAGTGGTCACGAGCCAGTCGATAATGGCTCAACAAAAACCTATGCAACAAACACCACAACCAATTGCTTATCATACGATACCCTAAAAAATGCAAGCTATGCAAAATACAATACCAACTATGGAAAACCATCCCCAACAATAGTTTATCCAAAAAATCACCAATAAACCCCATTAGTTGAGTCATATGCTTCCATTTTTTGAAGGTTATATGACACAAACAAGTTTGCCTTGCTCGAAATTAGACCCGATGATCCTACCAGATGTAGTAAACACTATCGAGAGCATTTATTTTATCCTTTTCATAGACAAAATGGGCATGACATTAACAACTAACATGTGTTTAAAGACATAGTACAAGACCTCATTGACTTGGGGGTGATCAAGCTTGATAATCCCCTCGCTCAACAAAACTAAAACCTTAGAATATTTCAAACACCACTTCCTCATCACAAGGAGGTGCAACCAAATATAGGGGGCTAACACCAAAACTCTTCCTAATCAAGTCAATCACATTCAACAATACCAAGGTTTTGTGGGGGTCATTCATGTGGTCACTAGATATCAAAGGAATAACCAACAAAGGCAACCACCTCAAGCAAGTGTGTCTCAACTTTCTACATCACCACCCATCCAATTTTTCTCCAATCCTTCATCACTAATCCATATCCCTAGTCAATAAAATCCTCCAAATCCACCCATCAATTGTCCACCTCGATCAGTCATCTCATTGAGTAGCCAACTAGCTACAAGTATGAAAATGGCTTTCATTAAATTGTTAATCTATGAGCTAATCCAACAATCTCCTCCACATCGTGAAGATTTAATGGAAATTTTGAAATCCATCCAATTGCAATCGCAAGATACTAATGCCCTCAACAATTTTGTGGGGAGCATCCAAACATGAATGTAGCCTTTCATAAAATTCTATGACTTTGATATTAAGCCAATCTCATCAGAAGCTTTCTACCAATTTCAACAGTGATAAGAAGAAGGACAAACCTTCCAATCTATAACTTAAAAGAAAATAAATTAAAGACATTGCTAATGACATTCAGTCTACCATCATTTCTTATTTGGAATACCAATCAAGTAAAGTATTTTCTAAATATGATGGAAAGATATCAACCTCCCCATCCACAAAATAAGGTGGCAGGGGGGGAATCTTCCTCTAAAAATCACAAATGAAGATTCTCTCATGGAATGTGAGAGGACTTAATGGACTTACTACGTAGAGGTTGGTTTTTTCCATGAGGAAATATCTTAGACATAGTATTATATTACTTCAATAAAATAAGATTAATGAGAAGAGCATTGAAAGGATTATCAGAGCCATGTGGAAAATAGTGAATTCATTTCCAGCCCATCCTGAGGCTCTTGTGGAGGCCTCCTATGCATGTGGGACCCATCCAAGATAGAAGGCAGACTCCTCTCTTCTTAAAACAAAATTACCAACATCCTTTTTTACTACAAAGATGCTAAGGTAAGTTGGGCTCTATCCAATATTTATACCCTCAATAATCCTTTAGGGTACCTAGCTTTGTGGAACACCCTAAGTCAAATAAGAAATATTTTATCAAATAAAGGATGGATGCTTGCTAGGGATTTCAACTCACCTATTTATCTGTAATACAAAAGTGGGGGGACCCCTATAACCTCAAGATGTTTTGAGAAATTTGAAAATTTTGTTAACAACAATGAATTGAAGGACATCCAACTAAAAGGATCAAGGTTCACATGGAGCAACAAAATAATAGGAAATCAATTTATTCAACTTAGATTGGATAGGTTCCTCCTATACAAAGAAACCATCTACCTTTTCGGTGATACCTCCCTTCATTCTCTACCAATAATCGACTCATATCACAATCCTCTTATTTTTGAAGGCCTTAATCTAGCTTCTCCCTTCAAATATTCATTCAATTTTGAGTCCATGTGGCTTTGTCACTGAACACCAGAGAGAGGATCATTGAATGATGGATATAAAGTTTCTCTAGTTCACACATTTCCCAGATTGCCAAGAAGTTACATTACTTAAAATCCAATCTTAATATATGGAATAAGGAAGCCTTTGGTAATATTTTTGAGTCTAATAAAAACATCTTAAGCCAAATTAGAATATTGAAGAGCAGGATGAACTTGGAAATTCAACTCTTGAACTTAAAACCAAGGAGAAAGATCTGCTATTTGAATTCCACAATATTCTAGCCAAATATAAAATCTTCTGGAGGCAAAAATCTATATCTCTATGACTTAAAGAGGATGCATCCAATACAAAATTCTTTCACACCTTGACTCTCAAACACAAAAGTATTAGCAAGATTAAAGAGCTATGCAGAAGCAATGGATTTTTCATAAACAACATTTTGGAAATCAGATAAGTGATTGCCCATTTCAAAAATATACTAGATCCCTACAATCCTTGCTTTCCCTAGACCTTAGTTGTTCTCCTTCAAAATATACCATATATCATTTCTCCTGACTTCAATGCTCGACTACTTAAATATTTTCTTAGGAAGAAATCATAGATGCTCTCTTCTACATGCCAACTTACAAAGCACCTAGGCCTGATGGATTTCCTCCTAGGTTTATTTAGTGCTTCTAGGATATCATTGGTCTGTTATTACATCTACCATCTAAGATGTCCAAATATCCAAAATATTACCTAAATATGTCAATTCAACTTTCCTTGCCATTATTACCAAGTCTCAATTATGTTACTCTCTATCTGACTATCGATCCATCAGTCTTTGCAATGTTATTTACAATATTATTACAAAAGTGATAGCTGACATACTGAAAGAAATATTTCCCATCATCACTAATCCTTGTGAAGGAAGATCCATCCAGGATAGGCTTATTACCAATGGCATCATCACCATTCATGAGCTCATCCATTTGGTGACCAAAAGCAAAATATCTGGACTCTTTCTCAAACTCTATATGAACAAAGCCTTTGATAGGGCCTCTTGTGTAGACACCAAAATCTAGCCACTTGTCCTCCATCCATGCTTTCTCGCCATTTCCACCACCAAAACATAGCCACTTGTCCTCCATCCTAGCTTTCCCACCATTTTCGCCTATTATTTATATATATTTATTATATATATTTAAATAATAATATTTTATATATATATATATATTTAATAAATATATATTTATATAAATAAATTAATCCCAGCCATCCGATTTCATTTAATCTCATCCATCCATTTACCTCAATCCATGCCACACCCTAAATTTAATATCTACCCTTAGATATGCTTTAATCTCAACCACACGATTAGTGTCATTGAAACCCTAGCATGCCCTAGGTTGGATTATAAATAAGAGCCATTTTGATGGCTCAACCCCTAAGTTTTTAAGCCCTAAGTGATTGAATTCCTTGAGTCCCCTAAGGTTCCTCAAGCTTTCAAAGTGCCTTAGAGTTCCAACCCAACCTTTGTGCCCTAACCCCACTCCATCCATCATATTCCCTATTCCCTCACTCACCACTACCACCATCGCATCCCTCACCTTCATTATATCTACTTTTATAGATCTATCTCTTCTCATCCTCTACTCTCCCTACCATCCTCTACTCCCTACTCTCCTCATCAATTTAAAGCCCTATTCTAATCTGAGTGTCGCTAGGGCACACCCTCACCATCGACCTACAACAGATCCAACCATCAACAGACAACAAGCAAGGAGCAAGGTAAATCTATTTTATTTTATTATATTTCATATTGTTTAATTTTGTTCACATTTCATATTATTATAGCTAGGGTTTTAGTTGTGATTTTTGAGGGCTCACATAGTGGAGCCCTCATTATTATTACTAACTCTCTAGTGTTTCTTTGTGTGCAGATTAGATAGTATATCAGAAGCATTGGATAATTGATTAAGCTGGAGTGGCCCGACATCGGATACGTAGAAGCCCACTCACACCTATTGGGAGCAAAGATGCAATTGAAGACACCACCATTTGTTGTAGCTAGGGTTTCGGAGAACCCTAGAAATATTTATAAAAATTGTATCAAAGAGGATTCTTAAATCCATTATTGTAACAATAGAGTTTTTAGGCTCCCCCTTTAATATAAATCTCATTTGTTGTGCAATATCTAGTTTATTTGAATTCTATTTTATTTAGCATTGTTTGGTGTCATATTTTTAGCTCTACAAATGGTGATCATGGTGGGACCCCCTAAGGGTTTCATGTTTTGATTTATATTGAATTATAACTTGCTATTTGTTGTCTTATTTTATAGATTTTTAGAAGCACAAATCAAGTATTTTTTACTTATTAGGGTTTTTGAGGAGTTGCAAAAAGTTGTAGGAAGTGTGAACGCACTACAACACTCGAGGATCATCCAAAATACTGAGGTATTCCAGAAACACCCTAGGCATTTTAAAAGTCCCAATATATTTTCACATAATTTGGAGCAGATACATAGGTTGTCCAGTAAGTCCACTATCTAAAATCCAAGTTTTTTATTTTACATATTTTGGGTTCTTTGATGTATTTTTTAGATTCCAAGCATAAAATGAACAATCATTAAGTAATATAGAAAATAATTCATCTTAGTTTACATTTTAGGTTTCTTTTTGCATCCATTCACACATTCCAGTTAGGTTTTTTTTATGTATTCACAAATATAAAATGTTGCATTCTGATTGCATTTGAATTGATAATTGGCATAAATTAGAGTTGCATTTTAGGGTTAGAAGTACCTTATTTTATCTATCTAAGTAGGAACATCATTAGGGTGCCAAGAGTATTCCTACCATTGGGTGATTCCAGGTAGAGGGGTGGATGAACCCTCCGATTATCTTTGATAGGGGGTCTTAAGCGGTGTACTTCACACCCTTTGGAGAAATTGGCATTCTCTTATTGGATTCTGATTTAGATTTATGAAATTAGTTGCTCCTAACATTGTTTGTCCACATTAATAAATAAAAACTTTAAAAGGAACAATTCACACACAACACATTTCACTCAAAATAGTAGTGGTTGGATTTCATCACCAACCATTGCTTGAGATTTGGTGATGGTGGCATTCATCTCCATCCACCAATCTCTACCCATAGAAACCATAGGATACCCCTGAGCAAACTTGTTGGATTTCATCACCAACAAGAATCTCGTTGCCCTATCTTTACCATAGTTTTTACCTTTGTTTCATTAATCAATATTAGAACATCAAAACACACAAGATTGAAACTTAAAATGAATACACATTAAAAAGGAGATAATCAATGAACAAGGTAAGCCACACTAGTTGAAACTTAGCATTGGTTGTTTGTTTCCTTTTTTCCTTAAAGATTTTAGTTTTGTGTTACATTTGATAGTTTAATCTATATTTTGATTTATTTTCTTATGGTATTAACTAGAAACCAAAATAAAGCTATAAGTCAAGATAACTTAATGGAACCTTCATCCACCTTCCCCACCACTTATATGGTAGATTCCTTAAATGTGACACAGGCAGATTTATCTATAGGTCCCTCACATTCCTTACCATCCACAACCTTCCATATGGCCATGCCCCAAGAGGAGTCAACCTCCCCTACCATAGACAATCACATTACCCATATAGACATGGCAAGAGTAGAAGCTCTCATGAAGTCTTCTAGTTATGTCTTAGAGTCCATTCCCAATTCACCTAGATAGGATTCTACTTTACAACAAGAGCCTATTTATTCCCAGCCCCCATCCACCTTTACCCAGGTGTATACTAACCCTCTTTTTGAGGCATCAGTTGCACCTTCATCCCATATGTCCATTCCCCAACCTTCATGTGCTCCTAGCACCTCATATACCTCCACTTACACCAACCCCTTGTATGAAGCACATGTCAATGTTGCTTCACAAGTTCCAACCTCACAAGTTGCCATACCTAGTGTAACTTGTCCCCAAGCCACATCTTCCATACCATCTACCTCCATACCCTTAGCCTCTGATAGAGAGATTAGTGAGGCATGGGAACACCTGAACAAATTGCTTAGATAATATCAAAATGCTCAATAACAAGTACAGGAAACCCTAAGCCTTTACATAACTCTACTCAGACTATCCTTGTCAACCAGGGTCCATCATGGGCACCATAATATTCTATGGTTTCTATCCCTATTCCCCCACCAAGCCATACCATCACCCATCCTATTCCCATTGGCCAACCTAGCCATAACCTTCATCCATCAACATCATTCCATAATTCCCCATATTTTCATCAACAATCTCCCATTCATCAATTTCCATCAAATTCACCTAGCCATCATTACCAATCTCATCATCACTTAGTCACTCCACAACATTTCCACTCCACCCCATTACAAAATCATCAATTAATTTAGGGCTTCCACATTTCTAAGGAAGACCCTATAATTAAGGCCATGCAAAAACAAATAGATCAATTGATTCAATATACTCTAGTTTTTCAAACCTAGAAACCAACCTTATCACCAATTGATCAATCAACCAATTCATCCTTCGATACCATCACCCCATATCCAAAAATTTCACGGTACCTAAGTTTGACAAATTTAAGGGAACTGAGGATCCCAAAGAACATGTGAGCACCTTTGTACATGCATGCTTTAGAATTCAAAATGACAATGCTCTCATGCTTCGAAATTTTCCTCAAACATTAGGAGGGGATGCCATAGAATGGTATAATCAATTGCCAAGCCATAGTATCTATACTTTTGAGCAATTGATTGATCAATTCTTTGATCATTTCATCCTAAATGTTAAAAAGAAGATCTCATTATCTGATGTCTATGCTTTAAGACAACATGATGATGAATCTATCTATGATTTTAGAAACCATTGGAGGGTTATCATCACTAAATTGCCATTCACCCTACCAATGGATGAGCTAATTAAGTTATTCACCAAGATTTGCTTAAAACCTATCTCTTGGATGCTTCAACTACGAACTTATCAATCATTTGAAGAAGCTTTAGCTCAGGCTAGTGTCATTGAGGATATCAAAATCCAAGAAGGCATATTTAAGCCTAAAAAGAAAGAATGGCAAAATAAGGGCCAATACAAAAGCAACTATTTTAGCCAACAAAAATCAACATAGGCTACCCTAGCCACTCAATCCAATCAAGTTAATCAAGTGGTCATGAGCCAATCGATAATGGCTCAACAACAACCTATGCAACAAACACCACAACAAATTGCTTATCATGTGGTCCCCTCAACAACACAAGCTCCAATGCAAAACATAGTGCCAACTATGGAAAACCATCCCGATGATAGTCTATCGAAAAAATCACCAATACACCCCTTTAGCCGAGTCATATGCTTCCCTTTTTAGAAGGTTATATGAGACAAATAAACTTGCTTTACTCAAAATTAGACCGGATGATCCCACCAAACATAGTAAACATTATCGAGAACATCTATTTTATCCTTATCATAGGCAAAATGGGCATGACATTAACAATTGCCATGTATTTAAAGACATAGTCCAAGACCTCATTGACTTGGGGGTGATCAAGCTTGATAATCCCCTCACTCAACAAAACCAAAACCTTGGTATATTTCAAACACCACTTCCTCATCATGAGGAGGTGCAACCAAATGTAGGGGGCTAACACCAAAACTCCTCCTAATCAATTCAATCACATACAACAATACCAAGGGTTTGTAGGGGCCATTCATGTGGTCACTAGAGGTCAAAGGAACAACCAACAAAGGCAACCACCTCAAGCAAGTGTGTCACAACCTTCTACATCACCACCCATCCAAGTTTCCCCCAATCCTTCATCACCCATCCATATCCCTAGTCAATCAAATCCTCCAAATCCACCCATCAATCATCCACCTCGACCAATCATCTCATTGAGTAGCCGATTAACTACAAGTCTAAAAATAGCTTCCACTAAATTATCAATCTATGAGTTAATCCAACAATCTCCTCCACATCATGAGGCATTAATGGATATTTTGAAATCCATCGAATTACAATCACAAGATCCTAATGCCTTCAACAACTTTGTGGGGAGCATCCAAACATGCATGGAGCCTTCCATCACATTCTATGACTTTGAGATTAAGCCAATCTCATCAGAATCAGTAGACCCTCCATTGCATATCATGGCTCTAATTGACAAGAAGCCTTTTAAAAGAGTGCTAATTGATATTGGTTCCTCTATCAACATCATCACCACATCTACTCTTCATCATTTGAACCTTCCTCCATCTCACATCACCAAGTCATCCTTCACCCTCAAAGCATTCAATGATGCTTTGTGTTCCATAATTGGCACTATTATTTTACCCATCGAAGTAGGGGTCAAAATATTGCATACAATGTTTCACATCTTGGAAGGATCCATGGCATACAATGTACTCCTTGGAAGACCTTGGATGAGGGAAATGAGATGTGTCCCTTCAATACTACATCAATGTTTGAAATATGTTCATGAGGGACAAGTACATTGCATACCGATGGATGTCGAGCCATTTAAGTATTGCAATTTCATTTCAAATCCTTATGAGTCCATGCTTCCTTCCACTCATATTTTCCTATCACCATCATCCAATCCATCCACCACTTCACCAATATCTTCATCAAAGGATCCCATTCCTGAAGAGCTCCCTATCACCAACCCTCATCAAGCTTCCACACCCCCATCATCTTCATCATTGACTACATGCACATGTGGTCATAGTCAATCCACATCATCAACATCATTGCCATCCACATCATCACTATCCACTCAACAACCTTCCCAATCCAATCCATCACCATCACCTAATGTTTCACAAGTCGAATTGATAGATTGTGAGATATCTCCATCTTCACCATTTCTCGATCCATCATCTGACCATAGTCCTTCCATGTCATCCCAAGTCAAGGTCCACCTCACTAATCCTAGTATTGGTGAATATGTGGTCCAAGACATCACCATCACACCCCTCACCATCCCTAGTGCTAAGGATTTTGGTCACCCATGTGACCCACCTTTAGCAATAGGAGTAGTCTATAACATGGGTTCAACTCCAAATAGCATAAATTTTGTATATGGGGGGATTGATTCTTCATCAAGTCTAACTCCCATAGAAGAACCCAAAGAACCAATTCTTTCCAACATTCCAAACATGTCAAGATTTCCATCTCGATATTTCCACATTAGTCAATTGGCAAGGCCATGGCCTAGGATTGCATGAACAAGGAGTGCATCAACCTATCGATGTTCCATATCAAGAGGTGCACGACCATTCAGGTCTAGGTTACCACCCACTTTCCACCACCTCTTCTCTTGAACAAGCCTTCCAAAGGCTTAATCTCAATTCAGGAGAAGAAGCCCTCCATCCCAATAATTTTGATGATGAAATCTATGAAGAATTCAAACTTATATCAATAATTTTAGATGAATCTGAAGAAGAATCGGAGCCCATCATTCCCCATACCAAACAAGATGAGTTTTATCTCAACATGTTCCCCATCCATGAGCCCATATTTCACTTGCTTCTTCCACAAGAGTGAGCCCCTACCGGTGAACCACCACCTCCATTCCATTAAGCCATTCCATAAGCCAACTTGTAACATATGTACATAACACAAAAATAGTGGTTTTCACCACTACAAAAAAATAAAAATCAAAAAAAAAACATTTTATTTCTTTGCATTGCATATGTACATATCATTTAGACAAATGCATTTATTTGTGTTGCTTGTTGTTATTCAGGTTAACCAACCCCTAACATCGATTCTTAGGTTCCATCCATTCCATCCAACCTCATCCACCTTGCCCATAAGTCAACATGAATCCTATTGATTTATTTACCCCACTCCATAATCCATACGATCCGACTAAGCCAATTCCAATTGACATAAGTCTTATCGATATGGATCAGATTTCCTCACCTCCATCCTTTGCCAAATTTGTCTTGTCCAAGGAATTGTTAAGGGCTTCCACCAACTACATTCCTCCATCCCTCCACCTTCACCTTCACCTTCACCTTTGGATCCCGAGGTTTTCTAGGAGAAATAGATGAGGATAAGCCAGAAGAGTTTGATGACATCTTAGATGACATTCATCTGATCCCTACACCCCATCAACTTGAGGAAGGTTCCCACATGTCTATTGAAGATACTATCGATGTGGACCTTAGTTCAGACAAAGACAATCCCCAAATTGTCAAGCTTGGAAAATTTTATCACCCGATGAACAAGAGCAATTTATTGCTCTCCTCAAGAGGAAGAAGGGCATATTTGCATGGTCATATAAGGACATGCCTGGTCTTGACCCTAGTTTGGTTGTCCATAATCTCACCTTACAGCCTGATGCTAAGTTGATCAAACAAAAACTTAGGAGAATGCATCCTACCATGGCCCTCTTGGTAAAAATAGAGCTTCAAAAACTCTTAGACGTGAACTTCATAGTTCCTATCGACTATCCTGAGTGGCTTTCAAACATGGTACCCATTCGTAAGCCTAACGGGGTGATACACGTGTGCACTAACTTTCGAGATCTTAACAAAGCGTGTCCTAAGGATGACTTCCCTCTCCCAAACATTGATACTCTTGTCGATACCTATGTTGGCCATGAAATGCTTTCACTCATGGATGATTTTTAGGATACAACCAAATTCGAATAAATCTTGATGACCAACACAAAACAACATTCACTACACCTTGGGGAACTTTTTGTTACAAGGTGATGCCCTTTGGCCTCAAAAATGTAGGTGCCACTTATCAACGTGCCATGACATACATTTTCCATGACTACATGCATAATATTATCGAAGACTATGTGGATGATCTCTTGGCTAAATCTAAAACTTGACAAGAACATATTGGTGTATTGGAGAAAGTTTTTGACCGACTCCTAGAGCATAATGTAAGGTTGAATCCCAAGAAATGTGTCTTTGGTGTTACCTCGAGCAAACTTCTAGGATTCATTATCTCCAAAAGAGGCATTGAGGTGGACCCTAACAAGGTCAAGGCCATCATGGAGATGCCTCCCCCAACTAACTTAAAGGAATTGTATAGTTTACAAGGAAATATCCAATCAATCCATCATTTTATTGTACAACTTTCTGACAAATGTAGGCCATTCAATCACCTACTACAAAAGGGGGTGCCATTCTCTTGGATAGATGAATGTCAAAAAGCCTTCGATGACATTAAGAAATACCTAGCTTCTCCACCAGTCTTAGCTCCTCCTCATCTAGGGGTCCCATTTTATCTTTATATCTCAGCAATAGACTTTGCATTAGGGACAATGCTTGCACAAAAGAATGAACAAAATCGAGAGCAAGTTGTCTACTACATTAGTCAAACATTGGTAAGCTATGAAACTAGATACGCTTATGTAGAAAAATTATGCTTAGCAGTGGTTTTTACCACTAAGAAACTTTGACATTACATGCTTAGCCACACAACTTATGTCATAGCTAGAGAAAATCCTCTGCGTTACATGATATCTCGCACTTACAACAACACCCACCGCTAAATGGATAATGCTCCTTACTGAGTTTGACTTGGAATTCATTAGCCAAAAATCCATTAAAGGTCAGGTAATAGTTGATCAACTTGTGGAAGCTCCACTACCTAGTGATCATCCTTTGATTATTGAGCTCCCAGATGATTCGGTATTTGTTATCACTGAGCAAGAAGAAGATGTCATTCCAGAGGAAGATGTCGATATCACACTATTCTTTGATGGCTCTAAGTGCATGAAAGGTCAAGGTGCTGGAGTCATATTTCATACACCATAGGGGGTACCTATCCCCTTATCATTCAAACTTGACTTCCAATGCACAAACAACACTATAGAGTATGAAGCCTTAATCTTAGGTCTTCAATCAACTATAGCTATGAGCATTAAGCGTATTAGGATATTTGGTGATTCTCAACTTGTCATCAAGCAAATCAATGGAGAATACCAATGCAAAGAACCTACCATTAAGCTTTATCATGAAGTAGCAATGAAATTGCTCTCTAAGTTTGATTGGTATGAAATCAATAGTTTGCCATGTTCGACTAATAGATTTGCAGATGTGATGGCCTCCCTTGGATCATTGATTCCAAAAGACTCCTTTGGAGAGGTACAACCCCTTATCATTTCAATAGTCTCTAAATATGCAATTTCCCATGTTGAGTCAAAAGATGAAAAGGATGTTTGCTTTATCCAATCGGATTCATATGAGCCTTGGTCAAGCCAAATAGTAGCCTTTCTCAAGTTTGGAACACTCCCATATGACATGTCTCGAACTGCCAAATGCACTTTCAAGAAAAAGGTAGCTCATTTCATTCTCTTGGGGGATGTGTTGTATAAACATGGTTATGATGGAGTCCTCCTTCATTATCTCGAGGCTAGTGAGGCTCAAAGAGCCATAGCTGAAGCCCATGATGGTACTTGTGGTGGTCATTTTAGTGGAATGGCCATTGCAAAGCGTATTTTATGCATGGGTTATTATTGGCCCACAATGGAACGTGATTGTTGCACCTATGTCAAACATTGCAAAAGTGTCAAGAACATGCTAATTTAACTCATGTACCATCACAAGCTTTACAACCTATTCAAAGCCTTTGGCCCTTTTCACAATGGGGTCTAGATCTAATTGGTAAAATTTCACCTCCTTCCTCGAGACAACATACATTCATCATCACAACCACTGAATACTTCACAAAGTGGGTTGAGGCAATTCCTCTAACCAATATGATAGGACCTAGAATTGTGGAGTTTATACTTCATCATATCATTTATCATTTTGGTATCCCCTCAAAAATCATTTCAGACAATGGCAAGTCTTTCAAGAACAAGGATGTTCGAGCACTTTGTGAGAAATATAACATTCAACATAGTTTCTCGACTCCTTATTACCCACAAGAAAATGGACAAGTTGAAGCTTCCAACAAGACCTTAGTTGCTATTCTCAAGAAACTTGTCAAAGAAAATCATAGAGATTGGCATACACAAATTCCCTTGGCATTATGGGCTTATCGAACAAGCATCCACATGCCTACAGGGCAACACCATTTTCATTGGTCTATGGAGCCAAAGCAATCATGCCTCTTGAGCTCGAGATCCCTTCCTTGCAAATTTCTTTGTAAGAATTCATAGATGATGACATAGCTAGACAAGCACATCTTGACCAACTCACACTTCTTGATGAGAGGTGAGTCAATGCTTTAGAGCATTTACGAGTTTATCAAGACCACCTCAAATATGCTTACAATACCAAAGTCCATCTACATGAATTCCAAGTAGGAGATCTTGTCCTTAAAGAGAACCAACAAAATACCAATGCATTACCACATCTTCATGATAAATTCATGGCTAATTGGTTAGGTCCATACATTATTACACAAAGAGTGGGTAATGGTACTTATAGGCTTGCTAGTCTAGAGGGAGAGGAAGAACCCAAACCACTTAATGTTATACACTTGAGAGCATTCTATGCATGATTTGATTACTATATATGTATATATATACATGGCTAATACACAAAAATATTTGCATACATTTCATTCATAACATTGCATTTCACTTGCATCTACATTCCAAAAACAATGCATTCACCCACATTTCATATTGCATTTCACAAAATTGCATGTCATACATTGCATTCACATCCACATTTCACATTTCATATTAGGGATCATTTATTAAGTTCAAGGTCTTAATTGGTCCAACAAAATCATGTTGCCTTAATCAAGGGCACCTTCACAAAGTCATCCACACAATTCCACTAAGTCAAATTGCCATTCACACAAATCACACATTCAAAAATCCTAGGTGTTTTCGGTCACTCAACCACTCCTAGTGTTTTAAGAAACCTCCAAAATACATGTCGAGTTACTTTTAGGACCATTACACATATACACTAAGAAAATCTTGAGTTTTGGGAATTGACTCCAAAACATTCTTGAACCAAACACAATTTCACATCTTAAAAACATCTTGTGTCAAAGAGGGATAACACCATACTTGGTATGAACCTCGAAGTGAAAAGGGTCATCCTTGCTAGTCCCATCATGCAACATAGTCCATAAAAATAGTGGTTCTCACCACTATCACAATTCAAAAAATAAAAGAAAGAGTAGGGAAAAATCCCTAACAAAAACTCTAAATATTTTACATCACACACCACTGATCAATTGGGTTGTAAGGATCGTACTACATTTCTAGTCAGACGGTTAGGTAGTCATCCCCAAAACTTAAGAGATCAAAACAAAAGTCATGGACTATGGAGTTAGCCTCCATCGGAGCTATAGATGCTTGAATGGTAGTGGAGTACGCTCATGCATGGTGACATGTCTCTTTTAAAAGAGACCTCTGACCACTCATAAGGACAAGCTAGCTTCTTGGTTTCATCCATAATAAGTTTACCCAATTTACTCAAGATGAGTTAATGAACTCACTTGCACACACATTGGTTCTTGATTGCCTCGAGTCATTACCATGCTCTTGATTCGGTAAATGAATCCACTACACACACATTTGGTCCTAGAGAGATTAGGTAGTTTTAGTGAGTTTGTTTGATACCACTAGTATGTTTGAGTCTCTACAAAACAATCATTTTCCATATCAACATCCATATCTTCTTCCATATCAACATCCATGTCATTTCATGAGCCATTCATCCCATATGCCACCAAGTTTGGTGCCCCTAATTAAACAACAATGCTAAAAATGGCCAAGCAAATATCTAAACAATAAATGATCATTAGCATCATCTTGCATTAATCATCCATATATTCCATCTTGCATTAATCATCCATAACATAGCATATGCATTCATCATCAATAGAAAACATGCATTACACAAAAGCATTCACAAACACATATAACACAAAAGGTAAAAGCCATGTATATATATGTATAAATATCAAATGTACAATGAGTGCCAAAAGGCTACATACAATAGAGCACCAAGGCTCATATACAAAAAGTGCATCTAAGCACTAGCTAATGCCTATGAGTGGACCCCTATGACCTACTAGGAGCCCTAGACCTAGAACTCTACCTAGACTCAGCTGGCCTAGTCGACTGCATCATCAAGAAATATGGAGGATCTAGCAACATGATATGATTAGCCATACATAAATCCTCCAAGGAGTGCACATATGCCTCGCTCACTCAAAGTCATCGCAAGTCTAGCCCATGTCGATATTCCTTGCCTAGAAGCTCTACCTAGAGCCTCACGATCATCTCTCGATCATCTCCACCAGCTCCTCCCATCGCCCGCTCCACCTGCATCTGAGCTATAGTCACATCCCATGCACTAAGCTCCACCCATAGCTATGCTACAACCTCATCATGAGACTACACCAAAGCCTCCCACTTCACTTGTAGCTGCTCCATCTTGACCCATAACCTCACCACCTCTGATATCTCCCCCATATCATCCTCCTCCTCATCCTCCTCCCTCCACCAACCATAGGAGTCTACTGCCCTACACCTCTCACTTATTCCTCTGACTACTAGCTCAGAGGTGCCTCGATCACTTTGGAGTCTCATCAGACTCCTCAACATCATCATAAGAACACTTGGTCATCATCATCATTCCATATGTCCTAGTTCAAAAGCATAATCAAATTTGGTTCCTCACATTTCAAGTGAACCTTTGACAAGATTAATCTTGCTAATAAGCTATCATTGATGGCCCAGTTCATGGGGCTTGAAACATGGACAAGATTACATCACATCATTCCCAATTTACTTGATAGTCATCATAGTGACTGGCTCTAGCGAGGGTGATTGGTTTCATTTGAATGGAATTATCCTACAGTCACTAGCAGGCCCTCCAAAGTTGACTCCTTTTATTTTTGCATCTTCATATTGCGTATCAATGAGGCCATATGGAAAAAATTATTCAACATCATAGAATCACCTCAAATTTGGGGCAACTAAATTTGATTATGATCTTTCCACAAATGGATACATATCATATGATCATGATATCTGCATTTGGCACTCATTTGTTGGGGCAAAAATAGACACAATCATCATCAAAATTTCTCCAGAAACCCCTCATCTATTGAGGAAAAAATAGACACATTCATATTTCCCATTCCACAAATCACCCTTCAACCATTAGGATCAAAAACATTTGCACATTCCATCATTCCCATTTCCTTCTTTGCACAACATTTTCTTCCATTCATTATTTTTCAATGGCTCATGAGATTCATTCGTAACTCGTTCACCAATTGAGGGGGTAAGATATGTAATAAATTCAAATTATTTATTCATTTACCTTCAATTTCATCTTCACATTCCAACAAGAGAGAGAAGTTGCTTCTACACCTAGCCCGATCAGGTGTCTTGTATTTTTGCACCATATTGTGTTTTACGCAATATGGTACAAAAAGAAGCATCTATAGACAACAAAATCTAGCCACTTGTCCTCCATCCATGCTTTCCCACTATTTCCACCACCAAAAAATAGATGTTTGTCCTCCATCCTAGCTTTCCCACCATTTTTGCCTATTATTTTTATATATTTATATATTTAAATAATAATATTATATATATTATATTTTATATATTTAATAAATATATATTTATATAAGTAAATTAATCCTAGCCATCCAATTTCATTTAATATCATCCTTCCAGTTACCTTAATCCATGCCATACCCTAAATTTAATATCCACCCTTAGATATTCTTTAATATCAACCACACAATTAGTGTTATTGAAACCCTAGCATGCCCTAGGTTGGATTATAATTAAGAGCCATTTTTATGGCTCAACCCCTAAGTTTCTGAAGGCCCTAAGTGATTGAATTCCTTGATTCCCCTGAGATTCCTCGAGCTTTTGAAGTTTCGTAGAGTTCCAACCTAGCATTTGTGTCCTAACCCCACTCCATCCATCATATTCCTATTCCCTCACTCACCGCCACCATCGCCATTGCATCCCTCACATTCATCTAATATGCTTTTGTATATTTGATCTAACTTCTTGAGCATCCTGCTACTCTCTACCATAGTCTTGAGTGCCCTTCTACTCTCCATTGCATTCCCAAGAATCCTTCTACTCTCCACCATAGTCCTGAGCACCTCGTTGCTCTCTATCATATTCCTAAGTGTCCTGCTGCTCTCCATCGCATTCCTGAGAACCCGATTGTGTTTTAGAACCCCATTCTAAATACAAGTGAGATCCTCGAGTGTCACTAGGGCACACCCTTACCATTGACCTACAACAGATCCAACCATCAATAGAAAACAAGCAAGGAGCAAGGTAAATATATTTTATTTTATCATATTTTATATTGTTTAATTCTATTCACATTCATATTGCTATAGCTAGGATTTTAGTTGTGATTTTTGAGGGTTCACACAATGGAGCCCTCATTGTTAAAACTAACTCTCTAGTGTTTATTTATGTGCATATTAGATAGTATATAAGAAGTATTGGACGCCTGACATCGGATACGTAAAAGCCCACTCACACCTGTTGGGAGCAAAGACGCAACTAAAGACACCACCATTTTTTGTAGCTAGGGTTTCGAAGAACCCTAGAAATATTTATAAAAATTGTATCATAGAGGATTCTAATATCCATTATTATAATAATGGATTTTTTAGGCTTTCCCCATTTAATATAAATCTCATTTTTTGTGCAATATATAGTTTATTTGAATTCTATTTTGTTTAGCATTGTTTGGTGTCACATTTTTAGCTCTACATCTTGGAATTTTCTTTTTGATGTTCTCTCCAAATTTGGCTTCCATTATGATTATATCATACTCATAAAAGAATACCTTTCTTCTGCTTGGCTCTCTATTCTTGTCAATGGTTCAGTAGTAGAGTACTTAAAAATTCATTATGGCTTGAGATAAGGTGATCCTATATCTTCCTTTCTTTTCATTATTCTAGTAGAGGCCCTTGGTATATATCTAAAGGTTGCTTGTTATTTGGATGCTATCCCTATAATTAAGACATATTTTAGACTCAACCCAATAACCCACCAATAGTTCATCAATGATACCATTCTGGCTACTCTTTCTTCAATTCCTAAAGCCAAAAATATCAAGCTTATTCTGATATACTATGAAGAAGCTACCGATCAGAAAGAAAAGTAAAATTTTCTTCATCAACACCCCCATTCATAGGCAGCTCAAAATTACCAAAATATTGGGATGCATGATTTCTAGCCTACCTTTCACATACCTGGGTCTTCCCCTCTTCCATGGTGGCCCATATGAGAATATGTGGAATAACATAATTGAAAGACTCATGAAAATTATCATTGAATGGAAGGGAACCCTTCTCAGTCAAGATACCAAATCCACTTTAGTCCAAGTGTGTCTTCAGAGTATCCCCATTTTCTTCATGTCTATATTCAAATATCTAGCCTTAGTATATCAAAAATTTGAACAAATCCCAAAAATATTCCTTTGGACTGGGGTAGAGAACAAAAGAATATTTCCTTTAGTTTTCTAGGACATAATCTTCTCTAAGAAAGATTATAGTGGCTTAGGTTTCAAAAAAGTGAGAAAAATGAATATGGCCCTCATAGCCAAGCAAGGATGGAGAATCCTCACCAATGCAAGAACTACTTGGGTGAACATTATTCAAAGCAAGTATCTTTAGATAAACTCCCTCCTTGATGATGGCCCACTCTCGGAATGCTCCTCCTTCTAGAACTTTGTTATTAAAAATAGAAACATCCTTAGGAAAGGGCTCAGATGGCATATTGGCAATGGGGGAAATATTCACTTATGGGAGGACTTTTGGTTAAAATAATGACCTTTGATTGATGATCCCATTCTAGTTGGATTAAAGCCCATCATGGACCATATTTTTGGTGAATCTATTTGCAATTTCATCTTGAAAGGACCATCCCACAATCCTACCTATAAGTCCGTCCCTCTAGTTGGCCTAAATAGTGATCAAAAGACCATTGTTAAGGTCCTTTCCAATTTTCTCAGGACCTGTGTTATTCCTAGAGGTCTCCCACAGGATACACCCTTATGGTGTGCTTGTGATAACAATCATTTCTTGGTCAAAGCCACTTATTAAATTTAGGATGATCCCTTCTTATGTTGGCTCCCTGCATTCTTCATTTGGTATAAACAACTTGTTCCCAATATTACCTTTTTTTGTGGTTGGTTGTCCAAAATAAGGTCATGATCATCAACATCCTTCTGACAAGGGGCTTAATCATTCCTAATCATTATTATCTTTACCTTTCTAGGTGGGAGTCAGTCCATAACTTGTTCCTTGAGTGTCATTTCTCATATTTGGTGTTGCACACTCTCTTCTAGTTGTTTTGCATTTCATGGGCCCAACCCAATTCCATCCTTGACCTGTGTGTGTAGTGGCCTAATCCTTTTTTCCACCCCCATATCAACTCTCTTTAGTATTTTTATCTACCTTATTTTTTGTGGCAAGTATATCTTGAAAGGAACAAGAATTTTTTTTGTAGTTCTTCACGTGATCCTCACTCTATTCACTTAAGGATACTGACTACTACCATTGAGAATATCTTATGGTACCTTCCATTGATTCTATTTGATCTAGTTTTGAATCCAAAATTTATGCTCTTTTTGGTCTCTCCCTTATCCCTCATTTCCTAACCAAACCTGTTATTGATAGGTCTTACATTAAATGGACACCTCTCATGATGGGTTGATTCAAGTTCAATTTTTATGGAGCTTCAAAAGACAATACCAGTGAAGCTGGTAGTGGTGGAATCATTAGAGATAAGCTCATAAGGATCATCCTAGTGTTTGATAAGAATACTGATAGCCAGAGCAACCACATGGTCTAAGCTAGAGCTTTATACCATGGCTTATCCATTTGGGATGACCTTCCCATTAGAAACTTAATTGTTGAAGGTGATTCACAAAAATTATCAACTACCTCAAGGGAAATCAACCACCAACATGGAGTGTTTTCAACCTGGTTTATGAATAAAAAGTGCTTCTTAGTAGGTATGAAAATGTTGTCATTCAACATGTGTACAACGAGGAAAATAAATTTGTTGATGCCATGGCAAATTAGGGGTTGGTTTCATATTCACTTCGGGTTTGGTATGACAATTATCCCCATATCCTTGACCAGGTTGGTAATAACAATGAATCTTCATTTTTTTAGATCTACCAACATTCCACGTCAGCCTTCAAGCCAACCTAACTCATTTAGGCTACTCAGACTCTTTGATTTCCACCTCACAGGTTTCCATCACACTTAGTATATGAATATGTGTGTGGTGGCTTATCTATCCTACCAATGTTTGCATTTGTAAACATCGAGTAATCATCACACCATATCAAAATTTGGGTCCCTAGTTAATCTTACCTCTAACGTGTGGTACCCCACTTCAACACATGAGTACTTAGTTGGCTTAGACTCTCATGCCAACTCAATTTTTAGGCCCATGATTAATATCAACTCCATCGTGTGGTGGCCCACTTTAGCACATGGTTGCTTCCTCATCTTGGACACTCGTACCATCTCTAACTTTGGGATCATGGTGAATATTAGATCTAGTGTGTGGTGCCCCACTTCAGCACATGATTGCTTAGGTATCTTGGAAACTCATGCCAATAGCCCGCATTAATGCACCCCTTCTCAAAATTATTTCCAAAAGTGTGAAAGGTCCAACTTCATCAATTATTTGAGTACCTATGTCACCAGTGTAAGACCGAATTTCATATTGTGTTGTGATGTCATTGGAAAAAATATTTCCATTATAGATCTAAAACGTGCAACTAGGCTTTCCTAAATTGAGGTAATCCATCTACGATCTAGAGAAGAGGAAGCCTCTAGATATTATGACATGCATATCTAGGAAGCCTCCAATGATTTGACTTCCTAGGTGAGTTTTAAACACAAAGAAAGGAGGGGTTACAATAATTAGAGTTCTATTTATTCCTAAAGGTGGGCCATTCAAAATCACTAGGCTAAAATAGTATTGCTTGAACCAAAATATTTGCAAGTGGATGACACAATGAAGGAAATTTTGGAGATCTACGAATTTTTCCTTTCTTGGAAAATTCGATAGAAGTGATCCTGAGTTGTCTTTGGAATTCACCATGTTTTAGGATGTACAATGCTTCATGGCCTTACCTTTAGAGTCAAAATTTGGATGTCGGCTGAGGTGTGAGAATTGCCAAATGATGATGGCCCAATTTATCATGACAAGCATTCCTTATTAGGGGAACTCAACCAATTCAGAGATAAAGTGAAGCATTTTGCAAAAGAGAAAAGAGACATCATAAGGGAAGCTATTTCAGTCTTATGGAATAGGTTAATGGTTACTATCATGTATATTTCACTGACGAGATATTTTCTTTATTCAAAATCTTCCACATTATGTTTCTCAACCACCTTCACAACATCAAGAGCATCAACGTCCCTGATTACCTCTTCAGGTTGATGGAACTATTGGTTGTAAGCATAATGGGTGACTCTTCAACCCATCCTAAGCACCAAGGTCTTATTTTAATTTTGTATAAGCATAATCTATAGAAGGAGTTTCAAAGTACCATCCTTCCTATATATTTTGTTGTAAAGCTTACTTTGGTTGAGTTTTCTCTTACTTCAGCTCCTAGTCATGGGAGCCCCCAAAAGGATTTTTTGAGTGGCAATTTTGATAAAGACTCCATTGATAATTCCAAGGCTCAAAAAAATCTCACCCTTTTATCATATTTTGACACTCCATATTTAGGTAAATTGGATTCTCATCATCGTTCATATAGAGGTATGGCTTCTGGAGGCAAGCACAAAAATCTTATCATTGATTCTAACAAGGATACACCTAGAGAGTCTCCCATGAATCATAAGAAGATAAAGTCCAAGGATTACCTTGGTTGTTTTCTCTCCCTCAATGATGATGAATCCCCCAACAGGCCTTTAAATTATTCCCAATTAAGAGTTGCTAACCGTGACCCTTTGTCCAATTTGAAGATCATCCTGAATTCTACTTTGGCCAGCCTTCAATAAGCAACTAAAGTGGTCAGCTCCATTAAGAAGCATAAATAGGTCATTACCTAGTTCTTAGATGATGAGAACAATGCTAATGACGGTGATTTAGATCCCTATAAGGCTTCTGAGTAGTCATAATATTCTTGATGATCTTATTTTTTTGAGGGTGGCCAGGTGACTTCCTTCCCTTGATTTGCACCCTTATTTTCTTCTTTGCTTTCTATTTGCTTCCTAGGAAGATGCTCTCCTATATCGGTTGTGTTATATTTTTTATTTTCTTAGTTTATCTTTATGCTGAGATAGTCCCATTGGTTGCTACCTCTATTGGACCTTTTTGTAAAAGGTTTGGGATCCCTTTCAAAACCTCTTTTTTATAAATAAAAATAATTACTTGTTAAAAGAATGACTTTACCTCCATGAATTTTACACATAAATGAATAGATTGCAATGCTTTAACATTACTCTTCCTTTCTATGATTTATTTAATTAATGGAATGCATATTTTATTATCTTCAATATGTGCATTTGGTTTCTTGAGTGATAAGGTCTTGGATGAGATATTGAGTGATAGTATATATTGAATAATCTACCAAGTTCCTTTTGAATAGGTGTAAAGTTATTTCTTTCACTATTGCATTAGTTAAAGCTTTTGGATGATGAATTATTTATAAGTAAAATAATTTATAATTGAAATATATAATTTAGGAATAAGTGGTACTTTGTTAATTAATAACGATAACCTTCTTCTTAGTGTACTATTATATGAGTTATTATATAGAACTTGATGTGCTTTACCTCAATATATGGGTAGTGAAAATTCACTAGACTAGGCAAATCCTACTAAAGAAATCAATTTTGATCAAAACACCATTTGAATATAGAATTAAGGGGCCTAAAGATTCTACTACTTATGAAGTATTTTATACTAGAAGACCATCCAAGGTGTAACCAAATGAGATCCATTACTGTCGACTAATGTTGAATTTGAATCTCCCCATGCCACAAACCTTAGTTGACCCACTAGATCAGAATAGCAATATTTTACCAAGCCTTTTTTATGGCAGCTAAGATGAGTCTTTCTATGAGAGGGAGTCTTAGATAAATTTTTATGATGATAAAAGGGACTTTTTTCATGGTAAAACTATGACCCATCCAAAGCTCATAGACCTCTCTACTCCACGGGTAGGAAGGATCACTTGCCTGGATTCCTTCCATGTCTCCTGACATTCAAGTTTTCATGGTGAGGTTGTAAGTCATAATCAGTTAGTTATTACTCGGAATAGGATCCTACTACATGGAAGAGGGAAGTGGGACAACTCAAGTTAATCGAGTGAGAAAGTATCCAGAAAAGCTCTCCCTCTCTCAAGAGAAGCATCTTGGAGATTTGATGTCGTGAAGATTCCACTAAGCTTTGAGGTTTCTTTGCCCTCAGAAGATCCACCCTAGGATCCATGGTGGAAGAGTGATAGAGAGAACAAGAGGAGAACACCAAATTACATGCCCAACAGAGCTCAAAATCTAGGAATATTAGTTATTACTAGGATGTTGATAAAATATCAAAGGATGGACCAATGATGAAATTCACCAAGGAACTTGTTAGGAGCATGGAGGAGAAAAAGTGTTGGAGAACCATTGAAACTACTAGACCAACCCACTATGACCGGATGCAAGGGAATGGATAGTGGTTTGGTTCTATTTTTGGCACCTCACAATTGTACATGGTACCCCATGTAGCAACTAGAGCATTCAAAATAGTGACATAAAAGGCAACCTAAGGAGCAACACCAAACCCAAGGTATTAATGTAGGGTGATATAGGGGTCTAATCATGGATATATCTAGCATAAAATAGCTTAGTGGAACAATAATAATCCATTCAAACCCACCTACCAACAAAATTTATAGCTATAGACCCCCAAGGCCTTGAAAATCTGATGTTGACTAGCCTGGGCAATTTTGAGCTAAACAATTTTGAATTCTTGTGAAAATTTTAGGGGAAATTTTTTCTACTTAGTCTTATAAATATATTTCTATCTCATTGTAAAGGATCAAAAGCTAGCCATACCCATGCCTAGTATCTAGTCTCATATGGGGTTTTCCTTCATTCTATTCTATATCATGTCCTCACTTGAGCCTTATGTCATATAGGTTGATTAGTTTTGAGCCCCCCTCTCTAACATGTATGTAATCTATCCATTCTATATATGAGAAACTATGACTACTTATTTTTTGTCTTGGTTCTTATGTGTATATTTAGATTACTTGATTGGGAATACCGTATTTCTTATGTACTGTTAACTATGATGCATGTGTTAATTCAACCCACTATGTTGCAAATATTTTTAGATATTTGATGCATCACCTTATTAGAATGGGATTTAATTTTCCATTATTTACTTTTAGTCATTCATTGCTTTCCCTTCAAAGTCTTTTCCCTATTAAGATCTTGTTAGATTAGGCTAGAGTAGGAGCACAATGAGTGTGGAAGAATACATGATACTTTGTTAATTAAAAACAAGAACCTTATCCTTAGTGTACTATTATATGAGTTATTGAATAGAATTTGATGTGCTTTACCTCAATATATGTAGTGAAAATTCACTACATCGGGCAAATCCTACTGAAGAAGGTAATTTTGATTAAAACATCATCCAAAGCTATAATGAAGGGGACCAAAGATCTCACTACTTATGAAGTATTTGATACCATAAGACCATCAAATGTGTAATTGAAAGAGAGCCCCCATAATCGACTAAAGTTGAATTTGAATCTCCCCATGCCACAAACCTTAGTCAACCCATAAAATAAGAAAAATAATAGTTTACCAAACCTTTTCAAGGGTATCTAAGATGATGAGTCTTGCCATGAGAAAGAGTCTTGGAGATATTCCAATGATAGCTAAAGGTACTATTGGAGCCAAAGTTGACACAAACTTTGAAAACCCCAAATTTAAATTTTTTGTTTTAATCACAATGATAATAATACTGGTCACTTCTTCAATTGGTGTGAGTATATTAATTTTTTGTTGGTTGGTTTAATGAAGTCTAACCTTGGTTGTTAATAATGTGTGTCCCTTGGGAAAAACACGACTTTGCTAGAGACTGGTTTTGGCGGGAATTCCTCTGCACTGTCGACGGCCGTGGCTCCAGGGTTTCAGTTCGGAAACCTCCTTCAGCGTGTTTGGGGTCTGTTGCAGGCCTCTGGACAAGGATCTTTCGGTTTCCTGGGAGGGCCCAATGGGGTCTCTTCCTGGTTCTCGCGAAGGAAAAAATACCTCTTATGCGGAGATTCTTCGAGAGACTCCTGCGTCTTCCTCTGCTGAAGCTCAACGCAGTGCCTCCCATCTGCTAGCCAAGAATGCGGGCAAGGGCTCTCCTGGGCACAGAATAAATGGTTGTCTCCCGCAATCTACATTAAGACCAAAAATTGTCATCGAACCAGAGTTTGTTGAAGACACGATTAACTACCGGACCACGCATGATCTGATTTGCAAGTTCATGGGCATTCGACCCACCCTGCACTTTTTGCATTCTTGGGTGAGACAAAACTGGGAGCCAATCGGTGAGTACTCCTTATGGCCCATTAGCAATGGGTATTTCATTATTAGTTTTTCTTCCCTAATGGATAGAAACAGAGCATTTGAATCAGAGAAGAGGAGCCATGGCCCGGCAAGGTTATTTGTCCGACCATGGAGAGCGGGTTTTGATCCTCGCATTGAACCCACGGCTGTCCCGGTTTGGATCCGGTTGTACGCGCTCCCGATGGAGTTTTGGGGTGAGCGGATTCTTGAATTGATAGGCAACTCTCTAGGTAGATTTTTGGGAGTTTCTAAGGATACCATTGAAGGAAATACTGCCGTTTATGCAAGAATTTGTGTAGAATTGGATATTAGTCAATCGCTACCAGTTGAGATGGAATTGGAGCTAGCAGGACATTCTTGGGTACAACAGATAGACTATGAAGCCCTACCTTTCCGTTGTAGAGTCTGCCATTTGCATGGCCATTTGGCAAGGTTTTGTCCAAATATCTTGAGCTCCAATGCGGATGCTACACAGGGAATGTCAAATCGCTCCCGAGGAGGTAAGTCCACTTCGGCCAAGGAACCATCTGTCATTCCCACTGGGTCTGAGGGCCAGAATGATGGCTTTGAACAGCAGAAGAGGAGAAGAAACAAAAAGAGAAATGGTAAGGAGCAAGCTCTCCCCAAGCCAACAAATCGGTATGAAATCTTCAAATCTCTTGTGGATCAAGAAGACCAACCTATGGATGGAGCAGATGGGATCCTTGAGGACAATATTATCCCAAATCATGCTCCTCCTTCCTCAACCCCTGTCCTTGAGCAGGCTTTTGATTCCTCTCGAGTCTTTGCACCATGAAAACCTTGGGACTCCGGTTATCCACGCCCGACCCGACCCGTTATCAAAGATGTTTCTATGGGAATTGCGGAAAAGCTCGGAGAAAGACCAGCTCTTGGAATTTCACGGGTGGAGAAGAGATCGAAAAATAGTAATTCCCAAGGGGTGGGCGAGGAAATCCAATAAGGATCTAATCGCAATGCAAGGGGATAAGCTAATCAATGGAGGATTGGCAAGAACAATTGATTCGTATTGCTCCCAAGGTTTCCAATGATTGTACAATCTTGGAATGTGAGGGGTTTAAACAGTAGAACCCATCAATCTGCTGTTCAAAGACTTTTAGAAAGAAGTAAAACAGACTTTCTGCTCATTCAGGAAACAAAAATGTCATTAGACCTCATGAGTAAAGCTGTTGGCCGAATCTGGAGGGGTGCTGGCCATATGGCAGTGGTTGCTCTTGGTGCCTCGGGAGGGATTGCTACTCTTTGGAATCCTTTGGCATGGATAGCAGTAGATCATATAGCCTGGAGAGGGGTCCTAACATCTCTTTTCAAGAATATAGTTACAGCTGAACAAGTCTTAATTACAAATTTTTATGGGGTACGAGAATACCGAAGGTCGGCGGTCTCAATGGAAAGTCTGTTCAAAACATGAGGTCCTCCGGGGAAGATCTTGATTGGATTTTAGCTGGGGATTTCAATGCTAAATTATCCGCTAGAGATCAGGAAGGTGGCATCCCTGTTCTGGATACAGGGGATAGGCTGTTTATTGCCCACGTTCAGGCCTTTAACCTTGTTGACATCAAAGGTCCTGGTACAAACTTTACATGGACTAATAAGAGAAGAGAGCCATACAATAGGAGGGTTAAGCTTGACAAGTTTTTGGTCTCGGAGGAAGCTTATGTTAGATGGAATATCAAATTCCAGATCTTGGAGGGCCCAGTTTCTGATCACTCTCCCATTTTTCTGGAGGGAGGGACCATGTCAGGAAAGTATTACAAACCTTTTAAATTTGAAAATTTTTGGTTGCAAAAAGAGGACCTACGAAGGAAAATTCCACGGTGGTGGAAAGAAGGCCGTCCCCCTTTTGGAACAGACTATGTTCAAAATTCACAAACGACTTCTCTATGTTAAGAGTAAGCCGAAACAGTGGAAGCAAACTAACAAATCTGATTTCCGGCTCCAACGGGCCCCCTTGCTTGGATAGATGGAATGAGGTGCAAAAACAATTCGAGAGAAGGAATTATTTCCGAGCATCTTAAATTTGAGGATGACGCCTTACGCAAAGCGGTTGAGGACATTGATAATCAAGAAGAGATCTTCGGAGACAGAGAGCCGGAAATACTTGGCTATTAGAAGGAGACGAAATACTAAATTTTTTCATCGTTACGCTTGTGCTAGAAGGCAATTGAATAACATGGAGCTCCTCAAAGATGAGTTTGGAAATTCCTTTGACACTCTTCTTGACATGCACTCCATTTCTATGGAGTACTTCTCAAACCTCTTCAAGGAAAGTCTGCAGCATGATGTGGAAGCACAAAATGAAGTCATTGACGGAATTCCCTCTATTATTTCTCATGAAGAGAATCAGTCCCTTCTTAAGCCCATAGATCGTGATGAACTCAAGAAGGTAGTCTTCGGGATGTGCACAGGAAAGTCGCTTGGCCCGGACGGTTTCCCTATTGAGTTCTTTCAGGCCTTCTGGGACATCCTGGAGGAGGACGTGTTGGCCGTCATTGAGGAATCCCGAATTAACAAAAGAATGCTCAAGGCTCTAAATCATACCTTTATCTCTTTAATTCCGAAAGGAGAGGGGGGGCTCTCATTTCTGATTTCAGACCTATTGCTCTATGTAATGTGATCTATAAAATTATTTCTAAACTTATGGCTGAAAGACTAAAACCCCTCCTTCAAAAGTTAATTTCCCACGAGCAAGGGGGTTTTGTTGAAGGAAGACAGATCTTGGATGGAGTGATCTTGGCTCAGGAGGCTATCCATTCTATGCATAATTCAGGTAACAAAGGAATGTTCATCAAATTGGATATGTCTAAGGCTTATGACAGAGTAGAGTGGGGTTTCTTGGTCAAGATGTTGGCAGCCTTTGGTTTTTCTCAGGACTGGATTGCCTGGGTCATGAGTTGTATCTCTACGCCTTCATACTCTGTTTTAATTAAGGGGCTTCCCTCGCCACCTTTTGGAGCCTCTCGGGGTCTCCGTCAAGGAGATCCCTGCTCTCCTTATCTCTTTCTTATCTTGGCTGAAGGTCTTGGCAGACTCTTCCTGAGAAGAAGACGTCAAGGACAGATTACAGGAATTAAAATTGGAGCCGAAGTTTTGACTCATTTATAGTTTGTGGATGATACGGGCTTGGTGGGAGTTGCCAGTCTCAGAGAAGCAAGAGGAATCAAAGATACTCTTAACGTCTACCTTCGGGCTTCTAATCAAGCCATCAATGATTTAAAATCAAAAGTGGTCTTCTTCAACCTTGATCAAAGGTCGCAAGAGAGAGTTATGGAGATTCTGGGCTTCACTCGGACCTCCCTTCCTGTTGTTTATTTGGGGGTTCCCCTGCACTTTAAAAAACTGACAGCTGATTTCTGGAAGGACCTGCTTGATGGCATCAAAGAGAGAATGAATCATTGGTCCCATAGATGGTTAAGCTATGGGGGCCGATTAACTTTTTTGAAGTCTGTTATTCAGGCTATGCCTATTTACAAATTTTCAATTCTGGCCGCCCCTCCCTCAATCTGGAAAGAGTTGGACAAAGCGGCTAGAAGCTTTCTTTGGGAAGGTGCCAATGGAGAGAGGAAATGGGCCTTGGTTGGTTGGGATAAGGTCACCCAGCCCAAGGAAAAAGGTGGGCTGGGCTTGAGAAGCTCCAAGTTTAACAATCGGGCCCTGGCTGGGAAATTGTACTGGAGGTGGATTTCTCAGCCTTCGTCTCTCTGCAGCAGAATCCTTTCTAGTAAATACTTGGGTATTGTTCCTCCCAATGACTTGGGCCGCTATCCTCTGGAAGGTAATGGTTCTCTTGTGTGGTAGGCGCTCAAGCTTGGTTCTTGCATTATCAAAGATCAATTGTTCTGGAAAGTTGGGAGAGGGGAGAAGGTCCGGTTCTGGACTGACTCTTGGGATCAGCATCCTCCTATTCTTGCAGTGTTTCCCGATCTGGTCTCGCTAAAAATAGCTCTTGAAGACAAAGGCTGGATTCATATTCAGTCCTACTTTACTACCAGACCCTGCGGGGAATTCAAGGTTAAAAAATTTAAGCGGCTGGGTGAATGGCCTATTCCAATCCCCCCGGAGCAGGCCCCAACTCTGGAAAAACTTTTGGCTGAAAGGTTTCTATCTGGGAGTGATGAGGAGGATGAGCTTGCTTGGGGCTTTGGGAACCTTGGGGTTTATTCTGTGAAGGAGGGCTATGCTTCGATCCTACCTGAGCCCCCCCCACACTCTTTTCCTGTTCATGAATGGAGGAAGATTTGGCATCCCAAGAGCTGGCCGAAAGTGAACTTCTTTGCTTGGCAACTGATGCATAATGGTATTTTGACCTTTGACAACCTTAGAATTAGAGGCATCATTGGTCCTTCCCAGTGCGTCTTATGTTATAGGAATGAGGAAACTGTGAACCATCTTTTGTTTGATTGCTCTTTCACACGCCAGATTTGGCAACGTTGGTTCTCCCACTTTAAACTTCGGGTGCTTGGAGATCTGTCCCGGACCAATTTATGGGAAAGCTGGGAAGAGAGGTAGATTTATTTCTAAAGCTCTTCAAATCTTGGTCGGGAGATCGGTTTTCCTTTTATTTGGTGGCAGGTTTGGTTGGAAAGAAATGCTCGTATTTTTCGTGAAACCTTCTCTTCGGTGGAGGGGATTTGGCAGATCATTTGGAGCAAAGTTGTGGAAACCGTTGCTATCTATGCTGAGAAGGAAAACCAGCCTGCTTCTAGGTCTTTGAGTGGGAGAGGTGCTGATCTGGAGAGACAGGTAAGAAGTGGTTGGAAACCTCCCCCAGAAGGCTGGGTCAAAATCAATACTGATGGAGCTGCTAAAGGTAATCCGGGCAATGCTGGCAGTGGTGTTATTTGCCGTGATCATTTTGGGACTGTGCTATATTGGGAATTGCAAGGTCTGGGATATGCCACTAACAATGAAGCTGAGGCCTTTGCTATTAAATCTGCTTCCATCTGGGCCGTCAAGCATGGCCATAGAAAGATAATCATTGAGTCTGATTCTCAAATCTTGGTTGGTGCTCTTGATTGCATGCGGAACTTTGCCTTAAAAGCTTGGAGGCTCCAGATTTTGGTTGCCCAAATTTTAGAGCTTTGGAAAGAAATTGAGGATGTGATTCCTGTTTATGCTAGTAGATCTCTTAATAAAGCGGCCGATTTCCTTGCTAAGTTGGGTGCTGAGAGAGAGGTTGGGATTCATCTGCATAGCAATTTGCCTGTGGAGAATGTCGAGATCAGACAAGGCCTTGATCAATTCCTGAAATAATGTGCAAAAGTTTTTTTGCTAAGGGTTCTTTCTGTCGCGATTTCGCGACATGTTGCCCTGTCGCGGCTGTTGGTTGGCTTCTGTCGCGATATCGCGACAGGTTGAGTCTTTGTAGTCTCCGGCTGGTTTCTGTCGCGATATCGCGACATGTCGCGTTATCGCGGGTCGCGATTCCGCGACATGTTGCGCTTTCGCGACATGTCGCGTTATCGCGGGTCGCGATTCCGCGACATGTTGCGCTATCGCGACATGTCGCGTTATCGCGTGATGCGATCCCGCGTCTTGTTGCGATATCGCGACATGTCGCGTTTTCGTGCCTCGCGATTCCTCGACATGTTGCGATATCGCGACAGGTCCTGCCTTCCTGGCGTCTGGGTGGTTAACTGTCGCGATTTCGTGACCTGTTGTGATGATGCTTCTTTGTGCTGGTTTTTGTAGCGATTTCGCGACAGGTTGTGCCCTCCTGGTCTCTGGCGTTTTTCTTGCGCGATTTCGCGGCATGTTTGGCTCCTTTGCGACTGGGTGGTTTTCCGTCACGATTTTGCGACCTTGTTGAGGCTTGTTAGTTGCTTTCTTTTTCTGTCGCGATGTCGTGACGCTTTCTGCGGGTGGCTGTCGGTGGCCTTTCCTGTCGCGATTTCGCGACATGTCGCGATTTCGCGACATGTCGCGTTTTCGCGCCTGTTGGTGCCTTCGTGGCCGTGTTGGGTTTTCCTGTAGCGATTTCGTGACATGTCGCGGTTTCGCGACCTATTGCTGTTTCGTGCCTTCCGTTCTCTGTGCCTTGCGGTTCTTTGCCTTGCCTTGGTGCGCCTTCCCTGTTGTTTTGCTTGTGGCTCTGGCTCGGGATGTGTTCTCTCCCGCTTGTATCTGGTTCTTGTTTTAATACAAGTTTTTCATTTTTTCAAAAAAAAAAAAAATAATGTGTGTCCCTTTAATAAAGCTCCATGGTCTTCAATAAAGGATATGGCAGGATATTATTAATCAAATGTTTAAAAGCCTAGCTCCGAACCTCATAAAAAAATCTCCCTTAGGCTTAAAATCAAATGATAAATCTTTAAGTTCTAAGGTGTGCTAAAATTAGGAGAATAATTCAACACCGTGGTCTAAGACCCAAAAAATTTAAATCTAAAAATGAAGAGCTTAATTAAAATCTCAAAGGCACGTATCCCATTTAAATTAACAAATGAGCACCTAAGATCTAATCTGAGGGCCATGCTCGATCCAAGTTTAATCGGACGGTTGCGCTTTGATAAAATGATTAAAGGTTAAGTCAAAAGTCAAATATTCCATTAAAGTTATAACCTAAGGTCATAAGTGATTAAAATCAGTGCAACTTTGCAAATCTGGATGAATGCGCTTGAGATAAGCTTAATCCGATGGTTGCACATTCTCCAAAGAGTCAAAGCATTAAACGAGTCAACTCGGGCTTAAGCTTCAAGATAAAAATCTAACTAGTCCATCGGATCGGACGATAGCGCTCAAATTTACTCAAGATCAATGGTAGCGCTTGTTTTAATTAAATCACGTATTAAAATGCTATGGTAAAATGATTGAAGGGTATGCGCCCCCTTTGGAATAACCATCGAGCTAATTTGGAAAATCGGACGATGGAGTGTTCGATCCAAATCTAATCCAATGGTCGCGTGCCCATACAAGATGCATTAAAAAGGTAAAAGCCCTAAGAGGTTAATTAAAATATTAAATAGGGTTAACAAGGGTATAACACATTGGCTAATCTCCCCATTTTTGGCTTAATCAAGGTTAAACATTATGAACCCCTTGGAAACTAACCTGTAGGTTGATTAAAATCTACGACCACGATAATAGCTATCGAAGATCCAACGACCGCGCCAAAATTATGGATGGTAAGATGATAGATAAAGACAAAGGTAAAGTTAATTACATATTAGTGAGGGTATAATACATTGCTAATTACCCCCCTTTGGCTTAAACCAAGTCTAATCAAATATGATAATACACCCTTTTCGGTTATTTAATATGCACCTTGCAGGAGATCTACGACGACGCTCGAACGAGCCCAAAGATCAATGGACGTGAAGGTCTATGATGGTGGTGAAAGATCAAAAGCAAAAAAAAGGTATAAAGCGATTCAAAGATCTGATGACAATGCTCATCACCGCTCAAATCCGATGGTGCGCATCGATAAAAGTGATCAAGGTTTAATCTAAAGGTTTTCTTTTGGTTAATTAAATACTTTATAATCTGCCCCTTCTATCTTATGTTAAACCTAGCACGTGGTCAAAAAATCCAACGGTCATGCCTCCACCATGGTATGATCTAACGGTGATCACAAGAAAATGTAAATGGATTATATGATACTTATGCTTAATACAAGTTGTTAGGGTCAAAAATCATGGGGTTAACATTGGATAATCATGATTAAATAAGGACTAATACACCACATTATTTCAAATATTTATATAAGAAAAGGTATACTAACAATCATGTAGGTCCCAAGACATCAACGATTGCGCTAATTATTTTTAGGATCTAACTGCATGAATCAAAATATTAAGTGATGAATCAACCATCAAGATCTAACGACAGTGCATCATCTAGAGCAAGAAGATCTAACGACAACAAGCAAGTCAAGGTTGAAACAAGCAGAGCTTAAATGATAGGCATCTTTTGACAGATCCAATGGATATGCTCTATCTCAAGATAATCCAACGGTAGTCCACACTTCAAAGTTAATTAACCTACAGGTTATAAAAGAACCAAAGCAACAATTGAACAAAATGTGGATCAAGCAACTATACTTGGTCAAACCTCTAGCCCAATAATTATGAAAATATCAGTTTAAAGAATATCAGAAGCAGCCATGATGGAACCTGTGAAGATCACAAACCAACAAAATTGATGAAATCATCCGTAAGAAATATTCGATAGACTAAGCTTCTAGAGAAGGACGATCACTTCACAAAAATACCCTCAACATATATCGAGGTAGAAATCAAAGAGGTGACTTATTCACAACAAGGTACACCGAAAGATGCAATGAATATCAATAACCAAAGACGAAGTCAAAATAATACGCATAAACGTTATGAATCCAGAAGGATACCCAGGGAAGGAAAGATTCAAGAAAATCAGAGTAAATCCCATGGACAGTACCTTGGTAAGGACAAAGTAGACCAAACGAAAGATAAATCCTGATGCTCAAGCCTACAACCAGATCATGTATATCTCATGGGAATAATAGTGTACCACAAAAATAAAACTACAAAGCATAGTCACAACTTATAAATAAGAGACAGTAAGGGAGAGCTAAAAGGCATCGACAAAGTGAAACTATGGAGTACAAAGAATATAAATATATTCAGTTTTTATTCTACAAATACTTAAGATGACGAAAGTGCATGAAGAAAAAGGTATGGTTTCGACTTACAGAAAGCCATTCAATCCATGCTTCGATGGAATATAGTTACGAGGGGAACACTCCGACGGAGTATAGTTATGGAAGCAACTTATAAATGCTTCCAGATCTTGTTTTCCATTCCCACCTTCTTCCTACTTACCACTACCTCCCTCCTTCTAGGCTTTCTTCCTTAACCATCCTGACATTTGTCCCCACATTGTGCCATCTCACCACCTTCCATTGTGTGGAGCCACCCCCTTTCCTCTTTTCTCCCTTCACTCTATCACATGATCAGTGCAACTCCATCTATTTGCCACTAGCATGCCACCCCTTGTCTTCACCATCACATCGGGTCCCCCTCCATTCCTCATCTAAAATTCATGATGGCAGCCTGGTCAATCCTTAACAGCAGATCATAGTGACCAGGACAAGCAAAAAAAAAGGAAAAATATAGTAATGATCCTTAGTTTCTAGGGCCAACCAGAGAGAGCAAAAAGGCCAAATTAAATAGCAAAGAGCTCCCTTCAGTATAGAGAAGAACCTTAATAGTCAATTTAGAGCCGCACCAACTGGACAACATATAGAATAGGTTCAATCAAATGCTGACAAGTGTAAGGTCAGAAATAAACCAAGAATAACAGAATCAAGAACCAGAAGCTATAAAAGGAAGCAGACAGGTTCAGATTCTACATCAAGCAATTAGAGAATAGCATTTTTGCTAAGAGGTATACTTGAGTGCCCAATTAGTTGTGTTGTTGTATCCCCTTCTATGTCTATTTTTTCTTTCTCATTTCTTATTCTTCCCTTTGCTTTGCAGGATTGTGATAGGAAAGTGTTCAAGAAGTTGAGATCATTTCCTACCTTTTTGAGCCTGAGATTTAGAGACTCTATTGTTACCATATTGGAACAAGGAGAGTAGGAGAGACCTGTTACATTATTTGAACAAGATATTTTCATTGTATTGATATATTTTCTTTGAGAAAAATAGAGTTAAAAGGCATTCTGCCCACTCTGCATGTAAATTTTATGAAATCAATACAATTCTGAGTCTCTTTTCTATTATATCTTTTGTCTTAGCTATGTGTGTCACTGTGTAATGGGTTACATTATTTGAATGCATTATATACATTTCTCTCATTGGTTAACTCTTGGTTTTATTGTGATATTCAAATAATATTAAGAATGCCAATTTTTCTCCTCCCCTTCTTTCTGTTTCATGATAGAATTGTTGTTAAATTGCTATAACAGCCCAATGAATCTAGGCACCGGTCTACATAAGGCATAACAAATGGTTGTTTTCATGCTTGGTCATTTTAATACATATAATATAATATAAATCTGGAGCATGTAATTAGAGTTTTAGTCATAGAATTACCGTTGGGGTTTCCTTACCCATTCTGTAGTTTTCTTTAGCAATATTTGTGTTTAGCAGAACAATGAGGCAGGTCGACCAGAGCCTATAATAGCTCGTTGGTTTCAAATGGATTCTTGTAGCATGACAATTGAAATCCTATGGATGCAAGAATCGGTTCCAATAGTTTTTTGGTACCATTGGAGGAAGAAAATTTTTTTTAATTCTTTTCTATTTTTACATTCTCTATTTTACAACATTATTTTTAATCAAAGGGTGGCCAATTAGAATAAAGAACGTTTGTTTTAATTTTTACATTTTCTACGTTCTTTATTTTACCCATGTTTTTCAATCTTATTTTCTTTACGTTTCTTGATCTTCTTGAAATTTTTGGTTTCTTGATTTTCTTGAATTATCCCAAGAACCGACTCCTGTGAGGATGAGTGATAATATCAAGTATTCTTGATAAAAGCATACATTGTTCTTTCTGCACCCCGATGTTGGTGACTCTACTGGACGAACCCAGAAGAAAAAAATAAAAAGGAGAGAACAGAACGTGTTGGCTAACACAAGGAGAAGTGGTAAGGAGCTATTCTCGAAACTTGAGAATCCAGAGGTATTTATACATACCCAAAAAACTCCACTTTTCAAGAATACTGTTTATAATAGTAGATCAAATTCTAGCGGTAAAAAGTACGTAAAGAAAAATTAGAATACTATTACTGTTGATATTATTGTAGATGAATATTTAAATTCAGTTATAGAAGATATATGTGATTATTCTCATAATAATAATTCAAAGGTAGATAATCCATTAGATTATATTCAAGCTACCCAGACCCATACCACTGTAGGTGCTACTGTTGTGAAATTGAATCCTACAGTAGCAATGGCCTAGGTTAATGTTCATTTATGGAGGACTAACAGATATAGGCCTTTTGCATTACCAACAAATTTAAATGCCTTACCCAGTAAAGCTCACAAATACCTCCCTAAATTTTTAGGAAATAGTGCAATAACTGGAGAGGATCATATCAAAAGTTTCTTATATGCAATGGATAGTCTGGAAGTTGAACATGAAGATGTAGTATTAAGACTATTTTTACAGACTTTAGAAAAATATGCTAGAGAATGGTTTAATTCCCTTCCTAACAATGATATCCCAGACTTCACCAAAATGGAAGAGGTGTTTCTAAAGAAATATGGTGAAAGGAAAAATGAACAATCATTGTTAACTGAGCTAGCCACTATGAAGAAAAAATAAAATGAGGTTGTTAGTGATTTCAACATAAGATTTTCAAAGACTAGGAACAAAATCCCTACCAACCTTAGACCTAGTGATATTCAATCTATTTGTTTTTATAAGAATGCTTTTCAAGGAGAGTTTAACTATGAGTTAAGGCAAGAACAAGCCACTACCATTGATGGTTGTATGGAAAAAGCAATGGATATAGAAAGAAATATGTTGGACAGTGGTAAGATGAAGCCCTATTCTCTAGAAGTCAACCTACCTGAGAGAAAACCCAAAAGGGTGGCATTTGATATACAAAGAAGAACCGAAATTGATCCAATGGAGAAATTGACCAATCAAATGATTGAGATGTTCAATAACATGAACAACAGGTTAGCAAGAATTGAAAGAAATGGAAATAATGGTGAATCTTCACAAAAAGAGTGACCACATGTTGACAACCGTCCTCCTTTTAAGAAAAATTTCAATAAGAATTGGGGAAATAACAATGGTTTTGAAGAAGGAAATAGGAATAGAGGTAATGGGAACAATAACTAGAAAAATAGAGATTTTGATAGGGATCAGAACAATGTTCCTAACCCTATACCATATGCTAATGTAGCAGAAGGGTTTCCCTATTTTTGCTCTACTTGTGATGCACCCCATAACCCTGATGCATGTGGAATTCACCTAAGTGATCAGCGTAATGTAGATATGCATGCAGAATCAGAAGAGGATATAAGAATCAATGCATGTTGGTCCATTGAAGATGAATCCAGAGAAAGGTTGTTTGAAGAAGACATGGATAAATATGCTTCAAATCATCATCCTCAAATTTTAGTAACTGAAGGAACTAAAATCTTGCAGAAATCACATGAGTCAAGATATGATAAGATGAAGCAAGGGAAATTAATCCCCACTGCTCAAGAGGTTGAAGAATTAGAGGCAACCCATGTTCTAAATTTAAGGAATAGAATAGTCCCTGAAAGGATAGAGAAAGCCTCTACAAGTGAAACAAGAAAACAAACTTTCACCAATAAAAATATCAGTAAAGAGAAAACTGATAGGAACCCTAAAAAGATTACTCCTGAAGTAATAGAATCAGAGGAAGAGATTCCCAAAGAAGAAAGTAATAAACCATTGGATATAAAGAAGATAGAATTTGATGTTGGGTCAGAACTCAGTAAGCAAAAGGTTAATATCACATTTGGAGAACTTATGAAAGTTCAACAGTATAGAGAACAAGTCTGCAGAGCATTTGGATTAGTAGAACAAAAAGAAGACCCAACTTGCCATGTTGCTAGACAAAATCAACATGATACAAGATCACCATCCTCTATCAGACCCTTCTATGTGTCATTAAGATATAATTCAGATGAAGGGGAAAGATATGTGATTCATAATTGCATGCTAGACAGTGGAGCTTCACATAATATCATGCCTAAGCTAATAGCTGACCAAATGGGATTAATCTGTACTAGAGATTCTACCCCTATTTCTGTAATGGATAGTAGGCAAATTCCTTGTGTAGGGGTGATAACTGGATTGTTAGTTTTCCTAGATCAACACCCCAAAAAGGGCATTGTCATGGATGTTGCAGTAGTTGACGTTGACCCATTTTTCTCATTATTACTCAGTAGACATTGGGTAGAACAACTAGGAGGTTCAATTCAATTGGACTGGTCCTATGCTACAATCCCAATATCAGATAAGGAGAATATAATTTTGAGAAGGGAACCATTCAACAAACACTCCATAGAGTTAATTCAAATAGATGAAACCATGATTAACTTAGTAAACTCTATGGAAGAAAAAGGGATGGGAGTTTATTCAATATGGCACAACCCATTCCTGGTGGAAGTACCAGAAGCAAAGAACATGGATCCAGAAGATATAAAAATAGTAGATGAGGAATCAGATAGAGTTTTGACTCAAGAAATGTGGACCATGTCTTTTGATGGAGCTAAATCCCAATCTGGAGCAGGTGCAGGTGTAAATTTGACTGATATTAAAGGAAACTACCTTAGTATTCCTTACAGATTGCAATTTCCTTGCACAAACAATGTAGTTGAGTACGAAGCTTTACTACTAGGGCTAAGGAAAGCAAAAGAGCTAGGCATTAACTACTTGACTATAATAGGGGATGCAGAGCTTATTATACTACAGATCAAAGGTAAATATCAGACTAAACATCCTAGGCTTAAGCAATATAGAAATGCAGTATTGGAAGAAATTGATAAATTCTTAGCTTTCAATATCTCATATATTCCTAGAGAACAAAATCATGTTGCAGATATTTTAGCTATAAATGCCTCAGGTCTAGATCACCCAGAGATAACTACAGAATATATGGATAGATTCCCAACTATTTTAGTTTATAAACCTTCTATGCCAGATAACATAGTATATCTATAGGTCTTTCAAGATGACATAGATATTAAAGATTTTATGACTCTACAAAATCAGTATGCAGATGTAATCTGTGATGAAAAATATGAAGAAAAGCTAAAAGACCAAATAGGAGAGCCAGTAGAAGTAATCCAGTTGAAAACTAATAGGATACCCAAAGGATTAGTTTCTCTAGAAAGTCTATTTGATGATTTTGACAAAGCTTATAAACCTTTACGTAGAGAAGTGATATCTGAAGATATTAATATTGGTTCAATGAAAGAACCTAGAATAGTGAAAGTAGACATGGCTTTACCTACTAAAGAAAAAGTTGGATATATCAGTTTCTTGAAAAAGAACAAAGAACATTTTGCTTGGACTTATGAAGATCTGAAAACATTCAAAACAGATGTAATGACACACATAATACCCCTGAAAGAAGATTCCAAACCATTCAGATAGAAACAAAGGAAATACAATCCAACTCTGCACCCAATAATGCAAAAGGAGGTACAAAAGTTACTTGGATTCCAAAATAATTAGAAAGGTAAGATTTTCTTCATGGATATCCAATTTAGTACCAGTCAAAAAAAGAATGGGGATATTAGACTCTATGTAGATTTTAGAAATTTAAACAAGAGTTCATTAAAATATAATTACCCATTACCCAACATGGAACAATTATTGCAAGCAGTAGTTGGCTCAACAAGATTGTCTCTATTAGATGGATTTTTAGGGTACAATCAAATTCAGATAAATCTAGAAGATAGACATAAGGCAACATTCACTACACCCTGGGGCACATTTGAATATTTAAGGATACCTTTTGGACTAATGAATGTAGGTGCTACTTTTCAAAGAGCAATGGACTTTGCCTTTAAAGGATTAATGTTCAAAATTGTAGTTGTATACTTAGATGATATCACAATATTTTCTAAGAATCCAGAAGATCATCTAGAACATTTAACTGTAGTTTTTGCTCGGTGCAAGGAATTTGGAATTTCTTTGAATCCCAAGAAATGCATATTTGGGACTACACAAGGAAATTTATTAGGACATATAGTTTCAGAAAAAGGAATAAGCATTGATCCAGACAGAATTGAAGCCATTTCCAAAATTCCCCCTCCTAGAAATTTAAAAGGAGTTAGGTCATTCTTTGGCAAGATAAATTTCATTAGAATATTTGTCCCAAATTTTGTAGAGATGACCAAACCCATAAATGACATGGTTAAGAAAACTGGAGAAATAAAATGGACAGTGGAAAATATGGAAGCATTTAACAAAATTAAAGAAGCCATATCAACCACTCCAGCCCTAAGTTGCCCAGATTATGCAAAATATTTTAACATCTATTCTTATGCATCTGAACATTCTATAGTTGTAGTTCTTTCATAGAAAGATGATGAAAATAATGAAAGGCCAATAGCCTTCATGAGCTCAGGACTAAAAGGAGCACATATTAAATACACCTTGCTAGAAAAACATGCTTATGCAGTCATACAATCTTTAGAACACTTCAAAGGTATATTTGGCTCAAATAAGGTTTATTGTTGTATTCCTTTTATAGCAATAAAGGATATTTTTTCCCAATCAGAGCCATTAGGAAGACCAACAAGGTGGATGGTAAAGCTTCTGCAATATGATGTTGAATTCAAAATAGTTAAAACTATCAAAGGGCAGGGTTTAGCAAAATTGTTGGCCAAAAAAGAAGAAGAAGGATTTGAAAATGTTCTCACAATAGATGAGGCATATGATGTCAGAAGAATCAATAATACTGAATGCAAATGGTATGAAGAAATATTGTCATACTTACAAACTTTGTCATTCCCTAAAGATATGTCAACAAACAGAATGAGGTCAGTCAAACTTCAAGCTCAGAAATATTACATACAAGATGGTGTGCTATACTGGAAACACCCTGATGGAATATTATTAGTCTATTTATATGAAAGTGAAGTCCCAAAAATAATCAATGAATTTCATGATGGTTTCTATGGAGGACATTTTTCTCCAAGAGCTACAACTAATAAAATTATGAGAGCAGGATATTATTGGCCTTCCATTTTTAAATATGTATATAAATATGTTAGGAACTGTCATAACTGCCAGGTTTTTGTAGGAAAGAAGCATTTGGCAGCCATGCCCCTCAAGCCAGTAATCATTGAAGCACCATTCACACAATGGGGTATTGACCTAATTGGAGAGATCAAGCCTAATTCATCTGGCCAACACAAGTGGATCATAACTGCAACAGATTACTTCACCAAGTGGGTAGAAGTTGCACCATTGAGAACATCCAATACTACCATTGTCATCAAATTCTTGGAAGAAAACATCTTGACCAGGTTTGGGGTTCCTCAAAAGCTAGTTATAGATAATGCACAATATTTTGTTTCATATGAAATGGTAGAATTTTGTGCTGAATATGGAATTGAATTATCCCATTCTGCTAATTATTACCCCCAAGGAAATGGTCTAGTTGAGTCATCAAATAAGAATGTAATAACAAGAATAAAAAGGTCATTAGGTAAGAACAAAAGGGGATGGGACAATGAACTTAAATTTGCTTTATGGGCTGATAGGTTGTCTATTAAAAGAAACACAGGAAGAACCCCCTATGAGATGGTTTATGGAGAGAAAGCCCTATTACCTTCAAAAATAGAAAAATTGGCACTTTCCCTCTTATTGCAAGACCATGAAAACCCCAACCCCATACAGAGAAGGCTTGACCAAATTGTCCTATTAGAAGAACAAAGAAGAGAGACCCTTAATAGAATGATGGAACAAACTCAGAAAACCATGAAATTGTTTAATAAGAAAGCCAAGGGTACTCCTTTTTCTCAGGGAGATATAGTCATCTATTGGGATCCTAAAAATGATAAACATGGTGAAAAAGGTAAATTTGAACCCAAATGGATTGGTCCATACCAAATAGCCCATGTTATCAATCAGAATACATACAAGTTGCAGACCTTGCAGGGTGAAATGATGGCTATCCCTATTAATGGCCAACACCTCAAAATGTACAATCCCTGTTGAAGGTGAATAAAATAAAAGAAAATAAAAATGAAAAGAACAAAAAACCCAAAAATAGAGTGCTTTACTTTTTAGCTTTTCTTTTCTTGTTTAGTTTAATGCTGAGTTTATTGTACACATGATATTCTTAGTTTGATGAGTATATATTACTGTTGATTCCACCAAAAATGATAAGGAAAAAGGAGATTTATTTTAGATTTTGATGAGTTTTACAATTTTTAAAATATGAGTGTTTATGCAATAGTTGTTTGATATGAGATAAAACAGAAGGAAAACAAAGTTGATTGAAACATCATGTCAAAGCCTCACATTACAAATGATACTTAAAGTGACTTCAAAGGTCCAAAGAACCAAGTTATCTTTGAGAGGGTGGTTAAGCTAAAAATCATTACACTCATCCTTTATAGCCAGAAACTAATCCTCAACTCAGGCATACTCATTGCACAATTTGCTTATATATCCAAGTACTTCTCTCACGAGAAAGAAAAATAAAAAATAAAGTTAAATTGAGTCACTGCCTGAGATATCTTGGAAAACCTCTACTAGGGCTATAGACGCTTGACTGGCAGTAGGGTAAAACCAGATGGGATTAGAAGCAACTCCACCGGGGCTATAGACGCTTGACTGGCAGTGGAGCCCTACAGAATGGTGAAATTATTTTTGAGTGAAATCACATATTAGGCTTAACTATTTTGCTCAGATATGGCAAAGTTCTGAAAGACTTAGAAATAAAAATGAATGCACAAACACACACATGGGCATAAACATGATGAAGCAAAAGGCTTTGACAAATTTTGTGTAATCATATCTTATAACTTAGCTAAAACAAGCATTACAATAATCTCAAAAGCTCATATGTTTCTAAAATTTTGATCCTACTTTTTTCAAAATTGAATGAAAGGAATTACAGTTTTTCAATACTCTCACCTTGATGTCTAGTCACTAGAATAGTTTTTTAGTATTTAAAATAGTAATGTTTTGTTGTTTTTAAGTTTTGTTTATCAAAATTGAAGTTTTTTATTTTTGTTCATTTTTTGCAAATAAAACCAGGAGATTCTGTGGTTCTCAAGTGCCTCATGTTTTCAACACATTGTCCCGATCGAGCCTATGTTGGAGCCAAATTTGACTCAAACTTTGAAACCCCCAAATTTAAATTTTTGGTTTCAATCAAAATGTTCATAATGTTGGTCACTTCTTCAATTGGTGTGAGTAACTTAATTTTTCATTGGTTGGTTTGATGAAGTCTAACCTTGGTTGTTAATAATGTGTGTCCCTTTTATAAGCTCAATGGTATCTCAATAAAGGATATGGAAATATTATTAATCAAATTCTTAAAGCCAAACTCAGAACCTCCTAAAAAAATTTCCCTTGGGCTAAATCAAATGATAAATATTTAAGTCCTAAGGTATTCTAAAATTAGGAAATAATTAAACACCATGGTCTAAAACCCAAAATTTTTGAATCTAAAAATGAAGAGCTTAATTAAAATCTCAAAGACATGCACCCCATTTAACTAACAAATGAGCACCTAAGATTTAATCCGAGGTCTGCACTCAATCCAAGTTTAATCAGACGATTGCACTTTGATAAAATGATTAAAGGTTAAGTTAATAGTCAAATATTCCATTAAAGTTATAACCTAAGGTCATAAGTGATTAAAATCCATGCAAATTTGCAAATCTGGATGAATGCACTTGAGATAAGCTTAATCTGATGGTTGCACGTTCTCCAAAGATTCAAAGCATTAAACGAGTCAACATAGGTTAAATTTCAAGATAAAAATCTAACTAGTCCAATAGATCGAACGATAGCGCTCAAATGAACTCAAGATCAATGGTTGCACTTGTTTTAATTAAATCACATATTAAAATGCTATGGTAAAAGAGTATTAAGGGTATGCACCCCCTTTGAAATAACCATCGAGCTAATGGGGAAGATCGGACGACAGCGCTCGATCTAGATCTAATCCAACGGTCGCACTCCCATACAAAGATGCATTAAAAAGGTAAAATCCCTAAGAGGTTAATTAAAATCATTAAAATAAGATTAAACAAGGGTCTAAAACGTTGGCTAATCTCCCCCTTTTTAGATTAATCAAGGTTAAACATTATGAACCCCTTGGAAACTAACCTGTAGGTTGATTAAAATCTATGGCTACGACAATAGCTATCGAAGATCCAATGACCACGTCAAAATCATGGATGGTAAGATAACAGATAAAGACAAAGGTAAAGTTAATTATGTATTAGTGAGGGTATAATACATTGCTAATTACCCCCCCTTCAGCTTAAATCAAGAGTAATCAAATAAAATAATACACCCTTTGATTATTAAATATGCACCTTAGAGATCAAAGCTAACAAATCAACAATATGACAAATTCAAAAAAACAAAGGTATAAATGATTCATAAGATCTAAGACAACGCTCATCACCACTCAAATCCAATGTGTGCACGGTAAAAGTGATCAATGTTTAATATAAAGGTTTATTTTGGTTAAATAATATACTTATAATATACCCCTTCTATCTTATGTTAAACCATAGCATTGATGAAAATCCAACGGTCCGCTCTCACCATGGTATGATCTAACGATGATCGCAAGAAAAGGTAAACATATTATATGATACTTATGCTTAATAAAATGTTAAGGTAAAAATCATGAGGTTAACATTGGATAATCATGATTAAATAAGGACTAATACACACATTATTTCAAAATTTTATATATGAAAAGGTATACTAACAATTATGTAGGTCCCAAGACATCAACAACTGCACTAATTCTTTTTAGGATCTAACGATAGCACATGAATCAAAATATTAATATGAATCAACCATAATAAAGCAAGTCAAGGTGACAAAAGAGCTTAAAAAGCATCTTAGATCCAATATGCTCTATCTCAAGATAATCCAATAGTAGTCCACATTTAAAATTTAATTAACCTACAAGTTATAAAAGAACCAAAGCAACAATTGAACAAAAGGTGGATCGAGCAGCCATACTTGGTCAAACCTCCAACCCAATAATTATGAAAATATCAATTTAAAGAATATCAGAAGTAGCCATGATGGAACCTGTGAAGATCACAAACCAGCAAAATCGATGAAATCATCCATAAGAAATATTCGATAGACTAAGCTCCTAGAGAAGGATGATCACTTCACAAAAAATGCCCTAAACATATATCGAGGTAGAAAGCAAAGAGGTGACTCGTTCACAACAAGGTACACTGAAAGATGCTATGAAGATCAATAGCCAAAGATGAAGTCAAAATAGTACGCATAAACGCTGTGAATCCAGAAGGATACCCAGGGAAGGAAATATTCGAGCAAATCAGAGTAAATCCCATGGATAGTACCTTGGTAAGGATAAAGTAGACCAAACAAAAGATAAATCCTGATGCTCAAGCCTGCAACCAGATCATGTATATCTCATGGGAATAATAGTGTACCACAAAAATAAAACTACAAAGCATAGTCACAACTTATAAATAAGAGACAGTAAGGGAGAGCTAAAAGGCATCGACAAAGTGAAACTATGGAGTACAAAGAATATAAATATATTCAGTTTCTATTCTACAAATACTTAAGACGAAGAAAGCGCATGAAGAAGAAAGCATGGTTTCGACTTATAGAAAGCCATTCAATCCGCGCTTCGACGGAATATAGTTACGAGGGGAACACTCCGACGGAGTATAGTTATGGAAGCAGCTTATAAATGCTTCCAGATCTTGTTTTCCATTCCCACCTTCTTCCTACTTACCATTGCCTCCCTCCTTCTAGGCTTTCTTCCTTAACCATCCTGACATTTTTCCCCACATTATGCCATCTCACCACCTTCCATTGTGTTGAGCCACCCCCTTTCCTCTTTTCTCCCTTCACTCTATCGCGTGATCAGTGCAACTCCATCTGTTTGCCACTGGCACGCCACCCCTTGTCTTCACCATCACGTCGGGTCCCCCTCCATTCCTCATCTAAAATTCATGATGGAAGCTTGGTCAATCCTTAACAGCAGATCATAGTGACCAGGACAAGCAGAACAAAAAGGAAAAATATAGTATTGAATCCTTAGTTTCTAGGGCCAACCAGAGAGAGAAAAAAGGCCAAATTAATCAGCAAAGAGCTCCCTTCAGTCCAGAGAAGAACCTTAATAGTCAGTTCAGAGCCGCACCAACTGGACAACATATAGAATAGGTTCAATCAGATGCTGACAAGTGTAAGGTCAGAAATGAACCAAGAATAACAGAATCAAGAACCAAAAGCTATAAAAGGAAGCAGACAGGTTCAGATTCTGCATCAAGCAATTAGAGAATAGCATTTTTGCTAAGAGGTATTCTTGAGTGCCTAGTTAGTTGTGTTGTTGTATCCCCTTCTGTGTCTATTTTTTCTTTCTCATTTCTTATTCTTCCCTTTGCTTTGCAGGATTGTGATAGGAAAGTGTTCAAGAAGCTGAGATCATTTCCTACCTTTTTGAGCCTGAGATTTAGAGACTCTGTTGTTACCATATTGGAACAAGGAGAGTAGGAGAGACCTGTTACATTATTTGAACAAGATCTTTTCATTGTATTGATATATTTTCTTTGAGAAAAATAGAGTTAAAAGGCATTCTGCCCACTCTGCATGTAAATTTTATGAAATCAATACAATTCTGAGTCTCTTTTCTATTATATCTTTTGTCTTAGCTCTGTGTGTCACTGTGTAATGGGTTACATTATTTGAATGCATTATATACGTTTCTCTCATTGGTTAACTCTTGGTTTTATTGCGATATTCGAATAATATTAAGAACGCCAATTTTTCTCCTCCCCTTCTTTCTGTTTCATGATAGAATTGTTGTTAAATTGCTATAACAACCCAATGAATCTAGGCACCGGTCTACATAAGGCATAACAAATGGTTGTTTTCATGCTTGGTCATTTTAATACATATAGTATAATATAAATCTGGAGCATGTAATTAGAGTTTTAGTCATAGAATTACCGTTGGGGTTTCCTTACCCATTATGTAGTTTTCTTTAGCAATATTTGTGTTTAGAAGAACAATGAGGCAGGTTGACCAGAGCCTGTAATAGCTCGTTGGTTTCAAACGGATTCTTGTAGCGTGACAATCGAAATCCTACGGATGCAAGAATCGGTTCCAACAGTGACTGTACTCATGGAAAAATTATATCCCATCAAAATCATGCAAACCTCTCTCCTCTTTGGATAGGAAGGATTTCTTGCCTGGCTTCCTTCCTATTGGAGAAAATGTTAGCGCCCCTTAAAGATTGTCACATCACCAAATTTTATAATTCCAATCAACACTATGGACTCTGGTGGATCCACCTCTTTAACTCAGGAAAAAAATAAACAAACCTCCTAAAGATTGAGTTAGGTAAGAAAACCCTAAATAGAGCTATGCTATATTCAATTATGCTCAACCAAATAACAAAAGAAATGTAATACATTCAAGGTTTGATCAAGATCCAAAAAACCATTAATTATACCCTATTAGTAGATCGATGCCTTATCCATTGTGCAATTGTAGCAAGGATTTAAACCATTAAATGAGATAGAAGGAAAAATAAATAAGGAATTGGGTCAATTATATTCATTCAAATGATGTAACAAACATAATTGAAATTCACTAGTGAGAGAATACACCATTCACACATTCAAATAATGTAATATGTAAATGTGAAACAAATATAATTGAACAAGCAAATTACTCAAAGATGGAAACAGGATCTGTATTAATGATAAAATGTTTTTAAAATGAGTATGGCTTAAAGTGTTCCAAAACTCTCATAATGAATACAATTAGAATTCTCCTTCAAATAATGTAACAAGAATCCATGAAATCTCTATTCCAATGTGGTAATAGAGGGTTTCCTAACTTCCAATCCAGTCACTAGAAATAATCTCAGCAAATTGAATGCTTTTTGAGCAATACCTACACAATTATAGAGTAGAATAAGGGATGGATATGGGAGACAAGATACAAATGGAATACAATTGATAAGACAAGGGCACTCAAAAATACCTTTGGAAAAAATGGAAATGTAAGACTTGATATCTTCTTTAGTTGATGCAACCCCTATTTATAATTTTAAAATGGTCTCTTTTGTTGCAACTACCTCTATATGATATTTCCATTTGGTTGTTTCTGCACCATTGATTTTGTTATGGTTTACAACTAGATTAAATTTATCCTAAGTTATATCACCCTGAAGTTGACACTTGGCTACTTCTCATCCATAAGATTTACTAGTAGGTTATAGTTGTGCTAATGGGCCCACACTTGATTGTCTCCCCTATATAGTCTTCTTTCATAAGGGTCCCACAAACCGTGGATCCAATTTTATGGATTTGATAGAACTCTTCATAATTTTAACCCTTAAAAACAATTTATCTCCAACTAAGTACTCTCTTGGAGTCCTTTTTAGATTAACATATATTTTCTACCTATTAGTAGATTCTTTAAGTATTTTCCTAATTACCTTTATCTTATCCTTCATTTATTTGACCATTTCAGGTCCAATCACAACTCGGTCTTCTAGGTTATCCCAATACATTGGTATTATACACTTTCACCTATACAAGGCATTGAAAGGAACCATTCCTAGAGAGGAGTGATGTTTGTTATTGTAGGTGAAATTTACTAGATGTAGATAGTCTTCCCAAAGAGACTTGTGATCCATGCAATACATGTGAAGCATATTCTATAGTACTTGGTTTACCTAATCCATTTGATCATATATCTCAGGGTGGTATGCCGAACTCATATTAAGTTGTGTGCTTACTGCATGATGTAGGGACTTCCAAAATTCAAATGTGAACTTGGAATCCCTATCTGAAATGATCACCTCAAGAAATTTGTATAAATGGAATACCTCTCTAGAAAATATATTTTCCACTACCTAAGCATCATCCCTGATGTTCGCGGGTATGAAATGTGCAACCTTAGTCAATCAGTCGACTATTACCAAGATTGCATCATGTTGGTACCGGGTTTTGGGTAAACCTACTATAAAATCCATAGATATAACCTTCCATTTTTGTGTAGGTATATCATGTGGATACAATTTTTCTGTATGATGCTTGCATTTTCTTTAACTTTCTGACATTTGAGGCACCAAGTGATAAAATTGGTAATGTCTTTCTTCATTCCTACCTAGAATAAGGTTATTTTCATGTTTTCTCTCATATTAGCCCCTCCAAGATGAGCAGAATAAGGGGATCTATGGGTTTCTTTCATTACTAGCCTACTTATATTGCTTGTATTTGGTATGATAACTCTACCTTGCAACATAGAAGGTCATATATCATACCAAATCCTTGCTATTTATAGGATCTCTATTCATTCTAGCTTGAATTTCTTGGCAATACTCATCCCAATATTTCTCTTGTATCACTTGATCCATCAAACCCATGTGACTTCTGGCTATGATTACTATATATTTCCTTCTACTCAAGGCATCAAAAACCTTATTATCTTTCCCTTTAATGTACTCAATTTAAAATTCATACTTAGTAAGGAATTCAACCCATATCCTCTATCTCGCATTGAGTATAGGTTGGGGGAATTTGTACCTCAAAATTTGGTAGTCAGTCCTTAATTCAAATGGATTTCCTACCAAGTAGTGGCACCAAACCTTTAGAGTGTGAACTACGACTGCTAGCTCTAAATCATGTGTAGCATAGTTGACTTCATGCTTCTTGAGCTTTCTTGAAGTATATGCTACTACTGACTCATATTGAGAAAGTACTCCCTCTAACCCTTCTAGTGATGCATCTGTGCATACTGAAAAGTCCCCTTGAGGGTCAGGAATCTTTAGTATCGGTGTGGCAGTGAGCTTATGTTTCAGCAATGCAAAGGCAACTTCACATTTTTTTGACCACTTGAATTCCTTTCTCTTCTTCTAAAGGTTAGTTATTGCCACAAAAATCTTGGAGTAATCCTTTATATAACATCTATAGTAGCTCGTTAACCCCATGAAGCTTCACACCTCAATCACATTAGTAGGAGATGGCCAATTCAAGATGACCTCTATCTTCTTTGGATCCACAGTAATCCCCTTAGATGATATAATATGTCCAATATATCATTTGAAATATAGAAATCACTTTTGGCTAGATTCCCATGGATTTGATTTTCCCTCAAAAAATCTAACACAATCTTGAGATGTTTATCGTGCTCTTCCTTGTTCTAAGAGTATAGTAAGATATCATCTAGGAATACAAGGAAAAACTAGTCCAAGTGTCTTCTGAACATACTATTCATTAGGTTCATGAATGCAGCTAGGGTATTAGTCAGTCCAAAGGGTAGACCTATAAACTCATAATACCTGTATCTACTTTTAAATATCATTTTGTGAGTGTCCTTCTCACGTATTCTTAACTGGTGATACCCTGATCTTAGATAAATATTAGTGAACATCATGGTATTTATTAGTTGATCCAATAAATCTTAGATCCTAGGCAAAGGAAATTATTTCTTGATTTTAACCTTATTTAGCATCCTATAATCAATACACAATCTTAAGGAACCATCTTTATTTTTGATAAATAAATCTGGTGCACCCCACGATGACATACTTGGTTTTATTAGTTCCTTTTCCAATAACCCTTGCAATTAAACCTTTAGTTCTTTCATCTCAATAGGATTAACCCTATAATGTGGTCTATGAATAGGTTCATATCCTAGAATAAGATCAATTATGAAGTTAAATTCTTGTATAGGAGGTAGTCCAGGTAAATCCTCTGAAATACATCCTTAAAATCTTGCAAAATTAGGTGCTTTCTTAGCACTTCTCTCTTCTGATCATCACCTACTTCATTATGTTTTACAATATACACTATCCCTCCATTTTTGAGGGCTTTATTTAATTGCATAGCCAAAAATATATGGGGTTTGAATACCCCTTGTTCACTATGAATTCTTAGTCTTTCCCTGCTTTTCTATGAATACTCAATCCATCGATCTTGGAAGTTGATTAAGGCTTTATATACCTATAACCAATCCATCCCTAGGATCATATCAAAGGTATGAATGGGAGCTACATTAAATCATCCTTCAGTGGTACCACTACCTAAAGCAACTTTTGCCATTGGGTGACACTGGTTTATCAAGTGGGTCTGTCCAGAACCATACTCAACATTCCACCCATGGGCCAAATATCTTGGTTTTTTCAACATAGTCCTTGTTAAACTAGAAGAATAAAGTTACAAAAAAAAGATTCTAACTAAAGCTAAAACATATTTTAAAGGGGAATAATATTTATATTTCTAGGTCAATGGTATGGGGGTTCGTTTTGAATTTTATTTTCCTGCTACCTGCACTCTAGAGTTTTTTCCATTGACTTGAATGTTTTGTCCTACTTTGCTTGGGCAATCAATTGCATAATGAGAATATTTACACTGGTATCACCCTTCTTGGGGGTGTTGTTTTCCCCTAGTTATCTTTTCTAGTCACTTTATTTAGGGTGACTCCACCCATATTCCTCTCCTTGAGGTTGAGTGGCCCTTGGGGGTTGGTCCATTCATCAAATTAACCAATTTTATTTTATCATAACATCTGATTGCATAGTGTGGCCCTCTGCATATATGGCATCCTTATTTAGGGCATTCAAGGTCATCTTGAATCTATTTTGCAATTTTTTCTTCTTGGGATACCTTTAGTCATCCTTGACTTTTCTCATAGCCTAGTTTGGCTTTACTTTTTCTTAGTTTAGTGGGTTTAAGTGGATTTATCCACCCTTTCTTCTGATATCTACACTCTAAGTAATCAACACTTTCCCTTTGGGGTTGTTGGTCCTTCTTTGTCAACTCTGTAAATTAGAATTCATTCAACTATTTTTGTTCTAACTGATCTCATTATTGATATATTAGTTCCCCTTGTTGTTCTATTTGCTCTTGTAATACTATAGTGATGGTGATGAGGTTTTCCACCTCCTTGCTCAAGTTTCTCAAACCCTTTTCTTGGATCCTTCCTTTAACATAATATTTATAGTGTTTCCTGCTAGGAGAAGTAGTCTTTCCTCCTCTCATATTAGGTGTCATATATCCTAGTGACAACCAATAAGATAGGGTTAAATTATAGTTCTACCTAGAACTGAACTATTATCTCAGCCGTAATGCAGAGTCGTTATTCTAAAAATATCAAAAAATCTAACTAGGATAGTATTCCAAGTTTATGATGTATCTAAAATATGCAAAACACAACACATAAATAATGCTTTGAACAAAATAAAATGTAAGGTAACACAAGATTACACAATAGAATAAATTATTTATTGATGGGGGGAGCCTAGAAACTCCATTGTTACAAGCTTGGATCCTTGAATCCTTTTGATACAATATTACAACAATTTAGGGTTCTATGAAACCCTAAGAAGCAAGGTCATGGTGTCTTCAAGCGCGTCTTGATCCCAACAAGGTTGAGTGGGATTTTTTGATATCCAAGGTTGGACCACTCCAGATGCTGATGTAGTGCTCTAGATATACACACAAGGACACAAAAAATAGTTAGTAGTATATATGAGGGCTCCACAACATGAGACCCTCTATATGCAATAATAAAACACTAACTAGATACTACAAATATAATGAATAGAAATAGAAACACATGCATGAAATAAATAAATATAGGATTGATCTATTTTATCTTCATACTTCCTTCTGATGCGTAATGTCTGATGCAGGTGGTTGGTGTGGTGATGCCCTAGCATCGCCCAAAGGCTAGAGGGAATTTAGGAGTGGGGATGTAAAACACTCGTGGACACTTGGAGACTATAGGAAACACATGTGGTCACCTAGGACTAGTAAGGGGGTGCCTATGGGTACCTTATTATTGATGGAAAAGGCCCTGGAGGCACCTGGTGGCTGATGGGGAATTTTGTAGAAGCAGATCAAATGAGGGCACAAGTTGCAGTGATGGTTATGGCGAGCGAGGAAGTGAGATGCGATGGATGGAATGGGGTTAAGGAACAAAAGTCTTGATAAAATATTTAAGCACTCAGGGAACTCAAGTACTGAGGGTTAGCAAAAGACTTAGGGATTAAGCCATAAAAATGGCTCCTATTTATAATCTAACCTAGGGCATACTAGGGTTTCAACAACACTAATCGTGTGGTTGAGATTAAAGCACATCCAAGGGTTGATAATAAATCTAGGGTGTGGCACGAATTGATGTAAATGGATGGTTGGGATTAAATGAAATTGTATGGCTAGGATTAATTCACTTAAATGAATACATATTTATTAAATATATATTAAAATAAATATAAAATACTATATTTAAATATATATAGTATATATATATATATATATATAATATATATATATATAATATATATATATATATGTGTGTGAATAATGATTGAAAATGGTGGGAAAATAGGAATAGTGGGCAAATTGGCTAGGATTTGGTGTCTACAAATGCCCCTTTTTGTATTACATTACATGAAACACAATGTAGTGCAAAAACACGAGACACCTATTTTGGCTAGGTGTAGAAGCAACTTCTCTCTCTTGTTGGAATACGAGCTTGAAGATAAAAGAATAAAAGAATTTGGAGTTTTGTGTAGCTTACCCCCTCAATTGGCGAATGAGGTTACGGATGAATCTCACGAGCCAATTGAAAAATCTATGCAAATGAATGATGGATAATGTGATACCATTTTTTCCCCAATGGTGGGAAGGGGGTTGGTGGAAAATGTGATATGATGTGTTTATTTTTTCCCAATAGATGAAGTATTTTGTGCAAATGTGAGGTGATCAGGATGATATGAATGATGTAAAAGTTGATACCATTTTTTTCCCAATAGTGGAAAGGGGGTTGGTGGAAAATTTGATATGATGTGTTTATTTTTGCCCCAACAGATGAAAGGTTTTTCCAAGTGTAGATGCCATGATCTTGTAATATGTATCCCATTGTGGGAAAATTAAAACCAAAAGTGGTTGTCCCAAATTTGGGGTGATTTGATGTTGTTGAAACACTTTGCATTTTTGGCATCATTCATATGCAAAATGATGATGCAAAGAGAAAAGAATCAACCTTGGATTACTTGCTAGTGCTTGTGTAAAAATATTCGCATAATTCCCTGATGGAACCAATAATCCTATCTAGTGCCTATATCTTAGGTGTTGAGGAGATTTTGAATGATGAAATTTGATTTTTTTTTTCATGTTTTAAGCCCCATAAACTAGGCCATCAATGGCAGTAGTTGTGCAAATTGTTCTTGATAATGTTTCACTCTAAATATTAGGAAATACCAAATGTGATTGTGATTTCGATCAAGGAGATAAGTGATGATGATCATGGTCAAGTGTCCTTATGGTAATATATTCATCTTACCAAATTGCATGGATGCAAATCACTACAATCGCCAAGTGTGTAGAATAACCCACTAGATACAAGATTCACTTGCATGTTACTTGAACTTGGAAAATATGTAAATGATGATGTGAAATAAAATGGAAATGATGTTTGAATGATGAAAAATACTGATGGTCATAATTGTGTGAAGATTTGGATCGTTTTAGGTACTTTTGGAGTCTGCTTGGTGTATTTTGGTCAATGTGGTCACAAATCATATTTATGTATGCAAATCAGTTGGAATCTTCAAAAAATATGATAAATGAAGGAATGCATTGATGAGTGGAATTTGAAGTGATTTGGTTGGGGGTAGCTACTATTTTGTTCTTATTTTTCTTTTTTCAATGCTGACACGAAATGCCCGTGGGTGCTTGCAGTGCATAGAAACGCCCGTAGGCACTTCAGTGCACCAAGAAATATCCATGCATGCTCCAAAGCACCTGAAACAACTATAAATAGATTTCTGGGTAAGTTTCAAGCTCATTTGTATGTCTAAGGAGTTTGAGAAGCTATGTTTGAGGAGTGAAGGGTGAGTGATGAGGAAAGTGAGGTGAGGCATTTGGAGCACATAAGCTATGGTGGTAGAGAAAGCTGGTGTGGGGTCCAGGGTTGCCAATGGAGCACGAGTAGCTGAGATAACCCATTATTGATTGTGCAATTTTTTTTTGAATTATTAACAAATGTTTTGTGTTGTGTTGCAGCTTAGAGTTTTGGAGGCTTGGAACTGATTTTCACTGTATATCCCTGGGATGAGGAAGGCAATTACGAGGGATGAGTGGGAGATTCTTATAGAGGTGGGGCTAGCAGAGGTATCCTGAATAGATGTGGTTAGGGTGGATGAGGGGTACCTATCTACCTTGGTAGAGAGGTGGGATGCATATATGGGGTGTTTTAGTTCCCTACGAGTAAGGTGACTGTGACCTTGAAGGATGTGTGTCGCATCCTCAAGGTGTCGGTGGAGGGTCTTCGTGTTGAGGTGGGCCTCAACCAGAATATAAAGATGATGAGGATGTTTTGGTATGCCTATGAGGGGGTGAAGGTGGAGAGCAGAGGTATCCCTAATTTTTCCATGTATGTGGAGGAGTTAGATCCTCTTTGAGCTTTGGTGATGTTCATGTTGGCCAACATTGTGGCCCAAAATAGCATTGGGTGCAGATTCCCTTGGAACTTAATAGGGGTGGTGAGTGATATGCTAACCATGAGGTAAGTGTATGCATGGGCTCCTACCTTATTTGCGTAGGTGTACCAAGAGCTATATGATGTTACGATGTGGGGGTGGAAGAGATTGAGGTGTATATTATTGCTACAATGTTGGGGATGAGAGCACTTCAAGGTTGCTCGATCGGAGGACTTACCTATGGAGGATTTTTTTAGGGAGTAGCCCTACAATAGGTGATGGGCATTGGTGGAGGAGGTGCAACCGAGTCATCTCATGAGGACGAGTTAGTGGTATAGGGATTTATGGGCAGGATTGAAATTTACCTAAGTGGTATGGAGGCCATGGTTGGGTACCCAATGGAATGGGGATGGGGATCATCTGCGATGGGTGTGGTAAGGTATATGGGTGATTGGGAGGCATCGAAGTTAGGTGGAGTACTTCCAATTCTCATGAGTGCTTTACTAGTTTAGGCTAATATAGGATATCCCTGATGAGCCAGTGCGATACAGGAGGCATCAGGAGGAGATGTTTCTACCATGCATGAAGCCATGGAGGGTAGCCTTGAAGGATGATGAGGTGTATATTCTAGATGTGGAGGATGATCATGGAGTATGATGCATTATTTACAGTGCAACCACCATGGGTACCATCTCAAGGATTGGTTGATGAGGGTGGCAGTTGAGAGGCTAGGGATGAGTCTATCCAAGGGAATCAATATGAGGGTGCCCTAGAGAAATAGGGTGAGGGGACCCAGGATACCTGTAAGAGGTAGTGGTGCCTTCGATCTGACAATTAGAGGTGGAAGGTGAAGGGTGCAACTCAAAAGACACCTGAGGCTAGTGGAGATGGTAGATATGGAGAGGAGATGGGGAAGGTTCTAGATGTAACCCTAGGTTAGAGCGAGAAGGAGTGAGCACAACTGGATCAGTAGGTGATGGAGTAGGATGTAAGGATTGTGACTCTCTAGGTAGAGCTAACAGAGCGAGAGCAGAAATACAAGGTTGACATATGATGCATTTGCTCTCAATATAGATACATTGAGGTATTGGAGGATGGGTTGATGGAACATCATATTCTACTTCGATATCTTCCAACCTCTTCTGCATTCGAGGGTGCTAGGCATAGTCAGTCTAAGTCTAGGGCTCCTACTAGGTCTGAGGCTCCTGCTAGGTCACAGACTCCTGATAGGTCACATGGGTCTTCTTGGAGGATGTAGCTAGTGCTTAGATGCACTTTTTGTATATGAGACTTGGTGTTCCATTGTATGTAGCCTTTTTGCATTAATTGATATATATATATATACATGGATTTTACCTTTTGTGTTATATATTTGTGTGAATGATTTCCGTGGAACACATGTTTATGTTTATGACTAATTCATATGAGATGTTATGGAAATGACAAACAACATGTATGGATGATTAGTGCTATATGGGATGTGCTAATGATAATTTATGGTTTAGATATTTGTTTTGGTCATTTTATAGCATTATTGTTTAATTAGGGGTACCAAACTTGGTGGCATATGGGATTAATAAATCATGAAATGACATGGATGTTGACATGGAAGAATATATGGAAGAATATATGGATTTTGATATGGAAGAAGATATGGATGTTGATACGTAAGACAACCTACTTTTCAAAGACTCAAACATCCTAGTGACATCAAACAAACCCATTAAAATTGCCTAACCCTTATAAGAGAAAATATGTGTGTAGTGAATTCATTTACCAAATCAAGATCAAGGTAATGACCTAAGACAATCAAGAACCAGTGTGTGTGCAAGTGATTTCATTAACTCATCTTGAGTAAATTGGGTAAACATTTTATGGTTAAAACCAAGAGGCTAGCTTGTTCATATGAGTGGTCAAAGGTCTCTTTTAAAAGAGACATGTCACCATGTATGAGCATACTCCACTGCCAGTCAAGCGTCTATAGCTTTGTTGGAGGCTAACTCCATAGCCCATGATTTGTGTTTTTGATTTCTTAAATTTTGGGTATGACTACCTAACCGTCTAATTGGAAAGGTAGTACGATACCTACAACCCAATGATCAGTGGTGTGTGATGTAAAAGGTTTACAGATTTGGGAAATTAGATTCTCAAGCTAAGTATGATGAGAATTGTACCCTATCCTTATTACTCTATATTTTTTTAATTTCGAGCAACTGTGATAGTGGTGAAAATCACTATTCATCTGGACTATGTTGCATGATGGAACAAGCAAGGATGACCCTTTTCACTTCAAGTTTCCTACAAAGGATGGTTTTATCCCTCTTTGAGACAAGAAATTTTAAGATGTGAAATTATGCTTGGTTCAAGAATATTTTTGGAATCAACTCCCAAACACAAGATTTTCTTAGTTTAATACGTTCTATGTTTCTAAAAGAACTCCACATGATTTTTAGAGGTTGCTTAAAGCACTAGGAGTGGCTAAGTGATTGAAAACACCTAGGGATTGTGAATGTGGCTTGTGCTAATAACAATTTGGATTGGTGGAATTGTGTGGATGACATTGTGAAGGTGCCCCTGATTAAGGCAACATGACTTTTGCTAGACCAATTAAGACCTTGAATAAATGATCCCTATATGAAATGTGGAATGTGGATGTAAATGCAATGTATGACATGCAGTTTTGTGAAATGTGGAATGCAATATGAAATGTAGGTGAATGCATTATTTTTGGAATGTAGATGCAAGTGAAATGCAATGTTATGAACGAAATGTATGCAACTATTTTTGTGTATTAGCTATGTATACAAAGCTAAATTTGAAAAAAATAGTAGTTGTACCCAACCAAATCACTTCAAATTCCACTCATCAATATATTGCATCATTTTATCAAGTGTTGTGAAGATTCCTTTGAAATATGCAAAATGCAACACACAAAAAATGCTTTGAACAAAATAAAACGCAAGGTAACACAAGATTGCACAATAGAATAAAATATTTATTGACGGGGGGAGCCTAGAAACTCCATTGTTACAAGCTTGGATCCTTGAATCCATTTGATACAATATTGCAATAATTTAGGGTTCTCTAAAACCCTAAGAAGTAAGTTCACGGTGTCTTCAAACACATCATGATCCCAACAAGGTTGAGTGGGCTTTTTGGATATCCAAGGTTGATCCACTCTAGATGCTGATGCAGTGCTCTAGATATGCACACAAGGACACCCAAAATAGTTAGTAGTATATGTGAGGGCTCCACAGTGTGAGACACTCTATATGCAATAGTAAAACACTAACTAGATACTACAAATATAATAAATAGAAACATAAATACATGCATGAAATAAATATATATAGGGTTGATCTATTTTACCTTCTTACTACCCTCTGATGCGTAATATATGATGTAGGTTTCTGGTGTGGCGATGCCCTAGCAACACCCGAAGGCTAGAGGGACTTCAAGAGTGGGGTCGTAAAACACCTGCGGGAACTTGGTGACTATAGGAAACACCCATGGGCACTTGGGACTGGTGAGGGGCACCCGTGGATGCATGGTGATTTATGGAAAAGCACTCGAAGGTGCTTGGCAGCTGATGGGGAATTTTACAAAAGTATATTGAATGAGGGTGTACGTTGCGATGATGTATATGGCTAGTGAGGGAAGTGAGATGCGATGGATGGAATGGGGTTAGGGCACAAAAGGCTTGATAAAAGACTTAAGCACTCAGGGAACTCAAGGACTTAGGGTTAGCAAAAGACTTAGGGGTTGAGCCATAAAAATGGCTCCTATTTATAATCTAACCTAGGGCATTCTAGGGTTTCAACAACACTAATCGTGTGGCTAATATTAAAGCACATCCCAGGATTGATAATAAATCTAGGGTGTGGCATGGATTGGTGTAAATGTATGGTCGAGATTAAATGAAATTGGATGGCTGGGATTAATTCACTTAAATGAATACATATTTATTAAATATATATTAGAATATAATATAAAATACTATATTTAAATATATATAAAATAAATATATATAAATAAATGTGAATAATGATAAAAAAAATGGCAGGAAAATAGGAATAGTGGGAAAATTGGCTAGGATTTGGTGGTGGAAATGATAGGAAGGCAAATATGGAAGGCAAATGGATAATATTTGGTGTCTATAGATGCCCCTTTTTTTATTGCATTACATGAAACATAATGCAATGCAAAAACACGAGACACCTATTTTGGCCAGGTGCAAAAGTAGCTTCTCTCTCTTGTTGGAATATGAGCTTGAAGATAAAAGAATAAAATAATTTGGAGTTTTGCATAGCTTACCCCCTCAATTCACGAATGAGGTTACGGATGAATCTCATGAGCCAATTGAAAAATATATACAAATGAATGATGGATAATGTGATACCGTGTTTGCCCCAACAGTGGGAAGGGAGTTGGTGTAAAATGCGATATGATGTGTCCATTTTTGCCCCAACATATGAAGGTTTTTGTGCAAATGTGAGGTTATCAAGATGATATGAATGATTTAGAAGTTGATATTGTTTTTTCCCCAAAGGTGGGAAGGGATTTGTGGAAAATGTGATATGATGTGTCTATTTTTGTCCCAATAGATGAAGGGTTTTGCCAAGTATAGATGCCATGATCATGTAAGATGTATCCTATTGCAGGAAAATTAAAACTACAAGTGGTTGTCCCAAATTTGGGGTGATTCGATGATGTTGAAACACTTTGCCTTTTCGGTGTCATTGATATGTAAAATGATGATGTAAAGGGAAAAGAATCAACCTTGGATTGCCTACTTGTGATTGTGGAAAATGCTTCACATAATTCCCTAATGGAACCAATCATACTAGCTAGTGCCTATCTCTTAGCTGTTATGGATATTTTGAATGATGAAATTTGTTTTTCTTTTCATGTTTTAAGCCCCATGAACTAGGCCATCAATGACAACAGTTGTGAAAATTTTTCTTGGTAATGTTTCACTCTAAATATGAGGAAATACCAAATGTGATTGTGATTTTGATCAAGGAGATAAGTGATGATGATCATGGTCAAGTGTCCTTATGGTAAGCTATTCATATTACCAAATTGCATGGATGCAAATTGCTACAATCACCAAGTGTGTAGAATAACCCACTAGATACAAGATTCACTTGCATGTTACTTGAACTTGGTAAATATGTAAATGATGATGTGAAATAAAGTGGAAATGATGTTTGAATGATAAAAAATGTTGATGGTCATCATTGTGTGAAGATTTGGACTGTTTTAGGTGCTTTTGGAATTTGCTTGGTGTATTTTGGTCAATGTGGTTATAAATTAGATTTATGCATCCAAATAAGTTAGAATCTTCATAAAACCTAATAAAATTATGGAATGCATTGATAAGTGGAAATTGAATTGATTTGGTTGGGGGCAACTACTATTTTGTTTTGATTTGGCTTTTGTCAATGCTGATGTGAAACACCCGTGGGTGCTTGCGATCCATAGAAATACCCGTAGGCACTTCAGTGTGCTAGGAAATGTCCATGGGTACTCCAAAGTGCCTAAAAAATCCATAAATAGCTTGTTGGGTGAGTTTCAAGATCATTTGTACATTTGAGGAGTTTGAGAAGCTATGTCTGAGGAGTGAAGGGTGAGTGAGGAGGAAAGTGAGGTGAGGCATTTAGAGTACGAAAGCTATGGAAATGAAGTAAGCTGGTGTGAGTGATGAGTTTGCAAATGGAGCACGAGTGGTTGAGGTAACCCATTGTTGATTGTGCAATTTTTTTTTTGAATTATTAACAAATATTTTGTGTTATGCTGCAACTTAGAGTTTTGGAAGATCGGCATCGATTTTTGTCGTATATCTCTAGGATGAGGAAGACAATTATGAGGGAGGAGTGGAAGCTGCTTAGAGAGGTGGGGCTAGCAGAGGCAGCTTAGTTAGATGCGGTTAGGGTGGATGATGGGTACCTCTCTACGTTAGAAGAGAGGTGGGATATAAATAGGGGGACATTCTTGCTCCCTACGGGTGAGGTGACTGTGACCTTAGAGGATGTGTATCACATCCTCAAGGTGTCAATGGAGGGTCTCCATGTTGAGGTGGGCCTCAACAAAAATATGAAGATGATGAGGATGTTTGGGGATGCCTCGGAGGGGGTGAAGGTGGAGAGTGGAGGTATCTCCTATTTGTCCATGTATGTGGACAAGGAGTTAGATCCTATTTGGGTTTTCATGATGTTCATGTTGGCCAAAATTATGGCCTCAAACAACACTGGGTGCAGGTTCCCTTGGAACCTGATAGGGATGGTGAGTGATATGCTCACCATAAGGCAAGTGTATGCATGGAATCCTACCTTATTGGTGTAGGTGTATAGAAAGCTATATGATATTACAATGCAATGGTAGAATGGATTAGGGTGTAGCTTATTGCTGCAATGCTAGGGATGGGAGCACTTTAGGGTTACTCGACCAGAGGGCTTACCTGTGAAGGATTTTGGTAGGGAGTAGCCCTACACTAGGTAATGGACATTGATGGAGGAGGTGCAACCAAGTCATACCATGAGGATGATTCAATGGTATAGGGATTTATGGGTGATATTGACATCTGCCCAAGTGGTATGGAGGCAATGGTTGGGTGCCCAATGATGAGGCCTAGAAATACCTCATTGTTACACTATGTTTGACATATAAAAACTATCATATTACCAAACATGACAAATTTAATTGCCAAATAGTTTATTAGAATATATTATTTGTTAAGTGTTTGCATGATTTTATGTTAGGAACACTATACCCTTGTTTTGACTATTTTTAGCATTTTGTGACTATTTTTGACATGATTTTGTTGGTGAAAATAACATAGAAAAATAAAGCAGACAAGCATGTTCAGATCTTTGGCTAACTCCAGCATGTTTGAAGTGTCATACCATTTCAAAACCAAAGTTTTCAAGTGATTTGGCATGAAAATCATCTCTATTGCAAAACAGGGCAATGACAAGTTTTGTGCAGCATACAAAAATCAGCCAGTTGTCACATTAAAGGAGCACCTTGAAGTTGTCAGACAAAGCAAGAAAAAATGGATGGAATGTGTTCAGAGAGACTAAAGAAGACTTATAACTTACTTGGATGCATTCCCACTTGGTCTGAATGGACAAAAACAGGGCATCACAAAACATGGACAGTTGTGCAGTATTTTTGCACTATTTCAAGTTTGATTAATTAGCAAATAAAAAATGTATTTCAAAAGCCAAATGTTGTGTGATATTGTTTATAACCTCAAAATAATATTTGAATGATTTTCCCACATTCCAAATTATTTGAAATGCAATTTGGCACCAATTTTCTATGACTATGCAACAAACTATCAACTGCAGAAAAATAACCATACAAAAACCAACAAGCTATCACTTTATTGATGACTTAGAATTTGTCAACTAAAGAGGAGGAAAATACTTGGAAATAGTTGAGGGAGGTTAGGGATGACTCCTGCTCCACCTGGCAGCATTTCCACATGGTACAAATGGGAGCAACAAGACAAAAAGGCTAAAAAGCAGGAACAACTAGAAAATGCATACAAAAACCAAAATTATGCAATTATAAAGGAAGTCATAGAATTTGTCAATATAAATGGGGGGCAGTAGTTGGAAATGATTTCTAAGGGATAGGAGAGATGTCCCATCCACTTAAAACCACCTTATTATCCATTTTTTTTGTAGCTGAGCATAAATTCTATTTCTACTACTGATATTTCGAAGATGCTTTGGAATAAGGGGGAAAAGTAGCTAATTTTAGTCAAACAGAGGTTTGAGCACCCAAAATGGTAGGGAAATGATATTTCAAGGTGGATACAGGTGTACAAGAATATTTATAACCTCCTCCAATGCACTCCCACCATTGGAGATGCATCCCAAGGGCCAATGAGTGTTGTTGCAACACAAACTGTCCAAAATAAGACTAAGTTTCAAAAATGATTGGCAAATCACTGAGAAATAGCATAAGCTAATTTGAGCATGATGCAATTGTAATAGTTTATTATAAATAACATATCTCCCTCATTGGTTGAGCTATTAGGGAGTAGTTGGTAGGAGAGTAGTTAGTAGCAGCAAATAGGACATAGTGTAGCATTTTTCCTGTAACAGTTCAACATGTTTTGATAGAAATAAAGTGCAGTATTTTATGTTTATTTTGTGAGTTTTAAGTGAGTGTTTTAAGTAGTTAGTTAGTGCTTCTTCACCTTCTTCTAGATCAGGAAGCTTGGGCCCACTTTCAGGCCTAGAAGGAGGACTGTTATGATAGGTTTTTTTGTAACTTTGCTATAGTAGAATTAACAAATTGCTTGTCAAATTTCCTTTTCTTGTTTTAAGTTAATGTGATGTTTTCATATGTTCAAATTGTGTTTGTATGCAAAATTTATGTGTGTGTCAACTGATAAAATAGTTTAGACCCTTTTTTTCCCTATTTTCATGTTTCAACAACTTTTATTAGTTTTTCAGTAGTTTTCATTTTGTTGTCAGTCACTGTAGCAGAAGCTTGACGACCTTCTATAGTAGGACACTGATAGGTGTTTTTAGCATAAGTATTATTTCCAAGCATTATTTCAATTTTGCAAGAGTAAACTAGGTTTCAATCTTGCAAGTGTAACTAGGTTCAATTCTGCAAGTGTAATTTAGGATTTCAATTTAGCAACATTTCAATTTAGCAATTTCAATTCTTGCAATTGTAGTTAGATTTCAATTCCTACAAATTAGAATTAGTTTTCAATTCTTGCAAGTTTCCATTCTGTAGATTAGGTTTAGTGTGACACCAAAAGGCTAAACCAACATCTATTTCACCAAATAAATGCTTGTAATCTGAATGCCTGAATTATAATCTGCCCTAACCTTCTATCGTAGATAGCCTTGGACACCACCCCAGATTTGATAAATCATAAGATTAAATGATGCTATTAACGACACACATCATTTTTGGCACCATTTCTAGGGAACACGATGTTGTTAGAGGGTAAAAGTAGTCAAATAATTATTATTGTGCTAAGTTGTGAACTTCAGAGTAAAATCTGAATGTAATAACTGGTATAAATAATAGTTTTTGATAGTTGCATTTCATACCATTTAGAAAACAAGCATAGCAAGAAACCATAGGAAGAAAAATTTCACAAGAGGTTGAAACTATGTCAAAGTTGTCTAGATTTTTTATTTCCAAAAATGTTGGAATTTTCAAAGAATCACAATCATCCACTTCAAGAACTACAAGATCCTTTGAGAAATCATTACAAGGAGGAAAAATCAGTAGTTCAACACCACTTTCTCTTGACAAATCCATACAATCAGGACAATTTGACAAGATTTATAATTATTTTTGGGAACCTATAATGGAAGGCTCACTAGAGAATCCAAGGAGAGCCAGTAATGTGCTCCACCCTAGTACAACTAGTGCACCTACCAAAACTTTTCAAAATCCCATTCAATTAGATCCTAGTCAAAATGCTCCCATGAAGGTCATTTCACCTTCAATGTTACCAACTTTCAAGGGAGTTACATCTGAAGACCCTGATATGTTTTTATTTGAGTTTAAGATTGTATGTCAAGCTCATGATTACACTAATGACAATCAAAAGCTCAAATTATTTCCTTCCACTCTTAAAGAGTCAGCTCTACGATGGTTTATCACCTTAGCACCTGATTCAATTAGAACCTGGGATGAGATGGAAAATATATTTTTGGAGAGATACCAAGAATATTGTCAAGTCAAGAATCAAAATGATGAATTGCTTACAATGAAACAAGAGGAAAATGAAATTTTAGAAGACTATCTAGACAAATTTTCTTTTGTTCATAAGAGATGTGGAAGTGTTGAACCTGAAATTTGCAAAGTCATATTCTTAAGGGGACTGCAAGATAAATCTAGAGATGTATTGGATATTTTGGGAAGAGGAGATGCACATACACTTGAATTTCAGGAAATCATTAAACTCTGTAAAAATTATTCTCATTCAAGGCATAGAAAACACAAAACTAGTAATAACACAAATGATTTGAAAGAATGCATGAAAGAGTTTGCTAATATAAAAGTTGATATTTTTATACATCTTGATAAAATATTAGATGAAAAGAATGAATCTATTGAATCTTTAGCCATCTATTGTTCAAGATGTGAGAAGCAACACTCTCTTCATGACTATCCTTTGAACAAAACATTTATACCTGCTACATGTAGCATTTGTCAAAAAGAACACCCCACAAATCAGTGTAGTTTGCTACCAGAACTCAAAAGTGCCTTTGAAAAATAGTCTCAACCTATGAAAGAACACAATTTTGTAGGACAAAGACAAAGGGATAATTTTCTTAAATTTCCATATCAGGATGCTTCTCAATTTCCTGCACATTGGAGGAATAATCCTTGGTATATGCCATGGTCTGCTTCAAGGCCACTTCAACAACATTGGATTCAACCACCATGGGCATATTCCCAAGAGTGGTCTCAACATGGTTGGATGAAACAACAATGGAATCAACAACATCCACCATGGTTGCAGCCAAAACTGTAGGGATATCAATGGGTACAACAACAAAAACTGTACAAAGGGCAACAACATTATCAAAAACATAAATCAAATTTGTTGCCTACTCATACCCATAATTTCTCTCATGGACAACAACAACAAAAAGCAAAACAACCTCTATTTTCAGCTCAACCTGTGGCCAATCCCAACATTGTTAAACAGGTAACCCCTGTCTCTATGGCTGAATCAAAAAATACAACCATAATAAATGCTAGTAACTGTGATAACACTCAGTTGTGTTCAGGAAAACCACTTCTTGAACCTATTCCACCTATCAGTGTAGAAATGGGAGTGAAAGAGAATGAACATGAAAATAAATCTACACTGAAACATCAAAAAGAAAAAGAAAAGCTCTCTCAAAATGATTTAATGGAGAAAGTATCATATCTTGAACAATTTGAAATATCAAAACTGACATCTTCACAATCAGATTGGATAAAGGAATTAAAACATTTAACTATTACAATCCCTTTACTTCAAGCTATTAAAGATGTACCAATCATTAATAAGATTGTTCAAGAAATGTGTTTTAAGAAACCAAGAAAAAAGAAGAAGGTATATCCTAAAACCATACAAATAGGTGGAAAATCAGTAGACTTGCTTGTAGGAAAACTTACTCCACCTAAGTATGATTGTCTAGGAAGCCCACGATTTCTTGAATCACATAAGGAAAATGAAAAGAATACTTCAATTTTGGCCTCCATTGTTGTAAAGGATAATGTAGAAGAGTTGGATTCATCCAAAAAGTTTGTTTTTGCTGAAAATGTTCAAAATTCAGATTTTAAAGATGAACCAACTACTGTTCAACAATTACTATGGAATGATGAAAAACAAAATTCTAAAAATTTGTCACCCATTCCAATACAAAATAGTTTTCTTCATTTACCACATGGATGGCATCATTTTTTCTCATCTTTTCATTTCCATTTATCAAAGTTAATTCCTTCAAGAATTGTTTTTGATAAACATACACATATTTTCCATTCTTTTCTACCACACCATTGCTCTCTTAATTCATTAATGCATCATTTTCCAAGAATCAGTTCAATACATCCTAGTATGACACAAATTGGAATGCAGCCAAAATAGCCTTTGAACATCAATAGTTGGTTGACTAATCACCAGGAAGCAAAATTGTTTGATACATTGATACTACAACCTAATGCTTTACTAACACTTTATGCATCTTTAGAAGTTGGCATTGAGTTGTTGCAGGAACAAAACAAGAAAATTTTGTAGTTGAACGCATTGGATGAACTTTGGTTGGAAGGACTTCACCAAACAAAGTTCATTCAACAAAAATGGAAAATGTGGCATGATGATCACATTAAGAGCAGTAAGGATGAACCAAAGGAGTTTGAGAATGAAGTTGTTCAACTTTCTTCAGTTGATGATTCAAGAAGGACATTAGTGATGAATGGACATCATTTACAGTTGTACCATAAGTCACTAACAAAGGTGGAATTTGCTCGATATTTCACATAGTTGCATATGATAGAAGAGGCTTCCTCTTCTGACAAAGATTCCAAATGATCATATTTTTGAATCTTGAAAAAAAAAGAAAAAAAAGAGAAAAAAAAAGAAAGAAAAAAATAGAGACAAAAGAAAAGAGAGAGAAAGAAAGAGAAAAAATTGCAGCAAAAGGCATGTCCCACAAAATGGGGATACATGAGGACAAGCATCAATTTCAGCATGGAGGAGGAACAATGAAGTCAATACTTCATTTCCAGCAATAAGGAGTTAATGATGACATAAGAAGGCTCTTATTACTCATATGGAAAGAAAGGGTGCATCATTGTTGCAGCTTTCAGCAGAAAAAATGATGTTTTTATACAAAAATTGATATGCTTTTTGCAGAATAAGGATTGTTCTTATCCAAATAAGAGTGAGAGACATTCTCTCTCATTGTAGCCTCATGAGAGACATTCTCCCTCATTGAAGCACTTGAAAAAAAAGATAGAAGTTGGTTGAAAACTAGAAATGGTAGCCTCTTCTGATGAAAAAATGAAAAAAAAAGATGAAAAAAAAAGAAAAGAAAGATGAAAAAAGAAAAGGGAAAATGATGAAAAAATGAATAATTCAGTAGTGAAAACCTTCTCGGAGGCGTTGTTGAATTGGCTTGCATGAAAACCGGTTTTTCGATGTGCATTGCCTTGATTTGATCCACCCACCATTGTTCCACCATTGTACAAATCTCACACTGCACATGTGTTATGTTTATGTTTTCAGATAGCTTGCTAACAATCATCAGAAGCAACTTGTAAGGTGCATGATAAATTTTTAGGACAGTAAGGTATGTGTTTCTTGCATTTAGTCATAGTAAGCATTTAGCATTTAGTGTATGATAATCGGTATTTGGCATAAACTATTCATACAATATTGGCAAGTTAAAAATGGAACATGTTGTTCAAAATGTCAAGAAACACCTCCTTCTACCCTTAGTTGCATGGGAACTTCAAAACTATGCAAAAATATGATTTTGGGACAGACATGGCAACAATTCTATTTGAATTAGTAGGGTAGGTTTTAGAAGGAGAACTACAAGTTGATACCCCATAAATGCTTCATAAATATGAAGAGGATAATCTGGAAAATGCACCTGAAGATTCTATTTTACTATTACTGCAATAAAATAACAACATACAAAATGAAGAATAACATCTAAACAAAAGGATAGAGAAGGGATTTTTGATGTTATGGAAGGCTTACACACCCTAGATATGGGCCCACAATAGAATCTACAACTAAATTTTGCATAGGAGGTCATTTCTACATTTTTAGATGCATCTTCGGAATGAGCAGAGACATCTTCGAAATAACAGTCTCATTTCGAAGATCTTCGAAATGAGACAGAAATTGTGCCAAAAATTCCTAAAAATGCTATAGAATAGCAAAACAAGTAGGGCACATCAGATATTGAGTTCCCTAAAGCTCTACCACAAGTAAGTACATCCCTCAAGCATTTCAAAATCAAAATTTTATCAATTTTGTTTCAAAGGTGCAAACAACAAAAATAGGTATCCAGGCTGAAATGTTGTCAGGATAGAAAATTCCACTAGTAGTAGTGCATCTACTAGATATGGTTCCATTAGAAAAACACAATAAGGCTATTGCAAGATGAATCACATGATACCAAGCCTTTAAGAGGTACCTTGTAACACTAAAACTTGTAGAAGGGCAAAAAAGAGTCAAAACTGTAGGAATTGCAAAAATTGCAATATTGAAGGATGAAAGTGTAGAAGTCAAAGAATTGCAAGTTGAAAATAAAAAAAATTAAAAAAATGCAAGAAAAAAACAAAGAGCAGAATAAAAAAAAGGGAAGAAAAGAAAAATTGCAGGAACTAAAGAAATTGAAAAATTGTAAGGTTGCAAAATGCTTGGTGTAGTGTAGCAAGGAGAAATTTCTTGGGTGGCAGGTGGCAAAGGATGTTGTTCAAAAAGATAAAACTTGCATATTACTATGGCCTACTAGGATGCATGAGGGCATGCATCAGTTCAAGCTAGGGGGATGATGAGGCCTAGAAATACCTCATTGTTACACTATGTTTGACATATAAAAACTGCCATATTACCAAACATGACAAATTTAATTGCCAAATAGTTGATTAGAATATATTATTTGTTAAGTGTTTGCATGATTTTATGTTAGGAACACTATACCCCTATTTTGACTATTTTCAGCATTTTATGACTATTTTTGACATGATTTTGTTGATGAAAATAACATAGAAAAATAAAGCAGACAAGCATGTTCAGATCTATGGCTAACTCCAGCATGTTTGAAGTGTCATCCCATTTCAAAACCAAAATTTTCAAGTGATTTGGCATGAAAATCATCTCTGCTGCAAAACAAGGCAGTGGCAAGTTTTGTGCAGCATACAAAAATCAACCAGTTGTCACATTAAAGGAGCATCTTGAAGTTGTCAAACAAATCAAGAAAAAATACATGGAATGTGTTCAAAGAGACCAAAGAAGACTTCTAACTTACTTGGATGCATTCCCACTTGGTCTGAATGGACAACAATAGGGCATCACAAAATAGGGACAAGTTGTGCAGTATTTTCTGCACTATTTCAAGTTTGATTAATTAGCAAATAAAATATGTATTTCAAAATTCAAATGTTGTGTGTTGTTGTTTATAACCTCAAAATAATATTTGAATGCTTTTCCCACCTTCCAAATGATTTGAAATGCAATTTGGCACCAAGTTTCTATGACTATGCAACAAACTATCAACTGCAGAAAAACAACCATACAAAAACCAACAAGTTGTCACTTTATTGATGACTTGGAATTTATCAACTAAAGAGGAGGAAAATGCTTGGAAATAGTTGAGGGAGGTTAGGGATGACTCCTGATCCACTTGGAAGCATTTCCACATGGTAAAAATGGGAGCAACAAGACAAAAATGTTGAAAAGCAGGAACAACTGGAAAATGCATACAAAAACCAGAATTGTGCAATTATAAAGGAAGTCATAGAATTTGTCAATATAAATGGGGGGCAGTAGTTGGAAATGATTTCTAAGGGATAGGAGAGATGTCCCATCCACTTAAAACCACCTTATTATCCATTTTTGTTGCAGCTGAGCATAAAGTCTATTTTTGCTACTGATATTCCGAAGATGCTTTAGAATAAGGGGGAAAAGTAGCCAGTTTTAGTCAAACGAAGGTTTGAGCACCCAAAATGGTAGGGAAATGATATTTCAAGGTGGATACAGGTGTACAAGAATATTTATAACCTCCTCCAATGCACTCCCACCACTGGAGATGCATCCCAAGGGCCAATGAGTGTTGTTGCAGCACAAACTGTCCAAAATAAGACTAAGTCAGTTTCAGAACTGATTGGCAAATCACTGAGAAACAACATAAGCTAATTTGATCATGATGCAATTGTAATAGTTTATTATAAATAAAACAACTCTCTCATTGGTTGAGCTATTAGGGAGTAGCTGGTAGGAGAGTAGTTAGTAGCAACAAATAGGACATAGTGCAACATTTTTCCTATAACAGTTCAACATATTTTGACATAAATAAAGTGCAATATTTTGTGAGTTTTAAGTGAGTGTTTTAAGTAGTTAGTTAGTGCTTCTTCACCTTCTTCTAGATCAGGAAGCTTGGGCCCACTTTCAGGCCTAGAAGGAGGACTTTTATGACAGGTTTTTTTGTAACTTTGCTGCAACAGAATTAACAGATTGCTTGTCAAATTTCCTTTTCTTGTTTTAAGTTAATGTGATGTTTTCATATGTTCAAATTGTGTTTGTATGCAAAATTTGTGTGTGTGTCAGCTGAAAAAATAGTTTAGACCCTTGTTTCCCCTATTTTCCATGTTTTCCCTATTTTCATGTTTCAACAACTTTTATTAGTTTTTCAGCAATTTTCATTTTGTTGTCAGTCACTGTAGCAGAATCTTGATGACCTTCTGTAGCAGGACACTGACAGTGTTTTTAGCATAAGTATTATTTCCAAGTATTATTTCAATCCTGCAAGTGTAACTAGGTTCAATTTTGCAAGTGTAATTTAGGATTTCAATTCAGCAACATTTCAATTTAGCAATTTCAATTCTTGCAATTGTAGTTAGATTTCAATTCCTGCAAATTAGAATTAGTTTTCAGTTCTTGCAAGTTTCCATTCTATATATTAGGTTTAGTGTGACACCAAAAGGCTAAACCAACATTTGTTTCACCCAATAAATGCTTGTAATCTAAATGCCTGAATTGTACTCTACCCTAACCTTCTATCATAGACAACCTTGGACACCACCCTAGATTGATAAATCATAAATATTAAATGATGCTATTAATGACACACATCACCTAGTAGAATGAGGATGAGGAGCATCTACAACGAGTGCAATAGGGTAAATGGGCGATTGAGAGGCATCAGAGTGAGGTGAAGTACTTCTAGTTCTCACGAGTGCTTCGCTAGTTTAGGCTAAGGCAGGATGTCCCCGATGAGCCAATGCGATATAGTAGGCATCAGAAGGATATGCATCTACCATGCATGGAGCTATCGAGGGTGGTCTTGGAGGATAATGATGAGGTGGACATCCTGGACATGGAGGATGTAAGGATGATCATGGAATACGATTAATGGTTTGCGATGCAACCACCATGGGTACCATATCAAGGAGTGGTTGATGTAGGTGGCAGTCGAGAGGCTACCCAAGGGACTCAGGATGAGGGTTCCCTAGAGACATAGGGCAAGGGGACCTAGGATTACTGTAATAGGTAGTAGTACCTTTGATATAATAGTCGGATGCGAAAGGTGAAGGGTGCAAATCAAAAGGCACCTGAGGATGGTGGAGTTGGTGGATATGGATAGGAGATGGGGGAGGTTCCATATGTACCCCTAGGTCAGAGTGATTAGGAGTAGGTATATTTGGAGCAGCATGTGGTGGAGTGGTATGCAAGGATTGTGACTCTCTAGGAAAATCTAGTAGAGCAGGAGTGACAACACAAGGTTGACATACGATGCCTTCACTCTCAACATAGATACATTGAGGTATTGGAGGATACATTGATGGAATATCATATTCCACTTCTAGATCCTCCAACCTCTTCTGCATCCAAGGGTTCTAGGCATAGTCAGTCTAGGTATAGGGCTCCTACTAGGTCTGAGGCTCCTACTAGGCCACATGGGTCTTCTTGGAGGATGTAGCTAGTGCTTAGATGGACTTTTTGTATATGAACCTTGGTGCTCCATTGTATGTAGCCTTTTGGCATTCATTGATATATATACATGGATTTTATCTTTTGTGTTATATATTTGTGTGAATGCTTTTTGTGGAATGTATGTCTATGTTTATGACTAATGCATATGAGATGTTATGGAAATTCAAGATAACATGTATGGATGATTAGTGCTAGATGGGATGTGCTAATGATCATTTATGGTTTAGATCTTTTTTTGGCTATTTTCTAGCATTGTTATTTAATTAGGGGCACCAAATTTGATGGCATATGGGATGAATGACTCATGACATGACATGGATGTTGACATGGAAGAAGATATGGATGTTGATATGGAAGAAGATATGGATGTTGATATGGAAGATAACCTGCTTTTCAGAGACTCAAACATCCTAGTGACATCAAACAAACCCATTAAAACTACCTAATACTTATAGGACCAAATGTGTGTGCAGTGAATTAATTTACCAAATCAAGAGCAAGGTAATAACTCAAGACAATCAAGAACCAGTGTGTGTGCAAGTGAGTTCATTAACTCATCTTGAGTAAATTGGGTAAACCGGTTATAGTTGAAACTAATATACTAGCTTGTACTTATGAGTGGTCAAAGGTATCTTTTAAAAGATATATATCATCATGAATTAGCGTACTCCCACTCATCCCCCATAATTCCCTTCCTCATCCCGAGGATATACGGTAAAAATTAGTAATTTATTTTGTCATCATTGATATGCAAAATGATGATGCAAAGGAAAAGAATCAACCTTGGACTGCCTACTAGTGACTATGAAAAAATCTTCACATAATTTCCTGATGGATCCAATCATCCTAGCTAGTTCCTATATCTTAGGTGTTAAGGATATTTTGAATGATGAAATTCATTTTTTTTTAATGTTTTAAACCCCATGAACTAGGCCATCAATTATAGCAGTTGTGCAAATTGTTCTTGGCAATATTTCACTCTAAAGATGAGTAAATACCAAATGTGATTGTGATTTCAATTATGAGCTAAGTTATTATGATCATGGTCAAGTGTACTTATGGTAAGCTATTCATCTTACTGAATTACATGGATGCAAATTGCTGCAATCACCAAGTGTAAGAATAAACCACTAGATAAAAGATTCACTTGCATGTTATTTGAACTTGGCAAACATGTAAATGATGATGTGAAATGAAATAGAAATTATGTTTGAAAGATGAAAAATGTTTATGGTCATCATTGTGTGAATATTTGGACCGTTTTAGGTGCTTTTGGAATTTGCTTGATGTATTTTGGTCAATGTGGTCACAAATCAGATTTATACATCAAAATCAGTTAGAATCTTCACAAAACCTGATAAAATGATGGAATGCACTGATGAGTGGAATTTGAAGTGATTTGGTTGGGGGTAGCTACAATTTTGTTTTGATTTGGATTTTATCAATGCTGATGTGAAATGCCCATAGGTGCTTACAGTCCGTAGAAACGTCTGCAGGCACTTCAGTTAGCTAGGAAATTCCCATGAGTGCTCCAAAGCACCTGAAACAGCTAAAAATAGCTTTTTGGGTGAGTTTCAAGCTCATTTGTGCATTTGAGGAGTTTGAGAAGTTGCATCTAAGGAGTGAAGGGTGAGTGAGGAGGAAAGCGAGGTGAGCCATTTGGAGCATGGAAGCTATGGTAGCGAAGGAAGCTGGTGTGGGGGCCTGGGCTATGGATGGAATGCAAGTAGCTAAGGTAACCTATTATTGATTATGTAATTTTGTTTTGAATTATTAACAAATGTTTTGTGTTGTGCTGCAGCTTAGATTTTTGGAGGCTCGACATCAATTTTCATCGTATATCCTTGGGATGAGGAAGGATATTACGAGGGATGAGTGGGAGCTTCTTAGGGAGTTGGGACTAGTAGAGGTAGCCATTTTAGATGTGGTTAGGGCAAATTAGGGGTACCTCTATGCCTTGGTAGAGAGGTGGGATGCAGATAGGGTGATGTTCCAACTCCCTATGGGTGAGGTGGCTATGACCTTGGAGGATGTGTATCGCATCCTCAAGGTGCTAGTGCATGTTGAGGTGGGCATCAACCAAAATATGGAGATGATGAGGATGTTTGGGGATGCCTGGGAGGGGGTGAAGGTGGAGAGTAGAGTCATCTCCTATTTGTCCATGTACATGGACAAGGAGTTAGATCCTCTCTAGGCTTTGGTGATGTTCATGTTGGCCAACATTGTGGCCCTGAATAATACTGGGTGCAGGTTCCCTTGGAATATGATAGGGGTGGTGAGTGATATGCTCACCATGAGGCAGGTGTATGCATGGGCTCTTACCTTATTGGTGTAGGTGTACTAGGAGCTATATGATGTTACGAGGTAGGGGCAAAAGGGATTGGGGTGCAACTTATTGTTGTAATACTAGGGATGGGAGAACTTCAGGGTTGCTCGACCGAAGGGTTTACCTATGGAGGATTTTTGTAGGGAGTAAACCTATGCTAGGTGATGGGCATTGGTGGAGGAGGTGCATCCAAGTCATCATATGAGGATGAGTTAATGGTAAAGGGATTTATGGGCAGGATTGACATCTGCCCAAGTAGTATGGACTCCATGGTTGGGTTCCCAATGGACTGGGTATGGGGAGCATCTATGGTAGGTGTGATAAGGTAGATGTGTGATTGGGAGGCATCCGAGTGAGGTGGAGTACTTCCATTTATTATGAGTGCTTCACCAGTTTGGGCTGAGGTAGGATGTCCCTGATCATCCAATGCGATATAGAAGGCATCAAGAGGAGACACATCTACCATGCACAGATCCATGGAGGATGAGGAGGAGGTGGACATCCCGTATGTTGAGGATGTGGGGATGACTGTGGAGTATGATGCATAGTTTATGATACAGCCACCATGGGTACCTTATCTAGAAGCGATTGATGCATGTGGAGATTGAGATGCTAGGGATGAGGCTACCCAAGGAAATTAGGATGAGGGTTCCCTAGAGACACAGGGCAAGGGGACCTAGGATGCCTACAAGAGGTCGTGTCACCTTTGATCTGATAATCGAATGCGAGAGGCAAAGGGTGCAGCTCAACAGGCACCTAAGGCTAGTGGAGTTGGTAGAGATGGAGAGGAGATGGGGGAGGTTACAGATGTACCCCTAGGACAAAGTGAGGAGGAGTGGGTACATTTGGAGTAGTAGGTTGTGGAGTAGGATGCAAGGATTGTAGCTCTCTAGACATAGCTAGTATAGTGGGAGCAGCGACACAAGGTTGACATACGACACCTTCACTCTTGGCATAGATACATTGAGGCATTGGAGGATAGGTTGATGGAACATCATTTTCCACTTTCATATCCTTGAACCTCTTTTGCATATAAGGGTGCTAGGCATAGTAAGTATAGGTCTAGGTCTCCTACTAGGTCTGAGGCTCCTGCTAGGTCAAGAAATCCTCCTAGGTCATAGGGGTCTTCTTGGAGTATGTAGTTAGTGCTTAGATGCACTTTTTGTATATGATCCTTGGTGCTCCATTGTATGTAGCTGTTGTGGAGTTTTTTCACTTACCCTTGGAATATTTGTCACGTCACGAGAAACTCTTATAAACACAACCAGCACTATGGATTCTGGCGGATCCACCTCATTAACCTAGGACAAGATTACTTTTGATAGCTCAAGACAGACTAGGTTGGGTAAGGAAACCCCAGATGGTGGGTTCGTCTAATGTATAATGCACATGCCCACTATGCCAGACAAAAATGTTGTTACTTTGTTATTTTGATATCTTTAGTGACCGAACCTATCAATATTGGAATTCATAAAAACCAGACCGGTGCCTTATCCATTACAGAGTCGTAGCAAATTTATAAGTGGCTTTAGACAGATTAAAATAAGATGAACCAGTTCATTTTATCCCATTCAAATAATGTAAAGTAAACAAAATGATTAAACTAGCGAAATAGAAAGCGTCATTCACAGGTTTTGATTGCAAGAACACATGAATGAGCATCACACAAACCATAAACACAAAATATGAACCAGGAATGAGTTGGACTTTGTATTAATATAAAGATATTACATAAAATAGGCCTAATAGAGTGCTAAGGTCCTGTATGCCAATGGTTTACAATAAAACCCCCATTCGAATAACGTAACAAAGGGGCTACTCCTCTCCGTCCTGATTGCAGTGATGTAAGAGTCTCCAACTCTACGTATTCAACAGGAAATGATCTCAATGAACAATGCTCCCTGGTAATCCCTGGACATGGCAGAAAGAAGGGTGGTAAGAAACAGACATAGGAAACACAAAGGAAAATACGACTCAAACAGACAAGGCTATACCTGGCTTTTCTCTCTTAGAGGTTTGATAAAAAAATATGCTGCTGTAGTGGTCTCCTTTATATAGCATGTGATCAAGGCTACAACTGCTTACTCCAGCTGGATCGATCTCATTCCTTTCAAAATTAGGATGTAATAAAAAATGGGCACATCGCCCATGCCTTCTACCTATGCAGGTGGTGGTTGCGTATCTCCCCCTGTACTGCGTTGGGCTGGCGGTTGTGGCTCCTCTGGTGCATGTGTCGGGGTGATGGTGGGCCCCACTCCTACCCGATGGTTTTGGATGGCTTGGTCAATAAACTCCCAAGCCTCATCGTGAAAAGTCAGAGAGAAGAGGAGCAGGTTCAAATCTTGGGTGGCCTCCACTACCCGATCCTTAGCCCATAGTATATTGTTGCTGGCAAACTCACATAGGCGATCCACCATTTCTACCAAATTCGTAAGGCGTTTAGACGACTTATCACCAGATTCTAAGTCAAAATTTTGAATCTTCTAAAAAACGAAATCTTTTATGACTGGCACTCACCCAAAATCCTCGATGGAGAAGCTACAATTGGCCAGCTCATCATTGATCTCATATTCTGATTGTGCCACTTCCTGGCCCCACTGGCACCAATTTTGCTCATTCTACAAGAATAGGGAGACCTTGATATATTCTTCCACAAAGAAGCATAGGGACTCATCTGCCAGAATAGTCGATAGCCCAAAAATGGGTACGTAGTCCTCCTAAAACCTTTTATAAATTGGCATGATTGCATCTATCCTTTGCCTTCCACACTGTAAGTTATCCTGGATGAGGCCCACTGCTCATCTTACAATGTAGATATCCATTAGGATGGACTCTAGATCCCCCATTTTAACCTGGACTTTCTCCTTCATTTCTTGTTTGAACTCTTCTGTCGACCCGAGTGGGATGCTAGCCTGTGTAGTGCCAGGAGCAGGCATCTTTAGTCTGTCGACTTCGGCCTGAAGTTGCTTGATTTTGAATTGTAGAGGCTCAACTTCGGCAGCCTTGGCTTTCCATCCTTCCATTTCCTTTTCTACTGCTTCGGCCACCTATGCTTGGGTGGCTACCTATGATTTCATCATTTGGATGGGTGCAACAGATGCTCGGATGATGCCTTTGTTGGTATCTATGGTGGCCTCCCTCATGCTAGGTGGCAAGGGGATCTCAAAAGTGGTGATAGGTGTATTGGTGGTTTCTTGTCCAACTGCTCCCCTGTGCCTAACTATCCCCTTACTTGGAGATATTTGTTCTTCTATATCCTAGATTTGATCTTCTTCATCAGCTATGAATTGGCAAGTGTTAGTGACCCTAGCCATCATAAAATTTTCCACTCCTTGATCCGAGGATTCAGTCCTAGCATTTTTCTGGGTAGGAGACCACGTGGGGCTTTGCACTTCGTAGCCTCTCAAAATATTTGATAAGCCTCCCGCTTGCGCTATTTTCTTCATCACCCTAGGCTTAATTTGATGCTCCTCTTGGTTTATCACCAGGGTGGTGGAATACAATGAGGGTTGACTTTCTATCAATTTTCCTTGCTCACGTGGACTTATTAAAGCTAACGCTGATGGGGCAGTAGTTTTCTTGGAGGAGCCAGTGGCCAACTCCTTCCCTTTTGAAGTGGCAATGGGGGAACTGGAAGAGGAGGGGAGCTTGGCCTGTTCATCGATGATCTTCATCATGACCTCAAAAAGGTTAGAATCTTGCTGAGCTATCTGAAGGGTGGGATCCTCAAACTCTTCAAGAGGAGCTACCAGAACTAGTGGGGCCATCTTGTCCACCAGCAACCCCCGATGCAACTTGAGTTGGGCACTGTAGTCACCAACAGTCTCCAGTCTACTGTAAGGATGCTGATCCTTGGGCATCCTCCATACTAAATCTAGCATCCGATTATTTTTGAAAGCCTCCTGCATCGCATCCTCAAAATCATCACTATTGTGGGTGACTTCCAGGAGGGCCAATTTACCGGTAACCTCTCTCCTATGGTGGCCATCTGGGTCGTAAGCTCTCCAAGCGACTTCGGGGAAGCAGTAAGTATCCATATTCCAGATGGCCCACAATGGAGCAAAGTGACCAAGATAGGTGTAATGCCCCATTGCACAAGGAATGGGCAACCACTTCACTAGTCCCTTCTTCCTCAAGTGTCTAATCTTCACCTCCTCGGCCATTTGTCGAGTAATCTCCAAGATGGTGATGGAAGTCGGACAGTGAAAAGGTAGTGCCTTTGGGGGTAATTTTGACCCATAAATTCTTATGTAGGAGAATTCCTCTACGTAAAAATAGTCTCCTACTTTCTCCTGGCATAGGAATTCTCTCACCCCCACCCTGATTCTATCAAGGAAATTCCCACACAGCCAGAAATGCACTACAGGGATAACCTTCTCGAAGAAGGTAGCATAGCTGGAACAACCCTCCTGGATGCATAACAACCTATCCTGTACAGTGGGTGCATTTACCCCTCCCATTTGGGCTATCAAGGTCTTATCCAGCTATGCAATGAATAGATGGATGAGGAAAGAGTAGTATGAGAAAGGAGGCATCTCCCTCTTATTGGCCATCATGGCCTCCTACAATAGTCATAATTCTTCATCCATTTTGTCGTTGATGACATCCTCCCACCGGTAAAGAGGGGTCTTGTCTATCTGATTACACTGGAGGATTAAAAACATCACCTCCTTAGTGATAGGCTCCAAGTCTTTCACTCCCAGGGCAAGATTGATCATGTCAATGTAATCTTGCGCCCAGGGACAGAGCATGAATTTCTCGATGGGGAAATTTGTTGGCCTTATCTTTCCCCTCTTTAACAGGTTTTGAGGGAATGTCGTGTTCATCATGTAATTGGCCTGAAGGGCCAATACCTTGAAGTCCACCACCCTGGAGGTGACCTCCAAGCCAAAAACCTACCGAATCCTATCAGCCAAAATCTGGGCCACTGCCTGGCCCTTGAAGTCATAGATGGTGCATGCCCTAGAATCATAAGAAACCATGAGCCACGCCAGCATATCGAAGGAGTGGTACACCTTTGGACAGGTCAGCCGATCGAGGTTCGTATTCCATTTATTGCAGATAGGAGCAGGTATGTTGCTATCATGATAGGCCCACATGTAGAGATCCCTTAGAAGCATCGGGTGGCACTGGTTGTCCTCCTCCATGGGATCGAATGAGTATATGGTGACTCCCTCCACCTCCTTTTGTTGTTCCTCGGTGATGTCCCTACTGGAGTCGAGCAGATTTTCAAATGCCTTGGGGTTCTGGGCTCTCCCTAGCCTCTTGTCAACCGGCCATGCATCGATAATTCTACTGATCCTCTTCTAGACTAGCAATGCCTCAGGGACCGAGGAGCTGGTAGATGCCATTGCGCTCAACTATCATGAATTTTTTGCCCACCTTGGCTACAATTTTTTTGTGCCCTCTCTGCTCGAGCTCGTCGATAGGCAGTTTATGAGTGTGGATGGTGCAAAAAGGTGGTCGCCACCTTCCTTTATAATGGGTGCATTAAATATGGTAGGTGGTGCCTATGCCTTTTTCCTCATCGTGAGCTATTGGTATTGGTTGGGTGTGCCATGTCGACCGTCACTTCCTTCGCTAGAATGAACAAATTGTGGCTATCTAAAAAAGGTGGGACACATGATGGTTTTCTACTGGTTGGGGTGGGATGCAGGTAGGTAGGTGCTCGCTTGAGGTGCATAAGGTTTAATTCACATGTGCACCCCACTTTGGGGAGTGGAGCACATGGCTTTCGAGGTGGTGCATAGGGTTATGTGCCTACGTGACCTTCGAGGGAGCGGAGTGTGCTCGCCTCTATGGGGCGCACACATTGTGCACCCAATTTTGACCTTGTGCACTCCACCATAGTGGAGCACACAACCCAGAAGGTGGGCACATGACTTTGCATGCCCGTCTAGGACACTAGCATGCTCCACTTGAGAGTGGAGCACAGTTGCTAGGTGGAGCACACAACCTTGTGTATTGGATGAGGTGGCATGCTCCACTTGAGAGTGGAGCACACTCAGCTAGGGGGGAGCGCACAACCTTGTGCACTCTAACTGAGGTGGCACGCTCCACTTGAGAGTGGAGCACAGTCAGTTGGATGGAGCACACAACCTTGTGCACTCTAGTTGAGGTGGCATGCTCCACTTGAGAGTGGAGCATGCTTGGCTAGAGCGGAGTGCACAACCTTGTGCGCTCCGACTGAGGTGGCGCACTCCACTTGAGAGTGGAGTGCAGTTGGCTGGGTGGAGCACACAACCTTGTGCACTCCAGTCTGAGGTGGCATGCTCCACTTGAGAGTGGAGCATGCTTGGATGGAGTGGAGTACATAGCCTTGTGCGCTCCAGCTGAGGTAGTGTGCTCCATGGTGGGGCATACACTAGACTTCGGGGTGCACAACCTTGTGCGCCCCAAGGGACCATCATGCGCTCTACCTCCCCATGGAGCGCATGGACTATTGATGGAGTGCACGACCTTGTGCACCCACCCAGGGGGATCCACGCTCCATTGGGGTAGAGCATGCGGGTTTGGCTCGGGGTGCACAACTAGTGCACCTGGGTGACCTGGAGTGCGCCCCACGAGAATAGGGTGCATAGTGCAAATGTGGACTTGGCCCCAAAAAGGTGGCTAACCCTTTTTGGGGTCAACACCGGCTCTGACTGGGACAAGGTGGCGGATGAAGGACGGTGGCTTGAGGACTCCAGACTCTCCGGGTAGACTGACGTAGGACTAACACACGCACACTTCTCTCCTCTTTTTTTTAATAGCTAGGACCAAAGGCCTTTAGATGTTGCCCATTCACTGGTATGGGCAGTTCCATTCCTTCCATGTCTTCCAACTTGTAAGTATGCTACCCCGCTACTTTTGCAATTTGATAGGGGCCCAACCATTTGGGCTCAAACTTCTCTTTCTCTCCTTGCTTGTCATTTTTTGGGTCCCAATATAATACCACATCACCCACGATGAAATTCTGGCCTCTTACTTTCTTATTGAATAGTTCCACTATCTTGCTCATTTGGCCGATCATTCGCGTAACAACCTCCCTCCTATCTTCCTCCAATTTCACCAATTGGTCCATTCTCCTTTGTAATTCATCGGGTTGTTCATGATCCTGTAGTAGCAAGGAAAGGGTAGCTTTCTCTAGTTGTGGTGGCAACAATGCCTTTTCCCCATACACCAGCTCGTATGGTGACATGTCGGTAGCTCTCTTAACTGACAACCTATCCACCCATAGAGCATATTTGAGTTCACCATCCCATCCTCTCTTGTTCTTTTCCAAGGACCTCTTAATTCTTTTTAGGATGTTATTATTTGAAGATTCGGCCAGTCCATTACCCTGTGGGTAGTAATTAGCAGAGTGAGCCAGCTCAATGTTGTACTGATTGCAGAAATCCACCATCTCGTAGGAAGTAAAGTACTTGGCGTTATCTATTACCAATTTTTTGGGGACTCCAAATCTGGTTAGTATCATTTCTTCCAAGAAGTTGATGATTGTTGTGGTTGTTGATCTTCTGAGGGGGCTGCCTCTACCCACTTGGTCAGGTAGTTAGTGGCAGTAATAATCCATTTGTGTCCCCTTGATGAATTGGGGTTGATCTCCCTGATTAAATCAATCCCCCACTAAGAAAATGGAGTTTCAATAATGACGGGTTGTAGGGGCATGGCAGGAAAGTTCTTTTTCCCAATGAAGACTTGACAATTGTAACAACTTCTGACTGCTTGGTAGACATATTTGAAAAGGGATGGCCAATAATATCCTACCCTCATGATCTGGTTAGATGTTGCTTTTGGAGCAAAATGACCACCATAGAAACCTGTATGAAATTCTCTGATAACTTTGGGGGCCTCCTCTTGAGTCACACACAGTAGCAGTACCCCACTTGGATGCCGCCAGTATAGCCTGCTTCCCTGGAGATGATACTTCTGAGACTATTGTTTGATGCTTCTTATTCTACTAGCAGTTTTTCCAAGAAAGAAGGATAGTTCTTTTAGATAGAGCAGGATATCCTTGTACCAATCTGAGTTCTCATGTTCTAACTGTGGTTCCTATTGCGCTCCTTGGGTTAAGGTAACATTGTCTATCCACTGTTCTTCTTTGCAGGCCATATATTTTGCCAATCCCTGACCTTTAATCATTTTTATGGCTCTGAACTCAACGTCATATTGCAACAATTTAACCATCCATCTTGTTGAACTACCTGTGGGTTCGGGCTGGGTAAGAATATCCTTGATGATGATATAGGGGACACAGGCGATTACTTTAGAAGCTCCAAAAATGCTCTTGAAATGTTCCAAGGCCTGTATGAGGGCATAGGCCTATTTCTCAATCGGTTTGTATCTTAGTTGTGTCCCCTTCATTCCTGAACTCATGAATGCTATGGGATGTTCATTTGCCTCTTCATCCTTCTGAGATAATACTGCTGCTATGGTGTGATCTGAGGCAAAAGAGTACAAATTGAAATCCTTGGAATGATTTGGACTGGTCAAGATAGGGGCAGCAGTAATAGCATCCTTAATCTATTGGAAGGCTTTAAGGTTACCCTCCTCCCATTTGATTTTAACATCCTTCTTGATCATGTCATTAATGGGTTTAGCAATCTCAAAAAAATTAGGCATGAATCTCCTGACAAAATTAATTTTTCCGAAGAAGGATCTGATTCCCTTGAGACTTTTGGGGGTGGTATTTGTGCAATTGCCCTGGTTCTCTCAGGATCGATGTTGACTCCTTATTTTGAAACTACATGCCCCAATAACTTATCGTGGGAGGCCCCAAATAAGCAATTCTTTGGATTCAATGAGATTCCATATTCCTTGCATCTTTGAAACACTTGGGATAGGTGAGAAAAGTGGTCCGCAGGGTTCTTGGAAAATACAGTAATGTCATCTAAGTAAACCACCACTATTTTAAACATTAGCCCTTTGAAGGCGAAATCCATGGCCCTCTAGAAAGTAGCCCCGACATTCATCAACCCGAATGGCATCCTTTGGTATTCGAAGGTACCCCAAGGTGTGGTGAAGGCAGTTTTAAAATGATCCTCAGGATTTACTAGGATCTGGTTATATCCTGAGAAACCATCTAGCAGAGATATCCGTGAAGATCCCACTACTGCTTGCAATAGTTGTTCCATATTGGGGAGAGGGTAATTATCCTTGAGGGAACTTTTGTTCAAATTTCAGAAATCTACACACAACCTTATCTCTCCGTTCTTCTTCCAGACTAGGACCAAGTTTGCTATCCAGGAGGAGAACCTCACTTTTTTGATGATCTTGGCATCCAACAACTTTTGCACTTCTTTTTGCATCATAGGGTGAAGTGTGGGGTTGAACTTCCTCTGCTTCTGTCTGAAGGGTTTGGACTCTTCTTTTAGGGGAATAATGTGTGTCATAATTTCAGTGTTGAATGTCCTTAGATCGTCATACCCCCAAGCAAAACTATCCCTATTTTTCCTTAGATATTCCCTGTACTGCTTCTTTTCTTTTGTTGGTAGTGATGTATCAATTCTTACCCTCTTAGGGTCACTAACCATCCCAATATTAATTTCCTCCCCTTCTGACTCACTAGGTGCTGCTCTATGGGCTTTGTCAAAATCATCGAACAAGGATTCTAGAGCCACTAACCCCCTAGGTATCTTATTAGTTTTTAACTGAATAACCTCGGTGGGAGTGCCTATAATATGTTGTAGCCTTTCCTCATCTTGTTCATCACATATTACCCCTACAAACTGATTCTGTACTATCATGAAATCTCTTATGTCTGCATCATCCTAAAAAACCTGTAGGTACACTACATTGTCCGGGACAGAGGGGTGATAAACTAAAATGGTGGGGAATCTATCCATAAATTCAGTGTCGATTTTAGGATCATCTGCTCCAGAGGTGTTCACTACCAGTAGATTAGCCACGTGATTTTTTTCCCTAGGAATATGTGAGATATTGAATGCCAGGAATTTGCTGATTTCATCTAGAACAACCTGTTTATACTATTTCAATCTGGGATGTTTAGTTTGATATTTCCCCTTTATCTACTGGATAATTAATTTTGCATCTCCATGCACTGTCAAAAAGTTGATTCTAAGTTCTTTTGCCTTCCTTAACCCGAGAAGCAGGGCCTCATATTCTGCTACATTATTGGTGCAAGGGAACTCTAGTCTGTAAGGTATCCCCAGGTAGTTACCTTTAATTTTAGTTATATTGATTCCAACTCCAACACTGGTTTATGACTTTGCCCCATCAAATGTTAAAGTCCATATCTCGGTGGTGAGAACCCTGTCCGATTTGGCATCCACCACCGCCTTGAGTATAGGATCATTGTGGCTGCTCCACAACACACCCCAAAATTGGGGACCCACCTTTTTTTACATGCTTTCCAAGAAAACTGCAGTGGCCCAGATGCTAAAGATCAAAGAAAAACAAAAAAATGAAAAACGTCGCGATATCGCGACATGTTGCTCTGTCGCGGCCAAAAATGAAAAAAACGTCGTGATATCATGACATGTTGCTCCATCGCGGCCCAAAATGAAAAGGTGTCACGATATCGCGACATGTTGCTCCATCGCGGGAAAAAAATGAAAAAGTGTCGCGATATCGCTACATGTTGCTCCATCGCGGCCAAAAGCAAAGGAAAAGCCAAAAATGAAAAAGTGTCGCGATATCGCGACATGTTGCTCCAAAAAAGAAAAAGTGTCGCGATATCGCGACATGTTGCTCCATCGCGGCTAAAAATAAAAAGTGTCGCGATATCGCGACATGTTGCTCCATCGCGGCTAAAAATAAAAAGTGTCGCGATATCGCGACATGTTGCTCCATCGCGTGGCTAAAGTGAAAAAGTGTCTCGATATCGCTACATGTTGCTCCATCACGGCCAAAGAGGAAAGAAAGAATCAGGAAAAAGTTCGTCGATATCGCGACATGTTGCATTTTGATAGAAAAGTGTCACGATATCGTGACATGTTGCATTTTCATGACCGTACAAGAAAAAGTGTCGCGATATCGTGACATGTTGCATTCTGACCATACAGAAAAGTGTCGCGATATCGCGACATGTTGCATTTTCATGATTCAAAATGGGCAGACAAGTAGAGAAAGAAAAAGTGTCGCGATATCGCGACATGTTACATTTTCACGGCTAAAAGCAACAAAATACGGAAGAGGCCAAAAGTGTCACGATATCGCGACATGTTCCATTTTCATGATTCAAAGCAACAAAGGAGAGCAAGGAGGCAAAAGTGTCACGATATCGCGACATGTTCCATTTTTTCCAAGGTAACGGACCTGCATAGTGACGCGGACATAATGACAAAATCCAGTAAATAAGACCAAGCATTACATAAGAAATCCTTAATGATTGGAAATCATTTAAGATGGTCATTACACAGGGAAGGAAATGAACGCAAGCCTATGTGGAGAAAACGCAGCGAAGGACCACAAAATGGAAACCAAAGCACACGCATGCAGGGAAGGTGAAACGAACAGTGCACGGAAGGTGAAATGAACAACCATCGAAAAAGAAATGAACCATCATGGAAGGAGAAACAATTCTTTTGGAAAGTTTAAATACGCCATTCAAAGAGGCGAAAGGGGGAACTATTCAGAGAAGATTGCAGTAATGAAGGCAAGGCCTTAGCACTGGGTTTCTCTGGATATTTTCTTCCACATTGGACTGGTTTTTCTTCTTCATGGACTAGGGTCAGAAACCACTACGAGCAGAGTTGTAGAGCTGAAGGCGATAGGCCATTCTGGGCCTTCTTAGGAGCATTTTCCTTCATTTGTTCTGGTTTTGATAAACTGGAAGCTTCTATTGTTGTAAACTGACATATTTTTAATACAAAAATTACAGAGAGTTGCATCTCATTGGCAAGAAAGAAGGAGTTATTTTTTGCATGCAAGATTTAATGTTTATTTTTCCCCTTTCAGATTTTTAGGCTTATAGGTGAAGTTTAATGCAAGTTCTCTTGGTTGCTTCATGCGAATGTCTAAATCTGAAAACCATAGTTAAAACCCCAGAAACCAGCACCTAGCTTATCTGGATTGTGCGAGTTTTGCAGGTTCAATAGGTTAGGTTGTATGCAAAAAACCTCATTATCTTCGGTTTTGTCAAATAGGATCGTAGCACTCTGAATGTACTTTAGTTTTAGTTTCTTTGTATTTTATTTTCACTTCTTTTATTCTCTGCATTTTTATTTTCCCGAAAATCTAACTTTAGTCGAATAAAATACTTGAAAATCTATCGAAATCGAAAATAAAATAATTTCATCATTAAGATTAATTCACATTGAGTTCATTCTGATTAAATGAACAATCATTACAATTTCAAAATAAAATAAACCACAGTGCCCCTTGTTTACAGTTACTTGCAACCACTAAGGTGTTCCGAGCATTCAAACTAAACATTATTATTCATACAAAATGCTAACATAGCGGAGACCTTGGAGAAATTGTTTATTAAATTTCTTTGCAAGAGAGGATTTGGAACTCGAATCCTATCGGAGAGTGTGTTTTCACAATCGGGTGAAAATACCACTCAACATATTGGTGCTAGAAGGAGGGCCTGAATAGGTTTATTTTAGTGTGATTTAAATGCTATAGGGATTTAAATTTTGAATATTTCATGCCCTATTGGTTATTATCTTTAGCCCTCTTTTAACAATACAACCTTGTACTGTTAAAAGGAGGACATGAATTGCTATGCATTGTTCTAACGTTTTTTGATTGTTTATACAGGAATAATCTGTCTTGATTTGATTCTAAAAAAAAAAAAATTCTTGACTAACGAGGTTGTCTCCATGCAATTACTTTCATTTGATTTTAATGGATACATCTCTTGGTTGGTGCTAACATGATTATTCATACGTTACATGTTTGATATTTGCTAGTCATTTCAAGGTTTCCTTCTTTCATGACTAACAAATTGGTTTTGAAATTATTCTTTGGGTTTCATTAATGGCTACAACTGCAGGAACGTGGTATGGGATACATGCTAATCCGTTGAACATTAGTGGAGATTTTCATGATTTACCCAAGAACGTAGAAAAACATTTGCCCAAGTTTAAACACAATGGTCCAACATTAGCCGAGGAACATATTCAAGCCTATGTGGATATCCTAGTTAGATGGAATGTCGAACATGAGGATGTGGCATGTAGAATGTTTCCTGGAACCCTAGATGAGGTGGCATATGATTGGTACATCAATTTACCCACTGGTTCTATTACATCTTGGACTCAATTGAAAGATGAGTTTATCAATCAATTTAGGTTACTCATTGATCCTCTCACGATATATCAACAATTTACTTCTTGCAAAAGAGAACCTAATGAGCCAGTGAGAAATTTCAACTTGAGGTTTCGAAAGCTTTATGCGAGACTAATTTCTCCCTATACTATTGAGGAAAGTGGTGCTCTTCAAATATACTTTCGAGCATTGGACCCATTGTTTGCCATATTTGTTAGGATGAATCCCTTGGTTACTGATCTTGCATCGGCCTACACAGAAGCTATGATTGTAGATCAACAATTGAGGCCACAAGGTTATGGAATGGAGCAATCAACTATGGTAGGACAACTAGGGGCTTGCAATCAAACCTCGATGGTAGATCAAGCGTGGGCACAACAAAATTTGATATCAAATGTTTTTCCCTACAATCAACTTTATCCTACCATACCAACTTATGCTCCCACATGTGCTTATACAAGTACTTCCATCCATCCAACTATACCTCAATTAGAGAATCATTTGGTCACTCATGGAACTATTGCAACAAATGTTCAAGCTTTGTCCGTGGATATCAATCCAACTAATCCTACTACTTCTACCACTCAACCCAAAGAGTTCGTATCGGAAGTAAAAGAGCAAAAGAAAGTGGTTAAGAAGGTATGTAGGCATATTCCACCACAAAAACGAACGCATCAATGTATGCATCCAAATTATCCGAGGAAGAAAATTCATAATGCCGATCTTAATGATGTTTCATGTTATGCTTCTTCAAGTGATACAAGAGATTTTGAGATGACTCACGTTGAAGTAAATACCTATTCGAAAAGTCTTGAAGAGCATGAAGTTTTTGGAGAAGAAATTCTATGGATGGGTAACAAGAAGTTGGAATCAAATGATCACCATCTTGTTTTGGAAAAGAAATATCCAGAATCATTACCCGAAAAGGAGGATTTGGATGAACAAACTTATGTGGATATGATTTGGTCGGATGTATTGGCAAAGGATTGGAGCAACTATATGACACGGAATTCAAAAATTGATCCCATTATAGAAGATCCTAAGCCATCACAAGTGGTTGAAAATGAATTTGAAAGAAAATCAACAAATGAAGTTGAAGACATAATCGAATTTCACCACTTGTTCTCGAAGGACACTTTGGATGATGTTCTCGAAAGTGATGACCAAGAGGATCCACACCTTCCAAATTGTGATAAAATTGAATCATGGGTTACAAATTTGGATTATGATAGCTTTACCAATTTGAATTCAAGAGATAACCCACTTTTGGAAATAACTGAACCATCTAAGGAAGGTGAAGATGAATGGGATGAGAAACATGTTGATGAATCAGAATATGAAGAAGTACTTGAGCATCACAACTTGAACTTGGAGGATGATTACTATGATTCATGGAAGAAATGGGAAGAATATTATCAATCTGAATCTTCTAACAAACTTATTGCGTCAAACAATATGCTGGATAACTCAATTGCTTCCTCGCATGAGGATACTATGAATCCTGTACAATTTGAGAAAGTTTTGGAAGAGGAATTTGAATCTCATCAAATTTTGGAACATGATAAGGATTCTACGACCATGAACCAAGAAAGAGAGTCACTTGCTTTAGATCCCTTTGAAGGAAAAGAAATCAAAAATCTTGATCCACGTACTTGCGCTACGATGATTATGCCATTTCAAAAAGAGAAAATTACAAAACCTGAACCATTTGGGTTTGATATCACTGATGATCCAATTGAAAATATCACGTTACCCAAGACAACCCAAGTGACTGATCACAAAAAGGCGTTAGATAGACAAGACTTATGGTTTGAAAGGGATGGACATATTTTCAATTGGGTACCTAAGTTTGGTGCCTTTGATAAACAGGTCATTGAGAAAGAACAAGTGCTACGTGATGATGAAGGTCATGAGAGAAAAAAAGAATTTTCAAATCCTTTTCAGGTAAGGTCAAATGAAAGCATGCCAAAGGTAAAATCTCATATTTTTGGTTTCACCATGCAGAATTCGAAGGGAGGTTTGCCTAATGAATGGTTTGATTCAAATATCATTAATGTTATGGCTTTATTGAAGGAAAACGAAAGCTTATTTTTACACCGTGAATCAAAATGTGGAATGAACATCTTAGAGAATAGACATAAAGGAATTGAATATCAATCATTGTCTAATCAATTGGAAAATTTGAAACTCCACCATAGGATTGTTAATGAAACTAAATCAAATTGGTATGGTGAGAGGGGCAAGTGGATATTTGTTTCTTTGTTTGGGTTGATCTTGTTTTTGTTGGATTCCTGCAAAACTGGATATGCGTATCACGTCATATATATTTTAAAGAATTCTAATCAGGTTTGGGATCCAGGAAAATGATAATCCAAATTTGTTTTGTTTTTGTACATTTGTATATACTTTTGGTTTTCGTGTTTTAGTTTTAGATTAGATCTCAGTTTGGTTTTAAGTTTTGTGTGTTGGTCCTCTGGACATGTTTGGTTTGTTTAAAAAAAAAAAAAAGGAGAATAAATGGAGATGTCAACTTATGCCTAAGATCAGGAGAATATGAAACATTGGAATCGTGTTGTAGAAAGCTCCACAAGTAACACAAACATTTTAAATAATATCGTTTGAAACTTGTGATGCATGAAATTGTCAGTTTTTACAAATTATGGCAATACTTTATCCGCAATTCAAAAAGGCAATGCATTCATATTATATCCCACTTTGCATATACATGCCATCTTAGTTGCATATACATTTCAAATACAATCATTAAAAATATGTCAAATCCTCTTAGGGTTATTCTATAACATAAAAAAAAAATCCTAAGGTTGGGAACTGATGCCCGAACTCTCTTGAACTAAGCACGTTCTATGCACATTAAAGAGGATCTTGAGCAAAATGATCAAAACCATACTTGGGAGAAAAGGTCAGGCGAAAGGAATATTTCGGGTCTATCCTATCATGCAACATGATCCTTAAAACAGTGGTTTTTACCACTTCCATAAAGCTTAAAGCCTAAAACAGAGTAGTAAGGATAGGGTTAAATCCTCATCAAACTTAGGTTGAGGATCCAACTCCCCAAAGCTCTGATTTGACCTACATGGAGTAGTAAGGATAGGGCATAATTCTCATCTCGCTTAGGTTGAGAATCCGATTCCCCAAAGCTTCTATGTTTCCCATGTCATCATAAATCTTGGATTGAAAGGATCGTACTACATGTCCCTCGCAAGGATGGGTAGTCATCCCCAAGGTCCAAGAAACAAAAATTAATTAATATTTCCTATTTCATCTTAATATTGGATTGGAAGGATCGTACTACATGTCCCTCGCAAGGATGGGTAGTCATCCCAAAGGTCCAAGAAATAAAAAAAATGAAGCTAAAATCATGGATTATGGGGTTAATATCCACCGGGGCTATAGACGCCTGACTGGCAGTGGAGTATGCTCATGCGTGGCAGCATGTCTTGTCTAAAAGCAAGACCACTGACTGCTCAAACGGATAGACTAGCTTGACAATTTCATCCATAACTGGTTAAATCATTTTGCTCAAAGTGAGGTAATGAATTCCAAATCAGAGTAGTAAGGATAGGGTTAAATTCCCATCTCGCTTAGGTTGGGAATCCGATTCCCCAAAACTCTGATTTCACTTTCACTTACACATGGGTTCAAGATAGTAGTGACTCATAACCAACTTTGGGATCTAATAAATCAATTCATTATACATATAGTTGATCCTAAGAGGGTTTGATAATTTTAAATGTTTGTATATGATATTAAAAGGTTTAAAGCTTTTATAAAGCAGATAGTTATATCTCTAGCCCATTTATTAGGCTGCTCAAATCTTTCACAACCTCACATATGCATTCATGTAAAACTGACAATGGAATGTGGATCAATTTCAAACAATAAAAATGGAACACATTGCACACACCGAGCTGATACTTAATGATTCTGATGATTCATGTATTTCTGATCTATTGGCATTTGTTTATATTTCTTATGTGCTAACGCCTATTTTCAAGTTTGTATACTTCCAGGTTAGGTTCTCACCAAAATGCTCAGGAGCATTTGACAGCAGAGTCACCATTTGTTGTGGCTGCTCCACAACACACCCCAAAATTGGGGACCCACCTTTTTTACATGCTTTCCAAGAAAACTGCAGTGGCCCAGATGCTAAAGATCAAAGAAAAAGCAAAAAATGAAAAACGTCGCGATATCGCGACATGTTGCTCTCACGGCAAAAATGAAAAAATGTCGCGATATCGCGACATGTTGCTCCATCGCGGCCCAAAATGAAAAGGTGTCGCGATATCGCGACATGTTGCTCCATCGCGAAAAAATGAAAAGTGTCGCGATATCGCTACATGTTGCTCCATCGAGCAAAGGAAAGCCAAAAATGAAAAGTGTCGCGATATCACGACATGTTGCTCCATCGCAAAAAAAAAGTGTCGCGATATCGCGACATGTTGCTCCATCGCGGTAAAAAAAAAAGTGTCACGATATCCGTACATGTTGCTCCATCGCCAAAAAAAAGTTCGTCGATATCCACATTCTTCACAAAGAAAAGTGTCACGATATCGTGACATGAAAAAAGTGTCACGATATCATGACATGTTGCTTCAAAAAAAAAAGTGTCTCGATATCGCGACATGTTGCATTTTCGCGACCATACAGAAAAAGTGTCGCGATATCGCGACATGTTGCATTTTCACGATTCATATGCAAGAAGAAAAAGAGAAAGAAAAGTGTCGCGATATCGCGACATGTTCATTTGAAAGCAAAAAGCAGCAAAGTGTCACGATATCGCGACATGTTCCATTTTTCGTGATTCAAACAACAAAGGAGAGCAAGGAGGAAAAATGTCACGATATCGCGACATGTTCCATTTTCCAAGGTAACGGACCCGCATAGTGACCATGACATAATGACAAAATCCAATAAATAAGACCAAGCGATACATAAAAATCCTTAATGATTGAAATCATTTAAGATGGTCAAGGAACAAGAGAAAACAAACAAAAAAAGAAGGTGAAACGAAGAAGGTGAAACGAACAACCAGAAAAGAAACAAAAAGAGAAACACTGGAAGTTAAATACGCCATTCAAAGAGGCCAAAAAGGGGCGAAACTGTTCAGAGAAGATTGCAGTAATGAAGGCAAGGCCTTAGCACTAGGTTTCTCTGGATATTTTCTTCCACATTGGACTAGTTTTTCTTCTTCATGGACAGGGGTCGGAAACCGCTGTGAGCAGAGTTGCAGAGCTGAAGGCGATAGGCCATTCTGGGCCTGCTTAGGAGCGTTTTCCTTCATTTGTTCTGGTTTTGATAAACTGGAAGCTTCTGTTGTTGTAAACTGACATATTTTTAATACAAAAATTACAGAGAGTTGCATCTCATTGGCAAGAAAGAAGGAGTTATTTTCTGCATGCAAGATTTAATGTTTATTTTTCCCCTTTCAGATTTTTAGGCTTATAGGTGAAGTTTAATGCAAGTTCTCTTGGTTGCTTCATGCGAATGTCTAAATCTGAAAACCATAGTTAAAACCCCAGAAACCAGCACCTAGCTTATCTGGATTGTGCGAGTTTTGCAGGTTCAATAGGTTAGGTTGTATGCAGAAAACCTCATTATCTTCGGTTTTGTCAAATAGGATCGTAGCACTCTGAATGTACTTTAGTTTTAGTTTCTTTGTATTTTATTTTCACTTCTTTTATTCTCTGCATTTTTTATTTTCCCGAAAATCTAACTTTAGTCGAATTTAGATCATTGAAATAAAATACTTGAAAATCTACCGAAATCGAAAATAAAATAATTTCATCATTAAGATTAATTCACATTGAGTTCATTCTGATTAAATGAACAATCATTACAATTTCAAAATAAAATAAACCACAGTGCCCCTTGTTTACAGTTACTTGCAACCACTAAGGTGTTCCGAGCATTCGAACTGAACATTATTATTCATACAAAATGCTAACATAGCGGAGACCTTGGAGAAATTGTTTATTAAATTTCTTTGCAAGAGAGGATTTGGAACTCGAATCCTATCGGAGAGTGTGTTTTCACAATCGGGTGAAAATACCACTCAACAGATCCAACCCTTCAACATCAGGTACCTTTTTAAGAAAAGGGGTGTGCCAAATGGAATAGACCCCTAATTATTTTTCTTCTATAGAGCTTACTAAATTGACTGTGGTGTTATCAGGCTTCATCAGCTCTACTGATATTTTGTTGAAGGGTTCTCTTCTTAATGTGGCTTGTTCCTTGGAAGAGAGGGGAATAGTAGCAAATGACCAATCCAACTGAATTGACCCTCCCAACTGCTCTACCCAATGTCTTGACAACAACAGGAAGAAAAATGGGTCCACGTCTACAACTACTACGTCCATGACAATCCCCTTCTTCGGATATTGATCTAAGAAAACTAGGAGGCCTGTGATTATCCCCACACACAAGACTTGTCTATTATCCATGATAGAAATAGGGGGGAATATTTGGTGCACATCAATCCCAACTGGTCAACCACTTGCTTTGAAATTACGTTATGAGATGCCCCACTGTCTAACATGCAGTTGTGTATTACATATTTATCCCCAAAACCGGATGTATACCTGAGAGAGATATAAAAAGGCCTAATGAAAGTGGGAGTTCTGTTTGATGGGTTTGATCCTGAGGTGGCCAAAACATGACTATCTCCCTGGTCAGCCAGCCCAAAGGCCTTACATATCTGCTCCTAATATTTTGGAATGGTCATTAATTCCCCAAAGGTGATATTGATCTTCTGTCTTGCCAGTTCCATCCCTATATCAAATTCTGTCCCTCTAGGCCCGATAGCGGTACTAACTGGTTTTGTCTTATCATGGGGAAATAGAGATTTAACCTCTTGGTATCCCTTCATATTGTCAGGTTCCCCTTCATTTTTCTTGTCAGCTCTATCAGGGATAGTCCTATTGCGTAACCGGGTGGCATGGACTCTTTCCAAGGTCTCAACTTCCTCGGTTGTGGGTGTCAGTTTACCTCTTTTGATTTGTTCAAATCGGTCATTTGAGGGTCTTTTCAAGATTTTCACATCATCATTAGCAAAGGTAGTGGGATGACTATGGGGATGCGATGATTGATTTGTAGTTTTGGGATTGGGGGACTGTCTGCAGTTTCCTCCCACGTCCAATAGGCATTTATTCTGATCTCTTCATCGGAGTCCTCTTCCAAGTTAACCTTTGAATGAAGGCTATGGAAAATGCCACAATCGATGGGGTTATGAGGGGCATCACAAGCAGGAAAAAAAAATGGGAAGTTGAAAGCTACATTGACAGAGGCCATGGGGTTGGGAACAACATCAGGATCTTTCTGATTTTCTTTCCTTTTCTAGTTGTTACCTGAATTTCTAGTCCCTTCATTACCCCAGTTTCTGTTGAAGTTTCTTCTAAAGGGAGGTCTATCACTGTCCTGAGGTCGAGGGAGTTCCCCATTGTCATTTTTATCTCTCTCCATTTTGGACAGTCTATTGTTTATTGACAAAAACATTTCAGTAACCTGGGAGGACAATTTCTCAACAGGATCAACTTTCATATTTTTTAATATACCAAACCCCACCTTCTTGCTTCTCTTATCTGGTTGGCTAGGATTGGGATCCATGGAGATGGACTTCATTTTTCCACTATCTATCATATCTCTTTCTATTACGTTGGCCCATTCCATACAGACATCGATAGTAAGTGTGGGATGTTGCCTCAGCTCATAGTTGAAATCCCCCGAAAAAGCGTTCTTGTAAAAGCAAATGGATTGATGGTCGTTGGGTCTAAGAGCAGCAGGGATTCGGTTTCTGAGCTTAGTGAAGCACCTGTTGAAATCATCAACAGTCTCATTTTCCTTTTTCTTCATAGTGGCCAGCTCAGTTAATAGGGACTGCTCATTTTTCTTCTCCCCATATTTTCTTAGGAAGGCCTCTTCAAGCTCGTGGAAGGTTTCGATGGTGTTGGCTTGAAGGCTGTTAAACCATTCCCTAGCATCTTTCTCTAGGGTCTATAAAAATAATCGAAGGACGACGTCCTCATGTTCCACCTCAAGGTTGTCCATGGCATAAAGAAAATCCTTCATGTGATCTTCCCCCGTCACAGTGTTGTCACCTAGGAATTTAGGCAGATATTTATGAGCCTTAGGGGGCAATGGGTTCAGAGCCTGAGGTAAGATAAAAGGCCTATACCTATTTAAAAACCAATTATTCAGGGGCGGGTTGGCCATTGGTAGAACTGGACTTCTCAGAATAGTAGAAATAACAAGGGGAGTACTATTTCGAGGATTTTGAGGAATGTGTGGGAGACTGCTACTACTCTGACAATCTGAAGGAACAAAAATTAAAGAGTGCTTTTGCTTTTTGTTTATTTAGAAAAGTACCTGTGGGTCCGGTAGTTTGGGGTAGAGCTCTTCGTTGCTTTTTTGTGTAGCCGCCAGATCAACTTCCTTGTTTTTAGAGTCGCCAGCACCAGGTGCAAAATGGAACACTTTCTCTGGCTAAGATTGCTCAGCCTAAAAACATACAACCTCACAGGGGGAAAAAATCTATGTCACAAGGGGAGTAATATGACAAAAAAAAATTATAAAGGCCCTCCCTGACAATGGTGCCAAAAACTATTGTGGAGTTTTTTCGCTTACCCTTGGAATATTTGTCACGTCATGGGAAACTCTTATAAACACAACCAACACTGTGGATTCTGGCGGATCCACCTCATTAACCTAGGATAAGATTACTTTTGATAGCTCAAGACAGACTAGGTTGGGTAAGGAAACCCCAGATGGTGGGTTCATCTAATGTATAATGCACATGCCCACTATGCCAGACAAAAACATTGTTACTTTGTTGTTTTGATATCTTTAGTGATTGAAATTATCAATATTGCAATTTATAAAAACCAGACCGGTGCCTTATCCATTACAAAGTCATAGAAAATTTATAAGTGACTTTAGACAGATTAAAATAAGATGAACCAGTTCATTTTATCCCATTCAAATAATGTAAAGTAAACAAAATTATTAAACTAGAAAAATAGAAAGCGTCATTCATAGGTTTTGATTGCAAGAACACATGAATGAGCATCACACAAACCATAAACACAGAAGATGAACCAGGAATGAGTTGGACTTTGTATTAATATAAAGATATTACATAAAATAGGCCCAACAAAGTGCTAAGGTCCTGTATGCCAATGGTTTACAATAAAACCCCTCGTTCGAATAACATAACAAAGGGGCTACTCCTCTCCGTCTTGATTGCAGTGACGTAAGAGTCTCCAACTCTGCGCATTCAATAGGAAATGATCTCAGTGAACAATGCTCCCTGGTAATCCTTGGACATGGCAGAAAGAAGGTGGTAAGAAATAGACATAGGAAACACAAAGGAAAATACAACTCAAACAGACAAGGCTATACCTGGATTTTCTCTCTCAGAGGTTCGATAAAAAAATTTGTTGCTGTAGTGGTCTCCTTTATATAGCATGTGATCAAGGCTGCAACTACTTACTCTAGCTGGATTGATCTCATTCCTTTCAAAATCAGGATGTAATAAAAAATGGGCACGTCGCCCACGCCTTCTACCTATGCAGGTGGTGGCTGTGTATCTCCCCTTGTACTGCATTGGGCTAGCGGTTGTGGCTCCTCTAGTGCGTGTGTCGGGGTGATGGTGGGCCCCACTCCTACCCGGTGGTTTTGGATGGCTTGGTCAATAAACTCCCAAGCCTCATCATGAAAATTCAGAGAGAAGAGGAGTAGGTTCAAATATTGGGTGGCCTCCACTACCCGATCCTTAGCCCACAGTATATTGTTGTTGGCAAACTCACATAGGCGATCCACCATTTCTACCAAAGTCGTAAGGCGTTTAGATGGCTTATCATCAGATTCTAAGTCAAAATTTTGAATCTTCTAAAAAATGAAATCTTTTATGACTGGCGCTCGCCCAAAATCCTTGATGGAGAAGTTGCAATCGGCCAGCTCATCATTGATCTCATATTCTGATTGTGCCACTTCCTGGCCCCACTGGCACCAATTTTACTCATTCTACAAAAATAGGGAGACCTTGATATATTCTTCCATGAAGAAGCATAGGGACTCATCTTCCAGAACAACTGATAGCCCAAAAATGGGTACGTAGTCCTCTTGGAACCTTTTATAAATTGGCATGATTGCATCTATCCTTTGCCTTCCATGCTGTAAGTTATCCTGGATGAGACCCACTACTCATCTTACAACATAGATATCCATTAGGATGGACTCCAGATCCCCCATTTTAACCTAGAATTTCTCCTTCTTTTCCTGTTTGAACTCTTCTGTTGACCCGAGTGGGACATTGGCCTGTGTAGTGACAGGAGTAGGCATCTTTAGTCTATCAACTTCGGCCTAAAGTTGCTTGATTTTGAATTGTAGAGGCTCAACTTCGGCAGCCTTGGCTTTCCATCCTTCCATTTCCTTTTCTACTACTTCGGCCACCTATGCTTGGGTGGCTACCTATGATTTCATCATTTGGATGGGTGCAGCAGATGCTCGGATGACGCCTTTGCTGGTATCTATGGTGGCCTCCCTCATGCTAGGTGGCAAGGGGATCTCAAAAGTGATGACAAGTGTATCGATGGTTTCTTGTCCAGCTGCTCCCCCGTGCCTGAATATCCCCTTACTTGGAGATATTTGTTCTTCTATATCCTGGATTTGATCTTCTTCATCAGCTATGAATTGGCAAGTGTCAGTGACCCTAGCCATCATAAAATTTTCCACTCCTTGATTCGAGGATTCAATCCTGGCATTTTTCTGGGTAGGAGACCACGTGGGGCTTTGCACTTTGTAGCCTCTCAAAATATTTGATAAGCCTCCCGCTTGCACTATTTTCTTCATCACCCTAGGCTTAATTTGATGCTCCTCTTGGTTTATCACCAGGGTGGCGGAATACAACGAGGGTTGAATTTTTGTCAATTGTCCTTGCTCACGTGGACTTATTAAAGCTAACGCTGATGGGGCAGTAGTTTTCTTGGAGGAGCCAGTGGCCAACTCCTTCCCTTTTGAAGTGGCAATGGGGGAACTAGAAGAGGAGGGGAGCTTGGCTTGTTCATCGATGATCTTCATCATGACCTCAAAAAGGTCAGAATCTTGCTGAGCTATCTGAAGGGTGGGATCCTCGAACTCTTCAGGAGGAGCTACCAAAACTAGTGGGGCCATCTTGTCCACCAGCAACCCCCGATGCAACTTGAGCTGGGCATTGTAGTCACCAATAGTCTCCAGTCTACTATAAGGACACTGATCCTTGGGCATCCTCCATACTAAATCTAGCATTCGGTTATTTTTGAAAGCCTCCTGCATCGCATCCTCAAAATCATCACTATTGTGGGTGACTACCAGGAGGGCCAATTTTTCGGTAACCTCTCTCCTGTGGTGGCCATCTGGGTCGTAAGCTCTCCAAGCGACTTCGGGGAAGTAGTAAGTATCCATATTCTAGATGGCCCACAATGGAGCAAAGTGACCAAGATAGGTGTAATGCCCCATTGCACAGGGAATGGGCAACCACTTCACTGGTCCCTTCTTCCTCAAGTGTCTAATATTCACCTCCTCGGCCATTTGTTGAGTAATATCTAGGATGGCGATGGAAGTCGGACAGTGAAAAGGTAGTGCCTTTGGGGGTAATTTTGACCCATAAATTCTTATGTAGGAGAATTCCTCTACGTAAAAATAGTCTCCTACTTTCTCCTGGCATAGGAATTCTCTCACCCCCACCCCGATTCTATCGGGGAAATTCCCACACAACCAAAAAAAACAAAGGGGAACCTTCTCGAAGAAGGTAGCATAGCTAGAACAACCCTCCTGGATGCATAACAACCTATCCTATACAGTGGGTGCATTTACCCCTCCCATTTGGGCTATCAAGGTCTTATCCAATTGTGCAATGAATAGATGGATGAGGAAAGAGTAGTATGAGAAAGGAGGCATCTCCCTCTTATTGGCCATCACGGCCTCCTACAATAGTTGTAATTCTTCATCCATTTTGTCATTGATGACATCCTCCCACCGGTAAAGAGGGGTCTTGTCTATCCGATTATACTGGAGGATTAAAAACATCACCTCCTTAGTGATAGGCTCCAAGTATTTCACTCCCAGGGCAAGATTGATCATGTCAGCGTAATCTTGCACCCAGGGACGGAGCATGAATTTCTCGATGGGGAAATCTGCTGGCCTTATCTTTCCCCTCTTTAACAGGTTCTGAGGGAATGTCGTGTTCATCATGTAATTGGCCTGAAGGGCCAATACCTTGAAGTCCACCACCCTGGAGGCGACCTCCAAGCCAAAAACCTGTTGAATCCTATCGGTCAAAATTTGGGCCACTGCTTGGCCCTTGAAGTCATGGATGGTGCACGCCCTAGAATCATAAGAAACCATGAGCCACACTAGCATATCGAAGGAGTGGTACACCTTTGGATAGGTCAGCCGACCAAGGTTCGTATTCCATTTATTGTAGATAGGAGCAGGTCTATTGCTGTCGCGATAGGCCCACACGTAGATATCCCTTAGAAGCGTTGGGTGGTGCTAGTTGTCCTCCTCCGTGGGATCAAATGAGTATATGGTGACTCCCTCCACCTCCTTTTGTTGTTCCTCGATGATGTCCCTACTGGAGTCGGGAAAATTTTCAAATGCCTTGGGGTTATGGGCTCTCCTTGGCCTCTTGTCAACCGGCCATGCACCAGTAATTCTATTGATCCTCTTCTAGACTAGCGACGCCTCAGGGACCGGGGAGCTGGTAGATGCCATTGCGCTCAACTATCATGAATTTTTTGCCCACCTTGGCTATGATTTTTTTTGTGCCCTCTCTGCTCGAGCTCATCGATAGGTAGTTTATGAGCGTGGATGGTGCAAAAATGTGGTCGCCACCTTCTTTTATAATGGGCACATTAAATATGGTAGGCGGTACCTACACCTTTTTCCTCGTCGCAAGTTGTTGGTATTGGTCGGGCATGCCACGTCAACCATCGCTTCCTTCACTAGAATGAACAAATTATGGTTGTCTAAAAAAGGTGGGAAACATGATGGTTTTCTACTGGTTGGGGTGGGACACAAGTAGGTAGGTGCTTACTTGAGGTGCATAAGGTTTAATTTATGCATGCGCCTTGCTTTGGGGAGTTGAGTGCATGGTTTTCAAGGCAATGCATAGGTTTATGTGCCTGCATGACCTTTGAGGGAGCATAACGTGCTTGCCTCTATGGGGCGCAAAGGCTGTGCACCCAATTTTGACCTTGTTTGCTCCATCATAGTGGAGCACACAACCAAGAGGTGGGCACATGACTTTGTGCACCCGTCTAGGACACTAGTGTGCTCCACTTGAGAGTGGAGCATAGTTGGCTGGGTGGAGCACGCAACCTTGTGTGCTCCGGTTGAGGTGGTGTGCTCCACTTGAGAGTGGAGTGTAGTCGACTAGGTGGTGTACACAACCTTGTGTGCTCTGGCTGAGGTGGTGTGCCCTACTTGAGTGTGGAGCATAGTCGGTTGGGTGGAGTGCACAACCTTGTGCACTCTGGCTGAGGTGGCACGCTCCACTTGAGAGTGGAGTGCAGTCAGCTGGGTGGAGCGTACAACCTTGTGCGCTTTAGCTGATGTGGTGCTCTCCAATTGAGAATGGAGCGTAGTTGGTTGGGTGGAGCACACAACCTTGTGTGCTTCGCTTGAGGTGGTGCACTCTACTTGAGAGTGCAGCACGCTTGGCTAGAATGGAGCACATAGCCTTGTGTGCTTTGGCTGAGGTGGCATGCTCCACTTGAGAGTGGAGCACAGTCGACTGGGTGGAGTGCACAACATTGGGTGCTCCAGCTAAGGTGGCATGCTCCACTTGAGAGTGGAGTGTGCTTTGTTGGAGCGAAGTGCACAGACTTATGCGCTCTGGCTGAGGTAGTGCGCTCCATGATGGGGCGTACACCAAATTCAAAGTGCACAACCTTATGTGCCCCAAGGGACCATAATGCACTTCACCTCCCTGTGAAGTGCATGGACTGTTGATGGAGAGCATAGCCTTGTGTGCCCACCCAAGGGGATCTGTGCTCCATTGGGGTGGAGCGCACGGGTTTGGCTGGGGGTGCACAACTAGTGTGCTTGGGTGACCTGGAGTGTGCCCCACATGAATAGGGTGCATAGTGCAAATGTGGACTTGGCCCCAAAAATGTGGCTAACCCTTTTTGGGGTCAACAGTAGCCTTTTGGCATTCATTGATTTATATATACATGGATTTTACCTTTTGTGTTATATATTTGTGTGAATGCTTTTTGTGGAATGCATGTTTATGTTTATTACTAATGCATATGAGATGTTATAGAAATGCAAGATGGCATGTATGGATGATTAGTGCTAGATGGGATGTGCTAATGATCATTTATGGTTTATATATTTGCTTTGGCCATTTTCTAGCATTTTTGTTTAATAAGGGGCATAAAACTTGGTGGAATATGGTATGAATGACTCATGACATGATATGGATGTTGACATGGAAGAAGATATGGATGTTGATATGGAAGAAGATATGGATGTTGATATGGATGAAGATATGGATGTTAATATGGAAGAAGTTATGGATGTTGATATGGAAGACAACCTACTTTTCAGAGACTCAAACATACTAGTGACATCAAACAAACCCATTAAAACTAGCTAATACTTCTAGGACCAAATGTGTGTGCAGCGAATTCATTTACCAAATCAAGAGAAAGGTAATGACCCAAGAAAATATAGAACCAGTGTGTGTACAAGTGAGTTCATTAACTTATCTTGAATAAATTGGGTAGAACTATTATGGTTGAAACCAAGAGGCTAGCTTGTCCGTATGAGCAATCAGATATCTCTTTTAAAAGAGACATGTCACCACATATGAGCATAATCCCACTCATCGCCTGTAATTGTCTTCCTCATCCCGAGGATATACGATAAAAATTGATAATATTTTTAAGCGTCATTGATATGCAAAATGATGATGCAAAAGAAAAAGAATCAACCTTGGATGGCCTGCTAGTGACTGTGGAAAAATCTTTGCATAATTCCCAAAATGGAACCAATCATCCTAGCTAGTGCCTATCTCTAAGGTGTTAAGGAGATTTTGAATGATGAAATTTGAGTTTTTGTCCATGTTTTAAGCCCCACGAACTAGGCCATCAATGACAGCGGTTGTGCAAATTGTTCTTGGCAATGTTTCACTCTAAAGATGAGGAAATACCAAATATGATTGTAATTTCGAGCAAGGAGATAAGTGATGATGATCATGGTCAAGTGTCCTTATTGTAAGCTATTCATCTTACCGAATTGCATGGACCCAAATCGCTGCAATCGCCAAGTGTGTAGAATAACCCACTAGATACAAGATTCACTTGCATGTTATGTGAACTTGGCAAATATGGAAATGATGATGTGAAATGATGTGGAGATGATGTATGAATGATGAAATGAATGATGATGATCATTTTGTGAATATTTGGGCCATTTTAGGTACTTTTGGAATTGGTTTGGTGAATTGTGGTCAATGTGGTCGTAAATGAGATTTATGCATCCAAATCAGTTATAATCTTCACAAAACCTGATAAAATGATGGAATGCATTGGTGAGTGAAATTTGGAGTGATTTGGTTGGGGGCAGCTACTATTTTGTGTTGATTTAGCTTTTGTCAATGCTGACATGAAATGCCCATGGGTGCTTACGGTCCATAGAAACACCCGTAGGTGCTTCAATGCACTAGGAAATGCCCATGGGTGCTTCAAAGCACCTGAAGTAGCTATAAATAGCTTGTTGGGTGAGATTCAAGCTCATTTGTGCATCTAAGGAGTTTGAGAAGTTGCATATGAGGAGTGAAGGGTGAGTGAGGAGTGAAGTGAGGTGAGGTATTTGGAGTGCGAAAGCTATGGCGGTGGAGGGAGCTGGTGTGGAGGTCGAGGGCTACTGATGGAGCACAAATTGCTGAGGTAAGGCATTTTTTATTATGTTAAGTTTTTTTTTATGAATTATTAACAAATATTTTGTGTTGTGCTGCAACTTAGAGTTTTGGAGGCTCGACACCATTTTTCACCTTACATCCCTGGGATGAGGAAGGTGATTATGGGGGATGAGTGGGAGTTACTCAAGGAGGTGGGGCTAGTGGAGGTAGCCCGAATGGATGTGGTGAGGGTGGATGAGGGGTACCTCTCTACCTTGGTAGAGAGGTGGGATGCAGATAGGGGGACGTTTTAGCTCCCCATGGGTGAGGTGACTATGACCTTGGAGGATGTGTATCGCATCCTCAAGGTGTCGATGGAGGGTCTCTGGGTTGAGGTTGGCCTCAACCAAAATATGGAGATGAGGAGGATGTTTGGGGATGCATGGGAGGGGGTGAAGGTGGAGAGCAGAGGGATCCCTTATTTGTCCATGTATGTGGACAAGGAGTTAGATCCCCTCTAGGCTTTGGTGATGTTCATGTTGGCCAACATTGTGGCCCCGAACAACACTAGGTGTAGGTTCCCTTGGAACCTGATAGGGGTGGTGAGTGATATGCTCACCATGAGGTAGGTGTATGCATGGGCTCCTACCTTATTGGCATAGGTGTACCAAGAGCTTTATGAGGTGATGAGGTGGGGGTAGAAGGGATTGGGGTGCAACCTACTACTGCAATGCTAGGGATGGGAGCACTTCAGAGTTGCTCGACCGAAGGGGTTACCTATGGAGGAGTTTGGTAGGGAGTAGCCCTATGCTAGATGATGGGCGTTGGTGGAGGAGGTGCAGCTGAGTCATCCCATGAGGATGAGTCAGTGGTATAGGGATTTATGGGTGGGATTGACATCCACCCAAGTGGTATGGAGGCCATGGTTGGGTGCCCAGTGGACTAGGGATGGGGAGCATCTACGATGGGTGTGGTAGGGTAGGTGGGTGATTGGGAGGCATAGGAGTGAGGTGGAGTACTTCTAGTTCTCATGAGTACTCCACCAATTTGGGTTGAGGTAGGATGTTCTCGATGAGCCAATGTGGTATAGGAGGCATCAAGAGGAGGTAAGGCTACCATGCATGGAGCCATGGAGGGTAGCCTTGGAGGATGATGAGGAGGTGGACATCCTAGATGTGGAGGATGTGAGGATGACCATGGAGTATGATGCATGGTTTGTGGTACAGCCACCATGGGTACCACCTCGAGGAGCGATTGATGGGAGTGGTGATCGAGAGGCTAGGGATGAGGCTACCCAGGGGACTCAGGATGAGGGTGCCCCAGAGACATAGGATGAGGGGACCTAGGATACCCACAAGAGGTAATGATGCCTTCACTTTGATAGTCAAAGGTAGAAGGTGAAGGGTGCAACACAATAGGAAAGTTGGGGAGATGGTGGAGATGGAGGTTTAGTTATGTACCCCTAGGCCAGAGTGAGGAGGAGTGGGCATAGTTAGAGCAGTAGGTGGTGGAGTGAGATGCAAGGATTATGGCTCTCCAAGCAGAGCTAGCAGAGTAGGAGCAACGACATGAGGTCGACATACGATGCCTTCGATCTCGGCATAGATACATTGAGGCATTGGAGGATAGGTTGATGGAACATCATATTCCACTTCTATATCCTCCAACCTCATCTACATCCGAGGGTGCTAGGCATAGTCAGTCTAGGTCTAGGGCTCCTACTAGGTCTGAGGCTCCTACTAGGTCACAGACTCTTGCTAGGTCACAGGGGTCTTCTTGGAGGATGTAGCTAGTGCTTAGATGCACTTTTTGTATATGAGCCTTGGTGCTCCATTGTATGTAGCCTTTTGGCATTCATTGATATATATATATATATATATACATGGATTTTACCTTTTGTGTTATATATTTGTGTGAATGCTTTTTGTGGAATGCATGTTTATGTTTATGATTGATGCATATGAGATGTTATGGATGATTAATGCAAGATGGCATGTATGGATGATTAATGCTAATGATCATTTATAGTTTAGATATTTGTTTTGGCCATTTTCTAGCATTATTGTTTAATCAGGGGCACCAAACTTGGTGGCATATGGGATGAATGACTTATGAAGTGACATGGATGTTGACATGGAAGAAGATATGGATGTTGATATGGAAGAAAACCTATTTTGTAGAGACTCAAACATCCTAGTGGCATCAAACAAACTCACTAAAACTACCTAATCCTTCTAGGACCAAATGTGTGTGCAATGAATTCATTTACCAAATCAAGAGCAAGGTAATGACCCTAGACAATCAAGAACCAATGTGTGTGCAAGTGAGTTCATTAACTCATCTTGAGTAAATTGGGTAAACCTATTATGGATGAAACCAAGAAGCTAGCTTATCCGTATGAGCGGTCAGAGGTCTCTTTTAAAAGAGACATGTCACCATGCATGAGTGTACTCCACTGCTAGTCAAGCATCTATAGCTCCGGTGGAGGCTAACTCCATAGTCCATGACTTTTATTTTTGATCTCTTAAATTTTGGGGATGACTACCTAACCGTCTGATTGGAAATGTAGTATGATCCTTACAACCCAATTGATCAGTGGTGTGTGATGTAAAAGGTTTAGAGTTTTGGGGAATTAAATTCTCAACCTAAGTGTGATGAGAATTGTACCCTATCCTTACTACTCTATCTTTTTTAATTTGGAGCAATTGTGATAGTGGTGAGAACCACTATTCTTATGGACTATGTTGCATGATGGGACTAGCAAGGATGACCCTTTTCACTTCAAGGTTCATACCAAGTATGGTGTTATCCCTCTTTGACACAAGATGTTTTTAAGATGTGAAAGTTGTGCTTGGTTCAAGAATGTTTTTGGAATCAATTCCCAAACTCAAGATTTTTCTTAGTGTATATGTGCAATGGTCCTAAGAAGAACTCGACATGATTTTTGGAGGTTGCTTAAAACACTAGGAGTGGCTGAGTGACCAAAAACACCTAGGAATTTGTGAATGTGGCTTGTGCTGATGGCAATTTGACTTTATGGAATGGTGTGGATGACTTTGTGAAGGTGCCCCTGATTAAGGCAACATGACTTTTGTAGGACCAATTAAGACCTTGAACTGAATAAATGATCCCTAAATATGAAATGTGGAATGTGGATGTGAATGCAATGTATGAAATGCAATTTTGTGAAATGTGGAATGCAATATGAAATGTAGGTGAATGCATTATTTTTGGAATGTAGTATGCAAGTGAAATGCAATGTTATGAATGAAATGTATGCAAATGTTTTTGTGTATTAGCCATGTACATATATATATATAGTAATCATATCATGCATAGAATGCTTTCAAGTGTATAACATTAAGTGGTTCGGATTCTTCCTCTCCCTCTAGACTAGCAAGCCTATAAGTACCATTACCCACTCTTTGTGTAACTATGTATGGACCTAACCAATTAGCCATGAATTTATCATGAAGATGTGGTAATGCATTGGTGTTTTGTTGATTCTCTTTAAGGACAAGATCTCCTACTTGGAATTCACGTAGATGAACTTTGGCATTGTAAGCACGTTTGAGGTGGTCTTGATAAACTCGTAAATGCTCTAAAGCATTGACTCACCTCTCATCAAGAAGTGTGAGTTGGTCAAGATGTGCTTGTCTAGCAGTGTCATCATCTATGAATTCTTGCAAAGAAATTTGCAAGGAAGGGATCTCGAGCTCAAGAGGCATGATTGCTTCGGCTCCATAGACCAATGAAAATGGTGTTGCCCTTGTAGGCGTGTGGATGCTTGTTCGATAAGCCCATAATGCCAAGGGAATTTGTGTATGCCAATATCTATGATTTTCTTTGACAAGTTTCTTGAGAATAGCAATTAAGGTCTTGTTGGAAGCTTCAGCTTGTCCATTTTCTTGTGGGTAATAAGGAGTCGAGAAACTATGTTGAATGTTATATTTCTCGCAAAGTGCTCGAACATCCTTGTTCTTGAAAGACTTGCCATTATCTGAAATGATTTTTGAGGGGATACCAAAATGACAAATGATATGATGGAGTATAAACTCCATAATTCTAGGTCCTGTCATGCTGGTTAGAGGAATTGCCTCAACCCACTTTGTGAAGTATTCAGTGGTTGTGATGATGAAAGTATGTTGTCCCGAGGAAGGAGGTGAAATTTTACCAATTAGATCTAGGCCCCATTGTGAAAAGGGCCAAAGGCTTTGAATAGGTTGTAAATCTTGTGATGGTACATGAGTTAGATTAGCATGTTCTTGGCACTTTTTGCAATGTTTAACATAGGTGCAACAATCACGTTCCATTGTGGGCCAATAATAACCCATGCATAGAATACGCTTTGCAATGGCCATTCCACTAAAATGACCACCACAAGTACCATCATGGGCTTCAGCTATGGCTCTTTGAGCTTCGCTAGCCTCGAGACAATGAAGGAGGACTCCATCATAACCATGTTTATACAACACATCCCCCAAAAGAATGAAACAGGCTACCTTTTGCTTGAAAGTGCATTTGGAAGTTCGAGACATGTCATATGGGAGTGTTCCAAACTTGAGAAAGGCTACTATTTGGCTCGACCAAGGCTCATATGAATCTGATTGGATAAAGCAAACATCCTTTTCATATTTTGACTCAGCATGGGAAATTGTAGATTTAGAGATCGTTGAAATGATAAGGGGTTGTACCTCTCCAAAGGAGTCTTTTGGAATCAAGGATCCAAGGGAGGCCATCGCATCTACAAATATGTTAGTCGAACATGGCAAACTATTGATTTCATACCAATCAAACTTAGAGAGCAACTTCATTGCTACTTCATGATAAAGCTTAATGGTAGGTTCTTTGCATTGGTATTCTCCATTAATTTGCTTTACAACAAGTTGAGAATCACCAAATATCCTAATACGCTTAATGCTCATAGCTATAGCTGATTGAAGACCTAAGATTAAGGCTTCATACTCTACAATGTTGTTTGTGCATTGGAAGTCTAGTTTGAATGACAAGGGGATAGGTACCCCTTATGGTGTGTGAAATATGACTCCAACACCTTGACCTTTCGTACACTTAGAGCCATCAAAGAATAATGTGATATCGATGTCTTCCTCCAGAATGACATCTTCTTCTTGTTCAGTGATAGCAAATACCAAATCATCTAGGAGCTCAATAATCAAAGGATGATCACTAGGTAGTGGAGCTTCCACAAGTTGATCGGCTATTACCTAACCTTTAATGGATTTTTGGCTAATGAATTCTAGGTCAAATTCAGTAAGGAGCATTATCCATTTAGCGGTGTGGGTATTATTGTAAGTGTGAGACATCATGTAACACAGAGGATTTTCTCTAGCTATGACATAAGTTGTGTGGCTAAGCATATAATATCAAAGTTTCTTAGTGGTAAAAACCACTGCTAAGCACAATTTTTCTACATAAGCGTATTTAGTTTCATAGCTTACCAATGTTTGACTAATGTAGTAGACAACTTGCTCTCGATTTTGTTCATTCTTTTGTGCAAGCATTGTCCCTAATGCAAAGTTCATTGTTGAGATATAAAGATAAAATGGGACCCCTAGATGAGGAGGAGCTAAGACTGGTAGAGAAGCTAGGTATTGCTTAATGTCATCGAAGGCTTTTTGACATTCATCTATCCAAGAGAATGGCACCCCATTTTGTAGTAGGTGATTGAATGGCCTACATTTGTTAGAAAGTTGCGCAATAAAATGATGGATTGATTGAATCTTTCCTTGTAAACTATGCAATTCCTTTAAGTTAGTTGGGGGAGGCATCTCTAGGATAGCCTTGACCTTGTTAGGGTCCACCTCAATGCCTCTTTTGGAGATAATGAATCCTAGAAGTTTTTCCGAGGTAACACCAAAGACACATTTCTTGGGATTCAACCTTACATTATGCTCTAGGAGTCGGTCAAAAACTTTCTCCAATACACCAATATGTTCTTGTCGAGTTTTGGATTTAGCCAAGAGATCATCCACATAGTCTTCGATAATCTTATGCATGTAGTCATGGAAAATGTATGTCATGGCATGTTGATAAGTGGCACCTACATTTTTGAGGCCAAAGGGCATCACCTTGTAACAAAAATTTCCCCAAGGTGTAGTGAATGTTGTTTTATGTTGGTCATCAGGATTTATTCGAATCTGGTTGTATCCTGAAAAACCATCCATGAGTGAAAGCATTTCATGGCCAGCGTAGGTATCGACAAGAGTATCGATGTTTGGGAGAGGGAAGTCATCCTTAGGACACGCTTTGTTAAGATCTCAAAAGTTAGTGCATACGCGTATCACCCCGTTAGGCTTACGAATGGGTACCATGTTTGAGAGCCACTCAAGATAATCGATAGGAACTATGAAGTTCACATCTAAGAGTTTTTGAAGCTCTATTTTTACCAAGAGGGCCATGGTAGGATGCATTCTCCTAAGATTTTGTTTGACCGACTTAGCATCAGGTTGTAAGGTGAGATTATGGACAACTAGACTAGGGTCAAGACCGGGCATGTCCTTGTATGACCATGCAAATATACCCTTCTTCCTCTTGAGGAGAGCAATGAATTGCTCTTGTTCATCGGGTGATAAGATTTTGCCAAGCTTGACAATTTGGGGATTATCTTTGTCTGAACTAAGGTCCACATCGATAGTATCTTCAATAGACATGTGGGAACCTTCCTCAAGATGATGGGGTGTAGGGATCAGATGAATATCATCTAAGATGTCATCAAACTCTTCTAGCTTATCCTCATCTATATCTACCTAGAAAACCTTGAGATCCAAAGGTGAAGGTGAAGGTGAAGGTGGAGGGGATGGAGGAATGTAGTTGGTGGAAGCCCTTAACAATTCCTCAGATAAGACAAATTTGGAAAAGGTTGGAGGTGAGGAAATCTGGTCCATATCAATAAGGCTTATGTCAATTGGAATTGGTTTAGCCGGATCATATGGATTACGGAGTGGGGTGAATAAATCAACAAGATTCATGTTGACTTATGGGCAAGGTGGACAAGGTTGGATGGAATGGATGGAATCAGTGCTAAGAGCTTGGTTAACCTGAACAACAACAAGCAACACAAAACATATTTTATTAAATGGTATATTTACATATGTAATGCAAAGAAAGCAAACATGTTTTTGATTTTTGATTAATTTTTTTAATTTTTTTTGTAGTGGTGAAAACCACTATTTTGAATTATGTACATATGTTACAAGTTGGCTTATGAAATGGCTTAATGGAATGGAGGTGGTGGTTCACCGGTAGGGGTAACTCACTCTTGTGGAAGAAGCAAGTGAAATATGGGCTCATGGATGGGGAACATGTTGAGATAAAACTCATCTTGTTCGGTATGGGGAATGATGGGCTCCGATTCTTCTTTAGATTCATCTAAAATTATCGACATAAGTTCAAATTCTTCATAGATTTCCTCATCAGAATTATCAAGATGGAGGGCTTCTTCTCCTGAATTGAGGTTAAGCCTTTGGAAGGCTTGTTCAAAAGAAGAGATGGTAGGAAGTGGGTGGAAACCTAGACCTGAATGGTCATGCACCTCTTGATATGGAACATCGATAGGTTGATGCATGCCTTGTTCATGCAATCCTAGGCCATGGCCTTGCCAATTGACAATGTGGAAGTATCGAGATGGAAATCCTGACATGTTTGAAATATTGGCAAGTTTTGGTTCTTTGGGCTCTTCTATGGGTGTTGGACTTGATGAAGATTCAATTCCCCCATATACAAAGTTAATGCTATTTGGAGTTGAACCCATATTGTAAACTGCTCCTATTGCTAAAGGTTGGTCATGTGGGTGACCAAAATCCTTAGCACTAGGGATGGTGAGGGGTGTGATGGTGATGTCATCGACCATGTATTCACCAATACCAGGATTGGTGAGATGGACTTTGACTTGGGATGATATGGGAGGATCATGGTTAGGTGATGGATCGAGAAAGGGTGGAAATGGAGGTATCTCACAATCTATCAATTTGACTTGTGAGACATTAGGTGAAGGATGATGGATTGGATTGGGAAGGTTGCGGGATGGTGATGATGATGAAGTGGATGGTATGTTGATGATGTGGATGGACTATGACCACATGTGCATGTAGTCATTGATGATGATGATGAGGGTATGGTGGTTTGATTGAGGCTTGGTGATGGGGAGCTCTTCAGGAATGGGATCCTTTGATGAAGAGGTTGGTGGAGTGGTGGATGGATTGGATGATGGTGATAGGAAAATATGAGTGGAAGGGAGCATGGACTCATAAGGATTTGAGATGAGATTGCAATACTTAAATGGCTCGACGTCCATTGGTATGCAATGTACCTATCCCTCATGGACATATTTCAAGCATTGATGTAAAATGGAGGGGACACATCTCATTTCCCTCATCCAAGGTCTTCCAAGGAGTACATTGTATGCCATGGATCCTTCCAAGATGTGGAACATTGTGTGCAACATTTTAGCCCCTACTTCGATGGGAAAAACAATAGTGCCAATTATGGAACACAAAGCATCATTGAATGCTTTGAGGGTGAAGGATGATTTGGTGATGTGAGATGGAGGAAGGTTCAAATGATGGAGAGTGGATGTGGTGATAATATTGATAGAGGAACCGGTATCAATGAGGACTCTCTTGAAAGGTTTCTTGTCAATTAGAGCCATGATATGCAATGGAGGGTCTACTGATCCCGATGATATTGGCTTAATCTCAAAGTCATAAAATGTTATGGAAGGCTCCATGCATGTTTGAATGCTCCCCACAAAGTTGTTGAAGGCATTAGGATCTTGCGATTGCAATTCGATGGATTTCAAAATTTCCATTAATGCCTCTCGATGTGGGGGAGATTTTTGGATTAGCTCATATATTGACAATTTGGTGGATGCCATTTTCAAACTTGTGGTTAACCGACTACTCAATGAGATGACTGGTCGGGGTGGATGATTGATGGGTGGATTTGATGGATTCGATTGACTAGGTATATGAATGGGTGATGATGGATTAGGGGAAACTTGGATGGGTGGCAATGTAGAAGGTTGTGAGACACTTGCTTGAGGTTGTTTGCCTTTGTTGATTATTCCATTGACCTCTAGTGACCACATGAATGGCCCCTACAAACCCTTGGTATTGTTGAATATGGTTGACTTGGTTAGGGGGAGTTTTAGTGTTAGCTCCCTCTATATTTGGTTGCACCTCCTCGTGATGAGGAAGTGGTGTCTAAAATATACCAAGGTCTTGGTTTTGTTGAGCAAGGGGACTATTAACTTTAATTGCCCCCAAGTCAATGAGGTCTTGGACTACATTTTTAAACATATGGCAATTGTTGATGTCATGCCCATTTTGCCTATGATAGGGGTAAAATAAGTATTCTCGATAATTTTTACCATGCTTGGTGGGATCATCCGGTCTAATGTCAAGCAAAGCAAGTTTGTTTGTCTCATACAACCTTCTAAAAAGAGAGGCATATGACTCATCTAGTGGGGTATATTGGTGATTCTATCAGATAGACTATCATCGAGGATGATTTTCCATAGGTGGCACTATGTTTTGAATTGTTGGAGCTTGTGTTGTTGAGGGGACCGCATGATAGGAAATTTGTTGTGGTACTTGTTGCATATTGTTGTTGTTGAGCCATTACCAGTTGGCTCATGACCACTTGATTGACTTGATTGGATTGGGTGGTTAGGGTAGCCTGTGTTGATTTTTGTTGGCCTGAATAATTACTTTTGTATTGGCCCTTGTTTTGCCATTCTTTCTTCTTGGGCTTAATGATGCCTTCTTGGATTTTGATATCCTCAATGACACTAGCTTGAGCTAAAGCTTCTTCAAAAGTTTGATAAGTTCTTAGTTGGAGCATCCAAGAGATGGGTTTTAAGCAACTCTTGGTGAATAGCTTAATTAGCTCATCCATTGGTAGGGTGAATGGCAATTTTGTGATGATAACCCTCCAACGGTTTCTAAAATCATAGATAGATTCATCATCATGTTGTCTTAAGGTATAGACATCAGATAATGAGATCTTCTTTTTAACATTTAGGATGAAGTGGTCAAAGAATTGCTCAATCAATTGGTCAAAAGTATAGATACTATGGCTTGGCAATTGATTGTACCATTCTATGGCATCCCCTCCTAATGTTTGAGGAAAATTTTGAAGCATGAGAGCATTATCATCTTGAATTCTGAAGCATGCATGAACAAAGGTGCTCACATGTTCTTTGGGATCCTCAGTTCCCTTAAATTTGTCAAACTTGGGTACCGTAAAGTCTATCGGATATGGTGGGGTTGGTATCGAAGGATGAATTGGTTGTTTGATCAATTGGCATAAAGTTGGTTTCTGATTTGAAAATCCAGGAGTGAATTGCATCAATTGATCTATTTGTTTTTGCATGGCCTCAATTCGAGGGTCTTCCTTAGGAATGTGAAAACCCTGAATTACCTGATGGGTTTGTGGTGGCATGGAAAGATGTTGTGGAGTGACTAAATGATGAGGAGATTGGTATTGATGATGAGGTGAATTGGATGGAATATGATGAATGGGGGATTATTGATGAAAATATGGGGAATTATGGAATGATGTTGATGGATGAAAGGTATGGCTAGGCTGGCCAATGGGAATAGGATGGGTAATGGTATGAGTTGATGGGGGAATAGGGATAGAGACCACCAAAGATTGAGGTGCCCATGATGGACCCTGGTTGACAAGGGGAGTCTGAGTAGAGTTATGTAAAGGCGTAGGGTTAACCTGTACTTGTTGTTGAGCATTTTGATGTTGTCTAAGCAATTTGTTTAGGTGTTCCCATGCTTCACTAATATCTCTATCAGAGGCTAGGGGTATGGAGGTAGATGGTATGGAAGATGTGGTTGGGATACAAGTTACACTAGGTATGGCAACTTGTGAGGTTGGGACTTGTGAAGCAGCATTGACTTGTGCTTCATACAAGGGATTGGTGTAGGTGGAGGTATATGAGGTGCTAGGAGCACATGAAGGTTGAGGGATGGATGTATGGGATGAAGGTGCAACTGATGCCTCAAAAAGAGGGTTAGTATACACCTAGGTAAAGGTGGATGGAGGTTGGGAATAGATAGGCTCTTGTTGTAAAGCAGAATCCTATCTAGGTGAGTTGGGGATAGACTCTAAGACATAATTAGAAGACTTCATGAAGGCTTCTACTTTTGCCATGTCTATATGGGTGATGTGGTGGTTGATGGTAGGGGAGTTTGACTCCTCTTGGGGCATGGCCATATGATAGGATGTGGAAGGTAAAGAATGTGAGGGACCTACAGATAAATCTACCTATGTCACATTCAGGGTATCTACCACTGAAGTGGTGGGGAAGGTGGATGAAGGTTCCATTAATTTTTCTTGACTTATTGCTTTCTTTTGATTTCGAGTTAATACCATAAGAAAAGTAAATCAAGATGCAAATTAGAATACCAAATGTAATACAAAAACTAGAATGCTTAAGGAAATAAACAAACAATGCTAAGTCTCAACCAATGTGGCTTACCTCATTCATTAATTATCTCCTTTTAATGTATGTTCATTTTTATGTGCCAGTTTTGTGTGTTTTGATTTTCTAATCTTTCTTAATGAAACAAAGGTGAAAAACTATGGCTAAGGTAGGGCAACGAGATTCTTGTTGGTGATGAAATCCAACAAGTTTGCTTGAGGGTATTCCTAAGGTGTCTAAGGGTAGATATTGGTGGATGGAGATGAATGCCACCATCACCAAATCTCAAGCAATGGTTGGTGATGAAATCCAACCACTACTATTTTGCATGAATCGTGATGTGTGTGAATTATTTTTAAGGTTTATGTTTTTTATAGTGTACAAACAATGTTAAAAATAATTAATTTCATAAACCTAAATCAGAAGCCAACAAAATATTGCCAAGTTCTCCAAAGGGTGTGAAGTACACCGCTTAAGACCCCCTATCTAAATAACAACCGAAGGGTTCATCCACCCCTCTACCTAGAATCACCCAACTGGAAGGGATACTTTTGGCAAATCTAATATTGTTCCAACTTAGATATACAAAATAAAATGTCTTTAACCCTAAGATGCAACACTAGATTATGCAATTTTCAGTTCAAATGCAGACAAAATGCAGTAGTTTACACCCAGAAAACAAAAACCCTAATCTGAATATGTAAATGAATGCAGATCTAAAAATGCAAACTAATATGCATTCATTTCCATATTTCTTAATGATGATTCATTTTATTGTTTAAAATCTAAAAAATACAGAATATACCCAAAATACGTAAGACAAAAAGCTAGGGTTTTAAATAGTCGACTTACTGGAAAGCCTACATTTTTGCTCCTAACTCTCCATAAATACCTTTGGGTACTTTTGAATGCTGCTGAGATGCCCATGGGTGCTTTTGGATGGCTTGAAATACCTCTAGATATTTTTGGATTACCTTCAGATATCATTGGGTGCTTCATGCACCTTACAAACTTCTGTAGACTTCAGAAACCCTAGATCCAGTAGAATCTATGAAATTTATGCTTCTAAAAAACCTACAAGATGATAGAAAATAGAAAATAAATTAGTAAAATAGATCATAAATAGGAACCCTTAGGGGGTCCCACCATGATCGCCATTTGAAAGATGCAAAATGCAACACTACAAACAATGCTTTGAACAAAATAAAATGCAAGGTAACACAAGTTTGCACAATAGAATAAATTCTTTATTGATGGGGGAGCCTAGAAACTCCATTGTTACAAGCTTGGATCCTTGAATCCTTTTTGATACAATATTACAACAATTTAGGGTTCTCCAAAACCCTAAGAAGCAAGGTTATGGTGTCTTCAAGCGCATCTTGATCCCAACAAGGTTGAGTGGGCTTTTTGGATATCCAAGGTTGGGCCACTCCAGATGTTGATGTAGTGCTCTAGATCTGCACACAATGACATAAAAAATAGTTAGTAGTATATGAGAGGGCTCCATAATATGAGGCCCTCTATAAGCAATAATAAAACACTAACTAAATACTATAAATAAAGTGAACAGAAATAGAAACACATGCATGAAATAAATAAATTTAGGGTTGATCTATTTTACCTTCTTACTATCTTCTAATGTGTGATATCTGATGCAGGTGGTTGGTGTGATGATGCCCTAGCATCACCTAGAGGCTAGAGGGACTTCAAGAATGGGAGCGTAAAATACCCGTGGGCACCTAGCGACTATAGAAAACACTCATGGGCACCTGGGACTGATGAGGAGGCACCCGTGGGCACCTAGTGTTGATGCCAGTGATGGAGAATTCTACAGAATTAGATCAAACAAGGGTGTTGCGATGATGGATATGGCGAGCGAGGGAGGTGAAATGTGATGAATGGAATGGGGTTAGGGCACAAAAGGCTTGATAAAAGACTTAAGGCACTCAGGGAACTCAGGGACTTAGGGTTAGCAAAATACTTAGGGGTTGAGCCATCAAAATGGCTCTTATTTATAATCTAACCTAGGGCATACTAGGGTTTCAATGACACTAATCGTGTGGTTGAGATTAAAGCACATCCAAGGGTAGATAATAAATCTAGGGTGTGGCATGGATTGATGTAAATGGATGGTTGAGATTAAATGAAATTGGATGGTTAGGATTAATTCACTTAAATAAATACATATTTATTAAATATATATTAAAATATAATATAAAATATTATATTTAAATATATATAAAATAAATATATAAATAAATGTGAATAATGATCGAAAATGGTAGGAAAATAGGAATAGTGGGCAAATTGGCTAGGATTTGGTGTCTACAAGTATCACTAATACCAAATCCCATACTAAGGTATCATTAAATTCATCCACACTTGGGATTAATTACCATTAGATTCTAGCAAATAGGGTATTCTAGGTCATCCTAGCTTTAGATTATACTTTAAGCAAGCCTTCATTGGAGACATATAAATCCCTTTAGTACACATAAGAAGATCTATACGCTTGTACCTAGATATCTGATACCAAATGTAATGGAAATTGGTAACACCATTAGGTGATGCCACTATAAATCCTAGCCTGCTAGGTTAGATGAAGTCAACAAGACCTTGATCCTTGGGGGCATTAAATTGGGATAGATAATCGATAAACACTCAATAAATACCATCCAGCCTATCCCCTTCTAAGTATGTCATGGTTTGAACATGGACCTCCTAAAGAGAGTCCAAAACCCTAACCATTGTGCTATCCTTGTCAGAATTTGTTTATCTAAAACTTAAACAAGCATATGACTCATGCACATATTAATTTTAATAAATATAAAAAATTAAATTAACTATGTTAAAACTAGAACAAAGTATTAATCAAGTAGAACTAAAATTTAATTTTTATTTTATTCAAATTATTAGATTTTTTTTTAATATTTAAATTAATTATGTTCATAAAATTAAGCTTGAATGCTTGAGATGGGCTATTTTCTAGATAACGTATTTAAGTTCAAGTTTCTATGGACATAGAGACCATGTATAGAAATAGTGGTTACTTAATCCTAAACAAGTTGTCCTCACTTTACTATAAATAAAATCCATGATATACCTTATATATTCTAAATATCATTCATATATATCTATATATATATATATATATATATGAAATTAGTTAAAATTAAACTTCAAAATTTTAATTTACTTTGGATATATATATATGGAATTATTTATTGAAGGGGTTTTGGAAGGATCCCTGAACCTTTTACAATAGGAGAAGACTCTCGAAAAGGGTCCTACAAGACATACTCCTAGGAACAATGGGGAGGAGAACATAAACCATGACCAAAATAAGGGAAGGCTCTGGAACTACCATAGATGAGACAACAAGAGTGAGGAAGGGAAAAAAAAAAGGAGGGAACAAGAGAAGACAACCAAATGGATTATTGAGGAACAACAACGATAGAGGTGTTCAATACTTATTTTGGAAAATCATCCCCCAAATTTATCCTAAAATGCTCTAGAGGGGCAACAACCTAATCCATAAAAAACCTCTTCTAATGGAAGCAATCAAGGAAATAATGATAGAGAGAGCCTAATTACCAAATGTGATTCTGCAATAAAATATGAAAAGAGAGATCTATTTTGAAGCTAGAAAATAACGTAGGATACCATAGGTAAAACATACCTCCTAAGGCTTCATGAGAAGACCTGACTAGGAAATAATATTTTTCCAGATAGTTTTAGAGTCTCTCTCCAAGATGGCAACTCCAACTTTAAATTATTAAAGGATATTGATATGGGAGAGAAAAAATTTCCTCATGGAAGCAAACAAGCAATGTTTGCAAGGCCATTGAGGCCTCTCATGACCCTTAAGAGAAACTTCAATTCTAGAGTTTTGAAGGAAATATCCTTCCCCAGCCCTAGATAGAGGAGATATTATTTCTGAGTTTCCTATTAGAGCTGGACTCTGTTAGGTGGTTTTCCTTTTCTAACAAATGTATAGTAAAATGGGCTTCATTAGCCATTTCTAATTTTGATTCTCTTTTCCTAATATCTTGTTTCAAAGGTCACCCTTTTTTCACTATCAACATCTACAAATCTATTTTTTAGTTTTTGGTAGTAAGACAAGCATGCCTCGGTTTGAGGTTAGCGATTTGATTTAGGATGGGGTTTTAAAGGATTAAATTTGTCATTAATATGTACATAGGTCAAATTTGCCTCTTCTATGGTGAGTGAACCTATATGAGGAGAAGAAGGAACTTCAAGGAGAGCATTGGCTACATGGGAATCTTCAATAAAAAGGGAGGATGATTCTTGGCCAAGCAAGAGGAGGAATTCTTGTGAAATATTTAGAGACCTAGATATGGAGTCTAGAAGAATAGGATAAGAATACAAATATTTATTCAGCAAGGGAGGGGCATTTGGGGAGAGATAAAGGGACATTGATGAGTTTCTCCATGACTAAAGAAATCCTTCTTTGAAAATAAAGGAGTCCTTAGGGTTGAGAGCCTCATTTTGCAAGCAAGTAAATGAGTTATCTTGAATAAGCAAAAGGTTGTTCAAATAGGAGGAAGGGATACTAACCTGGGTTGAGGAGCCATCACCATTAAACTACACTATTTCCTTTCCTTTGGTTTTTTGAGTCTTTGAGATGTTCACAGACTATATCTTCTCACTATTCAAATTTTGGATCTCACCAACAACTGGTCCCATCTGCTTAAAGGTCTTATCTGATCTAGTAGGCTTCCTAAAGTCCTATCAAGATTTATTTGACCCAACAGGAGGCTTCCTAGAGTCCTACCAATATTTCTTAGGCCCAGTGAGAGGCTTCCTTATGGGACATTGAGAAGAAAGGTGTCCTTATTTCTTACAAATGGTGCAAAATAATGGTTTATTTTCATACTCAATTTCTTGGTTCTAATTGTATATGTCCAATAATAGTTCAATGGAGGTAGACCACTCAGAGACCAAATTGGTGGTGATGCACATTTTGGCATGGACCATGCAATATTTGGCTTTGGTAGTGGGGTCAAAAGAAACAAGTCTGCCAATGGCTCTTGTGATTACTTTGAGGATGTCTTCATGCTAGAAAATAATTGGCAATCCAAGGAGCTTGATACAAATTAGATAAGTGTTAATGCATTGGAAGTTTGAGTCAAAATCTAGACCCCATTTCCTAAGAAAAATGCCATGATGACCATAGAACCATGGGCCTCTAGTGAATATGTGGCTTGAATCTTCAACATTGTTCAATTTAATAAAGGAAAAACCTTTAGGTATCACCACTAATTCCATATGACATTGTGGCTTCCACTTGGAGAAGTACCACTTCGTAATGGATTCGATCTTAGTCCTGGAGCCAACAAATTTTCCAATGAGAGAGATGACTTATTGAGAAATATTCATAGCCATAAGCTCATGATGGATTCTTAACTTTCCTGGACTTGGAAGGAGAACAAAATAATGCTAGAACTAGAGGACAAGTTGGAATATTTTTGAACCATTTCGGTAAAGGATAAAGCATGGGTCTTCTTTTGAGGAACATTTGGGGGATCAAGTGTGGGGGGTGGAACCACCCTAAATCTTGAGATCTCTAAAAATCCCACCAAATCACCACTAGAGACATCCATATGGCTCAAAATGCTCCTAATCTTGCTAGTGGGGTTCTCGCCCTTACGTGAATCAAATTACTACAAAAAATCCATATTCAATGCTATCCCACCTCAAGGAAAATATATGGGATTAGGGGTGAGATGTGGACCCACCCTAATGCCCATGACCTCTAGCCCTCCCACTAGAGTGCCACTAGAGCCATTCCTGTGACTCAAACTACTTCCAAGCTCACCAAGGGGGATCCAATCCTTACCTAATTCAAAATTTTGCAAATCATCCACCTCCAACACCATTCAAAACTCCATGCTCTCACCTACCAAGATAAAAATATCATAAATAATATGGTTTTTGTTTTTATTTTTATTTTTTTAAGCTATAATATCAATTATTATAAAATATATTTGTAATTTGTAATTTTATTTTAAAGCATGCATTTTTTATCTTAAGATTTTCATTTTAAATCAAGTAATTATAGTGTGCATCCAACTACTTTTTGAGTAAAGCTTATAATTATTTTTAGAAATATGTTACTACTTTTTAAATAATACATTTATTTCATGAATTTATAGGTAGTTGTATTATTTGTTGAAATATGGAACCTTTCTACATAAGCTCAAGATTGTTCAACATAAGAATCCAACTAATAATAAATACCATGGCTTCAAATACCAATCATACCACTTTAATAAAAAATTTAACCTATGGATTAAAAAGAAAACACAGGAAATAAAATTCTACATAATAGTGTAGGTAAGAGATTAAACCCCAACCATAGAAACAACCATGAATTATCCTTAAATTTATAGGATAGTTTTTTTCATGTTAAGCTTAATTGATTTTTTTTTTCAGTTAGAAAAACAAATCTAGTTTTAACCAAACTTGTCCCATCAACCTCTTAATCATGAGGTTATAACAAATCTTGATAGGTTTTATAGATAACAAAAAAATATACACCAAAATCCCCCCTTAAGATCAATATAAGAGGAAGGATAAACTACAAAGCATAGAATGAAATAAAAACTATATATAATATCCCTTTAGTTACAACTTTGTTCACATAGAAAATAAACAAAAGTAAAAGATATGATACTGTATAAAACAATAATCTAACCACACTAATCATTTATCCAACATATGTGTAAGTGGCCTACAAAGTCTATTGTAAGTACTAACATGATTGTGGATCAATCCTTCCAAATAAATATTGATTGTTGGAATGAAACTTGGTAATAACCCTTTTTTGTGATGAAAAGGTAAAATGATATGTTGCCATGAAGAATAATTGTTGGGGATGGAACATTATCTCTTGAAATTTTATATGGTGTAGGATACATTTATGACACATTAAACTAAGAGGATGCACAATAATCATCATGCTACGAGTTGATCATATTTTCATAACCAATATTTATTTGATATGGATCATATACCATGTTTTCCAAGGCCACCACTACAACAAATTATTTTATAAAGTAAATTTAATCCAATTCATTTCGTGTATTTCTCAAAGAAGCCAAGTTTAGAATTAGTATTTGAGAAGATTGAAACATAAATAAATAGTATTATAATCAAATGTATTTATACTATGTGCATTAGCTTTAAATATTTGATTTTTAAAAATTGACATTATAGAAGAGGTTCAAATAGATGGATCTAGCCAATCAAAAACATGAGAAACACTTGAAGTTATTAGTGCTAGGCTAGATATAGTAATGGGAAGAAAATAATATCCTCTAATTTCTTAAGAGGAATAATGTGGATCAACTTTATGTTGTACTTTTTTAGTATTTCATCTAGTGCTTTCATATTCTTATGATAGCATTGATTCATCATGAAAAGAAATATTACAATAACAAGCAAAACTATTTCCTTTAAATGAACCAAAATTTGATCTCTTTCCAGTGGTAAATAAGATTGTCACTCTTGATGTTTTCCTTGGAATATTGTGTGCGATACTACTTACCACCTTTATATTTCTTGGATATCAATGCTTTGTTCATTAATATTAGATTCTAAAGAGCATAGATATGTTAGATTTTATCCTATTCATGAATTAGTTGCTTACACAAACTATGAAAATTTGGCATATTATAAGCATCACCAAAAGCATCATGAATATAATAGAAAGTAGAAACAAATATTAGAATAAGGTTTTGTTAGTTTATGAATAAAATATATATTAGTTGCTTATTTTTCCTTTTGATTATGTAAAAATTAAGTCAAATATGTGATTAATTGATTTTAACAAAGGAATATTTAATATGAGGATAATATTCTATGTGAAAAGTCATGAGTTGGTTATCTAATTAGTGTCCTCAAATGATATTCTACTTGCCAAATAGTTCATTAAACATCTTCTAGGTTGCTTGTGAAATATAAATGGCTTAAATGTAGAACTTGAGGTCATCAAAGAGTGACATGTCAATCAAGTTTTGAGCTTCATTTGCTCAATTGACCCATTTATCTTTGTTATTACCTTCTTCAAGTTTAATCCATGTACCCATAGTTATTTGATATATCACTCTACTCCATTATAGATCCTCCATATATGATTCCCAAGAGTAAAAGATCATGTTGGCCAAATTTTACATGCTTGGGAATGATAATAGGAGATGTATATTTTTTATATTAACAATGATATTAACACTTATGGGTTTCAAACACTCTTTTGAACCTTACAAATATATACAAAATAAGGAATGTGCCTCTAAAAAAAATGATTATATAATATATTTTGACTCTAAGTGTGTAATTTATAGTTATTTGATGTTTATAGCTACAAGTAGGGTTAATAAAATGTTATAGATTATAATTATAAAAATACTATATAATGTTCAACAATTAAAAACATCAATGACATATTGCTAAAATAGGTCATGAAATATTAATTAGAAATCCCTTTGAATCTAACTTTCATAGGTGTATGAATCACCAAAAAGTATTCTAGCATGTAAAAATTATAGTATAAAACATCTATGGAGGTAGAAGTAGACCTCGTTTGAAATAAAACATATTTTTGCATATGACCACAAAGGCCTCAAAATATTTGAGAGTGGAACCAACATGATAAATACAAAAATAAGACACTAAGATCATCCCATGTAATTTTGCTAATTTGTTCATATCAATTGAATGAATTTTGAAGATATTATATATATATATATATATATATATATATATATATATATATATATATATATATCAGAGAAATCCATGTAATAATTTGTTAGAGATAAATCAAATAATCTATCATTTAAAAATGCATAGCACTACTTTTAACTCCAACATATTGGATTTGATGTTCCTAGAGAGAAATAAATAATTAAACATATTTAATGGAATGTAGGTGGATGTGGTAGTCCTTGATCTATAGGTCCAAGATACATGATGATTATTGATGGCACTCATCATCAAAACCACATACCTATAAATATCATAGAACATGTGGTTGACACTTAACATTTTAAAAGGTTATCATTGATAGATCATGAAGCAAAGAACACATTAATTGCTTGGAAATCACTTTTAATATGAAGTGTATACAACTAGAAATACCAATAACTATATTCTTCTACATAACAAATTTTCTTACTTGTCTATGTTATGTTGATTATTTATAGAGAAATATGCTTAAAAAAATATGTGATCATTTTTATTCATAATTTTTGCTATATATAACTTAATGGTTCTTTTGATGGTGATGTATCTTTTATTCTAACCAAATTTTAGTATTCCAACATCATGCTCCACTAAAAAAGAAAAAAAACATAAAGAATATTGGACAAAATGGTTTGATGTGAAGACCACATTGAACATTGAGTGAATGTAAAGGATTAATTTTAACATAGTGAAAATAAAGTTGAAGCATTTTAGGTGTCAATCATGGATTAATGATCAACACAATATCATCTATGATGGGAATTTTTGAGATATGTATAATTTGACCTTATTCATGAAGCTCACCATTGTATGACTAAAGCATGTGTAATGTTTATGTGAAATCCTTATGTAATGTATTCTATTATGAATTGATGTAATTAACCCTATGGGCATTTATTAAGCTATGGATAAAGTTAAACTTAACTAAAATTTTACAATTTCTAATGTGTAATAAACAATGGTTTGGTAACTTGTAATTAACCTTTATGCCTTTATGTTATGTTAACATAGGTTAATGTGATATGTAATTATTATTGTTGGGATTTTGGTATTTGGGATAAATACCCCTAACCACTTGATCAATTGCATTCTTATATCATCTAATCATAGTGTTTGGTGCTCAAGTGCATTCATTTGATTATGTTTTTTATTATTTTGTTTTCACTTTCTCTACTTTATAAGATTTGAGTCCATTTATTGCTTTTGTTCATTTTTGGAGTCTTGTGTAAAATTTGAGAAGAATATTGTTTTGCTTAAGAATCCATATGATCTTAACAACCATCCCTCGAGGTCTAGGTTGATTGGTAAGTGCTTGTTTGGCCAGGAACTTACCAAGAAGACAGTTAGGTTCAAACCTTGAAGGCAACTTGTTTGCAAAGGTAGTAGTTTGATCTGAATCCTCTGAGTGTGTGCCAGATCTACGATGATGATACAAATATTGAGCGATCGGTGGTCCTCTTCATGTTGGATCAACAATAACGAAGCGAAATAGGTTTGGTGGAAACAACCCCTTGTGGTTTGAACCCTGCGCTTGTCAGGTACTAAGAATAATGTGGTTGTGACCAACTCTCCTGTGTAACCGAAAAAAACAACCATGAGTGAAGAAGTATATCTATAGAAAATATGAGATATATAGAATTTTTAATAGTTATATAGAATGAAAACAAGCCCCACCTATATGACATCATGACCATGTTACTTTAATGATATTATAACCTTTTTTTTTTGACAATTATGCATGTATTGCCTAACAAGATTTCAAGTGGTATTACAATAACATTTTTTATAATTATACCAATATCACCTAATAAAATTTAAAACTAGGTGTCCTCCTTAAAAGTTAAGATATATAAAATGTTAAGCTTATGTCATTTGAGTTTCTTTCCTAAGGTTCACCCATAATATTAGAACCTTAATCTGCATTATAAAATTATTTGCTCTACCACTTGTCCAAATTCATAAGTTGATGAAATCAAAAATTCCATGGTGTATGTAATTTTTTATATCTGATTATTACATTTTTATATATTTTAAAAATATATGAAAGACCCTGGTGCCTAATAGAAATCAACTAGGCCTTACTACAATATAAGATAAACAAAATTATAAAAATTTCGAAGCCTCAGTAGGCTTCTCTATCCAAACCATAATTATATACAAGTCACATGACAACAAAAGTCACTTGGATCTAGAAAGTGCCACCATCTCCAACTTCTACATGACATCCCAGAGTTTGCACTTCAATTATAGTCAATTAAAGAATATACTCTTTTGTCAAACTTATCATTTATTTTTTATTTTATTTCTTCTCAGTAGTAGTTATTAAGTTACATATGGGACCCAATAACAAAAATAAGCATATGCTACCGTTTGTAGCACCATTATGTTGTGCTTGTTCTTGCAGACAAACCATCCACTTGAATAAGGTTGTAAGAGTAAACTCAATAAATTTGAATTGACCTAAAGTCTATCTGCAGACAAACCATCCACTTGTTTATATTTAACGACCACGGGATCTGATAATTAACATTTCCAGCGCTTTCTCGTTAGTCACCCCACAACGTCCAAACAATGCAATTAGTTTATTGCGTCATAATTTCTGCTCACGGGTTGTGTTAAAGCGACTACATTCACAATTTAAATAGAAAAAGTTAAGACAGTGGCAGAAGGCGAATCCGCCATCTGAGATTTCGATTTTACAGGACAGACTGTTTTAATAATGTATATACGAATTTACGGACTTGTATGATTAAAAAATAATGTATCTGGATTCTTTTTCCCAAATATGCGCAAAAATCTGCATAAGACAGAGCAGGACATCATTAAAAAGACATCAGATATATTTTAAATAACATTTTTTATATAAAGTTAAGATTCTCTAAAATATTTCTGCAGCAGTTTGGGTTGATTTAAGCAAAACCCAAACCAGAAAAATGAAACATCTTCCACGTGAGTGTCTAATGGTAAAGACTTTGTTAAGACTTTAAAACTGTCAATAAAGATTTAATTTTTAAATTTTATAAGATAAGATTCTATATTATATTTAGATGACCAAAATTTAATTTAATAGTCATATATTAAATACCATCATATATATAACATTAAAAACTACTTCTTTTACTTTTGTCTGAAGCTTTTCTTTTTTAAATATGATAGAGTTTTATAAGAAACTTACAGAACATTTTTATTAGAAAATATGCGAAGGCCTCGGATCAGTTATAGCTATTTATATTAATTTAATAAAAATATCTTATCAAATATACGATTTATTTATAAACATTGAGAATGTTTATGAGAGGGGTAAATTAATTTTTTACTTTTTTAATATTTACAATCATTTAAATTATTTATTTTTAACAATAAGTTATTTAAATTATAATTTATATAGTGTATTTTTTTTTAATAAGTTATAGTTTTTATTAAGGGTTACTTTCATCAAAATATTAAAATATTACATTTGATGTATAGTACCTTTTATCACAATTTTTTCATTTCTTTTTTCTCTTAAATATATTTTCAACTTCTTGGAAGTGCTATGTGCTATGTTTCCATAATAGCTCCATGACATTGTTTTGATTTAGAGATAAAATCTCACTTGACCAACTGCTTTTAAAATTTGAATTTCACTAGCAATTCCCTTCTTTATATGTTACCCAATTTCCTTTTTTATAAATATGCTCACACTTCAAGAGATTTTCTCTAGTAATAGATGATGAACATCGATGATAATATTATTTTTTATTTAGTCTCCACATTCATTTTCGTTAATAGCATTGATGACAATTTGTGAGTATCCGTCAATTGAAATATATTTTCATCCTTTTTCTACTACAATTTTAACCCCGGTAAGAAATGCCCTAGCCTCTACATAGTTGTTAGTTGAACTTTCATATGATTTTGAATAAATGACTTCAATGTTTTTAAAAACACTACCTCCACTAGCTTTTCCAAATTAATTTTGATAAACCCATTTTTTGGACATTTCTTTCTTACCATAGAACAAAGTAGATCTTTTGTTTTAATTCCATTGTCGCAGATGACTCTACCATGTATGTTCAAATCTTATAGCCAAGTTATTAGCACCTCTTTTCCTATAATTGAGACTTCCCGTGATGAGCACCATATTTGTAGACATTATGCAAGAAAGGCAATAAACGGTTCCAAACTTAGGCATGATTTTGAGATTTATTTAAAAATTCTATTATTCCCTTTCAAACCATAAATTCCAACAAATAATGTCAGGGTCAATCCTCCAAAGAATACATTTCATCAACTCTTTCAAAGTTGATGGAGCTACCCAATATAATTTCATGTATTTTTTAAAATAACCCCAAATGGGTGTGAACAAATGAACAATGAAGAAATAAATGGTTTGATGTTTTTAAATCCTTCTCACAAAAGGCACATCTACATGGTCCATAATATCTTTCTTCTTTGTAGACTCTCTCTTGTAAGAATTTTACTTTGAATTGCTAACCAAAGGAACATTGAGGCCTTAGGGAGCTTTATTGATCAAATGTTCTTCCAAAAAAAATCTTTGTTAGAAGGAAATTTTGATTGTTCTAAATCACCATATCCCAAATTATTGAGTATCCACAATCCTTTGATAAATTCCAAACCAGCTCAATTTTTCATGTAAAAATCGATAAATAAAACTCTTAAAGCATCTTTTGAAGTTCATTTGCAATTTGTTTGAGTTCCTCTCCTTCAACTAGGTTACTAAATGAAATCCATGATCTAGAGTTGTTGCTCATAATAATATAATATTTGACCTTTGGACCTTTACATGCTAGGTATGCTTGAGCCAATGGTTGTCATTTTGAGTTAGAGATAAGAGGATAAGGCTTCAACCAAGCATCAGACCAAAAATTTGCATAATTCCCCTCATTGAATGACCATCTAATATGTTTCTTTATCAATTGCAAACTCTCTAATATGAAGTTCCATGTTGAAAATCCTTTGGGTAGAGTTCTTTTGTTAAATAATTTCATTGCATCAATAGAACCTATATATTTTTTAAGTAATATTTTTGCCTAATTATTTCCTTGATCTTTGAATATTCTCCATCCAAGCTTTGCTCCTAATGCCAAATTTATATGTCTACGTTTCTATAAGCTTGCTCCTAAAATATTCTTTCCTTTGCAAACCCCATCCCACTTATAAAGAGAAAACCTAAATTTTTCCTCACAATATTTCCATAGAAAGTATCTTTAAAATTTATTAATTTTTGATGTTGTACCTATTGATAGTCTCATCATATATATAGGTATGGATTACATAGTAGTCTTTATGAGTTGTAGCCTTCTTGCCATGGTAGAACTTACCTTTCCAACCTTCCAAGCAGACATTATTCTATCAAAAAAAAAAAAGATCCAAAGCTCCTTTTTATTACCTTTAGCATACAAAGGAACACCAAGTAGGTGGATGGAAATTTTCCAATTTTAAACCCTAAAATATTCATAGTAATTTATTGTAAATCTAGCATAGTATTAATGAAAAAATCCTGGATTTTGTAGTATTTTCCAACTATCCAATATCCTTATTATAGCATGATAATATTGATTTAAATTCCATGGCCTCATTGACTGAAGGATGACCCAAAATAAAAGTATCATCAACAAATTGGAGATGAGATTTAGAGGGACCATTTTTTGTAACTTGAATACCCTTGATTTTTCCTTCCATTTTTACCTTTGAAAAGGATCTCCCTAATGCTTATGCCATAATAATGAATAGATAAGGAGAAAGTGGATCGCCTTGATGAAGTCCACAAGATGACTAAAGTAACTAGCAGAAGAACCATTGATCAAAATAGAAACTTTTGCAATGCTATAACAACATTTAATACAGTCACCAACTATATCTAAAGCTAAAATTTCTAGGAATAGCCTCTAGAAAGTTCTAAGAAACCCTATCATATGCTTTGTTCATATCTAATTTCAAAAGCATACCTGATTTTTTCATGAAATGAAGAGAATGTATGGCCTCTTTGTGCAATAATTATACCATCAAGAATTTGTCTATCATGAACAAATCCACCTTGTTCCTCTAAGACAAGACACCCTAGAATGCACGTCAACCTATTTTCCATAATTTTTGAAATGGTCTTATAAATCATATTACAAAGGTTGGATGAAAATTATCAAAATATTTTGTGTCACCATAGATGTGCATTCTTAAATTAAGACAAAAATAACATTTTTTTAAATACTTTTAGAAGTTATATTTAAAAATTATGAATTAAAATGTTACAATCGTTTTTAATTTTATAAAATAAAAATATAAAATAAACCCTAGATTGTATCATAGATATTATAAATATTACTTTATTTTTTATTGTGTTAAATGTTATATTTATTTTTTAAATTTTATAATACTAAAAAAAACTAATTGTAATCTACAAGTTTATTTGCTTTGTTTATATATATTTCCTTAAAATGTTAGGTTATTTAATTTTAGCTTCCATGTCTTAATACCATCCTAACTCATGGTAAGTCTTCATCTAGCATGTGGACTTTCTCTTATTGTCTTTGGTATTTTATTTAGTTTCATCACTTTGCAAAAAAATTTGTGCAATAATAGTAACACATATATGATGTTTTAGTCAAAATTTTACATGTACTTTAGTTTCTTATATTAGACCCTAATTTTTTCTAATATACCTCTTAAATATGTCTTCCTTACGTAGATGTAATCTTGTTGAAACCATGAGGAATAACTAAAATTTGGACGAGTAAATCCTACTAACATAAATTATCATAGGAATAAGATATCTAAATATCAAAGTGATGGTTATCATTGTAACACCCCTTCGATGACATCAAAAAATACTACCTATTTTTTTCTTAACCCAAATTATTACTAATAAACCCAATATGACATACATTGGTACTCAATTGGTGTTTAATGTTGGATAACTCATCTAGCAACACTATAAATGTGGCATCACTTACTTAACTTAAATAGACACATTATCCAACTAGAGTGATGTCCTTGAATTTGGTATCAAACCATTTTGCTATAAGCATGGTCACCTATGATGTTATTGCCATTGACCCTACATTGGCACCAATAGCTTTATCATCAAGCATTAACTAGTTTTTATGTCAATAATACCTTGGATCTAAAATCTTTTTAAATGTTGATGGCCCTCAAAAATCTAGATGTTAATTGCATATAATCACAATGAATATATTCCTTTAATGCAATCTTAAGTTATCTCTCATAGAGCCTTTTCTCACACCGATATTTATATCATCAAAGAAAGGATCCCCCTCTAGTGCGACACATTCTTTATAGTTTTTGATACTAATGACAACTAATTATAGTAACACTTCCACCCTCGATACCATATTTGAATGACCAAGACACAAAAAGTTGTAGAATCAAGACCTTTAGGAGTGACAATGGAAATGAGTACACTTCGAATGAATTCACATAGTACTTATCATCACATGGTATCAAACATCAATTGACAATACCAAGCACACCTCAACAATATGGAATTGTCAAGCACATGAATAGGATAATTATGAACATGGCTCATGCCCTTCTTGATCACAAAAATGTGCCTCCATATCTTTGTATTAAAGCCACATAGACTACTATGTATGTATTCAACATAGTGAGTCCCTCAAAACCTAGCCCGTCATCTCATGAAAAATGGACTGGACACCCTCCCACCATCAACCACTTTAGAATATTTGGCTCCATATATTAAGATCATATTATTACAGAGCATTAAAACAGCTTGAAGCTCAAGCTATTAAAGGTATATTTGTTGGATACCCTATGGATCAAAACATATACAAGGTATTCATTCCTTCACATTGGAAAGTGATTGTGACACGTGATGTTATATTTGTAAAAACTAAAGAACAACTGGTTATATTGGATACCATAGGATACAATCTCCATCCTAGATTAAAATATGCTAACATATATGATGTTCAGATTCTAGACTTTGGAGGGAAACATTGAAAAGTTACTCAAAACTCTAGAATCTACAAATCAACCCACAAGTCCAAAGGAATCAAATTGAGATATTGAGCAAATATCTATATCTTCTACACCTTTTGCCCCTTCAAACAATAATGTTCATCATGGTGAATTTATTATTTCACATCCATCTTCATCAACATCCTTCGTACCTAATGATCCATTCCAAAATCATGACAAAAACTTTGAGGTAGGTGAGACATCCACATTGCTCCCCACTTGAGGAATTCATGAAGCTTGCTAGCTCTTAAAGGACATCAAACTAGATGAAGCAGAAAAAATGGGAATAAGAGGTGCCTTAGAGCAAGAGTGCATGAATCATTACTTATTGAACTAGAACCTATAGAACTACACCTTGCTCTAAATAATGAACCTCTCACATACCAAGAAGCTATAAAACATGCAACTTGGAGACATGCAATGAATTAGGAGTATGAATGTCTACTAAAAATGGTACTTAGAAGTTGGTCAATCTACCACTTGGAAGAAAGTTAGTTAAAAAAAAAATAGGTGTACAAAAACAAGTACAAATTAGATGACACCCTTGACAAACACAATATGAGATTAGTGGCTAAGGGTTTCATGCAAAAAAATTGATTACATTGAGGTATATGTACCTACCACAAAATGGCCTATAATCAGGACTCTCGTAGCCTTAGCTGCACAAAAAAATTGGAAGATTCATCAATTAGATGTAAAGATTTCTTTTGTGAATGGTTAATTGGAAGAAGAAATATACATGACATAACCAGAAGGTTTTGAGATTGTAGGATAGCAGCACAAGGTATGTAAACTTAGAATGTATTTATTGAAGCAAGCCCCTCGCACTTGGTTCAACAAGCTATCAGATCATATGAAGCAACTTGAATTTGAAGTGTGTGATTACCAAGATATTGATGCAATATTGTTCATCAAGCACAACAAAGATAAATTCACATACCTCATAGTCTTTGTGGATGACATGCTTCTGACATGTAACATTAAACAAATCATCAATACAATGAAAAAGGACCTTGCAAAGACTTTTGATATATTTTATCTGGGATTGATGAAATTCTATTTGGGCATAGAAGTAACTTAAGAAAATGGAAAAATATTCTTGACCCAAGATAAATACATCAACAATCTTCTAGAGAAGTTTCAACTCAAATATGCATGCCCTATGACAACACCAATGGAATCAAATATGAAACTCACCATAAATGATGACACACTAGAGGCAAATACAATACTCTATAGAAGGATGGTTGGTAGTCTCATATATGTTACTAACAAAAGACCTTACATAACTTATGTAGTGGGAATTATGGCAAGGTACATGACCACGCCAAAGGAGAGTCGCTATGTTGAGGATACTATATTACCTTAGGTTTATTTATAAGCCTAAGTTCTTTTATTGTATTGTAATATGTGTGGCATAGTATGCCCACATTGGATATTATATTTCTTGCATTTTTATTTATGTGAGGTACAGTATGTCCACTTTGGATATGTGTTTGTTATTTATTAGGATGCATAGTTAGACTGCTAGAGATATGTTTTATCATCTAGTAGTTAGTTGTTAGTTTGCATCCATGTTTGGTAGGTGGTTATCCTTGCATATCTTTTAGTTACAAGTGGTTGGCCTTGCATGGCAAATTATTACAACCACTGTAACCTACATGATTATTTGTATGTTCTATATATTCTATTGCACATAATGAATAATCAGCTTCACATTTGGTATTTCCATATCACTGGTAAATAGAGCGATAGGATAAATTTTACAAGAAGGGAGGCAAGGTGCCAACTTCATTGCTAGGTGACTAGTATTATTTTGCTGCTAGTGCACCAGATCCTAGGGTAGTTGCTACGAGGAATTGGTTTGGGATAGCCTATAGCATCAATTTTTGAAGCTCCTAAGGTGGTAGAGGGTTGAAGTTTACCCCTACACCAAATACCCTAATAGAAGATCAAAGGGTAACCAGACTTGCCCTTGAGAAAGGCAAGAAAAGTTGTTTTTCTTGGAATATCAGAGAGAAGAATGAGGGAAATATTTGAGGATCAGTTGCAAAAATTTGAGGTAAATTTATGGCCAAGAGGAGGACATTGGATTTCCTTGCTGAGAAGAGCATAAAGCTACCAAAGGGTGCACAGGTTGAGGATTTCTACAAATTTTTTGAGGTTGTACGTATTGGGAGGTTCCAATGGGATTCAATAGGTGGCTTTGGGAGAAATTTTGCTCTTATTCTCACCTTGGTGATTATCCCTTCCCATTCCCTAGATCGATCAATCATTTTTACCGATCGGCCACCCCACCAACCAACTTTCTTGTCGATCGGTAGGGTTTTGGGCAATCTACCCTTGCTCCATCTCCCCTCTACCCTCCCCTCTTTATTCCTACCTCATATTATCCCTACTCCTTATTTCTCCCATCTATTTACCTATGTGTGGCACATCATTCACAACTTGCAACCACCAACCAATCTATTGCCACATAGGCCATCGTGACTCGAACTCAATCAATGGACATCCATAGCTGTGCCCCCACCCTAGAAGTAGCATTTCAGTGCAACGCCTAGAGTTATATTAGTGGAAAGATATTAGATCATTGGTCAAATCGATCATAGAAAAACAATTTTGTAGATGCAATCAGAGAAGAAATTATTTGTAGATAAAAAAATTAAAAACCTAAGGTTAAAAATTTTCCCAATCACATTAAAGATTCATTTCTCTAAATCGATGGATGACGTGTGATATTTTTAAAGCCTCTCAATGAGAATCAATATTATTCAATCATTCTCGTACGCATGGTAGTCTAAATTTGACAAGTTTTCTAATATTTTCGGTAGTTTTTGATGCCATTCATGATTCAAGTGAATTTTAGTCATTTTTGGCCAAAAAATCATGATTTTGATGAAAATCACATTTTCCAACAGTTATTCAGTATTCTATCAGCTTTTTGGTGATGTTTTCCTGATTCTCGACATTGAAAATAATTTTCTAGTGATAATTTTATATTCCCTATAGGAGTTCTAACCATATTAACTATTTTCTAATGATAGAACATAAAATTCCAATTTCAAATTATGATTTTCAACTAGTTTGGACACCTTTAGTGGGCGAGAATGTGATAGGTTCAAATTTCAATAAGGATAATAGTCCCACATTGTTTGTGTGATAGGCTTAAGGGTGTTTAAAAGTGCAAACGTGTTGCGTATAGAGTGACCACCACTATGGTGGTCACCAAGGCCATGCCTATGTGTGTGCCAACGTTGGTTGGAAGTGCTCTGTTCTCGAGGTAATAGTTTTGTTGACCATTTATGTGTTGGTGATTGGTGCTTGGTGCTTGAGTTAGTTGTGTTGACACGTTACAGGCACGTGAACCAAGATTTATAGGTTTTGAAGTGGTTTTTAAAAAGTACCATGGGAAATATCCCACATTTGGCCCATGGGAAGCCAATTCACCATTTATAAGGAAGAGCACTCAATAGGTAGAGTGACGAGTTGTTCATCCTACCTCTCACACGTGCAGGCAAAAACACTCCACCCTCACACCACTTGATGAAAATCTAGGCTATTGACCTGCATTGACTAACAAAACTTTACCATAAGTTGAAAAACTAGATCATTGACCTATGTTGACTGATGGGCGTTGACCATATGTTGAAAACAAATATTTTATCAGTAGAAATATTTTTTCCCACTATTTTCAGAATTCAAATTTAATTTTTTGGTGCCAAAGGTGAATTTTTCAAATTTTCATCCCAAATTATTTTATTTTTGCCTCCTCAAGTCAATTTTTTACAAATTCAAGGGCTGATTTTTGAAGTTTTAGTGCTAATTTTTTATTTTTTACTACTTCAAATTTAAGGGTAAATTATTTTTGTAAATTGCATAATTTGTGTAAAAATTGAAGCACTAAATTTAGCCCATTTTGTAAATTGGAAGGCAAATTGTAAATCTAGGTCAATTTTTGCTTTAGGAATTTCACAAATTGTCCTAAGCAATTACCTAGATAGTTCTTGCAACCACATTAGATTCCTCCTAGTCTAGCATATACATGTCATCAAATGGCTTCTAACCTCAAAATAAACATGGAAAATATTACTATTGTAGTAGATATTTTGGTAGATAAAGTGAAAGATATTATTGTCCAATTGACTCCTAGTGATGTCAAAATTTATAACAACAAATTTTCCAACAAGGTAAAATGTGAGGTCAAATTGTATGACGGATCAAGGGATCTTGATGTCTTATCTACTTGGATTTTGGATATGCAAACTTGGTTCACCTATGCTGAAATTCCTAAAGATGAACAAGTTGCTTTTGCCATAGTCAAACTCATAGGCTTAGAAAAAGTTTTGATTGTAGAAAGACAAAGCCACAATGTTGCCATGACTTGGAAAGAATTGATCCAAATTTTGAAGAACACCTTTTTCCCACCAAATTATCAAAGTGACCTCACGACCAAGTGGTATAGGTTGAGGTAAGCCTATAGTATGTCAGTTGCAGACTACATTTTTTAATTCAATAGGCTAAGGGTTCTTCTTGGTGTGAAAGATTCAAAAGAGGATTTTATTAAAAAATTCACTCATGGATTGCAAGATCAAATTTTAAGGAAATAAAATTCAATGATTTCCTCACTTTGGATGTGGCATTCAAGCATGCCATTCTAGTAGAGGAGAAAATTGGTGCCTCTCATAGATCTTGATAGGAAAGCAATTCCAAAGGCACGAATCAACATCAACAAAAGGTGAAGAACACTTCTCATTCTTCCCCTAATTCTTCTTCTCCTCCCACTTCACCTAAAGCACATTCTTCTTCTTCTCACTCTAAATATTCTTCTTCTTCAACATTGTATTGTGATTTTTGTAAAAATAATGGTCATACAAAATCTAGATGCTTTACTTTTGAAAGAATGAAGAAGAAGAAGTCCCTAATTGTACAACCTAAAAATGAGGAACCACAAGATGGTCCCATTGTGACTACAAGGATAGAAGAAGAATATCCTACTTTGAAGGGTAAACTAAACAAAGTTACCCTCATGTCAAATATTTTTGCACAAGGGGGTTGTGGCCATTTGTTTGTCACTAGAGCCCACCTTACTCATGATTTTTATGTGGATTGTATCATAGATAATGGCTCACAGAAGAATCTCATTGCAAGGATCATTTTCGAGAAGTTGAAGCTTCCTACAAAGCCACATCCTCATCCCTATGCACTTGGGTGGAAGGATGTAGACTCTACATCCAACATCTCACACACTTGCACCTTGTATTTTTCTTTTGGTGATAAGTTTATGGATAAAGTGATATGTGATGTCACTGAGATGGATTTTTGTGGACTATTTCTTGGTAAGCCCTATCAATTTGATAGGAATACAATGTATCATGCTAAAAATAACACATACACCTTGGACTTGCATGATAAAATATATTTGATACAAAGCACTACACCCACATCAAATTTTATGCTAAGTTGTAGGTAAGCTCATAAGCCATTAATTCAAGCACTTGTATTGGCTCCTACTTGCATAAGTCCCACACAAGATAAAGAACAAGCACCTTCAAAGACTCATGATAAAGAAGAAGCTTCACTTCCAAAAATTGAACAATCACAAGAGCTCATGGTTAAGGAACCCATCACTCTCACTCATGAGAAAGATACCAATCATTCCATTGGTATCATTTTGGGTACACCTATGAACACACAACCACTTGCTCCACAAAAGTTGCCATTGCACATACAAAGGAGTAAGCTAAGGTAAATTTCTTCATACAACACCGACAAATCCTTTAGGGAAAGATAACACACCAAAATGAGCAACAAAGAGCAATGGGAAAGCATCATAGTCCTCATCCATTTTAGGTTGGAGACAGAGTTTGGCTTCCTTTGGATAAGTGATGCTTTCTAGAGACACCATATCAGGATCCTCCTTTGGTACCTGAACCTATCATCAACCCTATAGTAGTAGTGGCACCTGACCCTCAACTTTCACTCATTACAAATAGAGTTTTCAACATGAAGACTCATCACACTCGATAGGGTTCTTCCACTTCTTACCTTGTCATCCATCATGGTCACTTTCCACATATGGCTCATTGGATTCCTCACCATCAGATGGCCTATGAATTTCCACATTTATTGAGAGCATTGGGATCCAATGCTTCTATGGTTGGGAGGAGTGTTGAGGATACTATATTACCTTAGGTTTATTTATAAGCCTAAGTTATTTTATTGCATTGTATTATGTGTGGCATAGTATACCCACATTGGATATTATATTTCTTGCATTTGTATTTACATGAGGTATAGTATGCCCATGTTGGATATGTGTTTGTTATTTGTTAGGATGCATAGTTAGATTGTTATAGATATATGTTTTATCATCTAGCAGTTAGTTGTTTGTTTGCATCCATGTTTTGTAGGTGGTTATCCCTACATATCTTTTAGTTACAAGTGGTTGACCTTGCATGAAAAATTGTTACAACCATTGTAACCTACGTGATTCTTTGTGGCTTCTATATATTCTACTATACATAATGAATAATCAGCTTCATGTTTGGTATTTCCATAGCACACTAGCAATCAACAATAAGAGTGTTGAGGCACCTAAAGACAACTCATAATTATGGCTTGTTGCATGAAAAGAATAAAAAATTTAAACTCATTGCATACATAGACTCAGACTTTGTAGGATATAAATACATTAGGAGATCTACATTTGGGTACTTTATGTTTCTTGGCTCAACACCAATTTCATGGAGATCAAAGCGACAAAAGACTAGAAAATTCTTCAATAGAAGCCAAATATATTGTTTTAGCTAAGACAAGTAAAGAAGTGGTATGGTTGAGAAAGTTGTTACACACTCGATATCACTCAAAAAGGTCCTACAAGACTGTATGTGGACAATCAATCAAAAATCCACATGGTGAATAATATTGTGTTTCATGATAGAACCAAAAGCATCAGTATAAAAGTCCTTAAGATCTGAGAACTTATTCAAGATGGCACAATAGAAATGAACTACTGTCTAACAAAAAATTAGATTGTCGATATTTTCACCAAGCCATTCTAGAGGGTGAATTTCGAACAATTTAGATAGCAAATAGACTTGAGATGCAATAGTACCAACAAGTCTAATACTTATTTGTAAAACCACCTTCATGTGGGTAGAAAGTATTGGTTGGTCTTGGCTCTATTTCATTCATGAAAACCCCTTGTGGGCGTGAAAGGATAAGGGTTGTACTAGTTTTGGAAAATTGAAACCTATGAAAACCTAAAAGGGCATGGGGGATGACCAAATGGTATATGGAGATCTAGTGGATTGAAGCTACATTTCATGGAAAATTGGATAATCGGCTACACAAAGATCCACCTGATCCACTCATTTGCTAAAATAAAATTACCTCCTATCATTAACGGGGGATTTAAGATATGTTAATGTTACAATGTCATGCTTATTAGTTAGGTTCCTAATTAATTTTTATGAGGCTTTAATAAGACCTCATTAGAATAGATTAATTTAATGTGTAATATCATTTCATGTTCATTTGAATTTCATATAATATGGATTTGGAAACCATAACCCTAATCTCATTTTTCTCAATACATAATTCCATCACACAAAGGGAGATATTATTTTTCATTCTCTCCATTGTCAAAAATCTTCTCCTCATTTTTTCTTGTTTCATGTGGTTTAGCTTGGGCACATAGCATTGATCCTTGCTACAGATCTAGGTAGAACCCAATTGAAATTACAATTGGCATGTGGTTGTTTTCATTACTCCTCTTAACATTTATTCATAAATTAATTAGTATGGTTTATTATTTGTCCATGATAATTAATAACATTCAAATTGTGCAAGTATTTTACATTGGTAATACCATATATTACAACATCTTGATCTACATAGATGACCTAGGATGTAGTGGTGTATATGAAAACTCCTTAAATTAGCTTATTATCATCACTTCTAAGAAAAATAATTCACAAAAGGATCAAAAAATGGCTTTAAACACAAATTATTTTATCTATAAAAATCTTAGTCTCTTTGGTATAAGCAACTAGCTAGATACTCTTAACATGATTCTTATACCATATCCATGGAAAGGTGGAAAATATACCTTTTATTCTTTGCAACCTCAATTTGAGTAGCCAAGAGCATCCTCATCAAAACCCTTATTGAATAGAATAGAAAATTCCCAAAATTAACTTCATTTAGATAACTTATCACCCTCAATAAACACATTCAAAGGGCATCCTCTTCTTAGAGAGTAACATCCCACACTAGTAACATAGTGTTGTAGAGATCACACATAGAAAGGATATAGATATCAACTTTAAACTAATCCTGCCAACTATAACATGAAATAACTAAAATTAAATTTTATGATCATACCTTGGTGATAACAAAGCAAAAAATAAAGAAGGCACAAATTTTATGGTACATTAAAAAGAAAAATGGCGATTTGTGGAGGAGAAAACCTTATCTTCTTATTATCCAAAAAAGGCTTATGAGGTTTTGAAGAGAATATAACTCTTATTTTCAAAATAAGAATTAGAGGTTTTGAATAAACTTTCTATGTGACCAAGAAATGTTGCTCCATACCTACTCTAATACCATATAAAAATTCACATTTGTTTCTATAAAAAGCAAAAATTAAGATGTCAAACAAATGTGGGGTAACTTGCCTATGATCGGATAATTTCAAATCAATAGTTGGCATTCTTTCATAAATTTTTTGACAAGAGGTAAAAGGTAAAAATTTATGAAATATTCAATCAATGATCCATCATTTTTTTCAAAAAATAATAAATAAGGTGGTGAAAAAAAAATTGTGGGCCAATAAGGTCAAAATTGATGGCTTATGGAGTTTCAATAGAATTTTAAGGATGAATGATGATAAAATTTTCAATATCAAACCTTCCAAAGAGATGTAAATGAAGAAAAGGAAAAATAAACACCATGAATCATCTTATTCAGAACCAACATCCCATGGAACTTCAATATATATATATATATATATATATATATATATATATATATATATATATATATATAAGAAAAAACCCCTTGCGAGGCCACCTTGGTCTGAGAGACCATGAACAGGGGGTTCTACACCGTCAAAGTCACCCGAGGAGTTGCACTTGACCCTACCCGCACCAACATTATCAATTGGATTTTGGATACCCAATTCAGCTTTTTGGTAGGGTGGAGATTTGAACCTGGGACCTCCCTTGGAGGATTTCCCTCACCTCTCCAACTCATCTACAACACCTCGATGAAAATTATGGGATTGAAAGGGGCCCCACCCATATTACATCATCACCACATAGTGGTATTACAACAAATCTTGGATGTTATCCATGTATCGATTAGCAAGATTTGAACCTTGGTCTCTTCCTTAAATATTGAGGAATCCCACTGGTTGAGCTAATGCCACTTGATCATGGAACTTCGATATTATTTCAAAGGTAGATGGAGAAAAACATTTTAGAGGGACAAGCCCTCCAAAAAGTCCAACCAAAGGTAAGAAATAAATGGTGGGGAGTCTTTCAATAGAATTTTAGAAAGAAATAGAAGTTTTAAAGAAGTCTGACATATAAAGATAAGAAAAAGTTCTAAGGATTGACTAATCAATGGTCCTCATCACATCAAAGAATAATGAAAGTGATGGAGGAGGCAAGATGTTTTGACATAGAAAGTAAAGTAGTGTAGAAGTGGCCAACAATCCAACATGGTAGATCCATGAAGGGTTAAAAAGTGATAATAGTAGCCAATCAAATCCCAAGACAAGTAATATTCAAGGATTTTATTGGTACACAAACTCCCAAAAAATAGTTGAGCTGATCAAATGAGCAATTACTAAAACCACCTACCTACACCACTTGGGATAAATAATCCAAGAAGAGTGGTTGGCCTATTAAAGGAAGAAATATGGTAGCTATAATAAGAGTATGATTAATTATAGAAGATGCTTGTACTAATTTTTTATGATCCCTAGGATACTAGTTGAAGATGCTAGTAGCAGTTGCAAATCCAAAGGATCAAAATTAATGGTTCTAGATCCAAATAACCGATGGACTAAAATGACATAATGTCGACATGATTGGGGAGTAGTAAAAGGCATAATTTAATCTCCCACACAATTTTTTGAGGGAAATTTTTCCCTAATGTATCTATAATAGTATATTAGTATGCATTATAAAGATATTGGTTAGTTGCTTATTTGAACCTATTTTCAAGCCTTGTATGTAACTCTCATTTCGTTTTCTTATATATAACAATCTAGATCTGAGACTTGGGTTATTTTATGGGTAATATTTTGATCCCTCTCTTTTGGTATAGTTGTATTTTCTATTATACATATATAAGATGTGACTATTGGTATTTTTTATCTCATTTCTTGTTTATATGTGTATGTATAAGGAGTTGTGACTACTTAATTTTTTGTCTTGTTTCATGTATGTACTTGTGCTTAATTATTCATGTTGAGAAGAGAAAGTATTCCTTGTGTACTATTTATAAAATATTCACACATTCATTTATCCCATTGTTATATGGAAGAATCTCTTGATGTTGGCACATCACCCTAGTTAACTTAGGACTTTTAATTTCTACATCTTCTATTTCCTATGGTTTTTATTTTGCTTTTCCTTTATTTATAAAATCTAGTTACATAGGTGATCATTGAATATCACATCATATAAGGAGTCATCCTTGTAAAAAAACCCAGAGGTAATTTGATTAAGCCACCTTTTGAGCTCTCAAAACTACCTATTGTGTCGCTTTATGTGAGGCATGACTGTGCAGTGCGTCTAGCAGCCACAATGGGATACCATGACATTCTGATGTGACATTTTTTTAAAATATAAATAGAAGCAATCCATCCATTCAAATACTCTACACAACATAAAAAACACAAAATAAATAAAAAGATATGCAAATATTGTGGGTGCCCATAAGCACCATAAATAATCACTATATTATTTGTTGATAAAATCCACAACAATCTAATATAAAAATGAGTGGTGGGGTTATATATACCATACCAAAACCCCAAATATGTAAATAAACTTGATTTTAAGTTGACATAACAAGAAAGGCATTAAGATTACTTACAAGTTTATAAGGTGGGTTCAACCATAACCAGGTTAGTTACATCCCATAAAGCTTACATAATAAAGTATTGCAATAAATTAAATACATTGTACAATTAATATCCTTAGGCCTATATAATATTATATCATATAATATTGACCTTGGACATGAATCATATTACACTTTCAAACCTTGGCACTATATGAGTTATGCTTTAGAGTTATGTAGAAGAATAGAGAAAAATATAATCTTTCTCATAAGAATGAAACTTTATTTATAGACCATTTAAATGTAAGGATAGTATAGAATATAAGGTTTACAAATATATGTTAAAAATAGTACAAATACTTAGTACATGAAGTATGTGGCATGTTAGGGTATAGGTGCACTATGTTCCTATGTAGTCAAAGAAATTGGATAACAAAAGCTTAGGCACTATAGGGATGGATAGGGTTTGTAAAGAGAGAAATATGAGAGGAGTAGGAAACATAAAATTATAAAGAAACTCAAAATAAGAATAGAAGAAAATAAGATATTAATGAATAATTAAGAAGATGAAGAAGCAACAAGCTAAGACAATACTAATTTATATGCAAATTTCCAAAAGTTATATAAATGTTGGGATGTGAAACTATTTTTTTTTTCCATCTGGTTAAGAAATATTTTCAATGGAAGTTATAGAACTATCTATTATTCTTCTTCTAGGTCTTGTATCCATTGATCAGATTCCAAGTGGTAATATGACCAAGTTTTTTAGCATGAAAATGATGAGAGAAGTAAGGAAGATAAACTTTGAAACAACCTCAAAATAAGAATAGAGAAAGAGAAGATATTAAAGAATAATGAATAAAGATGAAGAAGTAGTAAGATAAGACAATACTAAGCTATATGTAAATTTTAAAATTTTATAAAATAGTTGAGAGGTAAAGAAATTTAGTTTTCCATATAATGGAAATTATGGAACTATTCATTTTGTTTCCTCTCGATCTTGCAGCAGTTCATAATATGCCAATTGGTAATGTGGCCAAGGTTTTGAGGGTAATAAAGATGAGACGAATACTAAAGATAAACTTAGAAAGAACCTCAAAATAAGAATAGAAAAGAAAATATATTGAAGAAGAATGAAGAAGAACAATATGTAAGCTAATAGAATACTAAGCTATAAGCAAATATTCAAAAATGATAAAATAGTTGGGAGATGAAACAATTTAGTTTCTTAACTGATAGAGAAGTAATTTCAATGGAAATAAAATTATATATTCTATTTCCTCTAGATATTGTGTTAGTTCATAAAATGGCATGTGGTAAGATTAGATAGTTTTAGTTTTGTATAGAATTCATTTTGCTAGAAAGTATTCTTTTGTATAATTTGACATTTAGCAATGACACATGGTGTTGGAACCATAGGTATCTTCATCTATGTGTGTAGGAACCATAAGCATTAGAACCAAGGTAAGTTTGGTTCCATAGTGGTCATGATGTCATAGGTTAATTTGGTTTCATGAGTAAGTCTAATAGCAAATAGTGATGGTTTTTGCATATTTGATGATAAGTCTAGATGAGTGTTAAGGCTTGCAAGTTGAAATTATTGTTGTATCATTATTTTAGGATATTTGAGCAACCTATACTTTTCTTAGATCATTCATTCCCTTTGGGAAGTGATGGTCCTTATTTCATTAGCCTCCAACTATGGAAAGACATAGTTGAGTTAGTCAAACATATACCATTTGGCTTGTGCTACCAACTAATCACTCTTAAAAACTCTAAACAAGTTGTATGTCCGACTCTTACTAGTAACATCTATCAATTGATCTATTGTTACATGTTTCAATTAATATTTATCTATATGTATTAGATTTTATTTGGCCTCAATATCTAATAGAGGAGGATAGTATGAATTGATTATTTTTGCATGAAGTACTTAATGCATCACTAAGTATGATGGAGAATCAAGAACAAAATAGTTTTCACCTATTGTGCATCGGATAGGATAAGGATTATAATACAATAGTTTGATATTTTAATGTGGTTCAAAGAAGTTAATATTATTTGAATGGATCTAAACCTTATATCTAAATTTAAAAATATGTTGATAATGGTTCCCCATTGTATTCTTGTTGTTGGTGCTTAAGGATTTCCTATATATGATTTGAATGTGTTGCACTTACTACAAACATTGTTCAACATTATCAAAATTTGTAATTTATGTTGGCATCATAACTTAAGCTAGAACATGGAAGATAATATCCATAGAAAAACTAGGATTAAATATGAAGCATAACTAAAATAATTATGACCAATTAAACTATGCAAAGACCTTTTGTAAGAAAATTGGATGTAGTAGAGATTATCATCCTACATATGAGTGTGTTGATGGTTGTACACATTGGAATATTAGCAATTTGACCTTATTAGCTAAGTCCAAAAATTATGAAATACATATGGGTGCTCTTGATGTAAGCCTATGGGCATGTGCAATGTACGCCTACAAGAATTCTATATGTAAGCCTACAAGAGTTTTCTATGTAATCCTATGAGTGTTCTTAATGAAGCCTATGACTGTTCCTTATGTAAGCATATGGTCATTCTCTATGTAATCCCATATGCATTATTATGTTTTCACCCTTAGAAATGTTGGTTAAACCACTTGCATGGTTATCCTCAATTAAGGGTTTAATATATTGTAATTTAAGCTTTAATCCAAGTTACATTGGAATAAGATTAGTAATAAATCGATGGCTAGGTATCTCTATAAATACCCCTAGTTATTGATCCATTATATCAGTTATTTATGTGATATTGTGTAGGTTACCATAGGTATCCACACCTCCTAATTTTGATTATCTCTCATATTTATTTGTGTCTTATGCTCTCTTAATTTTGCTCTTCTATTATTTTACATATATTTTTGGTCAATGCTATATTTCATAATGTTCTTGGAAAGTATTGTACAATCCAAGCAAATATGAAGCGACATCATTGAATTATGTAGAATAAATTTTTTCATGTAATTTTTAAGGAGAAAAATAAAAATTACCCCTTGTCATCTCTAGAGAGAATTTTTAAATTATTAAAACTTAAAGTTACGTGCAAAAAAAATTAAGCATCAAAACCATCTCCATTCTTCATATGCCATTTTTTTTGTTCATTGTCAGAAGAAGAGTTGTGCTTATTTTACTTTTGACTAACATTAGAAGAAATTTTGGTTAAAATAAGTCTTAGAGAGGATGAGGGTGTATATTCAAATTGTATCATCTCTAATATTATCAAGTTATTAGTGAATAAGGATGGTTGTACTCCTTTTTTATTTGCACAATGGACACTTCATTTGAGCCTTGCTATTGGGCATATTATTTAGCAAAGATGACTTCCAAAAGCCTCTCTATTAGAAATGCATATGTTCTATTCCTCATGATCCTTGTTAGAAAGGGTTGATTATGATTTTCCTTCATTGTGACGATTGATTTATACCTTGATTTTAGTCTAGTATTCTATCTCCATTTGCATCAATGATATTGTGGTTAGATTATTCTTTTTATATCCTTCATGGATATGAAGGTCATGATTTAAATCCATATCTATGATACTTTTTTTAATTGTTATCCTCTTTTTAAATAATTGATCATCCATTGATACCTCAAGTAAGGCATTGGTGTCATTATTGTATTATGATCCATTTTTCATATGGTTAACATACTATTTTTATAGTTTTCAACATCAAATATCATTGATTCAATTATAATTCAACTATTTTGAGGGTGGTGTGTGTTATTTGAATACAATAATAATAGTTTGGCCACATAAAAGGATAAGGTTAAAAGAGGTAAATTAGAAATTTATAACATAACTTTAATTTTTGTAAGGATAGCTAGCTAAGTATGGAGGTGACGAAGGCACCTAATTGGCCATTAGGATTTGGTGTTATGGTGAATATCCTACCATCGGTAAGAAATATATAGGATGGTCTACCCATATACATAAATTTATCCAACTATCTTGGTGATATATTTCCTATAAAATATGAGGTGGACTTGAAGGGTTGAGCTATGCATTGTATATTAAGAGTGAAATAGGTAGGCTAGGCATAAGGCCACTAGATAGAAGAATAATTTATCAAGATTTGTCTTGGCAACTTATTTTTATTAGAAGGCACCAGTTTGATTGGAATCACTAGAATTGGTTGGATAAGATGAAGGGACAATTCATTATTGATCTATTTTTTGCCCTTACCCCTTTCTCCTGAGCTCATTCCCCATTTATACCTTCTTTTTGAACTAAGAGAAGACACTATCACTTCATTTTTAAGAGACTATTTGAATGAAAAATTATAGTGTTATTTATCTAAAGAAAGCACTTGCCAATTCTATAATCATTAGTCAAATTATTTTGGCACCACTCATTCATTTATAGAAATCAATTTGAAAAGCAAGGTGGTCGTCAAGTATGGTGATGAATCTGATGGGTCATCATCACCCATTGAGTAGATATGGATTGGATAACTATACAAGAAAAAATATATAAATCTACACCCTATGATCAAATAAATATCTTAATTGATGAATTTCATCTATTTGGATATTTCCTTATTGCAATATACCTCTAATAGTAAGCATGTGGCTAGTTCCAAATCTCATATGTGAATAGAAAAATATAATGAATGACTTGATATGTTACCTTAATCTAAGGTATGTGTTTGATACTCCTTATTATTAGTTTTGATCATAAGAGAAACTATTTGTAAAAGTGTGGTAGAAAAACCTTTTTATCTAAAGAAAATATTTTTATTCTTGATGTTTTTGGTGGCATGTTGTCAAGTAGAAGGGTGCACAAGATTTTTTCACTCTAGGAAATATCAAATTTAAATCCCTATCTTGTTGGATTTTAAGCCAAATTATCTTAGGTCCGAGTTTTCTAGGATAATATACAATATAATGAAGACTTAATTAAGGAATAATATCAATGCATACAAATCTCATATGAATCAACATAATATTCAACAATATAACAATATTTATTGAAATATAATTCTCATAGTATAATTCATGAGTCAAATATACAATCTTGAGATATGCTCTACATTCAGAGATATTTCATGGAACTTTGTCTTTATTTTTTTTTGGTAAATAAAAGTCTTCATTAATTACCGGGTTTTGCAAGTTAACCCAGAACCTATTACAATATCCACCCTCCTACTGAGATTGTAGATCCTAGTCATACTTGAAACTTTCTTACCAGAAATTTTGTTGAATCCCCTACAACACCTTACTAACAAAGCACACCCATACCTAAACATAACTGTAAACATTACTTACATTGACAGGAATTGAAGTTTAGAACTTTGCACTTGTGAAACCTATTGCTTGCCCATTTCCTATTCTCTATAGAAATATTCCAAGGCTTACACCCTGTTACCTTCATTTCCAATTTGGTATGATTTAGAGGGAAACCCCATAGTTATTACCAGCTCCATGGGGAAAGAACACCCATTCATATTTATCCTTAATGGGTAGGTTTCTTTTCATGAATAATAATTTTTTCCACTTCACGTGGCACACCTTGTGTCCATGTCACCAAACTACCAACATCAACACCTATGTTGGCTAATTTCTCAGCTAACCTATTGGCCTCACGGTACACGTGATGAGCCCTCCTGTTCTTTCTTGCCGCAAAAATGATCCTCACTTCATGGATGACTCCATAGATTCTCCATGGAGGTTTCTTGCCATTGGTTAATAGGTTGATGATGTTCATAGAATCACATTCAATCATCAAGTTACCTTGAGTTGCTTGGGCTACTTGCAACCCTCTCTAAAGGGCTCTAGCTTTTGCTTCGTTATTAGTTCTGATTCCCATGGTTCAGCGAAGGCCTTGACCAAATTTCCTTGATGATCCCTGATTATTCCTCTAGCTCTAGCTCTTCCCGGGTTCTCCTTGGATGTACCATAAAAATTTAGTTTAAACCAACCCTGGGGGGTGGCTCCTAAGAAATCCCATTTCTGGGATTGGGAAAAGGAATGGAAGGTTTTTCCTCAATACCTAAGGCCCGAGCTAATTGTTTTTCTTGGGTAAGAATTGAGTGGTTCTCATCCACTAAGGTGCTAAGGTTTTCTTTCGCAAAGAAAATAATCCTGTTGAGGATGGTTTTTGGATTGTGAATGGTATCCTTAAAGGATCTATGGTTCCTTTCTAGCCAAATATGCCAGAGAAAATGATGCCAACATATTTTCCATAGGTACTTAAGTTTTAGGCTAACAAAGGGTTGAGGCCATTGATGGAACACTTTGGATATAAGAGCAAGCTTAACCCATGAGATCCTAAAGTCTTGGAAAATTTCATCCAGGATGGACTCCGCTATCGAAAAATCCAAAAAAAAGTGTTGGGTTGTCTCCCATTCTGCCCTGCACATGTACCAATGGTTAGCAATAACCATACCTTTGGATAACATATCATCCATAGTGAGGATTTTTCCTTGAATCACTAGCCATGAAAAAAAGGATATTTTAGGAATTAAGCCTTTGATCCAAACCAAACTCGGTTGAAATTGTTGACCTTCCACATTGAGAAGTAAATTATAGGCAGAATTAACTGTGAAGTCACCACTTTCAGTCTCAGTACAAACAATGTGATCTTCATCCTCTCTAGAGGAAATAATTTGCTGAGTTAAAATGTTATAAAGCTCTTCAGACTCCGCTTCAAAACCCTGTACTCTGATGTGTTTCCACCTTTTGATATTTATATCTTACCACATATAATTTGCAACCTTCTTCCCAATATGTTGCTCCATATGCTATTGAATCCTAGCCAAACAAGGATTCTAGGATAACTCCTCAGATCTCACCCACCGATCCTTCCAAAAATCTATTGTTTGCCCATTTCCTAGAATCCATCTAAGACCTTTCTTGAAAAGATCCCTGCTCGTGAGGATTGCCTTCCAAAAAGCAGAACCCTGCTTGCTAAGTTGTCATTAAGGAAGTTCACACCTTGGAGGTATTTCCTCTTAACTATGGCAGTCCATTCATTATCGACCTTAGTCAATAACCACCACACTTGTTTGAATAACATAGCTGTATTGAGATGAGCAACTCTCCTCAATACTAACCCCCCATCAGCTTTATGTTTGTAAACCTTGTTCCAGCCTACTAAATTGATCCTTTTCTTATCCTCAGTCCCTGACCAGAGAAATTTTTTTTGAAGATGCTCAATTTTGTGATACACCTTGTTGGGAGCTCTGAAGACTGATAGGAAGTAAATAGGTATACTTTGGAGTGAAGCCATAGTTAAAACTATTTTGCCTGCTTGAGATAACAGATGTCCTTTCCAACCTGCTATATTTTTTTGGATCCTCTCCAGAACTATGTTCCACATTGATCCTTCAGGTTTCCTCGTAAATAGGGGAAGACCTAAATAGGAGGTGGGAAGGGATGCAATCTGACATTCCACGATCCTTGCTATGTTGTTTTGCCTAGGAATGGGGGTATTGATGAAATAAAGTTTTCTCTTATTAAAATTCACTTTCTGCCAGTCGCTTCTTCATACATTATGAGAATATTTTTAATCCTTCTTGCCTCAACCATAGAAGCCAAAGTCAGTAGCAATGTATCATCAACAAATTGTTGATGTGTCATCGGGGTAGTTAGCGACATGGCCTTGATACCTGATATAAGTCTAGCTACTGTTGCTGCCTTAATGGTTCTTCCCAAGGCCTCAGCTACAATGATGAAAAACATAGGACTTATGGGATCTTATTGTCTTAGACCACATTTGCTTTGAAAAAAACCTGCAGTAGACCCATTAACCAAAACCAAAAAACAAGGCTTAGAAATACACTCTCTTATTAACTTGACCCATTTCATGTTGAAGCCAAATTTTAATAAAACTACCTCTAGGAATTCCCAATTTATCCTGTCATAAGCTTTTTTCATGTCTAACTTTAAAGCCATGACTACTTTTTTGGTCTGAGCGACTGTATGAAGAGCCTCATGAATAGTAATAACTCCATCTAAGATTGATCTTCCTTGTACAAAACTTCCTTGACTTGGATCAATGATAACCGGTAGAACTTTCTTCAAACAGTTGGCTAAAAATTTGGACATAATTTTATAGGATATATTACACGAAGCTAACTGACCTAAAGTCAGCCATAGTCTTGGGGTTGGGGCCTTTAGGGATCAAAGCAATGAAAGTTGAATTGAAACCCCTTGGAATATGATTTGAACTTTGGAACTCCTTGACTGCAGCAATGACTTCTTCTCCAACAATATCCCAACAAACTTGGAAAAACCATGATGAAAACCCATCCGACCCAGGAGCTTTGTCAAGATCCATGTTAAACAAAGCCTCATTGATCTCTTCATCTAAAAAAGCTACTGTAAGAGACTCGTTAATCATTTCATCAATGAGTTGTGTAATGAATTGAAGGAGAGAGTCCTTTGCTTGGGCATTACAGGCCCGTTCTTCACCCAATAATGAACTAAAAAAAATAACAGCCTCGTCCCTGATCTCCTGAATGTTTTGAGTTGAGGATCCATCCACCTTAGTTAAATTTCTAATATTATTGTTGCTTTTATTGCTCAATGTCGTAACATGGAAAATTTTTGAATTAGAGTCCCCTTCCTTTAGCCATAATTCCCTTTATTTCTGCCTCAAATACATCTCTTCACAAGATAAAATATTATAAAACTCACAAAGGGTTTCCTTCTCTTCAGTCCTTGTCGCCTCATCATAGGTTCCATTTTGGATTTTGCTTTCTATTATTCTCAGTTTTTCCCCCACTGCTCTCGTATTCTCAAAAATATTTCCAAAGACTTCTTTATTCCATATTCTAAGGTTGTTTTTCACCATCTTAAGTTTTTGAGATAGTTTGAAGGAAGCACTTCCCTGGATAGGTTGCTGCCACCATTCCTCTATTCGTTTCTTGAAGTCCGGATGTTTAACCTACATTGACAAAAATCTGAATGGCTTTTTAAAGGAGTTAGCTCGAAATGCCTCCCATAGAATAAGATTATGGTCTGAAGCACATTTAGGAAGGGCTTGTAACGCTGAATCACCAAACATTGTTGTAGCTACCTTGGATAAAAAACACTGTCCAACCTTTCTTGAATCAGCTGACTTCCTATCCTCTTGTTACTCCATGTAAATTTGGCTCCTTTTAGTCTTACATCCATCAATTCATTTATGTTAATGAATTCATTGAAGTCCTCCATGCTCCTTGAGGGTAACCTAGATCCTCCCTTCTTATCAGATGGGTAAAGGGGGGTATTGAAATCTCCCCCAATCACCCAAGGAATGTCTTTAAAATCTTGGCTCAAATGCCCCAAAAACTCCCATAGTTCAGACCGCCCTTGGACAGAGGTGGGGGCATAAACATTTGACATAATCCAATTCTTATTAGTATCAAAATCATGAAATAATATGCTTAAGACTCTTTCATTTGCCTGAATAATACTTCCTTCTATTTTAATAGGATCTCATAAGATCATGAGGCCCCTAGATGCTCCTCTCACTTTGTTGAAAGGCCACTTCCCCTTGCTTCCAAATCCTTCTAGCTATAAGTGTTGATTGTGTTGCATCTGTTTTGGTTTCTTGAAGAAAAATAATAGTAGGATTCCAATACTTCCTTATAGACTTCACCATCCTTTGTTTTGGTGGGCCATTTAGGCCTTTCACATTCCATGAGAGAACCTTCATTTAGACTATTTGATATTTTTTCCCCACCCCCTTCCCTGATCCAAAGGGGGCTTGTCAATTTTGCTATTATCCTAGCCAGGAATAGCTTGCTGTAACAATGTTCTTTGCTTTTCGTTTGCAATTTCTTCATTGATTCTCATTCTATAGTGCTCTGTTGTAGATATTATTCCTTTCTTTCTTTCAATTCCATAATCTATCGGAGGATTGGTAGTGCTTCTAGTCTATTTTGGACTGAAATGAGGGGGCATATACTGTGATAGTCTAGGGCTTGAACCTTCTTCTTCATTTTGGGGGTTTTCAATTCCCTCTTCATCCTCAGCCTTTTTTAGGTTCACCTCTCCTATCTGGTTCCTAAACAGGGGGCTTTCCTTCAAGGAAACTTTTACCGTTGGGCTCATATGATAAGGGATAATTTGCTCCACTACTGGATTAGGAGATACATTCCTGGCTCTTGTTTGCACAACATCGACTCTTGACTCTATTTTTTCTATGTTTAAATTGAAATGACCTGGCAGTTTTTCTTCATTTTGAGCATAGCTTTTGGGGCTTTTTGTCATAGCTATGGATGGTTTCGATTTGGATGGGGAGTCTAGGGTTTCAGGAAACTTGACACTGATGGTATCATCCTTACTATTTTATTTTTCAACTTCTAGATTTTCTAGGATATCAAACATGTTCAAGCTGGGATCTTTATTACATACCTTATGATTTTTTCCTCCCTCATTATGTTGCTTTCCTTTCTCCTAGATTTTTGCCAGTTCTGTGTTGGCTTGGTCAACCTGGTTATTCTTAACTTGTCTGTATCCTTCCAAGTTAAGACACGGTCCTTGAAACTTTGGGATCCCTCTCCCATTAGATTTACCCAGAAAACCTTCACTCGTGGCTTCCTTATTTGTAGTTATTGTCAGACATTGGGGTTGAAGGTGGCCTTGGGTTTTGCACACACTACAAAATGCCAGATTGTTCTCATACTCCACATGATGAATCCTTAGAAACTCTCCATATACTAGTTCCACCGGTATATCAGAATCCAAGTTTGCATTTACACAGATCTTGGCATGTGTCAGTCTAGTCCTTTCTCGGGTTGAATGGTCTATTGCCACGAGCTCTCCTATCATCTTTGCTATGCCACTAAGCTAGTACTCATTAACAAAATGGGTTGGGAGGTTTGGTAAGCGGACCCAAATGGGTGCTATATTAATGTTTTGCTTCTCAGGGTTGAAATCCTCCCCCCACTTCCTTAGAAAGAGGCTACGCCTTCCTAGAAACCAGGGTCCTCCTGTCAAGATGCGCTCTACATCATCTTTGTTGTTGAGTCTTATCATAAAAAAACCTCTTGACATGGCTATGATTTCTAAGCTTCCTAAAGTTTTCCACTTTGTTGCGGCCCATGAGCGAATAGTCTCAATGTTCGGCCTTCCTCCCAAAAACTTTCCAACTAAGGATGATGCCTCCATATCCAATAATCTTTCCATAATCTCCATTGGCATAGTTAACCTGTTATTATTTGGTATTAGGGGTGGTAGTTCACTAACTAGCTCCTTCTTTTTCCCTTTCAGCATTTCCAAAAAGTTTGGGCCCTTATTGCCAACTCCCGAACCCCAGTGGGACCCTTTTTTTTAGGGTTTATCTAGAGGATCTGTACCTTTAGCCTTTTCAAACTAAGCTGATAGGAAATCCTTTTCCTTTCTAGCTACAACATTCTGCCCTACCTTTGGATATTCTCCTTTAGTTGGTTCAAAATTCTTGCCTGCCATTTTTGCTCCTCCTTTGCTTCCTCTACTTCCTCCATTTTTCCTCATCTCTCCAAATCCTCAACTTCCTCCACTTCCTCCCTCGCTTCCTCCACCGCAAGTTGTTGGGTTACATCAGGAATACAATTTGGAACTTTTTCTTCATAATATAACTTTAGGATGGTGACTTTTGGACTCTTTTTCTATTGCTCTCCTCACATATTTGGTAAATGCAATATTTCCTATTACATGCATAATACAACTCTCACATGTCATTTGGCTTCACATATTACCACTTGTATACATGACTCTTGACTATATATTTACTTGCACACTTTACTCTATGACACTTGTGCATATCCTACACATTGACACTTACATAAATAGGAAATATAAATCACACTCATAAACTATAAAATGACATCCTAATCTATTACATATTTATATTTATACCATAAAGGAACCATGGAGGTACATTATCATGTACCAAATATTGAACACCCCCTATATTACATTATTTGGTTATTGAAGACTTTAGTATTTAATATTTGTCTTCATATTTTGTCAAATAACCTTACATTGAGTATGATATTTCATTTGAGTGTCTTTTTTATCTTCTTTCTTTAGTTATTTTGTCTTTTCTTCCTCTAGATTTAGCTCATGGACTACTTGAGCTTCTTCTTTGTCTTTATATTCTGATTCATATGCTTATTTTATTTCTACTTTAATGTAATCTTGATGTTGTACTATAAACTCTAAACATTCACTCAAAGTATCGTAGTAATTTTTTGAATTTGATGAGTTTGTATTTCTAGTAATATATGTAGATTGAAGTGATATATTATCTGCTTTTTTAGATGATTGAATCGACTCACTTTTAACATGACCAATCACTATTTTTCCTTTTAGAGTCTCAATCAACTCTTTTTGCTTTTGACTTTTATCCTTATGAATTTCAAGTGAGAGCAATGCCATATACATTATACTACCTATATCAATAGGTATTGTAATATCATCTTTAGATTTATCAATTGCTTCAACAAGTTTTGAGTAAAAATAATATTCAAATATTTCAAAACTTTCATTCATTGCTTCTCTATAGATAAATTGCATTGCCATATCTTGCTTATCATCATATTTTTCAATCAATTTATGTATGCCAATTTTAATAGCTTCCAATATTTTCTTTCTTATTATGGTCTTCAAATCATCTACTTCCATGATCAAATTACTCCAAAGTTAATCAATTTAAATTTCAAAAATATTTTCAAAGAACTTCAATAATCAAGATTTTTCAAACATGAATTTATAAATTTAATTTTTTTAATATTTTCAAAATATTTGAAGTAGTAAACCTTTAATCTCCCTACTTTATTAAATTTGTAAATTCTAAATTCTTCTAATTACAAAATATTCTAAATATTCAAATTTTAAAATAATTTTCAAATTTCCTTTTTGGAGTAGAAATCCTTATCTCTCCAAAATCTAATAAATATATCAAAATTCTCAAAAATCTAATTTTTGAAATAATATTACAATAATAAATATCAATTTCAAATATATTTTTCAAATTTTCATAAATGAGGTTGAAGTCCTTATAACTCCCACCTAAATATTTTTCTTAGGAAGTCAAATTCCTTTTAACTCCCTCTTAAATATAAATTTAAAGTTTCTAAGTTTCCAATGCTTCAATTAAACTTTAACTTAGGACTTTAATATATCAAATAATTAAGGTAATATCACTTACCTTATATTTCACTTGGCAAATACCCAGGTGTTGTAGGTGAGTTGGAGAGGAGAGGGCAATCCTCCAAGGGAGGTCCCAGGTTCGAATCTCCACCCTACCAAAAAGCTGAATTGGGTACCCAAAATCCAATTGATAATGTTGGTGCGGGCAGGGTTGGGTGTGACTCTCGGGTGACTTTAATGGTGTAGAACCCTCTGTTCGTGGTCTCTTAGACCAATGTGGCCCCACAAGGGGTTTTTCGCTTTAAAAAATATATATATTTCACTTGGCAAATTAGGGCAGACTCTCCCTCAAACGTTTGTGAAACACTCATAGCCAATCAACATTCCACTCTAGTAAATAATCATAACTAATCAACATTCCACTCTAGCAAATTTTTGTAGCTAATCCACATTCCACTTTTGATAAATAATAATAGCCAATCATCATTCTATTCTAGAAAACTATGATCTATTCTAGCAAACTATGATAGATGTTACACTTTGTGTGTAACATTCATACAAGAACATTTATATTCCCTTATTCTTTCAATACCTCTTAAGCATTAATTACTTCTAAATATAGCAAAAAAAAATTGAAATAATAATAGATAATATACTTAGATAGTACTTTTGATAACTTCCTCCAAGGAAATAATACTTCTTAGCACTCTGGTTCATGCTCTAGATGATTTGAGCTTTACATAAGATATGGGTGCTCTAGCTTTAAAAATGCAGTTACCTAATATTCCTTAGGTGATCTAGTTGTCTTCAACTTTTTTATCTCACTTGGCTTGCTTATTCTCCTTAGGCACTTTGTTTGGATCACTCGGACTCTTTGGCTTATCTAACCTTGGCACTCCAGCTTGCTTTGGCTTGCCTAAATTTTTTAGGCACTTAATATTTTCTTTGCTTTATTGTTATTCTATATATTTAAAAATTAATATGCTTTATCATTCAAAATAATATAATATGCAGGAAATGCACAATGTACAACCATATCAAATGAATAGATTTTTCCAGCACTTGGTTGTTCCAATGTAACACTATACTTACTACAAACAAATCTATCTCTATATTGTGTTGACTTAGGGAGATTTAGTTTCACTTCTCTAGTTCCTTGCTTCTATGCATATTTAGTTCTTTGGTGCATGTCGTTGGCACTTAGATTTTTTCTTTGACGTCTTAATACTTGGCTCTTTACTGCATTCTCTTATATCTATTTCTTTATGTTCTAATGTCTTTCCTTCCTTTAATATTATAGATGCATATTTAGATATTTTGGCTTCGATGCAGAACGTTCTTCCAAGATCTCTTGCTACTTAGACTTTTAAATTTCCTTTAATATTACCTTTATCATGCAATTTTCTTCACCATTTAGATTATTTTCCAATATTTATTTTTTGATGCTAGATGGAAAATCTAAGTTTTTTAATGCTGCCAAATTTTTTTGAATTTGTTGTCATCATTTTTTTTTGTCAAATATGGACTTCTATGAATTTACCTTTAAATATTCTCTGACTGTTATATTTTACCTTTTAAAACTTGTTGTCCATATGGTCTTATATGATGCTTTAAATCAATCTAATATGTTGTATTTTATGTTAGCTTATCTGACTCTAAAAAATTACTATCTTATTTTCTTGGGCTATCCTTGAGACTTTACGTTATTTTGAAGTCTTCTTGCTACCTTCAAGTTGGATTACTTTCTTACTTTCTATATTTGTAGAGAAAGTTAAATTAATAGTCTTTTTAATGACCAATATTCAATAGGAACTCTTTCTCGGGTCTTCTTCAATCTACCTTCAATGGGATTTTTTAAGAAGTCTCCTTTTGAAGTGCAGAAAAAAACCATACATCCAAGCAATGAAATAAAAGGTAGAAAACTCATGTAACCATAATGACAAAGAAAAATATTGAATAATGGTGCCCTTTATTTTATTAATAATAAATATGTTTCTCAATCAATTATAATATAATCCCTCTTAGGTATGCTATCTAGTGTGATAAAATGATTTACAATAAAGATCTTTTCGGATGTAATACGCAGGTTCTTCTTCACACTGATGAACCATATTTAAAGAGGTTTATCGTGGCCTCTACAATGTGTGATGATATTAAGTTCTTTCACTCTTCATTCCTTGCAAAAAATCTATAGTATACACACAAGGAAAACAAAGTGATCAGTAGCATGTGCAGATGAAATGATAAATGAAAGCAATGAATAATTGAAACATGATAAATACATGCATTAAATAACATCTAACTATGCTAAAATGTAAATAAGAAAGCTACTAAAAATTTATTGTGCAAAGGAATAGAAAAATAGATCTAAACCCTAGGGGTTTTCTTTGTGTGGGATGATATTACCTGCAGGATGTCTCTAAGCGAGAGGATCACTAACCTATAATTTATTTTCTCGAGGCCAATGCAAGGGCGACTCTAGGTATGATATATGGTATTTTTGGTAGATTGGTGCTCTTCATGGAAATGGATTGATGGGTTCTATTGGAAATAGAAGAATTAATATCTGATCACAAGGTAGATATGAATGTAGCTATAAATCTATGAAGTGATATGATTCCATGAATTCCAACAATGATAGGGTTTGAATATTTGAAATCATAACCCTTTGGATGCAAAAGCTCGTGGTAAAAATCTAGCAGCACTTTTTTTCTCAAAAACTTGATAACCTATGTATATTTTGAATGAGAGATGAGTGCTATTATATAGATTACTTGAAAGAAATCTAATAATAGTACCACCCTACGCATGAAAAAGTTAAGGGGTAGTTTGCATTAATAAAAGTGACTTATTTTCTCTGAAATCTCATGCAAAGTAATATCAGCATGCTTTATATCTAATTCAAGCTCATGCATGCACTAAATTATGGTGTAAATTCTTTCACAGGGTTAACTGGTAGTTTTGAATGCTAGTTATGTCTCACTCATTTTTTAATCCTACATCTAGTGCGATCATCCCAGGGTGGGACCATCTTGATTGGGGGCCATCCTTTGGTAGGATGACCTCTAGAGGCCATCCCTAGGAGGGACAACTAGGGTTGCAAAGGGAAATATCCCTTGTTTGAGTGGTGAAAACCATTGTTTAATCCCTAGGGCTACCCAAGATGGGTCATATGGTCTTCAAGGAGTCCATATAAGTATTCTCATCAATATGATGCATTTGAGGTGTCTACCCCTTTTTGGGATGCATTGTGTGAAAGCACAATGTGAAGCAAAAATAGATAACCTAGAGTTAAATTGAGGGTTGATGATGTTCAATGATCTGATCCATGTTAGATACCCCAATCATAGAAAGAGCATGCATTTTTGAATCATTTCTTTTGACAAGTTGAATAACTTGAATTTTTGTTAAAATTTTGGGATAGTTGGGAGACAATATTGATTCTATACTCTAGCCCTTGGGGCATTTGGAAGATGAACTTTAGTATATACTCTAGCCATTGGGGATACCAATCAGGAAGTTTTGGCTGACCTGTTATGTGTTTAGTTTAAGTTTTTACTTGTTGCCTACCCCAAGTAAGAAGGGAATGGTTGTATTTGGTAATGATTATTGAATGAATGTAACTTGTATGATTGATTTATTTTTATTGATTTTATTATGACTTTAGTTATCATATGACTACCCCCTCAAGTAACGAGTCAATGAGGAAATAGAATAATTATGAAAGCAACAAGTCACTTGAAAACGATGATTTAGTTTAGATTTTCTAGGACCGTTACAAAATTGAAAATTGTGTAAGACCCTACTACAACCTTGATTTTGACCCCATTATTACTATTTTTAGTGAATGATATTATGATAATTTACTCATCCTACTAAATTACATGGAAAACCAATCACTATGTTTATAGAGTAAATCACTAGATACGAGATTCACACAAATTTTATTTTTTATTGTTTTTTTTATTTTATGTGAGTGGTCTTATGATAATTTACTCATCCTACTGAATTGCATGGACAACCAATCGCTGTAATCACCAGGTTTATAGAGTAAATCACTAGATATGAGATTCACTCAAATTTTGTGAATGAATGTGACCAAAGGGGTTAGGTGCCTTTGGAGCCTTTTGGATTAATTTGACCAAAGGGGTGAAGTTTATTTAGGGCATTTTTATTGAAGATGACCAAAGGGGTTAGGTGCCTTTGGGGTCTTTTGGATTGACTTGACCAAAGAGGTGAAGTTCCTTTGGGGTGTTTTGATGTTGACCAAAGAAATTTGGGTACCTTTGGATCCTTTTGATTAAAATTGACCAAAGGAGTTAGGTTCTTTTGGGGGATTTTTATGTTGACCAAAGGAACTTGGGTACATTTGAGGCCTTTTGATGTTTATTTTGACCAAAGGTTTTAAGGTCCTTTGGATTTTTTCTTTGTGGGTTGTCTTTCTCTCTTTTTTATACCCCTTTTTGTAAATCTAGTGGTTGTCTCTTGGTGGGATGGTTGCAACAATTGCAACCATATGACCTAGGGATGGTCACGTAGATTTAAAAATATAAAAGCAAAATTAGTATTTTTCTGACATCATTTGCATAGTTGGAAATTGGAGGAAAAATGAGGCTTAGGAGGAGGAGAATGATTTTTGAAGCAAAGTGCTACCGAAACATTGATCGGATTCCACCATGGACCAACCACAAACCTCTACAATTAGAGTCAAAATGAGAAAGGTACACATCATTTTCTCTCTTTTGTCACTTCTCAAAGTATAAACAAACCTAACTAATTAAAGTGAGAAGTGAACCTCACCAAGAAATTAAGGCAAAAAATCATATCCTAGAAAAATGTAGTGTAGATTGTTATGCTTGTGCTTGGATTTTGTTGTCTTTATTTTTTTTTATGACATGATTTTGGAATGCACATGCCATAATTTTTGGGTCATCTCAAGGTGGGACGACCCCTCTTGTGATATTGAGGGCCATATCTAGGTGGGATGTCCGCATTTGAATCACAATGATCAAAATTTTGATCATTACAAAGGTCGTCTTGATCCGAGATGACCTAATGGAGAGACCATATTGACCTAAGACAACCTCAATAGGGATGGATTTTACCATGTAATTTTTTTTGTAGTTTTTTTAGCTAAGGTGATTTGCATGTGGTATAGCTTATTAGAGTGCATCACATATTTCCCATGGTATTTGAGAGTGCACGGGAATGCCTCTCTAATGAGGATTGGAAATGGATTGAGGCCATTGGTATTAACCATATGACGAGACTAGAGGTAGTGATAATAGATCAAGCATACCTGACTACCTTGATAGATCATTGGGATAGCTAGACCAGCATATTTAGTCTTTCAACTAGTGAAATAATAATTTCACTGGAGGATGTCTATAGGATTCTCTAAATTCTGATTGAGGGATGCCCTATCACCTCCACACACTTTAGCCAACAGAGCAGGTGCTTTAGACAATTTTTGGTGAGGATTGGAATTTGGCTAGGCATAGCTTAGATAGCAGTGGAGTTCTAGTGGAGGTATGGTATGGCATAAATGTTCTGATGAAGAGACATGTAGTGGTGATGTCACTCATGTAAAATATCTTACTACCTGATTCTTCAGGAGTGAGGTTCCCATGGAACCTTCTTGAGCTAGCACATGAGTTGGTGAAGTGTACCACTTAGGATCCTCTAATCTTGATGTGGGATAGTGTTGGTCAAAATGACAACACCTAGGGAAATAAAGGTACTCTCCCCAATTTTTGAGCAAGCCAAGGAGAAAAGTCATGATAGCACGACATTTTGAAGAGCAAGGAGAGCCAAGGAGAAAAGTCATGATAGCATGACATTTTGAAGAGCAAGGAGTGAGCAAAGGAGAAAGAGTCATGATAGCACGACATTTTGAAGAGCCAAGAGTGAGCCAAGGGAAAAAGTCATGATAGCACGATATTTTGAAGAGCCAAGAGTGAGCCAAGGAGAAAAGTCATGATAGCACGACATTTTGAAGAGCCAGAGTGAGCCAAGGAGAAAAGTCATGATAGCATGACATTTTGAAGAGCAAGAAGTGAGCCAAGGAGAAAAGTCATGATAGCATGACATTTTGAAGAGCCAAGAGCAAGCCAAGGAGAAAAGTCATGATAGCACGACATTTTGAAGAGCCAAGAATGAGCCAAGGGAAAAAGTCATGATAGCATGACATTTTGAAGAGCAAGCAGCGAGCCAAGGAGAAAAGTCATGATAGCACGACATTTTGAAGAGCAAGCAAGAGCCAAGGAGAAAAGTCATGATAGCATGACATTTTGAAGAGCAAGCGAACCATGATGTCTAAAAGGAAGTGGGGAAGATCTCTGTAACAAGAATATCTTAACCTTTTTGGTTAGAAGCTCCATGACTTGAAGAATATCTCTGTAACAAGAAAGATCTCGATCTCTAACCACTCCTTTGCTAGAATAAGCCCATGGGCAGTTTGTTGTAACAACTTTCAGTTTTCTGTTATGTAAAACTCTATATATAGGATGAGCGACCTAAATTCCAGGTCGACTCTTAGGTGTTTACAAGGCTATGTATTCAGACTTCTAAAATATTAATAGAGATCATTCATCCTAGTTCTGAGCTCATTTGGTGTGCAAGTATGTATGTGATTGTCTATTGCTAAGTTTAAATCTATGTTGAATGTATCATACATTAATTCTTAAGCTGAATTTTTGTATTAAATGTTCTATAAGATCTGCAATTTACTTCATAGATAAACTATTGTAGAGATATATATATACACTGAATGATCTTAGTTTCTATGCTTTGGTTCTCATTATGTTTTTCTACAAAAGGTTGAAGTAGTTCTATGTTGTTGCTTAATCTGTACCTTATTATCTCCTAGCATTGGCTATATTTCCCTCTCTTTAAGCATTCCTTTCTCTCTCCCATTTTCCTATAAAAAGCAAGGAACCAACCTTCTCTGGAGACTGAACCAGGCAAACTCTGTTTGAGCCTGGTCTTTCAATGTTAATGAAGTCCTTGGTGCAAATCATAACCTAAGGCGGATTTCATTCCAATAATTTTTGGCATACCCGATGGGACCCAAATCCCATGCATTATATACAGATCAAAGTCCTGGTGAAGCCTTTGCCCTATTAACCTTTCTATTATCACCTGGCGACTCTGCACCAGAAAGGAACCCTAAAAAATCCTTACCCAACTTCTGGTTATGAACCATATTTATGATAACCAGATCTAAAGCTAAAAATTTAGAAGAACCCATAGAGTTCTTCGAACTACATCTTGGTAGCCTTCGAGCTAACCCAGTTTTGGTTGCTAGAACAGTTTCTACTCACAATAGCAATTCAAGACAAGCAAATACTCCTCGTACAACCTTCCTTAGCACTGCTGCTATCGAACCTTGGCTCTAGTTACCAACACAACTACAATGGCTAGAAATCTGCTAGTTCTACCTTACCCTCTGTGGAATCATACAGGCCCTTTGAATCTTGTAGTTCAGCACCCAATACTAGCAGCAGCTCTAAAAGTGCTACCCTAGTATGATGGTACCAGAAAGACAACATATGAACATTGCTTAGATGTGGCTGCATTAGCACCAATATATGACATCTCGGAGGAAGACGTGATGATTAGATTACTAATTATTTCCTTAAAAGGAAAAATGCTCTACTGGTACAGAGCCCTTGAAAACCAATCTATATCTACCTAGGCTCAACTTATTGGTAAATTAGTGGAAGAATTTAATGAGCATGTCGATCCCTTTTCTTTGCTAAATCAGTTTAATGCCATTCAAAAGCATCCTCAAGAGGAGATCATAGATTTTAATATCAGGTTCAGTCAAACCTGGCAAAGAGTCCCTGATGGTCTGAGACCAGCACAAGAAGGAGCTATATACTACTATTTAAGAGCTTTCAATTCAAAAATAAGTATGGCTATCAGACAATCTCGAGTGAATACTTTCCCTGAAATCTATCAAGAAGCACAGAAAGTGGAAAAAGACTTGATCGCCATAGGAAGATTCCCTTCAAAGATGATTCCACCTATTTTTCCAAATTTCCCTCAAGTTTCAAGTGTTGCTTTCCCAATTCCCCCTACAGATCCTAACGTTGGTCTTCCCAAATGGAATGGACAGCCTAGCATCCCACTTCTACCAACACCCCCTACCCTTCCGATGCTCCCTCCTATCCCTGCACCCTCCCCAATAGCAAACACGTCTACTCAAGACACCCAACTGGCGATCTTGCAAGATTTGCAAGCCTCTTATAAGACTCTATCAAATAAATTCATATCTATGGAGCGAAGAGAAGTGGAAAGAAACTCTCAGCCGAGACGTTATCCACAAGTGACCAGAGATCAAGCCTCCACTAGTGGATGAAATTATGAAAAACAAATACAGTTTACGCTAATGAAGAAGGTGGACCCAGTAATGCTTCACTAGAATCATCCTTCTAGTGTTCCACATGCAATGATCCTCATGGTGAAATTGCTTGCATGATTCATCAACATCAGGTCCAGAAGGTGGCTACAGAAAAGGTAGAAAGGTCCCTCAAGGGTCAGGTAAACATGATCAGAGAAGATGATCAAAATTTTATGATGCCCTCCCTAGAACAAGTCTCAGTTCTGACTAGATCAGGAAAGAAACCTTTTCAGGTTGATCCTAAGGACCTTAATCCTTTAAAGGTACCTATGCCTGCAAAGAGTCCTATTGAGAAAAGACCTCCACAAAATTTAGATCCAAAAGGAGCAGAGATCCAAAAGGAAACACCTCCGGCTAAAGAGATAGAAACTCAAGAGCAAGCCAGAGAAAAGTTGAGGTATCCTTCACTAACTAAATGTCAAAGAGTTGATGCTACTCAGGGATACAGGAATAGGTTTGATATGATAGTAAAATAAAAGAGTGTTGATTCTCTTCCATTCAATATTGTTGAAGAAATGAAGAAGACTCCCTCCAAAGCCACTATGTATGAAGCCCTACGGATCCCAGGACAGATAGACCTACTGCAAGAATCATTGAAGTCTATGAAAAACAAAGATAAAAATCCAGTTAAATTAGATTCTGCCCAAGCAAGTCTTACTTCCACCTCAAGAAAGAATAGACCTCCCCCTTTTATTTATCTCTCCAAATGGAAGGATGGGTAGTCCATAATTGTATGATTGACTCTGGAGCCGCAACTACTGTTATGCCTAAAGCAGTATGCGATATTATGGGGATGGAATACACAAGGAGCACTCCAAGAGTCTTACAACTGGATGGAACCCCTGTAAAAATAGTAGGCATGATCAAAGATATTCCTATAGTTCTTCATAGGCTCCCTCAACTTACAGTTATACAAGAAGTAGTAGTAGTAGATTTAGAGCCTTATTTTGGCATGTGCCTGTCTAGAGAATTTACTGCCAAAATAGGAGGATATCTCTCTCTTGATTTTTCACACCTCGAAATCCCATTCAAAGGAAAAAGGGTGAAGATATTCAATGAGAAACCTTCCACCTTCCATGTCGAGAAGCTTGGAGAAGAGGAGAAAACCTCTACTACTGTAAACATGATGACTGAAGAACTGACAGACTTGAGTCTGATGGAAGAAGCCCTTAATGAGTTACAAGAAGAAGACCAATTTTCCCTCCTAGATTTCAATGCCATGATCGAGATAGATCTGGGGAGTTACACCATTCAAAAACCCGAGAAAAGCAAATCTACTTCTTCCCCACTACCTGATATATCTACTAATCAATTGTGGAAGCTTTTCTTTGATGGTGCTAGATGCAAAAATGGAGCTGGAGCAGGCATTGTCCTAATCGCTCCAACTGGTGAAGAGAAAGTCTTCTCTTACAGGTTAACCTGGAGCTGCACCAATAACGCAGTAGAATATGAGGCACTCTGTTTGGGTCTAAAAAAGGCAGAAAATATGGGCATTAAACAACTACAGATTTTTGGTGATTCTGAGCTAATAGTAAATCAAGTGACAGGGAAATGTGTAAGCAAACAACATTATCTTAAGGCTTACAGAAATAAATTCTAGGATTTGCTAGAATATTTTGAATCCCTGAACATGAAAGCAATCCCCAGAGAGAAAAATACACATGCAGATTTGTTGGCTTCAGTAGGGGCAAACTTCTATCCTATAAGCAATGTTATTCAAAAATAAAAAATAGTCAGATTGATATACAGGCCTTCTATACCTGATAGAGATACCTTCTAGCAGGTTTTTGAGAATGATCAACATATAGTAGACTTCCTAGTCCATGAGATGAATTGCTCCAACAATAGAGTAAATGAAGATGAAGAAGAGGCAAATGTCATCCAGTTGAAAAATAATCACATTCCTAAGGGGTTGGTCACACTTGAGTCTCTATTTGATAACAATGATAGGTCAACTGGCCATAAGATGAAAGTTGACAAACATAGATATAAGGAAGCTAAAATGGGACCCGACAAGGCCATCAAAGTAGGGGTGAAAACTACAGATAAAGAACTGGATGAAATCAGAGAATTATGTAAGGAATTTCCAGATACAATTACCTGGACCTATGGTGATCTAAAGGTGTACTCAAAGGAAACAATCCAACATACAATTGAGCTTCAAGAAGGTGCTAAGCCTTTTCATCAAAAGCAAAGGCCAGTAAATCCAAAAATAGAAGCTTTGATGAAACAAGAGTTGTTAAAACTGCTAGAAGCTAAGATTGTATATCCAATCAAGCACTCGACATGGGTCGCTAATCTAGTACCAGTAAGAAAGAAAAATGGAGATATTCGACTATGTGTTGACTTTCACAATCTGAACAAAGCTTCACTCAAGGATCATTACCCCCTCCCACAGATCGATCAGATCTTACACACAGTTGCAAGAGCTGAAAGGTTTTCTCTATTAGATGGTTTCTTCGGGTATAATCAGGTATGGGTCAAAGATGAAGACCAATTTAAAATAACGTTCACAACCAAATGGGGAACATTTGCTTACCAAAGGATGCCTTTTGGGTTATCAAATGTTGGAGCGACTTTTCAAAGAGCCATGGATGTAGCCTTTGGAGAACTTGTAAATAAAATAATAGTGATATACCTGGATGATATGACTATTTTCTCTCATAGGAAAGAAGATCATATAACTCACCTCAGGAGAGTACTAGAAAAATATCGAGAGTTTGGGATATCCATAAACCCCAAAAAATCTATTTTTGTCATGGAGGAGGGAATCTTACTTGGTCATGTAGTTTCAAAATCTGGTCTAGCCATAGACCCCAACAGAGTGAAAGCCTTGTTGGAACTTCCCCTCCCCCTAAACAAAAAGGGCTTGCAATCATTTTTTGGTCAAATCAATTTTGTGCGCAAATTCATAGCAGATTTTGCACAAATTGTTAAACCTATGACTGAATTGTTGAAAAAGGATGCCATTTTTAAATGGACAGATACAAGAAAATAAGATTTTCAATAGATCAAGGAGCAAATAGCTCAAGCTCCTATCCTGGTAAACCCAAACTACTCCAAGGATTTTATCTTGTATGCCATAGGTGAACAGGGAAGCTATGCCGCAGTACTCACTCAGAAGGGAACTGACAATGAAGAAAGGCCTATTGCTTTTCTAAGTCAAAATATGCAAGAACATGAGGAAAAGTATAATTTCATTGAAAAATAGATTTATGCTATCATGAAGTCCCTAAAAAAGTTTAGGCACTTCTTATCACAGAGCAAAATCATAGTCTATACAATTCACCCTGATGTACGAAGCTTCATTACGCAAGGGGAGCTCGGTGATACAAGAGCCGTTGGGTAACTAAAATACAAGAGTATGATGTAGAAATACACCCAACCAAACTAGTCAGAGGTAGAGCATTATGCCAAGAACTTGCAAAACAAGCATCGATAGATTATGTAGCTTGCCAAGCTCAAGAATCAATATCATATGAAGATCAATATTCAGAACAGCTTGATTGGGTGGATGAGTTAATTAGGTATTTTTAGACTGGAATATGCCCGACAAACTTGAATGCTTCCCAGAGAAGAAGATACAAGATTCAAGCTCTAAAATACACTTTATTGCCTAAAGGGTTATATAGGAAAAACTTGGATGGAGTACTGCTTCGATGTGTGTTAGAAGAACAGAAGCAGAATATTTTAAAAGAATTTCATGGAGGTCTATCAGGAGGACATTACTTCGGGAGAACTACCACACTAAAAATCATCAAAATTGGGTGCTACTGGTCGATGATTTTTGTAGATGCTTTCAAAATCACAAGAAACTATGAAGAATGTCAGAGATATATGGGAAGGAACAGGAATGCACCATTACCCCTAAAAAACATTCAGGTTGAAGAACCATTCCAACAATGGGGCTTAGATTTCATAGGCATCATAGAGCCAAATTCATCGACAGGTCATAAATACATTCTCATGACTACTGATTATTTCACAAAATGGTCTGAAGCTATACCCACAAAAAAGAATGACCAAGAAGTGGTGATTGAATTTGTAGAAAGCTTGATCACGAGGTTCGGCATCCCAGATGCCCTGGTCACAGACAATGGCTCACACTTTGTGGGAGCCAAGATAGTTGAATTCACAAGAAAATATGGGATATACTTAAAGACGTCGTCAAACTATTATCCTCAGGGTAACGGATTAGCTGAGTCCATGAATAAAAATCTACTCAGGATTTTGAAAAGAACACTCAAAGATAATAAAAGGAGTTGGCATTCTTTGATAAATCAGGCACTTTGGGCTGATAGGATCACAATAAAAAAATCTATCAACACATCCCCTTATTCTCTGGTCTATGGTAAAGAGGTTGTACTCCCAATACACATAGAAATACCAGCTCTAAAATTGTTGGATCTAGCTGGTACCGAAGAAGCAGAACCAATGGAAAATAGGCTGATCCAACTCCTACAATTGGAAGAACAGAAGGAACAAGCCTATGATCACTATCAAAAACATGCAGTTGCAATGAAGGGATGGTTTGACAAGAAGACAACTCTAAGGAACTTCAAAGTAGGAGATCTAGTCCTGAAGTGGAATGAAAAGAAGTCAAAACCAGGAAATCATGATAAGTTCGATACATTCTAGGATGGCCCTTTCGAAATCATTGAAGAAAAGTAACACAATTCCTTCTAGCTGAAATATGAACAGGGCCAAATCCTAGCCATTCTCATTAATGGTTTTCACCTAAAGCTATATTACAAGTAATGGGTTCTGACCTATCCTTGTATATATTTTGTTTTATGTATGTAAATGACCTTGTAAATATGTTACTTTTTATAAGCTTCTCCATTTTTTTTGTCATGATGACGTGAATTTTTGGGCACAAGATGTCTCTCTAAGGCAAAATGTCATGATGGCATGACTTTTGGGCATTCATGGCCCCCTTTCAAATAAATTCTTTTTAAAAAAAATTTGGGCATTCATGGCCCTTTTAGAAAAATATCATATATTGAGAAAGAAGTTAAATCATACATTTTGGGTAGAAGTGCATGTTCTAAAATATCAGAATGCCATGTCAGACCTGACACCTTGTATAGTTGTGCACCACGTCAGGCCTGAAATTTTGTACAGTTGTGTGCCACGTCAGAGTAGTCAGAAGTATTGATAATAAAAGCAGGTGTCTCGGGAACACAAAAGGCACCACTCTTAAAAATGAAATCATACTTGCTGATTCGATCCAAGGATGACATTGTCTTATTGGCTCGGTACCATAGCAGAAGAATTTTCATTGGCCTATATCATAAATGACAACTCGAGGTAGTTGGTATCCTTAAAATCTAGCACACTAACCAAGACTCCTACCAACGTTCAAAATCAGCATTGAGACACGTACTACCAATCACAATTACTCCACATCACCCAGGCAGTTTAATTGTATATATTTTGGCATGAGCATGCACAATGTTTTATATTATCAATTTTTCACCTCCCCTCTTTTCATATTCTACTTCCTATTCTCTATGTTCTAATAGTCTCCCAAAAATTCTACAATTTTTGGACAACATCCCTATGTTTTGAGTACTCGAGTTATAGGCAACAAATCACGATGGCTACCTCCCTAGCTCCAGGTTCTACATCTGCACCTTCAAAGAAGAAAAGGAGTTCGAGTATCAAAGTGAGCAGCTTTGTAGATCCCGATGGCCACATTACAGACACGAAGCTGACATGGAGAGATCCAGGACAAATCCACAAGGACATAGCTACCAGGATGACCGTAGATGCTTCTCCTTCAAACCCAAGCAATTTCCCATACTACTCTATGCTCTACTGGTATGTATGCCCTCAGGTCCACCCCTACCCAGAATTAATTAGAGCAATGGCAAAACTATATGATGTAAAAAGTAGGAGTGTAAAAAATTACAAAGGAGAAACCCTTTTTACAATAGATCCCGACACAATCAGAGTAGTTTTTGCCCAAGGATATAAACCTCCAGTTCCCCCCATTTTGTTTGATCCAACCAACTCTACGAAGTATTATCTAAATACCCCAAACATAAGAGCTTTCCTCCAGTAGAATCTTGAAAATGATCTCCCTAAAGGTTCCATTCCCCAATCTCCCATTCCCTTGTCCAAGTTCAAAAACAAACAACTCTTCTCTATGTTGGCCATGGTAGCAGGGTTGGAAGATGACTCTCAGGTTCATGGGTGGCAAGTTGCAGTGGCGCAGTGTATTTCAATTTATAAGTTTTATGATAAAACGTGCATGGACCCAAACAAAGTTCCTCTTTTCTTCGACTGGCCATCCTACTTAGCTCAACAACTACATGCGGGACTGTCAAAATTGCACACAGAAGCCCCAGATGCTTTTAGGTACTCCTCCTATTTGGTTTGGCTCTTCTTCTTTTTTCAATCAAAAAATTTGAAGTCAATATCTATAACTCAAAAGGATGCAAGAGGAGAAAATATGTGTGTATGTGAGTGGACTCCGCTCCTCTCAAACGAGAGTTCATATTATCAATTCAATATGGAATTCTTGGGCCCTGCTCTATGGATTGTGCTAGGACATATGCCGAGGATTCCTAAGAAAATGGAAGAGACCCTGAGACATCCTCACGCAGAAGAAGGAGACTGGTTCATCCTGACCCAAGGGGTGGTCATAAGGCTCTACGACTTCACAGAGAAGCCTTTCTTGTTGCCTTACTATGTCACCAAGTGGCTCTTCACCTTAGAGTATGTAAGGCAACAAGAATTCATCAACTATACATTTGGGACAGGTGCCCAAAAAACCCACACTTGCCTCATGCCCTTCCAGTTTGAAGGAGTAACCATTTCAAAGAAGGGAGATCATCAAAAAATTGCTCAAGTATTAAGAAACATGAAGCTGGTGGAGCTTCCATAGAGGTGGAAATATGATCCTGAAGACATATTCACCAAAAGGTAAGCCACTCTGAATAAGAGTCCCTTCCAAAAATTCCATGCCTCTGATAGGGACATTGAGCAAGGCCAAAATAATAGTGAGGATCAACCTCTTGAATGGCATGTTGAAAGAATGCAGCCACTAGCTCCATGGCATGATTTCTATGAACATCTAGTGGATTACAGCCCAGATTCTTACCCAGCCCATAGAATCGACACCAAGACTTTCAACAAAATGAAGAAAAAGGGAGATGACTGGGATGATGCCAAAATCTTGGCATGGTGGCAAATGCGGTGCCATATTAATACTTTCACAAGGTATGGGCTCAAAATGGATACAAAGTTCTGTACCAAATATGATGAGCACCATCAAAATTGGTCCGAAACTCTAGTTGACAAGGTCCCACTTGGAATAGGTGGTGTTCCCCCAAAAAATCTAAGAAATATGTTGAGAAGGGAAAGGGGAAGGAAGTTGTGGTTGAATAGAAAGAAGCCCCCAAAAAGAGACATCGACTGTATCTTCCACGTTCAGGATCAGACACAGAGTCTGAAGATGTTGCTCCACTTGAACGTAAGAAACCAACATCTGGGTTGAAGAAAAGAAAAGAAACCAAAAAAGGGAGAAGGCCGAAAGAAGAGAAAAATACAAGAATCCTCTTCTGAAGAATCTGAAGAAGAAGAGGAACGAGAAAAGATAGAAGATAAGGAGGAAATAGGGGAAAACTCTGAGGGAATATCCGAACATGCACAAGAAGAAGAACAAGTGGCGAAAGAAGCACAAGAGGAAGAACAAGTAGAAAAAAGCACAAGAGGAAGAACAAGTTCTGAAAGAAGCACAAGAGAAAGAACAAGTGGCTAAAGAAGCAGAGGAGCCTCCCCAAAGAGAGCCTCCAAGCCAGGAGCAGACCCCACCACTAGTAACTGATGGTGCAGATATTTCATGTCTAAAACATATAGCAAAAGTCTACACAAAAAAATCATAGGAAACTGGAAGCTCCAATCCACAAAAGAAAGGAAATATCTCCAATTGATCTTGATACTCCCTCTTCTTCCCCTCATCCCCATACAATTTCCCCTTCTCATTCAAAAGATAAAGATGTTTCAAAACCATCATCACCTCCTAAATCCCCACAAGTTTCACCTCATCACACCCCAACCGGGTCTCCCTCTCAACAAATAAGCATGGAATCTTCCCTACCACCCACTCCGTTCCCCCTTTCCACAAACCTGTTGAGTCTCCAATCCCTACAAAGCACCTCTTCTGCCAATAATCCTACTATCACCAAATTCCAAAAAATGAAGAAAGCCATAATGAATGCCACCACATGGCTGAAGTCACAAAGTTCTCCAAGTGCTACTAATATGGCTCAAGTTCGAGAAGGAACAGTATTAGACCCAATCAACATGCAACGGTCTACCATGAAGATGACTCCCTTGGTACAGAAGCCTAGAGAAATAGATGACTCTGGATGATTATCAAGCTGAAATAATTATAGAAGACATTACCCAACTGCCAATGGAGGATGAGTGGAGCAAGGCCCAGACTCACATGGGGATGATTTATCTGAATGCGAAGCATTACAAAGAAAAATTCCTTAGAGAAGAACAGGCTCGAAAGCGGTTAGAGGAGGCCTTCAATCAACAAAAAATCACTGAAAAGGCTCTCAAGAATGATGCCAAGAAATGGGAACAAAAGTTCAATGAGGCCGCTTCCTTCCAAGAAAAGGCAGCAAAGGCAGAGGAACAGGTCCAAACACTGCAACAACAAATAGAAGATCTGAATAAGCAGTTGTTGGCAGTTTCAGAAAAGACTCAGGGCTTCTCCAAGGAAAAGGTGATAGCAGTTCAAAGAGAAAAGCTTGCGATAGTTAGCAAGCTAGTCCTCAAAGTTAGACCCACTCTGGCCTACCTCTCCAAGGTCAATAGTACACTAAGTCAGGTAGAAAAGGAATTTGAAGCTTCAATTAAGCTCCTGACGCCAAGAGTATCTACGGCTAACAAAATCCAAGTCCTGGCAAATAGTACACAAGCAATAGCTGGCTACAGAGCCCAAGATGAAAACTGGTCCCAAGCTAAATCAGTCGCCAGGAACTTTTTTAAGAGGCATAAGTTGGTGACAACAGTTGTAAAGATAATGCAAGAGTTGAAGGCAGAGGCAAAGTCAATTTCAAAGCATGCTAATATGGCTGAAGGCTATGGTATGCCTAGCTTTTGGGATTCACATTCCAATCTCTTAGCAGAAGATAAGATAAAAGCTATTTGGCAGAATTTCTATGATGATATATCAGAAATTAATAGTTGGGAAGAGCCGGTGCATGAAGATCACATTTTTAGCATGGCTCAAAATATCACCCAAATAAATTCTAGTCTGAATGAGCTATACCTCAAGTCAAAAAATCTATCTTATGATAAGGTAGAAGAACTGGAGTACTTGTATGCTACTTTTAAAGAAAAGGTAGATACTGATGAAGAGACCTAGAAAAAATCATGTACCGCCTATAATGAGGTTGTTCAATCTAAGGACAAACAAGATAAGGAGAGGCAAGCCAAGGCCAAGAAGATAGCATCAAGCAGTACAACATCTTCAGGTCAAGGAGGAGCAAAAAAATCTGATGAAGAGTCCCTAGAAGAATGATCACTCCCAAGCTTGAATTTTTTTTTGTTTTTTACACTTGGTATCATTCCCTTTATTTCCCCTCCTTTTTCTTTATTTTTTAATTCTCTTTTTTTGACTTCATTGCCCAATGGATAAAGGCTCTAAGTTCTAACATTCAGTTAACAGAATTACCCCAGGAGGCGCCAAGAATGTTGGTCAAAATGACAACACCTAGGGAAATAAAGGTACTCTCCTCAAATTTTGAGCAAGCCAAGGAGAAAAGTCATGATAGCATGACATTTTGAAGAGCAAGAAGTGAGCCAGGGAGAAAAGTCATGATAGCATGACATTTTGAAGAGCAAAGGAGAAAAGTCACGATAGCACAAATTTTGATGAGCAAGACCAAGGAAAAAAGTCATGATAGCATGACATTTTGAAGAGCCAAGAGCCAAGGAGAAAAGTCATGATAGCACGACATTTTGATGAGCAAAAAGAATCATGATAGCCATTTAAAGAAAATCTGATACCACATTTTGGCAGAAACAAGAAGAAAAGTCATGATAGCATGACATTTTGAAGAGCAAGAACCAAGGGAAAATTCATGATAGCCAACATTTTGGAGAGCAAAACCAAAGAAAAAGTCATGATAGCATGACATTTTGAAGAGCAAGTAGCGAGCCAAGGAGAAAAGTCATGATAGCATGACATTTTGAAGAGCAAACATACCATGATCTCTAAAAGGAAGTGGGGAAGATCTCTGTAACAAGAATATCTTAACCTTTTTGGTTAGAAGCTCCATGACTTGAAGAATATCTCTGTAACAAGAAAGATCTCGATCTCTAACCACTCCTTTGCTAGAATAAGCCCACGGGCAGTTTGTTGTAACAACTTTCAGTTTTCTGTTATGTAAAACTCTATATATAGGATGAGCGACCTAATTTCAAGGTCGGCTCTTAGGTGTTTACAAGGCTATGTATTCAGACTTATGAAATATTAATAGAGATCATTCATCCTGGTTCTGAGCTCATTTGGTGTGCAAGTATGTATGTGATTGTCTATTGCTAAGTTTAAATCTATGTTGAATGTATCATACATTAATTCTTAAGTTGAATTTTTGTATTAAATGTTCTATTAGATCTGCAATTTACTTCACGGATAAACTGTTGTAGAGATATATATACACTGAACGATCTTAGTTTCTATGCTTTGGGTCTCATTATGTTTTTCTGCAAAAGGTTGAAGTAGTACTGTGTTGTTGCTTAATCTGTACCTTATTATCTCCTAGCATTGGCTATATTTCCCTCTCTTTAAGCATTCATTTCTCTCTCCCCTTTTCCCATAAAAAACAAGGAACCAACCTTCTCTGGAGACTGAACTAGACGAAATCTATTTGAGCCTGGTCTTTCAATGTTAACGAAGTCCTTGGTGCAAATCATAACCTAAGGCGGATTTCATTCCAACAGGTACCACTCTAGGTACCAGAATGTATCGAATTTATCATGATTTCCTAGTTTTGATTTCTTGGTGCAAATCAATAAAGTAGGCACATATTGGACTGCAACTTCCTTCTTTATATTCGGTGGTGGGAGCACATCCAGGTGGACAAACCATATGGGTTTCCTTGGTTGAGGTGGGTGCAAATGATAGATAGAGAGATTGGTTATGCATCTTGGTGGTATCGAGACCATGATCAGGGTTGGAGTTATCCCCACTCAGGTAGGATTGCCCATTATATGAATTCCTTTGAGGGACTGAGGCCAGAGCAGGTGATATAGAAACCATATAGGGACTACCCACTATGGATGAAGGTAGCGAACTAGATGATGTGCATGAGATGTGAGCAATGGATGATTGGGTGCCATGACACAAAGCAATAGTACTTATAGTACTCCCACATTTATTGATAGTTCAGGGTTTGTCAGGATACACCTGGTGAGCCTATTATTTACTAGCACCAAGGAGATGATATTCAACTTGAGTGGTCATGGGTAGAGCTAGTGGGGGACGTGGTGGATCAAATACTAGCAGATCTAGGTATGGATGATGCAGGTACTACAGTAGAGTATGATGCATGGTGGATGGCTCAACTATGGTAGGGAGGTGGACCTATGGGTGGACAGGCCAGAGCGAAATATGATGAGGCTATTATGGAGGTGAAGAATGAGTGACAAGTGTGTTTTTATATGGAGGAGAAGTGGGGTTATATATTGGAGAGAGGATGAGATACAAGATGAGGATAGAGATGATGAGGATCCCCAATATGAGGATGGTCAACTCAGAGAGTAGGTACGGTCTCTACAGGTACAATTAGAAGAGCGAGATACTATAGTTGTAGTACTATAGATCCAACTATCCATAGAGATAGAGGGGGAGGAGATTATTTAATGAGAAGGATATTCTAACTATAAAGTTTTAAAGCTCTCAAGAGGAGGTGGATGGGGTGACAAGAGAGCAATATTCTCTATGAAATCACGTGACAAGGTTGATAGGAGAGTGAGAATCTCTACAAATTTAGGTGGTAGTATTAACCACTAGGTAGGGCATAGGTGGATAGGCCACAAGTGATGAGGCTAGGCTACAAGAACGGGTGGTAGAGTTGTAGGGGATAGTGGCCCACTATGTATCTCACTAATGATCAAATCAAGAGTACATATCTAGCTTGGAGGATGAGGTAGAGCAGCTAGGAGATAGACTACCTTCACGAGCTTCATGTAGGGCATCACATTAGAGCCAACGTAGTGAGGCAGGGCAGCCTTCTGTAAGTTAGCCAGTTCCCAGGTTTGTAGACACTTGTCAGGGGTCAAAGGCTAGTGGATTTGCTCAGCCTTATTAGAGTGATGCCTAGGGTGGAGGTGACTCTTAGGGTGCAGGCCCCATTTGACTTGGACTCATGTATTATTCTATTTTTGGGTGTGAGGTTCGAGGACCCACATTATTTTAGCCTATAGGCATTTTTGTATCATGATGTACCAAACTTATCACACACACACACACATATATATGTTGCATGTTTTTATTTTATGTGATGCATGGATGCACTTTATGGATGCAATTGTGGATGATGGATGTATACCTAGATATTGTAGTATAGATACATAGATGTATGCTTAGCTATATGCATGTAGATGTTGTAGTAATGATGATGTAAAATTTTGATTTTTATGTTTATATGCTAAAACATAATGAATGAATCTAAGATTTAAAACAACCTAAATGTAAGCACCACAAAATGTATAAAAGTCATCAATAAAAATGTTAACCTTTTCACAAAAGTCATACATTTTAAAGCCAACCATATGTAATATGATAAAAATGTAAATGATGGATGGATGACTAGTAAGATGCTATAGGAAAACAACATGGTTTTCATGAGACTCAAACACCCTAGTTGACCAGTCAAAAGATGTATACTGACTACACAAGACTTTGAAAGATACAAGTTTTCTAGAAAGACCCAGATGTTCAATATCCATGTGTGTGCATAGTGATGTTCATTAATGACACATAAGACTACCTCATTGCCATATGGGTTTCATTCAACCCATTATTATAATGACAATCACCACATGGTCATCATTATCCTAATTTTGGACATAGTTGGACTTGACTACTAGGTAATACAAACCACAGAAGCTAGATCATCCGTAAGCTAACATTGGTCTATAAAAAAGAAGGTCACTAATATGATAGATATATCACCATGTGTAAGACTACTCTATTGTCAGGTGGGTTTCATTCAACCCTTTTCTATAATATATATCATTCCATGAATTTTGAATAATTGATCATTCCAAGGATTCAAGCTCATTACACCCTTCTTTTATTTTTATTTAATCAAGCTACTTTCTTGTTTTTCATAAAGAGAAAGGGATTTATTTTCTTAGTGGTGAAAACCATAATTTTTTTGGGAAACTTGTTCATTTTTATGGAGCAAGGGATTTTATTACTTTGGGTAGGGGAAACTTGTACTTTTTTCAATTTGCAACTAATGCATTGTCATTAAGCACATCATTAAATCTCAAAGATCTTATCAATCTGGGGTGGTGTCCAAGGTTGTCTACGATAGAAGGCTAGGGCAGAGTACAATTCAGGCATTCAGATTTCAAGCATTTATTGGGTGAGACAGATTTGGTTTAGCCTTTTGGTGTCACACTAAACCTAATCTACAGAATGGAAACTTGCAGGAACTAAAAACTAATTCTAAGTTGCAGGAATTGAAATCTAACTACAATTGCAGGAATTGGAATTGCTAAATTGAAAGTCTAATCTACTTTTGCAGAATTAAAATAACAGAATTTAAATTGCTGAATTTAAATGTTGTTGAAATGAAATCCTAAGTTACATTTGTAGAATTGAAACCTAGTTACTCTTGCATAATTGAAATGATGCTTGTAAATGAAACTTATGCTAAAAACACCTGTCAATGTCCTGCCACAAAAGGTCGTCAAGCTTCTGCTACAAGAATTGACAACAAAATGAAATATGCTAAAAATGGAAAGTTGCTAAAACAGAAAAGCAGGGAAAACATGGAAAGCAAAGGAAAAATGCTTAATATAATTTGTCAGCTGACACACACACAAATTTTGTACACAAACATAATAGAAAACATAAAGAACATTATACAAACTTAAAACAAGAAAAGTAAACTTGACAAGTAATCTGTTAATTCTGCTATAGCAAAATTACAGATTAAAACCTGCCATAAAAATCCTCCTTCTAGATCTGAAAGTGGGCCCATACTTCCTGATCTAGAAGGAGGTGAAAAGCACTCCTTAACTAATTAACACTCAGAACAGAAAATGATAAAATAACTGCACTTTTATTGATGACAAAACATGCTGAAAACTATTACAGAAAATTACTGTACAGTCCTAATTGCTGCTATTGAAAACTCTCCTCTATTCTAATTCCTAACTGGCTCAACCAAGGAGGGAGCTGTGTTATTTATATAAATATTTACAACATATCCCATGCTCAAATCAGCCTATGTGCTACTTTACAGTGATTTGCCAATAATTCTGGATCTGAAATAAATGCAAATATGGACAGTTTGTGTTGCAGTAGTAGTCATTGGCCCTTAGAAAGCATCTTCAGTGGTGGGAGTACATGGGAGGAGTCTAGAAATATCTCACACATATTTCTCCACTTCAGAATATGCCATTTCTATCTTGCAAACAACTTCCTATTATGCTGCAGTTATTTTTGGGTTTATCCTAGAAGAGGATCAATTGATCTTTTTCCATGAATGGTGGCTTTGGATGACAAGGATGACAAAGACAGTTGGGGGATATTTTCCCTTAACCTTCTCAACCTTCTTTCCCTTTTTCCACCATCAAAAAATAGTCAAAAATTCAAAAAGCACTTTATGTTCTCAATCCGGAGCTAAGTGGCTCAATCCGAAGAGACTGTATTTCTCAATCCGAAGAGATTGTATTTCTCAATCCGAAGATACTTGTTCAATCCGAAGATCTTCAGAATGACCAACTGTGTGCTCTTCAAGTGATTTTAGCTGCATTTCTCAGGTGGATTAGCCCTCAAGATCAGATTGCAATAGCCTTCATTCCTCTCCATGTGTGAATTCCATGCCTTGCCATTCATTGGTAGCTTGCTGGAATTTACATGGTAAATTACTGCATTTTCCAACTCTATTGCACAGTTGTAAAATATTGGCATTTCTTGCAAATTCAAACAAATTAGAACATGGAAAAATTATTCAAATATCAACATGAAGGAGTACATCAAGTTGCTACTGAATTTATACACTTCATTCACCAAGTAACCATGCTGAAATAGTGCAACAATGTCTGCACAATTGTCCCTGCTCTGTTATACCCTGTTGCTGCCTATTTAGACCATGTGGGAATGCTTCTAAATAGGTCAGATGTCTTCTGTAGTCCTTATGAACTCATTCCATCCATATCCTCATGCTTTTCTTGACAACTTCAAGGTGTTCCTATAAAGTGACAACTTGCTGATTTTTATATGGCTATTTTTTTTTAGATTTTCAGATTTATGACAATCCTAATAATTTGGCTTCAATGTGGACTTCAAACAAGTTGAAGGGTAGGAAAACATTCATAAACCATTGTGAAGTTAATGGATATCAGCATACCACATTTGGCTGTTTGAAATGCATATTTTTATTTGCTACTTAATCAAGCAAAAGCAGTCACAAAATGCTGAAAATAGTCAAAAACAGAGATATAATGATCCTAACATAAAATCATGCAAACACTTAACAAATATATATTCTAATCAACTATTTGGCATTTAACTTAATAATATGACAATTTTTATATGTCAAACATAGTGTAAAAATGAGGCATTTTCAGGCCTCATCATTCCCCCCAGCTTGAACTGATGCATGCCCTCATGCATCCTAGTAGGCCATAGTAATATGTTGGTTTTATCTTTGTGAAAAATATCCTTTGCCCTCTGCTACTTGATAAATTGCTCCTTGCTGCACTACACCAAGTATTTTGCAATTTTAAGCACATGTATTTCATTTTTCTACAACCTTGCAAATTTTTTTTCAATCAATTTTTTTCAATTTTTTTTTATTCTGCTCTTTTTTTTCTTGCATTTTTTTTTATTTGCAACTTGCAACTTTTTTACTTCTGCACTTTCATCCTTCAATATTGCAATTTCTGCAATTACTACAATTTTAACTCTTTTTCTGCCCTTCTACAAGTTTTAGTGTTGCAAGGTACCTCTTAAAGACTTGGTATCATGTGACTCATCTTACAATAGCCTTATTGTGGAACCATATTTGGCAGATGCACTACTACTGGTGGAATTTTCTATTCTTAACAATATTTCAGCTTGAATGCCTATTCTTGTTGTTTGCACCTTTTGAACAAAATTGATAAAATTTTGATTTTGAAATGCTTGAGGGATGTACTTACATGTGGTATAGCCTTAGGAACCTCAATATTTGATGTACCCTACTTTTTTTGCTATTCTACAGCATTTTCAGCAATTTTGGTATAGTTTCTGCTCATTCCGAAGATATCCTTCTCATTTCGAAGATATCCTGCTCATTTCGAAGATATCCTGCTTATTCCGAAGATGCATCAAAAAATGCAGAAATGACCTCATATGCAAAAGTTAGCTACAGATTCTATTGAGGGCCCATATCTAGTGTGTATAAGCCTTCCATAACATCAAAAATCCCCTCTCTATCCTTTTGTTTAGATGTTATTCTTCATTTTGTATATTGTTATTTTATTGCAGTAGTAGTAAAACTGAATCTTTAGGTGCATTTTCCAGATTTTCTTCCTCAAATTTATGAGCCAATTGTGAGATAAACTTGCAGTCCTACTTCTGAAACCTGCCCTACTAATTGAGATAGAATTTATGCCATGTCTATCCCAAAATCAGGTTTTTGTACAGTTTTGAAATTCTCATGCAACTAAGGGCAAAAGGGGGTGTTTCTTGACATTTTGATCATGTTCCATTTTCAACTTACCAATATTGTATGAATAGTTTATGCCAAATACCGATTATCATACATTAAATGCTAAATGCTTACTATGACTTAAATGCAAGAAACACATACCTTACTATCCTGAAAATTAATCATGCACCTTACAAGCTGCTTTTGATGATTGTTAGCAAGCTATCTGAAAACATAAATATACACATGAGCAGTGTGAGATTTGTACAATGGTGGAACAATGATGGGTGGATCAACAAGGCAATGCATGTCGAAAAACCGGTTTTCATGCAAGCCAACTCAGCAGTGCCTCAAGGAGGTTTTCACTACTGAATTATTCATTTTTTTCTTTTTTTTTCATCTCTTTTTTTCATCAGAAGAGGCTGCCATTTCTGGTTTTCAACCAACTTCTATCATTTTTTTTTCAAGTGCCTCAATAAAAGAGTATCTCTCATGAGGCTACAATGAGAGAGAATGTCTCTCACTCTTATTTGGATAAGAATAAATCCTTATTCTACAAAAACATGTCAATATTTGTATGAAAACACCATCTTTTCTGTTGAAATCTGTAACAATGATGCAACCTTCCTTTCTAGATGAGCAGTAAGAATCTGCTTATGTCATCATTTAACTCCTTATTACTGGAAATGAAGTATTGGCTCCATTGTTCCTCTTCCTTGCTAAAATTGATGCTTGTCCTCATGTATCCCCATTTTGTGGGACATGCCTTTGCTGCAATTTTTTTTCTCTCTTTTTTTTTTTTCAATTTTTCTTGTCTTGCTTGTACCCAAGAAGGAAGTTCACAAACAAGACTATTCTTCTTTTTGCTTTTCTTGTATTTTTTTTTTTTTGTCAAACTTTTTATCATCACTCTGAATCTGATATTGAAGAGAAATTCTCTTCCATTATGTGTACATCCAATGGAATCTCCTTCAAGAACTCCTCCTTAGTTAATGGTGCATGGTATACCCGAAGGCAATGTCCATTCACCACTAACATCCTCCATGAATTACCAATGGGAGAAAGAAGCACTGCTCCATATCTAAAAACTTCTTCAATCAAGTGTTGTCCATGCCTCCTAGTCTGCAAAATCTTGTCAATCTGTACTTGAAACAATTAAATACCAATTCCTAAAAGATGTTAAGTGCTTACATCAAGATAAAATCTTGATATACCCTTGTAATTCCATGTAAAGGGATTGAAATATTGTTTCAAAATAGCAACAATTTTGCTTTTTGTTTATAAGTCAGCCAACTAATAATGTTCAAGAATTTTCTTGGCTGCACTTCAATTTGTTTCATTCCTAGGAGGACAGAATTTACCCCTTTGTAATTTCTTACTAAGGAGTTCAATGGAAGTAAATTTTCTATGTGCAGTTTTTCTAGTTTTTCTCCTTTATCCAAGGCTAATTTCTGTGTGTTTGGACTAAAGGTTTTCTGTGTATCTCCATTGATTTTTGTCTCTTCAAGCTCAGGTAAGTTCTTGTTTGAGCACAGTTGGATGTTGTTGCAGTCAATAACATTTCCTGCAAGTTTTTTTTTTTACCAGATTCAGCTACATAGACAGGGGTTGCCTATCCTGTATTATTCAGACTGATCACAAGTTGGGCTAAAAAAGAAATATTTTTGGTTTGCACAATAAGACAAGAAGTGTACAACTTTAGCAGATCAACTACTTGTCAGGTAGGATCACCTCTAATGAGATCAACTATTGTCTATGTAGGCTAAGAATTGCTAGGTTGCGGTTTAGCGTGGTAAAATCCTAACAATATTTAAGTAATAATGGAAAACTCTAGGATCACCGTTAAGTTGTAAACTCCTATTTTGATTGTGCAAAAGTTTTTGTGATTTTTTTTTAATAGATTCAGCTTACATAGACAGGGGTTGCCTGTCCTGTATTATTCATATTGGCCACAGGTTGGGCTGAAGGTGGTGGTTGATTTACTTGCCCTGTTTGTTGTTGTTGGGATCTCTCTTTGAGAAGAATTCAGACTAGGCAACAAATTTTGCATCTCTAAGTTGTGGAAGTAAATGGCATTCATCAATGATATGTCCCTGTGAACAAATGCTACAAGTAGTTGATATGGTTATTTTGTTCAAGGGATAGTCTTGTATATCTACCATGATATCTTCCCAACACCTAGTACAAATTTTTTTATACTACCCTGATGATATGGATATAAAAAGGGCAAGTACTAGCAGATGGCTCTTCTAAATATTTTAAGAGATCTTATGTTTCTTGATAATGAGGATGATGAATTCTTTCAATTTTTATCAAGAATTTCAAACATAGGCAATTTAACCCCCAAGTGTGAAGATCACCTCCCTGTGGTTGCTTATTTTCTAAATGGACTGAAATGCAACTATCAATAATTATTATTTATACCAGCTATTACATTCAGATTTTACTCTGAACTTCATAACTTAGTATAATAATAATTATTTGACTACTTTTACCCTCTAACAACACCATGATCCCCGACAATGGTGCCAAAATGATGCGTTGTCATTAAGCACATCATTAAATCTCAAAGATCTTATCAATCTAGGGTGGTGTCCAAGGTTATCTACGATAGAAGGCTAGGGCAGAGTACAATTCAGGCATTCAAATTTCAAGCATTTATTGGGTGAGATAGATTTGGTTTAGCCTTTTGGTGTCACACTAAACCTAATCTGTAGAATGGAAACTTGCAGGAACTAAAAACTAATTCTAAGTTGCAGGAATTGAAATCTAACTACAATTGCAAGAATTGGAATTGCTAAATTGAAAGTCTAATCTACTTTTGTAGAATTAAAATAACAGAATTTAAATTGTTGAATTTAAATGTTGCTGAAATGAAATCCTAAGTTACATTTGCAGAATTGAAACCTAGTTACTCTTGCATAATTGAAATGATGCTTGTAAATGAAACTTATGCTAAAAACACCTGTCAATGTCCTGCCACAAAAGGTCGTCAAGCTTCTGCTACAGGAATTGACAACAAAATGAAATATGCTGAAAATGGAAAGTTGCTAAAATAGAAAAGTAGGGAAAACATGGAAAGCAAAGGAAAAATGCTTAATATAATTTGTCAGCTGACACACACACAAATTTTGTACACAAACATAATAGAAAACATAAAGAACATTATACAAACTTAAAACAAGAAAAGTAAACTTGACAAGTAATCTGTTAATTTTGCTACAGCAAAATTATAGATTAAAACCTACCATAAAAATCCTCCTTCTAGATCTGAAAGTGGGCCCATACTTCCTGATCTAGAAGGAGGTGAAAATCACTCCTTAACTAATTAACACTCAGAACAGAAAATGATAAAATAACTGCACTTTTATTGATGACAAAACATGTTGAAAACTGTTACAGAAAATTACTGTACAATCCTAATTGTTGCTATTGAAAACTCTCCTCTATTCTAATTCCTAACTGGCTCAACCAAGGAGGGAGCTGTGTTATTTATATAAATATTTACAACATATCCCATGCTCAAATCAGCCTATGTGCTACTTTACAGTGATTTGCCAATAATTTTGGATCTGAAATAAATGTAAATCTGGACAGTTTGTGTTGCAGTAGTAGTCATTGGCCCTTAGAAAGCATCTTCAGTGGTGGGAGTACGTGGGAGGAGTCTAGAAATATCTCACACATATTTCTCCACTTCAGAATATGCCATTTCTATCTTGCAAACAACTTCCTATTATGTTGTAGTTATTTCTGGGTTTATCCTAGAAGAGGATCAATTGATCTTTTTCCATGAATGGTGGCTTTGGATGGCAAGGATGACAAAGACAGCTGGGGGATATTTTCCCTTAACCTTCTCAACCTTATTTCCCTTTTTCCATCATCAAAAAATAGTCAAAAATTCAAAAAGCACTTTTTGTTCTCAATCCGGAGCTAAGTGGCTCAATCCGAAGAGACTGTATTTCTCAATCCGAAGATACCTGTTCAATCCGAAGATCTTCGAAATGACCAACTGTGTGCTCTTCAAGTGATTTTAGCTGCATTTCTCAGGTGGATTAGCCCTCAGGATCATATTGCAATAGCCTTCATTCCTCTCCATGTGTGAATTCCATGCCTTGCCATTCATTGGTAGCTTGCTGGAATTTACATGGTAAATTACTGTATTTTCCAACTCTACTGCACAGTTGTAAAATATTGGCATTTCTTGCAAATTCAAACAAATTAGAACATGGAAAAATTATTCAAATATCAACATGAAGGAGTACATCAAGTTGCTACTGAATTTATACACTTCATTCACCAAGTAACCATGCTGAAATAGTGCAACAATGCTCGCATAATTGTCCTCGCTCTGTTATACCTTATTGTTGCCTATTTAGACCATGTGGGAATGCTTCTAAATAGGTCAGATGTCTTCTGTAGTCCTTATGAACTCATTCCATCCATATCCTCATGCTTTGCTTGACAACTTCAAGGTGTTCCTATAAAGTGACAGCTTGTTGATTTTTATATGGCTATTTTTTTTAGATTTTCAGATTTATGACAGTCCTAATAATTTGGCTTCAATGTGGACTTCAAACAAGTTGAAGGGCAGGAAAACATTCATAAACCATTGTGAAGTTAATGGATATCAGCATACCACATTTGGTTGTTTGAAATGCATATTTTTATTTGCTACTTAATCAAGCAAAAGCAGTCACAAAATGCTGAAAATAGTCAAAAACAGAGATATAATGATCCTAACATAAAATCATGCAAACACTTAACAAATATATATTCTAATCAACTATTTGGCATTTAACTTAATAATATGACAATTTTTATATGTCAAACATAGTGTAAAAATGAGGCATTTTCAGGCCTCATCAACAACATCCTAGACCATGCACATAATAGGATGAGCAAGGGAAACCTTTCACTTAAGGGGCAAGGACTATGTTGTAGGTTCATCCTTCCTTGTTCAAAATTAGATTTTAATGTGTGAATGTGTTTGGGATTTTGAGATATGCAAGGTGCTATCAAAGCAAGACCCTACCTTCAAAAATCAAGATAGATTTCTACACAATATAAAAGGAAAACTAGGAATGGTTGAATGATTGAAAACCCTAGTGAACACCCTATAGCAACTTATTGGTTGTGTTGAAAAACATAATTACTCAAAAAGGGGAATGTGGATGATATGATATGTGAAATGTGGGGTTTTCCCTATGATATTTTGTAAACTAAAAGGTGTGAGTAAAATATTCATTATTTGTCTAATCATCATTGTTGATGTTCATCCGGTATCTACCCTATCTTATAAGGACCCCTTAATAAGCAAAAGCTCATAAGAAAAACCTCAAATGATGATGATGGATAAGATTGATTAAGAAATATGACAAGTATATAGGCATGGTGCCAAACCTTAGCATGCAAGGAACAAAACTAGTCCTAATGCTAATGCAATGGAAGAACATGCCTAATGCAAGTGAATAAATGTAGTGACATGAAATGCATGATGGAATGCAATGCAAATGAGAATGCAATGTTTTTTGTGTTTTTACAAATTTTTGATTTTTTTATATGCATTGTGTGTCATGCATAAAATACCCACAGGTGGAGAATATTGAGAGGTTCAGGTTCCTCAACACCCTCAAGAGAAGCTAATCTATAAGTCCTAGGCCCTATCTTCTATGTGATGATAAATGGGCCTAACTAGTTTATCATAAATTTATCTCACAAGTGCAGTGACAAGTTGGAGTTTTGCTGATTTTCTTTAAGCACAAGGTCTCCAACTTTGAAGTCCCTAAGATGGACTTTCATATCATAAGATTTCTTAAGGTGATCTTGATAAACGTGGAGGTGCTCGAGAGCATTAACATGTCATTCATCAAGAAGGGTCAATTGGTCAAGGTGAGCTTGTCACATAGTATCATCATCGATGAACTCTTGGAGTGATATGCACAACGAAGGAATTTCTAATTCCAAGGGCATAATGGCCTCAATGCCATATACTAGTGAAAAAGGAGTTGCCCCAGTGGGTGTCCTAATGCTAGTTCTATAAGCCCATAATGCAAGAGGTAGTTGAAGATGCCAATATTTATGATTATCTTTGACGATATTCTTGAGAATGGTAATGACTAGTTTTGTTCGATGCCTATGCTTGCCCATTGGCTTGTGGATAATAGGGCATAGAAAAGTTGTGTTGAATGTTATACTTTGTAGTCAAAGCTTGCACATCTTTATTCTTGAATGGAGGCCCATTATCCGAGATAATCTTGGATGGAATACCAAAATAACATATGATATTATGGAGTATGAACTCCGTAATTCTTGGTCCAATCATAGTGGTAAGAGGGATTGCTTCCACCCATTTGGTAAAGTACTTTGTGGCCATTAAGATAAATGTGTGATGGCCCAAATATGGGGGTAATATTTTCCCAATTAAATCAAAACCCCACTACAAAAAGTCCATACCGAATGAATCGGTTGTAAGGCCTGAGAAGGTACGTGCGAAATATTAGCATGATGCTGATATTTCATGCACTTATTGACATAAGTGCAACAATATTTCTCCATAGTAGGCCAATAATATCCCATTCAGAGGATGCACTTAGCAATAGCCATGCCACTAAAATGGCCACCGCAAGTACCATCATGAGCTTGCAAAACTACCCAAGCAGATTTGTGGGGCTCTAGACAATGAAGGAGAAGACCATCATAGCCTCGATGATACAAAATATCTCATAACAAGACATATTTTATTACTTTTTGCTTGAATGTTCATTTTATGACATGCGATAATCCCAAAGGGATATTACCAAGCTTTAGGAAATATTTGAGTTGGGTGAACCAATCTTGATATTATTGAGTCTCGACTGAATGAACTACTTGTTCCTTTTGAGATTCATCCCACATGAATGTCGATTGGGATACAACCTTAAGATGGATCATTGTGTTGTTATCAAAAGGACTTTTTGGGATCAAAGACCCCCAGGAAGCATGTTTCAAAAATTCATGTATGCGAGAGAACCATTCTTGGTACGGTTCAATATGAATCATGTGGACAACTTCTTCATCTTTTGAAGCCTCACATGAAATCACTGATTGCAAAAGAATTTTGACATGAATGGTTGTAATATCATTCGAAGGGTTCTATGAAATTAAGGATCCCAAAGAAGCCATAGTATCCACAAAATGATTAGATGAATGAGGGACTACCTCGATATTGTACCATTCCAATTTAGCTAATAGCTTATCCATAAGGGCTTTGTAAGACTACAAGATTGGACACCTACATTGATAGATTTCCTTGACTTGGTTAACAATGAGAAAGGAATCACCGAAGATATTTAGCTTCTTGATTTTCATGGTGATAGCTGCTTGAAGGCCCAAAAGGAGGGCCTCATATTCAGCATTATTTTTGGTGCATGGGAAATTGAGTTTAAATGAAAGGGGCATAGGAGCCCCTTGTGGTGTGAAGAACATGATTCCCATTCCACCCCTTGCTCACACTTGGAACCATCAAAGAATAGACATGTCAAATTTATTTTTAGGTTCTTCTAGTTTTGGTGAGTTGGATAATGCAAAAACTGCATCATTAGGCAACTCGATGGTAAGAGGTTGATTTTCCTGAAGAGGAGCCTCTGCTAGTTGATCAAAAATTACTTGACCTTTAATGGATTTTTGACTTATGAATTCAAGGTCAAATTCTATCAACAACATGATCCACTTCATGGTATGGTTATTATGATACATATGACTCATCATGTACCACAAAGGGTTTTCCTTAGACATGATATACATTGTTTGATTGAGCATGTAATGGCACAAATTCTTAGTGGTAAATACCACTGCTAAGCAAAGCTTCTCAATGTATGCGTATTTGAGCTCATAGCTCACCAGGGTGAAACTAATGTAATAAATAACTTGCTCCTTATTTACTTTGTTTTTTTGGGCCAACATGGTCCCTAAAGCAAAATTGATAGCTGATATGTATAGTAAAAATGGCACACCTGGTCGAGGTGGAGCTAAAACTGGTGGGGATGCTAAGTATTATTTGATCTCATCAAAGGCCTTTTGACACTCATCATCCCAATTGAATGGGACCCCCTTTTGTAATAGATGATTCATTGGTCGATATTTATCTAAAAGTTGTGCTATGAAGTGTTGGATAGATGCTACCTTCCCTTGTAAGCTATGAAGATGCTTAAGGTTGGTAGGGGGAAGCATTTTGAGTATCACCTTGACTTTGGTGGGATTAAATTTGATGCCTCATTTTGAGACTATAAAACCCAAGATTTTTCCAGATGTAACTCCAAAGACACACTTCTTGGGGTTAAGTCTAACGTTATGCTCGATGAGGTGATCGAAGACCTTTCTTAGAACATCTACGTGCTCATGATGCAATAGATATTTAGCTAGTAAATCATCTATGTAATCCTCCAGGATTTTGTGCATGTAGTCATGAAATATGTATGTCATGGCCCACTGATATGTTGCACCAACATTTTTAAGGCCAAATGGCATGAATTTGTAACAAAAATTCCCCCAAGGCATGGTAAAGGCTGTCTTGGGATGATCTTCAGGATTGACCCAAATCTTATTGTAGCCTAAGAAACCATCCATGAGGGATAAAATTTCATGTCCTATAGTTGTGTTGACTAGAGCATCAATGTTAGGAAGGGGGAATTCATCCTTAGGAGTCACTTTGTTAAGATCTCAAAAATTTGTGCATATGTGAATCCTCCCATCGAGTTTTCTTATGGGTACCATGTTGGAGATCCAATCAGGATAATCGATGGGTTGAATGAACCCTGCATCCAATAATTTTTGTAACTCATATTTAACCATCAAGGCTATTGTTGGATGCATATTTCTAAGATTTTTCTTGATTGGTTTAATTTTTGGATCGAGCATCAGGTTGTGCACGACCAATATTAGGTCAAGACCCAACATATCTTTATAAGACCAAGCAAAGGCTTCTCTCTTTTATTTCAAGAGAGCTATGATATTGACTTGTTCCTATGGGGACAGACTATGTCCCAACTTGATATTTTTAGGAACTATGGGATCGATGCCAATATCCACATCAATTGTTTCCTCAACTGACATGTGGGATCCCTCCTCAAGTTGATGAGGTGTAGGGATCAAATGGATGTCATCAGCTGGATTTGGAGAATCAATCACTTCATCAGGTTTGATCTTAGCTTGAAAAACATATTCAGATGACCCTTGGGAGAAATAAAATGGTTGTAACATCTCTTCACAAGGGAAGAACTCTATGGGTGATGGTGGAATCATGACATGATCAAAATCAATGGCCTCATGATTGAGGTGCAAAGGTTTTAAAGGGTCATTGGGATTATGAAGTGGTATGGTTAGGTCAATGGAAACCATATTTATGGATGGTGGATGGTTTCCATTCATGGATGGAAAGAGCCTATCAAATATGGGTGGCCTCAAGTGCATTGGAGGTGGATGAGGTGGAGGTGGAATGACTGGATGAGGCCTAGGAGGAGCTAGGATGATTGGATCTTCTAGTGGTAGTAGCTATCATAAAATGGGTATCCTTCCAGGGAATAGATGAAGGTAGAATTCATCAAGATCATTGAGGGGCTCAATAGTGGTTGATTCATCTTCTAAGATATCTGAAGCAATGGATATTGCATTAGACTCATGGTAAGAGGAATCAATGGATATATCATCATGATCTTGAGTGGATCCACTACCCTCTTCAATCCAATCATTCTTAGGGTCATTGGCTAGGCCAGACTCTTCTTGCTCATTGGTATCTTCTTCTCCATCAGAAATCCAACCACTTGCATGTTCTAGATTAGAGGATGAAAGAGAGTTCATGCAAACCTGGTCATTAAGCCACTGAATGTGGTGAGGACCTAGATATGCTAAAATTATCTCATCCTCATCTTCTTTAGATGCCTCACTGGAAGAGTCAAAGGGCTCAAAAAAAACCATTGTGATGGGAATATGATCTCCTAGCAGATGAAAATAGCCTGGATCAGTGTAATCATTCTCATCAATCTCATCCTCAAAGCCTATGGTCAGGCATTGGAGGGAGTCTGCAAGGAGTTCATCCAACATACACATGAAATACCCTAAGCCAAATTTATCTATGGGGAGCTAATACTATGGCTGGTAAGGTGTCCAAAGACCCTATTCATATTGACCAAGATCATTCTCATGCCAATGGTAGTGGTAAAAGTACTATAGGGTAAAATCTAGGTTTGACAGATAATTGACATTCCCTAAAAATAGCTCATCATCATCCTCCACCATAGGGGATGAATTTGTAGCATCATCAAAATCCCCATAAACAAAATTTATCTGGTTTAGGGGCACCCCCAAGGGCACAATGGTACCAATGGGTAGTGATGGCAAGTGAGGCTTACCCATGTCATGCACAAACTCAATGAGTGGAGTGAATATGATATTCTGCACTAGATACTCAACGAGTCCAGGATTGGCCAAATGAACCATGACCTACGATGGGGTGGATGATGATGGGTGTGGTTTGATATGACTCATAAATAGCAATAGATGATTCTTCCTCATCCATAGGAGTTGGAATATCCTCTTCTAAAATTGTGGAAATGGAGGGCGGGATCTCCTCAATTGGCTCCTTCAACTTTTTCTTACTCGAAGGATCCGAGGATTTATGGATAATAGGAAAATTGATGGCAATGGTAGATATGGAGATGGTTCCATGGATGATTGTAGTGCTAGATATGTAATTTTGATAGGATCATTAGGTTTGATGTCCAAATGTGTGGATGGCAAGGTAGACTCTTGCGGGTGGTGCACCACATTACAATACTTGAAGGGCTCTAGATGCATGAACCACATGAACTTGCCCTTCATGTATATACTTAAGACATTGATGCAAAATGGATGGGACACATTTCATGTCCCTCATCCAAGGTCTTCCAAGTAATATATTATATTGCATTGCACCCTCCAAGATATGGCACAATGTAGGAATAGTCTTTAGCCCAACCTAAATAGGAAGGACTATTGTGCTGATGATGGAGCATAAAGCATCATTAAATGCTTGGAGGGTGAATGTAGATGCTACAATATGTGAGGTTGGAAGACTAATATGGTGTAGTGCATCATTTGTAATGATATTTATGGAGGAGCTCATGTCGATCAAGACCCACTTGTAGGGAATCTGATTCACACTAGCAATGATGTGCAATGGAGGATTAGGCCCAATAGTGGGAGTTACCTTGATCTCATGATCATGAAATGTAATGACAGACTCCTTGCAATGTTGAATGTGCCCCATAAAATTGATAAATGAGTTGGGATCTTGGGGTTGCAATTCAACTAATTTTAGAATCTCCATTAGAGCTTCTCTATGTGGTTGTGACTGTTGTATGAGCTCATAAATGGAGAGTCTTATCGATGTCATTCATAGAATTTGGGTAAGCCTACTTTTGATCATTACCACTAGGTGAGGTGGAGGACCTTGGATAGGATTTTTTGGTGGTAAAGGTTATGATGTGGAAGGGGTATTTGTTAGAGCTGCAGGTGGTGCAACTTGATTTGGATACCTCCTATTCCGTGTCACAATATTAATCATCCCTACAAACCCCTTATTGGGTGGGGCTGTATGGATTTTATTGACCTATCATGTTTGATCTACCTGCACCTCATGTGTAGGTAGTGGATCCTTAAATATTCCCATATTTTGATTGTTGGCCATGAGAGGATTATCGATTTGAAGTTCATTCTTGTCAAGCATATCTTGTACTTTGTTCTTAAATGTGATACATGACTGAATGTCATGACCATTTAGTCGATGATAAGGATAGTACAGGTCCTCTCAATACCACTTAGTTTTAGGCTTATTAGGATCCAAGGGGAGGATCTCTAGCAATTTGATAGCCTTGGCTTTGCATAATCGATTAAAGAGTGACACCAAGAACTTAGGCAATGATGTATAATTGTGAGGTGGGCGACATTGTTGCTTTTGCCCTTGATTCTATTGAGATTGATTATACTATGTAGGAGGGGTCTAGGCCTGATAATTGTTTTGTTGTGGTGGATTTAGCTTCACAAGCCTTGGAACATTCAAGACAACTTGATTAACCATTGAGGGTTTCTGTTGAGCATGGTTGCCTTTTGGGTTTTTGTTCCATTCCTTCTTTCGAAGTTTTATTTCCCCTTCCTGAATCTTAATCTCCTCTATGACCTTGGCCTAAGCTAGGGCTTCCTCAAATGTTTGATATTTTTGGAGTTGTAACAACAATAAAATCTATTTTGAACAACTCCTTGTGAATAAATGAGTTAGCTCTATCACAAGCAAGGTAAATGACAACTTTGAAATGATCGCTCACCACCTATTATCGTAGTCCAAGACTGGTTCATCATCAAATTGGAAAATATTATATAAATCATTCAAGGTTGCTTTCTTATTTATACTAAATGAGAAGCATTCCAGGAATGCATTTGCAAGCTATTCAAAGATATGAATTTTGTGCCTTGGTAAATGATTGTACCACTCTAGGGTTGGGTCCAAGAGCGTTATCAAAAAGGTTCTCAACAACAAGGCATCATTATCTTGAAGTTGAAAGTAGAGGTTCATGAAACTAGTGACATGCTCTTGTGCATTGTCATCCCCTTTAAACTTATCTAACTTGGGCATTTCAAAATGCTCCATATATGGAGGAGATAGGATAGAAGGATGGAGTGATTGATTACAAAGTTGACTCAATGTGGGTTTCTTGTAACCCATTCTTGAAGCTTGTTTTTCCAATGATCTAATGCACTCAATGAGCACCTTGTAAGATTTAGATGAAATGATCTCATATCCTCACCTTTTACCTCGAGGAGGGGGAGGTGGAAGATGTCTAATGGGGTGAGGTGGTTGATTGTGATCATCAACCATATCCTCATAAAGTGACTTGGGGTACCCTTGATCCTGATACTCTAACCCTAAGTCCTCATAGGCCTCATGCTCCTACTGAGCATTTTTTGGTTGACATTGTTGGGGCCTATGTTGTTGAGGGGTGCATGAGGAGGATGATTTTTATTGGGTCTAGGTAGTAGTTTTTGATGGTGCACCATGCACTTTTGATGGATGCAATTTTGATGGATCTGGTGTAGGAACCACTTCATGCATAGATTTTTGTAATCTCTCTTGATATAGCCTTTCCTGGTGCAACCTATGCTCTTGCAGCTTCTGTTAACTCAAATGATATTACTCATCCAAGTGTTGTTTATCCAATAATAGCTGGTTCAACATTGCTTGTTTATCAACATTATTCCTAAGGGCATGATCTAGCTAGTCAGTAGTATGGGGCTGATTGACCTTCATATTAATATGAAGGAACTTGGCTTGCTATGCATCCCCAAAAGCTATCTATTTTCCATGATTAAGGGAAGCCACGTTGACTTGGTAGCTGGGATTTATGTAAGCTCAATGTACTTAAGTGACATAGAGGCACAACATGCTTGTGTAGAATACTCTTCTTGAGGAGTAGGGGGATTATCAAAATATCCCTCCTCCTCATTGACATAGACTGTATGAGCCGACATGGCTATCTGAGTAGGATGATGAGTGTTGTACCTATCTAAATAGGCATATTGTTGACTCATCCATGGATGATCAAGTGGAGTGGCTTGATCATCTAACCTAATCCATGGAGTGTACTCTTGATCATGCTCTAACTAGTGCATAGAGTGAGTCAAAATGTGAACTCATGGAAGAGACCTACTAGGACCCTCTTCATGCTAAAGGTTTTATCTATGGTAAGCATGAAAAGTATCTCAACCATGGAGGTCATTTCTTTGATTATACCGAGGATCGACATATGCATCATTAATGAGGACTTCCTCTAAGTCAAACTCTGTAAAAACCAATATGCCATTCAGGAATGGCCATATCCTCTAGACTAATGCGGAGGCATTCCATGCCTCCTTGAAATATTTTTGTGGTGCTAGCCCTTGATCGAGCTTGGTCGTGTGTAGTTACCATGGTCTTGATTAAACAACAAAGAAAAACATAAGCAAACAATGTGATTATCTCATTTAAGTTTTAAGTGTGAGTCCCTATAACTGTTTTAGTGCATTTTGATGTTGAAAATCCCTATTCCTATGAAACTAAGGGTAAAAAAATAGAAAACTACTAAAAGGTAATTTGAGCACACCCTCCTAACGAGGAATGTAACCCAAATGACAAAAAGTGGCTTCCTATTGGATATTGGCTCAAGGGTAAACCTAAGGAATCATAATTACCCCCTAAGGGAGGCCGCATTATCTAAGTCTTGCTACTTGCCTAATACCTAGGGAATGGCCCCATAGGCTTTCACTTCACTCTCGGGTGAGCTTGGACAAAAATGATAGTTGCATTCCACTTATTATTGAGCCCCATGGTAAAAGGGAATTACTAGTCCTTCCTACTCTAGGCACACCCAAGAGTAGAGGACCTCCTAGTGATGAATTCCAAGAAGCCACTAGCTTTTGGCCACTAAGTTTCTATGGTGCGATCCAACGGGTGGAGATGAAGCCCACCGTCGCTAGTCTCGATTAATGGTTGGTGATGAAATCCAACTCATTAATGTTAAAGTGAAACATGGTGTGTGGGGTTCTTTTTATTTTATGCAAAAGAAAGTAAAATCACCAAGCATTCCATGCTCTTTCACTAATGCATAAAAATAATATTTCAAATTCATATTTCTAAATAATGGATGTTTAATTTTTAGAAACTTATAATATGCAAAACCCTACATGAGTATCGTATTTTCAAGCAACAAAAACCAATAAGCAATAGACAAAAGGTCATCTTATAGAGAGGTAAATTCATATTGGGGTCATCCTACACAGGGATGGTCACCTGTAGGGGGCCATATCACATAAATATAGTTGCAAACAAGGACCATATGGACCAGAGATGGTCATAGATAGAGGCCCAACACTTATATTTTTCTTTACCTAAATCTCTACAACTTGAATATTTTTTACAATTTTTACTCATAAATACAGAGAGATAGACTAGATGTACTCACCTTGAAAGCCTATATTTGATGAATATCTAAATGTATTCTTTTTTGATCTCTGATATGAGGTTGTGTAGACACCAAAACAACACCAATCCGATTATGTGGCTACAAACGCTGATCGCATTGACACACACAGCCCCCAGGGCAGCCCCTAGAGGTTAAACAGTGGTCCTAACCACTCTCACAAGTAGTTTTGGAAGGTCAGAGGTCGATTTGGCACCTTTCAGGCACTCTGCTCCATACTCGTTCCACCCAGGGATGATTACAAACTGGTATTCATCCCACCCTGGGACGATTAGTAGTATTCGCTCCTGGGTGGGGCGAATAGCAGGTTTGACGAGCAAAAAGTCAAACCTTGACAAATGGCAGCCCAGATCCACCACTTAACTCCTCCTTCATTGCATGGGAGTGCGAGTGAGCATTTTTGAGTGCTAGAGGCAGTTACAGAGGCAGTCATGGAGCCCTTAATCAGGGAGGAATCTTCTCCCCCGGAAAGGCATGATTGCCAAGTGGCGCCTCTGCATGCTCATACACAGAGATCATCAGGTCTATAAAATGGTGAGTCTTCTCACCCCAAAAATATATAGAGAAGGAGAATTTTGAGCAATGAAGTGCTGCCATTTTGCATACTCACTTTTGATTGTGCCTTTCACATCCTTGATCTCTCTTTTGGAAGGGAGGTCATTGGGTGGTTATTGGAAGCGCAATCCGGACCCCAAACCCGACATTTGGCCATAGTATCCCACCCAAATTTTCTAAAAACACCCCACAAGAGGTTTTGGACCCATCCCAAGTGGATTGGTGCCAAAATCGGGCCCCAAACGGCGGGCGTCCTGCCCCTGGGCGCCCCCCACACTACTGCAGTCCTAATCGCCCCACCCCGGAGCGATTAGAAATCTGTAGTAGATTTTAGTTCTATTATTTTTGCATTTTATTCTAGGTTGCTTAGATAGGCTTGCATTCAAATTTCATGTAATTCTGAGCAGTTTTGATCATGTTTTTGTTATTTCTCGCTTTCGCTAACATGTAGGTAGCATCATCAAATTCCCGGTGATAGAGGCCGAATTGGCAAAATATGACCTTCTGGGTCTTTCCAAAATACCCCATTTTACCTAACCCCCAACTTTGTAGGTGATTTGGAGCCTCCCAGATGGGACATTTGGGACAGTGCTTTCTGACGTTTTGTTGCAGGTCTAATCGTCCCACCCCGGAGCGATTAGAAATCCGTGGCGAATTTTCCGACTGTTCTTTTTGCAGTGCCTTCCCGGTGATGTTCTCATGCCTCTGTCAAGTTTTTAGCTCATTTTGATCTCTTTTAGTTATCATTTTATTTATTTTATGCATGCACTAATCGTAGGCTTGGGGATCGCATGTTTCATTTCATCCGTAGGTGCTACTGATTGTTTTCTGTTTCTTTGAACGTAGGATCTCGACACCGGAGGAGCAGAAAAGAATCAAAGACCCTTTCATGCAAGCGGCGGCAATGTTTGGTCCACCCATTTTACATGTGGGCACGCGAAAGAAGGCATACCACCCATGGTGCAACGAAACCTTATTTAACGCTCCTAGCCCCTGAAAAGGGAGGAGACGTGTTGTAACCGAGATTTAAAGCACATTAATAAAAAGGGTTGTATTCCACATTTGCTTTCTATCTGGTTTTGATTCGTTTATGCTTCTCTCCTTTCATGCATTTTCAATTCATAGGATTTAGCGTTATCTTTGGCTTCGTTTGCATCGCACTTGGTGTTTCATTTTTGCTTCCGTATCCTCATGCTTTCAGTGGCGATCACGGTGGGACCCTATCCTCTATTTTTGAGATCAAACTTATGATCAAAAATTGCTTGTTTTTGCTTGCAGGTACCAAGTTTTCAAATGCTGGACTGTTGTTCGTTCCAGTCTATGATGAGTACAGAGCTGGAATTCGTCTTACCCAGGGACGAATGGGCATTCGCCCCACCTTGTGATGAATACAGTTCTGTTATTCATCCCACCCAGGGACGAATAGCTCTCTGTGCAGTTTCAGGGTAGAAACTCAGAGGCATCCGATTTGGGCAGAGAAGAGGTAGGGGTCCTAAACACCTTCTGTCATTTTTTGCTTTCTGTTTTCTGGTTATTTGCTTGCATAGGAGAGTTTTTAATGCTTGTTTTCTTCATTTATGCAAATTAAAAAGAACCCCACACACCACGTGGTAATTTAAACAACCAAGGAGTTGGTCGTAAAACCCCAACCCTTGATCAAGACCAACGGTGGATTTCATCACCACCTTGGCTTGAATTTTTGCATCCATAACCCCGATCGCTACTATTGCTAGACGTAAATCCTGATGAAAGCTGACCGAGTGTAGTTGGGGTGATTCCCAGTGCATGAGGATAAGTCTTCTATGGTAGGTGTCAAAAATAGGGTGATCCCCCTTCCGTACCGCCTATGTTCCACGTACCATTCTGCTCTCGCGTACCAATAGTTTCCCTCACGTAAGGGCGGGTATATTGAGAGGTTTGGTATAACGGCTTGGTAGTGGTATATCGAAGGGGCGACCATTTTGGGAGACATAAGAGCCATCATATTGCATATACAACAACACGTTCTTTACAAAGCTTTCAAAGAACAAAAATCAAAACACACTAAACCAGATTTAGGGCACACCTTTAATCTATAAACGAGATAATCACTTCTTTGATTGTGTGGCTCTTGTTTGTTTAGTGTAGCAAAAAAAAAAATCATAAAAAAGATAAAAACCTACATAGCTTGTAGAGAGACACCACCATGGTGTACACCCGTAGCCAAGCCCAATCATGGGAAGGAGCTACAGAGAGTGTACAAGGGGGCACAAGTCACCTCCGCTATAGCCCCAAGGACTTGCTCATACCACCTTGGTGGCCCGACCCACAAGATAGTCCACATCATGCCATTTCAGAATGGGACTATAGAGGCACCCCTTCGAGGGGCACTCCCATTCAACAAAGACCCTTTCAGGAGGAGTCCCTACACGTGGCACTCAATATAAATGGGAAGGCTCCCTTAGATGCTCGGTATGAGTGGCCACCATGCAATGAAGTGCTAGAACAACATAGGGTCCATAAGGAGAGGCCACATGATTATGTCATCCCTCCTCTACCCCTCATCACTATTAGGAATAACAAGCCAAATCCAGAGCACAAGGCTCTTCAGACAAGGTGAGCCAACTCTACCCGCCCCTTTCACATATACGAAAGGGAGCACGAGGAAGACCATCACATTCCTCAAGAGCAATACACAGCATGGGAGCAATGCGCCTTCACACCTGCTATCTACCAGAATCACCTACTAAGGCCAGAACCTCGGGTGAATGCCACCAACCTCGATAGAGGAAAGTGACCTATAGAGATCTCGGATCATCACGACCGAGATAAATACATAGGAGAGGCATCTAGGCCCCCTAGACCTAAGACGGTAGAACAAATTGACTTGGAATTTGCCAAACATGCCACCCGCCAAGCGCAAATCACGTAGCTTGAGCAAGACCAACAATAGTTGGAGCACCTGTATCGCCTTAGCAAAGAGCGCATTCAGTGTCAAACAGATGAGCTGCTCCATAACACTGTGCCTGAGAGGGTTCCAACCCCTCGCACCCAAAGAGCAGAACTATATGAGAGGTGCAACCCCTTGGTGCGAGACAGGTCCCCACGACCTTACCAAGTGTTGCCTCCGAGACCTCCTAGACCTGAGCGGGAGGCCACTCCCAGGAACAACGATGGGCACCCTCCGTGGGGACCCACCCATGTTTATAGGTCTCACCCAAAAACTCCTCAAGAAGCCTATGAGGAGTATGAGCAAGAAGAAGAGCGGGCAAAAATGCCCTACCAAGGCATAGGGGGTGCTATCCGGCCACCCCTCCATAGGCCTCAAGTTTCCCACAACCCACAACGGGAACTAACCAAGGAGGAAGAGATCAAATCTTTCGATGCATATAAAGTGCTACTAGAGCACTTAGAGTCTATGGAGACCAAGACTTTTGGGCCCCAAAAGCCCACTTTACGCCAACTCCGTAGTCACCCAGTGCATCCGTCAGTGCCAACACCCCCATACCCTGAACACTTTAAGCTGCCCCAGTTGGCAATATTTAGAGGTGAGGAGGATGCCCAAGAGCACGTGACTAGATTCCTGAGCCAATGCTTTGGCATTCAGGACAATGATGCTTTGTTATTAAGAACATTTATAACCACGTTCGTAGGCCCTACCTCGGATTGGTTCACTCAATTGCCAAAGCATAGCATCAGTAACTTAGATCAGCTAGTGGACGCGTTCCTCGAACGCTTCACCTTCAACACCAAGAAGAAGGCATCGCTAAGCGACCTAGCCAGCCTCAGGCAGTACGAGGAAGAAACCATGGTGGCCTATGGAAATCGGTGGAGGACGTTGCTTTCAAAGCTGCCCTACCTCCCTCCTATGGCCGACCTTACCCAAATGTTCTCAAAGAGCTATTTGAGATCGATCTCCATGCTATTGCAACTGCAGCAATATGCCACTTTAGAGGAAGCTCTGGCGCAAGCCAGAATCATTGAGGAGATCAAGATTCAGGATGGCGAGATTGCCAAGCCAAAGAAGAAAGAATGGCCTAAAAATGCCAAGACAGGGACCATGCAACCGAAACCCACCATGGTCAATCAGGTTGCTATAAATGTACCTAAGCCTATACAAGCAACACAACCCCAAAAGGCTAACTATCAGGTGGTCCCTCTTGACAGTTATGAAAGGGAAAATCATCGGCAAGATCAAAATTAGCAGCGTCACCCTAGGCGACAATTCACACCCTTCATAGAGTCTAAAGACTCCTTGTTTGACCGTTTGACCATGGTAAACTTGATGAACTTTCCAGAGAGTCGACCTGTAGACCCCAACACGCCAAAACCCAAAGGTTATAGGGAAGACTTGTACTGTAAGTTTCATCGACAGAAGGGACATGACCTCTATGCATGTTGGAAGTTTAAAAGCTTCGTGCAAGACCTAATCGACAACAAGATGCTAGTGGTGGATAATCTAGTAGCACCAAACAACCAATAGATGGAGGTCTTCAAAGACCCCCTGCCTACCCATGATGCGTAGGCAAAGACCCTACAAGTCAATGAGGTGACACAGAATTGCCCCATGTAGGGGTATGTAGGGATGATCAGTATAGTGACTCGAAACAAAAGGTACCCGAGCACAACTGCCCCCATGGTAGCTACAGGAGAGGTGCCAACAATGTCACAACCGCAACAACACCCTACGCAACCTCCTCTGCCTAGACCAATGGCCACAATTCAGACCAAACTCACCCAGAGTTTGAGGACCACGTCGGCTAGGCTCTCCATTTACGAGCTCATACAACAATCATCACCCCATCGAGAAGCTCTAATGGAGATACTTAAAGCCATCGAGTTGTAGCCCCATGAAGCAAACTCTTTCAACAACTTTGTAGGACATGTCAAACGATGCACCGAGCCAATTATCACCTTTAGAGAGGATGAATTGAAATCAGTGACTGGTGACATGGCGGATCCACCCCTGCACGTCATTGCATGGGTCAATGGGATTCCATATAAGAGGGTGTTGGTGGACATTGGCTCATCCAGTAATATCATTACAATAATGGCATTGAAACATTTGAAGTTGCCAGCATCTCACATCGTGGCCTCCACCTACACTCTACGAGCATTCAATGATGCGATATGCTCGACAGTTGGCACAATCATCCTACCCATCCAAGTGGGACAAAAGACTATTCCTACATTGTGCCACATCTTGGAGGGTGAGATGGCTTATAACATTTTGTTGGGTCGGCCATGGATCAGGGACATGAAGTGTGTCCCTTCAATAGCCCACCAATGCTTAAAGTATACATTTGAAGGGCAGGTGCATGTAGTCCCGATGGACTTAGAACCCTTCAAATATTGCAATACGGTGTAGCTGATGCCGCAATCGACCCTTCCATCAACACATTTGGATTTTTAGTTGAATCCATCTAAATAGGGTCCGATTCCGCATACACCCCCATTGTTAAGTCCATCAAATCCCCAGTCGGGTCCATCTTCGTCATCTAGTCCTTCACCAACGATGCCACCTACGATGGCCACACCGAAGGACAATGGGAAGAAACCCCTGGAAGAGGCACCGCCATCAGTCTCAACCATATCTACCGAAGAAATGCCTAGCCGAATGGAAGTCGAGATGCCTAGTTCACCTAACATGGAGTGGACTCAGGAAGAACTCCCATTCCCTCCCCCTCAACCACCAACAATCACCGTTGAGATGGCCAATACGGGCCTAGGGGAGTATCTGGTGCGAAACATTGTAGCAACGCCCACACTGGAGTCCATGCAGGACATGGGGAGACCTCGCCTCCCCATAGGCACTATTGTTCCTCTAGGCTACCCGCCAAACCAGACAAACTTTGTATATGGGGGCCTTGATAATGGCATTGAACCTTACATGCAAGAAGACGAAGATGAAGAGCCTTTCACTGAGGACGTCAACTATTTGTCCAACCCAGACTTCGCTTTAAGATATCTTGGCCAATGCAATTGGCATGGATATGGGTTGGGCAGATATGAGCAAGGAGTGCACGTTCTTTGCCAACCAAGATATCAGATGCCATACGACAAATCAGGAGTAGGGTTCAACCACCCCCTGCCCTTGGACATCTTGGTAGAGAACATGCAAGGCCTAGGGATGGGCAACAAGGATGGGCTGGCATTAGATCCATATGCCAATCCTAACACAACATATACATTGGGGGATTACCTCCCATTGTTGACGACCAACCTTGTTGACCCCAACAACCCCTTCCCTTTAACCGAGAAAGGAGAAAGTTTGAGAACTCACCTACAAAGGGGAAATAGACAAGGTCAGGAAGGATCTTCGGAAGACGAGTCAGAGTATGAGGTAGCACCATGGGACCCTTTCGAATCGGATAGCAACCACTCACAAGTGACCCCCATGGATGACTACCAAGAAAGCCTCTTGGCAATGTTCCCTTTGGATGCTCCAATCGAGCAAGTACCACACCAAGAAAATTAGGTCCCCCGTAGAGAGCGAAACAACCCCGATGGGACCATATCAATTTGCTCGAGCAGGACGAGCCTCAAATATCGCAAATAGTTGTTGGAACCAATGAAGGCCTTTGGATCTCCGATAGTGATTATGAAGATGAAACTGAGATGGCCTATCTCAATCATATGCGACAACAACAATACCCCATGGACATTGATGACATGTTCGAACAACTAAACATAGGGCCAAGGCATAGGTGGCACCTAAACCCAACACAATTGGACCAAGTGCTGCATCCGCCACTTTGGGCATACAGAGAGCACCTTCCACCCAGAGACCCTATAGCGATATCAGTGCCGAGGGTAGACCCTGTCCTCCTCTCCGCACATAGGGCCGATCCATTCGTGCCAATACCTCCAGAGCCCGATCCGGAGCACAAAAATCATCCAGGATGTCCGAGTCACCACACCCATGGTAATGGAGACCAAAATCATTTCATCAACATGATCTCCATTGACTTAACCACCCCCATCCACAATCCAACCGATCCAGCAAAGTCATTGTATCTAGACCTAGATGCCATAGACTGGGATCGTGCTAATTCACCACCATCCCCATCAGAGTACTGGCCTTGCGGTGAGATGCTTCATTTCACCCCAGGACCAACTCAGGATATCTTCCATGCTAAAGAGGGACCCGAAGTTCCTAACGTAGATCTAAATTCAGCGAATGATATCCACTTGATCCCAACTCCACACCAGTTGGAGGATGGGTCCCACATGTCAGTCGAGGAGATGACTGACGTAGACATCGGCTCTGATCCAATGAATCCATAGATAATCAAGTTGGGGGTAAGCCTATCCCTCGAAGAGCAAGCCGACTACATTGCCCTTCTCAAAGAAAAGAAGGAGGTTTTTGCATGGTCCTACAAAGACATGCCGGGGCTAGATCCGTAGCTAGTCATGCATAATCTAACGCTTGATCCGACAGTCAAGCCAATTAAGCAAAAACTACGTAAGATGCACCCAACAATGGCCTTAATGGTCAAAGATGAATTACAAAAGTTGTTGGATGCACAGTTTGTCATCTACGTGGATTACCCACCATGGCTGTCCAACATGGTGCCCATCAAAAATCCAGATGGGAGGATTCGCATATGCACTAATTTTTGAGATCTAAACAAAGCGAGTCCTAAGGATGATTTCCCCTTGCCTAGCATCGACGCATTGGTAGACGCTACAACAGGCCACGAAATGCTTTCCCTCATGGATGGTTTCTCGGGATACAATCAGATTCGTATCAATCCCGAGGACCAACTAAAAATGGCATTCACCATGCCTTGGGGGACATTTTGTTATAAGGTCATGCCCTTTGGCCTTAAAAATGTTGGCGCCACCTACCAACGTGCCATGACATACATCTTCCATGATCACATGCATAAAACTTTGGAAGATTACATGGATGATTTGTTGGCCAAATCTCTTTTGTGCCCAGATCATCTCGGTGACTTAAGCAAGATCCTCGATCGCCTCATCGAACACAAAGTCAGACTAAACCCCAAGAAGTGCGTATTTGGCGTCACATCTGGAAAACTCTTGGGTTTCATAGTCTCAAAGCGAGGCATCGAGGTGGACCCAAACAAAGTCAAGGCAATCCTTGAAATGCTTCCCCCAACTACCATCAAGCAGCTCAGAAGCCTACAGGGAAAGGTCGCGTCAATCAAGCGCTTCATAGCGTAGCTATCTGACAAGTGCCGACCCATGAATAAATTATTGCACAAGGGGGTAGCATTTCACTGGGATGACGAGTGCCAGTCAACCTTCGATGATATTAAACAATACTTGGCTTTGCCACCAGTATTGGCACCACCTAGACCAGGAGTGTCATTCTACTTATACATCTCAGCTACTGAGGTGGCACTGGGTGCCATGCTAGCCCAAAAAATGAACTACACAAAGAACAGGCTACTTACTATCTTAGCCACACCCTGGTCAGTTATGAACTTAACTATGCATACGTTGAGAAGCTCTGCTTGGCAGTGGTGTTTGCTACCAAAAAGCTATGCCATTACATGCTGAGCAACATGACGTATGTTGTGTCTAAGGAGAATCCATTGCGGTACATGATGAGTCGTACTTATCATAGTAGCCGCACGATGAAATGGATCATGTTGTTGATGGAGTTTGACATCGAGTTCATTGGACAAAAATCCATCAAAGGTCAAGTCATCATCGATCAACTAGCAGAGGCTCCTCTCGAAGACGATCAGCCTCTGACCATAGAGCTACCCGATGATGGGGTCTTCCATGTCTCAGAATCACCGAATTTTGATGAGCCCGAGTCACAGGCCGACATAACCCTATTTTTTGATGGTTCTAAATGTGAGCAAGGGGGTGGCATGGGAATTGTATTCTTCACACCGCAAGGGGCTCCAATGCCTCTATCATTTAAATTAGATTTCCCATGCACCAACAACAATGCAGAATATGAAGCCTTGCTCATAGGTCTTCAGACAACAATCACCATGAACATCAAATGATTGAACATCTTTGGTGATTCGCTGTTAATTGTCAACCAAGTCAAAGGGGTATTCCAATGTAAATGCCCAGTTCTACAGGCCTACAAAGCCCTTGTGGATAAATTCCTGGAAAAGCTTGAATGGTACGACATCGAGGCACTCCCTCGATCATCGAATCATTTTGCAGACACTATGGCCTCCTTGGGGTCACTAATCCCGCAAGACATTTCTAGTGATATGACAACCATTCAAGTCAAAACACTATCGCAATCCGTGATGGAGCGTGCAAGCTCTGACTTAACGCCAAGAATCCACCTGATCCAGATTGAACCATCCCCGGACAAGTTCTCTCGAATCCATGATTGTCTGAATCACGCCAACTGGGGGTCCTTGTTCTCCCCTACTCCCCTTAATAGCAACACAACGCTATTCTTACAAGTTCTTTCCCACTCAAATTTTTCTAGGGATGAACTTCAAGAGGGATTGGTTGTTCATACTATCGAGGTTTTTGATCAGCAAGATTGGTATACACCCATACGAGATTACCTCAAGCTAGGTAACCTCCCACTTGGATTGATGCATGCCACAAAATGATCATTCAAGCAGAAAGCGGCAAAACATGTCTTGCTAGGAGACATTTTGTACTGTCGTAGCTACGAAGGAATCCTCCTTCATTGCTTGGACCAGCAAGAGTCCACTTGGGCGATCACCCAAGCGCACGATGGTACATGTGGTGGCCACTTCAACGGTATGGCCATCGCAAAGCGCATTCTTTGCATGGGCTATTATTGGCCATCTTTAGAGCAAGATTGTTGCGCATATGTAAGGAAGTGCATGAAGTGTCAACACCATGCTAATTTGACACACGTACCTTCTTAGGCCTTGCAACCGATCCAATCGGCTTGGCCATTTTTGTAATGGGGCTTAGATCTAATCGAAAAGATCTCCCCTACATCGTCGGGTCATCACACGTTCATCATAATGGCCACAGAATACTTCACCAAGTGGGTGGAAGCAATTTCGCTAACCTCTACGACTGGACCCCGCATTGCGGAGTTTATTTTACATAACATCATATGTCATTTTGGTATTCCATCCAAGATCATCTCGGATAATGGGACGTCATTCAAGAACAAAGACGTGCATGCTTTGACCACAAAGTACAAAATTCAGCATAGTTTTTTGACACCCTATTATCCGTAGGCAAATGGGCAAGCAGAGGCATCAAACAAAATGCTAGTCGCCATCCTCAAAAATACCATCGTAGATAGTCATAAGGATTGGCACATTCAAATCCCACTTGCTCTATGGGCTTATCGCACTAGCATTCGGATGCCCACTAGGGCAACTCCATTTTCATTGGTGTATGGCTCCGAGGCAGTCATGCCTCTCGAGTTGGAAATTCCTTCCCTATGCATATCAATGCAAGAGTTCATCGATGATGACACTGCATGGCAGGCCCGGTTAGACCAACTTACGTTGCTTGATGAACGATGCGTCAATGCTCTCGAGCATTTATGTATCTATCAAGAGCGACTTAAGAAAGCATACAACATGAAGGTTCACCTAAGGGACTTTTAGGTTGGTGACTTGGTCTTAAAAGAGAACCAACAAAATTCTAACTTGCCACCCCATCTAAGGGACAAGTTCATGGCAAACTGGTTAGGTCCTTATGTCATTGATAATAAAATAGGACCTAGAACATACCGGCTCGCTTCTCTTGATGGAATCAAGGAACTAGAACCCTTGAACATTAGTCATTTGAGGCCATTCCATATTTAAAAGAGCCATAGCCCAAACCAAAAGCTCCAAGGATTCCCATAATCGCTTGGTCAACCCCAAAAATGCCCCAAAGGTGCCCATAAACCCTTTGGTCAAACCAAAAGCTCCAAGGATTCCCATAATCGCTTGGTCAACCCAAAATGCTCCAAGGATTCCCATAATCACTTGGTCAACCCAAATGCCCCAAAGGTGCCCATAATCCCTTTGGTCAAACCAAAAGCTCCAAGGATTCCCACAATCGCTTGGTCAACCCCTAAATGCCCCAAAGGTACCCATAAACCCTTTGGTCAAACCAAAAGCTCCAAGGATTCTCCAATCCCAACTTCCCTACCCCCAAACCCATCCCTCAACCCTTCCTTTGGTCAAACCAAAATGCTCCAAGGATTCCCATAATCGCTTGGTCAACCCAAACACCCCAAAAGTACCCATAATCCCTTTGGTCAAACCAAAATCTCCAAGGATTCCCATAATCGCTTGGTCAACCCCAAATGCCCCAAAGGTACCCATAATCCCTTTGGTCAAACCAAAAGCTCCAAGGATTCCCACAATCGCTTGGTCAACCCCTAAATGCCCCAAAGGCACCCATAATCCCTTTGGTCAAACCAAAATCTCCAAGGATTCTCACAATCGCTTGGTCACCCAAAAATGCCCCAAAGGTGCCCACAAACCCTTTGGTCAAACCAAATGCCCCAAAGGTACCCATCATCCCTTTGGTCAAACCAAAAGCTCCAAGGGTTCCCACAATCGCTTGGTCAAAAACAAGAAAATTCAAAAACAATAAAATCATCAAAAATAACAAAAATTTGCATCTCATTTCCATGCATACTCAAAATCATCACAACAATAAAAAACTCTTTTGCATCTCATTTTTATACTCACAAAAATTCAATCAAAAACACAAAAATATAAGCTGCATAGGCATCGCAACCATACATTGCATATTTGTTGATCATACAAAGTCAAATGCACCATAGACTGTAATTACTCGGCCAATCCATCATTTTCTACATTTCTCCACTCTCTAAACAGTCCATCAAAAATAAAAGCCATTCACATATTTTTGCCATATCATAGTCAGTTGTATTCTACTGTATCAAGAGTTTTCGTCATTCAGTTGTCATTAGCTTTCTAGCCAAATACTGTACAAAGTCAGACAGATTTTACAAAGGTAGAGTTCTACTTGGATCACACCTTGTTACGTAGCATCCCACCACAAGTTAAAACACATAAAAATTCCCAAGTTGTGTAAACGAAAGATGAAACCTGCAAAGCAATCCAGGATACCATACAGTGAAAAGGTTATCTTGCTCATCCCCCTGTGCGAATGACCCCAAGAATGCTGAGAGTTGGAAAAAGGACAAGCATCTTCCCTACCCAATTCCCCAAGAATCCCAAGTTCTCAAAAAGTTGCAAAACATCAAAAATTTGCAAAAGTCAATACTACAAAGTTAGACATCAAATCCCACAAAGTGCATACATCAAATAGCATAGGCAATAGTGATTCTCATCACTCCATATTCAAATCCCTTGCTCAAAAGAAAAAACAAAAATAAATAGTGATTTTTATCACTACAAAAGAGCAAGTATCCCAATACAATTGAAGAAAAGAAGGGAGTCAAACTTGAATCCCTGGAACTCTCAGCATTCAGAAGGTCATGAGGTAAACCTCAGTATCGGTTTGGTGGATAGCCTATCGGTCACTGGTGGCAAACCTCCCGCATGACGATATATCTATCACATTAACTTGTGTGCAGATCAATGTTTGCATGTGGATGAGCTAGCTTATGGTATCCTAGATAGCACCATAGATTAATCTGACTAAATACAACAAAGGAGTTAGTGGAGCTAATTAGGTGATCCTCAGTACAGGTTTGGTTGACAGCCTATCTGACACTGGCGGTATCCTAACAAATACCACATAAACAAACTCAATTGCACACACAGGGATGTGAAATAACTTGGTCAAAGACAAGTTGGATTCATACCTTGTTCAAAAGTCTTGTAAGATAAAAGTACAGTCTTGGCTAGTTAGTTAAAACATCTGAGTCTCAAAAAACCTTAACTACATTCTAAAACCAACTGTGATATCTTTCATCCTTGCATCACCATCAGAAAATACAAAAAACAACATGTATACATGAAAAGTCATTTACCACAACAATCGCCTAGGACAAAAAGCCATAAGTTCTAAACAGTCTATGGTGCCACCACCAAAAATCACAAATTCAATTCATCCATTCCATTTGCATATCATATAAATTAGAAACATTAGCATTCATCACAACATATCCATACATAATATAAATTAACATGCATCCATCAAACATCAATCACTGTGCATAAAATCAAATCACAACACGTGCATAAACAAAATAAAGTCTATCTATATATATATACCATCAAAATCTCCAGCTACAATAAACCGTCCTCAACCTCCAAAAAGCAAAATGCACCAAAAAAAGCAATAAATTGTCCAATAAGAGTGCTTTTGCACTTGACATTCCTGGCATGCAAAATCGACGTCGGGGTCAAAAATCTCACTATCCTACTCCCTAAGAAGGCTACCATCGCGGACCGCTCCAGGGAGGACGGATTTCGAGAATTTCATCCCCAAACGACATCCCAAAAAGGGTCCAAACCCACCCAAAAATAGCAATAACATTGCCGAACAAGGCGCCTTTGCGCCTCTGCTTCTTGGCATGCAAAATAGACGTCGAGGTCACAAATCCTCACTATCCTACTCCCTAAGAAGGCTACCATAGCCGGACCGCTCCACGGGAGGACGGATTGTCGAGAATTTCAACCCCAAACGATGTCACCAAAAGGGTTAACACCCACCAAAAATAGGTCTAAATGTTGGGAAACTACACACACATTCAAAGATAAAAAACTGAAAGGCACCCTTACACAAGTCATCTTGGGTCAAGCGACTCGTCGCTTTTCTCATGTCGGTCATTCCCTCATCGATTCGTCGCTTGAGGGGGTAGTCACACTTAGTCACCAATCAACAAATACACACCCAATTAAGGAAATGGCATGCATTCGAAGAATCATTGACAAAGACAATCACGCCCCTGCTTGGGGCAGCAAACAAGCAATAATCACAAGCTGATCAAACACTTGGCATTCGTGAATCATGAACTCAAGGTTCCCATAGACAAAAGGTTGCGCCCTTTGCCTATTCATGACTGATCAATGTCCAAGATCAAGTAACACCTCACCAAAAAAGGTTAACACTTGAATTGAGTTCCTTAGCTCGTCAAAAGCAAGGATTCAAGAATGCATGCCCTTTCCATACTTGGGGCATCAAAATTTGGTTAGGTTACTGAGAAACCCTAATCATTAGTGCTTTGGTTATCTATTTTTGCTCAACACTGCGCCACGCACAGCGCATCCCAAAAAGGGGCATCTGTAGACACCAAAACAACACCAATCCGATTATGTGGCTACAAACGCTGATCGCATTGACACACATAGCCCCCAGGGCAGCCCCCAGAGGTTAAATAGTGGTCCTAACCACTCTCACAATAGTTTTGGAAGGTCAGAGATCAATTTGGCACCTCTCAGGCACTCTGCTCCTTATTCGTTCCACCCAAGGACGATTACAAACTGGTATTCGTCCCACCCTGGGACGATTAGCAGTATTCACTCCTGGGTGGGGCGAATAGCAGGTTTGATAGGAAAAAGGTCAAATCTCGACAAATGGCAGCCCAGATCCACCACTTAACTCCTCCTTCATTGCATGGGAGTGCGAGTGAGCATTTTGGAGTGCTAGAGGCAGTTACAGAGGTAGTCATGGAGCCCTTAATCAGGGAGGAATCTTCTCCCCCTGGAAAGGCATGATTGCCAAGTGGCGCCTCTGCATGCTCATACATAGAGACCATCAAGTCTATAAAATGGTGAGTCTTCTCACCCCAAAAATATACAGAGAAGGAGCATTTTGAGCAATGAAGTGCTGCCATTTTGCATACTCACTTTTGATTGTGCCTTTCACATCCTTGATCTCTCTTTTGGAAGGGAGGTCATTGGGTGGTTATTGGAAGTGCAATCCGGACCCCAAACCTGACATTTGGCCACAGTATCCCACCCAAATTTTTTGACAACACCCCACAAGAGGTTTTGGACCCATCCCAAGTGGATTGGTGCCAAAATCGGGCCCCAAACGACGGGCGTCCTGCCCCCGGGTGCCCCTCGCACTACTGCAGTCCTAATCGCCCCACCCCGGAGCGATTAGAAATATGTAGCAGATTTCAGTTCTGTTATTTTTGCATTTTATTCTAGGTTTCTTAGATAGGCTTGCATTCAAATTTCATGTAATTCTGAGCAGTTTTGATCATGTTTTTGTTATTTCTCGCTTTCGCTAACATGCAGGTAGCATCATCAAATTCCCGGTGATAGAGGCCGAATTGGCAAAATATGACCTTCTGGGTCTTTCCAAAATACCCCATTTTACCTAACCCCCAACTTTGCAGGTGATTTGGAGCCTCCCGGATGGGACATTTGGGACAATGCTTTCTGACATTTTGTTGCAGGTCTAATCGTCCCACCCCGGAGCGATTAGAAATCCGTGGCAAATTTTTTGACTGTTCTTTTTGCAGTGCCTTCCCGGTGATGTTTTCATGCCTCTGTCAAGTTTTTAGCTCATTTTGATCTCTTTTAGTTGTCGTTTTATTTATTTTTTGCATGCACTAATCGTAGGCTTGGGGATTGCATGTTTCATTTCATCCGTAGGTGCTACTGATTGTTTTTTGTTTCCTTGAACATAGGATCTCGACACCAGAGGAGCAGCAAAGAATCAAAGACCCTTTCATGCAAGCGGCGGCAATGTTTGGTCCGCCCATTTTACATGTGGGCACGCGGAAGAAGGCATACCACCCATGGTGTAACGAAACCTTATTTAACGCTCCTAGCCCCTGAAAAGGGAGGAGACGTGTTGTAACCGAGATTTAAAGCAAATTAATAAAAAGGGTTGTATTCCATATTTGCTTTCTATCTGGTTTCGATTCGTTTATGTTTCTCTCCTTTCATGCATTTTCAATTCATAGGATTTAGCGTTATCTTTGGCTTCGCTTGCATCGCACTTGGTGTTTCCTTTTTGCTTCCGTATCCTCGTGCTTTCAAGTTGTATTTTTGAGGTACAATTGTCAAATAAAGGCTATATCTGTGGTAGATAGTCACAAAATAGAGGTCATCTTTGTGGCAAATGTTCAAGCCTACAACTTGCAAATAAAAAACAATAATAATAATTAGTCAAATGAATAACAATAAGGGACTAGGTCCCATAATGATCACCACTGAAGTGTAGAGAAAGACCATACATCCAAGCAATGAACTACAAGGTAGAAAAATCATTTAATCATAATTACAAAGTAGAATATTGAGTAATGGTGCCCATTTTTTAATAATAACAAATCTTTTTATCAATCAGTTACAATATGATCCCTCTTAGGGATGCTACCTAGTTTGATACAATGATTTACAATAAATATATTTTCGGATGCAATACATAGGGTCTTCTTCACATCCATGAACCATATTGAAGAGGGTTTCTCTTAACCTCTACAAGGGGTGATTATATTAAGTTCTTGCTCTCTTCCTTCCTCACAAAAAACCTGTAGTTTGCACACAAGAAAAACAAAGTGATCAGTATCATGTGCAAATAAAATGATAAATGAAAGTGATGAATAACTAAAACCTAATAAATGCATGCATAAAATAACATCTAACTATGCTAAATTGTAAATAAGAAAGCTACTAAAACTTTATTGTGGAAAGAAACAAAAAAATAGATCTAAACCTTAGGGGATGTCTCTTTGTGGGACAATCGTACCTGTGGGTCATCTCTGAGTGAGACATCCTCTAACCTATAATTTCTTTTCTCGAGGCCAATGTAGGGGTGACTCTAGGTGTGATCTATGGTATTTTTGAAGAACACAAGATTATACTGAGAGTGGGGGTTAACAATATAAGACTACTTTTTACTTTTCTTTCCAATCAATATTATGCAATCTATAGATAGCATTATCAATAGCAGTAATGAAAGCAATGCAAAAATCACCACACACAATAGAGACACCAATTTTATGTGGTTCATCCAATGTGGGCTACTCCATAGAGAAAATATTTCACTAAAATTTTCTCAATCATTCTCTTGAAAATCCTTTCCCTATTACACTGTTTATGGATCTTTATCCAAATGAGACACCAATCCCCTTATAAAGTTCTTGTATCTCTATCCATAGGAGAACTCCTTTATCATAAGCTCTGATTGATTATCTTCTAGAAGAACTGTTGTCCCCACTGCTCTAGATAATGTATCTCTATCCACTGAAGACACATGTCCTCACTAACCTGGCTAATGGATCTCTATCCACTGAAGACACATGTCCTCACTAACCTAGCTAATGGATCTCTATCCACTGGAGACTATCATCCTCTATACTATATCACCTTCAAATCTCTATCTCAAATCTACACTAAACACAGTCCTTCGATCTAGCACAAATTTTCTCAATATCTGTCTCTAGTCTGGCACAAACCTGTCCTCAAATATGCACCAAAATCTATCCTCAAATATGCACTAAACACATTCCTTCGGTATAGTACAAGTTTGTCCTCAATATTTGTCCTCTGATCTACACTTAACATAGTCCTTCAGTCTAGCATAAATCTATCCTCAATATCTATCCTCAAGCCTTAACATAAATCTTGACAAAATATCAAATCAACTCTACTGGATCTACCCCAAACCTTAACTCAAGGTTTGAACAAATCAATCAATCAACTCAGCTCACAAGTCTTCTCAAATACATGTCTCAAATTTGCCTTGCAAGCTTCCAATAAAGCTCACACTAATCTATCCACAAGTCCTCTCTAGAACTTGTCTAAATCTGCTCTATAAGTCCTCACTAGAACTTGTTCAATTCTGCTCAATAAGTCCTCCCTAGGACTTATCCAAATCCGCTATCAATATGTATTGTAAGCTTCCATAAAATCTCACACAAATCTATTCACAAGTCTTCTCAATGACTTACCTCAAATCTGCTCAACAAGTCCACACTAGAACTTGTCCAATCTCATAGAAACATAAAGAGAATTGTTAGAGACTCAATATGCTTCACATTCACAAACTCTTAATCACTTCCAATATCTCTTTTATCATAGAAATATATAGAGAATTTTTAGAGACTCAATATGTTTCACACTCATCAATACTCAACCTCTTTCTCAAATCAATTCAGAATATAGAATAATTTGTTTCATAGAACTTGAACAATCACTTCAACATATTCACTTGACTAGGCTAAACCAACTCTACTCAAACAATCACTCAATGAAATAATCCTTGCTCACATACCCTAGTCCAGTCACATGAACAATCACTTAAATATTTCCAACAATGCTTATAAACCAATCTCACATAACAATGATACTTATGTTCTTTCCAAAAAACTAGTTCAAGTTCTTCACTCAATTACTCACTTCAACAAAAATGCTTATAAAACAATATCACATAACAATGATACTCATGTTCTTTCCAAACCCTAGTTCAAGTTCTTCACTCAATTACTTACTTCAACAATAATGCTTATAAAACAAGGTTTTATCAATCACTCTTTTATTCCAAAAAATCTTGAAGCAATAAATCAAAACACTCTCAATAATGCTAACCAAACAATCCTTTTCACTCCAACTTTTCATACACAACTTTCAACAATCACTCACTAGGAAGAATATGACCACACCTTTGTTGGATGTCAAAGTGCCTATGAAAAACCTATCTCAATCACAATTTCCTTCTTTCCAATTCCAATGGTTAAACACAACAATATCACTTCAACACTTTCTTAAAGTATTCCTTTAGACATAAAATAATAACTCAATTTATACCTTATTAGTTCCTTTAAAAATAACACTCATCATAACATACATGAAATAATTACTTGGATACACCTTATAAACTCTAACTCAAAATAATTTTTTAACACCATAAAACATCAACCAAATACCTTACTATCCTTTCAACCACTTGAGCAAATAATATTAAAAATCTAATTTTTCAAATCCCTTACAACTCCCCTTTCTACCTTAGAAACCAATTATAATATGCAAAAATTAATTTCTAAATGCTCAAACTATATTTCCAAATTTTTCGGTGCCCAAGATTAAAGCATATCTCTTTCTTCCCCAAAAAGAGGATTCGACAAGATTCGATCCTTCATATCCTTAAGCCTAAGCGCCTTAGCTCTTGGGAGCCGACCATGTTGGCTACTAATGCCCACATTAAGGAAGGAAGAGTCTCGTCCTCTTATGCCTCTCGTAGTTTCATTTTCAACAAAATTCGCACAGTTTATCTTCCTTGGATGCATCGCAAATCATAAGGCTCACAAATAATTTTGAACGCATGGTGAATTTTGTAAGGTGGGTAGTCCCCCCATATATACACATTTTTAAATTTCTCCTCACGTCGGCGCTTTGTATTTCAAAATTGAATTTCAAATTTTAATTTTAATAACCCACCTTAGGGTTATTTAACCTTAGCTTAAATTAATTTTAAATTGATAATTAAATTAATTAGTACTTAATTTAAATAACTTTATAAGTTAAGTAAATTAAAAAATAAATTAATTTATAATTAATTTTAAACTTCCTTTGTATAATATTATAAAATAATATTATAATATTATTTACTTGGGCTTCTTTTTGCACTCTAGGCCTGACTTCCTGGAATTGGGTCTTGAAACTGAAACTGAATTATCCTTTTGCATTTATTGGAGAACTTGAAATTGATGCTGCCAACTGAAACTTCCACTAACTGGTGCTAAAATTTCAACATCAAGGTCCACTCAATTTTGACATCAATGACAACTTATCACTCAAAATGTCCAACAATATCCCCCTTTATCATTGATGGTAACCCAAATTATTTTTACCAAAACATGTCCTTTTTCTTATTCTGCTCCCCCTGGGAAACTGCTCCCCCTAACTCAATGCTCCTTCCTTAAAAAAAATCTCTCCCCCTTACTCAAATATCTCCCACTTTGAAATCAATGGCAAAGGGTCACCTTTGGGGCTTAGGGCTAAGAATGAATCTCTTAGCTTAGACCCTCTCCCACCTCCTCTTGAGGTGTTTAATTATGGGGTGGAAGTATTTCTACTACCAGAAAGCACTAGTCTTTACCTTTATCCTCTTTCCTTATTAATTGATCCTTATGATTCTTTTGACTGTTCCTCTCCATGTCCATATCTATATTCCTGTTCTTGTTCCTGTTCATGTTCATATCCATATTTTTGTTCCTGTTCCTATTTCTGTTCCTTTTCATGTTCATGTTCATGCTTGGTTCTGGAATGTCTGCTCTCCACCACTTTGTTGTATGTCCATCATTATTGCACTTATAACACTTAATGTTATTATTCCGTGGAGGTGCAAATATCTTAGGATTTCTCCTAGTGAAGCCATATCCTTTTTTCTCATGAACCCTGCAATACATTGCCTTGTGACCAAACTGATTACATGAGTAGCAATACCCATGGAAAAGTTCTATGTTTCTAAAATTCTCATTTTATTGTCTTTCATGTGTCCTACATTATGAAGCCATGTTCCCAAACCTGTGACATGAGAAACATCTTTCATTGAAATTTCCTTGTCTTGACCTCATTGGTCTCTTAGTCTCTCTTAACCTATTCTGATTAGTGTTCCATCTATTTCTACTTTGTGCATTGTTCCTTTCCTTATTGAACTTTCTATTGTCCAACTCATCCTTAGAAGTCTCACTTTCTCTTACATTGTCTTCTTCTAAAGTTTCTTCTTCTGAAGTTTCTTTTTCTTCATAACTTGAGGTTGACTCTTCTTCTTGTTTCTTTAGAGAATTTTTAAAACCAAGACCTATTTTATTTGTTGACCTTCTTTGTACCTTGATCATATTATCCACAATATTTGAACTCTTTCCAAAATTGTGTAGCTTATCTTTGGATTTTTCTAAATCTTCCCTTAGTAGAGCTACTTCTTGTTCTAACCTTTCACATTCTAATACTTGTGCTTCTAACTTATCCTTGAACTTCTTTGTCTTATCCATTGACATGTTTAGATCCTATATAAGCCTTTTTCTTTCTTCATCACATTATTGAAACTGAAACTCAAGCTTAGAGTTTTTCTTTCTTACCTTCTTTACTGTATCAAGAGCATAAATAATTTATGTCTTAAGATCAAATCCTTCTTTTTCTGATTCTTCTTCTATTTGTTTACCTTTGTCTACATCTTCATTTTCTTTTGACTTGTCTACTATAGAATCATCTTCTTATTCTTCTTCTAGTGCCATTAGAAGATTATCTTCTGGTCCTTCAAGTGCATCCTCGTATTCATCATCACTAAAACTGAGACCATTCTTTGTACAACTATCTTCAAGATGTTCAAAAATACCACATCTAAAACACTTGAGAGTTATTGGTGACCTTTTCTTAACTTCTTATTTTTCTTCAATCATAAATAGGACTTCATATTTATCATTACTTAAAGAACTAGCATCACTATCACTTGAGTACTTACTTGCCTTATCTGCATAGTAGCTCCTCTTTTGTCTTTGAAAGAACTCCTTTCCTTGTCTACTTTGTCCAGCCTTGCTTTTCTTTTGATACTATATCTTTCTGATTCCCTATTCTTGTGATCCTATTTTTCTTCATCTTTGTTATTTTTGGCTTTTTGACAATCAGTTGCATAGTGACCATACTTTACACAATTGAAACATCTAATAGATTTTACATCTTTTAATCTTCTTGAATCCTTTTTCCTTCTACCATAATTAGCTTCTTCATCATCGGATGACTCATTGCTCGATTCTGACTTCTTACCCTTTGTCTTCTTAATTTATTTGAAGGTTGCCTCATTTTGGGGATTAGGTTCTTTTGTTATTAACTCAAAATTTGTAAGAATACCAAGCAACATATCTCTTGTCAAAGAATCACCATCCTTTGCTTCTTCTATAGTTGAAATATTTTCACTAAATATTGTTGGAAGAGACCTTAAGATCTTATCACAAACATTTGATTCATCCACATTAAGTCCAAGTTCTTGCATAACATTAACAACATCATCTACCCAAATTAGATAAGAACTAATGTGTTCCTCATTCTTCATTCTTAATTCTTCAAATTGTCCTTTGAGATTTCGTATCTTTACCATTTTGACACTTTTATCTCCTTCATATATGCTTTGCAACTAATCCAAATTCCTTTTGCATCTTTCAAATGCATAAATTTTACTGATTCTGTTCTATGCAAGCCTCTTTGAAGTGCATTCATTGATTTTGAATTGTAATGTTGTATAAGCTTACCTTCCTTATCTATAGGTGTATTAGATGGTGGTATGTATCCATTTTCAACTGCTTCCCAAATTTCATTGCCAAGTGCCATCAGGTGAACCTTCATTCTCATACTCCAATATATATAATCACTTTCATAAAATATTGGTGTTGAATTATCTGAAGACATATTCTTAGAATCCATTGTGTTCTTGAAATATTTTTCTTCAAGTTGTTCAACTCTTTTGAAGGAACCCACTCTGATACCAATTGAAGAACACAAGCTTATACTGAGAGGGAGGGTGAACAGTATAAGACTACTTTTTATTTTTCTTTCCAATAAATATTATGCAATGTATAGATATCAATATAAAAAAAATGATCAAAGCAATGCACAAATCACCATACACAATAGAGACACCAATTTTATGTGGTTCACCCAATATGGGTCTCTCCACAAAGAAAATATTTTACTAAAATTTTCTCAATCATTCTCTTGGAAATCCTTTCCCTATTATAATTTTTATGGACCTCTATACAAAGGAGACACCAATCCCCTAATCAAGTTCTTGGATCTCTATCCATAGGAGAACTCCTTTCTCCTAAGATCTGATTTATTATCTTCTAGAAGAACTATTGCCCGCACTGCTCTAGCTAATGGATATTTATCCATTGAAGACACCTATCCTCACTGCCTTGGTTAATGGATCTCTATCCATTGGATATTGTTGTCCTCTATACTCTTTCACCTTCAAAGCTCTATCTCAAATATGCACTAAACACAGTCCTTTAGTCTAGCAAAAAATTACTCAATCTCTATCTTTGGTTTGGCACAAACCTATCCTCAAATCTGCACCAAGCTCTATCCTCAAATATTTACTAAAAATAGTCCTTTGACCTAGCACAAATCTTTCCTCAATATCTATCTTTTGATCTGCACTAAATACAATTATTAGGTCTATCACAAAATCTATACTTAATCTCTGTCCTCAAGCCTTAACACAAAGCTTGAATCAATCTCAAATCAACTCTATTGGATCTACCCAAAACCTTAACTCAAGGTTTGAAAAAATCAATCAATCAACTCTTCTCACAATTCTTCTCAAAGACTTATCTCAAATTTTCCTTGTAAGCTTCCATAAAAGCTCACACTAATCTATCCACAAGTCCTCTCTAAAACTTGTCCAAATCTCCTCTACAAGTCCTCACTAGAACTTATACAAATATGCTCAATAAGTCCTAACTAGGACTTATCCAAATATTCTCTCAATCTATATTGTAAGCTTCCACAAAACCTCACACAAATATGTCCACAAGTCTTCTCAAAGGCTTACCTCGAATATTCTCAATAAGTCCACACTAGAACTTGTCCAATCTCATAGAAACATAAAGAGAATTTTTAGAGACTCAATATGCTTCGCATTCACAAAATCTCAATAACTTCCAATCTCTCTTTTATCACAGAAACATATAGAGAATTGTTAGAGACTCAATATGGTTCACACTCATCAATACTCAACATATTTTTCAAATCAATTCAGAATATAAAATAATTTGTTTCACAAAACTTGAACAATCACTTCAACACATTCACTTGACTAGGCTCAACCAAATCTACTCCACCAATCACTCAATAAAATAATTCTTGCTCACAAACCCTAGTACAATCACATGAACAATCACTCAAATGTTTCCAATAGTGCTTATCAACCAATCTCAAATAGCAATGATACTCATGTTCTTTCCAAAACCCTAGTTCAAGTTCTTCACTCAATTACTCACTTCAACAACAATGCTTATAAAAGAATCTCACATAGCAATGATACTCATGTTCTTTCCAAAACCCTAGTTCAAGTTCTTCACTCAATTACTTACTTCAAAAATAATGCTTATAAAACAAGGTTTTATCAATCACTCTCTTTATTTCAGAAAACCTTGAAGCAATAAATCAAAACACTCTCAACAATGCTAACCTTCATCCTTATTTATAAGCTAAAATAAAAAATCGATGGTCAAAAAGGGTCTAAGGCTTCGATATTTCCAAAATTGTGGTGAAGCTTAGAGTTCTTAAAAGTGGTCTTAAAGAATAGACTAAAAGGATTTTGGGGAGTAATTTGTAAAAGAAGCAGACAAACCTAAAAAGTCAACTAAAAGCTATTAAATCTTAGATAGAACTTGGAAATCAATCTCAAGAGATTAAATATAGAGAAAATGAGGTGTTGGCCAAATTTCATAACATTATTACCAAGGAGGAAATTTTGTGAAAACAAAAATCCAAGTTGCTTTGGCTAAATAAGGGAGATAAAAATTCTAAGTATTTTCACATCATGGCCTTGAAGCACAGAAGCACCAACAAGATTAGAGAAATGCAAAAAGTTGATGGATCCAATGCTACTCACATTAAGGATATAAGAGTTGAGGTTGTGGATTTTTTCAAAAATATCATCGATGTGGAAGAGGTTTGTAATGAGGAATCCTAAAATAAGCTACTTGGTAGTATTTCCAGCCTTATCATGGCTAATATGAACTAAGTCCTTGTCTCTTCCTTCAACAATGAGGAATTCAAAGCTGTTATCTTTATGATGGAAGGATTGAAGGCTTCGGGTCTTTATGGTTTCCCCCTTCTTTTTCTATAAGTATTGCCATATTGTGGGGAAGGATATTGTTGATCCCCTTTGAGAGGTCAAAATAACCAATCATATCCCGTTCAAGGTGAATTTTACTTTTTTAAACTTTGATCCCCAAGATTTTTGATGCAAAGGACTTTGGTGCCTTTAGACCCATCAAATTATATAACACTATTTATAAAATTTTGACAAAGGCCCTTGTTAATAGATTAAAACATTTTATTCAAACCTTGATTGATTCAACCCAAAGTAGATTCATGCCAAGGAGATAGATCTTGAATAGTATCATAGTTATCCCTGAAATCTTTCATTCAGCTGATAAAAGTGGAAGAGTTGATCTCCTCCTCACATTAGATATGAACAAGGCTTATGACAGGTTTTGTGGGAGTCTTTGTTAAAGGTTTTGGAAAATTTTGGTTTTTACCAAATCTAGATAAAACTTGTCCATGCTTGTATCTCTTTTGCCAAGTTTTTGGTATTAATAAACGGGTCCCGAGTATGTTATTTTTCAAGTCTGAGAGATATTCACCAAGGGGACCCCTTGTCCCCTTACCTCTATATCTTAGTGGTAGAATCTCTAGGTAGGGCTATCAAGTTAGAACTCTTTATGGACGGTATCAAACCTGCTTTACCGATGGATCCTATTTCTCATCACCAATTTGTAGATGATGTTCTGCTGTCCCTCTTGGTTTCAGTTCCCCAAGTAAAGGTGCTAAAATAAATCTTAGAGGTATTTGAAATTGCAGTTGGACAAAAGATAAATTATATGAAAAGCATAATATTCTTTCTGAATACCCCCTTAGCGAGGCAGAGGATAATTGCTCGCATCTTGGGTTGTGAGGTGGTTGCCCTCCCGTATATTTAACTTGAAATACATTTATTTAAAGGCATGATCTGAGATTTGCTTTGGGAACATATGGTGGAAAGATTACAGAGGAAGCTAGTCAGGTGGAAAGGATCTCTTCTCAATCAAGCCAAAAAGGCTACCCTATTAAAGTCTACTCTTCAAAGCATTCCAACCTTCTTCTTATCTATGTTTAGAATTACTAATAAGATTTTATCAAATATTGAACATATTCAAAAGTCATTTCTTTGGTTTGGGTTTGATGAGAAGAAAATATTTCACTTAGTTGGTTGGGAGCAAGTCTACAGACCTAAAAAGGATGGTGGCTTAGGTCTCTGTAACATCAGGCAGATGAATAAGGCTTTGGTTGCAAAACAAATATGGAAGTTAGAAAATCAAATTGAAACTAGCTAGGTCAACATTGTGTCGGTCAAATCCCTGAGACAGGAGAATTTTTTGCTTGTTGATACTCTATCAATTTTTGGTTTAGCCTTTTGGTTGAGTTTGCAAAATTTGAGAGAAATAGTCTCCAAATGTTGCAGGTGGAGGTTGGGTGATGGACTCAAGATTAATTTTTGAAAAGATATTTAGCTGATGGACCAACCCCTTGCATAGATTCCACATCTGGTGTGTTTGTATCCTAGGACTATATTGTTCTTTAGGTCTAACATGGCTGAATTTATCGATGTGGTCAATGGGCTGAAGTTTTGGAAATATTAGATGAGTCTATTCTTAACAATTTTGAAATTGAAGCTTAGATCCTAATTGCTAATAAGTTGAAGTTTCATGCCATTAAACAAAGAAATGAAGAGGATGGGATCTTCTAGGCAGGGAAAAATAATAGATCATTTTTAGTCAAATTCACCTACAATCTATTGGCTATTAGGACTCCTCCATGGGTCTCACCTTTCAAAGTATGGCTTAAGGATCTAATGCCAAAGGTGAATATATTTTTCTGGTTGGCAACTCAGAATAAGATTTTGACTATTGAAAATCTTAAAAAGCAGGTTGGTTGATGCTAAAAAAATATTACCTCTATGGTGCTAATGAGGAACAAACAAGTCATATATTATTTTAATGCTCATTCTTTGTGGAAGTTATTAACTCTATTTTTAATTTTTTAGGATTGAGTTGGGTGGTGTCGAGTTCGCTTGTTGATATTTGTGCTCAATGGTCATCTCATTTTTACTCTCCAAGACTGAAATTTTTTGGAATTTCTATTTATTGCATTTTTTTGGTGGATGTGGAAGGAGAGCAATAGTAGAATTTTTAAAAACTTCAAAAGAGGTCCTACCTCTGTTTGTGCTAGATCCTTGGCTTCCACCCTAGAGAATGTTTTCTCTCTAGCTTTAGATGAAGACATATTGAGGAGGCTAAGCTTAAAAGAAAAATTATCTTTCAATAGAGCAATAGGGTTGTTGGTCTTCCTAGTCCTAATCCTCGGGCCCTTGTAAGGTGGGAATCTTCTTCTCTAGACTAGATTAAACTAAAATTCTATAGAGCTTCAAAGGGTAATCCTGGTAATGTTGACACTGGTGGGATGCTTAGGGATGGCAGAGGTGGGCTTCTGCTAGTGTATGCCAAATTCTTAGATATCTAGATTTGCCATGTTGTAGAAGCCATAGCCCTTTACCAAGGTCTCCTACTTGTGGAGAAGATGGGTTACCAAAATTTTACATTGAATAAGACTTGCTTAATATTATATACGTGGTCAAAGGTGATTCAGTCCTTGGTTGGAACATTGATGTCGTGGTTATGGAATCTAGATGGATTCTTCAAGCTAGAGAGGATAGGGAGATAAAGCATATCTTCAGAGAAGTAAACTACCACGTTGACTTTATAGTAAACCTAGGTATAAGTCTCAAAGGTATGTATGTTTGGAGAGATAATTTTCCCGAAGGCATAGCGATGCATGCTTCCTTATGCTATGTAAGCTTTTATTGTTTATGAAGAAAGGTTTTGTGATACAGTCATGTGGGAGTGTTGGTTGGCTAGGGAGCTCACCAACATTGTTCTAATTTTGTTTCTTGTATCAAGTTATAGTTGGTTCACTTGGTGATGTGTGGCTAGTTGTAGTGCTTTATAGTTTTTATTATCCTCGTATTATTGATCTTAGGCCAAGTTTTACAGGGCTTGGAGGGTAGTGGTCTAGTGTTTACTAGTTGGATACCCAAGTTTGATGCTTTGGAATGTTGGGGTCAGTTTTCTATGATGTATAGTGGCAACATTTAATGATGTTTTTGTTTGGTGGAAGCAACCCCTATGGTTTGAACCCTGCACTTGTTAGTTACTAAAAATAGTGTGGTTGTGACCAACTCTCCTATTTAACCAGCTATCCAATTTCGATGCTTTGGAAGGTTGGGGTCAGTTGTCTATGATGTATAGTGGCAATATTTAATGATATTATTGTTTGGTAGAAGAAGCCCCTACGGTTTGAACCCTGTGCTTATCAATTATTTAAAATAGTGTGGTTGTGACCAAATCTTCTATGTAGTCAAAAAAACATTTAATGATGTTTTTTTATATTTGGTTAGTGTGAGAAACCCCTGCGACCAACGCATAGGGTTGAGAAGTCTCCTACAAATCATGACCCCTCGTAAAATCGAGAGCTATGCTTATCAATAGGGAATTTAACACACAACCACCACACACCCACCCCCTCACACACTCACCCACATTGCAATTTGAACTTTAGACCTCTTAAAGAAGAGCCAAAGCTTGAACCGTTGTGTTGTCCCCTAGGACAATATCTAATGATGTTACTGATTCCTCTATGTAATAAATTTTTTTTGACACATCTTATAAAAGCTTACTTATATCTAGATCTTAGGTTTATATTCATTCAACATGTCCATGTTGGGACAATGCTTAGGGCTTTAGGATTTCTTTGGGTAGACCTAGGTGCAAACCACGATGTATCCAAAAACAAATAAGTTTATTGGTAGCATGTGTTGTCGATTGATTGCCCCAGTCTCAGTGGTTAGGGCTTTGGGCTCTCTTTTGGGAGACCTAGGTTCAAACCACAACATACCTAGGAAGTCATAAACCGATTGGAACCTAGGCATACCTAGAAAGGGATAAGTCCATTGGTAGCGGCGAAGTGTTTGTTAGTCTAGGCATTCCTCGAAAGGGATAAGTCCATTGGTAGCGACAAAGTGTTTATTAGTCTTATTGACTTTGTCTTACCTAGCGGATCAAATCGGGTCCCAATTCAATTCCTTTGAGGTTTTGTTGACTTTGTCTTACCTAGCGAGCTAGAGTTTATAGTATTGGGCAAAGGTGTTATCATTCTTCCATGTCACCAAGAAAAATATTTGGTTAAACTTAAGATCATGCATTGTCATAAGTTTGATCCCCACCTTTAAATGTTTTATAATTATATATAAAATTGAAACCTTGACGTTGGATATCAAAGTCAATATTTTTCATTACTTAATAAAAAATATTAATACAATTTTTTTTCTATTTAATAGATATTTTAATAAATAATAAAATATATATATTAAAATAATCTTATAATTTATTTAATATAATGTTTTGATTAGTTATTTACAATTAAATTAATTAAAAATATAAAATTTACAAAATAATTAGATTCCATCTAACAATATGCAAAATTTCATATAATCTTTAATACATGTAATAAACGCCTATATATATATATAAATATCCATCTTTTAATTTTATTTTTAAATTATATAAAATCTTATATATAATATTTGTTTACTAAATTAATCTTTAATGATAGAGGAATACCATTCCTATATACTCAAGGAAAAAAGGTGGGCATTCTTAGCAAAAAGAGGAGAGTTACCTATTTCCCACTACACTTCCATTATCCACTCATACTTGGATAATACATTTTATTAAATTATTGTTAAACTCTAACTGTTATATATATATATATATATATATATATATATATATATATATATATAATTTTTAGTGAAATATTAAAACGAAGCACTGTACTTATTTTATGGATTTTAGATGATAATTCGAATCCTTAACCTCTTTCCAGAAGGCGGTCCACTCACTGCTTCAAATCTCGTGGCGGTCCATTCGCTAGCTTTTGCTGCAACTTTGTTTAAATTCTGACACTGGCACTCCTTTACCACTGTGGCCCTTAACCAGTCTAGGGGTTTGGGATCCTTTATATAATTGAAAACAAGTACTTTGATGCTTCTTCTTTTGGTTTTCAACGTATTTTTATCGTTGAATGGAAATTTATGAGCATGACAGGGTGGAGGTAGTTCGCCTCTAGCTATGCAGGTTTTCTGTCAGAGCTATAGCCAGGGATGGTGGCAGACGGCATTAGCACAGTGGCGTCACCTACGCCCATCTAAACATTTTCGGTAAAGGTAACGCAGATCTGTTTTTCACCCTTTTTTTCAACCGACAGTCAACACCAGGTGAGTCTGCTTCAACGCAAAAGGTCTCCAGATTTCATAATGTGAAGTCCTTTTGTCGGGTCCCGACAGGTTATCAAACCTTTATTGTTTAGAGGACTGCCTGGTTCTTCCGAGTAACCGCCATGAGTTGGGCGAACACTAACGGATTAAGAGTAGCATAGGTTGTAGATTACGAGGTTTTGGTTGGAAAGAGGTAGAAGATTTTGAATTCCTTTTATACCAACAATGCCTTTCATGTCCTTCATAGTCTGAGGTTCCTATATACATAGGATCTTAATCTTAGGTTCATGTGCGCTCATAACATTTTTATGGTTACTATAGATGGGTCATGGTAGCTATGTATAGAATTTTGTCAGTTATTAGGGATAGATTTTTTATTTTTATGATTAATGAATTATTGGATGAGTTACATGGCATAAAGTTTTTCTTTAAGTTGTATTTTTGCTCTGGTTATCATCAGATATGGTTCATGGTCCAAGGAGGAAGACATTCCCAAAACAACATTCTAAATATATGAAGACTATTATGAATTTTGGTCATGTTATTTTGTTTAACCAATGCATCATCAACATTTCAAAGCCTCATATATAATGTCTTTCACTCATTTCTTTGCAAGTTTATTTTGGTTTTTTTTGATAACATTATCATCTACAGTCACATTTGGATTAAGCACTTACAACATCTAAATCAAACTTTGCACTTATTACGAGACAACCAGTTATTTGTCAAATGATCTAAATGTTACTTTGGCATGTAGGAAGTTGAATAATTAGGGCATATTTTTTCATAGGAAGGCATTAAGACTGACCCCAAGAAAATTGAAGCTATCCAAAATTGGCCTAAGCCATAAAATTTTAAGGCACTTCATGGATTTTTGGGTCTCATGAGAGCCATTATTTTGTATAAAATTATGGGAAAATAGTTGTCCCCTTAATGGCCATGTTGAAAAAGAATTCATTCATGTAGTTAGCTCCAACAAAACAAGCTTTTCCAGATTTTAAGGAAATTATGATTTTGAATTTGGTGTTAGCCACTCCTAATATTACAAATCATTTATAATTGCAAGTGATGCTTTGGTTCATGGTATTGAAGCCATATTAATGCAAGAAGGATGACCCTTAGCCTTCACCAGTAAGGCACTATCAGGCATAAAATTGGGAAAATATACTTAAGAAAAAGAATTGATGGTCATCCTAAATGTTGTTAATCATTGGCAATCATATCTCATTGGGAGATATTTTTCTATTAAACATACCACCAAAGTTCGAAATTTTCTTGGAACAAAGGGCATCTACTCCAGTATAGTATAAATGGATTTTAAAATTGTTGGGTATGATTATGACATTGTGTATAAAAAAAGGAAAGGAGATGTTGGCATTTTTGCCACACTAAAATTTTGCCAAAAAATTGCCTAAGTGTGGAATGAGTTTCGCTCAGCGAAACCTATTTTTGGGTAACGCTTTGAGTAAAATAACATTTCGGGTAAAAAGATTCAGTTTCAGGGTGAAAATTCTTTTCGGGCGAAATTCAGAGCGAAATACTATTTTCAGGAAAAAGTGGACGAAATTCTTGGCGAAAGCCCATTTTGAGTAAAATTCTTGGTGAAATCCATTTTCAGATCACATCTTGGCGAAGGTCCATTTCTAGCCTCACCTTGGCGAAATTAATTATTGTGATTTCCTCCAAGCGAAAGTCATTTTTGATGGTGCCTTGAGCGAAGATCGTTTTGAGGGAAATTTCAAGGTCGGCGAATTTAATTTTTGGAGCAAAGAAATTAATGTTTCTAGATAACCAGATATTTGCCGAAATTAATTGTTGTCCCTTTCACTCTTGATTCTGGTGTGATCCTGTTAATTTTCAAGGCGCCGTCCATTGTGGTGAATGCTCATTTTCAAGGCACCAACATGAAGATGAAAATTTGGCCGATGATTCATGTTAAGTCCCGATATGCCATTTTCCAAAATTACTCATTGTTTCCTAATGTACCATCAGATTGGTTCATTACTGCTATCGAGGAGAAAATTTCTACCAACCAATATTTGACTTGCCACCATTTTGTTTAATGATCATTCAATTTTAGAGGTGAAATCCTCTATAAATACTAAGAAACTTGATGTAAAAAGGGAGGATGGATATTTACTTGAGAAAATCTCCGAGTTTAACATTTGCTTCGATTCAAGGACTATTTGGCTCTGAGTTTCTGATCATTTTTATGTATGTTTATACTTTTTACTCTGCATTTCTCTTTGATTTATATCGTCATTGGTAGATTAAAATTTTGATTCTGGATTTAGTTTTCAATGGTGAATGAATGCTGGAATGCTATTGGAAGTCATGCTTTCAAAATGATCTAAGTTCAGTTTTTGTTTTGTCCTTTCATTGAATGTTGTTAATTTAAACTGGATTGTTAATCTTGATGTTATTTCATTCCCACATTATCTCTTCGGCTTATAGCCATATTTCCCTTCCTTTCTATTAATTTATTTTCCTAATATTTATACCATTTTTTAGAGTAGCAAGAGAATCAACCCTCTCTAGAGATTGGATTGAAGGACATTTATTTCCTTTAGCCTTTCAATTTTGGTCGGGTCTAGGGTGCATACATACATTTTATCCTAGGGTAGACTCTTGACCAACAGGAGAATATTTCAACAAATACCCTCTCTCGTTAGTTTAAGGATCAAGTGAAAATGTGTTCCCTTTCATCCTCACTTTCCCAATGGTCTCCTATATTCAAGAAGACATGACCAAGGACCCATCCTTACAAAATTTATAGGAAGAACTCCAAGGGTTTTCTAATTAGCATGTGATATATTCATGGGATGGACACCTATTAAGATATCAAGATCACATTATGGTTCCTAAAAATTCATCATTCCATGAGGATATCATGAGGGAAATTCATGCTTCACCTATTGTAGGCCATTCAAGATTTTTTAAGTCATATGAGAGAGCTAAAAGGTCATTTTATTAGGAGGGAATGAAAATATATATTCATACTTTTATGGTCTAATGTGAAATTTACGAACAGATGAAAGGAGAAATGACTCATACCCTAGGTCCTCTACAACTATTTACAATCCCAAAAAATGTATGAAATAATATCTCCATGGATTTTATTAAAGGGCTTCCTAAATCCAGAGGAAAATGGGTCATTCTTGTGGTGGTGAATTGTCTCTTGAAGTATTCCCATTTTTGTTCTCTCGTCCATCCTTACCATGCCTTCACCCTTGCTCAAATATTCATGAACTTCATTTTCATACTCCATGGGATACCCAAATCCATTGTGTCTTATTATGACTCCATTTTTACAAGTTGATTTTGAAAAAACTATTTATACTATAGGGAATGCAACTATGAATGAGCTTAGACTACCATCCACAAATGGATGGGTAAACTAAAATTGTCAACAAGTGCTTGAAAATCTACCTTCATTGTTTTATATTTGAACACCCAATATAGTGGGATAAGCGGTTTCCTTTGGCTAAATGGTGGTACAACACTTAATTCCACATAAATTTCAAAATGACTATTTTTTAGGTAGTTTATGGGTACCCACCTCCATCACCCTCTTCATATGTTGTTGGAAACTCCAAACTTCAGGCAATAGATGCAACTGTTCAGGAGCATGCCCAAATTTTGTAGCAATTGAAGAACTTGTTGTTGGCTCAAAAATGGATGTAGTAGAAGACTGACCAACATCATTCTAAGTGTAGCTTCAATGTAGGCGATATGGTATTTCTTCAACTTCAACCCTACAAAAAATCTTTGTGCAAATTTGTGCCTATCAAAATAACATGATTTTATGGACTCTACCAAATATTACAACAGGGTGACCTATAAGCTTATGTTAGCACTTTCTTCCAAGATCCATCCAATATTACATGTCTCTTATCTCAAGAAGGTACTCAACATTTGCATTCAAGTCCTATTGACACTCCTTGAGTTAGATGATGAAGGCTCAATCATATTGGATCCTGATAGAATTTTGGACCAAAGAACTTACACTCTCTATAATTGTATCGTCACTAAATTGTTGATATAGTAGCAGGGTTTACAACCAAAATATGCCACACGATAGCCTCTCCAATAGTTATAATAGTAGTTTCTTCATCTCTACCCTTGAGGAAAAAGCTTTTTGAAGGGGAAGGGTATGTTAGGATCCCATTCTAACGTTACTATATAATTATCCCTTCCTAATGTGTGGACCCCATATTAATGATACTATGTAATGCTTTACAATGTGTGTGGTAAATGAGATACCTAGACAAGTGGGGTCATTTAATGTAATCGTTATAAAATATAATTGCTTGTTTGGTAGAATATTCTAGCTTGGATGGACACTTGCATGTGAAGTTGACCCTTGAGCGTTATAGTTAGGGTTATGAAAAATATTTAAAAAAGGTAAGGGATAATTATTGAAGGTATCTCAATTTTTTTTGTATTGAAGTTCTACTTCTAAGGAGGTTACCCCTCAAAGAGGCCAACAATTTTGTCATGTGTTCTTGCTTTCTACAATATAATCTACTTCATTTCTATTTCTTCTTGCAATATTGTTACTCTCGAGCTCATTTTTTGTTATTATTGTAATATTGTGTGGATGTGATTTAATTTTACTCCAAGGTTCATAACATCAAGTCTTTTCTTGCTTAGTTTTGTAGAACAAGATTATCACAACTAACACAACTTGCAAAAAATAAATAATATTGATCCCCATGTGTGTTCTAGATGTATGAAGAACAATGACACTATGCCCCACTTATTCTTTGAGTGTAACTTAGCCACTCCCATCTAGTTAGTAATAGCCCATTGTTTTGGATTTCTCTTGTCAAGAACTCTAAACATGTAAGATTATCTAGTCAATTGACAATCAAAACATAAATCAAGACTAAAGGGGGAGTCATTAATCAAATATCTTTGGAAATTCATCCCCTTGTTTGTTGTTTGAAATATTCAAAGGATAAGAACAAGTTGATCTTTAAAGGTAAAGGGGAAAAATAGGATTCTCACTAAAATAATAATTAGAGACCTAGTAACTAATTTGAAAGCCACCTTCAAACATAAGCAAAGTTATTAGATCTTAAATGTGTAGGAATTAAATTGAATTATCAAGTTAGGACTTCAATATTTCATCTCAACCAACATGAATGTATTAGTAATAACACCACTAAAGATACATTATCTTACCTTGTTCTTTTATGGGACATCTAAGTCAAATATGGGCATAGCAACTATAGGGGGGTGATCTTGAAAGAAGATGGGACACCTGCACTCAATTATTGTATCAACCTAGGAATTGATTCCAATAATATGATGGAGGTACTGGTATGTGATATTCGACTAATTTTGGTGATATAATAATGGATCAAACACCTACACATATATGGGGACTCTACCCTCATTATAAATTCTCTCTCCAAGGAGAAAAAAGTTAGTTCAATACAACTCCATATCATATTGGGTAGACTGAAAGAACTAATTCAAAAACTCACACATGTAAAATATTCCCACATTTATTAGGAATTTAATTAGACAACAAATGCACTTGCCAATAGTGTTATAAGAAGAGAGCATTCGAATATGAGAATTACAAGGAAAAGAGTTCAATGAAGATGTGATGGAAGATGAGATAGGGAAAGCAATAGAGCTAATGGAATCTGTAACTTTTGAATATTTTGGTACCTTTCGATAACTCTGGAACATTGGATGCTTTCAAAGCTTTCGGTTTTTCAGTCTTCTCTATGATTTTAGCACATTTTTTTATTTTTGGTACTTTTTCTATTTAGGTTTTAGATGCTTTTTTATTTGGATTTTCGATGCCCTTTGTACCCTAGTACAATTTTAGAAGTTTTTTATTTTGCTTTGTTGCCTATCCCTTCCTTTGGATAGCAATATTGTGACTTCCAAGTCACTTATTAGATAAACTATTTGTACATTACAATATTTATTATCAATATAATACTCCTTTAAGAAAAATATGCATTATTTATTTTTTAAACTAATTATTAAATATTTCTTTGTAAATAAGAAATCTATAATATCAACTAGACAAGTTACTGTCAAAATTATAATATCAAATCAACATTAAGCATTAATCAATTAAATAAATTATAATTAATATTATGATGTCAAACTCACAATATTGATATGAACTAGTCAATGTTGGTTGACTTGGGTTTGCAAAAAAAAACATGTTCACCACCATTGTTATTTTCTAAAAATTTTAAGTTAATTTCTCTTTGTGATTTCATTATTTTTTTCTTTTCATTTCATTTTTATTCTTATGGCATTGTGGAAAACAATAGGCTTATTGCAATTAGACAAGAAGAGGACCCACCAATTGAAGAAAGTGGTTGATTAATAATTTTTATTATATAGAAATATAAAATTATGATTGTTGAATGGATTTGTAAGAATTTTACAATGAAATTAAAATTATTTATGAAAAATTAAAAAATAATTTGTTTAAATTATATTTCTATTTTTAACAAATGGATGGTTATTATGTGGCAGAAACAACATTATTATATTTAAAATGAATGCATATTCCATTAATATTTAAATTAAATATTTTTCTTATAAAGTTTACATGTTTAAATATTAAACTTAAGAATTATTATCTTCACTCGTTAAAGTAAGTAATTGATAATATTTAGATAGAAGAGACCTAAAAGAAATGGAAAGAGAGAATATAGACTTATTATGCTTTAAGGATAATGAAAACAAATAATACTTTACCTTGAAATGCAACACTTATAATATATAATAGTTATATGTTAATACTTTACCTTGAAATGCAACATTATTAATAGATATTATGAATTATTTGAGTAAACAAGAATAAAAAGTAAGGGCAATTTTTCAACAACATAAATGACAAAGTCCATTTCTTTAAAAAGATAGAATGATGACTTAATTTTTTTAAAAGAACAAGTAAGATGATATTACTATACTTACTAATGAATTTTTGTTACATAATAATTATTTTTAGTTTTCCAACATTAAATGTATTAAAATAGATAAAATACTTGGAAGACCTCTACAATTATTTCTAACTATTGTATAATACCATTAAAAAAATCTATATAAAAATTTTAAGCAGATTTGTTTTTCATCCTTATTTATTTTTTCTTGAAAAGTTTTAACTTTAATATTTTTCAATAACAACATCATCATTCTTGAAAAATAATACAGATGCCTAATGGTATTTGGTGTAATAGCAATTGTCAATGGCAGTTGCCTAGTTATTATCATCCATGTGGTTGTGAGGTTGATTCCTCTTGTGTTTGCTGGAACTAGCGCTGATATTTGTAAATATTTGTAAACAATGTTCAATATATAAAAAATAATAATACACACTTAAGTATTCTTTAAATAGTTTTCTTAGAAAATATGCACACATTTAAATATTGTGGAAAAAATCACCAACAATTAATAAGTTTTTAATAGAAAAATAAAAGATATTGAAAATTGTTTATGAAAAGAGTTTAAATTTTTTAATTATTTTTATCTTTTCTACTTTTTCTCTTTTATTTGTTTATTTTTCCTTAAAATTTTTCGCTTGAAAATTGGTTTTGTTGTGCAATAACCATTGTTAAGACGCACCTCCGGTGTAGTGCAATGGTTCGAGCTTTGGCTCTATTGATAAGTATAGCTTTCGTTTTACGAGGGTCATGGTTGGGAGAAGACTACTCAGCCCTAACTCATAGAGGTTTCTCATAATAACCAAATAAAAAGAATAACCATTGTTAACATTAACATGTATATTTAAAAGTTAAATATATAAAAAATTAATTATATATAATAATTATTATAAATTTTAAAATTTTAATAAAATAAGGATGAGAATAATATAGGTTTGAAGTGGAGAACAATTTTAGTAGTGATTTTAAAATAATAATAAGAATAATATTTTGAAATTAAAACAATTAATATTGAGCAGCTTCCATCAACTACGACAAAGGTGTGCGGAGTGAAGATTCCAAGGGAGGAGTAGGATCTTAGCAGTGGCATCAGAGGTGCTTGGAGTGGAGGTTCTATAGGAGAAGCGAGATCTGAGTAGTGGATTAAAAAACCCTAGTGAAGCAGTGATAGTAACCCTAGTGAAGTAGCGAATTTGAAAATCCTAGCAGAGTAGCAAAAGCATACAAGGGTTTGATGGAGGAGCGAGAGCTAGAATTTGAATGGTGGTAATCAGGGTGGGAAAGGGTGGGAGTGGGAGACTTTGAATCTGGTTTGTGCGAGTTTGTGGAAGAGTAGTGGGAGCTGTCAAAATATGTGGAGGTGGTCACTAGCTTGGATGTGAATGTGGCAGTTCTGGGTCAACCAGATGGTGTTTCTGTAGGAGGTCCTAATATTGGCTTCACGTGTCCTTCAAGAAGCTATGGGCCATCAAATGGTAAGCTAGAGGTTGGATCTTGTTCTCATGGACCATAGTTTTCCCCTAAAAACTTAAGTCTGAGCATTTTGTATGTTGCGATGATTTCTAAAGGTGCGAGGGAGACCTTCTCAAAACCTATTTGCAATATATTCCCTGTGGGAAATACCATTAGCATCCCAAGTGAACTAGTTAAGTTCACCATGGGTGATGGCGGTTGCGACCTTGTGGAAAAGTTCCAAGGGGCGAGGCCAGACCTAGATTTAATTCAAATATGGGTGCTAGCAAAGTGGAAACCTCTAGGCTCCATGGAAATTGTAGCGACTCCTAAAGCCTTTTTTATATCAGATTAAATTGCATAGAATATGTAAAGTATATCCTAGGGGGAGGCCCCTGGTTCTATGATAAAAGAGGTATATTTTTGGAGAAGCTAGAACTTGAATTTAATCCTCATACGTAAAGGATTAACTTTGTGCTTTGGTGGGTTCATCTCCCTACCCTACCTTACTATATTTGGCATGAAGATGTGTTGATAGGTGTGGCCAAGGTTGTGGGGGATCTCCTTCTTATCGATATGGTAACTAGAGCCAAATCAAGAATGATGTACACAAGAATGTGTGTTATGGTAGATCTAGAGGCAGATTTTCCCTCTTCAATCAAGCTTATCTCATTCTTGGGTACTTTGGACCAACCCATTGTTTATGAAAATAGGTCAACCTAATGCTCTAACTATGGAAAATTAGGTCACCAAGTGAACCAATGTCCTCTCAAAGAATATACAGAGAAGGAAAAGAGATATGCAAGAACAAAATGGATCTAGAAGGAGAACTCGGGCTAAGTATCCTTGAATTATTTGGGTGGTAATTCCTCAAATGTGGGGGAAGGAGAAGCTTAGCCCCATATGGACGAAGTTCAAAAGCTGAAGGCTCTAGTGAAGGAGATTTTACAACCCTTATAATTGAACCTAGCCAACCTAATGGTGATTGAGAAGCCATCTAAGGAGAAGAATGTAACCTTAAAGTTTGATGTTACTAAGGTATGTCATTCGGATATCATTTATGAAACCATTGTTTCTAAGGATCTTCTTCATAATTCCTTTGATGTAATTTGTATTGGTTCTGCTCTTGAGGAACCTGTGATTCAGTTGGTGATCCCTGAGGTAGGATATCCTATTAGCTCCCCAAATACCTATCTATAGAAATGTCCTCCAAGTCCTAAAACCTAGAGATAAAGGAATGGCAATGTGGATGTGGGTGTTGAGCTAAAGTTATAAAATTCCCCTAACAAGTTTATGAGAAGAGGGAAATAGATTCTGAGATCATGAATGGATATAAAGCTTTTCTCAAACTTGAAAAAGGAAAGGATGTAGGAGTAAGACAACTAAAGTTGAAATATTTCTACCAGAGTAGCCATCGGTGTCTAGGGAAAAGAAATATAATTCTAAATATCTTAAATGAAGTGCCTCTCTTAGAATATTAGGGGTTTGAATGGGATTTCTAAACATCAGGTGGTCACTTCCCTGCATAAAGAAATTTTACCACATATTTTTTTGCTACAAGAAACCAAGTTGGATGGTCAAGATATAGAAGTTGTTAGAAGAAGGATTTGGAAAGAAGCCCATTTTTCTACAAGCCCAACTAATGGTTCCTTTATGGGACTCCTTTGTCTCTGGGATGCCAATAAGTTTAAGGGCCATGTAATTTCTTCCTCGGATATGATTATTAATATTCTCTTCTGTGGTAGAGAAAGTAATACAAGGTGGATTATGACTAACATGTATGTGCTAAAATTTGGGCCTAGTAGAAATCTATTGTGGAAAACTCTGAGTTCCATGAGAAGGATTTTTGTTTAAGAATATTGGTGCCTAGCAGGGGATTTTAATTCCCTTATTTTTTGGATAAAAAAGGGGGGAACTCCCCAATATCATAAAGCATGGAAGAGTTCACATATTTTTTGAATGGTAATGAGTTATTATATGTTGAGTTGAAGGGTTCAAGGTATACTTGGAGCAATAAGAGAGTGTGTAACCAACTCATCCAAATGAGGTTGGACAAGGTTCTTGTCTCCAAGGAGTGCCTTCCACTCTTTTATAATCTATCTCTATGTTCTTTGCCCAGAATTGGCTTTGACCATAACCCCTTATGTTTTGAAGTGGACCAAGAAGAAACCAGATTTCCTAGGCCATTTAGGTTTGAGGTAATGTGGTGCCTTCATCCTTAGTTGGAAGCTAAAATCAAAAACTGGTGGTCGATAAGGGTCCAAGGCTTCGGCCTTTCCAAAATTGTGGTGAAGCTTAGAGTTGTTAAAAGTGGTCTTAAAGAATAGAATAAAAGGATTTTAGGGAGTATTTTGCAAAAGAAGTAGATAGATCTAAAAATTCAACTGAAAGCTATTAAATCTAAGATAGAACTTGGAAATCAATCTCAAGATATTAGATATAGAGAAAATGAGGTGTTGGCCAAATTTCATAACATTATTGCCAAGGAGGAAATTTTGTGGAAACAAAAGTCCAAGGTGCTTTTGCTGAAGAAGGAAGATCAAAATTCTAAGGTTTTTTACATCATGGCCTTGAAGCAGAGAAGCGCCAACAAGATTAGATAAATGCGAAAAGTTGATGGATCCAATGCTACTCACATTAAGGATATAAGAGTTGAGATTCAGGATTTTTTCAAAAATCTCATCGGGGTGGAAGAGGTTTGTAATGAGTAATCCCAAAATAAGCTACTTGGTAGTATTTCCAACCTTTTCACGACTAATATTAACTAAGACATTGTCTCTCCCTTCAGCGGTGAGGAAGTCAGAGTTGCTATCTTTGTGATGGAAGGACTAAAGGCTTCAAGTCTTGATGGTTTCCCCACTCTTTTTCTAGAAGTATTGGCATATTGTGGGGAAGGATATTGTTGATGCCCTTCGAGAGGTCCAAACCACCAATCATATCCTATTCAAAGTGAATTTTACTTTTTAAATTTGATCCCCAATATTGTTGGTGCAAAGGACTTTGGTGCCTTTAGACCTATCATCTTATGTAACACTATTTATAAAATTTTGACAAAGGCCCTTGTTAACATATTAAAACCTTTTCTTCAAATATTGATTGATTCAACCCAAAGTAAATTCATGCCAAGGAGACAAATATCTAATAGTATCATAGTTATCCCTTAAATCCTTCATTCAGCTAATAAAAGTAGAAGAGTTGGTCTCCTCCTCAAATTAGATATGAACAAGGCTTATGACAAGTTTTGTGGGAGTTTTTGTTAAAGGTTTTGGGAAAATTTATTGCCAAAGTTGGATAAAACTTGTCCATGCTTGTATCTCTTCTGCCAAGTTTTTGGTATTAATAAACGGGTCCCCATCAAGTTATTTTTCAATTTTGAGAGGTATTCACCAAGGGGACCCCTTGTCTTCTTACCTCTATATCTTAGTGGAAGAAGCTCTGGGTAGGACTATCAAGTTAGAATTCTTTATGGAAGGTAGCAAGTCTGCTTTGTTGATGGATCATATTTCTCATCACCAATTTTTAGATGATGTTCTTCTCTCCCTCCTTGCTTTAGTTCCCTAAGTAAAGGTGCTAAAAGAAATCTTGGAGGTATTTGAAATTGCAGTTGGAAAAAAGATAAATTATATAAAAAGCAAAATATTCTTTCTAAATACCCCCTTAGTGAGGTAGAGGATAATTGCTCGCATCTTGGGTTGTGAGGTGGCTATCCTCTCGTCTCTTTACCTTGGAATACCTTTGTTTAAAGGCAGGATTCAGGATTCACTTTGGGAACCTATGGTGGAAATATTATAGAGGAAGCTAGTCGGGTGGAAATGATCCCTTCTCAATCAAGCCAAAAAGGCTACCCTATTAAAGTCTACTCTTCAAAGAATTCCAACCTTCTTCTTATCTATGTTTAGAATTCCTAACAAGATTTTATCAAAGATTGAACATATTCAAAAGTTGTTTCTTTGGTCCGGGTTTGATGAGAAGAAAAAAATTCACTTAGTTGGTTGGGAGCAAGTCTGCAGACCTAAAAAGGATGGTGGCTTAGGTATCTATAACATCAGGTAGATGAATAAGTCTTTAGTTGTGAAACAAATATGGAAGTTAGAAAATCAAAGTGAAACTATCTAGGTCAAAATTATGTCGATCAAATACTTGAGACAGGAGAATTTTTTGCTTGTTGATCCTTTGTCGATTTTTGGTTTAGCCTTTTGGTTGAGTTTGCAAAATTTGAGGGAAGTTGTCTCCATAGGTTGCAAGTGGATGTTGGGTGATGGAATCAAGATTAATTTTTGAAAATATATTCAGCTGATGGACCAACCCCTTGCATAGATACCAAATCTAGTGTTTTTGGAGCCTAGAGCCAGATTTGTCTTTGGGTCTAACATGGCTGAATTTATCGAGGTGGTCAATGGGCTGAAGGTTTGAAAATATTAGATGAGTCTATTCTTAACAATTGTGAACTTGAAGCTTAGATCCTAATTGCTAACAAGTTGAATTTTTAAGTCATTAAACAAATAAATGAAGAGGATGATATCTTATAGGAAGGGGAAAATAATAGATCCTTTTTAGTCAAGTTCACCTACAATCTATTGGCTATCAGGACTCCTCCATGGGTCCCACCTTTCAAAGTATGGTTTAAGGGTCTAATGCCAAAGGTGAATATATATTTTTTTTGTTGGCAACTCAGAATAATATTTTGACTATTGAAAATATTAAAAAAGAGGTAGGTCGATGCCGAAAAAATATTACCTCTATGGTGCTAATGAGGAACAAACAAGCCATCTATTATTTCAATGCTCATTCTCTGTGGAAGTTCTTAACTTTAATTTTAATTTTTTAGCACTGAGTTGGGTGGTGTCAAGTTCACTTGTTGATGTTTGTGCTCAATGGTCATCTCCTTTTTACTCTCCAAGACTTAATTTTTTTTGGAATTTCTGTTTACTTTATTTTTTGGTGGGTGTGGAAGGAGAGGAATAGTAGAATTTTTAAAAACTTTAAAAGAGATCCTACCTCTGTTTGTGCCAAAGCCTTGACTTCCACCCTAGAGAATGTGTCCTCTCTAGCTTTGGAGAAGGACATATTTGAGGAGGCTAATCTTGAAATAAAAATTAGCTTTCAATAGAGCAATAGGGTTGTTGGTCTTCCTAGTCTTAATCCACGAGCCCTTGTGAGGTGGGAACCTCCTTCTCTGGACAAGGTTAAACTAAAATTTTATGGAGCTTTAAATGATAATCCTAGTAATACTAGCACTAGTGGGGTGCTTAGGGATGATACAGGTAGGCTTCTTCTAGCGTATGCCAAATTCTTAGATATCTAGACTTGCCGTGTTACAAAGGCCATAGCCCTTTACCAAGATCTCCTACTTATGGAGAAGATGGGGTACAAAAAAATTTGTATTGAAGAAGACTTGCTTAGTATTATATACTTGGTCAAAGGTGATTTAGCCCTCGGTTGGAACATTGAGGCTGTGATTATGAAATATAAATGAATTCTTCAAGCTAGAGAGGATAGGGAGATAAAGCACATCTTTAGAGAAGGAAATTACCACGTTGACTTTATAGTAAACCTGGGTCTAAGTCTGAATGGTATGTCTATTTGGAGATAAAATTTTCCCAAAGGCATGGCGATCCATGCTTCTTGATGCTATGTAAGATTTTATTATTTATGAAGAAAGGTTTTGTGACACAGTCGTGTGGGAGTGTTGGTTGGCTAGGGATCTCACCAACGTTGTTCTAATTTTGTTTCTTCTATCAGGTTATAGTTGGTTCACTTGGTGATGGGTGGCTAGTTGTAGTACTTTATAGTTGTTCTTATCCTTGTATTGTTGATATTATGCCAAGTTTTACAGGGCTTGGAGGATAGCGATCTAGTGTTTGCTAGTTAGCTACCCAAGTTTGATGTTGTGTAAGGTTGGGGTCAGTTTTCTATGATGTATAGTGGCAATATTTAATGATGTTTTGTTTGGTGGAAGCAGCCCCTATGGTTTAAACCTTACACTTGTCAGTTATTAAAAATAGTGTGGTTGTGACCAACTCTCCTATGTAATCGACTACCCAAGTTTGATGCTTTGGAAGATTAGGATCAGTTGTCTATGATGTATAGTGGTAATATTCAATGATGTTTTGTTTGGTGGAAGCAGCCCCTGTGGTTTGAACCCTGCACTTGTCAGTTATTAAAAATAGTGTGGTTGTGACCAAATCTTCTATGTAATCAAAAAAAACTTTTAATGATGTTTTTTTATTTGGTTAGTGTGAGAAACCCCTATGAGCAACACACTATGCTAATATGTCTCCTACAAACCATGACCTCTCGTAAAGTTGAGAGCTATGCTTATTAATAGGGAATTTAATACACAACCACCACACACCCACCCCCTCACACACTCACCCATGTCACAATTTGAAACTTGGACCTCCTAAAGAAGAGCCAAAGCTTGAACCATTGTGTTGTCCCCTAGGACAACATCTAATGATGTTACTAATTCCTCTATGTAATAATTTTTTTTTGAGAAATCTTATATAGGCTTTCTTATATCTATAATATGAGTGTTCAATTGATCTTAGATTTATATTCATTCAACATGTCCATGTTGGGACAGTGGTTAGGGTTTTGGGCTTTCTTTGGGGAGACCTAGGTTCAAACCATGATGTATCCAAAAATAGATAAGTTTATTGGTAGCATGTGTTGTCAATTGATTGCCCCAGCATCAGTGGTTAGGGCTTTGGGATCTCTTTTGGGAGACCTAGGTTAAAACCGCACCATACTTAGAAAGGCATAAACCAATTGGAACCTAGGCATACCTAGAAAGGGATAAGTCCATTCCTAGGCATACCTAGAAAGGGATAAATCCATTGGTAGCAGCGGAGTGTTTGTCAGTATTGTTGACTTCGTCTTACCTAGCAAACTAGGGTTTATAGTATTGATCCCAATTCAATTCCTTTGAGGTTTTGTTGACTTTGTCTTACCTAGCGCGCTAGGGTTTCTAGTATTGGGTAAAGGTATTATCATTCTTCTATGTCACAAAAAAATATTTACTCAACCTTAAGATCACACATTGCCATAAGTTTGACCCATACCTTTAAATGTTTTATACTTGTATATAAAATTGAAACCTTGAGTTTGGATATGAACATCATTATTTTTCATTACTTAATAAAAAAATATTAATACAATATATATATATATATATTTTTTATTTAGTAAATATTTTATTAAATAATAAAAAATATATTTAGATAATCTTATATTTATTTAATATAATGTTTTGATTAGTTATTTACAATCAAATTAATTAAAAATATAAAATTTATAAAATAGATTTCATCTAATAATATGCAAAATTTATATAATCTTTAATCTTTAATTCTTGTATTTTTAAATTAATTAAAAGTTAAACCTTTACATTCAAAAATATTTTACTTTTATTTTTAAATTATATAAAATCTTTATATAAATTAAACTTTAATGATAGAGAGGAATACTATTCCTATATACTCAAGGAAAAAAGGTGGGCATTCTTAGCAAAAAGAGGAGAGTTACCTATTTCCCACTACACTTCCATTATCCACTCATACTTGGATAATACATTTTATTAAACTATTGTTAAACTTAACTGTTATTTATCTGTAATTTTAGTGAAATATTAAAATGAAGCACTGTACTTATTTTATGGATTTTAGATGATAATTCGAATCCTCAACATCTGTTCTTAAGGCGGTCCACTAACTGCTTCAAATATCCCCTCAAGTTATTAGCCTTTTCTAAGGAACCCGCTCTAATACCAATTGAAGAACACAAGATTATACTGAGAGGGGGGGTGAATAGTATAAGACCACTTTTTACTTTTATTTTCAATTCAATATTATGCAGTATATAGATAACAATATCAATAGCAGTAATCAAAGCAATGTACAAAATACCATACACAATAGAGACACCATAGTTTACGTGGTTCACCCAATGTGAGCTACTCCACGAAGAAAATATTTTACTAAAACTTTCTCAATCAATATCTTTGGGAATCCTTCCCAATTACAATGTTTATGGATATTTATCCAAAGGAGATGTTGATCCATTAATCTCGAGTTTGTGGATATCTTCCATAGGAGAAATCTTTCCCCTTCTGCTCTAGCTAGTGACCTTATAGAAGAATTTGTCTCTCTGCTGCACTGACTGGTGGATCTCTCTCCACTTGAAGACTCCTCACTCAGATCTATCTTCAATTGTCCTAGCTACTAGATCTCTATCCACTGAGACTTTATCCTTTGTACTTTGTCACCTCCAAAGCTCTATTAATAGGCTCACTTAGAACCTGCTCAATAGGCTCACTCAGAACCTGCTCAATAAGCTCACATACAATTTTTTTAATATGCTCAACAAGCTCACACAGATTTTGTCCAAATATGCTCAAAAAGCTCACACAGAACTTGTCAAATCTGCTCAACAAGCTCACACAAAACTTGTCCAAATATGCTCAACAAGATCATACATATTTTGTCCAAATATGCTCAACAAGCTCACACAAAACTTGTCCAAATATTCTCAAGCAAGCTCACCAAGAACTTGCCCAAATATGCACTAGCAAGCTCACCAAGAACTTGCCCAAATATGCACTAGCAAGCTCACCAAGAACTTGCCCAAATCTGCACTAGCAAGCTCACCAAGAACTTGCCCAAAGCTGCTCTAGCAAGCTCACCAAGAACTTGCTCAATAATTAAATCTCATAGAAGCATAAAGAGAATTGTTAGAGACTCAATATGTTCTTATACTCAAATTCAATCTCAACACAAATCAATATTATATAAGCATAAAGAGAATTGTTAGAGACTTAATATGTTCTATCCTCAAATTTCAATATCAAATCAAATTAATCTTATAGAAGCATAAAGAAAATTGTTAGAGACTCAATATGTTCTATCCTTAAATCTCACTCTCAACTCAAATCCAGAATATAAAATAGTTTGTTTCATGGAACTTGAACAACCACTTCACACAATCACTTGAATAGGCTCAAACAACTCTTATCAACCAACTACCACAAGGAACAACTATTTCTTACAAACCCTTGTCCAATAAAATATCAACCAACTCAAACGTTTCCAACAATGCTCAACCACAAATCTCACATAACAATGATACTCATGTTATTTTCAAGTTCAAGTTCTTTGCATAACCAATGGTCTTCAACAACAATGCTTATAAAATAGTCTTCACATAACAATGATAGTCATGTTCTTCTCAAACCCTATCTCAGGTTTTTCACACTACTAATGGCTTCAACAACAATGCTTATAAAACAAGGTTTAATAGCAACTCTCAACCCAAAAAACCTTGAGACATTGAACCAACTACTTTAAAAAAGAAAACCACAATTATTCCTTTTCTCTCCAATGATATTTCAGAAATCAACCACGATAAACAATCAATAGGAGAATGTGCCCATACCTTTTATGAAGATGAAGAAGCCTTTTGGTTGTCCATAAAATTTGTCTCACTCAACACACTTTCTTTTTCAATTTTCAAAAAGGGTTAGAAATCTTGATTAATAACACAACAATAACATCCAAATAACACATTATTACTCCTACTCAATAACATACACCATGTCACTTCATAAATGAATTGATCTCTTTTGAAAAATGACAAAGCAACTTTCACTTTTGAACCTCTTTACAAAATCAGAAATATCTCTTTACACACAACTTATTTCTCCCTCTATGCAAGTTAATCAAATAGCCCTTAGAATAAGCTTTCCAACGATATAAAATATGATATACTTCTAAAAAATAAATCACTAGAAATCTCTCTTTTTAAACATGCATCATAACCCTTATTCCTCCTAGGGCAATTTAGAATAATAAAATATATTTAAAAATTATTAACTTGCCTCTGTCCCTGATGGGATTCAATCTCGTGACCTTCCTTGCTCAACACCTTAACCATAATGAACTTGGCATTGGGCCACATGCCCTCATGTGCTCAAAAGGATCACACAACAAAACCTTATGCCGCGAATATCTACGCCCTTCGAAAACAAAATGCTCTTCATGCATTTGAACACAACAAAACACCTCCGTTAACAATCGAACGCAGGACCTCCTACTTCACACATAGTGCATGAACCACTAGGCCAAGGAGGCCTATACGTTTGGAATTACTCCACAATAGTCTCTTCAACGAATGCAAAAATCATAAGCCTTTTAAAACCCTTTTCACACACACTTCAACACACGATGTGCATGCTCTTTTACCATTCGAATCCAAATATCAAATCGAGCGCTTAGAGAAATAAATTGAAACTTTGGGCATATATATATATTGTGTGTGTGTGTGTGTGTGTGTGTGTGTGTGTGTGTGTGTGTGTGTGTGTGTGTGTGTGTGTCCTTCTCCTTTCCTTTGACGTCGGTGCTATAATTTAAATATTAGTTTTATGCCTTTTCCTTTCTTTGACGTCGGTGCTATAAATTAAATTTTAATTTTAAATAATTTTAAATTTTAACTTAAATATTTAAAATTAAATATCTCCATCATCGGGGCACCTTTTCGATGAAATGAAAAGCCAACCTGGGTTTTAATAAAAACCCATTTCAAATATGCCATCCATGGTTTTAAATAAAACCTTTTATTTTGACTGCATTGGTTTTCACAAAAACCCTGTATATATCCATGCTCTCCAAAATATCATAAATGCTTATTTATGAAATGCTTTGGCTACCAAAACTCAATGTGATCCATGTGACATCAATGATCCATGTGACATCAATGACAATATAAAATCACTCAAATTTCCAACAATCTCCCCCTTTGTCATTGATGGCAACACCTCTATTGTAAATCACGACAATCACTGCAAAAACCATATACGAGAATAAAATTTGCTCCCCCTAACTCAAAATTCTCTATGGATGCTACTCCCCCTAACTCAATGCTCTCTTTGGAGGCTACTCCCCCTAACTCAATGCTCTTCCCCTTACTAAAATCTCTCCCTCTTTGACATCAATGCCAAAAGGGACACCTATAGGGCTAAAATATATGACTCTTAAGCTTAGCCTCCTCACCACCTTCTCTCTTGAGGTGATTAAATTTGGGGTGGGAGTACTTTTAATCCCATATTACATTGTTTCTTTCCTTTATCAAATTCCTTCCATGTTTTTCTGATATCCTTCACTTGATGAATTACTTGATCTTCGTGGCTTGACCTTGTTTGACCTTCTTGCCTTGAAACTGCTTGACCTTCTTGTCTTGAACTTGTTTGGAATTTAGTCCTACCATTTTGCAATATGTCCAAAGTTATTGTAATTAAAACACTTGATATTGTAGCCTTTGGATGGTGCCCATATCCTAAATTCTTTCTTGAAATAATTTTCATATCCATTCCTTTCTTGAACCCTGTATTGTGAAGTTTTGTTTTCATGACCATTATGACCATGACTTCTGATTTGTGTAGCTCTAAAACCAAAACAACGTTTCTAATTTTATTTGCACTGAGAATCTCTATGACCAATCATGTTGCATAAGAAGCAATGTCCCTGAAAACCATACCTTCTTCTTTTGAAGTTTCTTCTAGCAAAATCAAACTTCTTTGATCCATGGATCCTGCAATGTATAGCCTTGTGTCCAAATCCATTAAAAGAAAAACAATGTCCTTGAAAATACCTTTGTTCATGCATTGGTTCCTCATACCTTTCTTGATCATTATCATCTTTGACTTGTGCATTGTATCCTTGAATGTTCTTTGTAGCATCTAAATCCTCTTCCTTAGTTTCTTCCTTGCTTTCCTCTTCAAGAATTTCTTTTCCTTTTGAAATTGATTCACCTATCTCAAAACAAGATCCAAAATGAATGTTTGGAGCCATAGGAACTTTGGAACTTTATTCATAAATCTTAGGTGCTTCCTTGCTTTCATATTTTAGAACTTCCTTTCATTTTGAGTGTGACTTTTCTTGGAAATAAGATATAGCTTTAAAATAAGTTTCCACTCCTTTTTGAACCTTTTCATTTAATGTGTCATGTCTTGTTGTTATTGTCCTTAATTCTTCATTCATCCTTTCCTCTATCCTTTTTGCATTTTGAAGCTCATCTCTTAGATCACTGATTGTCTAAAGTTGTTCTACTCTGATTTTTACATCTATTCGAATCTTGTTTTCAAGATTCCTAATTTCTTCTTTTAGCATTTTGACTTATGTTTTTTGTTTTCTTGGCTCATACTCTTCTTTTTCTATTACCAAAAGTGAGACTTCTTCTGTTTATTTTATCCCTTAGAAAAACCTTTCTTCATATTCACTATCACTAAGATCATTATAATATTCTATAGCAAACACACTCATGATTTCTTTGACCATACCTGTTTCTTTGATGTGTCATCTCATCTTCACTATCACTGAAGCCATTGCAATATCCTGATCTGTGATCTCTTTGACCACACACAAAACATTGTTCTCTTTCATCTTCTAATCCTAGTAATATATGTTCTTCCTTTTCATCATTTGACTTGTCTCTATCACTGTGATATGAGCTATCACTTGCTTCTACAATGTAGAAGGTTTTCTTTGTCTTATGAAAACTTTTCTTCTTCTCATACTTGCTTTGCTTGTATCTTTCATCTTTGTCATGCTTATGCTTTCCATATTCTTTTCTTCTGTGACCCTATTTTTCATCATTACTATTTTCTTCATGTGGACACTTGTATGCATAGTGACCAAAATCACCACACTTGTAGCATCTGACTTTCTTCATATCCTTGTAATTTCTTAAGTCCTTTTTCCTTTTGATGAAGTTAGCTTCCTCATAATTATCTGAATATCTATCTATCTCTGGAACTTTCCCTTTCTTTTTCTCGGAAGCCTTGAATGCAATTTATTTTATTGGAACCTGATGCTTACTTCTCCTCATCTCATAAGTTGTGATAGTTCCTTGTAGTTCTTCCATTGTTAGCTTGTTGATATCCATTGTTTCTTCTATTATTGAAACCTTTGCATCATACTTCATGGGAAGTGATCTCAAAACCTTTTGAGTAACATCTGATTCTTTCATATCAAATCCTAGACCTCTCATGGTGTTAGCAATCTCATCAACTCGAAGTAAAAATTGTACAATATCTTCAGAATATTGCATTTTCAATTACTCAAATATTTTTCTATGAGTTTGTAGTTTTGCCAACTTTACCTTGGAATATCCTTCATAGGTATTCCACAACTTGGTCCACATTTTATTTGTTGAATTATATATCATGACCTTTACAAAATCTATCTCATATAACCCACTCAAAATACAATTCATTGCCCTTGCATTGATCTCAACCAATTTATTGATAGTCTTATCTACCTCGGGATCACCTTCAACCTTATACTCTTTTGCAACCATCTGCCATACCTAATATCCTTATGATATCAAGTAGTTATTCATTCTCATGCTCTAGAAAGCATAATTGTTACCATCAAATAGTGAAGCCTTATTTGTAGATGATCCGTTCTGTGAAGCCAACTATGTTCTTGTAGAATCTGCCCTCAATATATAAGCCTTTTCGAAGGAACCTGCTCTGATACCAATTGAAGAACACAAGCTTATACTGAGAGGGGGGGGTGAATAGTATAAGACCACTTTTTACTTTTATTTTCAATTCAATATTATGCAGTGTATAGATAACAATATCAATAGAAGTAATCAAAGCAATGTACAAAATACCATACACAATAGAGACACCACAGTTTACGTGGTTTACCCAATGTGAGCTACTCCACGGAGAAAATATTTTACTAAAACTTTCTCAATCAATCTCTTTGGGAATCCTTCCCAATTACAATGTTTATGGATCTCTATCCAAAGGAGATGTTGATCCCCTAATATCAAGTTTGTGGATATCTTCCATAGGAGAACTCTTTCCCCTTCTGCTCTGGCTAGTGATATTCTAGAAGACTTTGTCTCTCTACTGTACTGACTGGTGGATCTCTCTCCACTTGAAGACTCCTCACTTAGATCTATCTTCAATTGTCCTAGCTACTAGATATCTATCCACTGAGACTCTATCCTTTGTACTCTGTCACCTCCAAAGCTCTATTAATAGGCTCACTCATAACCTACTCAATAGGCTCACTCAGAACCTGATCAATAAGCTCACACAAAATTTGTCCAATTTGCTCAACAAGCTCACACAGAACTTGTCCAAATTTTCTCAACAAGCTCACACAAAACTTGTCAAATCTGCTCAACAAGCTCACACAAAAATTGTCCAAATCTGCTCAACAAGATCACACAAATTTTGTCCAAATATGTTCAACAAGCTCACACAACACTTGTCCAAGTATTCTCAAGCAAGCTCACCAAGAACTTGCCCAAATATGCACTAGCAAGCTTACCAAGAACTTGCCCAAATATGCACTAGCAAGCTCACCAAGAACTTGCCCAAATTTGTACAAGCAAGCTCACAAAGAACTTGCCTAAAGCTGCTCTAGAAAGCTCACCAAGAACTTGCTCAATAATTCAATCTCATAGAAGCATAAATAGAATTTTTAGAGACTCAATATGTTCTTATACTCAAATCCAATCTCAACTCAAATCAATATTATATAAGCATAAAGAGAATTTTTAGAGACTTAATATGTTATATCCTCAAATCTCAATATCAACTCAAATTAATCTTATAGAAGCATAAAGAAAATTGTTAGAGACTCAATATGTTCTATCCTTAAATCTCAATCTCAACTCAAATCCTAAATATAAAATAGTTTGTTTCATGGAATTTGAACAACCACTTCACACAATCACTTTACTAGGCTCAAACAACTCTTCTCAACCAACTACCACAAGGAACAACTCTTTCTTACAAACCCTAGTCCAAGCAAGTATCAACCAACTCAAATTTTTCCAACAATGCTCAACCACAAATCTCACATAAAAATGATACTCATATTCTTTTCAAGTTCAAGTTCTTTGCATAACCAATGGGCTTCAAAAACAATGCTTATAAAACATTTTTCACATAACAATAATACTCATGTTCTTCTCAAATCCTATCTCAGGTTTTTTGCACTAATAATGGCTTCAACAACAGTGCTTATAAAAAAAAGTTTAATAGCAACTCTCAACCCAGAAAACCTTGAGACATTCAACCAACTATTTTTGAAAAGAAAACCACAATTAATCCTTTTCTCTCCAATGATATTTCATAAATAAACCACCATAAAAAATCAATAGGAGAATGTGCCCATACCTTTTATGAAGATGAAGAAGTCTTTTGGTTGTCCACAAAACATGTCTCACTCAACACACTTTCTTTCTCAACTTTCAACAAGGGTTAGAGATCTTGATTAATAACACAACAATAACATCCAAATAACACATTATTACTCCTACTCAATAACATACACCATGTCACTTCATAAATTAATTGATTTCTTTTGAAAAAGGACAAAGCAATCTTCACTTTTGAACCTCTTTACAAAATCATAAATATCTCTTCACACACACCTTATTTATCCCTCTAAGCAAGTTAACCAAGTAGCCCTCGGAATAATCTTTCCAATATAAAATGATATACTTCTAAAAAATAAATCACCAAAAACCTTTCTTTTTAAACATGCATCATAACCCTTATTCCTCCTAGGGCAACTTTAGAAAAATAAAATATATTTAAAAATTATTAACTTGCCTCTGTCCTTGACGGAATTCGATCTCATGACCTTCCTTGGTCAGTGCCTTAACCACATCCAACCTGTCGTTGGGCCACACTCCCTCACATGCTCAAAAGGAGCACACAACAAAACCTTATGCCGCAAATATATGTGCCCTTTGAAAACAAAATGTGCTTCACGTGTTTCAACACAACAAAACACCTCTAACAAGAATCGAATGCAGGACCTCCTATTTCACACATTGCGCATGAACCACTAGGCCAAGGAGGCCTATACGTTTGGCTTTAATCCACAATAGTCTCTTCAATGAACACGAAAATCGTAAGCCTTTTAAAACCCTTTTCACACACTTCGACACATGATGCGCAGGCTCTTTTACCATTCGAATCCAAATATCAAATCAAGCGCTTAGAGAAATAAATCAAAAATTTGGGCATATATATATGTCCTCCTCCTTTCCTTTGACATCGACGCTATAATTTAAATATTAGTTTTATGCCTTTTCCTTTCTTTGACATCGGCGCTATAAATTAAATTTTAATTTTAATTTTAAATAATTTAAAATTTAAACTTAAATATTTAAAATTAAATATCTCCATCACCGAGACACAATTTTCAATGAAATGAAAATCCAACCTAGGTTTTAAGAAAAACCCATTTCAAATCTGTGATCCATGGTTTTAAATAAAACATTTTATTTTGCCTACCTTCGTTTTCACAAAAACCCTATATATATCCATGTTCTCCAAAATATCATAAATGTTTATTTATGAAATGCTTTGGCCACCAAAACTCAATGTGATCCATGTGACATCAATGAAAACATAAGATCACTCAAATTTCTAACAAGGTTGTGTTCAACAGTTGGCATTAAATAGAAAGCTGTGAGAATTAACAGTGACAGTTAGAGTGCAATATTTTGGCAAACAATTCTGGTTTTCATGATCAGTCAAAACATATTGATATAAAGTACTATTTTGTGAGAGAGATGGTTGAAGAGAATTGAGTGATATTGGAGAAAGTTGATATAGAGAACAATATTTTTGATTCATTAACAAATGTTGTACCTGCTCAAAAAATTTCTTAGTGTAGAAGATCTATGGGTATGTTTTCCCTTGATAGTTGACAATGGCAATTATTAGCCCCTATGAAAAGTATTCAACAAGTGGGAGAATGTTGGAAATATGTTGAATATTTTCCATGTTATTCTGGTGGTATTAACACTAAAAGGTACTGGATACTCTGTACCTATACTCGCTAGGGTTTGCATAAACCAATATTTTTAGGGTTTTTTAAGTTATTTCTAGACCCATATGGGATTTTAGGGTTACTATATTTGAACCCATGATTTTTCGCCCATGATATTGTAAAATCCATGCATTTGCCTTTGTTATATATATCGCACTTGCATTAGGTTTTGGGTGAGACAGGGGAAGAATATTATTGTATTGGAGACGGTCAAGTTAATATAATAATAATATAATACTATGCTGGTTTTTCCCAATTGAGGGTTTCTAGGATAAATATTGTGTAATGTGTGAATCTGCTATCTTCTTCTTTTGATTTTGTAATTACTACTTTTTTTATTTAGTTTATTGGGGCTCTTTATTTCTCTTCAAACTTTATATCTTAGTGGTAGAAGCTCTAGGTAGGGCTATCAAGTTACAATCCTTTATGGAAGGTATTAAGCCCGCATTTTTGATGGATCCTATTTCTTATCACCAATTTGTAGATGATGTTCTACTCTCCCTCCTTACTTCAGTTCCCCAAGTAAATGTGCTAAAAGAAATCTTGGAGGTATTTGAAATTGCAATTGGGAAAAAGATAAATTATATAAAAATCAAAATCTTCTTTCTAAATACCTCCTTAGCAAGGTAGAGGATAATTTCTTGCATCTTGGATTGTGATGACGTTGTCCTCCTATATCTTTTTCTTGGAATACCTTTGTTTAAAAGCAGGATTCAAGATTCACTTTGGGAACCTATGGTGGAAATATTACAGAGGAAGTTGGTCAGGTGGAAAGGATCCCTCCTCAATCAAGCCAAAAAGGCTACCCTAGTCTACTCTTCAAATCATTCCAATCTTCTTATTATCTATGTTCAAAATTTCTAACAAGATTTTATCAAATATTAAACATATTCAAAAGTTGTTTCTTTGGTCTAGGTCTAATAAGAAGAAAAAATTTCACTTAGTTGGTTGGGAGTAAGTATGCAGACCTAAAAAGGATGGTGGCTTAGGTCTCTATAACATCAAGCAGATGAATAAGGCTTTGGTTGCAAAACAAGGATGAAAGTTGGCAAATCAAACTGAAACTACCTGGGTCAACATTGTGTTAGCCAAATGCTTAAGATAGGATAATGCTTTTCTTTTTGATCCTCTGTTGACTTCTGGTTTAGCCTTTTAGTTGAGTTTGCAAAAGTCGAGGGCATTAGTCTCCAAATATTGTAGGTGGAGGTTGGGTGATGGACTCAATATTGATTTCTAGAAATATATTTGGCTGATGGACCAACCCCTTGTGTAGATTCTAAATTTAGTGTGTTTGGAGCCTAGGACCAGATTGGTCTTTGGGTCTAAGGTGGCTAAATTTATCGAGGTGGTCAATGGGTTGAAGTTTTAGAAATATTAGATGATTCTATTCTCAACAATGTTGAATTTGAAGCTTAGATTCTAATTGCTAATAAGTTGAAGTTTCAAGTCATTAAATTGAGAAGTGAAGAGGATGAAATATTCTAGGCAGGGGAAAATAATGGATCCTTTTCAGTCAAGTCTACCTACAATCTACTAGCTATCATAACTCCTCCATGGGTCCCACTTTTCAGAGTATGACTTAAGGATCTAACGCCAAAGGTGAATATATTTTTCTGATTGACAACTTAGAATAAGATTTTTACCATTGAAAATCTTAAAAAAGAGGTTGGTCGATGTCAAACAAATGTTACCTCTATGGTGTTAATGAGGAACAAACAAATCATCTATTTTTTTAATGCTCATTCTTTGTGGATGTTCTTAACTCTATTTTAAATTTTTTAGGACTGAGTTGGGTGGTGTCAAGTTCGCTTCTTGATGTTTGTGTTCAATGGTCATCTTTTTTTTACTCTGCAATGCTGAAATATTTTTGGAACTTCTGTTTAACATATCTTTTTTGGTCGATGTGGAAGGAGAGGAATAATATAATTTTTAAAAGCTTTAATAGAGATCCTACCTCTGTTTGTGTCACAGCCTTGGCTTCCACCTTAGATAATATGTCCTCTTTGGCTTTAGAAGAGGGTAAATTTGAGGAGGTTGATCTTGAAAGGAAAATTAGCTTTCAATAGAGCAATAGGGTTGTTGTGGGAACCTCCTTCTTTGGGCTCGGTTAAACTAAACTTTTATGGAGCTTCAAAGGGTAATCCTGGTAATGTTGGCATTGATGGGGTGTTTATGGATGACAGAGGTGGGCTTCTACTAGCGTATGCCAAATTCTTAGATATCCATACTTGTCATGTTACGGAGGCTAGAGTCCTTTACCAAGGTCTCTTTCTTATGGAGAAGATGGGGTACCAAAAAGTTTGCATTGAAGGAGACTCGCTTACTATTATAAAGTCAAATATGATTTAGTCTTCGATTGGAATATTCAGGCTATGATTATAGAATCTAAATAGATTCTTCAAGCTAGAGAGGATAGGGAGATAAAGAATATCTTCAAATAACGAAACTACGATTTTGACTTTATGGTAAACCTAGGTATAAGTCTCAATGGTCTGTCTGTTTGGAGAGACAATTTTCTCGAAGGTCTTCTTTAATTAGATTTAGAGATGCATGCTTCTTGTTGCACTATAAGATTTTATTGTTTATGAAGAAAGGTTTTATAGTGCAGGTGTGTGGGAGTGTTGGTTGGCTAGGGAGCTCACCAACGTTGTTCTAATTTTTTTCTTGTATCACGTTGTACCTAGTTCACTTGGTGATGGGTAGCTAGTTGTAGTACTTTATAATTATTCTTGTCCTTGTATCGCTAATCTTAAGCCAAGTTTTGCAAGGTTTCTTCTATTATAAAAGGTTAGATAACCCTTTTAAAACCCCTTCTATATCTAATAATATATATATAAGTTGAAATAATATATATTAAATTTAAAATTAATATTTAAAAATTAAATAATATTATAAACAAAAAATAATAGCTAATATGATTTTATATTATAAAAATAATAAATTAAATTAAATAATAAACTATTAATTTTTTTAATTTTTTAAATGAAAAATTTAATACACTTACTCACACGCACACATACCATTATAGTTTAAACCTAAATCTTTTAGAGAAGATCCTATAACCAAACCACTACCATATTCCACACAAACATACCATAAATTTTAATTTATAGCAATGCCTTTGGTCATAGCGTCAAATCATGGAGTTACCACTATAACCCCTACCTCGCTTCGGTAAACACAGCCTTACTTCATTTTGATAAACATGGCCCAGAGTGAGGGAGACCCCCGATGGCTCGGGATTGGTACCGCCGTCATCAAGCTAGTGCACACTCAGCCGATTCTAGTCAGACTACTACCTTTGCCCTAGAGTGGTCATGCCCGCGAAGTTTGAACCTAGATCTCCTCTTGGTAAGTGCCCAACGTCTTACCAATTAAATTATTACTATGAACACACACCCACCCCCTCACACACTCACCCACACTACAGTTTGAACCTTGGACCTCTTAAGAAAGAACCAAAGTCCAAACAGTTATACTATCTCCTTGGAACATTATACATGTAAAAAAATTTATTATATATACTTGAACCTAAGATTTATTTTTTCTTCTAAGTACCAACTCACTTAAAAATTAAACACTCACCCTTCATACATGTAAAGATTTTTATTAGGTATACTTGAACCTAAGATTTATTTCTTCTTTAAGCAGTATACTTGAACCTAAGATTTATTTATTGCACCAAACCCAGCTAACATAAAAACCTTAAGGTTAGGCCGAGACCCCTCACCATTACGATGTCTCGCACAGGCATACCATAGATTTTGGTTTATAGCAAAACCTCATACATGCAAGGATTTTTATTAGTATATTTGAACCTAAGATTTATTTTTTAGGTCGATACCCCTCACCTTTACTATGTCTCGCACATGCATACCATAGATTTTGGTTTATGGCAAAATACCAACTCAATTAAAAGTTATTACCATTCATACATGCAAGAATTTTTATATTTTTTTTTTCGTTAAGCATTCACGATTCATAAGTAAGTATTTTCTGTTTTTTTTAGATTTATTTATAAGCAGAGACCTTTCGCCATTACGATGTCTCGCACAGGCATACCATAGATTTTGGTTTATAGCGAAAACAACCCACTTAAAGTTAAGCACTCACCATTCATACATGCAAGGATTTTTATTAGTATATTTGAATCTAAGATTTATTTTTTAATTGCATAAGAGAAGTTGGTTAAGTATTTACGAGTTAAGTTTTGTTTGGTTGCATAAGAGAGAGTTGGTTGCAGCTATTATTTTTAATAATTGTCAAGTGCAAAGTTTAAATCACAGGGACTCCTCTCAACAAACAAACCTAGGTCTCTTCTTGATAACTGTTCAACCACATCTACACTTACCAATCCACTTAACCCTTGAAGTTATATACTTATAAATAAATAATAAATAAATATTTTTAATCAGTATACTTTTATTAGTATATTTGAACCTAAGATTTATTTTTTTTATTCATAAGTATTTTTACTTAGTATACTTGTAAGGATTTTTATTAGTCTATTTACACCTAAGATTTATTTCTTTGTTAAGCATTCACCATTCATAAGTATTTTACTATAATCTAAAATTTATTTATTGCATTAAATTTAAGTAACATAAAAATTTTAAGGTTAGATTAGGATTTCTTATAAAAACTTGTGTAAACTTAAATTTGATTTGATATTTTTGGGAGGTTCAAGGTTCAAACTATAGCATACCCAAAAAGGACAGGTTGGAGGGTAGGGATCTAGTGTGTGCTGGTTAGCTACCCAAATTTGATGTTGTGGAATGTTGGAGTACAGTTGACTTCGTCTAACCTAGTTGTTGTCTATGGTTTATAGTGGCAACATCCAATATTGTTTTTTTTTTGGTACATAGGAGAGTTGGCAATAGCTACTATTTTTAGTAACTGGTCCAGTGTAGGGTTCAAACTACAAGGACTGCACCAAAAAACCCATCGTCTCATTTTTGGGTAAACAGGTGTAAGATGGGAATCGTCGGTCGCTCAAGGTTCGTACTATCATCGTCAGTCTAGTGTGCGCTCAGAGAATTCAAATCAGACTACTACCTTTGCAAAGGGTTGACTTCCCTCCCAATGTTTGAACCTAGGTCTCTTTTTGGTAAGTACCCAACCACACTTGCACTTTCCAATCCACCTAGCCCTTGGGGGTAAAATCCAATGATGTTACCATTATCCTATGTACTAAAAAATATTAGAAAAATCTTATAAAAGTTTGCTTATATCTATAATATAATTGTTCAATTGATCTTAGGTTTACATTCACTCAACATGTTCATGTTGGGACAATGTAGTGGTTAGGGTTTTGGATTTTCTTTTGGGATACTTAGGTTCAAACCATAATGTATCAAAAAATGAATAAGTTTGTTGGTAGCAAGTGTTTGTCGGTTGATTGCCCTCAGTATTAATGGTTAGGGCTTTAGGAACTCTTTGGGGAAACCTAGGTTCAAACCACAACATACTTAGAAAGGCATAAGTCTGTTGGAACCTGGGCATACCTAGAAAGGAATAAGTCCATTGGCAATGACAAAATGTTTGTCAATCTTGTGTACTTTGTCTTACTCCTTTTAGGTCTTGTTGACTTTGTTTTACCTAGTGGGCTAGGGTATATAGTATGTTTGTCAGTATTGTTGACTTTGTTTTACCTAGCGGGCTAGGGATCACGCAAGGGTATTATCCATTCCCTATGTCACCCCAAAAAAAAAATTACTCAACCTCAAGATTAAAAAAATATTTACTCAACCTGGTATATAGTATGTTTGTCAGTCTTGTTGACTTTGTTTTATTCTTGTTGACTTAGTTTTACCTAGTGAGCTAGGGATCACACAACTGTGTTATCCATTTCCCTATGTCACTCCAAAAAAATATATTTACTCAACCTCAAAATCATGCTATGTCATAAGTTTAACCTCTACTTTTGAATATTTTATACTTGTATATAGAATTGAAACCTTGATTTTGGATATGAAAGTCATTATTAAAAGTCATTATTAAAACTTAGTAAAACAATATTAATACAAAATAGCTTTTTATTGAAGGGATATTGGGACGACGAGGGAAAAAAAGTTGAGAGGGGAGGGTCCCGATCCCTTCCCTGCTCCCCCTCCCCTAGTTCCTGCCCAGTCCCTGGCTCATCCCAGGTCATCCCTCCCTAGGATTGTTTGTTGTAGATGATCTCCTTGAGGGAGATCCTTCTCCTCTTTCTGCACCTCTCCCAGTCGGTCAGGGTTCCCTTGTTTGAGTTTTTGGCCTGGTGCTTCCTAGGGTTCCTTGATGTTTTCGGGATCCCTTCCCTTTTTTTCCCTCAGGCTTCCCCCTGGGGTTTTTTGTAGGTTTTTGGCATGGATCTGGTTCCCTGCGGTTCTCTGGGTGGTGGGGGTGATTGGTTGGGTTTTTTGATGGCTTCCTGGGGTTTCCTTTGAGGTCCTTACTGCTTTGGGGGTGGTCTGGGGGGCCTCTTTCCCCCTTTTTCTAGTGAATCCTCTCTGGGATCCTGTGGCTGTTGTTGGTCCCGTCCCTGTGGGGAGGGCCCTCTTCGATTTCTCGCTTGGAGGCTTCTTCGTGTTGGTTTTGCTCCTTGGTGGACACCCTAGGCATTTGTTTGGCCTTGGGGGGGCTTTTTCTCTGCCTGGGCTATTCCCAGCCTTAGTCCTAGTTCCTTGAAGTTTCTCCTGTGCAAGGATGGGATTCTTGGCCCCTATTGTTGGGGTTCTTTGGGTTCTGCTGCATTTTTCAAATCATGGGGGGATCTGATCTATGCATGCAGACCCTGGATCCCCTAGGCTAGGCTCCCAGGGATCTCATCTTTGTGGATGTTACCTCTTCCCGCCTGGGATCCCCAGTCCTTGTATCCCTAGTCTCTTAACCTGTTGTCTTTTCCTACTGGTTGTCCTGGTGGCGGGATTCTCTTGGTGGTGTTTTCTGGCTACTTCCCGATGGGCGGGATCTCCTCTTTGCTGGTTTTTAGTTGCTTCCTTCTTGGTGAGATTCCCCCTTTTTTCTGGGCAAGATGGTTTCTCGCTGGGCGAGATGGTTTCCCGCAGGCGGGATTCTCCAGAACCGCTAGGTTTCCCATTGGGCGGGTTTTTCTCATTTCCTGCTGGTTTTCTCGGGAGGTGGGATTCACTTGGTAGAGGTTTTTGTTGCTTCTCACTGGGCGGGATCTACACTGGGATGGATTTCAGTTGCTTCCCGCTGGGCGGGATTCACTCTTTGGTGGTTTTTTGACTACTTCCCGCTAGGCGGGATTTATATTATAATGGTTTTTTGCTGCTTCCTGTTGGGCGGGATTTACATGATGTCGGTTTTTAGTTGCTCCCCGCTGGGCGGGATCTTCAAACTTACCTTCCTTTGAAATTGGTGGTTTCCCGTTGGGCGGGATTGTTCAAATTTACCTGTTTTGTTGGGCGGGATTTCTGTTTGTTTTTCATTTTCAGGGTATTGGTGCCTTGGGCCCAAAATTTTGTTGTAATGGCTTATTCTCGACATGTTATTTCCAACTCTTATGTAATCAGGTTTTGGGATCCTAATTAAAACTCGCTGTAAATACAATAGCTACTTATCAAAATAGCTTTTTATTTATTTAAGTAAATATTTATTAAATAATAAAACAAATATATTTAGATAATCTTATAGTTTATTTAGTATAATGTTTTGATTAGTTATTTACAATCAAGTTAATTAAAAAATATAAAATTTACAAAATAAATAGGATCAAAATTTATATAATCTTTAATATATGTAATAATCGCCAATAGATATAAATATCCATCTTTAATTTTGTTTTAAAATTATTTAAAACTTATAAATAATATGTGTTTACTAAATTAAACTTAAATAATAGAGAGGAATACTATTCGCATATACTCAAGGAAAAAATTGGGCATTCTTATGGCAATTCTTGGCAAAAAGAGGAGGGTTTCCCTCTACTTCCATTATCCACTCGTACTTGGATAATACATTTTATTAACTTATTGTTAAAATTAACTGTTATATATCTGTAATTTTAGTGAAATATTTAAACGAAGCACTGTACTTATTTTATGGATTTTAGATGATAATTCGAATCCTCAACCTCTTTTCTTAAGGCGGCCCACTCACTGCTTCAAATCTCGTGGCCGTCCAACCGCGAGCGTTTGCTGCAACTTTATTTAAATTCTGACACTGGCACTCCTTTACCACTGTGGCCCATAACCAGTCTAGGGGTTCGGGATCCTTTATATTATTGTAAACAAGTACTTTGATCGTACTAGAATACCATCTGCTTCTTCTTTTGGGTTTCAAGATATATTTATCGTTGAATGGAAATTTATGAGCATGACAGGGTGGAGGTCGTTCGCCTCTAGCTATGCAGGTTTTCTGTCCTGTCAGAGCTATAGCCAGGGATGGTGGCAGACGGCATTAGCACAGTGGCATCTAAACATTTTCGGTAAAGGTAACACAGATCTGTTTTTCACCCTTTTTTTCAACCGACAGTCAACACCAGGTGAGTCTGCTTCAACGCAAAAGGTCTCCAGATTTCATAACGTGAAGTCCTTTTGTCGGGTCCCGACAGGTTATCAAACCTTTATTGTTTAGAGGACTGCCTGCTTCTTCCAAGTAACCGCCATGAGTTGTGCTTTCACGAACGGGTTAAGAGTAGCATAGGTTGTAGATTACGAGGTTTTGGTTGGAAAGAGGTAGAAGATTTTGAATTCGTTTTATACCCAACAATGCCTTTTCAGTCCTTCATAGTCTGAGGTTCCTATATACATACCATCTTAATCTCAGGTCCATGCGCGCCCATAACATCTTGATGGATACTATAGGTCGTATCCCCTCCCCGTTCGACTGAAGAAAACACTGCTTCGTTCTAGATCGCTCTGATCAAGAAATAGTAGGAGGTAAAGTAAATGACTGCCGAAGAACAACTCTTGTGCACAATTAAATCAAATGGAAGTATTTAAAACACCAAACAGTAAAAGCCAAGCTTTTTAAACTTTATGCTTTGGTTAGCTCTGTACCTCTTCTTTCTGGTAAACTTGTTCAAGTTAGCTTGAATTTTGACATCAACAACACAGATTACTTAGGGAGACAACACTAAATGCTACGTTTTCAAAGTCCTCAACTTTGTTCGCATCATGACTCTCCTTCAATAGCAAGGTAAAAAAGGCGTCCCCAAAGTCCTCAACTTTCTTTCACCATATCATAACTCTCCTTTAATAATCTCCAAGGGTTAGTGGATTGGTAGTTGCTCGTCTAGTCAGGCACTTACCAAGAAGAGACCTGGATTCAAACCTTGGGGTGCAAATTTGCAAAGGTAGTAATCTGCTCTGAGTGTGTGCCAGATCGATAAATCTTAAGCTACAGATGATCTCCACCCCAGAGATTAACAACAAGAAGGTGGAATAGGCTTCTTGAAAGCAGCCCCTGTGATTTGACAATTTCTAAAGATAGTGTGGTTGTAACCAACTCCTCTACACATCTAAACAAATTAAAAATAAATAAATCTCTCTTTTACTAATAGTCAGGTAAAAGAAAGTGTAACTTACTTAAGAATATATAATAGAACATTGTTATGCAATGAAGGAAAGTGGATTTAAAATAAAGTAATTTTTAATGTTTAAAAGGTCATAAAAAGAATATATGGGATTATATGAGGCAATGTGTTTATTTATTTAAATATTGGTTATTAAAACACATAGTGTATAATTCTATCACCTTTTATATTTGAACGTTGGACCTCTTATTTGAAGTTCCAAAGCCTTGACTATTAAGATAAACTTGAATTGTCTTTGTGTGTATGTCTTTGAGCAATATTGGGATTAGGCTTTTTTTGGAGTGATTTATTCACAGTTTATCCCATACATGCCTTAGAATGGTGCATTGGATGGTTATGTGGCCCTCTCACAAATTGATCAGCTCCATGGCTTCTTTCACATGGAGATTTGTTGGCCATGACCACATTATTTATTTTTCCTATGGCATCCATCTAGCTTCAAAAAGGATTTTGTGGCTTTTTATAACCATTGTTGTAAAGTTCATTTGGTGATGGGTCCCCCTCATATTTTGTCCCTACATCCTCATCATTAGTTTGTGTTTCCCATATTACATTTGTTTCATTCTAGAATCCTACATTTTGCCTATTTCAACTCTCATCATTATTGTGATGGGAATCCCAATTTCCTATGTCAGCATGGTCTCTTATAATCCTATTATTGCGTTTGGGGATTGATCAAACATTCCTTCTTGTCCACTGAATCTAGGTCTTTTGTCTTAGCCTTTGTGTTTTCCACATTAGCAACTGAAACTATATGTCAATTCAAGTGTCTATAATAAACTCCATGATCAGTGATGGAAGATCAATCCAAAACTCACTAGGGCTAATCCTAATGCAGTCACCTAGAGCAACAAAAACCAAACTATCTCATAATAAGCATAATAAATTTCTCACTCCTATTTTTACTTGCTTGCAATGTCACCATAGTAAATAGGATAGATCACAACTACAATATTCACAAAGGGTTTGACCTATCTTGGAATCTAGTCCTCAAGTGGTAGTCAATGACCTTTGCCTATAAATCCTAGTAGAGCATCTCGTTCTCTTCTATGGAAGACAATGAATCAATAGTTGATAGCTTTGGTTTTACTTATAAGAACAAGTGAGAGAGAAAGTAAAGAGTACATGAAGCAGTAGCAATAGAGGTAAAAGAAATTGAGAGTAATTTTAACATAAAATTATTTTAGAAGGTGATTGGTAATTGGTAAATGATTTGATGAGAAAACGAGAAGGTTAAATAGATATTTATAGCATATAACTTTCCCTTTGGAGCCAAAGACTAATTTTCTCCTTTTTAGGGTCATAAAAACATAATTTTCAATCCAAATGATGCATCGTTCGAACCCTAGGTGTAAACAAATGCTAGCATCATGAATGTGCATCAATTAATTAGACAATCAAGCTCTCTACTTAGAGTGGTAGTCTTAGCACCGTAAATTTTTAGGATATGTGCTTTGGGGGATGCATTTTAAAATGGCCCTTAATCTTAACTTTCTCCTTAATCTTGGGTTTTGAAAACTTTAGGAGGCCAAAACATCATGAAATATGATGAAAATATGATAATTGGGTGAAAAAAGGGAACTAAAATTGTTGACCAATATGGCTCATTCTTATCCTACCCTAGGACTAACAAAGTTACTCCACCCTTGTACCATAAATAGGATGGGACTCTCCACTAACTATAAAGTCATCTGGTAGTGCTCTTTTCACAAATACACATTGTCCTTCCCTAAGCACCGTATCTGAAACCTCAAGAGATAGCCACTCATGAGTCATTAGGGAAAAAAATAAAATAAAAAGAGTAATATGTGATAGCCAAAACAATAAATTATATGTTGCAAAACAAAAATATTTTTTATAGTTCTTTATTCTATTGTCTATGAAAAAGCCAAATAAATTGAATCAAATAACAAAAATAAATTCAAAAACATAGCCAAAAATATTATAATAGAGGAAAATATACATTATACTTACCTATATGTGCCCTTTAAATTTTTTGCTAAAATAAATTGATTACTACTTGCTCCATGCGGCTAGAAATGAATATACATGTAAAAATACCCAAAGCACTAAAACTGCTAGTTGGGTGTGAAATGATCCAAAAAAGAGTGTGTAGATGAGTGTGGAGTATGCCAAGACCCCTAGAAGCACTGTCATTTTGCTAACCCTGCAAGACTTGTCAAAAATTCTTTTTTTGCAATAAAATATTCAAAAATATATGATGATGACACTCGATGCCCTATATACCATATTTTTAGATATATATGATATTAATTATTTTCAATGTAGTATCTCATTTGTCTAGTTGTATGATGAATTTACTTGATTTACTACATTTGTTATATGATTTGTATAGAACATGGTGATATGCCAAAATTTAGATGATACATACTCAAGATTTATATAACATGCGGTGATGTTGCAAAATTTGGATGATAAATACTTAATATTTGTGCATCATATGACAACATGCTAAAATATGGATGCCACATACTCGAGATTTATGTAGCATTCAATAATGTGTCAAGAAATTTAGGATTTGCATGTAGCATTCAAAGTCATGGATTTTATGAAATTTAATTGACCTGGAGCATGAAGGATTTTTGTAGCATTTGGCTATTTGCTCACCCAATATTGACTCCCTCTAGGATTGGCCATGCGTGGGTTGGTGTGTCACTTATACATGCCACGAAGTAGGAAGGACATATCTAATAACCAACAAGTGCCAAGTACAAACAAACACATTCATCACTATAGTAAGACAGAATGGGAGAAACCAACCTATGCCATGTATGGAAAAGTATTTGATCCCAATCCTAAAATAAATTGTAAGACAGTCACATATGGACACTATGGCAGTCAATCATGTCCATCCATTGTTAAGAGGTGAACTAGGGGATGTAAAACTCACTATGAATGGTACACAAGTATGTGTCCCCAAAGCCAAACTCACACCATGATGTTGATGATGAATGCATTGCTCAGTAAGCCATGTCCACCTTGACAGAAGCAGAAGAAATATAAGAGAAAAAAATGGGTGGGTTATATACATGTTGTAGCTCACCCTATGAGAGGAAAATCCCATGGAAGGGAAAGTCACCATGGCCCTATTACAACAAGGTTTGAAATAACAATATCCAATAAAGCATGTTATTCAACAAGACACACTTGCCACTATAATGGAACACCAAAATGATATAAGTAATCAAATATGGGCTAGATACATGTTATAGCTCATCATAGAAGAGGTATATATCATGGAAGGAAATTCATCATGCTATCAATATGATGGGGTTTGCCACTATAGTATACATTCAAGTGTGTTGTTCAACAATGCACACTTTTCACGATAGTGAGACACCAAATTAATTGATTGTTTGAAAAATAATTGTGTTGTTTTTATTGCATAGAATATAAAAGAGATGTTGCCTTGGTGTTTTGACCTTATACCAAATAGGAGATGGCATGGGTTAAACTAAGGTGGTTTTCTTCATGAAACTTAAAGTAGGGTACTAACATGAGGAAGGTTTTCACCAACAACAAACTTGAATGGGTCTTAGTTATAAACAAAAAATATCTTCAAAATCATTATTTCATAGATGATGATATACCCAGAGAGGGCTCCATTTTCTAGAAATCAATTATCCAAACCAGATCTCTAATTCAAAATGGGATAAGGTAGAAATTAGGAATAAGGAGTAAAATTAACTTCTAGACTGACAGGTGGATCTCTAAGCAACCATTTTTAGAGAATAATGAAATTGTTTTTTTACAGCCTTTCTTCGACACTTTAATTGGTAGCAAGGTTGAATATTTCATTGACATTTCATCTGGTTCTAAGTGTTGGAAAAATTTTCATATTCAAAATGCTAATGGCCAAATATATGATGCTTCAATAGTTCTTAAAACCATCCTAAATGCAATAGTCATCCCCACTGGTAATTATCCTAAATCCCCTTTTTGCAAAGAGACTGATTTTGGGTTGTTCACGGTTAAATTTTCTCATGGTCTGACTATTGATTATCAAGTGGTTCAAATACCTTATTATCAAGTGTGGATTAAATATCTCATTTCAAAAGTTGCTCATTTCAGCTGGTTGGCCATCCAAAATAAGATTCTAATGATTGATAATATTATGAAAAAGGGGATGATTGTCCCTAACTGATTCTATTTATGCATGAATGTCTGGGAATATATCAATCACCTCTTTCTGGAGTGCTCTTTCTACAAGAAAACTTTGGATCACCTTATGTCCACTTTTTATATCTCATGGGTTCCTCATAATTCGTTGAGTCACATTTTCATCCAATGGCAAGCTCCTTTCAAATATTATCTTCTTTATGGAAAGTAACCCTTCATCATATATTATTGCAAGTGTGGCTTGAAAGAAATAGCAAGGGTCTTCTTTCTCCTCTAAGGATCCCATCACTGTTGTCAATAAATCTATTGCATTTGCTGTCAAAAATTCCTAGCTCTTCCCTTGTCCCAAATTTCCTAATTCTAGATTGGAGTCTATTATGTTCTCTTAAAAATTTCCTATAATTTCAGTTCTAGTTTTCCAGTCCCCCATCCCAGAGTGGGTACCCATTAGATTCCTCCCCCAAGTGAGTGGCTAAAACTTTACTTTGATGGCACCTCTAAAGGAAATCCAGGGGATGTAGGTTCAGGTGGTCTTTTCAGAGATCACAATGGTCAAGTTATTATGGCTTATGTTGAGTATCTAGGGTGTCAAATTAATCATTTTTTCTGAAGGTCATACACTGTGGAGAGAGCTAGATCTTCTCAAGGTATTATAAAGGTAACCTTTTTATTGAGGGATATTATTTGAATATTATAAATGCTCTTAAAAAAATAGGGTGTCCTCTTGGAATTTCAGAACAATTTTTCAAGAAGCTAAGAAGCTGTCCCAAAATTTCAATGATATCTCTATCAATCATGTGTACCGCAAAGCTAGCGGGCCTGCAGATATTCTTGCCAACTGGGAAGTTATCCATAAATCACTATCCATTTGGAAAGAAATCTTTCTACAAGAATTTTTAAATTCTACTAATAATAATTTGGTTTGAAAGATGTGGTCATTGGTTTTGGTGGGTCATCTTCTCCAATGAGGACTCTAGCTTTTTCAGCATGATTTTTTTCTTTGGTTCCAATTCTTATGGCAAAAGTTTTTTATTAGCCTGACTTTCAGTATTTCTATCAGTACTGGTGGTTGGTTCTCCTATTTTATTTATGTGAAGTATTCTATATCCAAAGGTAGGCCATGTTAGTGGGTTTGTCTCATGGTGGTCTTCTCCAAGCATGTCAAGTCCCTTAGTAGGTCTAGGCAGTGTAATTGGATTTTTGTCAAACAAGGTCAATATGCATCAAGTTTCAAGATCCTCTTTTTTACGTCTTACAAATTTTGAGAATCACTTTTTTAGTAAAATGGCACTCCCAATATTATCCCAGTCCTATCCTTTGCGTAGTATGTCTTGTGCCATATATGTATTTTCCAGTGTCTATTCATTATGAAGAATTACTAAGTGTCCACCAATCATTCCAACTCAGCTTTCACAAAGGTCGTTTATTGTGCCAAAAATTTCTATATTTACAACCCTGGTTTGTGTCAATCCATTGCCATCTAGTTTTATCCGTTATTGTGTGTCCAAGGTAGTAATAAGTGTAATATCTGATTTATGTGATCTTCCTTTTTCCTCAGTCTTACCAACATGGCCATGCTTGAGCCATTTAGCCTTCAACTTGATCTCCTGTCTCAGACCTTTCTGGAAGCTCATGGTCTCATTCCTTTCCTCAAAAAGTTCAAAGGGGCTGAGCAAGATATCACTGAAGCCTTTGTCAATTCATGAAATAATGATTATGTTATTGTGCGTCACTTTTATTTCAAAGTTACTATTAAGCTGATGGTCGAGGTGACATAAATTTTATCAAAAGGGTGAGCAATGCGAAGAGATCGTCATAACTAGGAACATGATCTCTAGGGCTTCCCATTACTATTTCTAAGCTCTTTATTACCCATGCATGGGCATTTTTGAATACTATATATCTTCCTATTCAGGTATCTATTATAGTTTTTACTAATATTTTGTGAGCATACCCTACATGGGTTTTGTTATAGCTCCTTTACAAGGTTTATAGGTGGTCACTTCTTGCATGGGTATTTCTTGGGTTGCATTTTTATGTTTATGATGTCTGGTGTCCACTCAGACTTCTATTCTACTAATTTGTCCTTTTCATTCAGGTTGTAGCTAGCCAATGTGCAAGCCTCTGTCATATTATGCTATTGTTTTAGCTACCAGTTTATGTACTTGGGTTTGGGGTCCATTTAAACCCCACACTTAAGTAATTTTACCTACCAAAAATAAAACATGAGGAATACTTTGAAGACATCAGGGTACCCCTTACTAGAAAGGGAGACACCTTAATGAAGAAGGGAAAACAAAGTGTGAACAAAATTAACAACAATAAATTCTTGTAAAAATTAACAAAAAATACCAAGCAATAAAATGACGGAGTAACAACACCAAAAAAAAACCAAAACTAGGTAGAATCAAATTTGAATAGTTAGAATTACTTGGATCATTTATTTAAGGGATGTTCATGATTATGCAAGAAATAATCCACTTAGTATGCAACAAAACAAATCAGAATTGGTAACAAGCAAGAGAAGACCTAGGCAATTAAGATCATTGCATTAAAGGGAGATCATGATTAGAAAAGGATGAGATAAAACAAAACATAGATATATGTTTCAAACTAATGAATATACAATATTGAAACTCAAAAATAGTTAGTTAAAGTAGATAAAATAAAAAAAGGCACCAAAGCTAACAAGCAAACCAAGAAAATATAAAAATTATACAAATGGGTCAAAAGGGTTTATACATAAAATCATTTGACATGCATGGAATTGGTGGTTTTATCCAATTCAGCTCAAACTATTATTTGTAATTTTATTTCCCTAGACCCAAACAATTCTTTGGTAATGCATGACCATTTTTGTATAAACTTGCCCTTAAGCTTATTATGCACATTATCAAGCTTGAGGATATGATCCTTAACTTTGAAATCACGATGATATAATTTATTATTATTTTGATTGGCAATATGACTCTTATAGGATCTATTATGACCAAGAACATTTAGACACCGCTCATAAAGCATAGTAAGCTTGAAAAATTGGGCCTTTGAATACTCCTGATGGTACTCATCATGCGTCATCAAATTTTTTAAAGAAACATGAAAAGAAGGCAATTCAATTTCAAGCAAAAAATTGGCTTCAATGCCATAGACCAAATAAAAGGGGTTTCCCCTATGGACGTATGAATACTAGTTCAATACACCCACAATGCAGGATATACCCTTAAGTGCCAATCTTCTTTGTTTCTTTAACTATCTTTTTCAAAATATTCTTCAAATTTTTATTGCTATATTTAGTTTAACCATTCCCTTGTGGGTTCTAAGATATAGTAAAATGGTAAGGAATACCTAATTGAGAAGTCAACTCTTGCATTTCTATATTTTGAAAAGGAGTACCATTATCTGAAGTAAGAGTGGACAAGACACCAAAGCAACATATAATCTAATTAAACACAAATTTAGATATAATAAGAGTTGTTTAATTTTTCAATGGCATAGCTTCCACCCATTTTATAAAATATTGGTGGTTGTGATAATGAATTTATACCCATATGAGGACATAGGAAAAATAGGTCCTACAAGGTTAAGATTCCAAGAAGAGAAATTCCAAGAAGACTCAATTGTATGAAAAACCTTGGCAAGGGCATGAATATCATCTTTGTGGAACTGAGACTCATCACAAGATTTAATATACTTAGTGGTGTCAACTTCCATTAATGGTCAAAAGTAACCCATTCTTAAAAATTATGTGTTGTGGAAAGACCACTAAAGTGCTCTCCATGTTCATTTATATGAAAATCAAAAAGAGTTTTGCGCACCTTAGCTTTTATAAGGCATTGGAGGAGAAAACCATATGGATTATGGTATTATAGGACCCTATCATGAATGACATATCTAAACGATCTCTTGTAAATATGAGCCCACTACTTAGCATCATTCATAGATGCATAGGATTGATCATACAGGAAGAGTAAAGTGTTTTCATACCAAGTATCATCAAGAGGGATTTGGCAATTAATAGCATTGAACTCAATTATATGCACATCCATCAAGCCATCAATGATGGGTTCATCATGAAATTTTACCACAAAAATTATATTATGAATACTTCATGTGGTATAAATTTGCTAGCTAAAACGACTAGGGAATCAACCTTTGCATTCCATCCCTTGGGAGAATGGCTAATGGAGGATTCAAAATAATTGATTAAATTAGTAATTACTTTATGGTAAGGGATCAAATGGGGATATTTGATAGCATATTCACCAACAATCTAATGACTACAATTTGGTGTGTTTAACATTTATAGGTTGAGTAGTCAAGAGACCTAATATTAAAGCCTCATTTTTTGCAACATTATTAGAAATGCTAGAAAATTTTAAGAGGAATTCAAAAGGAATAACTAGATCATTTGGGGACATGAGGAATATACTAGCTCTTGCCCCAAACTCATTCCTTACTCCATCAAAGTGAAGGATCAAAGTATTAGGATGGTATTCATTAGATTCTTGGTAAGGGGAAGATGTGTCAACTTTGGACTTAGCCTTTATTTCTTGATGCCTCTTGGTACCCTCACAAGACTCCAATAATAAATTTTTATACTTAGTAATCTCATAGGAAACAAAATCCTAAATACGACTCAAGGCAATTAGGGAAGGAAACATGGTAGTCATGAGGAGCACATGAAATAACCATTATATCTTCATCATGCAATACCTACCTTAAGGGTTGTTGAACTAGGTCAAGAGTTGCTACCAATTTATCAACATCACCTCAACTATAACAATTTATTGTGTAATAGTACAAAGATCAAACTCTTGCATCATGTTTATAAAAACAGGTTGACTCGATGCTCTAGCTATGGAAAATTAGGTCACCAAGTGAACCAATGTCCCCTCAAGGCATAGGTAGAGAAGGAAAAGAGATATGTAAGAACAAAATGGATCTAGGAGAACTTGGGCTGAGTCCCCTCGAAGGATTGGGGTGGTAATTCCTCAAAGGTGGAGGAAGTAGAAGCTTAGCCTTAGATGGACGAGGTTCAAAAGTTGAAGCCTCTAGCGAAGGAGATTTTACAACCCTCAAATTGATCCTAGCCAACCTAGTGGTGATTGAGAAGGCATCTAAGGAGAAGAACATAGCCTCAAAACTTGATGTTCCTTGAAATATATTAGTTGAATATTATATATGAAACCATTGTTTCTGAGGATCTTCTTCATAATTCCTTTGATGGGATTTGTATTGGCTCTACACTTGAGGAGCCTATGATTCAGTTGGTGATCCCTGAGGTAGGGTCTCCTATTAGCTCCCCAAAGATCTATCTAGAGAAAGGTTCTCTAGGTCCTAAAACCTAGAGATAAAGGAAGGGCAATGTGGATGTGGGTGTTCAAAAAAAGTTATAAAATCCCCCAAACAAATCTATGATGAAGAGGGAAATGAATTTTGAGATCGCAAATGGATCTCAAGCTTTGCTCAAAATTGAAAAAGGAAAGGATGTAGGAGTAAGACAACTAAATTTGGAATCTTTCTACCAAAGTAGCCACGGGTGTCTGGGGGAAATAAATCTAATTATAAATCTCATAAATGAAGTGCCTCTGTTAGAATGTTAGGGGTTTGAATGGAATTTCTAAACAAGTGGTCACTTCCCTATGTAAATAAATTTTAACTGATATTTTTTCCTACAAGAAACCAAGTTGGATGGTCAATATATAGAAGTTGTTAGAAGAAGGATTTGTAAAGAAGCCCATTTTGTTGTAATCCCAACCAATGGTTCCTCTAGGGGACTCCTTTGTCTCTGGGATGCCAACAAGTTTGAGGGCTTTATAATTTCTTCCTCATATAGAATTATTAATATTCTCTTTATAAAAGAGAAAGTAATAAAAGATGGGTTATGACTAACATGTATGCACTAAACTTTGGGCCTAGTAGAAACATGTTGTGGTAAACTTTGAGTTCCATGAGAAGGATTTTTTCTCAAGAAGCTTGGTTCCTAGTAGGGGATTTTAATTCCCCTATTTTTTTGGAATAAAAATGAGGGAACTCCCCAATATTGAAAATCATGGAAGAGTTTGCAAATTTTATGAATGTCATTGAGTTATTAGATGTTGATTTGAAGGGTTCAAGGTATATTTGGAGCAACAAGAGAGTGGGTAACCAACTCATCTAAATCAGGTTGGACAAGGTTTTTGTCTTCAAGGAGTACCTTCTACTTTTTGGAAATATGTCTCTTTGTTCTTTGTCCAGAATTGGTTCCGATAATAACCCCTTATGTTTTGATGTGGAGTAGGAAGAATCCATATTCCCTAGACCATTTATGTTTGAGGTAATGTGGAGCCTTCATCCTCAGTTGGAAGCTAAAATTAGAAATTGGTGGTTGACAAGGGTGCAATGCTTCGGCCTTTCCAAAATTGTGGCAAAGCTTAGAGTTGTTAAAAGTGGTCTTAAATAATGGAATAAAAGGATTTTGGGGAATATTTTGCAAAAGAAGCAAAAAGACCTAAAAAGTCAACTGAAAGCTATTGAATCTAAGATAAAACTTGGAAATAAATCTCAAGAGATTAGATATAGAGAAAAGGAGATGTTGGCCAAATTTCATAACACTATTGCCAAGGAGGAAATTTTGTGGAAACAGAAGTCCAAGGTGCTTTGGCTAAAGGAGGGAGATAAAATTTCTAAATTTTTTCACATCATGGCCTTGAGTCACAAAAGCACCAACAAGATTAGAGAATTTTGAAAAGCTGATGGATCCAATGTTATTCAAATTAAGGATATAAGAGCTGAGGTTGTGGCTTTTTTCAAAAGTCTCATAAAGGTGGAAGAGGTTTGTAATGAGGAAGCCCAAAATAAGCTTCTTGGTAGTATTTCTAGCCTTCTCACATCTAATATGAAGTAAGCCCTTGTCTCTCCCTTTAGTGATGAGGAAGTCAAAGTCGCTATCTTTGTGATGGGAGAACTGAAGGATCCAGGTCTTGATGGTTTCCTCCCTCTTTTTATAAAATTATTGGCATATTTTGGGGAAGGATATTGTTGATGACCTTCAAGAGGTCCAAATCACCAATCATATCCCGTTTAGAGTGAATTTTAATTTTTTTTTTTTATCCTCATTTTTTTTATGCAAAGGACTTTGGTGCCTTTAGACCCATCAGCTTATGTAACACTATTTATAAATTTTCACAAAGGCCATTTTTAACATATTAAAACCTTTTATTCCAACCTTTATTAATTCAGACCAAAGTAGATTCATGCCATGGAGATAGATCCTGGACAGTATCATAGTTATCCCTAAAATCCTTCATTCAACTGATAAGAGTGAAAGATTTAGTATCCTCCTCAAATTAGATATGAACAAGGCTTATGACAGGTTTTGTGGGAGTTTTTTTTAAAGGTTTTGGGAAAATTTAGTTTTTCCCAAATATGGATAAAATTATCTATGCTGATATCTCTTCTGCCAAATTTTCAGTCCTAATAAACAGGTCCCCAATAGGTTATTTTTCGAAGTCCAAGAGGCATTCACCAAGGGGACCCCTTGTCCCCTTACCTCTATATCTTAGTTGCATAAGTTCTAGGTAGGGCTATCAAATTAGAACTCCTTGTGGAAGGTATCAAGCATGCTTTACTGGTGGATCCTATTTCTCATCACCAATTTGTAGATGATGTTTTGCTCTCCCTCCTTACTTCAATTTCTCAAGTAATGGTGATAAAATAAATCTTGGAGCTATTTGAAATTGCAGCTGGGCAAAATATAAATTATATAAAAATTATAATCTTCTTTCTGAATACCCCCTTAGTGAGGCAGAGGATAATTGCTTGCATCTTGGGTTATAAAGTGGTTGCCCTCCCATATATTACCTTGGAATACCTTTTTTTAAAGGTAGGTTATGAGATTCACTTTGGGAACCTATGGTGGAAAGATTATAGAGGAAGCTAGTGAGGTGGAAAGGATCCCTTCTCAATCAAGCCAAAAAATGCTACCCAAGTAAAGTATACTCTTCAAAGTATTCCAACCTTCTTATTTCTATGTTTAGAATTACTAACAAGATTTTATCAAACATTGAACATATTTAGAAGTTGTTTCTTTGGTTGGGTCTGATGAGAAGAAAATATTTCACTTAGTTGGTTAGGAGCAAGTCTGCAGATCTAAAAAGGATAGTGGCTTAGGTCTTTGTAACATCAAGAAGATGAATAAGGCTTTGGTTTCAAAACAAATATGGAAGTTGAAAATCAAACTGAAACTAGTTGGGTCAACATTGTGTTGGCCAAATACTAGAGATAGGAGAATTTTTGCTTGTTGATCCTTTGTTGACTTTTGGTTTAAAAATTTGGTTGAGTTTGCAAAAGTTGAGGGAACTAGTCTTGAAATTTTGTAGGTGGAGGTTGGGTGATGGACTTAATATTAATTTCTAAAAATATATTTGGATGTGGGCAATATCCTTGCATAGAATCCAATTCTAGTGTATTTGGAGCCTAGGACTAGATTGGTCTTTGGGTCTAAGGTGGCTGACTTTATCAAGGTGGTCAATGGGCTGAAGGTTTGGAAATATTAGACGAGTCTATTCTTAATCATGTTGAACTTGAAGCTTAGATTCTAGTTGCTAATAAGTTGAAGTTTCAAGTCATTAAACAAACAAATGAAGAGGATGGGATCTTCTAGGTAGGGGAAAATAACAGATCCTTTTTAGTCAAGTTTACCTACAATCTATTGGCTATTAGGACTCCTCCATGGGTCCCACCTTTCAAAGTATGGATTAAGGGTCTAATGCCAAAGGTGAATATATTTTTCTAGTTAGCAACTTATAATGATATTTTGACCATTAAAAAATATTAAAAAAGAGATTGGTCGATGTCGAACAAATGTTACTTATGTGATGCTAATGAGGAACAAACTAGTCATCTATTATTTCAATGCTCATTCTCTATGGAAGTTATTAACTCTATTTTTAATTTTTAATTATTAAGTTGGGTGGTGTCGAGTTCACTTGTTAATGTTTGTGTTCAATGGTCATCACCTTTTTAATCTCTAAGGTTGAAATATTTTTGGAACTTCTGTTTACCGTATTTGTTTTGGGTGGATATGGAAGGAGAGGAATAGTAGAATTTTTAAAAAATTCAAAATAGACCCTACCTCTATTTGCACTAGATCCTTGTCTTCCACCCTAGAGAATGTGTCCTCTCTAGCTTTGGAGGAGGGCATATTTGAGGAGGCAAAGCTTAAAAATAAAATTAGATTTCAACAGAGCAATAGGGTTTTTGGTCTTTCTAATCCTAATCCCCAGGTCCTTATGAGGTAGGTACCTCCTTCTCTGGATCGGGTTAAACTAAATTTTGATGGAGCTTCAAAGGGTAATACTGGTAATGTTGGTGTTAGTGGGGTGCTTAGGGATGATAGAGGTGGGCTTCTGCTAGTGTATGCCAAATTCTTAGATATCTAGACTTGCCATGTTGCAAATGCAAGAACCCTTTACCAAGGTCTCATTATTGTGGAGAAGATGGGGTATCAAAAATTTTGCATTGAAAGAGACTTCCTTAATACTATAAACTTGGTCAAAGGTGATTCAGTCCCTGGTTGGAACATTAAGGTTGTGATTATGGAATCTAGATGAATTCTTTAGGCTAGAGAGGATAGGGAGATAAAGTATATCTTCAAAGAAGGAAACTACCACATTGAATTTATGGTAAACTTGGGTATAAGTCTTAATGGTCTATCTATTTGGAGAGATAATTTTCCCGAAGGTCTTCTTCAATTTATTGGAAATTTTGAGTATTTTGTTGTCATTGATGTCAAAGGATTGATGTCATAGGTTGATGATATTGGTTGTCATTGATGTCAAAGATAGCTTGGCATGGCAAAAATATAAGGTTTATAAGTTGGTTAAATATGCAAGGAAATTGATAAAAAGGATAAGGTTATAGTAATTATTTTAAATATTATAAGCCAAAAAGGTTTGGGATAAAGCTCTAAGTATTTGGTTAAAAGTTTGAAGACCCTAGTTTAAATACCGTGTTGAAATCAAGTGACTAAGGCTTAAAAAGAAATAATATTATAAAATTTTAATATTATAATATTAAGGACAAAAGTTTGAAGCCAAAGGTTTAATAATAAAAAGTTTATTATAATATTTTATATTATAATTTAAACCCAAGATGGGTTTTGGCACCAATATTTTTAAAGGTTTCAAATAAAACCTATAAAGCACCGACATCAAGAAAGGAAGGAGAAATCCATATTAATATGGATTTAATTTATGCATTAAGGTAATGTTGTGATTCGAATGGTATTGGTATTCGATTTTACTGCATGCACGAATCGTGGGAAAAGAAAGGAAGGATTTTAATTTAAAAAAAAAGGAGGTTTTGTGGTCGAATAAATAGAGGATCATGGGGTTTTATTCTTATCCAGGTGGATGGCCTAGTGGCAAACTGGGCAGCACTAAGACACAGGGCAGGGAGGAGGTCATGAGGTCAAAAATTAGCGGTAATAGTTTTGATAATTTTCTAAGCAAGGATATTTTGCGAAGGTGTTAAAACATACACCGTGCATATTTGGTTCTATGTGGGCAGTTGGTCTAGAAAAAGTCCAAGTTGTGCTAGTGCACTAGTAGGTAGGAGGTTTCGTGCTCGATTCCCACCCATATTAGTTGTGGTAAGCAAAATATTTATTAGTGAATAAAGTTCAGATATTAAGGGCCTAAGTTGTGCTTGATTATTGTGCATTCTATTGGACTTAGGGAGGTATAAGGAAAATAAATATTTTATTTTTGCCATTGTTTTTAAAAGGAAATAAAAAGGGAAATTGTAGTTAATTTTTGAAGTATTATTTTGTGGAGTAATAAGGTAATTAGTGGTAAATAAATTTGTGGGTTATTGTTGAAGTATTTAAAGTGGAAGATAAAAGGTGTATAATGTGATTTTATTTTTTGTAATACTTGCTTTAATATTAAAGGGTTTGGTTCATGATTTGATGTTTTATTTTGAGAAACTAAGAGAGTTATAGAGCATTGATTTGAAACATGATGAGCATTAGAAATGATCATATTTTGTATACATTTTATTGATTATTATGCGGTTGTATAATAAGGATTGCATATATTTATGAATGATTATATAATTATTTGATGAAATTATGCGTGTTATCTAATTCGTGTGTTTTCAGTGTGTTTTTGTGGAATTGTAGTTGATTTAGTCATATTTGTATCAGTCGAGGTCTTTTCATGGACCTGGCACTTTGTTTCTTTTAGAATAAACATAGAGAAGGTAGGCACTTTCCTCTTCTAGGAAGGCACCAAGGAAAGACAAGTGTCTTCCTCTCCCAGGAAGGCGCTAATAGAAGGCCATCGCCTTCCTATTATAGGAAGGCACCAAAGGAAAAGAAATGCCTTCCTCTCACAAGAAGGCACCGACAGGAAGGCGCCACTAGAAGGCAAGCACCTTCCTCTCATAAGGCACCAACAAGAAGGCACCACTAGAAGGCAAGTGCCTTCCTCTCATAATGAAGGAACCGACAAGAAGACAAGAAAGTGCCTTCCTCTCATAGGAAGGTACCAACAGAAGATAAGCGCATTCCTCTTCCAAGAATGTGCCAATGGCAGTAAGGCACCTTCCACATAGAGAAGGCACCCGACATACTTAGGCACCTTCCTCATAGGGAAGGTTCCTCTGTTCTTCGCCCATTGACCATACAAGAATGACGTGGACAATAGTGACTGGTGCAGTTCTAACTCTACATCATGTAGAGTTTAATTGGGGATTGCACCGATGTATGAGAACGTCCTACCAATTCCAGGTGAAGCACAAACCAATCAGTGAACACGCCACCATTAGAAATGAATGCTAGTTTTAGCAGACGTCGATCACATTTATCAGACTGTCTTAGTTTAGTCTGGAATGAACCAACTGTTATAACTTCCTTGTAACAGAAGATCTGCGGGTGTGCTATATAAACACATGTAGACCTCTCTGAGGATATATAGAATATTTTAGTAATTATAGAGAGATATACATAAGAAGAATTGTAATACTTTGATAATTATAATACAGTTCTAAGAGTTTCTAAGTGCGTGTTCAGCTAGGAGGAAGTTGCTGGAGCCTGGGCCCACTCTAAGCCAGTATCTCTTCCCTTATTTTTCTTGTATTTTCTAGATTATTTTATTGCTTTTATAAGATTGTTTATCACATTGTTATTTCCAGTATTGTAGTAGGTTTATTTCCAGGAATGCGTGAATATTTCCTTTTTGTAGATTTAATTATTTTTAGGTAAATTATTGAGGAGTGTATGAATGATTGACAACCGTTTGAAACACCCCCTAATAGTAGAACTAGTAGACTCATATCAAGTGGTATTGTAAGCAATCTTGTCTAAGACCATTTGCAAGTTTACGAAGCTCCATGGGTTGATAAATTAAATACACATTCATGTGACAAAAGTAGGAAATAAGTTAACCGTGTTTGGCCCGCAACATTTTTAGTGTCGTTGTCGAAGAAGCGTCTCAACTAGATTATTTACAATACCTGGAAACCTTATATCTGACCTTGTATGAGTTATTTGAGAAGAAGAGGAACTGATGGTCTGTTTATAAAAACCAATCCACCAGAACCTGAGTCAGCCAAACATTCTAAATTTGAATTAGACTTGCCCGACCCACCACCAGCAATCCATTGGAGTGAGGAGCCGCATTTTGTGCAAAGTGCCTCCTCATCCCATCAATGTGGGTAAGAACGAATCATCATAAATCCCATGTTTAATAGGACACCCTTAGAGGAAGCCCTGTTGTGGAAAGCTATATAAGATCGGACGATAACACCAGACAACCTTAGAGCCTTGACTCAAAAATTCTTAAACGATCGTAAGGCCATAAATACTGTATTAGAGACCACATTTCTTGAAAAAATGGCTGACAATGAAGAAGTCTCATCTGGATTTAGTTTCTCGATTGATGAAGGAGTAGGAGATACCAAAATGAAAAACATATCCCCTGCTCACCTGTCGACCTTCAGAGGATACCCAATCGAGGACCCTGACCTATTTTTATTTAAGTTTGATGTCTTATGCAGGTTTGTGGACTACAAATATGATATGCAAAATCTGAAACTCTTTCCTTCCATGTTGGATGATGCAGCTCTATGGTGGTTCATCGATCTGGGAGACAAACACATTGCCACTTGGGATCAAATGAAGAAGCTATTTCTAGAGCAATACCAAGATTTTGGGAGAGCAAGAGACTCTAAAGAAGAGGTCTTGAGCATGATGCAGAAAGAAGATGAGTCTCTCAAGGAATACTAGGAGAGATTCAACTTCAATATTCGATGATCTCCTCACACAATACTATCTGATAAGTCCCTCAAAAGCATATTTTTGAGAGGAGTTACCAATGAATCACTGGAGGCTCCTAACATGATTTCTGGAGGTGATATCTACTAGCACGCTATGGAATAAATTCGACAACTATGCCGAAACTACTCAAGAAGGAGAGGCAAGACCACTTCTAGAACCATGAAAGCGACTGCTTCAGTCATGAAGACAGAAATAGGTAACATGCTAGAAGATTTAAAGAGAAAAATGCTCTCATCTCTAGCATTGTAGATGGATACACTGCTATTAGAGAAAAAGAAGCAAGAAATTGAAACAGCATTGGCTTATTTCTATCCAAAATGTAGAGAAAAGCATGCAAATAATGCATGCCAGAAGAACAAAGTCAGAGTATGCACAGTTTGCAGGCTGAACCATAAAAATTGATTGTGCCTGCAACTGCCCAGTAATCAGGAGGATGCTAAAAGCGTGGATGCCTATTTCATAGGCAATCAAAATATTTAGCCACAACCCCTTACAAGGAATATGCCAACTAGGATATCATCATATGGGGGAGGACCATACATGCCCCAAGGCCTGCCTCAACCACCTAACATGGGGTGGTGGGGGCCATCACCCTGGTCCAACACACCCCAACAACATTCCCGAACCAAAAGTCATGGATGCCATATCCATATCCTAGGCAGTAGTGGAGACGCCAAACTACATGGAATCAGGCTCCATAGAATGTAGCACCAGCTCACCCCCAACATAATTTACCGATGTTGCCAATAGTGAGACCTACGCAGCTACCCACACAACCGACGAAAAATTTGAATAACAGGGTGAACCAGCCAACATACAACGTGGAGGGTGAGATGTATCCGATGTACCATATTTAGCTTAGGTCTGGTAGATAGCTAGGAGTAGGAACGCCTCCACTAGTAGAAGAGGAGTAAGAAGTAGTAGAAACACATCTTGTAGAAGAGGTGATAGAATAAACACCTGAGAGAGCAAAGGCTCCATTTCCCAACCGACTGCAAGAACAGAGGAAAGTAACGCAGTCGGAGTTTGATATCTTGTCTATATTGAAGAACCTCATCATGACAATTCCATTATTTCAATACATCCGAGATGTTATGATATATACCAAGGCGATAAGAGAGATGTGTCTAAGGAATCCAGGATGAAGAGTAACCCATACTATCAATGTCATGGGTAAACTAGCAGATTTGATGATGGGAAAAACATGCCATCCTAAGTATGCAGACCCGGTTAGCCCGGTGTTGACTATAAAAATTGAGGGACATTCCCTGTCCAATACGTTGGTCGATCTCGGAGCAACCATCAACGTAATGCCTTAGGAGACCATGTAGAGGCTACAAATTACAAACCTAATCTCCACTACGACAGTGCTGCAGCTGGCCGATCGATCGACCATGGCATCGAAAGGAATGTTGGAAGACATAATAGTGATAGTCAATTCATGGGAATACCCAGCCAACTTTTTAGTCTTGAAATCTAAAACTAGGCTGGGCGGTTACCCAGTCATCTTGGAAAGGCCATGGTTGGGAATAATTGATGCTTACATAAGCTACCAGGATGTGCTTATGACCATCTCCGATGGACGAGGTGTTAAAATATTGACTATTTCACCCCAGCGTAGTCCGTTGACTCGGTAGGAGAACGCATGTTGATCGAGCATGAAAATCCTGAGCTATCCATGATCAAGCCGATTATGACATTAGATGAGTTGGTTGAAGAAGATGAAGATGGTGCTACTGTGGAGTTCCTCCATGGGGAGTCCTCCATATGTACACCTGGATCATTGTTGGCTGGCACCCAAGATCACCATGTTCAGCAGATACATGTCGGGTCAGGAATAATGTTGAATGTCAGTAGTGGGTTGACTCCCACACAATTCATGAAAGTAGAAGAGCTCCTGGCTAGACACCAACATGTATTTTCATGGTATTACTCAGATATGAAGGGTATCAGCCCAAATATTTGTACCCATCGTATATACCTAGATGATCAAGCAACTGCAAGTAGGCAACCACAGAGAAGAATGAATCCGGCAATGAAAGACATTGTCAAGGAAGAACTACAAAAAATCTTGATTGTCGGATTCATCTATCCAATTTATGACACCGAGTGGGTATCACCGTTAGTGGTAGTCCCTAAAAATAATGGTAAATGGTGAATCTATGTGGACTACAGAGTGTTAAACAAAGCAACAAAGAAGGGCCACTTCTCGCTCTTGTTCATTGATCAAGTCTTGGATACACTCTCATGGAGGAAGTATTTCTCCTTCCTAGATAGATTCAGTGGATACAACCATATCCAGATAGGAGAAGAGCATCAGGATAAGACAATGTTCACCTACCCATGGGGAACATTTGCCTATTGGGTATTACCTTTCGGATTGTGCAATGCACCTGCCACCTTTCAAAGGGCGGTGCTTAGCATATTTTCAAACATGATGGGAGACGCGGTCGAAGTATACATGGATGACTTCACCATCTATGGAGAAACCTTTGACAAATCAATGACGAACTTAGAAAGAGTGCTCGAAAGAAGCGAGGAAAACAATTTGTCCTTGAACAACGAGAAATGCTTTATGATGATGCAAGAAGGCATTGTATTGGGATACCACCTCTCCGTAGAAGGAATAAAGGTTGATAAAATAAAAATTGAGGTCATCAAAGACCTACCCAGCCCTAGAACATAGAGAGAAGTGAGGAGTTTTCTTGGATCAACCGAGTACTATCGATGATTTATCGTCGAATTCAACAAAATTGCAAAACCACTGCACACTCTATTATCTAAAGATGTGGAGTTCAATTGGATGGAAGACTGTGAAGAAGCATTTTAGTTGCTTAAATAGAAACTGATATCTGCACCGATTTTAAGAAGACCAAATTGGGCCATACCATTCCATATCTATTGTGATGCATCCAACAATGCGATTGGAGCAGTCCTCGAACAGAAGTATGGAAAAGAATTTTATGACATCTACTATGTCAGCAAAAACTTGGTAGGAGCCAAGCTCAACTACACGGTGATAGAGAAGGAGTTCCTTGCAGTTGTGCACGTCATAAACAAATTCTGCCATTATATCATCGGGTATAAGGTATTTTCCCACACGGACCACACGGCCATTAGATACTTGATGAGCAAGTCGACCATCGATGGAAGAATTATCAGGTGGCTCTTATTACTATAGGATTTTGACATCACGATAATCGACAAACCAGGAAAGGACAATGTCATAGCAGATTTTCTATCCAGATTGATATTGATAGACCATACAACAGTGGAAGACCAATTTTTGGATGAATATTTGTTCACCATTAGTGATCAAATCTCGTGGTACGTAGATATAGCCAATTACTTGGCCATTGGAAGAACCTCACCTGCTATCTCTTTTCAAGAAAAGCAGGCATTCATAGATAAAAGTGCATTATTCCTATGGATTGATGGCCTCATGTTTAAAATAGGACATGACTAGATTATAAGGAGATGCGTAGAAAAACGAGAGTTCTCAGAAGTACTCAAAGCATGTCACGATGAACCATGCGAAGGATACTTTACAGGGAAATGAATTGCCTACAAAATCCTATAGGTTGGGTACTTTTGGCCCACTCTGTTCAAGGATGCGGCTGTGTATGCCAGCAAGTGCGATGAATGCCAAAGAATGGGCAAACCAACCCATCAAGACAAAATGCCCCTCCAGCCTCAGGTACACCTAGAACCCTTCGATAAGTGGGGCATGGACTTTGTGGGACCAATTAATCCACCTTCAATAGGGAGGAGGTTTATTTTTGTCTGTACAGATTATGTCACCAAATGGGTTGAAGTTCAAGCGTTGAGAGATTCAAAAGAAAGAACAGTCATCGATTTCTTATTTGCCCATATTTTTACACGATTTGGGGTCCCTAGAGAGATAAAAATAGACCAAGGGCCTCAATTTACCTCCAAGTTGATCAAGGAGTTGATGGAGCAATACAGAGTTTGGCACAATAAAACTACACCCTACCATCCACAAGCAAATGGGCAAGTGGAAGTGACAAACAGAGAAATAGAGAACATCCTGACGAAGACCGTGCAACAACACAAAAAACATTGGGCTACATGGTTGACGGAGGCTTTCTGGGCATATAATACCACATGGAAATCCACCACAAGCTTCACACCCTTCCAACTAATCTATGGGAAGAGTGTGATGATGCCCATTGAATTTGAAATCAATACATTGAGGACGGATTTAGAATTGAACTCAAGCTTGGATGATGCTCAAAAATAAAGGATTTGATAGCTAGATTAGCTGGACGAAATCCGAATGGACGCTTTGTAGAGAATAGAAATCATACAAAAGCAAATAAAGTGGTGGCATGATCACCACATTAAACTGAAGCAGTTCCAAGAAGGAGAATGGGTGTTGTTGTACGATTCTCAATTTTAGGAAAGAAAAGGTAAATTAATGCAAATATGGATGGGACTGTATGAGGTGATAGAGCTCATCAAGAGTGGGGCAGTACATGTTAGAACAATTGACAGAAGCAACACCATGTTAACATTCAATGGCCACCGCCTGTGCCCCTATAACACATCCAAAACCTTACAGGTGGAATCCAAAATAGATGTGGGGGAGACCCCATCTTGTTATATCTAGACCAAACTCTTAATAGGAAAAACGGTGGGCATGGAGGTGCTCACCAAAATTAGTTAATTTAGTTTTTTTCTTACGGTGTGTTTTGCAAGGATGACACTCGCATGCAAGCTACAGGCATCCTAATCTAGGGCCTAACTGGCACAAAATGCATCTAAGTCCCTTTATTTTTCTTTCATTTTGTTTGCTTTTTACAGGTGGAGGACCTGACAACATGAGGAATAGGTATCTAGGAAACCAGGCTTGATTCGGCTCAGCATTTCAACATCGGCACTCATAGATAGAAGTTGAGGCAGCGTGAAGCGAGACTAAGAAGGCTTGATCACCCTTTCCTAGTTAATCGCAACATGATTGCCAAGAATAAAGCGTCTTCCACATCGAGAAGGCGCAGAAGAAGGTGCCTTCCTTATAAAGAAGGTGCCCATCCAAAAGAAGGCACCTTCCTTATAAAGAAGGTGCCCAACCAGAAGAAGGCACCTTCCTTATAAAGCAAACATCCCGCCAGAAGAAGACACCTTCCTTATAGAGAAGGCGCACACAAAAAAATAATAATAGGCACCTTCCATGGTTTGAAGACGCCACAAAAAAAAAAACCCGAGGCGCCTTCCACATAAGGAAGTCGCATACAGATAGAGGTACCTTCAACCCCAAGAAGGCATAGGTATTCAGCAGCACCTTCCACATCAGGAAGGTGCACCCATTCAGAAGCACCTTTCGTAGCAGGAAGGCACCATCATCAAAAAGGTCCCTTCCACCATCGGAAGGCACATCCAATCAGAGGCACTTTCCACCATTGGAAGGCACATCCAATCAAAGGTGCCTTCCACCACAGAAAGGTGCATCCATTCAAAGAGCATCGACAACATCAAAAAGGCACCATATAAGTGCCTTCCACATCGGGAAGGTGTTGATGTGCCTTCCACCATCGAAAGGTGCATCCAATTAGAGAGCACCGACAACATCGAGAAGGCACCATATAAGTGCCTTCCACATCGGGAAGGCGCCACATAAGCACCTTCCACATTGGGAAGGTACCAAAGAGTACCTTTCACGTACAACTAGCACTTAAGTCTCTCGGATGCCTCGATAAAAATGAAATCACCACACGAACGAGTGGCATCAGATGACCATTCCCCTCCCTTGTGTCACAAATCAGCGAATCAATGCTCTTCACGACGCATGAAACATCGAATAAGGTATGCGCATACTAACTCAAATATTTGTATAATTATTCATAAATTATGCAATACCGAGAAAAAATATTGTCATCATAAAAATCATATCCCCCCATGGTCGGAACCATGTGCCAATGATATGGCTTGAAAGGTGTACCCTAGAATTAAATGCTAAGGTTAGGTGCCTTCCCTATAAGAAGGCACCTTCCTAAAGAAGTAAGGACAAAAAAAATGCATTAGTAAGGGAAGGCACCATGGGAGGAAGGTCAAAGAATCATGCGGTGAAAAAGAATGAGCCGAGTGATACGGAAGGAATAATAGGGGCCGTAAAAACATAGTTCAAGGCCGAGGGATGGTTCGAATATTGTACCATGGTTATTTAGGGCTAAGATATAGAGGCAGCCAAGGAATTTGCTGCCTCCTTGAGGGGTGACATAGCTCAAGTGCGAAGGAAAGAAATTCTGGTCACCCCCGAATACATCTCGCAGGCGACTGGATTACCCCTTATAAGGGAATGCATATACAAAGGTGGAATGCTAAAGCCGTATGCCAAAGTGCTACTGCCAGGAGAAAATGTGTAGATAGATAATGAAGGGCTACCCAAAAGAAGCCTTCCCATGAATATATGGAAGATATTCGAGCAGGTTTCTTGATTATTTACATGCACCAAGAAGTATACCCATTTGCACGCCAACCATGTGCAGTTTCTAAATAACTTGGTGCATGGAAGGAAGTTGAACATGCCCTTCTACATGGCAAATGCCCTAAAGGAAGAAGCGTCTAGGTACCAAAAGGGAGCACCGTCCGCCTTGGCCCACCATGGGTTGATATCAACACTAGTCCACCATGTAGAAGCGCAGAGGCAGAACCCTGACGCAGAGGGAGATGGCAGCCAAGAAAGGCAACATGATGCTATTGCCAAAATAGGGCAAGAAGAGGGAAGCCCTGCAGAAGAGACGACAAGTATCAAGAAATTGGCATTACCCTATTTCACGAAAGAAATAGGGCATTCACCAATACTCAAATGCATAGAGGAAAGAGGGCATTCCCCAATGCCCGAGTATGAAGGGGAAGGAGCACCGCTTATGAGCAGCAAGGCCAAGTTTCGGCCACCAGAACCAGTACCTAGGAGGAAACACCTACGGTGACTCCTCTCGATAGAAGAAGAACAGAATGACCCGAAAGTTGACGTTGTAGCCCAAACCATTTGGTAATTGACAAACTAGAGCCCATAAGATGCAAGGACTTTTGAGAGCAATGATCAGGTCGACGCAGCCTTGGAAGAAGCGTTGGAGTGGCAAACCAATTGCCGAATGGCATAACAAATTTTGGAGGACTGCCAGAACAAGCATAGAGGGGAATTGAAAGAACAAGAAAGATGAATTGCCTAGCTCGAGCAGCTGGTCCAGTAGTTGCGGGAGGAGAACCAGCTACTCCAAGATAGGGGAATAGAAATAAGGGATGCATCAACCCAAACTGACTAGGCAAAAGAGGTCTTGACGAATTCTCCCACATCTGTAGAACGAGTATTCTCTTCAAGAGAATTTTGATCGGGTGCCCAAAATATCATCCCAGAGGTATGGGATAATTCATCTATTTTTGGGAGTGAAGGGGAAAGAAGTCCCACAAAACCCCCTGTCATCGTCTTGAGTGATACAGAGTAGGACGAGGGCCAATAGTAGCAGACAGGATCGGGGGATAAGGAAGAACTCCCGGACCTGAGGAAGGAAGAGAAGAACCTAAGGGGTCGGCATAGGACAGATAGGGGGGTGAAGAAGCATCCCCAGGGACGTCAGCACAGGTCCCCCAAAGTGAGGAGAACACTTCAGGGACCGCAGAGCAGGTCCCTCGAAGGGAGAAATGGAAAACCCCTATTTGAGCCACCACATTTTCTATAGAGGCCAAAGGAAAAGGGCCTAGGACAGCTTGAAAGAAGGTGAAGGTGACCTTCATCGAGCTAGAAGAAGATGAGTGGGATATGTAGTCATTCATAGAGAATAAAAAATAGTTCGAACGACTGCTCAAAGAGATGAAAATAGCCAAGGATACCAGGAAGGCAACCTCAAGGATGCAGAGGGACTCTAGTATCTGCGTTAATCTGGCAAAGGACAGCCAGTTCTAGGAGATTTATGGGTCATCCTGGGGACGAACCTCCATGATAAGAAGGTATTTTGAATGATGGGGGGTATATGGCCCCGAATTGGAGGCCGCTACCATTGCAAAGGAGAATGCAAGGCTTACTCCTAAAGTAGCCCGATTGTACAAAGCCCAAGTAGTTCATCTCAGGAGGGATAATTCAAATATCCCTCTTACAACGGTCAGACCTCCGAATGCTAACCTATGGCAAACTGCAAAAATTGCATTTTAGGAAGCAGATACGACACTGGTTAGATCACCTTCAATAGCAGCCAGGATGAGGAAAGCACAACCGACAGTAGCACCCGTAGCTCTACGTAGAAGAAGAGGAGCCACACCTCTAGATGCCAATGCGCAGAAGAGGCAGACATGGGCCGTAGGTACAACTGGATCCACCAAGAAATGACAATGATGGGGGGTCAACAGGGCTACCTATAGTTTTGATGCCACGAGGATGTGGCATATGTTAGGCATGGGGGGATGATGAGCATTAGAAATGCTCATATTTTGTATACATTTTCTTGATTATTATGTGGTTGTATAATAAGGATTGCATATGTTTATGAATGATTATATAATTATTTTATGAAATTATGTGTGTTATCTAATTCATGTATTTTAGTGTGTTTTTGTGGAATTGTAGTTGATTTAGTCAGATTTGGATCAGTTAAGGTCTTTTCATGGACCTAGCACTTTGTTTCTTTTGAAATCAACACAGAGAAGGTAGGCGCCTTCCTCTTCCAGGAAGGCACCAAGTGTAAGTAGGTGCCTTCCTCTTCCAGGAAGGTGCCAAGCGTAAGTAGGAACTTTCCTCTTCTAGGAAGGCACCAAGGAAATACAAGCGCCTTCCTCTCCCAGGAAGGAGCCAATAGAAGGCCAACGCCTTCCTCTCATAGGAAGGTACCGACAAGAAGGCTCCACTAGAAGGTAAGCACCTTCCTCTCATAAGGAAGGTGCCAACAAGAAGGCGCCACTAGAAGGCAAGCGCCTTCCTCTCATAAGGAAGGCACCGACAAGAAGGTGCCACTAGAAGGCAAGCGCCTTCCTCTCATAAGGAAGGCACCGACAAGAAAGCGCCTTCCTCTCATAGGAAGGCGCCAATAGAAGATAAGTGCCTTCCTCTTCTAGGAAGGTGCCAATGGTAGTAAGGCACCTTCCACATAGAGAAGGTTCCCGACATACTTAGGCACCTTCCTCATAGGGAAGGTGCCCCTGTTCTTCACCCGTTGACCAAAAAAGCATGACGTGGACAACAATGACTGGTGCAGTTCCAACTCTATGTCATGTAGAGTTAAATTGGGGATCACATCGACGTATGAGAATGTCCTACCAATGCCAGGTGAAGCATAAACCAATCGGTGAACATGCCACTATTAGAAATGAATGCCAATTTTAGCAGACGTTGATCACATTTACCAAACTGTCTTAGTTTAGTCTGGAATGAATCAATTGATATAACTTATTTGTAACAAAATATTTGTGGGTGTGCTATATAAAAACATGCAGACCTCTCTAAGAATATATAGAATATTTTAGGAATTATAGAGAGATATACAGAAGAAGCATTGTAATACTTTGATAATTATAATACAATTCTAAGAGTTTCTAAGTGCGTGTTCAGCTGGGAGGAATATACCGGAGCCTGGGCCCACTCCAAGCCAGTATTTCTTCCCCTATTTTTCTTGTATTTTCTATATTAGTTTACCACTTTTATAAGATTTTTTATCACATTGTTATTTCTAGTATTGTAGTAGGTTTATTTCCAAGAATGCGTGAATATTTCATTTTTGTAGATTTATTTATTTTTACGTAAATTATTGAGGAGTGTATGAATGATTGACGACCGTTTGAAACACCCCCCAATAGTAGAACTAGCGGACTCATCTCAAGTGTTATTGTAAGAAATCTTGTCCAATACCTTTCGCAAGTTTACGAAGCTCCCTGGGTTGATAAATTAAATGCACGGGCATGTGACAAAAGTAGGAAAGAAGTTAACCTTGTTTTGCCCGCAACAAAACATAATTGTGCACACATTTTGAGAAGGTTTTCCAATATATGAAAAGGTTTTGTGCTAATCCTTTTGAAGTTGCAAAAGATATTACTTTTGAGATAGGTATTTGAGGGCACATATTCATCAAGCATTTTGAGGTATAGTGGTTAAAAGTTTTATCTAGGTGGTTGTGTTTTGAAAAAGTAGTTTTGAGGTGGAGTTAAAAGGGTTGATTGGTATACATTGTTGTAAATATTTGCATTAGGGTTTGAGACCTACATGTGCATTATTGTTGAATGAAATTGGAATCAATTGCATTAGGGTTTGAGACCTACATGTGCAAAGAAAGTGGAAACAATTGTATTAGTGTTTGAGACCTACATGTGCATTATTGTTGAATGAAATTGGAAGCAATTGCATTAGGGTTTGAGACCTACATGTGCTCTATTGTTGAAATAAATCTGAAATACTTGTGTTAGGGTTGAAACCAAGTTTGTACATCATTGTGAAACATTTTGTACAATGGTTTGAAAGATATTGAAAGTAATTGTGAAGTGTTTGAGATCAATATTGTGAAGGAAATTTATGCATTATTGTGTTTGATCATTAAGATTAAATTTACAAATAATAGAGACCAACTTTGTGAAACAAAGTTATACACTAGTTTGATTTGATTTGAGAGGGTTTTTGCAAGATGTATAGACTATATTGAATGAATGCAATATTTATGAATGTGAAGAACATATTGGGTTTTTGATAGTGCATATCATTATCTGCATATCATTATCTATATGTTCTAGAGGTTAAATAAATTCTAAGTAGAATATGTCTGAATTGCATAGTTGAAGAAAACATTTTTGAAAGAGATACAAGATTTGTTTGTATGCAATATTTAGAAATATTGGAGCATATTTGAGGTAGATTTGAGCAAGTCTTGTGAGAAAACTTGGATCATATTTGAGGTATATTTGAGCAAGTCTTGTGAATACTTGAAATAGCATTGAGACATATTTGTGATCAGAGTTAGGGCATATTTATGCTAGCCTTGTGACAAGGTTTGGTGTAGATATAAGACAGATTTGAGAGTAGGATTTGGAGTATACTAGAGTATATGGGATAGATTTCTCCTATGGAGAGATATCCATAAACCAGATCAGAGGAGATAGAGTTATCCTGTGGAGAGATATCCACAAACTAGAGTAGAGGGGATAAAGTTATCCTATGGAGAGAGATCCAAAAACTAGAGCAAAGAGGATAGATTTATCCTATGGAGAGAGATCCACAAACCAGAGAAAAGGGGATAGAGCTCTCCTGTTGAGAGAGATCCGTAAACCAAAGTAAAGGGGATAGATTTATCCTGTGGAGAGAGATCCACAAACCAGAGTAGAGGGGATAGAGTTCTCATGTGTAGAGAGACCCACAAACTAGAGTAGAGGGGATAGATTTATACTATGTATAGAGATACACAAACTAAAGCAGAGGGGATAGAGTTCTCATGTGGAGAGAGATCCACAAATTAGAACATTGGGGATTGAGATATCCTTTAGATAGAGGTCCATAAAAATTGTAATAGGGAATTGATTCCCAAGAGATTTTTTGAGAAAATTTAGAAAAAATATTTTCTCCATGGATGTAACCCACATTGGGTGAACCACATTAAATTTTTGTCTCTCATAGGTGTGATAATTTACGCATTACTTTGATTATTGCTATTGATATTACAAATTGATAACATTAGATAATATTGTTTGGGAATGAAAAGTAAAAGTTGATCTTGTACTTTTCACCCCCCTCTTAGTATAAGCTTGTGTTCTTCAATTTGTATCAGAGTGGATTCCTTCAAAAAATTCTAACAGTTGAAGGAAGATATTACAGGAACATAGATAACATCTCAGATTTGATATTCATCAAACAAGGCTCCATTGTTTTATGGGAACACTTATGCTTTTTGGAGTATAAGTATGAAGACTTACTTGATGGCACAAGGATATGACACATAGCAATCTATTGAGAATGGGTTCACACCTACAACTACTCCTCCCATAGATAAGGATGGTAAGTAGTTACATGTGAATAATACCAAGGCTATGAATGCAATATTAAGTGGTTTGTGAAAGTTATGCAATACAAATTATCAAAAGAGATGTGGGACAAATTAAAGTAAACATATGAAGGAGATAACAAGGTCAAGTTGGAAAAACTACAAAACCACAAGAAAAGGTTTGAATATTTGAATATGGAAGATGAAGAAGATATTGCTAAATACTTACTTCGTGTGGATGAAATTTTTAATACCATGCATGGACTTGGATTCGAAATTGAAGACTCCAGTGTTGCTTACAAAGTATTAAGATCACTCCCTATAAGGTATGATGCAAAGGTTTCAGCTATATAAGAGATGAGATATAGTGATAAGTTGACTATGGATGAATTACATGGAATTATCACAACTTATTATATTAGAATGGCAAAGGATCATAATTCCAAGAAATATGCAACTTTCAAAGCTTCAAATAAGACAAAATATAAGAAACTAAAATCAAATGGTGAGTCAAACAACAATGAATAAGCTAACTATGTGAGAAGAAACAAGGACTCAAGAAAGCACAAAGATATGAAGACCGTGAAATATTTTAATTGTGGTAATTTTGGTCACTATGCATATAATTGTCCACAAGCCATAAGCAGTAGCAATGAAGAGAAATAGGATCATAAGAAAAAGGAAGAAGGAAAATTCAGGCATGAAAAGAAAAACAGGTATGGTAAACGCAAGCATGAAAATAAATTTTTTCAAAGGCACAAAAATATTTTATATGTTAACAAGACAAGCAATGCTTAGAGTGACAGTGATGAAAAACTCTCAAATAGTGAAGAAGAAGAGATTCTATTTTTGGCAATAGAAGAGGATGAAAATGCTCTTGTTGAAGATAAAGTCAAAAAGTATTAATATGCTCTTGAAGACCAAGAAGTAGATGAATATGAAGGCACAATTGATCTAGAAGAAGAACATATTATTGATATCAAAGAGTTGAAAAGATTTAGAAATAAAAATTCAAGACTAAAGGCTCAAGTTCAAGAACATGAGGAAGAAAAAGAAAAGCTTCTACAAGACCTGAAAAATTCAAAATCTAAGGCAAGGAGATTTAAATAGGTCATGGTTGGAAAGTTAGAGGTAAAAGAGTTAGAATGTGAAATATTAGAACATGAGGTAGTTTATCTAAGGATGGAAGTGAAATATTCTAAGGATAAGCTACACAGATTTGGATTTTTTTTTAAAACCTTGGATAAAATTATCAATGCACAAAGATCTAACAAGACTTGGTTTTGAAGAAGGACAAGGGAAACAAGAAGAAGGTTCAAGCTCAAGCTCAAAATAAGAGGAATGCTTAGAGGAATAGAGTGAAGAAGAAACTAAGACTTAAGAGGATAAGTTGAGAGAAGCTTCACTAAGAAAGGAAACAATGCACAAACAAGAAACATGTATTATAATAGATAAGGCAAAGAAAGGACTAAGAGACCAGAGGTTTCAAATTAAGATTTCTTCAAAAGACATTGTTTTTTATGTAATTGTTTTTGTCACAAGGTTATGCATTGCAGGGTTCATGGAAAAAAGGAGTATGAGGAGTATGGTTTGACTAAGAGGAACTTCAAATCATTCAAATATGGACATCTATTTCAAGGGTTTTGCTACTTTTGTTATCATTTTGGTCATAAAACGATCCACTGTAGGGTTCATGATAGAAATAATTATGGCCTTACCAAGAGGAACTTCAAGATATTTACACCTTCCAAGAACTAAAATATTAAGTGTTACAAGTGCAATAATATTGGGTATAAGGCCAAGTGGTGTAGAACAAAGTTTCTAAAACTTCCAAAATCAAGCAAGAATAGGGACACTCAAAAGGATCAAAAGGGTATGGTTACAAAAATGTTGAAAAAGAAGGTTGAGAAAGAAAAAGAGCATTGTATGTTGGGAGTAGAGATACTCCCATCTCAAAATTAATCACCTCAAGGAGAGGAGGTGAAGAAGGGGTTGAGCTAAGAGTCTTATATTTAGACCCAAAGGAGTCCCTTTGCCATTGATGTCAAATAGGAAGAGATTTAAGTAAGGGGGAGAAAATTCAATCAGGGGGAGTAGTTCCTCAGGGGAGCAGATTTAGAATCTAGTGGTAGGAAAAGGAATTTTTAGAAAGGGTTGCCATAAATGACAAAGGGGGAGATTGTTGGAAATTTTGAGTATATTGTTGTCATTGATGTCATAGGTTGATGACATTGGTTGTCATTGATGTCAAAGGATTGATGTCATAGGTTGATGACATTGGTTTTCATCAATGTCAAATATATATTGGCATCGTAAAAAGATAAGGTTTATAATTTGGTTAAATATGCAAAGCAAAGTTTATCCCAATGCAAGGAAATTGATAAAAAAGGATAAGGTTAAAATATTTATTTTATTTATTATAAGCCAAAGAGGTTTGGTACAAAGCTCTAAGTGTTTTGTTAAAAGGTTGAAGACACTAGTTTAAATACCATGTAGAAAGCAAGTGACTAAGGCTTAAAAAGAAATAATATTATAATATTTTAATATTATAATATTAAGGACAAAAGTTTGAAGCCAAAGGTTTAATAATAAAAAGTTTTATTATAATATTTTATATTATAATTTAAACCCAAGATGGGTTTTGGTGCCAATATTTTTAAAGGTTTCAAATAAAACCTATAAAGTGCCGACGTCAAGAAAGGAAGGAGAAATCCATATTAATATGGATTTAATTTATGCATTAAGGTAATGTTGTGATTTGAATGGTATTGGTATTCAATTTTCTTGCATGCGCGAATTATGAGAAAATAAAGGATGAATTTTAATTTAAAAAAAAGGAGGTTTCGTGGTCAAATAATTAGAGAATCCTAGGATTTTATTATTATCCATGTGGCTAGCCTAAAGGCATACTAGGTAGTGCTAAGGCGTAGTGGAGGCAACAGGTCGTGATGTCGAAACTCGGCAATGATAAATTTGATGTTTTGCTAAGCAAGGAGGTTTTGCAAAGGTGTTAAAACATACAATGTGCATCTTTGGTTCTATGTGGGTGGTTGGCCTAGCGGTAGCCCAAGTGGTGCTAGCATGCTGGTAGGTAGGAGGTTTCATGGTCGATTCCCACCCGTGGTAGTTGTGGTAATAAAAATATTTTTTAGTAACTAAGGTTGAAATATTAAGAGCCTAACTTGTGCATGATTATTGTGCACTCTATTAGACTTAGGGAGTTATGGAGGGAAATAAATATTTTATTTTTGCCATTGTTTTTAAAAGGAAATAAAAAGGGAAAATTGCAGTTTATTTTTCAAGTATTATTTTGTGGAGTAATAAGGTAATTAGTGGTAAATCAATTTGTGGGTGTATTGTTGAAATATTTAAAGTGGGGGATAAAAGGTGTATAATGCACTTTTATTGTTTGTAATACTTGTTTTAATATAGAAGGGTTTGGTTCATGATTTGATGTTTTATTTTGAGAAACTAATAGAGTTATAGAGCATTGGTTTGAAACATAATTGCACACATTTTGAGAAGGTTTTCCAATATATGAAAAGGTGTTGTGCTAATCCTTTTGAAATTGTAAAAGATATTACTTTTGAGACAGGTATTTGAGGGCACATATTCATCAAGCATATTGAGGTTTTGTGGTTCAACTTTTTATCTAGGTGGTTGTGTTTTGAAAAGGTAGTTTTGAGGTGGAGTTAAAAGGGTTGATTGGTATGTATTGTTGGAAATATTTGCATTAGGGTTTGAGACCTACATGTGCATTATTGTTGAATGAAATTGGAAGCAATTGCATTAGGATTTGAGACCTACATGTGCAAATAAAGTGGAAACAATTGTATTATATTTTGAGACCTACATGTGCATTATTGTTGAATGAAATTGGAAGCAATTGCATTAGGGTTTGAGACCTACATGTGCTCTATTTTTGAAAGAAATCTAAAATACTTGTGTTAGGGTTGAAACCAAGTTTGTACATCATTGTGAAACATTTTATGCAATGTTTTGAAAGACATTGAAAGTAATTGTGAAGTGTTTGAGATCAATATTGTGAAGCATTATTGTGTTTGATCATTGGGAGTAAATTTGCAAAAAAAAAAGATCAACTTTGTGGAACAAAGTTATACACTAGTTTGATTTGATTTGAGAGGGGTTTTGCAAAAGGTAGAGACTGGATTGAATGAATGCAAGATTTGTGAATGTGAAGAACATATTGGGTTTTTAATAGCACATATCATTCTCTATATGTTCCAAAGGTTAAATGAATTCTAAGTAGAATATGTCTGAATTGCTTAGTTGAAGAAAGCATTTTTGAAAGAGATACAAGCTTTGTTTGTATGCAAAATTTGGAAATATTTGAGAAGACTTGGAGCAGCTTTGAGGTATATTTGAGCAAGTCTTATAAGAAGACTGGGAGCATCTTTGAGGCATATTTGAGCAAGTCTTGTGAAGACTTGAAACAACATTGAGACATATTTGTGAGAAGAGTTAGAGTAGATTTGTGCTAGCCTTGTGACGAGGTTTGGTGTAGATTTGAGATAGAGTTGAGAGTAGCTTTGGAGCAGACTAGAGTAGAGATAATAGGGTTCTCCTATGGAGAGAGATCCACAAATTCGAGCAGAGGAGATAAAGTTCTCCTATGGAGAGAGATCCACAAACCAGAGTAGAGGGGATAGAGTTCTCCTATGGAGAGAGATACACAAACTAGAGCAAATGGGATAGAGTTATCCTGTGGAGAGATATCCACAAACCAGAGCAGAGGGGATAGAGTTATCCTATGGAGAGAGATCCACAAACTAGAGTAGAGAGAATAGAGTTCTTCTGTGGAGAAATATCCACAAACTAGAGCAGAGGGAATAGGTTTCTCCTATGAAGAGAGATCCACAAACCAGAGTAGAGGGTATAAAGTTCTCCTGTCAAGAGAAATACACAAATCATAGCATTTGGGATTGATATCTCCTTTGGATAGAGGTCCATAAATATTGTAATAGGGAATTGATTTCCAAGATATTTATTGAGAAAATATAGAAGATAAATTTTCTTTGTGGACGTAACCCACATTAGGTGAACCACGTTAAATTTGTGTCTCTCATATGTGTGATGATTTGATCATTTATTTGATTAATACTATTGATATTGTAAATTAATAACATTGAATAATATTGTTTAGGAAAGAAAAGTAAAAGTTGATCTTATATTTTTCACACCCCCTCTCAGTATAAGCTTATGTTCTTCACAATTGGATTTAGCGATGCATGCTTCTTGATGCTCTATAAGCTTTTATTGTTTATGAAGAAATGTTTTGTGACACAGTCATGTGGGAGTATTGGTTGGCTAGGGGGCTCACCAATGTTGTTCTAGTTTTGTTTCTTGTATCAAGTTATAACTGGTTCACTTGGTGATGGGTGACTAGTTATAGTGCTTTATAGTTGTTTTTGTCCTTGTATTGTTGATCTTAGGCCACATTTTACAAGGCTTCTCCCGTTGTAAAAGGTTTGAAAACCCTTTCAAAACCTCTTTTATATTTAATAAACAAATATTAATTTAAAACAATATATGTTAAATTTAAAATTAATATTTAAAAATTAAATAATATTATAAACATAACATAATAGTTAATATAATTTTATATTATAAAAATAATAAATTAACTTGAAAAATAAACTATTAAACTTTTTAATTTTTTTAATACGCTTACTCACGCATACCGTTATAAAAAGAGATCCCATAATCAAACCATTACCATATCTCCACAAACATACCATAAATTCTTGATTTATAGCAAAAATCAACTCACTTAAAAATTAAACACTCACCCTTCATATCTAAAATTTTTCATTAGGTATAATTAAACCTAAGATTTATATATTTTCAAAATATCCCATAATCAAACCATTATGATATCTCCATAAACATATCATAAATAAATAAATAAACAACTCACTTAAACATATAAATATTTTTATTAGGTATACTTAAACCTAAGATTTATTTTTTCTAACCCTTACCATTATGATGTCTCCCACAGGCATACCATAGATTTTGGTTTATAGAAAAACTAACTCACTTAAAAATTAAGAACTCACCATGCATGCAAATAATTTTATTAGTATATTTGAATCTAAAATTTATTTCTTCGTTAGCAAAACTAACTCACTTAAAGTTAAGAACTCACCCTGCATGCAAATAATTTTATTAGTATATTTGAATCTAAAATTTATTTCTTCGTTAAGCATTCACGATTCATAAGTAAGTATTTTTACTCCGTATATTTAAGATTTATTTATTACATTAAATTTAATTAACATATAAAGTTAAAAGTTAGATCAAAATTTCTTATAAAAATTGTGTAAACTTAAATTTGCTTTAACATTTTTTAGGAGATTCAATATTCAAACCACATCATACTCACAAAGGAATAGGTTGGAAGGTAACCGTCTAGTATTTTCTAGTTAGCTGCCCAAGTTTCAATGCTTCAGAAGGTTGAGGTCAATTGTAGTGTCTATGGTTTATATCTAATGATGTTAATGATTCTCCTATATACTATTTTATTTTTATTTTTATTTATTTTTTATTTTTTATTTTTTTGGACAAATCTTATAAAAGCTTGCTTATATCTGTAATATGAGTTTTTAATTGATCTTAGGTTTATATTCACCCAACATGTCCATGTTGGGAAAGTGGTTAGGGTTTTGGGTTTTCTTGGAGAGACCTAGGTTCAAACCACAATGTATCCGAAAACAAATAAGTCTGTTGGTAACAAGTGTTTTTCAAGTGTTTGGCCGTTAATTGCCCTAGTCTAAGTGGTTAGGGATTTAGGCTTTGGACTCTCCTTAGGGTCGATTGGAACCTAGGCATACCTAAAAAGGAATAATTTCATTGGTGATTTCCCTAGTCTCAGTGGTTAGGGATTTAGGCTTTGGGCTCTCTTTGGGGTCGATTGGAACCTAGGCATACCTAAAAAGGAATAAGTCCATTGGTGATTGCCCTAGTCTCAGTGGTTAGGACTTTAGGATTTGGGCTCTCTTTGGGGTCGATTGGAACCTAGGCATACTTAAAAATGAATAAGTACATTGGTAGCGGTAGATTGTTTTGTCAGTTTTGTTTGTCTTACGTAGTCAATTTCTTTAAGGTTTTGTTGATTTGTCTTACCAGGGTTTATAGTATTGGCCCCAATTTAATTCCATAGTATTTGGTTCCTATTCAATTCCTTTGAGGTTTTATTGACTTTGTCTTACCTAGTGTGGTTAGGGCTTTAGGCTTTGGGCTCTCTTTGGGACCGATTGGAACCTAGGCATACCTAGAAAGGAATAAGTCCATTGGTAGCGGTAGATTGTTTTGTATGTTGACTTTGTCTTACCTAGTCAATTCCTTTGAGGTTTTGTTGACTTTGTCTTACCTAGCAAATTAGGGTTTATAGTATCGACCCAATTTAATTCCATAGTATCTAGTTCGTATTCAATTTCTTTGAGATTTTATTGACTTTGTCTTACCTAGCAGACTAGGGTTTAGAGTATCAGTCCAATTTAATTCCTGTGAGGTTTTTTTGACTTTGTTTTACCTAACGGTTTAGGGTTTATAGTATTGGATGAAGGTGTTATCATTCCTCTATGTCACAACAAAAAATATATATTTACTCATCATTAACCTTAAGATATACATTGCCATAAATTTGACCCCTGCCTTTAAATATTTTATACTTATATATATAATTAAAACCTTGATGTTGGATATAAAAGTCAAAATTTTTCATTATTTACTAAAAAAATTAATACAATATATATTTTTTTATTTAATAAATATTTTATTAAATAATAAAATTTATATATTTAAATAATCTTATAGTTTATTTAATATAATTTTTTGATTAGTTATTTACAATCAAATTAATTAAAAATATAAAGTTTAATAAAAATTACAAAATAATTAGATTCCATCTAATAATATGTAAAATTTATATAATTTGAATTTGAATTTGTATTAATGTTCATCTGTGACCAAAAGAGGTCAATAGGACTGTAAAGTAAGACATATACAAAGCAACGGGAGTGCTTAATGCAGCTCCAAAGAAAATAAAGTAAGAAAACAATAAACATAATGACATATGATATACAAGATCTATGGATCAAGGAGTACTCCCAACATTCAAGGCTGAAGAGAAATGAGTGATATAAGAGTTGGATGTCCTTGTAGATGTTTTTTTTGGAGTCGACGACGAGTCGATCTTGTTGAATCTTTGTGATCACCCTGGCGCTTTCTGGTCGTGGCCTCTGGAGGCTAGAAGAATGAAGTGATAAGTCAAGATCATGTCATCTTCTGCAAACTGTTAGTAAGTAATACTTTTCTGAGATTGAATAATTCCATGATGAAAAGGGCAATAGATCTCCGATATTCATAATAATGTTTAAAACATGTAATAAACGCCAAAATATATAAATATCCATCTTTTATTTTATTTTTAAATTATATAAAATCTTATAAATAATATTTGTTTACCAAATTAAACTTAAATGATAGAGAGGAATACTATTCATATATACTCAAGGAAAAAAGGTAGGCAGGAGAGTTACCTATTTCCCTCTACACTTCCACTATCCACTCATACTTGGATAATACATTTTATAAAATTATTGTTAAACTTAACTGTTATATAAGTGAAATATTAAAACGAAGCACTGTACTTATTTTATGGATTTTAGATGATAATTCGAATCCTCAACCTCTTTTATTAAGGCAGGCGGTCCATTCACTGCTTCAAATCTCGTGGCGGTCCAACCGCGAGCTTTTGCTGCAACTTTGTTTAAATTCTGACACTGGCACTCCTTTACCACTGTGGCCCTTAACCAGTCTAGGGTTTTGGGATCCTTTCTATTATTGAGAACAAGTACTTTGATGCTTCTTCTTTTGGGTTTGAAGATATATTTATCGTTGAATATAAATTTATGACCATGACAGGGTGGATGTAGTTCACCTCTAGCTATGCAGGTTTATTTATGATCATGACAGGGTGGAGGTAGTTCGCCTCTAGCTATGCAGGTTTTCTGTCAGAGCTATAGCCAGGGATGGTGGCAGACGGCATTAGCACAGTGGCGTCACCTATGCCCATCTAAACATTTTCGGTAAAGATAACGCAGATCTGTTTTTCACCCTTTTTTCAACCGACAGTCAACACCAGGTGAGTTTGCTTCAACGCAAAAGGTCTCCAGATTTCATAACGTGAAGTCCTTTTGTCGGGTCCCGACAGGTTATCAAACCTTTATTGTTTGGAGGACTGCCTGGTTCTTCCGAGTAACCGCCATGAGTTGTGCTTTCACGAACGGGTTAAGAGTAGCATAGGTTGTAGATTACGAGGTTTTGGTTGGAAAGAGGTAGAAGATTTTGAATTTCTTTTATACCCAACAATGCCTTTTCAGTCCTTCATAGTCTGAGGTTCTTATATACATACCATCTTAGTCTCAGGTCCTTCATAGGTCGTATCCCCTCTCCGTTCGACTGAAGAAAACACTGATTCGTTCTAGATCGCTCTGATCAAGAAATAGTAGGAGGTAAAGTAAATGACTGCCGAATAACAACTCTTGTGCACAATTAAATCAAATGGAAGTATTTAAAACACCAAACAGTAAAAGCCAAGCTTTTTAAACTTTATGCTTTGGTTAGCTCTGTACCTCTGCTTTCTGGTAAACTTGTTCAAGATAGCTTGAATTTTCACATCAACAACACAGATTACTTAGGGAGACAACACTAAATGCTACGTTCTCAAAGTCCTCAACTTTGTTCGCATCATGACTCTCCTTCAATAGCAAGGTAAAAAAGCGTCCCCAAAGTCCTCAACTTTCTTTCACCATATCATAACTCTCCTTTAATAATTTCCAAGGGTTAGTGGATTGGTAGTTGCTCGTCTGGTCAGGCACTTACCAAGAAGAGACGTGGATTCAAACCTTGGGGTGCGAATTTGCAAAGGTAGTAATCTGCTCTGAGTGTGTGCCAGATATATAAATCTTAAGCTACAGGTGATCTCCCCCTCACAGATTAACAACAAGAAGGTGGAATAGGCTTCTTGGAAGCAACCCCTGTGATTGGACAATTTCTAAAGATAGTGTGGTTGTAACCAACTCCCCTACACATCTAAACAAATTAAAAATAAATAAATCTCTCTTTTACTAATAGTGAGGTAAAAGAAAGTGTACCTTAAGAATATATAATAGAACATTGTTATGCAATGAAGGAAAGTGGATTTAAAATAAAGTAGTTTTTAATGTTTACACGGTCATAAAAAGAATAAATGGGATTATATGAAGCAATGTGTTTATTCATTTAAATATTGGTGTATAATTCTATACCCTTTTATATTTGAACCTTAGACCACTTATTTGAAGTTCTAAAGCCTTGACTATTAATACAAACTTGAATTGTCTTTGGGTGTATGTCTTTGAGCAATATTGGGATTAGGTTTTTTTTTTGGAGTGATTTATTCACAGTTTATCTCATACATGCTTTAGAATGGTGCATTGGATGGTTGTGTGGCCCTCTCACAACTTGATCAACTCCATGACTTCTTTCACGTGGAGATTTGTTGGCCATGATCACATCATTTATTTTTTCTATGGCCTCCATCTAGCTTCAAAAAGGCTTTTTTGGATTTTTATAACCATAGTTGTGAAGTTCATTTTGTGATGGGTCCCCCTCAAATTTTATCCCCACATCCTTATCATTAGTTTATGTTTCCCATATTTCATTTGTTTCATTCTAGGATCCTACATTTTACCTATTTCAACCCTCATCATTATTGTGATGGGAATCCCAATTTCCTATGCCATCATGGTCTCTTATGAGCCTATTATTTCTTTTGGAGATTGATCGAACATTCCTTCTTGTCCACTGAATCTAAGTTTTTTGTCTTAACCTTTGTGTTTCCCACATTAGCAACTAAAACTATATGTCACTTCAAGTGCTTATGATAAACTCCATGATCAATGATGGGAGAGCAATAGAAAACTCACTAGGGCTAATCGTAATGCAATGAAAATAGTTACTTCACACCTAGGGCAAAAAAAACCAAACTATCTCATAATAAGCATAATAAATTTCTCACTCATATTCATACTTGCTTGCAATGTCACCATAGTAAATAAGGATAGACCACACCTAGGATGTTCACAAAGGGTTTGACCTATCTTGGAATCTAGTCCTCAAGTGGTAATCAGTGACCTTTGGCTACAAATCCTGGTAGAGCATCATGTCCTCCTCTATGGAAGACAATGAATCAATAGTTGATGGCTTTGATTTTACTTATAAAAACAAGTGAGAGAGAAAGTAAAGAGTACATGAAGCAATAGCAATAGAGGCAAAAAAATTGAGAGCAATTTTAACATAAAAATGTTTTAGAAAGTGATTGGTAATTGGTTATTGATTTGATGAGAAAATGAGAAGGTAAAACGAATATTTATAGTATATAACTCTCCCTTTGGAGCCAACGACTAATTTTCTCCTTTTTTAAGGTCATAAAAACATTATTGTCAATCCAAATGATACATCGTTCGAACCCTAGGTGTAAAAACATGCTAGCATCATGAACATGCATCAATTAATTAGATGACCAAGATCTCCACTTAAAGTGGTAGTCTTAGCACCATCAATTTTTAGAATATGTGCTTTGGGGGATGCATGTTAAAATGGCCCTTAATCATAACTTTCTCCTTAATCTTGGGTTTTGAAAATTTGAGGAGGCCAAAACATCATGAAAGATGGTGAAAAGGTGACAATTAAGTGAAGAAAGGGAACCAAAATTGCTGACCAATATGGCTCATTATCGTCCTACCCAAGGACTAAGAAAGTTTCTCCACCCTTGTCCCATAAACAGGATGGGACTCTCCACCAACTATAAAGTCATTTGTTAGTGCTCTTTTCACAAATACATATTGTCCCTCCCTAAGCACCGTAGCTGACACCTCAAGGGATAACCACTAACAAGTCATTAAGGAAAACAAGAAAATAAAAAGAGTAATATGTGATAGCCAAAACAATATAAATAAAAATTCTATGTTGCAAGACAAAAATATTTTTTATAGTTCTTTATTCTATTGTCTATGAAAAATCCAAAAAAATTGAATCAAACAAAAAAATAAATTCAAGAACATATCCAAAAATATTATAATAGAGGAAAATATACATTATACTTACCTATATGTGCCCTTTAATATTTTGTCTAAAAGAAATTGATTATTACTTTCTCCATGTAGCTAGAAATGAATATACCTGTAAAAATACCCAAAGCACTAAAATTTCTAGTTGGGTGTGAAATGATCCAAAAAAGAGTGTGGATATGAGTGTGGAGTATGCCAAGACCCCTAGAAGAACTGTCATTTTGCTAACCCTGCAAGACTTTTCAAAAAGTCTTTTTTTGTAATAAAATATTCAAAAATATAGGACGATGACACTCGATGCCCCATATACCATATTTTTAGATATATATGATACTCATTATTTTCATTGTAGTATGTCATTTGTCTAGTTGTATGATGAATTTACTTGATTTACTATATCTTTTGCTTTTACTTGATCTATGTGTATGCAAAATAAAGATGACACCCAACAATGAAAGAAAGAACAAGCGATATGCAACCAAAATATGAACTTTGTATTAATTCTTTGAATGAGGCCTTGATCCCCTTTTTACAATGTTATTCCCCGTGCGAACAAGGACATGATTACAACATTAGCTTGCTCAGATTACAATGGGTTAAAAGAGGGGTAAGATGCCCCTTTTCACCAAGCACAAATGATTGGGGTGTCTTCGATCTTCTTCTGCAACAATGAGAGGGATGAGTGGGCTTGCGTATCCTGAGATTGGACCACTCCAGCTTCAGTAGCCGTTCCAGATTCCTGTTTCCTGCACACAAGTAAATAGACAAGGGTTTAGTAGAACCTACAGATAAGATTGGAAACCAAAATGTGAATCAAAACCCTCGGATAAATACACAAAAAACATAGAAGAATAAATTAAAATGCCTTGTTAAACATAAATATAATGAAAGCTCACAGATCTGATCATGTTTTGAGTTTTTGGATCTATTCTATGTAACTGCGGGGCACGCAGTTGAGACTAGGTAACCGCAAATGTGGTGATTGGGAAATCGTGGAGTGAGTGGTTGACTCTACGTAACTGTAAACTGTGTTGTTGGGATAGAAAGGTAAAATCTCTCAAAATGTGCACTCTGAGGGTTTGAATCTCAGTTATCCTCGAGGCACGTGCAATATCTTTGTGTGATTTTGATAGCATGATAGTGTATTTCTTTGACCTCCCTTGTTTGATGGGGTAAATTTTATTTTATAAGCAAGCTTGGGGTCTTGGATGGAGTCAAAGTGAGTCACTCAAGGTGCCTCACTTAACTAGGGGATGTGTCTAAATGGGTGAGTGCCACTAAGGTGAAGTGGGTTGATGAGTGAGTGGAACTAGGGTGAGGTGGCTTGATGAGGGAGTGCAACTGAGGTGAGTTGGCTTGATGAGTGAGTGCAACTAAGGTGAGTTGGCTTGATGAGTGAGTGCAACTAAGGTGAGTTGGCTTGATGAGTGAGTGCAACTGAGGTGAGTTGGCTTGATGAGTGAGTGCAACTAAGGTGAGTTGGCTTGATGAGTGAGTGCAACTGGGGTGATATTCCCAATGCATGAGTGGAACTGTAATGCAAAGTGGAGGATGAGTGGGTGGAACTGTGGTGATAAAATCAATGCATGAGTACATATGCAGTGAAGTGGAGTGTAATGTGGAGGATGCCCCATGTGAAGGGATAAAATGTGTGAGATGTGGCATGATGATGGATAGTTGTGACTAGAATACATGTCCCTTGAGGAGATAAGGTATCCTACATGAGTTTCCTAGATTAATAATAATCTAGAAAATGTGATTATGTGCAAGATTTTATATGTCTAAGTTTGTACTTAGGCACATATATCTTATTATGCAATGTTGTGTGGTGGGATGCAAGTGGTGTTGTGTGAGTGCCTAGGATTTTGTGTCTACATTATGGCATATGTATATGATTTGTGTAGCACATGGTGACATGCCAAAATTTAGATGATACATACTCAAGATTTATATAACACGTGGTGATATTGCAAAATTTGGATGATAAATACTTAAGATTTGTGCATCATACGACAACATGTTAAAATATGGATGACACATAATCGAGATTTTTGTAGCATTCAATAATGTGTCAAGATTTTTAGGATTTGCATGTAGCATTCCAAGTAATGGATTTTATGAAATTTAATTTACCCATAGCATGAAGGATTTTTGTAGCATTTGGCTATGTACTCACCCAATATTGACTCCCTCTAGGATTGGCCATGCATGGGGTGGTGTGTCACTTATACATGCCACTGAAGTAGGAAGGACATATGTAGTAACCAATAAGTGCCAAGTACAAAAAAACACATTCATCACTATAGTAGGATCGAATGGGAGAAACCAACCTATGCCATGTATAGAAAAGTATTTTATTCCAATACTAAAATAAATTGTAAGATAGGCACATATGGACACTATGGCATTGAATCATGTCCATCCATTGCTAAGAGGTGAATTGGGGGATTTCAACCTCGCTATGAATGGTACACAAATATGTATACCCAAAGCTAAACTCACACTATGATGTTCATGATGAATGCATTGCGCAGTAAGCCATGTCCACCTTGATAGAGGGAGAAGAAATATAAGAGCAAAAAATGGGTGGGGTATATACATGTTGTAGCTCACCCTATGAAAGGGAAATCCCATGCAAGGGAAAGTCACCATGCCCCTATTACAACAAGGTTTGAAATAACAATATCCATTCAGCATGTTATTCAACAAGATACACTTACCACTATAATGGAACACCAAAATGATATAAGTGATCAAATATGGGCTAGATACATGTTATAGCTCATCCTAGGGGAGGGAGATCTCATGGAAGGAAATTCATCATGCTAAAAATATGATGGGGTTTACCACTATAGTATTCAGTCAAGTGTGTTGTTCAAAAGGGCACACTTTTCACCCTAGTGAGACACCAAAATAATTGATTGTTTGGAAAACAATTGTGTTGTTTTTATTACATAGAATATAAAGGAGATGTTGCCTTGGTGTTCTGACATTATACTATATAGGATATGGCATGGGTTAAACTAATGTGGTTTTCTTTATGAAACTTAAAGTAGGGTACTAACATTAGTAATACTTTTAATACATCAGGGTACCACTTACTAGCAAGGGAAACACCATAATGAAGAAGGGAAAACAAAGTGTGAACAAAGTTAACAACAATATATGCTTGTAAAAATTAACAAAAAATACCAAGCAATAAAATGACCGAGTAACAACACCAAAAATAAAACCAAAACTAGGTAGAATCAAATTTGAATAGTTAGAATGACTTGGATCGTTGCTTTAAGGGATGGTCATGGTTATGCAAGAAAAATCCACTCAAAATGTAACACAGCAAATCATAATTGGTAACAAGCAGGAGAAGACCTAGACAACTAACATCATTACATTAAAGTGAGATCATGGTTATAAAAGGAGGAGACAAAATAAAACATAGATATATGTTTCAAATTAATGAATGTACAATATTGACACTCACAAATAGTTAGCTAAAGTAGACAAAACAAAAATAAGACACCAAATATAACAAGCAAACCAATTAAATATAAATACTATACAAATAGGTCAAAAGTTTTTATACATAAAATCATTTGACATGCATGGAATTGGTGGATTCATCCAAATCAACTCAATCTATTATTTGCAATTTTATTTCCCTAGATCCAAACAATTCTTTGGTAATGCATGGCCATATTTATATAAACTTGCCCTTAAGATTAGTATGCACATTATCAAGCTTGAGGACAAGATCCTTGACTTTGAAATCATGATGATATAATTTCTTATTATATTGATTGGCAACATGACTTTTATAGGATCTATTATGATCAAGAGTATTTATATGCCTCTCATCAAGAGTAGTAATCTTGAAAAATTGGCCCTTTGAATACTCCTGATGGTACTCATCAGAATCATCAAAGTTTTCAAAGAAATATGAAAAGAAGGCAATTCAATTTCAAGAAAAAAATTGGCTTAAATACCATACATCAAAGAAAAGGGGTTGCCCCTATGGATTTTTGAATACTAGTTCAATACACCCACAATGCAAGATATACCCTTAAGTGCCCATATTCTTTTATTCTTTAACTGTATTTTTTAAAATATTCTCCAAATTTTTATTTCTAGATTTAGTTTAATCATTCCCTTGTGTGTTCTAAGATGTATAAAAATGGTAAGGAATACCTAATTGATAAGTCAACTCTTTTATTTCTATATTTTTAAAAGGAGTACCATTATCTTAGGTAAGAGTGGATGAGACACCAAAGTAACATATAATCCAATTAAACACAAATTTGGATATAATAAGAGTTGTTTGATTTTTAAATGGCATAGCTTCCACCCATTTTATAAAATATTTGATGGTTGTGATAATGAATTTATGCCCATATGAGGACATAGTAAAAATAGGTCCTACAAGGTTAAGATTCCAAGTAGATAAATTCCAAGGAGACTCAATTGGATGAAGAAACTTGGCAAGGGCATGAATATCATCTTTATGGAACTAAGACTCATCACAAGATTTAATATACTTAGTGGTGTCAAATTCCATTATTGGTCAAAATTAACCCATTATTAACAATTATGTGTTGTGGAAATACCACTAAAGTGCTCTCCATGTTCATTGCTATGAACATCAAAAAGAGCTTTGTTTACCTTAGATTTTGTAAGGCATTTTAGGATAAAACCATATGGACTATGGTAGTATAAGACCCTATCTTGAATGCCATATCTAAATGATCTATTGCAAATATGAGCCCACTACTTACCATCAACCATAGATGGGTAGGATTGATCATCCAGGAAGTGTAAAGTTTTTACATACCAAGGATCATCAAGAGGGATTTGGCAATAAATAGCATTGACCTCAAGTATATGCACATCCATCAGGCCATCAATGATAGGTTCATCATGAAATTTTACCATAAAAATTATCTTAGAAATATTTTATGTGGTATAAATTTGCCAGGTAAAACGACTAGGGAATCAACCTTGGCATTCCATCCCTTAGGGTAATGGCTGGAAGGAGTCAAAAGCATTGATCAAATTAGTAGCTAATTTATGGTAAGGGATCAAATGGGGATATTTGATAGCATATTCACCAATAATATAATGAACTATAATTCGGTGTATTTAACATTTATAGGTTGAGTAGTTAAGAGACCTAATATTAAAGTCTCATTTTTTGCAACATTATTAGGAATGCTAGAAAATTTTAAGTGGAATTCAAAAGGAACAACTAGATCATTTGGGGACAAGAGGAAGATACTAGCTCTTACCCCAAACTCATTCCTTACTGCATCAAAGTGAAGGATCAAAGTATCAGGGTGGTCTTCATTAGATTCTTGGGAAGGGGAAGATGTGTCAATTTTGGACTTAGCCTTCATTTCATGATGCCTCTTGGTAGCCTCACAGGACTCAAGAATAAATTTTCTACTTAGTAATCTCATAAACAACAAAGTCCTAAATACAAATCAATGCAATTGGGGAAGGAAATATGGTAGTCATGAGGAGAACATGAAATAACCATTATATCCTCATCATGCAATACCTCCCTTAAGGGTTGTTGAATTGGGTCAACAATTGCTACCAATTGATCAACATCACCTCAACTATAATAATTTATTGTGTAATAGTACAAATATCAAACTCTTGCATCACGTTGATCTGATTTCCATATCAAGTGTTACTTGGAATGTAACGCTTTTATAGTAGGTCTCAAGGGGTCAATTTTAACAACCACATAGGTTGTATGGTACAACATATAATACTATAATTTCTTATATGTAAAGTATATATATATAGGCAATCCTTTTCCATTGTGTTTTACTAATTTTATATCAAAAGCATTGTTTGACTAATATAGTATATGACATACTCCTTATTGTTATCATATTGCTAAGTAAGGACAACTCCAAATTCAACTTGAGTATTCAAGTATACAATATCAATGACTTATTGGGGTTGGATGGGAGAATATTTGGGGACCATCAAAAAAGACTTCTTGAATTTTAGAAAGGCTTTGTTACAACTTTCATCCTTCTTGAATTTAACTTTTGTCTTAAGCAAGTGATTCAATGGATAACCTTTAAAAGCCAACTCAAGGATAAATTGCCTAATAGATCCAATATTCCTTAATAAGGATTTGATATCTTTAATAGTTTTAGGTGGAAGTATAGCATAAATGGATTTTATCTTGTATTTATTGACACCTATGCCCCTATGACACACCATAAATCCTAGCAGCTTGCAACTAGTAACACCAAATACATACTTCTTAGAATTAAGTATAAATTTATAATGACATAATCACTCAATATGACATGAAGTTTAGATGGGTAGTTAGACTACTTTCTAGACTTACCCAAGATATCATCTATGCATGATTCCACTATATTTCCCATTACTTCATGGAAGATCATTATCATAGCCTACTGACAAGTAGCATCGATATGTTTTAACTAAAAAGGTATGATAACATAAAATAATGCATCCCAAGGTATAAAATAAATAATTTTTTGTTGATCCCCGAGGTTAATATAGATTTGGTTCTACCATAATAGAAATTTTTAAGGGATAGCATTTCACACACTAGGGAAAAATTTATGATAACATCAATGGGGGATAAAAGAAAATTATCCTTGGGATAATCGAGATTGATGTTTCTAAAATCATAGCAAATTTGAATAAAATTCTTTTCTTTTTTTCCATAGGAACAATGTTAGAAACCCATCCCAAATAACCAACAGGTTTGATAAAATTTGCATCTAACATTTTTTGGATTTTAATTTTGCATAGGTCTTAAGTGAGTGGATAAAATCTCCTTTATTTTTTATATATAGGAGAGATTTAATTATAATTAACACTATTATGGATAACCAAATCCTCATCCATTCTAGGCATGTCAAAATATTCCCAAGAAAATGTGGATTCCTTGTACTCCTTAAGTAAACCATTAAAGGTGGATTCCTCTTTTGTGGGTAGGCTTACCCCTAATTGGACTATGTATGGTTTCTTTGGGGTGTATATGTTAAAATATATGAAAATATCAATATTTATGACATTAACTTCTTCAAAATGGTTTGAATTGGGGGGAAGATTCTCTAAGTCATAATTAATCTCAACGTAGCATAGTCAAATCACTTATTTATTCCCAGTTTATGATTAGGTTATTGAAGGAACCATTACTTATAATATTGTTGGGGAAGACTTTCCTCTATAGCATACTAGAATTCAAGGATCACTCCATCATTGGGTAACATCAGGAGGAAGAGAACAATGTCAAAAATTTGAACTACTAGTTATTCCACATGTCCCTTGACCCTAAGACTAGAGAAGATGTGAGTATGTGATTGGATATTGAGAAAGATAGAAATATGTTTACCAAGGTATGGTCTTACTTATGCTTAATTTTCATTAAATCCTTAATAATAACTCTAGTTTTTAATTCAATAGATAATTTTCTTTTGATTATATGTCTTGTCAAATAAGACAGTGAGTGATCAATCGAATCATGGAGCCACTTATTAGATATCTTATATGAGTATGAAAATATTTCTAGATACGGAAATAGACTAGTAGGGATAGTAAGGAATTCCTGGACATTCATTATTTTCCAAATCTCCATAGTAATTAGTATCACAAGTTAAATAATATGGTCACAATAGGATTCTACGCACAATATGTGATCATAGTTTCATAAGTTAAAATAGTCTAGGCACTATGTGGTCATAGTTTCCAAGATGTTTCATTAGAAATTTCAAACATTATAGACACAATAAAATTTCTACAAGTTAAACAATCATCAAGGACTAATAAAATAGGAGGAACATACCCAAAAATGGGTGAAATATTAGTGTTGATCAAAATCACCACTTTAAATGGTAGTTTTGGTACTGTCAAATAATATTTAACAAACAATGAGCCATGGTGGATTCTAGTGACAAGTTAAGATAGTATAGTTATTAATATTTTTAGAAATAGAACAATCAGCATGATTGTTTTAAAACTAATATATTTTAGCCTTTGTTAAATACCTTGGCAAGGGAATAATTATTGTTTCACTTAATATATGAAAATATTTTGAATTAGAGATAAAAATTATTGATTATTTTGTTCCTATTTAGCCTAACTTTGTATTGATTACAATCTATATTATTAAGAATATAATAAGCAAACAAATTACTATTATCAATTGCACAAAATGTTATTTCAAGTTATCATCATCTTCATCATCTAAAATAGCAACTTTTATTGATCCTACTTGGTAATTCCCCACATCCACATCAAAAATAGGAGTAGTAGAAGGAGTATTCTTGTTTTCAAAGTTAAAGGCTTGATTAAAATCATTGCATGTATCAATATTATTTTTCTTCCCATGTTTTCATTATCCACACAAAATTTAATTTGGCCATCCTCATGGTCTTTATGTAATCTGGCCATCCTTTGGTAAAAAAAAATAGGATCTTCTCTCTAGTTGGGATTTAACAATGGTGAAAATTTGTTAACTAACTCTTGAGGAAGGGGAGTAATTATATCCATATCATATTGACCATTTTAGATTTATACTTATCTTGATGGTATTTCAAATTAAATTCAAGATGCCCCTTGTATAACTTCCTTCTTGAATTTCATTGAGTCCTATGTTCATATATGAGAACTTTCTATGTTTCATCCATAGAAGGAATAAAACAACTATCATGACTTCGAGGGTGAAACACCCAAAGATCTAAGTCTCCTATGGTGAAAAATGTATCATCATACACATTCTTAACCACTTCACAAGAAAATAAAGCTATGGATGTCATATTATTAGTCCAAGGTCTACCTAATAGCATGTTATAATTGATCCAAAAATAAAACATCATAAACTTTACTCTAGACCCAACTAAAATTGGAAACCAAATGCAACCCATAGGATCTTGAGGTTTACTATTATAATAATAGCAATAACTTCTAGTAGAAAGGATATTTTCTCTAGGAATATTTAATTTATCTATCTAGTATAATGACACAACACATGTACCATCCCATCAACCAAAGCCCTATAAACCACCGTATTGTTATAAGAAACTATTATCATAAATGGTGGGTCATCAACCCTTTCTAAATAATCAACAATGTCACGTTTTTCAAAGGAAACTTGTAACCAAACCAAGGCTAGTATACACATCAATGCAAATGTTTTCTCTATGTGATTAAATATACTACACTTCATAAGACCTAGAATGGTAGGCATAATGATAAAAATCCTTAGTCTGGGCATCGCCATCTCATCTAGTAAATATTTTTGTTAACAAATCACCACTATTCTCATAGGATAATTCCATAGGATCTCACAATATCTCAAATGCAAATCTCACACAATAACAATAACAATCTCATTGAAATATTATTGAAAATATATCTACTATAAGCAATGCATAAATGCAATGCTTGTTCGATTCCATATTATAAATTTTTATCTTCAATATATATACATGAGACTCTTCATATTCACATGAATCTTTACCTTTACACTTACATAAACTCTTCATCTCCTCATACTCACGGGAGATCTAACTCTTCATATTTCTTACATAATAATAAATCTCATATATTTACATAAAGACAAAGTCTCTCATGATTTCTCATAATTTCTCACTTCTAAACATGATACTTCACTCATATAACTCACACTTACTAACATGACACCTCACACACATAACTCCACACTTATTTACATGACACATAACTCACACTTAATAACATGATGCATACTATAGACTCAAATATTAAACACACCCTAGAATAAACTATTTACAAGGTCCTTGCATTAATATTGCAAGGTACCAAATAATGTAAATACTCCAACACTTTTAACCTGACCTTTTATAATAAGATGCCCTAAGTAATTATAATTATGGTACCTTGCAAGGGGTTCTACACAACTCTTTGACAATATCCCAAGTTTTTGTGTTGCTTATGACTTCTTTTAGTAGTGATTCCTTGGGTTGGGTGACATCCTATCATTATTTTGTTGATGGCATTGAGATTATATCTTTAAAAAATGGTTATAGTCCTATTCTATTTTAAAAAATGAAAGGTTATATAGACTATGTTGAGGTCTTCTTAGGAAAATTTTCTATAGTTGTGGATGTTTCTATATCTTTAAGATCTTCCCAACTAACTAATGGAATTTTTGTAATATTATCAATAATAGCAAGATTAACCATTGCTTGAAGAAGTTATTTTCCTTTGTCCTATTATTTTTATTTCTTAGAAGGTTTCTTATTTATATTGAGGTGCTCTCCTAATGATTGTAATAGTTTGTTTTTCCAAGGATGCAATTATTTCTCTTTGCACCTCTATAATTTTGATGTACTAAGACACATTTGGTTGACTACAAATGTACTTTCCATTTGGTCTAGGTTGGACAAAGACTTGATTGATTTGAGAGATATTTTGGGAAGTGTTAGGTCCAATATTTTGATTTTGGGAGTATAATTATTATTTTTATTTTGATAAATTTGACCCCCTTCTTAGTTGCCTTCATTAGAATTGTATCCTTGATTTTGATAGTTTTGTTGGACACCCCGATTAAACCCTTGACCTTGATTTTGTTATGGTTGGATAATGGGGTGTTATGAATACCAAAACTTTGATTGTGAGGATGAATCTCTTAAAGATACTTTATTTTCATGAAATAAATTTATCTTGTCATTGTTAACTTGATAATATTGAAGTTAGGACCAAAGGCTTCCCTAAAGAAAAATATTTGCAAACCTATGCAAGTGGAATTATCATTACCATAGGTTCCATGTGAAATGAAAAAAGTATTAGAATCATGCCATGTAGGTTCTTCAAAATTATCATTGATATGATAGTTTTTAAGCTTAGGAGATGGAAATATTTTGATAATATCTCTATTTGTCCATTAAGATATCATATTCTTAGGTTTTGGATCACACCTAGATTTAGTAAACATATGGACAAGAGATCTAGGTATCTCTAATTCATAGAAGATATCTTGGATAGCTACATTAGAAACCCCATCCCCTACAACATTTTTACTAAGGATTTTAAGTTGCAAGGCTTTTTGGCCTTTATTCTTTTTCCAGAGTTCAAGGATATTAACAAAATGAATAACTTTGTCAAGGAAAGGCAAACCACAAGGATTATGTTTCTAAATTTAATCCCAAAGGGAGGGTCTAAAATAGTTTACAAACATCATAGTAGTAGCCTCTTTAGTTAAATTAATATTTGCATGACATTTAAGTCTTTCCCACATTTTGTGGAAATCAATAATAGATTCATTAGGGCCTTGTTTTATGTTTACAAAAATATCCATTGCTTCCATTACAATCATATCATTATCAAATCCTTATTTTAAATTCTTGAAAAAGTATTTGAGTCAATGGAATGTTTAGGTAAGGATTCAAACCAATTAAGAGCATTTTGTACCAAATCCCTAGTCAATAATTCTAGTTAAGCTTTCTTATTGTGAATCCAATTCCTATAATGTATCATGAACTTATCTATAAATAGTTGGGATTTATGAGTCCCATCATAAAATAACTTAGGCACATGCCCAAATAGGTCTATATATTCCACATCAAATTCTAGAGATTGAATTTTATAATTTCTCAATTATGGATCAGTTGATTCAAGTAAAGCCTCCCTAGGGTTAGCTAGAGGAGGTGGAGCATTAGAATTCAAGATTGAAGGTGAGATGATAGCCTAAACTATAGATTTTCTACTTGCACTTAAAATTTGAGTAATATTGGTCATAAAATATTTAATTTTATTTTTCATTTCCCTTTTGGAATCCTCCATATCTCTCCTAGAAGCCTCTATTTGATTTTTATTATCATGCATATGATTTTCTAGCTAGTAGGCCAAAGATTCCCTAATGGTCATCATGTACATAGCCAATTTCTTGTCATGGGGCTCAAAAGATCATTGGATTTTGGGAGTGGAATTTGACATGCATTTTTCATGTGCACATCTATATTGTTGTGATCACCATATTTTAGGGTGATCATGACAATATTATGATTTCCTGATTAAGGGACAGTTCAGGTTCATAATGGTGCTCATATTCATTACCTAACACCAAAACTCCTACAACTTTTTGGTACCCTACAATAGATTTGTATGGTTTTTAAAAGTTGATAATAGGGTCCTTTCTTTGTTTGAGTCATAATATCTATGATTCCAATCCTTAATTTGAGGTTGATCATCATGAGGAAGTGAAAAATGATGGTTAATAAAATTTGGAAGGGCAATAGAAAGAGGAAGATCCTCTTCTATTTCTATGGATTCTAGAACATGTTTCTTATTAGACCTACTAGTCATTTCAATGCCTTTAGAAGAAGCCAAATTATCCATAATGGTAACCAAATATCCTACTCAAAATCAGCTAGAGTTTTTACCAAAATATATGCTCTTAAGCAAATAAACTATAGAAAATCCTCAAATAAAATTTAATTTTTTGAAAAAGCCCTAAGAGAAATAGAAAAACTACAAAAAAATTATTCATCATGCAACAAAGGGTGGTAGGTAATAAAACAATATACTGTAGCTAACCTACTAAACCCTAGGGGATGAAAATTGGAAAAAATACCTTAAAACGTAGTTTTACATTATGTTCACAAAAATGTTTGTAGGAAAAAATTAATACAAGATAAACCAAGATGTTAAAACTAATATAATAAAGTAGTAAAGTAATAGTAAATACCAATAAATATCCTAATTAAATCATAACTAAATTTGGAGCATTCAATAATAAACAACACTAAAATTATCCATAAAATGAGCAAGTTAGGGCTAATCCTAATGAAGTGAAGATACATATTTGATACCTAGGGAATCAAGGACCAAACTATCTCATAACAAAAATAATAGAATTCTTGCTCTTATTCCTAATTGCTTGCAATGTCACTATGATAAATAAGGAGAGATCATGCATGGGATGCTCATAGAGGGTTTTACCTACCTTAGAATTTGGTCCTTGAGTGGCAATTAGTGAACTTTGGCTACAAATTTAGGTAGAGCATCCCATCCTCCTCCATGGAAAGTAGTGAGCTAGCAATTGTTGGATTTGGTTTTACCTACAAGGATAAGAGAGAGATAGAGAGAGAGAGAGAGATGGAGAGAGAGAGAGAGAAGAGTGCATGAAGAAGTAGCAACATAGGCCAAAATATTTTGAAAGTAATTTTAGCATAAAAATGGTTTGTATATGTTTGGTAATAGTTTATTGATTTGTACCAGGATCCCTCATTACCTATGTAAACTCATTGAAAAACACCAAGTGGCATTAGCTCAACTGGTTAGATTCTTCAACATTTAATGAGGATACCAAGATTCAAATCTTGCCAAACGATATATGGATAATATCCAAGCTTAGTTGTAAACCACTATATGGTTATGATGTAATACATATAGGGCCTATTTCAATCCTATATAACCTATTGAAAAAATATAGTTTATTGATTGGTAATTGAATGTGTGATTTGGCAAGAAAATAAGGAGGTGAAATGGGTATTTATTGTAGATAACTCTTCCTTTGGAGATCATGATTGATTTTCTCCTTTTTAGGGTCATAAAATCACAATTCTTAGTTCAAATGATATGTCATTTGAACCCTATGTGTAAAAACATACTAGCATCATGACCATGCATTAAAACCCTAAAATTAATTTGATGACAAAGTTCCCCACTTAAAGTGGTAATCTTGCATTGTTAATTTTTAAGATATGTGCTTTGCGATATGCATGTCAAAACATCCCTTAATTTCAACTCTAATCTGAATTCTAGGCTTTGGAAAAGTTAGGAGGATAAAATGTCATGAAAGGTGGTAGAAATATGACAACTGAATGAAGAAAGAGAATAAAAAAATGACCAACATGGCTCATTGTCATCCTACCCAAGGACTAACAAAGTTTGTCCACCCTTGTTCTATAAATAAAAGGATATTACTCCCCATCACCTATAAAGTTATTTGTTAGTGTTATTTTTGCAAATACAAGACTCTCTAGAACAAAATACTATATGTGATTGAGATTTCCATTCTTGAACTTGGATTTTGGACCATTTCTCAAGGAAATTGTTGGTCAACTAGGAAAAATCACCTAACACAAGAATAAAAATGAAACGATTTCTATATTTAGGGTTCAACCCCATGCATGTGTCCAAATGAATCTTAGTCAGTAATTGCATAAAACAATTTAACTAATGGGTCCTAGTTTTCATTATCTTTAGTGCATTGTCTACCTTAAAAAGTCTAATGCATGATTTCAATATCATTGTGAATGACATCTCATTAGGTCTTTTTATAAGAGAAATACTAAGTTAGTGAGGGAAAATATGGGCCTTTCACATATGAATGTGTTTGATGATTCAAGCATTGATCCCATAAACTAGTGGTCAATTTTTGCAAACCTTAGGAATGGATTCCATGGATGTTAAGCCACAAATCAAAAGTCAACATCTTTTGTGCATGGAAAGGGTTTTGAAGAGTCTAATATTAAAGATATTTGTAATGATCTAATGTTATTTATATTGAACAAAAATGAAGTATCATCATAATTATATCATAAAATACACTTGAAGTAGGAAAGATAAGAGAAAAGCATACATCCTCTCTTGGTAGAGTTCCTCCCATATATGTAGATAACTATTATTCTTCATCCTCATCTAACATTTTTGGTGAAAATATTACAATCCTTACTGCTTATATGGAAGGGGAGGAATATTCAACCACTCCATATTCATTATCTAGCTCCCATGGGTATTCCCCTAAAACTTTATATCTCCCTCGCTTAGAATTTTCTTCTTAAAGGATATGAAACTATGTGCTTCAATTATCAAACTTTTAGGAAATCAATGAAATACAAGGTTTGGAGGGAGGTTCATAATAGAAAAGAGGTTGGGGATATTTCTCCATCATCACAAGTGAAAGGAAAATCTCAAAGTCACTAGTTGAACTTATGCGGTGGTCATGATGGGACTATTGAGACTTTAGGTCAAGAGGACTCTCCTAGTGTGTTTTCTATTAGAATATGATCAAGGTCTCGATTTTATTAGGGAATATCTTCTAGGAAAATTGGTTTTATCCAATAGATATAATGTCCTAGTCCTTGATACTCAACAATCTAATTCTTAATATAACATAATTTATTCTCTCTTTGAAATTGTTGTTGGTTTATGCTTGCTAAGAAAATTTTTAAATTGAAATATGTTGTTTGAAAATGACATTTGAACATTGTAATGGCTAAGGAAGTTTTTATATAGCTTAAGACAATTTTGCCTTAATAAAAATATGGTAAGATGGATATTTTGGTCCACCAATCATCTAAAAGGTATTAGGGGCATGATTTTAGCCCTACTAAAGTGGTTGAGACCTATTGTGGTTGCTTTGGGTGAATATCTAATATCATATGGTGTTATTGGTTATAATCCTAATTAATTAGAAGATTTTAGACTTCTATATTATATACACTCCCAATGATAGTGCAAGTAGGACAAAACTATGGGAAAATTGTCTCATTCATTTATTCCTAATGAATGTATATTTGGAGGATATTTCAACATGATTGAGAATCCCAATAATTGTAAGTACATTCCTTTTTAATACTATAACACAAATATTTGATTCATGTCTCTTATGTCATAATAGTATGGGTGTATTTGATCCTATGTATGGGAACATGAATATGTGATGTTAATATTCACTTGAGAATATGAAGGACTTTTATTTTATATTTATTGTATAGCCCTATAATCCTTTATACAAATTATATAGGTGGGTTGTTACAATACAAATATTATAAGTCATCGGCTATAATATTTAAAATCATTTTATTTCATATTTAGATAGTTATCCAAGCATAGGATTATATCATATTTTCATCAATTATCTCATTTGCGTATTCACATTATCATTTTCCCAATTGTGGTAGGGATCTACCCTCATTGAAGAGGTATTGTTTTATTTTTTATTTATAACTGCATACTTCGTCATTTGACTAATTTATGCTACTGGTTATTGGATTGTATTAGAAAAATATTGTGAGTTATTTAAGTGCAATGTAGTGAAGGGTAACCTGTGCCCTTTCAAGTGGTATCAAATAGTCATAATATCCAAGCGAAACAACATTTCCTACGTCACATTGCATGTCTTTTCACCACCGTGGGTAGCAAGGGTGTTCGGGTTTTGAAGCTCACAAGAACAACGTAAAGAAGCCTTGTCGATGTCCACACATCCTACGTACGCTAGAAGGGAAGGATAGGATGGGATAGTCATCCACCATATAATCTCCCTACACAAACATCCACACATTGGAAGGCATTTTTATTGCACGGTTTTGTGCACAGCCTCCCTTCCAATTGCGTGCAACAAAACCACCTTTTGCGTGTCTGCTTACCTATAATTGAGTTATCACTAAGAGGTCATCGTGTCATGCTTTATCATTTCATGCTTATGTCGATCTATTGTCACCTCATAGTGTTTGCATATCATTCTCCTTGAGTCCTATTGTCACCTACCTAGTGCCATTTTGTGGTTGCCTCGCTATATCCGGTCATGTGCCCGCGTGTCATTCTATTTGAGTCTAGCTGTCACCCACCTTGTGTCATTCTATGGTCACCTCACTACGTTTGGTCACGTGCCCACGGTTGTATCCCCTTTCATGTGTCATGTATGCTTTGTATCCCTTGTAAAGGCACTTCACGACCCCATGTCAGGTTGAGTTATCGTGTGTTGTCTTCTTAACATCATCACATAGCATACATCAGGGTCAAGTCGGGTACATCAAAGTTAGTTAGTGGTTGGTGTTGTAGTAAGGGTCCAATCAGGTGTTGCATCAAGTATAGTCTATTAGTTGTTCAAATTGGTGTCGTATAAAGTATAGTCCAATTGGTGTCCAAATCAGGTATCAAATTGTGTCAAATAATCAAATTTCAAAAGTCCAATTTGGTGTTAAATTAGTGTGTCACATAGGTGTTAAATATTCAAAATTAAGAATTAATCGAGTAAATCGGGAAGCCTCAGGAAGGGATATTTAATCCACATTGTAGTTGGAGCGATAGTTGAAGTAGAAAATAAACAATATTTTTTCCCAATTCATCTAAATTTTTGCAAAGATCAAAGGCAAAAGTGGTTAGCAGAACCTTGGTGACAAGTGCATGAGCGAAAGGTGGACCAAAGGACCAAACAGGTGACTATCAAGCTTAGGGAACTCAAATGAATGGATATTGAAGTCACCAAGAAGACCTCCTACAACAAAAGGTACACATAATTCTTCTCCTTTAGGAATTAATAGCTTTAATCCTGGTCATCCATTGCTTAACAATATGGCATCCAATCCCTCCCCAAACTCTTCCCATGAGAACCTCACACAAGAGGAAACATGGATCCCCATTACCACTGACAAGGCCTTACAAAATTTATTGGCTAGTATAAACACCCTAAATGACAAGATGACCCAACTATTGGAAAGACAAAGCCAACCAAATTCTCCTAGCCCAAATCACCCTCAAAGACACTGGAACACTGAGGATCAATATGAAGAAGTTTATACATAACAAAGAGGTCATAATGGTAGTCCCAAAAATTACTTCAATGGACAATGGAATGATGAGGATATCAACAACAAAGACGTTTATGAACAACAAAGAGATCCTACCCAAAATTGCTTCAATCGATATAGGCACAATGAAGACCAAGATAGAAATGAATTTTACCAACCACCAAGAGGTCCTAATGGGATCAATTTTCCATGCATTGATATTTCCACCTTTGAGGGTCATGATCCACATGGGTGGATAGCCAAAATGGAAGGCATTTTAGAATTATACCAAATTCAAGATTTAGAAAAAGTTCCTTTTGCTACTTCCAAACTAGGTACTGAAGCTTATCAATGGTTTGTATGGCTCAAATGCGAGAAGGAAAAAACCATCTACTGGGATGATTTCACCAAATACTTTCTTAACATATTTGATGAAGGATCCTCATCTTATTATATGGTGCGGTTGTTATCACTTAAGAAAATAGGATCAGTACTGGATTATATATCAGAATTCACTAGCCTTCTTTCCTATGCAAGAAATGTACAAACCGGTGTCGTGGTAGCTACTTTTAGAAATGGGTTGAAAAAGAATATTAAAGTTGAAGTGGATCTACAATATCCATCCACTGTAGATGCTTGTATACAGATTTCCAAGTTGACTGAGAAGAAGGTGCAAATGGCGACATACATACAATGTGATTCATATTGTCGACCTCAATATCGCAACAACTCTTTTCGTAAAAATGATAAACCATCAAGATATTTTTGCTATAAATGTTGCAATCACCATCCAAAATATTAGGCATGTGTACCATGATAGAAATTTCAAATTTAATATGCTGACAAGGAAGATGAATAAATTGAGGAGAACAACTCTCCTGATGATCCCATAGACAAAGACCAAATTGAACACGAGGAGGTTGTAGTTGAGGAAGATACTATGGCAATTTTAGTACATGCTCTTATGGGTTTATCAACTCACCATACAATCAAAGTAGCAGGATTCATTAGACAAAGGAAGGTAACTGTATTAATTGATTCAGGAAGTACTCACAACTTTATTGACACAAGGCTTGCCAAGGCATTAAACTTGGACATCCACTCCTCCAATCAAGATAAATTTTAAGTTAGAACTGCAAGTGGGAGTAATGCTCAATGTATAGGTACAACATATTCAATTTCATTACAAATGGGAAGTTATAATTGGAAGGGTCCTCTTTTTGTTATGAATTTAGAGAATTCAAAAGTTATCTTAGGAGTTGCATGGCTAGAAAAAATGGAAACCACGGTTGGTTTTAATTACAAGCAGCGCTTTGTTGAATGGAAAGAAAATGGGAAGACCATTTGCCTCCAAGGAATTCCAACACCTCCATCAAAGATAGTAAGTTTACATAGCATGGAAAAAATATTAAGAAAAGGTAGTTATGGATTCATTGCTCAAATTAATTATATGGAAATGCAAGCACAAGATACACCAGAAATCCAATCAAAAGATCTACAAAACATTGTGGCCCACTATGATGAGGTCTTTCAAGAACCAAAGGGACTACCCCAAAATGATCCCATGACCATGCCATACACCTTGTTCCAGGAAGTCTTCCTCCTAATGGTCATCCTTATCGATATCCCCAACCTCAAAAAATAGAAATTGAGAAGATTTTCCAAGAACTATTAGAACATGGAGTCATCCATCACAGTACTAGCCCCTATTCTTCACCATTAGTTTTGGCTCATCGTAAAGACAATTCTTGGCGTATGTGTCCAAATTTTCATCCTCTCAACAAAATCACCATCAAATATAAATTCCCTATACCTGCCATTTATGATCTATTAGATGAACTACATGGTGTAAATTTTTTTACAAAATTGGACTTACATTCAGGGTTTCACCAAATTAGAGTTAGGGAAGAAGATATTCCCAAAATGGCTTTTCAAACCCATGAATGTCATTATGAATTCCTGGTCATACCTTTTGGTCTCACTAATTCCCCATCCACATTCCAAAGTCTCATGAACCATGTGTTTCGTCCTTTCCTTCGAAAATTTGTCCTAGTATTTTTTGATGGCATACTCATCTATAGTAAATCATGGAATGATCATCTGTCGCATGTGGGAAGGGTTCTTCATATACTACATAGGGAAAAATTGTTTGTCAAATGCTCCAAATGCTCTTTTGGTGTTCAATAAGTGGAGTACCTGGGTCATATAGTTTCTTAGGAAGGTGTTAAAGTGGATCCCAATAAGATTAAGGTAATTCAGGATTGGTCCTTACCTAAAACCCTCAAGAAACTTCATGGTTTTTTGGGTCTCACTAGCTACTATCACAAATTTGTGCATAACTATGGTAAAATTGCAACTCCTCTCACAACCTTAACAAAGAAATATGTTTTTCATTGGTTAGAAGCAGCCACTCAAGCTTTCGAGACTATCAAAGAAGCAATGTGTACTACTCTAGTTTTGGCAACTCTATATTTTCAAAAACCATTCGTAATCGAATGTTATGCTTCAAAAGTAGGTATTGAGGTCGTGTTAATGTAGGAAGGTCATCCCTTAGCATTCGAGAGTAAACAACTTTTAGGAAAAAATCTGGGAAGATATACATATGAAAAATAAATTTTGGCTATTCTACATGTAGTGGAGAAATGGAGACACTACTTAATTAGTAGTCATTTCATTATAAAAATAGATCATAGCAGTCTCAAGCATTTTCTAGAACAACAATTTTCTTATCCAAAATAAAACAAATGGTTAACTAAATTTTTGTGATATGATTTCATTATCAAGTACAAGAAAGGGAAAGAAAATGTGGCACCATATGCATTATCCAAAAAATATGAAGATGAAGTGGTCATTAATGCTATTTTGGGTCCGTGTTCTTAATGGGTAGCTCAATTACAGGAAGAATGGTTGACCAATAGTGAAACTGCTCAAATAATTCAGGAATTATCAGCAGGTTCATCCAAGCACCCTCTTATCTCCTATGAAGACAAGATATTAAGAAGGAATAATCACATTTACATTCCACACACTTCAACAATCAAATCATGGATTCTAGATAAGTCACATGCTTCTCTATCAGTAGGACATTCAGGTTTTTTGAAAACTTATATGAGGGTTAAACAATATTTTTTTTGGAAAGGATTAAAAGTAGAGGTCAAATAATGGGTATCTGAATGTGAAGTATGCCAATGCAATAAAGGTGAAATTGTCAAATCACCAGGGTTTCGTAAACCATTAACCATTCTAGATCGTCAGTGGGAACACATTTCCATCGATTTTATTGAAGGTCTTCCTAAGTCATAAGGCAAAATAGTAATTTTCATGGTAGTTGATCGCCTCTCCAAATATGCTCACTTTCAGGTGCTACAACATCTATTTTCATCAAGCAAAGTGGCTAAGGTATTTATGGACTCAATTTTCAAACTGCATGGAATGCCAAAAAATATTGTAAGTGATCGAGATCCCATATTTACTAGCAAATTTTGGAGGGACTTGTTTTGAATTAGTGGTACCAAATTAAATATGTCTTCTGCATACCATCCACAAACATATGGCCAAATAGAGGTAGTTAACAAATGTTTGGGTACCTATCTAAGATGTTTTATTCAGGATAAACAATATCAATGGAGTCAGTGGCTATCATTTGCAAAATGGTGGTACAACACTTCTTACGATTACTCCATCAAGATGTCTCCTTTTGAAGCATTGTATGGAACTAAGCCTCCAACAGTAGCATATTATGTACCAGGATCCTCCAAAGTGGTCCAAGTAGATAATTGGTTTCAGCAATGACAATCAATGCTCACCATTCTCAAAGACAATTTGATCCAAGCACAAAATCGTATGAAGCAACAACAAGACACACACCGTTCAAAAAGATAATTCAATATTGGTGATATGGTGTTCTTGTGTTTGCAGCCCTACAAACAATTATCATTGAAGATCAAGTCCAATTAGAAGTTGGCTCCTCAATTTTATGGTCCTTACAAAATTGTGTGTCGCATTAGAGAAGTGGCATATCAACTGTAGTTGCCTTCCTCATCATGTATACATCCCGTATTTCATGTTTCCTGTCTCAAGAAGGTGAGCGGCCAGATTGTGCAATCTCAGTCAGAATTACCAATACTAGATGAAGAAGAGCATATATATCTCCAACCTAAAGCAATTCTACAAAGAAGAACATGCATATTGAGATCTCATCACATCCAAGAATTTCTCATCAAATGGCAGGACCTACCAAAATAAGATGCTACATGGGAACCTTGAAAGTATTTTTCAGACATTTCTAGCTTTGAGGACAAAGCTTTCCGAGGAGGGGAGTCATGTTACAATACAAATATTATAAGTTGTCAGCTATAATATTTAAAATTATTTTATTTTATATTTGGATAGTTATCCAAGCATAGGATTAAATCAACTTTTCATCAACTATATCATTTGCATATTCGCATTATCATTTGCCCAATTGTGGCAGGGATCTGCCCTCCTTGAAGAGGCACTGTTTTATTTCTGATTTATAACTACATACTTCATCATTTGATTAATTTATGCTACTGGTTATTGGATTGTATTAGCGAATGATTGTGAGTTCCTTAAGAGCATGGTCGTGAAGGGTAACATGTACCCTTCCATGGGTTTATTATAATATTTTATTAACAAATCATAAGGTTTATTCTTTAACCTTGACCTAAAGGTCATATGTAATAAGATATTTATATCTCACGAGATCAAACATTTCATTATTTGTTGGATGTTATTCTTTCCTTTAATGATATTACTTTTGTGTCTATATAAACCCTTAATATTATATTATGTTGTTTTTTATGACTTTTCTTGTTTCTAGGTGATGTGTTGATTCTATTTATTTATAGAAAGTGTTGTGAAATCCAAAATGGTATCAAAGTGGATGTGAATCATCATTAACCAATAGTAATTTTCTTTAATAACTTCTCCTACCCAATTTTAAAAATAATTCTATATGAAAGCCTTGTGTTATTAGAAAGAAAGACTCCAAAATGGTTAGAAAAGGCCTTCTATTATGGTTATACTTCAAAACCCTAAGTGGAATTTGCTCATGAGGAACTATTTACATTGTAATAGATTTATTTCTCTAAGGTAACTATTCATTGATAGGTTGCTTATTTCCTTTCTTGACATTCAATATGATTTATTTTTCTTGACTAGATGGATTCCCTAGTTGTGAGATTGATTTTTTTGAAAATTTTAAATCCCCTCACTTATATTTTATATATTAAAAAAAACTATTTTCTTTTAGCAAGTGATGGTATCATAGACTTGGGAATATTTGATATGAATCCTTAAGGTACATGAGTTGACATCAATTGACTATTGGTATTCCTCTTATCTCTCCACCTGGTGGTGTTTTGATGGATACCTCTTAAGGAAGCATCATCAAGATTCCTTAGCAAAGGAGACTATTGAGCACACTACATGACCATTGGAGCTCATTCATAGTATATTTGTGGATCCATGAGGCACCATATATTTCTATAAATAAGTACTTTATCACCTTTATTGATAAATTTTCCAAGTATATCTAGTTATACAATATTTTAATAAAATATGAAGCCTTTAGAAAGTTCAAGGACTTTAATTCTCTTATGGAGAACCAGTTTGAGAGAAGGAAAAAGTTCTTATAGATAGTGTAAGACCCCAGGAAGTTGTGCACCTTAGTCTAGTTGCAACATTATATCAAAATAAAATACCATAAAAGCATAAATAACATGAAAGTGACAAATGCAAAATATATATTTTATTTATTCATGTGGATTCCGGTTACATATCAGTCCCTCTTAGGGATACCTAGTTTGATACAATGAGATACAATTTGAAAGTAATGGTGTCCCCTGTAAGGACATGGTGCACTCCGTAGGCCTCTTGGTCTCGCATACGAACTTGTATGAGGGTTTATAGATGCCTCCTTCTCCTTCTTTTCCAGAGGGATCTGACATTTTAAACACTTTGGCTTGTTCATGTAACCTGTATCCTGCGTACAAGAAAAAACAGTAGGAGATCAGTAGCACGGGAAGCCTCTCATGATGAGGCTTACTTAGTAAATCTATGAAGCATGGTATGTAAGCATAATAAGATCAAAATGTAGCAAAATTTAATGATAAATGTGTGGATAACTTAGGAAATAATAGTGCAAATGCATTAAAAGAAAATGTTGGGCACTGAATTGCATCAAGTTTTACTCAATACTATGGTTGTCTATCTTCCTACTTTCTATCCAGGCTTGCACCCGATAGCTACAGCTCAACACTCAACATTGGATGGACCAAAATAGGAGTTTCAGATCCAACCTCCAGAGTAGGTTGGTTCCTTGTCAACTTAAATAGGGTGTTGACACAATTATGCTCACTTAGGGTTTTAGAGATTAGGGTAAGAAAAGATTAGGGTTAGAAAATGTGAACAATAGTGGATGGATAGGCTAACAACATTGTCACTACAACAAAAAGCTCCCAAAAAACCAATTTGAAGACACATTACTCAGATCAACATTATCTCAAATTAAATGTACTTTCATTCATTAAAGAACAATAGAGAAATATTGCAGACAACAATTTCAATATCTAAACAATGATAATCCAAATAGCAGAATTAATCAATATCTAGATTTTACAGAAATGCACTCCCTAGCAACAAAGATCTAATTCAGAAGTAGATTTCAATTACCCTAGCAGTTAGTAATCCATTAATTTGGCACAAACTAACCATTCAAGTATTCACAGAAATGCAACTAAAGAATTTGAACCTCTGATATCGAATTATGAAGACACAAAATTTGAGGTGAAGATCAATGTAATGCTCCTTTCATTAGCCCTTGGGAATATTTACAGTAGCACAAGCAAACACACTAGAGCCGACCCTTAAAAATGAGGGTTCGACCTCTATTTATAGTTTTGCAAAATTAAAATAATAAGGAACATTACAAAGATTAAATTTTGATAGCTCAGCAGAGAGTTCTTGTTGGCATTCTCTTACTGGTTCAACCTCCGAGAAATCCACTGCAAGTGGACCACCATGGCAGCTTGAAACCTCTGCAACTTGCTGGTTGTTTGATGCTAACTGGAGTTCTAGCCATTGGAGACTGCATATGCATCATTGATCTATCTTGAAAATCTTCTATCACCATCGATCTGCAACTATCTCTAGTTCTTATCTTCTTGAAACCCTCGATGCTTCAGCTTCCTCCTCCAACTAACTATTTCAACTTTAATGAGAAATTTCTTTTATATGCTTCAAAATTCTTAGCAAAATCTCAACCATTGATCTCCCCCATCGTATGGCTATGATTTAATCTAACATAAGCTTGATATAATGGTAGGGGAGAACACAATGCCATTTCACTTTTAAAAATGATGACATCACCTTTCATGCTTCAAAAACTATTGAACGCCAATCCGACACTAAAATGCTTTGAAAGTGAAGCGGGATGAAATCCGCTCCCTATCCTTCATTTTTCTTCTTTGGCGATGAAGCATTCACCAATCCGCACAAAAAAGTTGATGACATCATATCTCCTCCAAAACTCTACGGATTCCATTTCGGACCTAAGCAAGTGCATTGGCCTATGAACACCATTCTGGACCCAATGCAATGTAAAGGGACTCTTCCTCCATTCCACACTGGCTTCAGAGTAAAACGTTGCTTGTCACCATTCCAGAAGAAAGTTAGTCAAAAATACCCTTCATCATGAATCCGCATCTCTTATACTTAGCTTTCCACCTTCTATCACCATTCCGAGAAAAATGTTCTATGTGCTCTCTAGAATCGGGCTCTCCAACACTTAGCCACTCAAATAATATGAAGTGGTCTTCAATCCACACTTATTTTATGCTGACATCATCCTTCTTCAAAAAATTTTGTAGATTTAGGGCACATCACCAGTCCAGAGCCAAGAACATAAGAAACTATGTGAAATTGCTCCAAGTGCAAAAATTCATCAAGTGTTGGGTGGATTTGTGGCCTTTGTTGCGGATCCGCTCCAAAATACACTGCAAAGTGTGCGGAATGAGATCTTCATGACTTAGGCAAAATTTTCAAAATTTTCCTAAGTATGTGGCCATTTTGGGCCTACATTCTAGTGCCTCCCAGGTGGATTTGCTTGCAAAGCCATAGAACTTAGAGTCTTATCCATTGGGCCTTAGGAGTCAAAAAATGCTCATCTTCAAAAATATGCTTTAAAGAATAACTTCCATATAAACACTACCCTCTAAAAAATCTAATAGACTATTTAGAGGGTAAAGGTTCATATAGAGACTATGCCAAAAATATAGGTTTGTTGCAACTATCTTCAAAAAATCAGGTATAGCTCTACTCCTCTTATAAGGCCTTATTGCAAAAATGCCTTCACACAAAACTTGTTGCTCTTTGTGCCTCTCTAGGCTTCATGCCTTTATTATTTATTTCTGACAATTGTTAGAGAAAAAAACAAAAATACAAAACTTGTGCATATGTACAAAAACAAAAATGAACTAAGTGTGTGCCCCTTCCGGGCCTATGATAGTTCCATCTTACTCCTCTTCTTCATGGGCCTCTTCCTCGACCTCCTCTTCATTCTTCTTCTTCTTCTTCTTCTTCATTTTCTTCTTCTAGAGAAGGTTGTTTTTTATTCCTTCCTCCAGAATCATCACCAAACAACTGAATCATCAATTTCAAATTTTGTAAAGCCTATTTCCAGGCTGCTCCAGAGGGGTTTGATGTTTCTTTGAGCTGCTTGTAAATATATTATAATTCTCCAATATCCTCATAATTAGTAGCATTCCCTCTACTCACTAGATCTTCCATGAGATCTCTTAATCTGGTAAAATCAACAATCAATTGGGCAACTTGCTCTTGGTGTAGTGGCTCTTCAAGAGAATCAATTCCAGATTCATCCAACAGATTTTCATCAATGCTCTTCTAGATCTCTTCCATAGATAGCAAGTTGTGATCCTCCATCCATAGACCTTTGAAACCAACTTGAATCATTTCTTTGTTTACATCCACAACATCCTTAATCACTCCTTCAATCCTATCAAACAACAACCAAGCTCTTTGAAGTACCCTATGCTTCTTGACCATAGTTCTAGTAGCAACTCTGGAGAGATTCCATTCTTTATTGGGAATTGGTTTAGTAGAATCACTAAGTCTACTATCAACCAACCTATACATCTATTCTACCAGAATCACCATAGGCTGCAACTCTCCAGTGATTTGATCTAAATATTTCTGAACATTGGGGAGTAAGCGGTTGGCATCATCTAGGTAGTCAATCATAAGTTGAAGCCCTAAACATTTCTCTTGGACCTCAGAGAGCAATTCTTTTCTAATATTCTTTAATCTAGCTTTAGAAAATCTAGAAGACTTAGCTTTCTCAAGTTGAAGTTGTTATTTCAAACTTTGAATTTCTTTTGCTTGTTCTTCATTCAACTTCTTTTGCTCTCCTAGTTGATCTTTGAGCTTATTGGCTTCTTGGAACTTTTCTTGCCAGCCCTTGGCCTCTTTTTTCAAAGCCTTTTCTACTTCCTTTTGATTGCTCAGAGTCTTCTGAAGCTTTTCAATATATTTCTCTAGTTTTCCCACCTTCTCTCTGAATATATCATTCTTCACATAGAAGGTGTCTAAGTGGGCTCTAGCTATTATCAACTCATCTTCTTCAGGAAGCTTCTCAATATCTTTTGTGACCTCCTCCACTCGATAATCTTGGACAGTCATTTTAGTTTCAGGTTTACTTACAAGTGGAGTCATAGATCTAGATATCCTCTACCTAGAAACTGGATCAACATACATGCTTCTTCTTCTTACAACCATCCTACTGGAAGGCTTAGAAAGCTTCTCTACCCATAAATCATTTATTTTTTGTGTGGTTTCCTGCTCCTTTGGCAAAGATATATGACTTGAAAAACTAGAAGCCAGGGGAGATGAAGATACTAGAAATGTAAGGGTGGACTCAACCATTGACAATGGTGGTGTGGAAGTAATTACAATAGTCTTTGTAACAATAGTGGACTCTGTAACTACTATTGTGGTTGCTATTGGTAAACTCATAGGAATTGAAGCAAGACTAACAACTGGATGAATGGGGGTGCTTGGAACAATTTTTCCCTTTGATGGGGGTGGTGATAATAGTGAAGATGAAATGATGGGAGATGATGAAGTGGGAACCTCAGATGATGAAAGTGGGATTTGGGGTGACTTTGGGGGAGAAGGGGTGACTTGTACTTCAGTGATGACCAATGAAACATGGGGTGGACTATGAGAGGGAGAAGGTACCTTTGTCACATTTTCTTGACCAGAAAGGGAGGGAGACTTCCTTGGGGATTCAGGAGGATGAAGAGGAGAAGAGGGATTAGAAACCATACCTTCACCTACAGATGTAGGGTGTTCTTGTTCTACCTCTATATCCTACTGCTACTCATGATGAGTCAATTCTTTTACAGTTGAAATAGCTACCTCTTTAGCAATCTCCTCCATATCCAATATTTATTTCTTTGAAACCTCTCTTTCCCTTATTTTTAGAGATCTTTTAGCTCTTCTATGAATCAATTGAAAGGAAGCCATCTCACTCTCTAAATCTTCCTCTGATACATCTCCTTGTACTACTCTAGTAAGCAAGACTTGCTCAAAAATGGGATGCAATTCTACTGATGTTGCAGTGGTGAAAGAAAGGGGTTTGAACCTAAAACTCTCATCCTTATATCTCCAGTCAATATCTATGTCTAGAGGCTATCCCCCTAGAGCTAAGCATTTAGGCCTAGACACTACTTCGATGACTAGAGTACTGACAACTTTTTCACTAGAATATTGCATTTTTCTCAGAAGTTGTGCTCCCTTAGGAAACTTCTCCACTTGTTCAGTGGTAGGATGAAACATTTTCAAGACCTCAACTACTATTAAAGGAGTTTCATGCTCTTCTACTAGAGCTTCTTGATCTGTGGGTGGAGAGAGAGATTCAGAACCCATATGGGACTTTTTAACTATTAACACTATGTTTTTGATGTCCTTCTGCTTCCAGGTTCTGATATTTTCATCATATTTCTTAGAAAACTCTTTATCAATCTTCATGCCAAACTTGGACTTAGGTTTTCCAATTTTGATTCTCATTCTCCACCAATCTGATATTTTTGCTACATTCCATTGTTCTCCTTCTTCTACCTCTTCAACAACATCCTCATCAGGTTGAGGGTCCTTTTTCTTTGTAGTTTTCTCTTCAATATCATGCATGGTGGCTTCTGTCAGCCGATGAATTTTCTTCTTGTCTAGATCATAATCAATAATATATTCATAGAAATCCAACCATGGAGGTAGTTGACCCATTTTTGAAACATTCCACTCCAAAAGAGTGGTCTCATCATTATTTCTACCTTGTTCGAAATGAGCCCTAGGCCTCTTTTCAAATTTATAAGCTTTTTCTCCATTTAGGGCTACATTTCTTGTAGTGAAAATACCATCAAGGTCATAACTCCACCTTTGGGGAATGTAAAATAGACCTAACCTATCAAGGTATTGGTCAATTTGCTCACTCTACCCCTTCTTTGTGATAGTAATATCCTCCATAGTGTGGTAGGTTAGCAGAGATTTTCTCTTCCTTCCTGAACCATAATTCAAATCAATGTACTCTGCCTACCTCAAATATTCCAAGGCAAAGAGCCTCTCTATAACAAAATGGGGTAGGAGAAAAGGTTTACCCATGAAACCATATAGTCTGATTATTGTACCCTCAATCAAAAAATACCAATCTCCTTCTTCAACACCCTCTACTCTCAAAATTTTCTTAGCCAAGGGTGGCAATCTAGGGCACTCTCCATACATTATTTTCAAAGAAGGTCCAAGGAATTCCAAATTGAATCTATAAAAAGACTCACTACTTCTCAAATGACTTATCCAATAATAAACCGGCAAGGGTTCCCCATCACTGGTTTTATCCCTAAGAAATCCAAGGCATCTTGTCCTTAATGGTAGTATAAAACATCCATACCAGACTTGAGCAATGCCTGAAACTAGGAGCGTCAGAGCCCCTTTTCATTCTTACCAATTGTTCATGTATCCTTTGGGCAAGAAAGGTTGGCCAGTCAAAATAGATAACCCTAGTCCCTTTTTCCTCTGCACCTTCCTCATACATTCTTTCATTTGAAATACAATAGGCTATGGCAATTTTCCAGCCATACACCATTCTATCAGAATCTAAACCCTCCATACAGGCCAACATAGAGAACAATACAGGGTTTGGAAATTCATCAATAGGGATTGGGACTTCAGGCAATTTCTTCTTGGGCTTAGCATCGAGCTATTTATAAACCCATATCTTAAATGACTCACCATCATTAGCTCATTTCTCCAGAGAGTAATACCCATCCTGGTCAGTCACCCTAAATTCTTTTGGTCTTACCAATGGTTCTGACCCTAGGGCAAAAATATTATGACAGAAGGTGGCGGTGATACTAAAGAGGGTTTTGCCTTTAGAGGTTTTCATTGCTTTGGCCATGGGGTCATAGAATTTAACTATTGCAACTATTAATTCTAGATAAGGATGAACAGAATCACAAATGTAAAAATATAGGTAAGAAAGGACAACACATCTACCTTCCATAGACAAAGCAACTCTCTTCTTGAATCTATCATTCATGCTCCTTCTGAGCCTTGTTCTCTCTATGAGGACCATTTCAGTATCTACCACAACTTTTGCTCTATCGATGTATGGAGCCACTACCCTTCTCTCTAGGGTTTCAGCTTCTTGGGTATCCTTGAAAGCCATCTTGATAGCAACAATACTATGTTCTCTCTAGAATTCATAGTGAAAGCTTTTGAGTACTGTTTCACTCTTTTCTACTCTATGAATATGATTTGCCACTAAATGAACATTGCTCATGCTTTTTGATTCTTTTATTTCCTATAGCATGCATATCTTCCACCATTAATGTGGTTGCTATGCAATCTACCTACTAGCACACTTTCCAACTTCCACTCATTCCTTTCGATGGCTCAATGGTGGCATTCTAAATTTTCATTGGTCAAAAATTCAAACTGCACTACCACCTCACAACGTCTCTTCGGCTACTCTTTGGTTCGAGCATGGGTTCATTAGCATTGAATGTGGGCTTTTCTTTCCTCTCCACATGGCATGGTCATGAAATCACTACTTTGCTCCACCTTAGTCTTGAAATCGGTGGATTGAAGATATCTTTGATTTCATTGACACTTAACTTATTTCACACATGGATTATCACCTTGGTTCCATTCCGCTATGCTTTAGCTTCGAAAATCCTTGGATTGGAGATGCCTTCACTTCTTTTGACACTTGGCTCTTTTCATCATGCGAAAAAAAACACTTGCACCATTCCACTAGAACTTTAGTGCATTTTGGTGTGGATTTAGAAGCGCTCACCATTCCACTACACTTTACGTGTATTTGAGTGTGGAATGGAACCTCGCTGAATTCTTTGTCAACACTTAGCCATTTTTTTGCAAATATTTTTCAATGAGCTTGTACAAAGTGCAGAAAGAAACTGAATACAAAGTGCAGAAAGAAAGGGAAATATAATACAAGGTATATACATATGTTACAATGAGCTCATATTTCAAACATAGTAGAGTTTGAGATGAAAACCATTTACTAGAATCGGTTGTATGTTCCCTTATAGATCTTCAAGCTGAAACACATTGGACTCCTTGGCCTCTACTATTTTGAAAGGGCCATCCCAAAAAGAATCAAACTTTTCATGTTTGCTCGATTTTGCTCTATCAACATTCCACCTGAGAACTGCATCTCCAACCTAGAATTTTTTGAATCTGGCCTTCTTATCAAACCATGCCTTGATATCTGAGGAATGCTTTTGAAAATTTTCATATGCCTGAGCTCTATTCTCTTCAAGTTGTAGTAAGTGGGTCAACCTAGTTTTTACCAGATTTTCCTCTGACTCTTCCTCTGTATTGACAAGCTTAAGTGCTGGAATTTCCAAATGGATAGGTAACACTACCTCTTTGCCATACACAAGAGCATAAGGAGAAGTTTTAATGGAATTTTTTATAGTAATCCTATCTACCCACAAAGCTTGGTCCAACAGTAGGTGCCAACTTCTTTTATTCCCTTCAAGTGATCTCCTCAAAATCCTTAACAAGTTCTTATTAGTAGATTCAACAAGTCCATTACCCTGAGGGTAATAATTTGAAGTATTCTTAAGAGTGATGCCATACTTTCTAGAAAACTCAATATACTTGGCTCCTATGAAATTTGGGCCATTGTCACTCACCAAGGCTTCTAGAACTCCAAACCTTGAAATCAAATTTTCCATAAAATTGATCACAACTTCCTGATCTGATTTCTTAGTAGGAATAGCCTCTACCCATCTGGTAAGATAATATATGGTAGTTAGGATAAACTTATGCTCTACTGAGGAATTAGGGTTGATGACCCCTATGAAGTCCAACCCCCATTGTTGAAAAGGCTCTTCAACTTGTATCGACTTGAGGGGGAATGAAGCATTCCTTGTCCTTCCAACATATCTCTGACATTTGTCATAGGCCCTAGTAGCCCTGAAAGTATCAAAAAATATAGTAGGCCAATAATAGCCTGCTCTTATGATTTTCAAAGTTGTAACTCTGCCTGAGCTATGTCCACCAATTGGTCCTCCATGGAACTCTTCAATGACCCTCTTTTGTTGATCATATTTTAAGCACTTTAGAAGAACTCCATCCAAATTTCTTTTGTATAGGCCTTCTGGTAGTAATACATATTTCAAAGCATGAAGCCTGTATCTCCTCCTTTGGGATGCATTTATATTGGGGGGCATACTCCATTTTGAAAATATTTGATCATCTGATCAACCCAATTAGAGTCTACTATATGTACTCCTTCAACCTGATCCTCTTCTACTATCTGGCAAGTTGTCACTTCTACTAATGTTGTAACCTCTGTTAGACCTTGGCACAGGGCTCTACCTCTCACCAACTTGGTGGGATGTATCTCTACATCATACTCTTGGATTTTGGTAATCCAACCAACTCTTTTATCTCCTAGTTCACCCTAAAGGATAAAACTTCTTACATCTGGATGAACAACATATACCAAGGTCTTACTCTGTACCAAGTACTACCTGAACTTCTTCAATGACTTCATCACAACAAATACTTGTCTTTCAATAAATTTATATTTGACCTAGTAGTCATGGAGTTTCTAGCTCCAAAATAATACATGATGCTCTTCACCTTGATCATATTTTTGAGTAAGCACTGAGGCATAACTTTCTTCAGCTCCATAAGCATAAAGGATAAAATATTTACTAAAATCTATATTTACCAGTACTAGGGCTATTGCAATGGACTACTTGATAATCTCAAAAGCTTATTTCCTGACTTCAGTCCACTTAAACTCAACATTCTTCTTGAGTAACTCAGATATAGGCCTTACTTTCTATGCAAAGTCAAAAATGAATTTCCTGAAAAAATTGATTTGACCCAAAAAGTATTGCAAAGTCTTTCTTATTTGTAGGCAATGGGAGAGCAAGAATGGATCTGATTCTATCTGGATCTATGGCCATACCTTATTTTGAGACCACATGACCTAGCAACTTTCCTTCGTGAACTGCAAAGAATGATTTCTTAGGATTGAGTGAAATACCAAATTCTCTGCATTTTTGAAAAACTTGCTCCAGGTGTGATAGGTGATCTTGCTTATCATGGGAAAACATAGTCATATCATCCAAATAGATCAGAATGACTTTGTTGATCAATGCCCCAAAGGCATAATCCATGGCTCTCTGAAATGTGGCTCCCGCATTGGACAACCCAAAAGGCATTCTCTGGTAGGCAAATGTGCCCCATTTTGTGGTGAATGTTGTTTTATATTGATCTTCATCTTTCACCCAAATCTGATTGTATCCAGAGTAACCATCCAGTAATGAGAACCTCTCTACCCCTGCCACTATCTATAATATCTGATCAATCTGTGGGAGGGGGTAGTGATCCTTAAGGGATGCTTGGTTAAGATTTCTGAAATCTACACACAAACGAATATCCCCATTATTTTTTCTCACGGGTACCAAGTTAGCTACCCAGGTTGAATGTTTTATTGGGTATATGATCTTAGCCTTTAATAACTTTAAGAGCTCCTCTCTCATAATGGCTTCGATCCTTGGATTTATAGGCCTTTGCTTCTACCTAAAAGGCTTTGCATCAGGCTCTAGCTCAATAGTATGTTGGATAACATTTTTGTCATATACCTTGAGGTCTTCATATGACCAAGCCACAATATCTTGGTATTTTAAGCATAAGGCTTTGATATCTTTAGCTTCCTCTAGTGAACATCGAACTCCAACATTGAGCTTCTTTTTAGTACCTACTTCAACTTCTTTATAGATTTTTCACTGACTTTCATAGCTTTGGTCTTTTTCCTATCCTCATTATCAAACAAGCTTTCTAGGGTGACCAATCCTCTAGGAATGTGATTATTTCTTAGTTGAATAACATCTTGTTGATCAATATCTTCTAGATTCTCTTCTTGGATAGTGGAGAGACATGCTTCTCTTACCAGAAAGTCAATTATTTATTCATCACTTTCAAAAACCTACCAAAAAATCTGCTTGTCTGGTACTACAGGTCTAAAAATCATTTTGATTCCCTTGGCTTTCTTGATTCCAAAGTCTATAGAAGGGTTGAAGTTAGCTCCCTTTATTTCTAAGGAATATACCTAAGTATTCTTTTCTCTAGGAACAAAATTTAAATTTAGGGCATCAAAGGATTCCATCAGATCCCATACCCTATTTTTATAAGCTTTTAGGTAATGGTGCTTACTATTGCACATGTTTCTTACCTGATGGACTATTAACTCAGAATCACCATATATGTTCAAAATATTAATGCCCATGCTTTCTACTTGTATCAATCCAAGGCATAAAGCCTCATATTCTATAACATTATTTGTACATGACCATGTTAGTCTATAGGCAAAATTCTTTGTCCCCTCTGATTGGGACTGTAAAACCACACCAGCTCCTACACCATTTCTGCATTTAGCACCATCAAAGTGCATGATCCATGTTTCTTTTTCTCTCAGATATTGATTGGATATAGCAAGGATTTTCTTCTTTAATTCAGCTGAGATACTATATGTCCCCATACCAGTTCCAAACTGATTGTAATCCTCTCTGAAAGGCAACTCATCCTCAATATCCAAATCCTCAAAGTTTTCAACAAGCTCAAATTCTTCTAGGGGAGTAAGATTGCACATGTCTTCCTCAATATTTTCAATATGATAAGCTACTAGATTTTTAGGTGTTATCCTTATTCTCTTTCCTTTGAAAGGAATTACCATACTAGAATAATCCATGTACATACATCCACCCAATTTTGCAGTAAATTCCCTTGAAAGGCATAATCCAAAGTAGGGTTCTAGGTCAACCACAACTATTTCTTGTACTATTGTCACCTCAGGGGCTCTATGCAACCTCATTAAAACATCCTTTATGACTCCAACTATCTTAACAGGTGTCCCATCCAATTGTAATACTCCAGGACAAGATCGAGTATACTCCATACCCATTTCTTCATAGACTACTTTAGGCATAACTGTAGTCGATGCTCCTGAATCTATCATACAATTTTGGACTACCCAACCTTCCATCCTCAAGGATATATAGAAAGGAGGAGGTTTATTCTTTAAAATCGTAGGGGACATTTCTTTCTTTTTTGATGGCATACTAAGGATTATAGTGGACTGCTTATCTTGTGGATACTTGTTGAGGGAAGCCTTAAGCAGATCTATCTGACCAGGAATGAACAGAGTGTCATACAAGCTAGATTTTTATGGAATATTTTTCATCTCTTCAATAATATTATACTCAGACTTAGCCAGGGGAGGTCTTTCAGGCCTTCTTTCTGGCTCACCATATTTTATTTTATACTACTGAGTGGCTTCTATTCTTTACCTTTTGGTAATAGAGGGGAATCTAAGCCTTTCTTGAGCCTCATATTTAGATCTCATCCGATCTCCTTCAGTTTCCTTTTCCAATATCTTAGGAAGACTATCTATCTTCTCTTTCCCTTTAGCTTGAGGAATGGGGAAAGTATCACTACTTTGAGGAAGGGGATCAATTCTTTTTTGAGAAGGGACTTGGAATTGCCCCATATTTTGGGGATCTACTTGCAAGGTTTTCTTTCCAGACCTTGTCATAACAACAATTGGGTTGTCTTCATCCAACTCTTTCCCAACCATGATTTGATCAGGCTGCCATAACATATTTACTCTCCCTTTTTTATTCCTTTCAGCTTGATCCATAGCTTGTTGGACATGGTGTTGGTACATAACACAAGACTGTGAGTCATGAGGGTCATTACATACTAGACACTAGATATTTGCAAGAGTAGTATCTGAAGAACACTCAGGATCTTCATATGCTGCATTCACCCTGACCCTAGTACTATTACTAGGACCAGGTCTCTGATATTTGTTCACATATGGAAATCTCCTTTGTTGTGACCTTTCTTGGTCTCTCTTTTCCATTGAATTCATTCTATTACTCAAATTTTTTAGAGTATTTTGTATATCAAGAATAGCAGAAAACTCTTGAGATGGTTGAGAAGGAAGGGGAGGGAAAGGAACTATAGAGGATGATGGTTTTGGTTGAGGAATGGCATTCATTTATGGATATGGAGATGATAAAGAAAGGGGATCCATGTAAGATGGGTTTGTAGTTTGGCTTTGGCCATTAGTAGTTTTTGAGTTATAAGGTAGCACAGTTTTGGGGGGTAGTCTCCCCACATTAATTAGGATATTCTCAGCATGAACTACTACATTATAAACTTGGGGGAAGGTTTCTACTCTATATTGTTGTGTCTACAAGCCTAAATCTGATCCAAGAGCTCGGATATAATACATATAGGCCAAACATGCAGTTGGTCTAGCTATGTGGGGGTATTCTCTTCCATGTTATGCTAAATCTCAAATTGAAATCTGAGATAGTTTCTTGCTGAGATTTCTGCATGGATGTAAACTAATTGAGTAGGGAGAAAGGGTCAGCAGATTCATTAAAATCTTCCACAAATGGCTCAACCAATGCTTGCCATGAAGTGATGGTGTTATCTTCCAGAGTTCTAAACCAATGCAATATCTTTCCTCTGAAGGATAGGGCTAGAATTCTTATAATAATATCCTCCTCTTTTATGTTGTGAATTGCTGCTAGATTTAAAATATCTTGATAGTGCTCATAGGTTATCTTCCCAGATCTATCATAAGTGGGGATAGCCTTGGATACAGCCTAGGGGATGGCATTCATTTGGGCTAATCTCAGGGGACCAATTGTGTTCCAGTTGGGGTACTTATGTAATGGTTGATTAGGAGCCACATTTTGTGCCATATTTTTGGGTGTAGGTCTTGTTGGAGGGACTATCGGATTAACTATAGGATTTTCCTTAGGAAGCTCTTCTTTGAGAGGAAATATTGATTCAAACTTTTGACAATAGTAGACCCTCTATAAGGTAATTCACAATAAAAATAGGAGTTAGGGTTATTCCTTTTGAAAGACTTAGTATACATGAAAGGACATTGGTCTACAAGGGTAATTATTTTTTTAGGTTCAAGGACCAGGGAGTCGCCAGGTGAATTTGCTATTCTCCACTTATAAGGTCAAGACAATTCACCAAATATTGATTCCTCTAGGTTGAGATAAACAATAACTCATATGATGGGTTTTCGTGTTCCTTGTGAACTGGTCCCATCGAGCATGCCAAAAACTATTGGGCACTAAATTGCATCAAGTTTTACTCAATACTATGACTGTCTATCTTCCTACTTTCTATCCAGGCTTGCACCCGATAGCTACAACTCAACACTCAACATTGGATGGACCAAAATAAGAGTTTCAGATCCAACCTCCAGAGTAGGTTGGTTCCTTGTCAACTTAAATAGGGTGTTGACACAATTATGCTCACTTAGGATTTTAGATATTAGGGTAAGAAAATATTAGGGTTAGAAAATGTGAACAATAGTGGATGGATAGGCTAACAACATTGTCACTACAACAAAAAGCTCCCATAAACCAAATTAAAGACACATTACTCAGATCAACATTATCTCAAATTAAATGTACTTTCATTCATTAAAGAACAATAGAGAAATATTGTAGACAACAATTTCAATATCTAAACAATGATAATCCAAATAGCAGAATTCATCAATATCTAGATTTTATAGAAATGCACTCCCTAGCAACAAAGATCTAATTTAGAAGTAGATTTCAATTACCCTAGAAGTTAGTAATCCATTAATTTGGCATAAACTAACCATTCAAGTATTCATAGAAATGCAACTAAAGAATTTGAACCTCTGATATCGAATTATGAAGACACAAAATTTGAGGTGAAGATCAATGTAATGCTCCTTTCATTAGCCCTTGGGAATATTTATAGTAGCATAGGCAAACACACTAGAGCCGACCCTTAAAAATGAGGGTTCGACCTCTATTTATAGTTTTGCAAAATTAAAATAATAAGGAACATTACAAAGATCAAATTTTAATAGCTCAATAGAGAGTTCTTGTTGGCATTCTCTTACTGGTTCAACCTCTGAGAAATCCACTGCAAGTGGACCGCCATGGCAGCTTGAAACCTCTACAACTTGTTGGTTGTTTGATGCTAACTAGAGTTATGGCCATTGGAGACTGCATATGCATCATTGATCTATCTTGAAAATCTTCTACCATCGTCGATCTACAACTATCTCTAGTTCTTATCTTCTTGAAACCCTTGACGCTTCAGCTTCCTCCTCCAACTGATTATTTCAACTCTGGTGAGAAATTGCTTTTATATGCTTCAGAATTCTTAGCAAAATCTCCACCATTGATCTCCCCCATCGTATGGCTATGATTTAATCTGACATAAGCTTGATATAATGGTGGGGGAGAACACAATGCCATTTCACTTTTAAAAATTGATGATATCACCTTTCATGCTTCAAAAACTATTGAACGCCAATCCGACACTAAAATGCTTTGAAAGTGAAGCGGGATGAAATCCGCTCCCTATCCTTCATTTTTCTTCTTTGGCGATGAAGCATTCACCAATCCACAAAAAAATTTGATGACATCATATCTCCTCCAAAACTCTATGGATTCCATTCTAGACCTAAGCAAGTGCATTGGCTTGTGAACACCATTTCGGACCCATCGCAGTGTAAAGTGACTCTTCCTCCATTCCGCACTGGCTTCAGAGTAAAACGCTGCTTGTCACCATTCCAGAAGAAAGTTAGTCAAAAATACCCTTCATCACGAATCCGCATCTCTTATACTTTGCTTTCTGCCTTCTATCACCATTTCGGGCAAAAATGTTCTATGCGCTCTCCAGAATCGGGCTCTCCAACACTTAGCCGCTCAAAATATATCAAAGAATATGAAGCGGTCTTCAATCCACACTTATTTTACGCTGACGTCATCCTTCTTCAAAAACTTTTGTGGATTTAGGGAACGTCGCCAGTCCGGAGCCAAGAACATAAGAAACTATGCGGAATTGCTCCAAGTGCAAAAATTCATCAAGTGTTGGGTGGATTTGTGGCCTTTGTTGTGGATCCGCTCCAAAATACACTGCAAAGTGTGCGGAATGAGATCTTCATGTCTTAGGAAAAATTTTCAAAATTTTCCTAAGTATGTGGCCATTTTGGGCCTATAGAAACCAGATCTATGCTAGAACTAATTAATAAAGCAAAAATTAGTGACATATCTAAGCTAAGGCTTAGAAAATAATACTTGAAAACCTTAGGCTATGCGTGTGGACCACTGTCAAGTATAGTGACCATGAAATGAAGCCTTCTTTCTCGTAGACCAGGGGTTGTAGCACTAGATTCTTTGCCCAAATTGATGTCCAAAGGTCACCTCTGTGTTCGTACACTGATTGGCAATGAATAACATTTGGTCTAAATGATTTTATGGCTAGAAATCATCACCAAATTGGGTAGAGCTTTGTTGCTTCTCCAAGGGGTATGGGATCTCTCTCGAATCTGCTAGAGCTTCGCTGCATAAAATTTTGATATTCGTCGATCTTTTTTTTTTCTTGGGAGAGTTCAAATGTAGACCTCCTAGATTCAGATATAGATCTGGATCTTGGTTTCTTGAATAAGCCAAGATCTAGATCTGCATGCAACTGACCATCCCAAGGGGAAGGATTAGTCAAAAATTTGCATTGAAGAGGTGGTTAGGAGGATCTTTGGGAGTTCCACACCAAAAACCATCCACAAGCAATGCAATGTGCAATCAGACTACGTGATATGAATCTGTATTCATGGCTAAACTATGTTTTTGTGCTAGTCACTATCTAGAACAGCGGTTAGGTGTGGCTGCTCTCAACTTCAATGACCAGTGTTGGCGACCACTTTGCTTGATAGTGGCTAAGCCTGAATGGACTAAAATTGCCCTTTTTGAGTGGTTAGGACCACTTCTAGCTCTTGGAAAGGTAAAAAATAATTCATATGGTCTTTGAATGTGCCTATATGAGTAGTCTCCTAAACATGATATGTTTTAAGTGTCTACAGATACCTATTTTTGGGATGCATTATGGGAAAACATAGCACGAAGCAAAAATAGATTATCTAGGGCCACATTGTAGGGTGTGTGATGATCATTGATTTGATCAATATCAGATGCCTTAGTCATGATAAAAGATGCGAATCCTAGAATAATTACTTCCAATGGTGTAGAAAGATTAGTTTACATAAGACTTTGAAGTCCACCAAAGTCTCAGGTCGTATTGCTTAGCATACGCAAAGGACCGAAAGCCAGATCATCAAAGGTTTAAATCAGCATATTTGTTTTTCCCCAAGCAATAGGGTAAGCTTATGATAGCTTTTAGCAATAATTCATAAGACAAATTTGACATGATTGAGTGATATTTTGTTGATTTTGATTATGATTGTTGATATTATGACTACCCCTTCAAACGATGAGTCGATGAGGGAAGGACAATGAATAAAGTGACGAGTCACTTGACCAAGATGAATGATTTGGATCTTTTCAAGAGGTTTGCTTTGTTATTGGTAGATCCCATTTCAGACATGATCTCAACCATTTTTAGTTATTGTATATCTCTATCCCATGGAGCGGTCCGGCCACAATGGTCTTCTTAGAGAATCAAGATGATAATAATTCTATTTAAGACTATGTTGAATCACTATATTTGATGGTTTACTAAAAATATCATAGAATAAAATGAAATGAATTCCTCATTCCTGTGGGGCAGTCTGGATGCCATGGCCTTCTTTGGGATTGAAATGCAACATTTCAATTCAACGATGACTAATTTACCCCAAATGACCTTATAGTAATTTACTCATCTTGTCGGATTGCATGGAGTGTCAATCGCTTCAACCACCAAGTGTATAGAATAAATAACTCAATATGAGACGCATTCGATATTTCTATGCTATTTGAATTTTTTTTTTTTTTTCATTTTATAATATTTTTGGATTTTGATTTCTATGATTTTTTTGGTATTTTTGCACTTTTTTATTGTTTTGTACCGAGAGGTTTTTTTAATTGCCTATTTTGAGGTTCATTGTGGTGAGAGATTTAGTGCATTTATTATTGTTGGCTAGTCGCTGACAGTAGCAACAACCAAATCATGATCATTGTCAATATTAGCGACCAGATAATGTGGGTCGTTGATGCCATCAACGGCTACAAAAAAATTGAAAAATATAAAAGAAAATTTAGGGTTTTTACTTTTCATTATTTGCCAGCTAAAAATTTACACTTTTGATCTCTGAGGTGAGAGAGTGATTGTGATCCGAGATGCTATCGGATTCAGAGAGCATGGTGGAGCAGGGCAAGGCATTGACTAGTGGAGGAGTCGATGACTCACGGGTATCTCTCAAACCCTAGCTTATTATTTGTTTTATTGGGTAAAATGAACCTCACTAATTAATCGGTAAATGAACCAAATTAAACCAGTTGGCAATGAACCAAACCAGTCAATAGGTCTAGGTTTAGCTTAATTATAGTGGGTTTAGCTTAGTTTTTTATTTTTGCATTTTTTTTTATGTTTTTGGGATGAGGTCGGATGGTAATGGCATGCTGCCTCGTGGTCGCTGACGACCAGAGTGAACCCCAATTGACCAAGAGGGGTTGTTGTTGCTGTTAGCGACCAACTTGAATTCCAATTGTGAAATTTTTTACCATTGGTAGCTAGCCGTTGTCGACTTCAGCGGCTGCTGTGTGTCCACTCTTAGCATGAGTGACTGAGCAAACTTAGGTAAATTTTTTATTTTTTTGATTTTTAAGGAAATTAATTGATTCTTTTGAAATTTGAAGTGTGTATTTTGATTTTTTTGTGTGTGTTTAGGTGCATTTAGCCCTTATGCTTGTATCCTTAGGCTATATTCATTTTATTTGCACCATTTTATATTGTATTGCTTTTTTTATTGTTTTTAAGTGTATTTAATTTAGGTATTTTAATTTGCATCCTTTAGATATTACCTGCACGGGCTTGGGACCCTAATTTTCTTGTGCAAATACTACCCCAAATGGATGATGTATATTGGGAGTGGATCGATGCTCGTGGGCTCCAATGTGTCATGAGGCTACCAATGATCATGTTGGACCAAGCTTACCTCATTGCCCTGGCACGTAGGTGGGATTCTAGGACTAACACCTTTCATCTTCTTATGGAAGAGATGACCATCAAGTTGGAGGATGTATACAAGATATTCCAGATTTCTTTTGATTGAGTCCCTATTGTGTCCTCTCCTACTGATGCCCGAGATGTTGTATTTGTGAGGATTTTTAGAGGTCATGTAGTTGCAGCATTTGGTGACTTCAATCATGGTGGGATCTATGTGGATCGATGGTATCATGAGGAAGTCTTCTCTCGATGGTAGGTATTTTTTATGTATGTTATATGTAACATGCTTCTAACTAACTACTTCGAAGTGAGGTTCCCATGGAACCTTCTAGCTATGGTCTAGTATTTGATGGACAGTTATGCGCCCATCATCATGGATTGGGAAGTGCACTCTTGGCCTAGTGCTATGATGACCTCTACTAAATTCATCACCATGGATGAGACAACATCACTTCCATCCTACTCCAAATCTGGGGATGGGATCACATCAGGATGGATTTTACAAGAGGATTGACTATCGATATTACTACTATAGCAGATGTGGCTCAGTGTTACAAAGGTAGGTGGCCTAGAGATCATGATGAGCATAAGAGGTGGTGCCATGTAGGGTATTCGTCTCACTATACAACAAATCTGACTGGCTTGTAGGCCAAGAATATTATCTGGAGGCCTTATCATGAGTGTCTTGCTTGGACAAAGGTAGACATATTCATAGCTTAGTCTAATTGTGACAGATGGGTTATTAGTCACAAGGGTGGCATTAGAGAGTCTTTTCATTATTCTAGGGTTCTATGATAGTATGGACTATAGTAGGATGTACCTCTCCAGCAATTTTTATACATGCGGGTTACTACAAAGAGGGATATTCCACAACCTTGGGTTACAAAGGATGATGACCCTCTAGAAGTGGATGTTGGCATAGCAGATGTCAAGGTGACTGAGGCATATACCCTATGGTGGATTTTGTGGCTATGGCAGGGTGGCAGCAGCTTAGGTTGAGATCGAGATGAGGCACCTATAGATGAGGATATTTATGGACACCAAGTATAGGCTCAGATAGAGGACTGGGGAAAGGCTAGAGTGGAGGACAAGGAGGAGTTAGCCTTAGATAATTAGGAGTCTTATCTTTAGGATCAATTATACCATGTAGAGACCGAGCTTTAGGAAACTCATATTTAAATCTTACAGTAGGACTCTAATATCATAGGGCTTTAGACACAGGTCAGGAGCTTTGAGGGGAGAGGACTGCTACATAACAAACATAGCCTTCGTTGGCTATGTTTCCCAAAAGAATGTTTTATGTATTTATGTGATTTGATTTTAAATTAATCATCATCTATTATATTTTATCCAAATTTCATTTATGACATTCGCATACTTTCCTGAACGGTGGGGGTGTGCCCACCTAAAGTGGTAATTCATTTATCTATTGATTTATTCTTCTTAATTTTTTTATTTATTCATTTGATATTTGATTTGTGAAGTTATGTTTAATTTGTGGTAACTGTTTGTATTAAGAAGAAGGCAAGGAGTTGCTTTGCAAGTGGTATCAGGTTGGTTCAATCTTCAAACTCTTGGATAAGCTACTGTTGTTCATTCGTTAGGACTCTATCATAATCTCTAGGCACAATCAACAAAGCACAAAATAGTTCATTGTAGGGGTCTAGTTTTTCTTCGTAAATCACCAAGCGCCATAAAACCATTGTAAGAAACTACATACCAGTGTTGTCGGTCCATATTCTATAGCAATAAAATATTGTCAAACACTCCTATCATGGGGTAAGAAATGCCATCTGATGCTCTGGATATCCGTATAAATTATCGCATGTCCTTGTGGGTGGTGGGATAAAAAGTGTGAACATGCTCATCGCAAAAATAATCAGGTATAAAAACAGGGAAACACTCTTGAAATCGATGAAATATTTGAAGAAACACAACATATTGCATCGCATAGCCACCAAATTATCATAGCGCGAGAAAATCAAGTTATCAAATTATAATATAAGGTACAAATCATAAGTTTTAATTTTTTTTATGTTTTTCAGGATAAATATCCCATATACAATGTGTAGTGGGCTGAGGACCAATTTATATGGTGGGTATAGAAATTATCGGCACACATCAACTTGGGCTATCGTAGTTGTCTTCTGTGTTTTCCTCTCGTTGGTCTCGATTAAGCCTAGCTATAATTTTGGTTATTGCATCACGTGTCCAATTCATTCCTTCACCTATCATCTTTCCTCGCATCTTCTTTCCATCGAGTCCTTGGTCCTTAGTACATACTCCCTCGCATATAGCGTCACATCCTTCCTTGTGTGTAGCATCATGGGTGGTCCTTAGTAGTGTTGTCATCTCTTGCATAGTCCAAGGTCTTATCGTATCGTAGGTCCTATAGTTGGTTGTATATTTGTCTTATCTTTAGTCTAGTCAGTGTGGATCATGCTCTAAATCTAGGTCATCTCGAGTCTGCAATCAATCATGTTCTTGGGTGTGGTGTCCCTAGCTCATGTTGTTTCATGCATTGTTAGTGTTGCATCGGTTGGTCTTTGTGTCACATCAGTTGGTATTGCTCATGTCATGTCACACGTCATTTATGTCACATCGGTTGGTCTTTCTCATGTCACATTGGTTGGTCTTACATAATTTATGTGGTGTCCTTCGACCTAGTGTCACATCATTCTTAGTAACTATCCAAGTCATCAAGAAATTGCCAACAGTTCCATAAGTTGTCAAAAGTTGTCAAAATTTGAACTTGTCAAAAGTCATCAAAAGTTGTCAAGAAATTGCCAAAAGTTGTCAACATTGTTGAAACTTGTCCAAAGTTGCTATCAAGGAGGTGAGCCCAAATTCAAATCTCAAATCTGCATCGCAGTTGGAGCGACAGTTGAAGAGGAATACAATTTTTTGCCAAATTTTGCATAAATCAAAGATTCAAAAGCTGCTAAGCAGGAGATTTTGGAAAGTGCATGAGAAAAAAGTTGGACCAAAGGATCTGACGGTCGACTATCAAGCTCAGAGACTCCCAACAGAGATGCAAGGTGACCTCGTCGAAGCCAAGGTACAAAAAATTCTCCTTCTCCTTCCGAAATTGGTAGTTTTAATCCGAGTCATCCATTGGTCAGCCCAATGGCATCCAATACCTCTCCAAACTCCTCACAAGAAAACCTCACCCAAATAGAAAACAATCATCCAATGGTCAGTGATGATGTGTTAAGAGAATTGATAAACAATCTTCAGATTATGACTGCAAGCTTCAACGCATCTAGGAAACAACCCCAACCAAATCCTCCTAGTCCCAATCACTGGAGTACTGACGTCCACTATGACGACTATACACACCATAGAGGTCAAAATAGTCACTCCCTAAATCATAATGGTCACCAAAGTAATGAGGATTGGGGTAACAAAGAAAATTTGGAGCAACAAAGAGGTTCTAACAGACCTTATCACAATAACAACCAACGACAAAGGAGTAACGAGGAACAAGATAGAAACAATGCTCACTCCCAACCAAGAGGTCCTATTGGAGTCAATTATCCATGCATTGACATGCCTACCTTTGAAGGCCAGGATCCACGTGGGTGGATTGCCAAAATGGAAGGCATCTTAGAATTCTACAAATTCTAGGAAGAGGACAAAGTCCCTTTTGCAGCAACCAAATTCGGCACTGAAGCTTATCAGTGGTTTACATGGTATAAACGTGAGGATCCCCATCATGCCTTCTTTTGGCATAATTTCAAGAAAGCCTTTCTTCACAGATTCGACAAAGGTTCCACAGGTTCATACACAGTACGATTGTTGTCACTTAAGCAAACAGGATCAGTAGGGGACTATATCTCAGAATTCACCAGTATGCTTCACTATGCACAAGACCTACAACCGGACGTGGTGGTAGCGGCTTTTCGAAATGGATTAAAAGCACATATTAAAGTTGAAGTGGACCTACAAAATCCATCCAAGTTGGATGAGTGTATAAGGATTGCTGATTTGGCGGAGACAAAGGCGCACTTAGGCCCATCCACTCGACGTGATTCATATGGGTGACCTCAATTTCGCAACAACTCTTTCCGCAGAAATGATCAACCATCATGGTACTTCTGCTACAAATGTCACAATCATCATCTAAAATATCAAGCATGTACACCATGACAAAAATTTTAGATTGAATATGCAGACAAGGAAGAAGAAGAAATAGAGGAGTACGACGCACCTGAGGATCTCCCAGTTGAGGACCAAAATGAACACGAGGAAGTTGTAGCTGAGGAGGATACCATGACTATTTCAGTACATGCTCTTATGGGGTTATCCTCTCACCATACCATCAAGGTAGCAGGTTTCATTCAAAAACAGAGGGTGACAACATTAATTGATTCAGGAAGTACTCACAACTTCATTGATGCAAAACTTGCAAGGACATTGGGTTTGCATGTTTTCTCTTCTAGTCAAGATCGGTTTCAAGTCAAAACTGCAAGCAGGGAGATTTCTCAATGTCTAGGTAAGACATCTTCCATTTCATTACAAATGGGTACGTATACTTGGCAAGGTCCTCTTTTTGTTATGGAATTAGGAAATTCAGAGGTTATTTTAGGCGTTGCATGGATGGAACAATTGGAAACCACCATGGGTTTTAATCACAAACATCGCTTCGTGGAGTGGCAAGCCAATGGGAGGACCATTCGTCTTCAGGGATTACCCACACCTCCATCAAAAGTTGTAAGTTCACATAGCATGGAAAAGATATTAAGAAAATATGGTGGGGGATTCATAGCCCGAATCAATTGCATAGAGAAATTAGAACAAGATATGTCAAAAATCAAAGAGGAAGATCTCCAAAACATTGTGGCTAACTATGAGGAAGTTTTTCAAGAACCAAAAGGACTACCACCCAAAAGATCTCATGACCATGCCATACATCTAGTGCCTGGAAGTCTTCCACCCAATGGTCATCCTTATCGATATCCCCAACCCCAAAAAATAGAAATTGAGAAGATTGTCCAAGAGCTATTAGACCATGGTGTCATCCGTCATAGTACTAGTCCTTACTCCTCACCAGTAGTCCTAGCTCATCGAAAAGACAATTCTTGGCGTATGTGCCCTGATTTTTGTCCTCTCAACAAAATCACGATCAAAGATAAATTTCCTATTCCTGTCATTGATGATTTACTAGATGAGCTACATGGTGCCAAATTCTTTACCAAACTGGACTTACGTTCAGGTTTTCACCAAATCCGAGTTAGGGATGAAGATATCCCCAAAACCGCCTTTCGCACTCATGAGGGTCATTATGAATTCTTGGTCATGCCCTTTGGTCTCACTAATGCTCCATCTACCTTCCAAAGCCTCATGAATCAGGTATTTCATCCATTTCTTCATAAATTTGTCCTCGTCTTCTTCGATGACATACTCATCTATAGTAAATCTTGGAAAGACCACTTATCACATGTGGGCAAAGTCTTCCATATCCTACACAAGGAAAAGTTGTTTGTCAAAAGATCCAAATGCTCCTTTGGTGTTCAAGAAGTTGAGTACCTCGGTCATATAGTATCTCAGGAAGGTGTTAAGGTGGATCCCAATAAGATTAAGGCAATACAAGATTGGCCTTTGCCTAAAACCATCAAGAAACTTCATGGTTTTTTGGGTCTCACTGGCTATTACCACAAATTTATGCGTAACTATGGTAAAATTGTGGGTCCTCTCATGACTCTCACCAAGAAGGATGCTTTTCAATGGTCAGAAGTAGCTACCAAAGCCTTCGAGGCTCTCAAGGAGGCAATGTGTACGACTCCAGTTTTGGCCACTCCAGATTTTCAAAAACCATTTGTCATTGAATGTGATGCCTCAAGAACAGGTATTGGTGCAGTACTAATGCAGGAGGGTCATCCCTTGGCATTTGAAAGTAAACAACTTTCAGGGAAGAATTTGGGTAGATCTACTTATGAAAAAGAAATGTTGGCTATTCTACACGTAGTGGAAAAATGGAGGCATTACTTACTCAATAGTCGTTTTATTATTAAAACCGATCACATCATTTTCTAGAACAAAGGTTTTCTTATCCCGAACAAAATAAGTGGTTGACTAAATTGTTGGGATATGATTTTGTGATTGAATATAAGAAAGGTAAAGAAAATGTGGCAGTTGATGCATTATCTAGAAAATACGAAGATGAAGTAGTCATTAATGCCATTTCAGGACCATGTTCGCAATGGGTGTCTCAGTTGTAGGAAGAATGGTTGTCCAACAGTGAAACAACTCAAATAATTCAAGAATTGTCTAGGGGTTCCTCTAAATACCCTCTTTTCACATATGATGACCAAATATTACGTAAGAAGAGTCGCATTTACATCCCACACAACTCACCACTTAAATCACAGATTCTAGAGGAGTCACATGCTTCTCCATCAGCAGGACATTCAGGGTTTCTGAAAACCTACATGCGGGTTAAACAATCCTTTTGTTGGAAAGGGTTAAAAGCAGAGGTCAAGCAGTGGGTAGCCGAGTGTGAAGTATGCCAATGCAATAAGGGTGAAACAGTCAAGTCACCGGGTTTGCTTCAACCATTACCTATTCTAGATCGTCAGTGGGAACATATATCCATGGATTTTATTGAAGGACTTCCTAAGTCAGAAGGTAAAACAATAATTTTTGTGGTAGTTGATCGCCTTTCCAAATATGCTCATTTCCAGGCCTTACAACATCCATTTTCAGCAAGCAAAGTGGCCAAGGTATTTATGGATTCAATTTTTAAATTGCATGGAATGCCCAAAAATATTGTAAGTGATAGAGATCCCATTTTTACTAGTAATTTTTGGAAAGAATTGTTTCGACTTAGTGGTACCAAATTAAACATGTCTTCCGCATACCATCCACAAACAGATGGTCAAACAGAGGTGGTTAACAAATGTTTGGGTACTTATCTGAGATGTTTTGTACAAGATAAACAATATCAATGGAGTCAATGGCTTTCATTGGCAGAATGGTGTTATAATACGTCCTACCATTATTCCACTAAGATGTCTCCTTTTGAAGCATTGTATGGAACTAAGCCACCAACAGTAGTAGATTATGTACCAGGATCTTCCAAAGTGGCCCAAGTAGACGATTGGTTGCAACAGCGACAAGCAATGCTCACTATTCTGAAGGACAATTTGATACAAGCACAAAATTGCATGAAGCAACAACAAGACAAACATCGTTCGGAAAGGGCATTCAATGTTGGTGATATGGTGTTTCTACGTCTTCAGCCCTACAAGCAGTTATCATTAAAGATCAAATCTAGTCAGAAGTTGGCACCACGATTTTATGGTCCCTATAGAATTGTGCATCGCATTGGGGAAGTCGCATACCAATTGGAGTTACCCCAATCTTCTCGTATACACCCAGTGTTTCATGTCTCATGCCTCAAAAAGGTGATTGGCCAAAAAGTACAATCTCAGTCAGAATTACCAGTGCTGGATGAAGAAGGGCGTATATATCTCCAACCAGAAGCAGTTGTACAAACCAGAACACATAGACTAAGATCTCGTCACATCCAAGAGTTTCTCATCAAGTGGTAGGACTTACCTGAAGAGGATGCAACATGGGAATCTGAAAGTATTTTCCAGTCATTTCTAGCTTTGAGGACAAAGCTTTCCGAGGAGGGGAGTCATGCTACATAACAAACATAGCCATCATCGGCTATGTTTCCCAGAAGAATGTTTTATGTATTTATGTGATTTGATTTTAAATTAATAATCATCTATTATCTTTTATCCAAATTTCATTTGTGACATTCGCATACTTGCCTATATGGTGGGGGTGTGCCCACCTAAAGTGGCAATTCATTTATCAATTGATTTATTCTTCTTAATTTCTGATTTATTCATCTGAGATTTAAGTTGTGAAGTTTATGTTTAAATTGTGGTAACAGTCTGTATTAAGAAGAAGGCAAGGAGTTGCTTTGCAAGGACCACCCTTCATACACATATTGACTCGGTGTAGCTCAGGATAGAGTAGCTCACTTCTAAGAGGGATGTTATGTGAGAATAGGCAGTGCAAGTTACTCCCACTATACAAGGGTTGATAGGTTTAGATCCAGGTGTAGATGTCAGGCACCTACGAGGTCTCTTTGAGGACTACGATGCTCAATTTGTGGGAGATTTTGCATACATCGCATCTCTACATATGCAAATTTAGATGCTAGATGCCACTCCTTAGGATAGACCTACAGTAGGGAGGTCACAGTGGAGTACGTGGAGCATGTCAGGGTAGTCATCATTTCGAACTAGCCAGAGGACCAGGACCCATATAGATAGGATCGTAGGGACTAGCTCCTACCATACTCATAGGGACAAAGCCGAGGGTGGAGGTGAGGCAGGGGGTGCAGGCCCAAGCTAATGACTTTGATGGCTTTATTTTTTAGTGTAAGGTCAAAATACCTATATAGTTGTAGCCTATGAGCAATTTTGTACCCTTATGTACTTATTTGATACTATATATATATATATATATATATATATATATATATATATATATATATATATATATATATATATGTATATGTATATATGTATATGTATATATGTATATATATATATATATATATGTATACACATATATATATATACATATATACATATACATATATATATATATATACATATATACATATACATATATATATATATATATGTATACATATACATATATGTATATGTATATATATGTATACATATCTATATATATATATATATATATATATATATATATATATATGATATCAATGTTTTGAGACTCATTATGTGTATTTATATGTTTTTACTTTTATGTTTATGTGATGTAGTATTATGATATTATGCTATATGATGTGATGTATTGATTTACATGCTCTAGCTAGGTGATGGATGTATGATTTAGATGATGTGATCTAGATGTGTAGATGGACTACTTGTGATGTATGTATATATGGATGCAGTGTTATCGTTAAATGCATGTTTAATTCCTTGTACTAATTGTATGCATCTAACTTATATTATTACAATATGGTAAATGCAATATGTGTAATGCACTATTTACATGATGATGCTCTAATGTAAATGAACATGTATGCTTTAATCACTTAAAACATAAGGAATGCATGTGGTATGAGTTCAACAATCTAATGGGTGATACCACATAATGTATAACCATGATGAATGTAAATAATAAATATTAGCATAAGAATTAATCATTTAAGCATTCAGATGCGAGATGAGATGATGTGATATGTACGTGCTTTATTTATAAGCTTCTGTAAATTAAAAGAATTGTACAAAATAGTCAGTGGTCATCTAAATACATTACTAATATTTATCTGGTATTTGTCCTATTCATGCACACCATTTAATGAACAAAACCTCCTAAAGAAAGTTGATGATTTAATTAATGACATGATTTGTTGCTATTTGGGGATTTTTGAGGTTTTCCATGAGACTCAAACACCTTAGTTACTTCATAAAAATTTGTATACTTACCATACATGACTCTTGAAAGATAAGGTTTTTGTTAAGAAGACCTAGATATTATCCCTATGTGTGCAAATAAATATATTATATAAAAATAAGCATACCTTGATGCCAAGAAGGATTTATGCAGCCCATTGTTGTATTAGGGATCCTCAAATGTTCATCCTGATCCTAAGTTGGACTCAGTTGGATTAGACCACTAGGCGATACAAGACACCTTAAGCTATCACTTTTTGGGAATTGCTTTAGAGTTTACCCCGATGCCAGATGGGATTCATTCAGCCCACTATTGTATTGGGGATCACTCTATGGTTTTTGAAGATTGACCATTCTAGGAATTCAAGCTCTTCACCCCCTTATTTTCTTCACATTTATTTGGGATACTTACTCATGTTTTAGTGATGACAATCACTACTTATTTTGAATTTTTGTTTTCTTTTGAGTAAGGGATTTATTTAGTGATGATAATAACTATTTATTTTGCTTTTGCATTTTGCTTTGTTTTAGGATTTTTGCTTGTTTTGATAAAGTAAGGGATTTCTTTGGATAGGGGGGAGCTTGTCCTTTTGCCAATGATTAAAACCCTAGATCGCACACATCACAAAATGAGCAAGTGATGACCTTTCACTTAGGATACCTAGTGCCACTTTGTAGCATTCATATTTTTCTCATTCTAAATAGGATTTTAGTGTTTTGATTAGTGATAGGATTTTGATATACACTAGGCACTATCACAACTAGACCTCATATTCCACTAGTGAAGATAACTCTCTACAAATTTTGATAGAATCACTAGGTATGGCTGAGTTACCAAAAAACCCTAGTATATCCTTTATAGCAATAGGAGGGGTTGTGTTGAAAAACATAGTTACTCACATGGGTTATGGATGATGATGGATTTTGAAGATGTATGATTGAGGTACAAATGTGGTGTTATTTGTGAGATTGTGAACACAACCTATCCTAATGCAAGTGCAATGGATGGACATGCCTAAATGCAATGCAACTAATGGATGCAAATGCCACATGCAAATGTTTTTGTATTTTTAATGTTTTCAATTGTTTTTGAGTTTTGATTATTCTAAATATTTTTTGGACCTTTTTTACTTTGAACCTTTTTTGTGCTTTTGTGTTTTTTTTTTGACCAAAGTGCTTTAAGATGCCTTTGGGGCTTTTTGTGAGGTGACCATAGGGCTTATGATGCCTTTGGGATTTTTTGTGAGTCAACCAAAGGGTTTATGATGCCTTTGGAGCTTTTGTGAGTTGACCAAAGAGCTTGTGATGCCTTTGGAGCATTTTGTGAGTTGACCAAAGAGCTTATGATGCCTTTGGAGCTTTTTGTGATTTGACCAAAGGGCTTATGATGCCTTTGGATCTTTTGTGAGTCAACAAAAGGGCTTATGATGCCTTTGGAGCTTTTGTGAGTTGACCAAAGGACTTATGGTGCCTTTGTATATTTTGTGATTTGACCAAAAGGCTTATGATGCCTTTGGATCTTTTTGTGAATTGACCAAAGGGCATATGATGCCTTTGGAGCTTTTTGATTTTATATGTTTTTTTATTTGTTTGGATTTTTGATGTTTTCTATTATTTTTGAAATTTTGAATTTTATTTTTTAACAGGAGGGAAAGTATAATACCTTAGGTATCCCCCGTGTGTGTGCTACTCAATGAAATTGAGGAAGACATGATACCTTTAGAATCCTCACTTTGCCTCATTAAACTTGATATGGATGATGGGAAAGGTACATTACCTTTAAAACCCCCAGTGTGCATGATTTCCACAACAATGTAATCGACTTGCTTAGGAAGAGTGATAGAAATCCACTCTCCCAATTGGGGCATGGACCTCCATGGGGTACCCATGTCTTGGTGGGTAGAAATGAGTGAACCATATACATGAAGCTCATTTCATTATAATAGGTCTTGGACCACCTTCTGAAATGAATCACAGTTGTGGATATCATGCCTCTATTTACGATGATACATACAATAGAGGCTTTCATCAATGGACCCATGTTTGGGTTCTTTTTGTTTGATCTCTGGTAATGTGAATGCATTTGCCTTGTAAAGCTTTTGAAATAAGGTCACAATAGTCATCTAAAATGAAACTACTTAGTGAGCTGGGTTGTTGGACCTACGAGACTACGATTGACTTTAGGGTCTCAACTGGGATGATGTAGCCTCTATTTCAAAAGGTTGAGGCACTATGGATAAACCATCTATGGGAAAATACCCACTATATATGATATCTTAAACCACATTTTTGAATCCATAACAATTGTGAATTCCATGGCCCTCTATTCGATTATAGAGACAGTAATGGTCCTCTCTATAACCCTTAGGTTTAGCTCTATTTGGGTCTAAAGGGATGATGTTTGGTAAGGTGATGACCTTATCTTCCTGTAGATTTTGAAAGATGTCTAAAATGGGCTCATTTAAAGGGGTCCAAATGTGTTGCTAGTGTTTTGAGTGTTTAACATGCATTGGCCTAGTTTGAGGACAAGATTGAGCCCTAGGTATATCAATTACTATCTTAGGGGGATCGTTTTTCTTTTTGGATGCAAGGGATGGATTGCTTACTAATCTCATGTTGGTTGATAACCCAAAGCTACTTCTTTTCAAGCATTATACATACTATGGCTCAAAAACATTGACATGATTGAATATCATGACCATTTTGTCTATGATATAGATAGTGTGACTCTTCCTCATACCCTTGGGGTTTTGGATGATTTGTATTTAACTAGGGAACCTCAGGTAAGGTGATGGCCTTTACATCACATAATCGATTGAAAACTGATACCGTAGGCTCATTTAATGAGGGATAATTGCTAGGTTGTTGAGGCGACTGGGTTGATGCTTGCTCTGGTTGAGGCTTTTCCTATGGTTGCATAGGAGGTGGTTTACCCTCAAATGAGTGTTGCTTTTGTAATTCTAGGTTCTCAAGTTGGTTCATGATACAATGCAACACCTCATTTTGCTCATCCATTTGGTACTCCATTCTATCTATACGACTTAGAATGGATTGCAATACTGACAAGGATGTCATGTGTATTTCTAGTGATTGGTTCAAGATACCATTGTCGTAACTTATAGGAGGTGAAATATTGGGGTCTACAGAACCTCCAAGTATATGCAAATTACTAATTTCTTTAATGTGATATGAGGTGAACGCTTCTTGATTATTCACTTCATCAGTGGCATTCACATGCTCACATTTGTGGCTCAGTTCATGTTTCTATTTCACTTTGTAGTTTCAAACTGTGCCAGCTTGAGTATCCCCATTACGATATGGAGGAAAACTTGTTTTTGCTCTTATGGATGCACCATGAGAAGTGAATCATGGGTGACTAATACCAATGGTTTTGACCCCTTTGATATGGAACCTTTGGGTTGCACCATATCTTGTTTTATCTATTTTAGAGTTAGTTGGTCTTCTGACTTAATGTCAATCATACCCACAAACTCGTGCAAAGGCACTTGTGCATTTGGATGGGTTGTGGGTGACATATCAATTTATTGAAGTTGTTTTATTTCCAGTGTGGCAACTAGTTTTTCCTCATGTTAAAGTGAAGAATTAGGAATAAGATCAACAGGTAGTGACTTGACAAGTGGTTTACTTGAATCCTCAATGGACTCAATGATAGGTGCAAACGTAGTGTTTGTCTCTACATGTTATTTGAATTCAATTTCCAAATTATATGTGACTTGCAACATGGTGGGTGAAGTTGGTATGATGTGACTTGATTTCTCTATAACCACAATAGGTTCTTCCCCTTTGATAGGAGTAAGAGAGTCCTCTAATGACATGATAAAGATAGTCGTAAGCATATCTATGGTTGTCCTTTTCGATTTCTCATTACTTAGAGAAACTAAATATGGAGGTGTAATGGACAAAACCATGAGTGATGGCGATGGTGAAGGCAACTTCACAGTAAGCCACGAGGGTGCATATGGACTCTGGATAATATAACTAGGTTTAATGTTCAGATGCGTGGGTGACATAATAGGCTCATGTGGATGGTTCACCAGTTTATAATAGTTAAAAATATCTATGTCAGCCTCCACTACATGGACCTTATTTTCATGAATGTACTTAATGCACTGATGCATTACGAATGGTATGCAGTCCATGGCTCTTATCCAAGGCCTTCCTAGTAGTATGTTATATTATCTTGGACCCTCTACGATGTAGCACAATATATGAATAGTCCTTTTTCCCATCTCAATGGGAAGGACTATTGTACCTATTGTGGGAGACTCCACATCATTAAAGGATTGCAAAATGAAGTTAGATGCCCTAATGTAGGAAGGCAAAATATTGAGATATTTCAATGCAGTGGTAGTGATGATATTGATGAATGAACCAGTATCAACCAAAAATCACTTGTATGAAATCTGATTAATTCTAGCTATAATGTGTAATGGCAAATCATATTCATTAATAGGGATTGGTTTAACTTCCTATTTATGAAATGTAATTACAGGGTCCTCACATGATGTAATGAAATTCAATTATTGTGAGGATTGTGATGTATGATTGGTGTTGATTTGGTTCAACAATGGTATAAACTGGTTGGGGAGTTCCTCCTTCCCTATTGTGACCTTCACCATGCTGATAATATCCTCATTAGGTGAGGCTATGCACACCTCGTTCACCTGCTTTATTTGATCTTCCTTAACCTCAATACTGGGTAAGAGATCTTTGGATATATCATTTTGTTTATTATTTATAGCAAGGGTTTTGTATTATTGTTTAGGAGAATGACTATCTACCTGCCTAGGAGGTAACTTTTGATGATGCACAGGGTGCCTCGTGTTTATGTGTTACCTATGTGTGACAAACATGGATACCTCTTCAAGAATTACCCCATGTGATTGTTATTCACGTTCCTTTGTTCTAAGGTATGATGATACCTTAGGCTTTGTTCATACACATGTCGACACCATCTCTCTTATGCCTCAGCCTCCTTTTGTTTGAGGGTATCTAGGTAATATTGCTCTATATACAGTGCTTCATCTAACCTACACACATGATCATATTTTTCCATGTATTCTTGCTCTATACGATCACACTCAATGCATGGGTCCTCTAATTGATCTTGGAGTAACCGCTCTCTAAATTGCGTGGGGCCTAGGTCCCCGATATGATTGATCTATTGTGTAATACCGATGTTATTCCATATCACTATGGGGGATTTCAACTGTGTTAGTTATTGCCATGTATGTGGTAACCTTATCACCTAGGTGAGTAGATACCCTATGTAAGGAAGTGGTTTTGTGATGACTATCAGGGCGTTGTGCGGGAATGATGAGATCCTTAGGAAAATAGTGGGTGTGATGACTACAATGATGTCATGTAGGAATGGTGAGATCCTAATGAGAATATTGAAGGCATTTAGGGCATCTCCATAAGTTTTTTGCTTCACTGGATCGTGACTGAGCTCGGATATGCATAGTTGTCATGATGTGCTAACTAGGCAAACCTTGAAGGAAACCCACACTAAAGACAATTTTTGAATTTCAAAAAAGGTTTTGGGTGTAATATACCAAAATGATCAGCATGATGAGCTGATTGCAATAGGCTATGACTCCAAAAAGTGACTTATGGGTCAAAATTTTGTATTTTTGAAATAATGAGCCGAATATGGTAGTGAAGTACATACTCAACGAGGTAGCATAGGTACTACCAACCCTCACCCAGTACATCGTGCGTAGTGGTACACCCCTCCAAAGAGGAGTGCATGCTATTTTTCATGGAAAACATAGTTCATGGGTCAGCCTTGGTCATGGATAGGTCCCGGTGATACAATGTCAAGTGAGCCAACCAAGTGGTAATAACATCCATTGTTGGTCTCGATCAATGGGTTGGATGTGAGATCCCAATGTTGTTGATGTTAAAAATAAGACGTGATGTGTGTGGGGTTCTTTTTAGATTTTTTTCATAAGGAAAATAATGCATCAATGAGCACTCATACTTTTTCTCCTACATGCCTAATAAAAGAACGTTTTGTTTTCATAAAATGCATATCTAAATATTTCAATAATATTCAGAGAATGCATTTCTATTTCATGGAATAATGTCCATTGGTTGGGCTATATGCAATTAATCTTAACAAACAAAACACAGACTGCTAGAGACTAGGGAAGACCTTGAAAATAGAGGTCCGTTATTCCTAGTAGTGACTGGAAGAAAACTAAGAAAACTAGAAAGCTTCAATGCATTTTTATTTTAGTATTTTTCTATGTTTTCTTAATTAAATGAAAATTTCCCTATTGTATTTTGATAGAAAACACAAATAGAGAAAATAAAAATAGTAGAGAGTTACCCCAACCTAAAATCCTCATCTGATGAAGCATAGGCTGACCTCTATTTCACTTTTTCTTCTGGCTGCTATTGACCAGAGTGGTTGTTGCTGACCGTTGTCTTAAAAAGTGGTCAAACTCTATTGGCCACTATCAACCAGAGCGGCTAGACCTGCACACATAAAACACATGAAAACATTAGCAAAATAGTCAAAAATAGAAAATAAGGTGGGGATCCATCATGATCACCATCTGTATGACCCCGGGAAGCTGTGCACCTTAGTCTACTTACAACATTATATCTGAATAAAATACCATAAAAGCATAAATAACATGAAAGTGACAAATGCAAAATATATCTTTTATTTATTCATGTGGATTCCGGTTACATATCATTCCCTCTTAGGGATACCCAGTTCGATACAATGAGATACAAATAAAAAGTAATGGTTTCCCCCACAAGGGGATGGTGCACTTCGCAGGCCTCCTGGTCTCACACATGAACTTGTATGAGGGCTTATAGATGCCTCCTTATCCTTCTTGTCTAGAGGAATCTGGCATTTTAAACACTTTGGTTTGGCCCTATAACCTGTATCCTATATACAAGAAATAATAGTAGGATATCAATAGCATGGGCAACCTCTTGTAACAAGGCTTTATTATAAAATCTATGAACAATTATATTTAAGCATAATAATATCAAAATACAGCAAAACTAAATGATAAATGCATGGATAACTCAAGAAATAATAGTGCAAATGCATTAAAGAAACTAGATATATGCTAGAACTAATTAATAAAACAAAAAATAGTGATAGATCTAAGCTAATACTTGGAAAATAATGCCTGAAAATCCTATGCTATGCCTGTAGGCCACTGTCAAGGACAATGGTCACAAAATGAATATTTCTTTCTCATGGACTAGGGGCTATAGCACTAGATTCCTTATCCAAATTGATGTCCAAGGGTCACCTTTGTATTTGTACATTTATTAGAGATTAAGAAAATTCAGTCTAAAAGGTTGTATGGATGGAAATTGTCACTAAATCGGGCAGAGCTTCGCTACTCCTCCAAGGGGTATAGTATCTCTCTCCAATCTGCTAGAGCTTCACTACACAAAATTTTGATATTCATCGATATTTTGTTTTTCTTGGGAGAGTCCATATGTAGACCTACCAGATTCATATCTTGATTTGGATCTTGGCTTCCTAAAGAAGCCAATATCTAGATCTGCATGCAACTAACCGTACTAAGGGGAAGGATCAATCACAAATTTGCATTGAAGGGGTAGTTAGGAGGATCTCTAGGAGTTCCACGCTAAAAAAAACCTGCAAGTAATACAATGTGTAGTCATACCTCATGATATAGGCCCGTATTCATGACCAGACTATGTTTTGGTGCTAGTCGATGTCCAGAGTAGCGGCTAGGTGTGGCCACTCTCAGCTTCAGCAAACAATGTTGGCGGCCATTCTGCTTGATAGCAGCTAAGACTGAATGGGCTAGAAATACCCTTTTTGAGTGTTTAGGACCACTGCTAGCTCTTGGAAAGGTTAAAGAATATTCATATGGTCTTTGGATGTGCCCATATGAGTAGTCTCCTAAACATGATGAGTTTAGGTGTCTACAAATAGATGGAAAAGATGAGTATGTTAGTAATACCTTTGCTAATATTTTGACTCTTGATAGCATTTATTTTTATATAACCATTCATTATATCCCAAAATGGTGTGGATGAGTGGAAGAACAAGGTAATTATGGAGATGATTAGATGTATGTTACATTCTTAGCATGTGGAGCCCATGTTTTGGGGCAAAGTAGTGATTTCTATAGCACATATCATCAAGTTGGCTCTAACTTGACTCATTGGATATAACTCTTGAGATACTGATAAGTGATAACCCTAATGTATCTCACTTTTATATCTTTATATTCACTACATGAAAGCATATTCCCAAAGATACATGGAATAAGATAGAACCAAAGATCCAATATTGTATTTTTTGGGGTATTTTGAAAACTTCAATGCTTATCACTTATATGATCTTGAAAGTTAAAATATTCTTATTCTATTTACTTATTCTAAAACCCTCCTTGTTCTTTTTGTCAATCATTCTTCTTTCATAGATCCACTAGTGGTTCCTACTACCTCTTCAAATATTCTAATAGGCACAATTCTAGTTTTTTCGTTTCTTCACATTCTATTCAAAATACTTTAGTAGGACCTCCTAATTTAAATCCTCTTACTTCAAATTATTCTCTATCACCTATAGTTTTATATCCCAAAGTAAATATTATCATTGGCACAATTCTAGTTTTTTAGTTTCTTCACCTAAATGAAATCAATCCTTTGGATAATATTGCTTTTGTCACAACAAATATTTTCCATTGTGGGTTTGACCTTCAATATTTCATTTTTTTCATTTATTTTAATTATTGAATATGTCAAGAGTGATTAATTCTATGTATACTATCTCCATGCCATCTATATGTAATGTAACACCATTTTGAAAGTGATCTTCATAAGCATCGACTTCTTTGACAATTTATTACAAGCACCTAATTAGTGTTAAGAATTTTCCATCTTCATAAAGATCTTTATCTAATGTCACACACTTTTGAACTTCATCTTGCTTCTCTCCACCTTCACTAGATTCTTGGAAATAAAGATCATTATCTAGTGTCACACACTTTTGAACTTCAACTTGCTTCTTGGCTTGTTTCCTCTTTGCCTTTTCTATTTAGTCAAGTGATGTGAACACTTATTCTTGTAGTATTTGGAATTATTTTTATTCAACACAATGGTGAGGGGATGCTTATGTCTCACAGATGGTCCCCCTTCCAATATACCCCCAATATGATGTATAAAATCTTTTAGTAAATATGTTCTTCTTATAAACTCATCAATATATGGAAGAGGCTAGTCCCCTCGATATACATGGTCATACAAAGAGAACTTAAGGTATGTGAAAGATAATAATACATGGTACAAAGGTAGTATGGAAAGTGATTCACCCTATTAATGAAACCTTCTTAAAGATAAATTATTTTACATGGGCATCACTTTCCTATATACTTGGAATTTCTCAATTTTAGGAATAGCATCTAACAATAGAAATGATAGGATAAAATATAGTGGAAAATATCACATAACAAATGATTTCCTTATTTATACCTAACAATTTATAGGGTTGATGCCTAGATTTTATTATGGTAGATTTATTATGCTATAGACATAGTAGCTTAATGTAACAACTTTACTTGTAAATGCAAGCTAGTGGTATTGTTTATATTGAATATTGTAAGTGTCTTAAGCACGTGTTTGATTTTGCACAGAGTGACTATAGACCAATAACACTAATATATTTTGATAAATTATAAACAATGACTCCTCACCACACTATCACATAACTCTCACATTACTTCTAACACCTTTCCAATATAATCCCTTGACCTTTACCTAACTATGAATCTTCATATTTAGACACTATATACTAGGACATAATACACTTGGAATTTAAAAATATAGCTCTTTACTTAAACAAGAAGCTTTGACTCTTGATAACATTCAACTCAAACAAGATCCATTATATATATTTTAAAAAATATTTTGACTCATAAACATGGACCTCTTTTTTATTAAATACTCTTTCCTTTTTACTTTTTTTTCAATTTTCCCCCTTTGAAAAATATTTATTAAAAATAAAATGGTCTTGGTGGGTTTGACCCCTTGACCTCTATTTAAAAAAAACTCTTCCTTTCTTTGAAATATTCAATTCTCCCACTAAGTCTCATATGCAAGTGAAAAGGAAAAAAACATGATTTAATACCTTCAAAATAAAGCCAAGAAAAAATTTAAAATATCACCCTTGTCTCTAGTGCTCTCTCATCCATCATCAATTATTATCTTTTTCTCTTGTATGCCATCTGAAATTATGACAAGTATCATGCCACCTACTAGTTTTTATTTTTTTATATGCATCACCCAAGAGTTGCTCCACCTTTCTTCCAAGATCTTGGTATCATCCATGTGGACCCCAATGTAGCACTATTATTTTTTAATTTTTATCAAATAAAACTTACCCTTTTCCACCTTGGGTTATTCAATGAACAAAGTGACCTCCCTTTATGTCTTCTTGCAAACAATGGCCATTATTTTGGATAGTTGTGAGCAAGAAATTCAAAGGAATGCCCCGAATATCTATTAAAAGAGCCTCGTAAAGCTATAATAACTACATCAAAATCCATCTCTATAGAAAGCTACTAGTCAACATACAATTAACTTTGAGGTCTCACAACCATGTAACAAATCTATAGTTTTTCTATTTATGACCTACACTACCCATTCCTCTACGATCAGCTTATGGTAGTGGATTCAACTTGCTCTCTTCATTGATATTCCTAGTTGTTATAGAGCTTTATGTTGGCAATTTGAGTTATTTTATGTTGTCATTGATGTCACATGGATCATTGATGTCACATGGATCACATTGAGTTTTGGTGGCCAAATGATATTTTGGAGAGCATGGATATATACAGGGTTTTTGTGAAAACCAAGGCAGGAAAAATAAAAGGTTTTATTTAAAACCATGGACAATATATTTGAATTGGGTTTTTCTTAAAACCCAAGTTGGCCTTTCGTTTCATCAAAAAAGGTGCCCCAATGATGGAAAAATTTAATTTTAAATATTTTTATAAAAACTAGTGGTAGATAAATAATTTTAATTAAATTATTAATTAATTTTTAAATTAATTTAATATTAATTTATTAACTTCCTAAGTTAATTAAATTAATTATTGATTAATTTATTTAATTAATTTTAAATTAATTAATTTTATTTATAACCCTAAGAAGGGTTTATAAAGTTTATTTTTATAAACTTTATTATTCGAAAATCTTCCCTCACCGACGTAAAAGAAAAATACTCCTTCGAGTATAAAAGGAGGAAGCCCCAAAATATTGAAAGTGGACGAAGGTAATTTGATTAATGCATGCGCCTCGATTTTTGTGCGAGTAAAAGGAGCATGGATTGCGTTGTGGTCAAAGAGGGAACAAGGTTCGGTTTTCGTGCCAAGGAAGAGACTTGTTCGAAGATAAGAGGGAGGCCCCTCTCCCTTCCTCACGTGGGCGTGGATAGCCCACACGGTTTAGCCAAACGACTTGGCTAGAGGAGATGGCGGATCAAATCACGTTGAATCCCCTTTTTAGGGGTGTAAGAGGTATGCTCATGAACTCCAATTTATGCGGAAGGGTAGTGAATAAAACATATTTTGCATTGTCTATGGTATTTCCAAAGTTGGTTTGGGAGGTATAAGGTTAGCAAAATTAATATTATCTTTTTGGTTTTATTAAAGTGTAATGGAGAGAAAAGGGTGTATGGTGTTGATGATGATTTAAATGCTTAGAATTTTTTTGATGTCAATTATATTTTGGAGGAAGGTCTTTGTTCTATGATTTTGAATATTGTTTAAGGAAGAAATTAAATATCCCATGGTGTTGGATATTATTTGAGAGGAGCTTGATGCATGGTTAGAAAAAGAGAGATTTCTGGTGTTTTTCCTTTTGAAAGTATATCATATTATATATCGTTGGAAAGATTATTTCGAGGGCTATTTGACTAACTTATTTAGAAGGAGAAATAAGGTGTGTGTAAAGAGATATTTATGATTTTGCAAAGGGGTTCCAAAAGTGAAGTTTGCCTTGTTCTTTTTCAAGAGGATTAATTATTTCATGAGGTGACAAGGTATGCAATATTGTGATTTATTTTATTTTATGGTATAAGTGGTTTTGGGAGTGAAAAGGTTATGCAATGTTTTGATTTATTTTATTTTATGGTACAAGTGGTTTTAGGAGAGATAAGGAAGTTGTGCAATTAAATGCCTTGGTGATGATTATTGAAAAGTGGAGTAATGTTGATTATTTTGTGATCTACTAACCCTTGTGAAGATTGGCAAAAGAATTTTGTGATTGTGGCAGATTTACAAAGAGGTTTTTCTTCACTTCATAAAAGGTATGGGCACATTCTCCTATTGATTGTTTATGGTGGTTGATTTCTGAAATATCATTGGAGGGAAAATGATTGTTTGTGGTTTCCTTTTTAAAAGTGGTTGATTGAATGCTTCAAGGTTTTCTAAGTTGAGAGTTGTGTTTAAACCTTGTTTTATAAGCATTGTTATTGAAGCCCATTGGTTGTGAAAGAACTTGAGTTAGAAAATAACATGAGTATCATTGTTATGTGAGATTTGTGGTTGAGCATTGTTGGAAAAATTTGAGTTGGTTGATACATACTTGGACTAGGGTTGTGTGAGAAAGAGTTGTCCCTTGTGATGATTGGTTGAGTTGAGTTGATTGAGCCTAGTCAAGTGATGTGTGAAGTGATTGTTCAAGTTCTATGAAATAAACTATTCCATCATTCTATGTTGAGTTGAGATTAAGGTTAGAACATATTGAGTCTCTAACAATTCTCTTTATGGTTCTATAAGACTTGAGTTGAGTTGAGGTTGACTTGAATTGAGTTGAGGTTGATTTGAGTTGAGAGTGATATTAGAACATATTGAGTCTCTAACAATTATCTTTATGCTTATATGAGTTGATTTGAGTTGAGTTGAGATTGATTTGGATTGAGAGTGAGTTTAGAATATATTGAGCCTAAAAATTATCTTTATGCTTCTATGAGTTGAGTTGAGATTGATTTGGGTTGAGAGCAATATTAGAACATCTTGAGTCTCTAACAATTCTCTTTATGCTTCTATGAAGTTAATTTGAGTTGAGATTGCCATTCATTGTTGAGTTCATTTTGAGTACTACTTGAGCATGATTTATTGAGCCTTTGAGAAGGCCTTTGGGACAGATTTGAGGACAGTTTTGGGACAACTTTGTGGACAGCTTTGTGGAAATATTTATAGAGAATATTTGGGCAAGTTCTTGGTGAGCTTGCTAGAGTAGATTTGGGAAAGTTCTTGGTGAGCTTGCTAGAGAAAATTTGGGCAAGTTCTTGGTGAGCTTGCTAGAGCATATTTGGGCAAGTTCTTGGTGAGCTTGCTAGAGCAAAATTGGGCAAGTTCTTTGTGAGCTTGCTAGAGCATAATTGGGCAAGTTCTTGGTGAGCTTGCTTGAGCATATTTGACAAGTTTTGTGTGAGCTTGTTAAGTAGGTTCTATGTGAGCCTATTGTGCAGGTTATGTGTGAGCCTATTGAGCAGGTTCTTAGTGAGCCTATTGATAGAGCTTTGGAGGTGATAGAGTACAGAGGATAGAGTCTTAGTGGATAGAGATCCAATAGCCAGCACAATTGAAGATATATCTGAGTGAGGAGTCTTCAAGTGGAGAGAGGTCCACCAATCAGTGCAGCAGAGAGACAAAGTCTTCTAGAAGATCACATAGCCAGAGCAAAAGGGGAAAGAGTTCTCCTATGGAAGAGATCCATGAACTTGAGATTAGGGGATCAACATCTCCTTTGGACAAATATCCATAAACATTATAATTGGGAGTGATTCCCAAAGATATTGATTGAGAAAATTTTAGTAAAATATTTTCTCCGTGGAGTAGCCCACATTGGGTGAACCACGTAAATTGTGGTGTCTCTATTGTGTATGGTTTTTGTGCATTTCTTTGATTACTGCTATTGATACTGCTATCTTTACACAACATAATATTGAATTGGAAGAAAAAGTAAAAAGTGGTCTTATACTGTTCACCCCCCCTCTCAGTATAAGCTTGTGTTCTTCACTTTATGGATAAAGTTAAGGGTTTACTATACATGGTCACTGATGTAGAAAAAATATACAAAGAAACCCTAGCATCTAATTTTACTCCTTCTACAAGGTTGTAAACTTCTCATCTATTATGGATGATTGGATATATTAAATTCATTGCTCTATGATGAGCTTCTAGTAGAAATTATGGGGAAATTGCTAAATATTTCTTACTATAAAAATGTAATTTTAGTGTGTAGGCATCAACTAGCTATATAGATAATAATGAAAATAATTTGGGACCTATAAATTCCAAAAGAGACTTCAATTTCCTATTTTGGGTACTTAATTTAGACACAACAAGGGGATGTTTTAGATAGAAAAAACTTGTAAAGAAGCTATATTTTAGAATATATAAGAGTTTCTACTTTAGCTACTACTTCTGACCTAGTTACATCCTCAGCCTCATCATACAACCCACTATGAACAACATAGCCTATCTTCATTAAAAATTAAATCTCCAAGAGCATAGTGTACTATCAACAACTTTGATGTATAATTGAACCCACTAGCATCAAGGCACTCTTTCATTAGAAAATATGGTATTAGAGATCCTTCCACTAGGATTATATCTTCCCTCTACAACTTCTCCAACTATCCATAGAGGAAACATTACTCTTCTTCTTATGTAGGAAGGACTTTCTTACTGCAACACACCCAAACCCTAAAATTTGCTATAATACCAATGTTAGATTTCAAACATATATAAAATAGTTTATGGTACACATCAAATTTCACATCTATACATAGATATTTTTACACTTGTATGTTTCATGGTTTTCTCAAGAGACTCTTGGTGTTTCACCTTCTCTAATTGTTCAACATATATCAACCTCCCATGAGGTGTAGTTATTCAACTTCTCTCAAACTCCTATGAGGTGTAATAATAATGTAATAATTAAATATCTAATAATGTAATAAATATCTAACAATATCATGGTTGCCAATTGAATTTTAAGTTTTTTATGTAATACCTAGGTTTAATACAATACATCATTTGGACATATGGTTGCAATTTTATGGCTACAAAAAGAGTGTAAATTTAGTCATCAACTTCAAAAGGGAAACTTATTCTTTTCTTCCACTATAAATACCCATTTCAACTTCTCATTTTCTCACCATATATTCACTTATCAATGATTTTTACTACTACCATTGCCCTCAAGATTTCTACCTCTATTGCTTTTGTAAAATTGACCTTCTCACTTTCTTTATCTCTTTCTTGTCCTTGTAGGTATAATAAAATCCATCGACCAATGGTTCACTACCTTCCATAGACGAGGATGGGATTCTCTACTAGATTTTGTAGCCAAAGGTCACAAATTTCCACTCGAGGACCAATTTCCAAAGCATGTCATACCCTTTGCATATATTCCAAGTGTAATATCTCCTTTCTTATTGTGGTGACATAGCAACCAATATTAAATATAAATTAGTATTTTATCATGATTATTTTACGAATGGTATGGTCATTGATAAGGTTTCAAGTAATTTATTTTTTTGCATTAATATTAGCCTTATTTTCATTTTTTTATGGATGATCTTAGTGTAGGATATGTTTGAATGCTCTTTTTCAATTTCTACCTAGACTATGGTAGTTTCAACTTTGATTATTAAATTACTACTTTATTGTTTATGTTTGAGCCTTTTTTATATATATTATGTTAATTTGTGTAATTTTATAAGGCATCCCTTTTCCCATAAATAGCCTAATATAAAATTCTGATTGTAAATTGCCTTTTTGACTTAGTATTTATAAGAATTTTACTACTTTAATTCATGTAAACAAAAATATGAAGTTACACATTCAGCTACTTCAAGAAAAGAGAAAGCAACAATATTAAAACTTGATATGAGTAAAGCCCATGATAGGGTTAAATGGGATTTTCTTTTTATAGTTTTAGAATAGTTTGGATTTGAGAATAAATGGGTTAGATGGATTAAAGCTTGTGTTTCTACAGTTTCTTATTTAGTTTTGGTCAATGGGTTAGTAACAAAATCTTTTAAAGCCAAGAGAGGCCTTAGACAAGGAGATCCTCTATCTCCTTATTTATTCATTATTATGGCAAAGGTTTTGAGTAGGAACTTAAATAAGGTTTACAAATATGGTCTTATAAGTGGACTTAAGGTTAGTAATAACATCAAAAATATCAACCATCAATAGTTTGTAAATGATACAACCCTTTTTGGAAGGGCAAGGATAAATGCGGCTAGAGTTTTGAATAATTTTTAAAGAATTATGAAAGAGCACCGGGGCAAAAAGTTAATAGGACAAAATCCAAAATTTACTTCCTTAACACTCCAACTAATATCAAAAAAAGAATTTGCAGGTTACTTCAAATGGAGGAGGTAAATTTACCAACAACCTATCTAGGAATACCTTTATTTGAGGGGATAATGAGGATATAATTATGGAATCCAATTATTAGTAAAGATCATAGTAAACTTCCAACTTGGAAAGGTAGATGATTATCATTAATAGTAAGAGTGCAATTAATTAATTCAATATTATAGACCATTACAACATATTATATGCCATTGTATTTTATGCCAAAATCAACCAAATATTTTTTAATCTATATTATGCGATCATTTTTATGATCAGGTTTACTAGATAAAAGAAAATTTCCTTTGGTGAAATGGAGGAAGGTATGAGATGATAAAACTAGGGGAGGTCTTGATTTAAGAATTCTTAAAAAATGTAAACTTATCTCTTAGGGGAAAAGTAATCTAGAGATTGTACAAAGAGATTCAAATACAATGGGTAAGAATTCTTATAAGTATGTTGAGCCCAATGACCCAATTTTAATACTTACTGCATTCTCTCTACCAAATGGTTTAATAAAATCTATTGATCTAATGATTAAAGGTTTAATATGGGTGGTAGGAACTAGAGAAAAAACAATTATTTGGATGCATACTTGGTGTGATAAAAAACCACTCAATTTAGATCTAATTTTTAAACCTTGGATGATATTGATTCAAGATAAATATGGTGATAGGGTTTCAAACATTTTGTACAAGGATCAGGAAGGAAGATACAATTGGAAAGAATATTATTTTACAAGTATACAAGACATTGATTCTAGGATCTTGAGTATAAAGATAACAACTGTGTTTATTTCAATGGAAGCCAAGGTTAAATTTATTTGGGATCTAAATAGCTCTAGAGATTACACAAAAATAAGTGGTTATAATGTACAACACCAAAAAATAGTATTATCACTAGAATATGGAGAGATATTTGGGATAGCCCAAGAATTCCTAAAGTTAAAATGTTTGTTTGGATAGTAGGCCATAGAACAATTTTATCTTGGGATAACCTTATGATAGGGAGTCATGGCCCCTCTAAATGTGTTCTTTGTAGAAAGGAGGAGGAGAGTATAGACCATCTCTTGGTACATTTCTCAATAGTATAGAAACTATGGCAATGGATTCTTAATATGTTTAGTAAATGCATGGTGATGAGTAGCAAAATTGAATATTGCTTGAAGCAATGACAGAGCACTTATAAAAGTGAGGCTTTATAGACAATATGGGATATATCAAAAGATACAATACTTTGTACTGTATGGCTAGAAAGGAATAGTAGAATATTTAAAGGAAAGAAAAGGATATTAGAAGTAATGAAAAGGAATATTTGTTTAGCCATATATGAGTCTAAACCAACCCGATCAACTCGCTTAATCCTTAATCTATAAGTAGAGAGACTTGATATATGGAGTCAAGTCATTAAATGGAATTATGATGTTGGGTACAAGAGAAGCAACAAGAAGACAAAGAATATAAAGTGAAAACCACCATATGGAGATTGGGTTAAATTAATTTTTAATGGAGCATCTAAAGGAAATTGAGGTGCAACAGGAGGAGGAATAATTTGAAATAATAGAGGAGATATTTTGTCTCATTACACTTTTAACAGTGGATTTAAGAAAAATAATTAATCTGAAGCTTGAACAACTTTAGAAAGGTTAAAAATATGCAAACAAATAAAATGGAATAGAGTATGGATGGAAGGTGATTCTCATATAGTAATATATGCAATTTCGAGGAAAACAAAGGCTCCATGGAACATACAAGAGATAATTATGGAAATTCAAGATCTTTCTAAAGATTGAAGAAATCAAGTTTACACATGTGCAGATAGGCTAGCCAATAGAGGGGTTTTGATTGACAATCATGAATTTAAATTCTCCTTTCCATGGTTAGAGGAAGTAGTAAGTTTAGTTGAATCTGACAAGAAAATATTGACTACCTGAATCAAATAATGATTAAGATTTACTTTAATATTTTCCATTGGTAATATCTACTTTATTTTGTAACAATAATATGTTTTCATATAAACTATTTATTATAATTTTTGTGGTTGCACTTGTGTTTCAAGAAGGAAATTAGCAATCCAAATTTCGTAAAGCGGACTACAATAGTGCAATGTTTTGGAAATATTACTCTACTAAGATGCAATGCATAGATAGTAGAGGTGAAGTTTTGGTATTGTGAAGGCTACTATAGAAAATTTTCAAGAAGGATGTAAAATTTTGGAATATTTGTATTCATACAAATTTTGAAAAGATCCAAAAAATGAAAATCAGGACATTTTATGTAAAATAATGTAGGTTTCTATCTATATCATCTCAATTGAGATGAGAAGTGTATCTATTTGTAAAATATCAAGCTCTAAAGAAGAGAGTTGTAATTTATCAATTTTGGGGGACCCAAGTACAACCCCTTATTATTTATACAAAAGAAATAATGTAAACAAAAACATCAATCAACTATAGTCTCTCATATTGTCTAAAGCAATTTACAAGCTAATAATGTCAAGGAAGGTTAATTAATACTAAAAAATATGATTTCCAAAGTCAATTTGGATTTGGAATTAATTTAAGTGAGAATGCCTATCATAGGTGTTCATACTAAACTTCAATGATTTAGTGAGGAGCTATATTGAGATTATTGAAACTCTTAATAAAAAATAGGAGCTCTAGTCATAAAATGTATGATAATGAGTGGCTCTAATTCAATATCCATTTATAATGTATACTTGGACATTTTATAATCATTTAATCAAATATATATTAAGATATTTGATAATGGTTTCAAGATCACAATATTTACAATGGGGGACTTAGATTTTGATATGATTAGGATGTTTCTAGGATTTAGCCAATTTTCAAGATTTTAGGCTTCCAAAATTAGTCAATTTTTAGGATGGTTTTTAAGACATGTATAACACATATAAAACTACGGTTAAGGACACTATATGAAAATTGTATGATGTCCTAAAGCCAATATAAACATACATGGATTCTATCCTAGGGAATGGGTTGGAAAAAATGAAGGAATCCTAGAGGGTTATCTAAGGATTATGAACCTCAAGGCCTACCCTCCCTTTTTTTGGAGTCATCAACCAAGAAATAAAAGAGATTATGCATACCTAATATTAGGATTGGTATTCTTATTATATGTAGGTAATTTTGTATCATTTATGACTCTTCAAAAGCATGAATAATTCCATTATGATCCATCATGTTACTAAACCTTATAGAAGTGTGGGTGCCCACCCTAAACCAAAGTTTAGAGGGTTATTTCTAAAAATTTGATATATTTTTGGAATTTCAAAGGGTTGTTCTCCATATTTCATTGAATTAATTAGGATATGGAGCTAAAATTAAGATCACAAGATCTATATTGCATTCCACATTGGGAATATATGACCCTTATGGTCACTGGGTGCAAAGCAAGAAAGTCCTTTTTGCTTCATGGGAACCTCCTTTAAGGGTTTCAGCAGATTTCTCTTTGGATGCTCAATTTTCTCCTCTTGAGCTAAGAAACCTCTCTATTTTTATGAAGAGTGTGTCACTAGTTTTATTTTAATTTGGAGGTCTGGATATTCATCAGATGTTGCAGCCAAAAATGTGATTGGATCCAAGACTATGAGTGGTGTTGTCTCACTGTTGGGCCCAAAGGATTTTTCTCTTTGTGGTGCTTTTCTACCCTTGGAACTGTTTGTTCTTAGTTTTTAGACCTACTCAATGGTGGATTCTATCTCTTACCTTTGGTGATTGGTAGGTAGAGGAATTGGCTGAAGTGGTGTGGGTGACAGTTATGGGGTGTTTATCCAAGTTGCTATAGTTGGTCGGTGTGTCAACTACAAAGTCTTTTTTGGCTTTGTTTCTTTATTTTGTGTGCCAGTGGTGTTAGAACCAGATAGGATTAGGGGGATTTCATCCTCTTTTTGGGGATATCAAGGTTTTACTCCCTAGCTCTTTTCTAGGTGAGGATTACCCTTGATATTTTCTTGGTAGCTTCCATGGTTTTTGGGACTACAAATTTAGTTCCTTGGTTGTGGGTGATATTTATCATGGTTAAGGTGTTGATTAGGTGGTTTGTGGCTTTATCATGTTGCAAGGACCCTGTTGCTACTATAGAGCTTCTCAAAATCTTGTAGGTTTGGGATCCTTTATGGGTCCCAAGCAAAGTCTGGTGCAAAAATATATTTTCCTCGAGATAGGTGTAGGAGTTTTTGGTCTCCGTTCAATATCCTTGGTTCTTTTTGGTGATTGTTCTTGTTGTAGGTTTATGCTTTATGTTGGGGGTCAGAATTCTTGATCTTTGGTTCCTTCTTTGAGTGAGAAATATTTAATTGGTGACCCAATTGTAGGTTGTGTCCCTGTAGTTGGGAGTTAGTAGTTTTGGTTGTTGGGCTCCTATTGGGCAGGATTTTTTCCTACCTTGTGTTTAAAATTTGGGTACTCTTTCCTATTGGGCTCTAGATGTGGATTGTAACTATTGCAGATGCTCATTTTTTTTTTATGTGTTGCATGTTGGATATTTGAGGTATGGATTTCTAGTTTTTAGATTCCAGCTCTTACTGGCATTTTCTTTATTTAAATTTTTGAATTCAATTTTCGACATCCATTTTTTGTGGGTTTATTTTGGAACTATCATTGGATGACCCTTGATGCTCGTTTAATACCTTTTTTGGGGTATTTATTCTCTTGGTTCTTTGTGTTGGTTTTTCCTGTCCCTGGATTGTTTCTAGTCAGCCTTGTTTTTCTTTGGATGAGGTATTCCTTGGTTTTTGTCTGGGAGTACCTCATTTTCACTCTGTAAAATATTTGGGGACCCTTTCAAAACCCCTTCCTCTATAAAATAAAAAACAATGTTATATGTATGGTATTCAAATAATATATAATTGCACACCAATTGAGTTGGTTTATTATTAGGTTTAGATGTGGGTTGGGTTGGTAGTTTGGTGGTCATTGGTTAGGATCATTTAATATTGGTGGTAGCACTTGTGATTAATATAGAGGCTACCAAGTTGATAGAGCCCTCTAGGTCTAATTAGATGAATATTGGTTTGAATATTTCTATGGATCCCATTAGGAATTTTGGATATATTGGTTAATCCATGGGAATTTAGGAGGATTTTTATGTCCATTATTACCACCCTTGATTAAAAAACCAAGCATATTGATGAAATATTTTTCTAGGACACAAATGATTTAAAGGTTGATTTTCAAAAATATATACCTAACAATCACTACTACTGTTTCTATGGCTTCTTTTGATTTATAAAGCAGGATTTTTCCTATAGTTTCTTCATTCATTTGATATGTTATCTTTAAACTTGAAAGGTATGGGTAGAAAATTGTCTCATGATTTTATTGACAGATACCACACATCTTAGCTTATCCAAGGAACACTCATATTTAACATCTTTTCTTATGCACCTAGGATAAAAAATGATTAAATTCTTCTCCACATCTTCTTGCTTATTTTTGGCTTGAAATGTATTAAGTTAAGTGGAGATAGGAGTCAATACATCCATATTTCAACATTCTCTAAGGTTCCTAAATTCAGCCTTCATAATACTGATTGAAGTTTTTGATGGATGGTTGGTGATCCATTTTATATTAGTTCCCTTTTGCAACATGGATCTAGAATAGTTTTAACACAAGATTTTTATTCTATTAAAATAAATGTAGAAGATATCACCTCATGTCTTAATATTCAAATCTTCAAGTCATTATTCCCTAATGCCTCTTAAAAATGTTGGCTTTAGAGTGTCACCCCTAATTTTAAATATTTAGATCATTGAAGGATACATTTAGATATATCTATAAAATATTGTAGTGTTTCATACTCCTTTTAAGTCCTTTTAAAGACCTCATATCTGACATCTTGGTCCTTATACTAGTCTTTATATTTTATACAAACTTGTTTTTCATCTTTTCCTAAGTCTCAATGTTATTTTCTCTTAGTCACATAAACCAACACAATGTTGCATCCATTAAGGTAGTAGGCAAGAGCTTAGTCTTTTTCCTTTCCATATTATAATATAAAATGTACACATAATGTTGAATTCAAATAGGAATATGCTAGTATCTTTTGACATCATGCCACTTAAGAAGAAAATATTGATAGTACAATACTCTTCATCTTAGCCTTTTCAATGGATATTGATATAAGGAATTCAAAAGTGATAATTTTTCTTAAGAATAATATATTCCCATGTTAACAAAAACATGTTTTTCAAATTCGTTTTCCTTTATTATGGCTCAGATTAAGTTTAATATAATTCTATTACTATTGATAGTTTTAACTTCTAATGGGGTTCTTTTGTAAGGTGTTCTCATTATCCTATTGTGCCTCCTAAAGGACACTTGATAATTGGATATGCTCCTCATTGAGTTTAAATGAATTCCATAGAATCAAAAGCATTGTCTACCATAGTCTCTAAAGTTTGAGCAAGGGATATAAAATCCCTCATTTCCTCTAGTTTGAACAAATTTTAGGTGTGTATGATAGTTTTGAAACTAGTAGCAAATTGATCTTATAATATTTTTCTATATCTTCTATGGTCGATGTGATTGATGATGGTTAAAAAAAATTAGAGCATATTTTGTAGAACCCATACTATTTTTCTTTTACTAATTTGTGTGTATCAATGGTCGACCATGTTGTTTTCTATAACTTGTTTTCCACCTAACCTGGGGTTTATTTGGAAGAAATAATACTTTACTATACCTAGGTTGATACATGCAAATTTTCTTATTTGGAAGAAATAATACTTTACTATACCTAGGTTGATACATGCAAATTTTCCTTGAGTTTAAAATGAAACTAATCCTATAAAAGCCATAAAATCACTATGCAAAAGTGATTTTAAACTAGATATTGATCTACAATTTATGCTTTCTAGGTAGTGTTAAAATTATTCTAATATGTATGTATGGATTCATCCACCTTGTTATTATTATTATCTCTTCCAAGGATGACCTTCATTTAAAATATTTATTCAATATGTATAATAGATAAATTTTATTTTTAATAATGCCCTCATCCTCCCTCCTAGTTATGCAAGAAACTTATGAATTAAATATATCATAGTTTGAAATAAAATTTAAAGAGTTGGGCTTGAGTTTTTGGTTGTAAAAAAGTCACGCTATTTTGGGATGGGAACTTGAGCATTTATTTAATTATTTTAGTGGAGATATATATTTTCAAATCTTATGTGCAAGGCTCTTTACTACGAGTCATATCACTTTATGCATTTATCAATCATTTTTGGATACTCTATGAACTAAAATATGATTTTTCTAAAACAAAGTCTCATAAAACTCTAGCATTTTATATTATTTTAATCCCTTTTTAATTATAACTTGGACATATTTCAAGTCAAAATTCAACCTCCTTATATCAAATTCATTATGAAGTAATGTTCAAAAATTACTTTATGATTTCTAGGTGTCATCCAAATTGGCCTTTCCTTTAATCACTTTTACTAGGCAATTCTTAAAAATGAGAAAATATTTCCTTAGAAATCCCCTTAAAAGTTTATAAAATTTGCTAAAAGTACCTTACCTTTATACTTTGTTATTAAAAACCATGCCTTGAGTCTATTTATATCTTTCTCTCTAGAAATTTATTTATCTCGTGCTTAGGTTATCTATGAAAACACGCCTTAAAATTAACTTGAATAAATGAGGAAGTTCATATTTAAAATTTTATAGAATTATCTGTTATATAATAAATTTAATAAAATGTTTAAGCATATAAAGAGAAATTTTGATCAATTTCTTCATACAAGGCATCAATTCTAGTTTTGGTGGTGCCACCTTTTTATGTTTATTGGAACAATTTTTAATAATTAAAATTCAAGTTTTGTGGGCCTCTCACTCCTCCTCCTGTGCTTTGAAACCCTCTCTGAGTGAGAGGCCTCCTGCTCCTCTATGTTGTGCCTAGCCCCCTAAGATCTTGCTACTGGTTAGTTATGATGGTTAGTTGGGTGTCTCTCTATAGGAAATTATAGTCTTGTCCTACCAAATTCAATCCCAATGGAAGACCCTAAGCCTTCAATGAATGCAAAGTTATTCCTATATTGCCAAGTCACTCCAACTAGTGGGTTTTGGTCTTTTTTCCTATTGGTTGTTGGGGACTATTGCCAGATGTGGGTATCATGGCATTTCTTCCATATGATTATTTGGGGTACTTCCCCTACCTTTAAAAACCCTAGGGGGAGACCTTGGGCTTAATGCCCATTATGGATGAAGCTTACCCTTTTTGGACCTATCGTTTGGTGGGGGTTCCTTGCTCTAGTGGGTTGCAGGGGGTGGACCAAGATCTTTATGCTAGTTAGTCGGATATCTCTCTGCAATAATTTATGTTCTTGCCCAATTCAAACCTAGGGGAAGACCCTGAGCCTTCAAAAATTGTAGAGTTATTATTCTTGTGTTGTCAAGCCACTCCATCTAGTGGGTTTATGGTCTTTGTTCCTGTTGGTGTTGGTAATTTTTGCTAGATGTGGGTGTCTTGTTGGTGTTTCTTTTGTGTGGTTCTTTTAGGTCCTTCCCCCTACATATCCAAATCCCATTGGGATATCTTAGGCTTAACTCCTATTATGGATAAATCTTGCCCTTGTTGGCCCTGTCGTCTAGTGGGGGTTTCTTGCTCCAGTGTGTTTTTTGCCCCTTTGGTTGGATTGCTTATAAATGGGAGGATGGAAGTTTCATATGGGGTGCTCTATTCTCGGAAGGAATTCTATAAGATATGTGGGATATTAATTTTAAAAAAAAATCAACTGATAGCATTTTAATTCTCCAAAGCCCAAGGGGAGACCTTGGGCTGAATGTTCATTGCAGAGTAATTTTGTTGATGGCTTCTTGGTTTGGTGGGGTTCCCTAGCTCCCATGTTTTGCAGAGAGTGGTCATGTTGCTAGACCTATTTTTTTGGATGTGTTATATCCTAGGGTTTCAAAACTCTTATTTATTTTTAGGATCCTCCTTTTTATCCCTTACATGCTATTTTGGGTTGTTTCTTAATTTTATCTTCAAATGGCCCTACGAATGGTTGGTCTCGAGTGGGTTCTATGGATTTCTTACTTCCCGTTTGGTGGTTTCTCTTTTGCTTATTTGGGTTAGCCTTGAGGGCTTGTTTCATTTTGTTTTAGTGGGAGCTTCATTTTATATTTATCTTCTGGTATCCTAACATTTTTATTATATCCAATTGCATTCTATCCGCTAGGATATTTAAGAGCTTTCATTTTTAAAGTGAATATTTGGGTGCTTTTCCTTTTTTTGATTTCCCCTAGTTTTTGACTGATTGTTTTTTCTCTCCTACATATTTTTGGAGATTCTTTCTATGTTGTACTTTTTGTTGGGATGCAACCTAATGTATTGAGTGCTCACTCCCTATTGTCCTTCAATGTAATAGTGTTGCAGGGTTATGAAATCGGGGTTCTTCCCAGGTTTTTGTTTGGGAAAAAAATGAGTTTTTGTTTTTTGTGGTGCTATAGGGGTTCGTATCCTCATTGTTTCCAGTTTCCAATTTTTTTGAGAGGATTATGGATCCTAGAGTTATTTTCAAGTACAAGCACTAGTTCTAGGTGGATTGTTTAAGTGGTTTCACAATATTTTGTGCTTCTTATTTTATTTTTGATCCACCTGTGGGATATAATTGATTTTCTTCTCTATTGGTGGTTTGTTCTTGTATTTCCTAACTACTAGTTGTATGAGTACTTGAGGTTGGCAATCTCAGGATGGTGGTTTGTATTCTTAGCTTTTGATCTCATTGTTCGTTTCTCCCACTAGGCAGGATGTTTCAAATTTGAAATCTTTGATTAGAGCGGGAAGTTCAAATTTGAAATTTTTGATTAGAGCAGGAAGTTCAAATTTTAAAATTTTCTTTATAACTCAGTTTCAAATTTTCCCCATGATTTATTGTTTAATTTCATTGGTGGGTGGGTTATCCCTTGTGGGTTTACTAAATTTAATTCTCCAGTTGGATTTTACATACAATATCCTTTTGCATCTAGTAATGTTGTACCTCTCTATAAGCTTATTGAATATATTTATGTTCATGTTTGGGAACCCTTGGAAAATCCCCTTGTAAAAGGTTCAGGGACCCTTTCAAAACCCCTTATTTTATCAAATTAAAAAAAAAAATAGGTTTTTCATTTAGTTTGACTAGTTAATATGAGACCCTATAATGGAAATATATTGTTTTTACATGTTCAACTTTAGTAAAACAAAGTCTGATTGAGTTTTAATTATTCAAGAGTATTATTTAACTTTAAATTAGTAGAAACAAGGCCTCATGGATTTATAATATTGTTATAGACAACTTTTTAGAATGAGTTTTAATTATTACCATTAATAGCCTACTTGATATTAATGAGATTTATTGGAATTGATTTTTCAAAATTTTATTTTGATCATCAAATATTAATAGACATCAATTATATGTAGTGAACTTCCCATAACATCTAGCGGGTTTGACCAATGCCATATGTCATACATTTTTTAGTATGTTTATCAAATTTATTTTCATTTTTATTTCCTTCAAAATTACTAGGCATAAATTCAATTAAGATCCACTAATGAGAACTTAATCATCATTTGAATATTACTAGTTGCCAAATGTTTAATACATCCAAATCTCATTGAGTAATAGATTTCCTTCTATTACCAAATAACACCACACCAAGTGACACAATATGATTAGAATATTTATTTAATGACCATATTTTACCTTAAATTGCTAGTCATAGATGGGGTTCAATCTAATGAATTGATTGGTGAGTTCACTATATCTCTTGTCAATTTGAGGTACATAAATTTTTGATATACCTTGTACTATCTATCCATTACATAACTAGACATTGTGATCCCAAAAACCACTACTAATTTATTATTTTTTAACCTCAAATGTTTTGAATTGCTTAATATAATTTATCCTAATCCCAAGAATATCCAAATAATTTATTCATTAATAATTGTATGTAGTAAAATTTATTTAACATACATAACTAAATTAAGAATATTTATTCACACAATTGAAAGTAATGATTAAAATAAACTTTCTAATAAATAAACTAATTATATATTACATGAAAAAGATATACAAACTAGAATGACTCATAGTGGGACCTAGATCCTCTATATGGTGTATTTCATCCAAGAAAGGATCTCCAATGTATGCTTTTAATAGAATTAATAATACTAGTACTATTTAAAAAATATATATAAATTGCATTCCTTGTATTGCTCCCTTCCACTTGTCTCATATATCTATCTTGTTAAATCTCACTTTTGATAGAGGTAATTTATATGAATATCATGACTACTTCATGTACAATCATGTAAGTGATATAATAGTGCAACTATCAACTACCTATAGGTAGAAATCATATTAAAATAAATTTAGCTACAATGTTAGTTTTTGGTAAAAAGTTTTCATTGCAAGTACTCATTGGTTACAATCATGGAAAATAGGGGAGGAAGTGACATAATGAAATAATAGACCAACACTAGACTCTCCTATCTTCCTCAGTGTTTTAATATAATATATTCTAAAAATTCTAAGTCCTATCATATCCATTAGTTGTAAAATAGTATTCATAATATATTACTTAAGAATCCTCCTTTTATGTTTGAAATGCCAACCATCATTAAAGAGCTTTATCTATGAATAAAATAGCAACTAGAGATAATATTCTTAAAAATAAGATATCAAAACCATAGATTTATTGATTCATTACAAAATCCTATTTGATATTTGTCATTGTAATACTTTACATGTTTTCATAGATGACAAAATTATTTTCTAAAAGTTGTTGTGGTATTTTTTTCCTAATATTATAAGTAATTATTACAATGGTTAGTCCCTAAAAATACTAAAAATATTAGTAACCAAAACCATCATAGATCAACTAGATACTTAAATAAATTTCTCAATTATCTATAAAATCATTTAACCATATAATTTATCCAAGATGTCTAAAAATGAAATGAAATATGATACATCTTCCATTAAATAAGTACCAACAAACATATACACACACAAAACAAATAGTAGGTATAAAAAGATATATGAGCAACTTGAGAGTAAATTATTTCTTAATTCTCTTTGTCTTGCAAGTCTCATCCTTTGGTATAGAAGAAATAATAAGGAAGAAAAACATTACAAAATCAACAAGTTTTATATTGCTCCCTTAAGCCTTAATCTGATAGGGATCCAAACCAAGTAATTATCATAAGAATAACAAAACTACAATTGTATAGGACAAGATTTTATGAAAATATAATTAATCTTGTCATAAATAAAACTATAAAAATATGAATAATAAAATGAAAATTGATAAATTCTTATTATGCAAAACACAAAAATTAAAAATAAACATATAGCTCATGAATAATAGATAAAATCGTAAAATCTACCCTTATTCCTCTAGAATTTGGCCATTAGATCGAAAAGAGTGTCCAATTGAGTTATTCTTTGAGCCTTAATTTAAGGCTCCTAGGAAGGGCTCTATTTTACACACCATAACAACTATTTCTCTAACATCAACAAATTGGTATTACACTAACTACCTATTTATGGATATTAAAAATTTCTTCATCGACAATGTGAATAATTATTTTGTTCAATTTTATTTTTATTTTGTAATATGTTTAAACAATTTTTATTAACTTTGATAATCTTTTTTAAATTCTTATTTTATTAAAACACATTAAAGAGGGAAATGATGAATTTTTTTCTAAAATTAATGTAAAAGAAAAAACAGAAAAACATTTATTTAAATTTTTTTAATTGATTTATATTTGACACAAAGTCTATGTTCTAATAATGTAAATTGTGGTGTACTAAATAGTATCAAAAACGAAAGTAAGTCCACTAAAAATTAAACATTAAATTAGATATGTTAAGGGCATAATGAAAAAAAAAGCATAATTTTTAAGTAAAGATATCTAAACAACTAACTAAATCATAATAAGAATGTTAAAATTTATTTTGACTTCAAAAGTATTAAATCTTTAAGAGACCATTTACCGGTCCCTTGATATTGAACTCATAGCCTTTAATATTGTTGACCAATATGTATGATTGACTAACCATCATGACATTATGGAGTGCTTTTTAGATTTGATATTATAAAATGTTAGTTATTTTAATAATTTATTTAAGTATTTTTTAATTTATTTCAGGTAGGATTATAAAATAAAAGGTGGAATAGGTTCAGCCCTATGATTTTGAACTTTACACATAAATAATGTAATTGTAACCAATTTTCTTATCAAATATATATATATATAAAACAACACATTAACAAGATTTATTAAAAAGTTAAACTTCAACATTTTTATAACTTATTTAAAAGAATAATTAATGAAAATTTAAAGTAAATGTAGATGAAATTTTATTTATTTATGGAGTTTTGATGAAAGCCTGCCAAGAAAAAATAAGGCCAATACATCTTTATTTTACTTTTACCATGAATCCTCCTTCTAAATATGCATTATAATTGTTTAAACTGTCTTCACTATAAAAAATGACCCATTTTAAAACTTTGTTAGACTTCAAATTAAATATGTCAATTCTATAATTAATAATTATATAATTTGTTCTAAAGACTTTTGTTATGAAATAGCATTGACCGTCGGATGCAAAGAACTTCTTTGGTGAAATACCTGACTTGCCAGGTTATAATTCAAGAGGAAAAAAAAAAAAAAAACGAGGGTGAAAAGCTGATCTGCGTTACAAATGACAGCGCAAATGGTTAGCTGGGCGCAGGTGACGCCACTGAGCTACTGCCCTCTGCCAGCATCGTTCGCTCCTTTTTAAAAAAAAACAGAATATTGTCTGCACTCCAAACTATAAGCAAACAAACTCTTTTCCTGGTCAAATGTACCTAACAAGTATTAAATTTCCACTCAACATTAAAAATCTGGAGACGCAGATGAGCGGACCAGACGGCATGTTCTCGAATAAGACCAAAGCATTTCTCGCAATGTTCCAAACGTGCATTTATATAGGATATCGTAGACAATAATGTTTGCTTATTTGGAAGGACAACGATGAGATAACCTAGCATACAGATTTCTGTTGAAGATTAAGTTTTACGTTTATTCAAACATTTATAGCAATGAAACCGTAGTAAATTCATCAGCCGTCTGGTTCACGTAATTACAGATTACAGATTTTCGGTTGCAGGGAAATGCACGTAGCTATGGATTTTTGATATAGGGGAACTGGTTATACATACAGTGTTTTTGCTTTTATAATTCTTATATCACTTAGGCTTGTGGAAGAGTACCCGTAGGTCAGGATTTGTATGTTGTGGATGAGACTCAAGTCAGACTACTACCTTTTCTACTATCAAGTAAAGTTGAAATTTTAGAGCTGCCCTCTATAACTCCTATACCACCTAGGCCTCAGAAGGAGTACCTTAGATCAGGATTGGTAAGCTGTGGATGGGACTCAAGTCAGATTAGTACCTTTTCTACTATCAAGCAAGGTTGAAACCTTGGGGCTGCCTCCTATAACCCCTATAACATCTAGGCCTGAGGAGAAGTACCCTAGGTCAGGATTGATACGGTGGTACTACCTTTACACAAACAGCCCCTAACATTGAAACCTAAATTTCTGCTTCATAAACTGAATTTAAACCTAAATTTTTACTTCTTTTTTTTTATGAGGAACCTTTTTCTATACAACATATCCGCAACATGTGAGGGAAGAGATTTGAACCTGGGCCTCTCGATAACTGGAGAGTTTTAACTACCCACTTGCTCTCCAACTCCTTGAACGGATAAAATCTCTACTTTTTAATTACAAAAAACTTACCAATAACACCAAAAACTTATCAATTTAAGTAATAAAAACAAATTTTAAACTCACCCACCACTATGCCATAACTTCTGCTATAATTACTTTCTATAGCTGAAGCTTAACTTCGTACAATTATAGGGAAGGTTTCTTGGCTACGAGCTTTACCGAAAAGTTGAACTTTTGGTTATAGACTTTAAGAATCCCATTTATTATTACAGTTCAAGGTTACAGCATTATAATTTTGGCTTTACATACCAACGACGTAGCGTCAGCCTAGCACATTTATAACACTATTACAACGCCAGATTAGTGAAGTTCCATGTTATGACTTGAGGTTAACTTCATAAAAAAAAATATTAATTGTTTATTATTTATTTATTAATTATTTAATTAAAAAATAAAAAATAAAATAGTTTTTAATGTTTGTAAAGTTATAGATTATATGAGATAGATATTGTTTATTTAATATATGGTTATAGAAACATGGTATATAACCTTACTTCCTTAGGATTTAACCTTAAACTTTTATTCAAAGTTCTAAATTCTCCATCATTAGGCTATTCAAGTTGTACTAAAATAATTGAAATGGATTCACCTATATTACATTATGACCACATAGTAGTATTACAACAAGCTTGGCAATTATGTATGTATCCTTGGTCTTCTCCTCCTTCAAAGTTGGGAATATAAGTTAAATATCAATTAAAATATTATCAGTTTTTATTCACTTTTAAATTAAAAAATTAAAGTTCTATTAACATTTTAGAATTTTAAGTTTTAGATAAAAAACTCAACACAAAAGTGAGTCTTATTTTTAGAAATTTTGCTTCGGAATTTTTTTGAAATTTTTAAAAAATAAGTAATTTTTATTAAGATAAGTTGGATAGTAATAGAGAAATAATATCGAGAATCATCAAAAACATAATGTTTCCATTGCTTGATATAATCATCTTCCCAACCACATTGGGCTCATGAAAGGACAAAGGATTCATGAAGGAATCATACTAGTTCAAGAAGCAATGCACTCTAGCAAGGATGACAAATCCAATGACATGGCTCTCAAAGTAGATATGGCAAATGCTTATAGAATTGATCATGACATGATATTAAAAATTCTAAGCAAGGTGAGATTCCATGAACAGTTTAGAAAATGGATAGCAACATGTATTTCAAGACCTTAGATTGTTCCTCTACTTAATGGCACACCCTATTCTTTCTTCTAGGTTTCTAGAGGAGATAGACAAGGTTGTTCCCTCTCCCCATATTTATATTATGCGGAGCAAAAAACAATAAATATATTATTTATATTGAATGAAATATATACAAACAACTAAGGCTAACAATAGCGCTAACCAACGAGCTAATTGCACTAAAAACTAACCAAATACTATCCTAACAAATAATATTGCCAACATAAGAAATGTTGGTAAAGTAAACTACTAACCTAGGATAGAAACAAACTAACCTAGGTAGCAAGTAAATGTAAATAAAATAATCTACTCAGGAGAAATTACATATTACCAAATAAGGTAATAGTATTCTAACATCCCCTCTTATTACATTATTTGGGTAATACATATAATTGTCCCAATACAATTAAGAAGAAAAGAAATGAAAGAAGGTTGGCTCTTACTTTATCTTTGGCTCTGGCTCTGGCTCTAAGCGTACCTCTGGATTTGTACCACCAAGACTATCTTGGGATATGCCTGTGAATCTGCCTCTAGATCATTGCCTCTGGATCTACCTGTAGATCTGCATCTGGATATTTGTCTCTAGGTCTGTATTTAGGTCTATCTCTAGGTCATTGTCTCTGGGATTGCCACTTAGTCTATCATTGGATTTGCCTCGGGGTCTACCATAGATTTTACCTTTTTGGTAGAAGCCATACAATATTTCTTTCATCATGGTCCATTGTGTGAGATATGTCCATCCACAATATATATGAACCTTGTTGGCCATTTTCACTTTGTACCAACAACTGGAAGAAGAGTGATTTGTACATCCACATGAGTCACAAGGATGTAATTTCCAACACCTAGCTACTACATGTCATGTTCGACCACAATGACTGCAACAATGCTTTTTAGGAGTTGTAGGAGATTTAGGTTTTATAAATATGGTATCACTGGTACTTGCATGTCTAGAATAGCCAATGCCTTCATTATTTGCCCTAACATTTAGCATTATTGGAGTTTTAATTCTTTGTTTCTTTTTACCTAGTCTCTTATCATTGAATCCCATTTTATTCATAAGTTTGGAACCAAATCCTTTGGTGTGTTTTTCAAAACACCCAATTTCATCATCTTCATCAATACTTTTAACAATATGATATTTGTCACTATTGATGAGATTATGGTATTCATTTTAGGAGGTTGAGTTTTTAAGTCACTAGTGTCACAAGCAAAATTTATTACTGTGATGAGATCACTTGTGCTACAACTGATATCTACCATTGAAGATATGAGGTCACTTGTATCACAACAAGCATTGACCACAATGGGATCAAGGTCACTCGTGTCACAAAAAGCATTCGCCACAATGGGCTAAATATTACTTGTATCACAATAAGCGTTGACCATTAGGACCTTTTTTTCCTTATGTCCAATTTCACTTTACGTTGGACAAGGTCAAGTGCAAACAATGATATGTATATGCCCCTTATAATTCTAATAGTGAATCGAGCACCATTTGTCTAAAGGTCTTTACAAGACTGAGAATCTTTGAGTAGGGCTACTAAACCATTGTTTAGTGTGAGAAATGTGCCCTTCTCATAAAAATCCAACCCATCCATATTTGGTGGAAAGTAACGATTTTTAACTAATTTTTCAACATCATCAGTTTATTTTGGGTTTGCTTTTTCTTTGATCTGCCTATTTTTAAGGTGTCGGTCACTTCTGAAAATGCACCTTTACAAGGTTATCCCCCCTTGTTTTTGCAAAATTATATCCCCCCTTAGTGCAAGATAGGAGATGGTGGAGAAAAAAAATTATCCCCCCTTTTTTGCAAAAATTTCTTGGAGAAAATAATGATTATCCCCCCTTGTTACAAAATTTTATCCCCCCTTAATGCAAAAAAATCAAGCCTCTTAGGCAAGTGATGAAATTTTTCCCCTTGAGTGCTTGAGAAGCCTCTAGAGCTTTATACAATGTGCCACGTAGGCAATATTCAATGTTTCCAATGAAAGGAAAAAATTATACAATTTCAGCAACTTTTGGTTTGGATAAAAATTTGCAAAACTTGCAAGCAACTCTGGGTTTTACAAAAAATAAAAGTTGCAAGTTTGGGTGTTTACAATGTTGTCGTTACAATGAAGCCTCTAGCGTCTTGGTTTTGATAGCAATTGTATTGTCCAATTTTCAAGGAAAAAAACAAGGACTCAAATTTTTAAATAAAATTAATACCAATTAAGAATTAAAATATTTAAGAAAAATATTTAACTATTAATTTAATATTAATTAAATAAAAAAATAATTCACAAAGGCAAAATAAAATTGTACTCGTCTGCCCTACGCCGGGGTTTGAACCAAGAATTTCCTGCGCTGAAGCGCCTACCAAGCAACCAACTTGACTACCAGCCTTGGTAGGTTTGAAGGTACAAGATCTCCTTATTATCTTGCATGCTGGATCATTGCAAGGATTTGAACCCTATGGCATCATCCGATTTGGTGAAGTTGCATGCAATCATGCCTCTTCTTGGACGCGTCATGGTGGATCTTCCTCCCGTGGCTCTTCATCTACCTTCTGGTCCCTTTGCAACAAAATAATTACTATGTGCTATAGTTTGGTTTACCCATTAATGTTGCGCGGTAACAATACAATACCTAGCTTTGTGGTTGGGGCTTCTCTTTGTCTGTAAGACATCACCTACAGATTATACAATGCCTTTACTACAAATTGAGATAAAATAGGAATTTCCTACTTAAATTCGATGATCAAATATTGGCAACGTGTGCAGGTTCTTCAACTAAGTGTGTTTTGAAACTGCCTAGAATCAGAATGCACAATAGCCTAGGCTTAGGTTGTAGGAGGTGGAGTGCAGTCACTCTTTAGCCATTGGCATGTTTTTTCAACAACCATGTGGTAGGCGTCTGATTTGCCACCGAAGATCGCTAAGTGATGTCTTTATTCCTTCTACAAATGGATCAACTACAAATATGGTCTTTCTTTAATGGACACATCCTTGGTATCCACAACACTCAATTATGTGGCCTCATGAATGATCTCTCTGGTGTTCTCCACCTTAATTTTGCACGTGCCTACTAAGATGTTCCTTCACGTGTGTTACTACGAGCTTATACCATAAAACGGGCTACAACAAGTGTTCAACATCAAAATAGTCTTTATAAATGTGATCAATCTACGTCGTTAGAAACACCTACATGAATAAAACAGTCTGTGTATGAAGCGATCTCCTGCACTCGATTTGTCCATCGCCAACCAAGATTTTTTAGATATCTTAGCACCCAAAAAATCATCTACGTCTATCATCTTGCACATTGCCTTAGCACCTAGTGATTTACCATCTGCATGATCTAATCTTTAGAGCCTCTTGTGAAACATGCAAGAGTAGAATCGATTTATGTGGCTTTTCAAAAGCACCAAATGTCTGCACAATGAAGTTATCATTACCTGGTTCTTCTACAAATATAGGATGGGTTTTCAAGCCTGCACCAGTCTACAAGTCTGCTAGATACTTAAAAACTTGTTGTGATTGAACTTTAATAGACCTATGATATTGGTTATTCTAGCACTACTGTTGATTTTGGTTACAAGGAACTTATGCCTGATTGTTGCAAGAGATCTAAAATAGAGCTGCAATATTTATGTTTGATGGATAAAATTGTTGAAAATAGCATGGAAAATTATCCCACATGTGGGATGTTCAAGATAACTAGGTGGTTTAAAAAGAAAACATCACCATTTGGTTTATGACCACAAAATAGTGGTCAACCATCCCCTAGTCCACCTTTTGCCCTTCACGTGTATTCACATCATTTTTTTCGTCTTAGCCACCACGTGTCACAACCTCTAGTTGTTAGTCTGCAACCTTATTTTGCAAAGTCAGCATAGTATTGATATTGTCCTTCGTGTGTTCCCCCACTTCTAGTGTCCAGTCCACATCTAGGTAGGTTCGATTTCATGAGGGTGATCCCCACGTCCATCATATTTAGATCTAGTCTTGATCAGCTACGCATACATGATAGTCATCTACCAGTCCCATCGGTTCATAATATGGTCCACATGTCTTGCATTCATGTCACCTAGGTGTGTGTCCAGGTCACAACACTAATTAGATCCAAGTAGATATCTAGGTCCTTTGGCTCCTTCGAGGGTTGATCCTCATCATGTTGATCATGTGTAGGTGGCTAGGGTCTGTTGAAGACAATTTGACCGATATATTCTCGCATCAGTCAAGTCAGGTAGCCTTCTTAGCTCCACGTTAGTTAGAGTCTCGTGTTGTGAAGTCGTTCTTCAATTCAGGCTAACAATTTGCTTCAATTTATGTCGCAAGTAGGACTCTGCCACACCTGGGTAAAAGTCAAAAATTGATCCTACGCCTAATTACAAATGAGGAAAAAAAATTGGAGGAAAAATTCCTCCTTCACAACCGAGAACCTCTCGGCTCTGATACCATATTAGGTGGAGTAAAAAATGATAAATATACTATTGATATTGAATGAAATATATACAAACAACTAAGACTAACAATAGCGCTAACCAACGAGCTAATAGTGCTAACAACTAACCAAATAATATCCAAACAAATAATATCTATCAACATAATAAATATGGGTAAAGTAAACTACTAACCTAGGATAGAAAAAAACTAACCTAGGTAGAAAGTAAATGTAAATAAAAATAGTGGAAGCCACCATTGTTGTGCACCATTGGGACTTATCTTGAATATGAACATCGCCTATGCCACCACATCTGCCTTCGTTGCCCACTCATCGGTCCATGCATCCAACTCTGTGTTGCTTTTACCTTGTTGTCACACTATCTCCATATTACGTCGGCCAATATCGACCATATCTGTCCACAACCCAAGTGTCCAACTTATCCAAATACCTTTGTCACCTTGTTCATTTTCAACTTCTTTTATTTCATTAATTTCCTTGGCCTAATTTTATAAAATTATTCTTCCACATGAAGGCTTTGTCTTCCATTCCTTTTACCATATGTAGACAACCTCCACCTTATTACTGCTAAACCATCGACGGTGATTGAACGAGACACATTTCATAATGTTTTCTTCATTGTCTTTATCCGATGACTACCCCAACTGCTACTTGAATCTAGTACTTCTACTTGGTGACCTGAGTTGTTCATGCAGTTGCTAAAATTTAGTAAATAATTAAACATCTCGCTGGTTTTGTAGGTGTTCGTTACATCTATCAGTCCCTCCGCAAGCCACACCTTCGACCACGCTGTGTCCACTGGCATTACCAACTTTAAAAATAATGGATAATATATCCTTCACGTTCTTCGCTCTTTATCATTAATCTGAATCCTCGAACCTGTGCAATGTGGATACTCATAGTACACTACTTTGGTATCATTCAACATCATTCGATGTTCATTTGACTACCACTCCCGGCAGACTCCTATTTGTATGACAATGGAGAATTTCATAGAGATCACCTGCCTCGTGTAGAAATATATTCACCTTCTACTCTTGATAACATTCATGCATTCATCGATATACCCAACAAGTTCCTCCCATCTCTCGAAGCTCTATAGCATTGAACCAGTTCAAACATCCAACATTGTGAACTCCACCCGCATGTGCCTATGAATGGGAGATAACTCCTTCACATCGACGTCCCTATTTTACTATATTTTTGAACACCTCTCGCACAATTGTCAATGTAGTGGGCTTTTCATCTCTATCATGGTCCAGGTTATATTTTAGTCTTTTCAGTTGTTTTCGAGTGTTGATAGCATCCTTTGATATGGTGCATCTCTGGTATGGTTGGTTGAGACCTCCATAAAAATTGATGATCATATAGCAAACACCTCACATGCCTGCAAATCCATCAAATACATGGAGTCTACATCATCATATATGTGCACATCGCCATATAGGCAGTATCTACCGTAGTCGTCAAATATAAACGGGGTCTACATCCACAAGTTTTCATCACCTGGAATTTCTGCTCGCAACGTCAAACAATCCCAACCAAACTGCTCACCATCAATGGCCATCTATCCATTTTTGTTAGCTCTTATCACCCGTAATGGTTTGGCCATTGTTTCCTCGCAAGCCATCCACACGGGTCAATCACCCCGGTCCAACATCATCTGCTCATCCTCGAATGCAGGTCGATCGATCCATGTCTAATACCATGTCAATTATCCACGATGATCTTTTCCAATTCACCTCGCTCGATTTGAACACGTTCCCATCTACGTGTTTTCCCACATGGACACTATTATTATGGCTTGTTGGTCGTTCGAATACATATTTGACCATGGTAGCTTTGACTTGGCCAAAGGATGATTTGCAATGCAATACAAAACCAAACTATTAGTTCTTATATTGAAATAAAGTAACACCTAATGTTTAAAAGAGACTAAAATGAACAACCACTAAATTAATTGAACACGATTGTGATGGCCATTTTTATTTATGTAATATATTAAAGGCTATTTAAAATGAACTACCACTAAATCAAATGTCATAGAAACTTCAATTATATATATATATATATATATATATATATATATATATATATATATATATATATATATATATATATATATATATATATATATATATATTTATTTATTTATTTATTTATTTATTAATAAAATGACTTTGATTCAATTTTTAATATATATTATTATTATATATAAATAATATATATTTTTATTTTCTATTTTTTATTATTTTTTATAATATATATATATATATATATATATATATATATATATATATATAATATACATATATACTATATATTTTTTGTTTTATTATTATTTGAAACAAACACAAAAGAAAACACAAAATTTAACAACAAAATCACTAACAATAAACTTGAAAGAGAATGTTTGAATCAATAATAGTAATCAAAATCACAAAATAACATTCTCAAATTTACAAATAGATTAGTATTAACACATCATCAGAAAGAGAATGTTTGAATCAATAATAGTAATCATATGGAAATTAAACATCCTTCTTCAAGACTAATGTCTTTAAATAAATATTTCAAGTAGCATGACCAATTTAGCATCTAAATAGCAATAAAGTAAATCAAATCAGACCCTCCTAACTTCCAAAGTGTCGAGTACTAAAGGAGGTCAAATATGATAATCAAAAGAACTTGAAACATTTAGCAATTTAGAGTTCTCAAGGTTACACCAAATCACATTATTCATTGCATGAACAATTCAAAATCATTTATAACAACAATGAACAATTTAGCATAAATAAAATAACACCAATTCAGGCCCTCCTTCTAGCACCAAAATATTGAGTGGTAATTTTACCCAATTGTAAAATCACACTCTCCCTTAGGATTTTGATCACAAAACCCTCTCTTGCAAAGAAGTTAAAGCAAACAACTTCTCCAAGGTTCCACTATGTAAACATTGCACATGTGTATTAGTAATCTCAATGAAAATATATCAAATGAATTCTAGGAACACCTTAGTGATTGCAAGTAACTGTTAACAAGGGGCATGTGTTGGTTTATTTTACCATGCTATATTAATGATTGTTCATGAAACTTAAATGCAAATATGAATTGGCCCTCATATGACCATGATGTAGTGCCTTAATTTCTTTTATCTTGGAGGATTTTAGGTAGATTTTATCTTCCTTTATTAAGTATATTTTAAACAAGTTTTATCTTGCATTAAATCCTACTTTAAGCATGAAGTAGAAGATTAAAACCTATCTTTAAACATGAATTTCAAATGATGAAAGAATTCTTTTTATATTGCTTTAAACCTCAATATGGAATAATTTGGATGACCCACTTTGTAGCTATAGTAGCCTTTGATATAATAAATAAATTATCCCTCTTTGATGAAATTAATTTTCACAAAGAGAGCAATTTATTGCATGATCTTGAAATGTCATTATTAATTATCCCTCTTTAATGAAATCATAATTTTCATAAAGAAGAAATAATTTAATGCTTTAAAATAATAGCCTTTGATGTAATGTATAAATTACCTCTCTTTGATGAAATCAGAATTTTTATAAAGAAAGGCGAATTTATTTCTCCTAAAATGATAGCTTATGGAATGCCATTAAAATTTACCCCCCTTTAATGAAATTGAAATTTTCATAAAGGGAAGTTCATTTATGCCTACAAATAAAAATGTAAAACTGAAAAAAATCTGATTTGCCTTTAAAATGTGAAAAAATAAAATTCTGAAATTATAAAAATCCTCATAAAACAACAATTTTCAAAAAATTTTATAAAATCAAAATGGCTTCGGAATGAGTTCAAATTTGTTTTGGATGAAATATTGTAACTCATTCTTCACACCCATGTATTTATTTTTGTCATTTTAATTTTTTTTAATTTTTATTTTAATCACCGAAGTTTAAAAAAAAATCTGCAAAAAGAAGAGTAAGAAAAAATAAATATAAATCTAGACATGGAAATAAAATGCAAAAAATCCAGAAAATCAACTAATAGCAGTTTTAAGATACCCTATCATGCAAAACCCAAGATATGAGAGTTTTCGAATGTAACCCAACCTAATTGGAACTGCATTTGCACATCCTGAAATAAGTCAGATGCACTAAGAAATAAAATGACTCCTCTATTTCCATATATTCAGCAATGCAACCATGAAATGCATTAAATATTTCCTATAAATCTAAAAACTAAGAAAAGAAAAATAGACATTAAACACAAAATCATTCAGAAATGATTCTCCTCTCATTTTGCTCAAAAAAGTGCAAAAATATTGCAATATTTGCATCAAAACACCAAAATATTTTTGTTTTACATCTCCTTTCCAGCAGCATCTGGCCTTCCCAAAAGAATCCAACCCTTTTTCCCTGTTTCAACGACATGTTTAAGGTTTTCATAAAACTTTTCGTTTCTCCTGTTCTTTTGTTTCTATGGAGTCTGTTCATTTTTGTTTTTCCCTCTCTTCTTTTTCTCGTGCCATGCATCACATTATCCATTTTTTTGTTTGGTTTGATTTGGCCACGTTTTCATAACTATCAAGCAATTCATCCAGTTGAAACGTTTTTTTTATAACTCCTCTACTTTAATAATGTGTTCGGACCCTTTAATAACTTTTCTAGTCATAATAATGTGCAATGGACATGATATAAATTAAAATACACTTCTTGTACCCATTTGGACCCATATATTATTCACTACACCTTTTGCTTTTCACCACGATACACCATTTAAAACCCTCATGATTAATATTGTGTGGGACTATCCTACGCTGATCAACACACTATCACGTGTTAGCGAAGTTATCCATGTTGTTATGGTTCCAACCCAAGCTGGATTAATTTCAAATGTATGTTCTTCTTCTAAGGTTTCTATTGGTTTCCTCATAGCATCGGGTGTGGCAGCCACCATCATCGTGCACTATTGGGACTTCTCTTGAATATGAACATTGCCTTTGCCACCACATCTACCTTCGTTGCCCACTCATCGGTCCACACATCCAGCTCTGTGTCGCTTTTACCTCATTGTCACACTATCTCCACATTACATCGACCAATATCGACCATCTCCATCCACTGCCCAAGTGTTTGACTTATCCAAACACCTTTGTCGCCTTGTTCATTTGCAACTTCTTTTATTTTGTTATTGTCCTTGGCCTAAGTTTATAAAATTATTCTTCCACGTGAAGGCTTTGCCTTCCATTACTTTTACCATATGTAGACAACCTCCACCTTATTACTCCTAAAACACCGACGGTGATTGGAAAAGATATATTTCACATTATTTTCTTTGTTGTCTTTATCCGATGACTATCCCAACTACTACTTGAATCTAGTACTTCTGCCTAGTGACCTGAGTCATTCATGCAGTGGCTAAAATTTAGTAAATAATTAAACATCCCACTGGTTTTGTAGGCATCCATTACATCTACCAGTCCCTCTACAAGCCACACCTTCGACCATGCTACGTCTGCTGGCATTACCAACTTTGAAAATAATAGATAATATATCCTTCACGTTCATCGCTCTTTATCATTAATCTGAATCCTTGAACTTGAGTAATGTGGATACTCATAGTACACTGCTTTGGCATCATTCGACATCATTTGATGTTGTTCATTTGATTGCCACTCCTGGTAGGCATCTAGCTGGACGACAATGGGGAATTTCATAGAGATCGTCTACCTCGTGTGGAAAGACGTTCACCTTCTACTCTCGGTAATCCTCATGTGTTTGTCATTGTGCACAGCAAGTTCCTCCCATCTCCCAAAGCTCTATAGCATCGACACAGTATATTTTTGAACACCCAACATTGTGAAGTCCTCCCGCATGTGCCCATGAATGGGTGATAATTCATTCGCATCGACATCCCTATTTTATCAGATTTTCAAATGTCTCTTGCACGATGGTCAATGCAATGGGCTTCCCGTATATATCATGGTCCAGGTTTAGTTTTAGTATTTTTAGTTGTTTTCGAGCATTGATAACATCCTCCAATGGGGTGCATCTCCGGTATGGCTGGTTGAGACCCCCACAAATACTGATGATCATATAGCAAACACCTCACATGTTTGCAAATCCATCAGATACATGGAGTCTACATCGCCATATCTATCCACATCACCACATAGGCAGTATCTATCGTAGTTGTCGAACATAAACGGGGTCCACATCCACGAATTTTCATCATGTGAAATTCCTGCTCATGATGTCGAACAATCCCAACCAAACCGCTCATCGTCAATGGTCATCTGTCCATATTTGGTAGCTCTTATCATTTGCACCAGTTTAGCCATCATTTCCTCACAAGCCATCTACGTGGGTCAATCACCCTAGTCTGGCATCATTCGTTTATCCCTGAACATAGGTCGATCGATCCATATATAATACCATGTCAATTATCCACGGTGATATTTTCCAAGTCACCTTGCTCAATTTGAACATGTTCCCATCTGCACGTTTACCCGCATGGACACTATTGTTGTGGATCGTTGGTCGTCCGGATACATATTTGACCATGGCAGCTTTTACTTGGCCAAAGGGTGATCTGCAATGCAATACAAAACCAAAATATTAGTTTTTATATTGAAATAAAGTAACACCTAATGTTTAAAATAGACTAAAATGAACAACCACTAAATGAATTGAACACGATTATGATGGCCATTTTCATTTATGTAATATATTAAAGGATATTTAAAATGAAGTACCACTAAATTGATCTAAAGTATAGTGAAACACTTGGTTAGGGTTTGTAAGCAAGTTGTGTTTCATTGAGTGGATGTTTGAGTGAAATTGGTTAAGCATTATTGATTGAAAGCATTAGAGTGATAGTTCAAGATTTGTGAAAAAAAATATTCTTTATTTCTGAATTGATTTGAAAGAGAATTTGAAAGTGATTGAGTATTTTTTAAGTGTGAAACATATTGAGTCTTTAATCATTCTCTATATGTTTCCGTGGTTAAACAAGATTTTGAGTGAAACTTGTTTGTGTGATTGAAAAAGTTTTCTAAAAGAGATTAATTTTAGTTTTTGTATGCAAGTTTTGCAATTGATTTGAAAAAGCTTTTAGAAAGCTTATGGGCATATTTGAGTAAGTCCTAGAGGTGACTTAAGGACACATTTGAGTAAGATTTTGTGAAAGCTTAAGGACAAATTAGCGTGAGCTTTTGTGAAAGCTTGCAAAAAAAAATTTAGGTAAGTCTTGGTGAAGACTTGTTGGATTTGAGGTAAGTCTTGGTGAAGACTTGTAGAGCAGATTGGACAAGTTCTACGGAGGACTTGTTGGATAGATTTGAGGTAAGTCTTGGTGAAGACTTGTAGAGCAGATTGGACAAGTTCTATGGAGGACTTGTTGGATAGATTTGAGGTAAGTCTTGGTGAAGACTTGTAGAGTAGATTGGACAAGTTCTATAGAGGACTTGTTGGACAGATTTGAGGTAAGTCTTTGAGAGGACTTGAGAGCAAAATTGATTGATTGATTTGTTCAAGCTTTGGGTTAAGGCTTGAGGAAAATCTGAGTAGAATTGATTTGTGATTTGATCAAGCTTTGTTTTAAGGCTTGAGGATAGATTTGAGGATAGATTTTAGTGCATATTTGAGGGTAGATTTATGCCATACTAGAGATAGATTTGAGAGCAAATTTGTGCTAGATCGAGGATAGTGTTTAGTGCAGATTTGAGATAGATATTGAGTAGAGCTAAGAGAAAGTTTTGGATGTGATAGAGTAAAGGATAATAGTATCTAGTGGATAGAGATCCATTAGCCAAGGTAGTGAGGACAGAGGTCTTCTATGGAGAGAGATCCACAAGCTAGTGTTGTGGAGGCAGTAGTCTTCTAGAAGATCACCAGCCAGAGAAAAGGAGTTCTCCTATGGATAGAGATCCACAAACCAGCTGAGGGGAAAGAGTTCTCCTATGGATAGAGATCAAGGAACTTGTTTAGAGGATTGGTGTCTCCTTTGCATAGAGGTCCATAAACATTGTAATAAGGAAGGATTCCTAAGAGATTTGTTGAAAAAAATTTAGTGAAATATTTTATCCGTGGAATAGCCCATATTGGGTGAACCACGTTAAATTGGTGTCTCTATTGTGTGTGATGATTTATGCATTGTTTTGATTACTGTTATTGATATTGCTATTGATAATATTGGATAATATTGTTTGGGAAAGAAAATTAAAAGTTGATCTTATATTGTTCACCCCTCCTCTTAGTATAAGCTTGTGTTCTTCATAAGAATGGTAAAATTTATTTTGACTTCAAAAGTATTAAATCTTTAAGAGACCATTTGACCAGACCATTTACCCTTTGGAATATTAGTACCGATCCCTTAATATTGAACTCATAGTCTTTAATATTGTTGACCAATATGTATGGTTAAGTACCCATCATGACATTTTGGAGTGCCTTTAAGATTTGACATTACAAAGTGCCTTTGTGTTATTAGGTATTGTTAGAATCTTTAAAGTGTATTTTAGATTGATTATAATAGTATAAATTTAGAGTATTTGGTAGTCCATTTCACATGGGGTTAGAAAACAAAGAGGTGAAATATGTTTGATGGATGCAGCCCCAAATAGTATGGTTATAACTAACTCTCCTATCAAACAATATATATATATATATATATATATATATATATAACAACAAATAAACAAGATTTATTAAAAAGATAAACTTTCTTATAATAAACATTTTTCTATCAAATTTATAACTTATTCAAAAGAATAATTGATGAAAAATCACAAATTTGTAGATGAAATGGAGTTTTGATGAAAGCCTACAATGAAAAAAATAAAGCGAATACATATTTATTTTACTTTTACCATGATTCCGTCTAAATATGCACTAAGTGTTTAAACCGTCCTGACTTTATCAAATATGACCTATTTTAAAACTTTTTTGGACTTCAAATTAAATATGTCAATCCTATAATTAATAATTATATAATTTGATCTAGAGACTTTTGTTATGAAATAGCATTGACCGTCGGATGCAAAGAACTTCTGTGGTGACTTGCTTGGTTATAAATTAAGAGGAAAAAAAGGTGAAAAGCTGATCTGCGTTACAAATGACAGCGCAAATGGTTAGCTGGGCGCAGGTGACGCCACTGAGCTACTGCCTTCTGCCAGCATCGTTCGCTCCTTTTAAAAACAGCAGAATATTGTCTGCACGCCAAACTATAATCAAACAAGCTCTTTTCCTGGTCAAATGTACCTAACAAGTATTAAATTTCCACTCAACATTAAAAACCTGGAGACGCAGAAGAGCGGACCAGACGGCATGTTCTCGAATAAGACCAAAGCATTTATCGCAATGTTCCAAACCTGTATTTATGTAGGATATCGTAGACAATAATGTTTGCTTATTTGGAATGACAAACATGAGATAACCTAGCATACATATTTCTGTTGAAGATTAGGTTTTGCGTTTATTCAAACATTTATAGCAATGAAACCCGTAGTAAATTCATCAGCCCTCTGGTTCACGTAATTACAGATTACAGATTTTCGGTTGCAGGCAGAAGCACGTAGCTATGGATTTGTGGACCTTGAGATTTATCCTCCAACTAACTTCACAGTTGAATGCACAACTTAATATTATTGGACCTCTGTCCCATGCTTGGTACTACCTAGCCAATTCGGGGCTGTCTCCAGCTAAGCAAATGAAAGTACAGATACAGGCTTTGTAACTTGCTTCTGTTAATGGTGGGTTGGTAGCTGAAGTGGTGGGCTTTGATTTCCTGTAGGTGTTAACATTATCCAGTAGATTAAGGATTTTAAAAAAATAATTATATTAATTATTTTTTAATAATGTTTAAGTAAGAATTTAAGATAATATATTATATTAATTATTTTTAATAATGTTAAGTAAGAATTCAAGATATTTTATATGATATTAAATATGTGTAAGGATACTTTAAATCATAAAAGTATTTGAAATTTTAATTTTTTTATTTATTTTTTTGATATAGGGGAATTGGTTATATATACAGTGTTTTTGCTTCTATAATTTTTATATCACTTAGGTTTGAGGAGGAGTACCCTTAGGTTAGGATTTGTACGCTGTGGATGGGACTCAAGTCAGACTACCACCTTTTCCACTAACAAGTAAGGTTGAAATTTTAGAGCTGTCCCCTATAACCCCTATACCACCTAGGCCTCAAGAGGAGTACTCCTAGGTTAGAATTGGTACGCTGTCAATGGTACTGAAGTCAGACTACTACCTTTACACAAACAGGTATGCCCCTAATATTAGGACCTAAATCTCTGCTTCATAAACTCTAAAAGTTTAAACCTAAATCTTTACTTATAATTACAAGAATTTACCAATAACACTAAAACTTATCAATTTAACTAATGAAAACAAATCTTAAACGCACTTACCACTATGCCATAACTTCTGCTATAATTACCTTCTATAGCTGAAGCTTAACTTCGTACAATTATATGGAAAGTTTCTTGGCTACGAGCTTTACCGGAAATTTAAACTTTTGGTTATAAACAGGTTACAGCATTATTCTTGGCTTTACATACCAACGACGTAGCGTCAGCCTAGCACATTTATAATACTATTACAACGCCAGATTAGTGAAGTTCCCTATATATTGATGTTATGACTTGTGGTTAACTTCATAAACAAATATTAATGGTTACTTAATTGTTTATTATTTATTTATTAATTATTTAATTAAAAAATAAAAAAATAAAATAGATTTTAATGTTTGTAAGGTTATAAGATTATATGAGATAGATATTGTTTATTTAATATATGGTTATGGAAACATGGTGTACAACCTTACCTCCTTAGAATTTAACCTTAAACCTCTATTCAAAGTTCTAAATTCTCCATCATTAGACTATTCAAGTTGTACTAAAATAATTGAAATGGATCCACCTATATTACATTATGACCATATAGTAATATTACAACAAGCTTGGCAATTATGTATGTATTCTCGGTCTTCTCTTCCTTAAAAGTTGAGGAATATAACCAGTTAAATATCAATTAAAATATTATTCTATTATTTTAAAATTTTAAGTTTTAAATAAAAAAACTCAACACAAAAATGAGTCTTATTTTTAGAAATTTTGCTTTGGATTTTTTGTAATTTTAAAAAATAAGTAATTTTTATTAAGATAAGTTGGATAGTAATAGAGAAATAATATCCATAATCATCAAAAACATGATGCTTCCATTGCTAGATACAATCATCTCCCCCAACCACATTGGGTTCATGAAAGGACAAAGGATTCATGAAAGAAACATACTAGTTCAAGAAGCAATGCACTCTAGCAAGGATGACAAATCCAATGACGTGGCTCTCAAAGTAGATATGGCAAATGCTTTCAATAGAATTGATCATGACATGATATTGAAAATTCTAAGCAAGGTGGGATTCCATGAACAGTTTAGAAAATGGATAGCAACATGTATTTCAAGACCCTAGATTGCTCCTCTACTTAATGGCAAACCCACTCCCTTCTTCTAGGTTTCTAGAGGAGTTAGACAAGGTTGTCCCCTCTCCCCATATTTATTCATTATGGCAACAAAAGGCCTATCTCGGATACTAGAACAACAAAGGGGCTTAGAAAAACTTCCAGTACTTTGAATCCATGAGAAGGTTCAAAGAATCAATAATGCTCAAAATAGAGATTTGATCTTATTGAGTAAAGTCACGAAATTGGCTACCATAAGAATAAAAAATATTCTTAAAAAATATCAGGAAGCAATAGAAAACAAGATATACGATTGTAAGTCTACAATATATTTCTCTAGAGAAGATAATAGAGAAGTCAAAGAGATAGAGAGAATATTGGGTTGTCAAAGAAAGACTAATGTCACTTTCAAACATTTAGGAATCCCTATTGGCTTCAGTAGGATTAAGAATAACCAATGGAATGAAGTTATTGAAAAAAAAAAAAAAATTGAAGGATGGTTTAATGTTTGGTTCATACACCATGGAAAAATGACCCCTAATCAAGGTTTTATATCAATGCTTTGCATATCTACCAATGCTCTATTATCCATGCACCAAAGTCCTTTCTTAATGAGTTGGAGAAAATCATTAGCATTTTTTATGGTTAGGGGTAAACAATATGGCAAAAGGAAATATAGCCTAATCAAGTGGGATATCATCAACCTATGAGTAAAGGAGGACTAGGTATTGAAGCCTTAAATAAGCAAAGTTTAGCATTAAAAGCAAAAATGGTTGGGGAAATTATTACTCAATCGGTGCAAGTGTTGGTACACAAATATTACAATGGGAAAACTAGACTAGAGATCTTTGTCAATCCAAAAACTCTAAAAATATCCTAAATTTGGAAACAAATTCAAGAGGCCAAAGACATTATTATAGACTAATTATCATGGAATCTCACCTCTGGTAAAGAAGTCTTTCTCTCTCATAAGATTATGGGAAATTTTAGACTACAAATAGAACCTTCATTGTAGGAGTGGCTAAATAACTATAATTATAAAACTCTTAATTCCATCATGCATAATTAGAAGTTGAAAAATGAAGAACAACTTGGCCTTGCTACAAATTTACAATTTCACTAGTATATGGTTAAATATAAATTAATTGAGAGAATGCCATATTATACTGAAAATACAAATTTAATAATATGGGGATCTCCTACCAGAGATGGAAGATATATTGTAAACAAGGGATATAAGTCCATAATTAATCCCAATTCTAAAAGTAACTTATTTTTAATCCCTCATCAACTATGTTGTTTAGGATCCTCAAATACAAATATTTATATTATTATTTTTGATAAAAAAAGAATTAATTATTGCAAAAAAATTGTAAATACTGAAACAAATAGGAACATACATACACAATTTTTTTCCTAGATAAACTTTCGGTGAGGTAAAATCAAACAGGGAAAATAGTGTGTTATCTTGTTCATTCAATTTTGCAATAGAAGGAATTTACAACAATCTATAAACAAGATTATTTTTATATCTATGCTAAGAGATTCACTTTTGCTACTACAATCTCTTATCCAACTAAGCTTTTGCTCTTCTGGATTCCAAATCTAACCTCTCGAGTCTTTTGCTCCCTTCTGGTTACTAGATCTATTTGCCAAAATGTTTTATAAACTTTCATCCTCATTCTTTTTAGATGCTAAACTGATGTGGACTCCTAGAAAGCTTATTTTATTATTCCACATGCAAGGTTTTTATAGGCATCTCTTATGCCTTTACATGATAAGGTGGTATTTAATATTGTACATGTGTATGTTTGTATAAGATAAGGTGGTATTTTTTATTGGATGACCTATATGCTAATTTGGTGGTCTAAAACCATGATTTACAAGCCTAGGTTCTATTACCATGTGCTAATTTATTTCATGTATGGCATGTGCGTAATTACAACATGTACATGTATACAACATGTGCCAATTTATAAGAATTATTTTTTTATCACACCTCCTGTGTTTAGAAGCTTTTGATCCCCAAAAGCTACAAATTAGACAAAATATGAGGGAACAACTCCTCAATTCTTCTTTTATCATACCATTTTTCTTTGGATGGTAACTATCTTTTTTGAGAAACTTTCCAGTATTCCTATTGTCTATTCTGAGTGGTGCGAACCTATTTTTTTGGTATCGAGTCTTCCTCCATCTCTAGCAAACTCGGTGAAAAATCCTTAATTGATATTAGGACAACCTTGTTCTCATCTTTATCAATCATTGATGGTTCATACAATTGAAGATTCTCCATATTGACTACTGAATACATTAACATATAAGAAGGTAACCTCAACTAGAAAGTATTCTCGCTGACTTTCTCGATGATCTAAAAATGGTCCATAAGTAAGCAATTTTATCTTTTTGAAATTATGATGCAATAGTTCCTTATTAAGATCAGACCAAACTCTATCTCCCACCTTAAATTTGTGGTCAACACGATGTTGGTCATGCCTCAAATTATATTTTGTTTGACTGACATTCAATTGTTCCTACACTTTTAGGTGGATATATCTCACTCTCTTAATGAACTTCATTGATTTGTCCTCCTCCCCTTGCTCTAGTTGTTCCTTATTTTCCTACTGGTCAAACATCATATCTAGTGATGAGAAAGGTAAATATCCAAAATAGGTTTCAAATAGATTTTTTTTAGTGAAGGAATGGAAAAATCTATTGTATATATGTTATGTGTTCATCCCATAACTGTGGATGCTTCCTATGGTATCCCATTGAGAGTTGTACTAAAGTGCCATTGACTATTTCAATTTGACCATCAGTCTGAGGATAGAAGGTTATGATTCTCTTCAACTTTGTGTCCATATTTTACCATTTTATGGTCTACAACTTGTCCAAGAATATAGAGTGCTTGTCGGATACGATAAAAGTTAGCAATACAAATAATGTTGTTGCTTCCTAACCTATGATCATCTTCTTGCATGGAATAAGTATGCACATCTTGTTTAATCTATCCACAACCATAAACAAGTAGTCATGGCCTTGTTTGTTTTGTGCTAAACCCCCTAAAAAATCTATGGATACACTCTTCCATGCCATACTAGGTATTGGTAGAGGCATATACGGTCCCAACTTCCTATTTCTTGGTTTACTCATACTACAGAGTACACAGCCTCTAATGTAACTAGATACTTGTTCCTTAATCTTTGTAGACATGCCATTGGAAATTTTCCATAGTTTTCTCAATATCAAAATATCTTGCAACCTTAGAAGTGTGGGCTTCTTTGATGAGTTGTACTCGTTTCTCCTTTTGGTATGAAAAAACTATCTCCTTTGTATAATATCCTATATTGGAGATGAAAATATTTTGTCTCCTCTAGATCAACATATGGAGTGTTCAATAGCCTTTAGTATTGTAAGCATGAAAAACTTACCATTACACTAAAAATAAATCATTGTATTACATCATAAAATGAATCTTTGGGATACAATAAACCCCTTGTAGGGTTCTTCACAATAAAAATGTCTAAAGGGGGTGATCCCCTTTTACAATAAAAGGTGGTATCATATTCTTCTTCATGCTACAATCAATATTGGAGGTGGTTTTTTTGTGACCATCGTGATGGATTTGAGCTTTCGAATATTGAACCTACACATATGCAAAGAGACAAAGAATTTAGTAGAACCTGTCAAAATGAGTATAATGAAATGACCAATGTAAATTAAGAATGAAAAAAATTATTACATACATGAGTCACGATTTTTGTAACATAACATTAGCATTTACTTCCTCTCTTGCTTGGTAAAATGATGGTGTGATTTTGTCCTCCTTTTCTCTCTCTCTTGCCCCTCTTCATAGAAATAGAAGGTTAGGATTAGGGTTTGGAAGCGGCCAAGTAGTGTTGCCAAGTGGAAAGCTATAATTAAAGTATGATTAGTGGCTAGGATTTGCTTATATATATAATATTTATATATTTATACATAAATATATAAATAAAAAATGGTTAGGATTTCATGTCTACAGATACCCCTTTTTGTATTGTGTTGTATAAAACACAATGCAGTGCAAAATAAGAGACATCCAGTTTTATTGAACGAATAAATGGACTCTTTCATCAACGTACAAGAAGAATGATTTTGGAAAATTTAATTTTAGCTTACCCCCTCTATTGGAAAATGGTAAAGAATGAAATCCACAAGTCAATTGACCAAATATGAATGATGAAAAGGGGTGGATGTGATGGATACAAATGTTGAAAATAAAGATCAAGTTGGTTACCCCAATATTGGGGTAGATCTATGTTGTTGAAATTTTACCTTTAGTAGCATTAGGTGCAATTTTAGATGAACTAGCCATTACGGGTATGGTTGACCCATTTGTCACTGAAATGGTGTTGTTGACCAAGTTAAATTTTTTGAGAAATTTTTGCTTTACAACCTTGTGGAGAGGGATTAATGAAAACCTTGGGAAAATTTTCTTGAATGCAAGCACATTCCAAAATTGAGGGACCAAATTGATTTTATTCTCAAGCATGATGATATGGGATGATATTTTTGATGCATTGATTGGCTGATTTGATGGTTTTGTGGAATTTTGTGATATGAGATGGTGGTAGGTTGATGTGTTGTAGTGTTGTGGTGGTGATAATGTTGATTGAGGAACCAGTATCGATCAAGGTTGTAGGGGTAATTGCATTTCATTATTTTTATTTTTTTGAATTGTAAGTGGATGGAATTTATCCAAGTGTCTTTATGGTAATATACCCATCCTATCAAATTGCATGGATAACCAATCACTAAAACCACTAGGTGATTAGAGTAGATCACTAGATACAAGGTTCTCTTGAGGATCGTTTGATCAAAGGGATTTGGTGCCTTTGGAGCCTTTCAATAGAAAGTGACCAAAGGATTTTGGATACCTTTGGATCTTTTTCAACTAAATTGACCAAAGGTGTTAGGTACCTTTGGAGCTTGTTAAATTGAAATTTAATTTTTGAGATAGCAAGGCAAAGGGTGCAATATTTGATAAAAGGATGCAACATTTTGACCCTAATAGATGATGTACTAATTGATAGAATGCGAGGCAAAGAGCACAAACTTTGACAAATGGACATAACCTTTTTAACCTAGTAGTTGATTTGTTGATTGATTGAATGTGAGGAAAATGATGCAACCTCTGATAAAAGGATGCAACCTTTTGAACTTGGCAATTGATGTGTTGATTGAATTTTTGCATTAATAAAACCAAACCAAAGTCTTGATGTCATGGAAAAATAACTTGATTGAGTGATTGATTGAGCCTTTTTTTGGATTGGTTGATTTTATTGATTGGTGGGGGCAATATGTGATACTTTGATACTTTGTACTTGTGATTCATATATAGATATACATGGTTTTTCTTTTGTGTATCATTTTGTACTTTTTATGTTCCTTTTATTGTGGATGTATGTATGAATGCATATGTATATGGTGGTATGAATGCATTATGAATGATGTATGTAAATGAACTGATGGTATCATTGATCTAATGATTATTTGTAGATATTTTAGACTCTTGCTTGACCAACTTTATATTTTTTGCTTAATCAGGGATACCAACATCTAATGGTGAAATATGAAGTGGGTTATGAATTTTATGTAATGATGTGATAATGATAAGGAATGTAAGCTTACCTATGACTTGGTTTGCCTTAGGGATAAAGAATATAGAGTTGTTTTATAGAGACTCAAACATCCTAATGATTTCAAACAAACTCATCTATTAATCTAGAAAATCCATAAGATACCAAGGTTGTCCTAGCGAAGTCAAATTTTTCAAGTACCAATTGTGTGTGCAATGGATGTTCACTTACCAATCATGAGCATGGTAATGACTCAAACCAATTAATAACCACTGTGTGTGCAAATGAATGCATTTACCCATCTTGAGTAAGGTAATATTATACCCATCATGGAGAGAACTAGAAAGCTAGTTTGTCCTTATGTGCGTTTAGAGGTCTCTTGAAGAGAGATGTGTCACCACACATGAGCATTGTAATATACCTCAAAAAAACCTATTTATTATACACCTAAATTATCTATAAGGATGAGATACTACTAATGTATCTGTGGATGCAGGAGACATGTATTGCTACTAGTGGGGCAATGCAAAGGAAGGAAGTTTCTTCAATGGACGGAAATATTACTCGAGTGCAAGGTAAGTCAAGGAAAATGATGAGCGGTGGTGTATTTTCCAGATGATAGGGACAAAGAACCCTATAGGCAATGCATTCGCTAGCGGTCCATGTAGTTGCATATCATGTAGTTGCATTTGTAGGAATGTTTGATGTTTTTTAAATCATGAATGTATGATATTTTGTTGGCAATAAAAATGCTTAAATGCATGGGATCCATAGTTTAAATTGTCGGTTGGCATTGAAAATGCTAAAATGCATGGGATCCATAGTTTAAATAAAAAAATAAATATGGAATAATGAGATGGTTTTTATTAAAAAGAAACTATAAAGAATGGTAAAGGGACAAAGTAAAGATAATTAGAAATTATATGCTTATATAAAAATACTAATGTGTGCTTCAAGAAATTTATTTATTTAAAATAATGTATAATACATATAATTATATATATATATATATATATATATATATATATATATATATATATATATATATATATATATATATATATATATATATATATATATATATATATATGTATGTATGTAGTAAAACTAAATAATGGTAGTTTGTTTAATAATAAAATAAATGTAATATTAATAATAATAATAATATATTAATATATAAATATATAATAATAATATCATGAATTTTCAAGAGTCATGGCATTGTATTATTTAAAGGATGGGAATTTTGGTTGTTGACAATTTCTTTGGGAAACTTATTTGCTAAGCTATGTTTTTTGAACGTCGAGGAGATTGATTTCCATATGGCACACCATGGATTGAAGAGTTTAAAAACTAACAATAGTGCAAACGAGAAAAGTGGAACAATCTTCGGGATTTAAAAAAAAAGAGAAAACAAACAAAGAGGGGAATACATGGAAATAGAGAGGGCGCGGTGTGCACAATGTGAAGTGTGCATGGTTTCAGCAAGGGAAGGAGAACGACAAAAGGAGAGAGAGACATTGGAAGCTAGAAGAGAATTTGTAAGTTTAATCTGATGAAAAATTCTAAGAAAAATTAAATAGAAAAATCTAAAAGATAGCTCAAAGATAATATGATATATGTTGCTTTGTGTGAGAATACAAGATATTAATTCCATTTTAGAAAAAATGAAATCTTTTCAGTGTGATTTGGAAATGTTTGTGTTGCATGCATTGAAGGATTGTTAGAAACATTAAGCATTAATGTTTTGTTATGGGTCTGGTTGGTTGTGAACCAAAGACCGAATTTATCCTTCTTGAGATTAATTGAAGTTGCATGATGTACGAAAAGTCTCTATGATGTATGTATGACGTATTGGGAAAATTTGAGAAGCTCTGCATGTTGTTTTGAGTATGGAAACGATGTATGCATATAGGGTATAGTTGTATGTCATTGAATAATGATTTTTCTAACCCTTGGAAACCATCGGATAATTGATATGTGAAGAAATAGCTCTAATGAACACTACAAAATATATTGCATGCTACCACATAGGAGTTCTATATGCATACATGAATCAAAGAAATGTGTCCAACGAAAAAATAATTTGTTATATATTATGTGAAACTTGGAAATTCTACTCAGGGGTGTGCCGGAGTCTGAGTCATTTAAAAAAAAATAGTTCATCCATTACCTGCATTTTTAATTGAATATGTAGCTCCTGTAAAAAGTGTAGGGTAGAGTTTGAAAATTATGTATTGATATTAGAAAACATAGTTTGGGGAACATGCATGACATAACTCTAGAAATAAGGTGTAACTTGCATTTCAAATGTTTATACTGCAATTTTCTTTCATAAGTATACCCGCTTGATGTGGATTTTAATTTGTATTATTTTTAAAAGCTACTGCTTTGTGTATAACTTCTTCGTAGATCGAGGAATGACTGTTTCATATGTCTTCACATTGAGCATGTTTGCAATAACGTTTAGCGTAGCTAAGTATGGACTATGATATTTTAAAAGCATATTGTTGGGCAAATTGTCTATTGAAACTTTGAATCGTAGGATGAGTTATTCCATAACACAAATTTAGTAGCTATGAGGTGAATGTTCTAGTTAATGGGAATCTCTTCTACTTAAGATATAAACTTAATACCTATTACAAACTTGAAACCCTTCTATTGTGAGCAGTGATTATTGTCTCGTTCAAACTCTCAATCAAAATGTATCTTGCCTAGAGTCAATGCTTTAAAACATTTGGTTTTAGCTAAAAGTAGTATAGTATAGATGTAAAATGTTTAAGCTTGAATACATTGAATAAATTAGAAATACTATGGTGAAATGGGGAAATCGAACCATTTGTGGTGTGTAAAAATGGACTTGTTGTGATACTCAATATGAGATTTTAATATGTTTGTCTTAATTCTTTATACAGAACTTAGGTTAATGGTATACGCCTTGGAAAACATTGATACATTAATTAGGGAAGTTGTAATGTATTAAGCAATGATAGCTTTGTTTTAGATTAAAGAATATTCAACTTAAACCAGGGCTACTTTCAAAATATTTTGGAGAAATGTTAATATTAAATCCACTGTGTAAACTTGAAAAGAGACAGTTGATGGAAGATTATATATACTTTTGTATGATAGTTGTATGTCATCAGTATATTAAATTGGTATGGAAAACGACAAAGGTGTTTGGTATAAGGTTGCCTTACAAGAATTGTCGAGTGGCGTTATCCTTTTTATATTTAAAACCAAGTGAGTTAAACCACTTTTAAAACTCATTTAGTTTAAATATTAGTTTTAAAGACAATGGAACCATTTCCACCATACTTAAACTGAGACATGTAGACCACTTTAACTTTAGTTTATGTAGTAGAAATTTTATAGAGTAATATAAGGAAATAAGTGTTCTTCAATTAAACTTTAGAAGTAGCAATTACTCTTTAAAAAAAAAGAATAAGAAAGAATCATAAAACCGAATGATATTGTAGGTTTAAGATTCTATGGTTTATTTGCAATGTTTCCAAAGTCCTTTATTTTCTATTCAATCTTAGAGATAAACATATAAATAGAGAGATGGATATTAGTCATCTTATGTTGTGTAATAAAGTTTCAAAACCCATTAGGAAATGGTGTTTATTTACAAACCTTTGCTTAGTAAAACTCCTTTAGATAATTCAAACTATAGTTAAGTTTAAGAAAAGGGATTCCAAGATTGTGGGATAGACAATCTTAATACGTAACCTAAGGTTGTGGATAGGACAACCTTGAAAATAATTCAATATTGTGGGAGAGATAATATTGTAAATACAAATTTAAGTGGTGCTTGTGGGTAGGCAATCGTCACGGATCAGGGCTCTAACTATACTTTTGACAAGAAAAAGGGTCAGAATGAGAGGTAACAAAGGGTTGTATGGGCATCTTCTAGGTTATCCCTGCTAATGATGAGTGGTGAATTGTGCTTGACTAGGTGTTATGGACAACACTATGGTATGGGACATCGTGTTGGTTAATAAACACAAGACACCAGGTGGTTACTAGGGTATTGGTAAGACCCTAGACGATGCTCCAAGGTGGATGGTTGATTGTCTAGCTCTAGCATGTATGTGCTAAGTCTTACATGACATAAATATAAGATATAATTTCATGAATTCATGTTAAGACATGGAAAATTTATGTGCCACACCTCTAGGTGTTATGGACCCTAGAGGAAAAAAACCCACTACCTAAACTTTGAATCTCAGGCGGAGAGTGAAGTTTGAAATAAGCAACTATACGAGATTTGGCAAATCTCGATCTCATGAGTATTTCTACTACAGTGGAATGACACTCATGAAGATAGATTTAACATGCTCATACTAGAAAATGAATTAGAAAAGAATTAAAATAAAGAAAAAATTTCTCATACTGAAACCTCTGATATTAGACAACCAAGTGGGTAGACTTGGGGTGTTACAAGCATAGTCAAATATTAAGGTCTTCAAGTTTTAGGGAATCAGATTCTCAACTACTCAAATCGAGTCCTGACAATAATTAAACCATATTTTTACCACTTGAAGGCCTATTATTATTAATTTATGTATGTAAAGAGATAGTTTTGGGGAATCAGATTCTCAACCACTCAAATCAAATTCTGATGAGAATTGTATCTTATCCTTACTACTTACTCTATTATTATATTGTTGTTGTGACAAGAATTAGAGATTTGGGGAATCAAATTCTCAACCACTCGAATCGAGTCATCATGATAATTTTCCCTTATCCTTACTCCTATTTTTGTCCTTTTTGTAAATTGAGCAAAGATGTATATTTTAAAGTGGTGAAAATCACTATTTTCATTGTTTTTTTTGGACTATGTGTATGATGGGACAAGCGAGAAGAAATTTTCACTTCAAGGTTGAACCCAATCATGGTGTCATACCTCTCTGACACAAGATGTTATTAATAAGTGTGATATGTGTTTGGTTCAAAAATGGTAGAGTCAATTCCTAAAAAAGAAATCTTAATGAAAAGCATGTTTTGGTCCAAGAGGAAACTTGAAACTTAATAGAGGTTGCTTGAAACACTAGGAGTGGTTGAGTGATCAAAAGCACCTATACATACTTTTTTTTTTTATTGCAAAATGGGAATGATGCTAGACCGAAGGTGCCCCTGATTAAGGTGACATGGCAAGGGACATGAAAAAATGTAAATGATAGGAATGTGTGAATGCAATGTAAGTAGAATATATGAGTTATGAATGCATGAATGGATGCATGAAATGCAATGTGAATGATTAAGTAAAAAAAAAATTATTGTTGTTTTTGATGATTTTTATGTTTTTGTATTTTGATTGTTTTTTTTTTGTATTTTTGAGTTGATTTTGATGTTTTTGTATTTTGAATGATTTTGATTGTTTTTGTGGTTTGATTGTTTTTTGTATTTTTGAGTTGATTTTGATGTTTTTGTATTTTGAATGATTTTGGTTGTTTTTATGGTTTTTATTATAGAATGTACAAGAACGGGCGAATTGTGGTTATGGCAAGGGTGGGCGTAGAATTGGAGGGGATGAACAAGATGAAGAAATATGAAGGAATGTTGATGTTGGATTGAGGGGATTGTGGAGCCATGTCTACACAAGATTGGTGACATTGAATGTTGTCTATGCTAAGTGGTAGGCATGGAGCCATGTTTATGCTAAGTTGTTGGCATGAGACCATGTCAATGTTGTGTTTTTGGTGCAGAGCAATATCGATGCTAAATTACTAGTATGGAGGCATGTCAATGCTATATTGCTAGCATGGATTCATGTCGATTCTATGTTGCTGGAGTGGAGCCATGTCAGTACTAGGTTGATTTCTTTAGATGTTAGTAGAGGAGATACATAATTTGTGCATGATAAACACCTCCAAGATTGAATTAGTCATGATAACCAAGACAAGTGAGGTGTCTGGACATGTTGGTGGTATTGAAGACCTTGAGGTAGGAATGGATTCTTGATAAGATGTTTGGTCATGTGCCTTGTGAGATGATACTTGGGTGTGCTCTTGTTGTTGGGGCACATGGTTGTACCCTTCATGATTTGGCATGTGTGTGGGCACGAGTGTGTGTGTTGTTGGGGTTCTTGAGGGTACCAATCATGGTCTAGCACTTTTTGTTGGTGTGTTTGATTAAGTGGTGCTTGGATAGGACCTTTTTGAATGGGTGGTTGGGTGTACCTTTGTTGAGGTAGTTCATTAATGACCACTTATCAAGTGCGTGGTTGGATATACACCAATTGTTGTGGTAGTCCTTTGATGATAATTTACTTAGGAAGTGGTAGGGTGTAACCCTATTTTTGTGATGGTCCTTGGATAACTACCTATTTAGGAGGTGCTTGGTTGTGCCCCTATTGTTGTGGTGGTCCTTGGAGAACCACCTGTTTAGGATATTCCTGGATGTGCACCTCTTGTTGGGGTGGTTTTTAGAGAACCACTTGTTTAGGAGGTGCCTGGATGTGCACCTATTGTTGTGGTGGTCCTTTGAGGATAATTTGTGTAGGAGGTGCCTAGATGTGCACCTATTGTTGTGGTGGTCCTTTGAGGACAATTTATTTAGGAGGTTCTTGGATGTGCACCTATTGTTGTGGTGCTCCATTGAGGATAATTTATTTAGGAGGTGTCTATATGTGCACCTATTGTTGTGGTGATCCTTTGAGGATAATTTGTTTAGGAGGTGCCTGGATGTGCACTTGTTGTTGTGGTGGTCCTTTGAGGACAATTTGTTTTGAAGGGGGGTTTGATGATATGTAGGTGGAGGTTGGTGATAGGTGGGTTGATAGTGATGATATGTAGAGGTGGATGATTGGTGGTATGAAGGGTATGGGTATTGGTGAGGCAATTGTGGATATTGGGAGGAATAAGCCATGGAAGATGGAAATGGAATGGGATGCAAGAATGATGGAAGCAAAAGGGGCGAGTGGTGGCAAGTTTTCAAAAATGAATCCACTATATAATTAAGGCCAATGAATACAAACAATCAATTTTTTTTTGTTTAAGTAATGTGGTTTGTTTTGTGTTTGTTTAGAAATAGAAAAATACTATGCTATAGCAAGAAAGACAATAAGACTTTGACTATGCATGTTTTCAACTAAGAAAATGTAACCTACTGCATGAAATGTGCATGTAAAAATTTGGTTTGAGAAGTTTTTTTTTGACAATTTTGTTGACAAGTTTTTGACAATCATTTTTTATGATTTTTTGTTGTTGACAACTTTTTGACAAGTTTTTGATAAAAAAATTTTGTTGGACAATTCTCTTTTTTGACGAGTTTTTTTTTTTTTTTTTCGTTTTGTTTGAAGCAACAGATAATAAAATAAAAATATAAAAGGTCCCCCTTTTTGTTTTTTTTTTTTTAAATTCAAAATTTAAAATAAAAGTCCCCTGCATTTTTTTCGTGTTGAAAATCAAAAAAATATATATTTTTTAAAAGTGTTTTTTTAATTTTTTTATGATTTTTTTAATATTAGGAGGAAATCACGATTATGCATAGGCCCCGATGTCTTTTCAGGCCTATCATAAGCCTATCGATATTGACAAGCCTCACATAAGTGGTAAGTCGATGTCTATTGGTTGTGGTACGTACACGCAATACACTATCAATCATGGTGCATGCACACAGAGGCCCACCTCTCGCATGGGGGGAATATGGGGGGGTCATGATGTTTATAAGGAAATGGAATCATGCTACGCACATCCCTTGTGTAGGGATGTGGAGGTCACGCATAACATGACCCTCGTAGGAGTCAGGGAGGGAAGGGAGCTGCATTGGTGGCCCTCATGCAGGGATATGGAGGCCACGGTAGTCATGGTCCTCACAAGAGTCAAGGAGGGAAGGGGGATGCATTGGAGTCCTTCATGGAGGGATGTGGAGGTTGTGGTAGTCGCAACCCTCACGAGATTCATGGAGGGAGGGGGAATGGAGTCTAAGGTAATTGTGACCCTTAAGGAGGATGGGGGTTTTGTGAGGATAGGGGTTCATGGGAGTCATGACCCTCATGAGTAGGGGAGGGCCTTAGTTTGTGTGGTGGTACAACATAACCGTACTATGATTGTGTAGGGGAATGATGGCTATAGGGATTGCGACCCTCGCTGGGAGGGTTTGGGGATGATAGGCCATGCACAACACGATCCTTGAGGGATCTATGAGGGTAGGGGGGACCCCCCACTTTTTTTTTGTTAAAGAAATAATAGTAGAAAATTAAAGCTAAAAACAACAATTTTTTTTTAAACAATAATTTTTTTTTAAATGAAAGGAGTAGTGTGTTAATGGCACCTACCTGATCAACAAAGCTATTTTGGTTTGTGGACAAAAAAAACCTTGCAATCATATAAAATAAAAATTAGTGTGGGAAAGAACTGTGATTGCAAGAATTAAAAAATACACCGTTACACTAAAAATGAATCTTTGGAATACAATAAACCCCTTTGTAGGGTGTTTCACAATAAAAATGTTCAAAGGGGGTGATCCCCTTTTACAATAAAATATGGTGTCATATTCTTCTTCATGCTACAATCAATGTTGGAGGTGGGTTTGTTGTGACCACCATGATGGATTTGAGCTTTCGAATCTTGAACCTGCACACATGCAAAGAGATAAAAAATTTAGTAGCACCTATCAAAATGAGTATAATGAAATGACCAATGTAAATTGAAAATAGAAAATATTATTGCATACATGAGTCATGATTTGGGCAACATAACATTAGCATTTTCTTCCTCTCTTGCTTGGTAAAGTGATGGTGTAATTTCTTCCTCCTTTTCTCTCTCTTGCCTCCCTTCATTCATAAAAATGAATGATGTTTTATAACTTTTTAGAAGGTTAGGGTTAGGATTTGGAAGTGGTCAAGTAGCATTGCCAAGTGGAAATCTAGGATTAAAGTATGATTAGCGGCTAGGATTTGTCTATATATAAATATAAATATATAAAATATTTATATATTTATATATTTATATATAAATATTTATAAATAACAAATGGTTAGGATTTGGTGTCTACAAGTACACCTCTATGAATTTTAGGTCCTATGGGTACTCTTCCTTATAAGAATCATGCACAAAAGGTTAGAATTCTATGATTTATCCAATGGATACTACCTTGGGAATATGTGTCCTCGAAACCATATCAACAACCTTATTGGTGACACCTTTCTTGTACTTTATGATGAGATGGAATTACTGCAAAAATACCATCCATATAAAGATTATTTCTTGTTGTAGTTTACTTTGGAATTGTATTACTACAAAGGTTGATGATTCGTGTGAATTATTATCTCTTTCCTAAGGAGATAGTGTCACTATTTCTTCAAAAATTGCACCAACACATAAAGTTCTTTGTCATAGGTTGGATAATTCAAGATTTTCTTATTGAATAATTTTGAGTGGTAATAGACATGTCTTTTCCCTTGTATTAGGACTATCCTCATAGCATACTCACATCTATTTCAATCTTAAATAATTATTGTAAGTTTGAGAAATCCAAAACTAGTGCATGACTAATCTTCTCCATTAGATAGTCAAATACCCTCAGTTGTCTTTTCCCTAATGAAAGTCTTTTCCTCCAGTAGTTATGGAATGCAATATTGATGCTATTGATGAGATCTCTATAATAAAATTCCTTATATATTGGACAACACGTATGAAAATCCTCTTTTCAATTACTATGGATGGTCTTGGCCACTTGCAAATTGCATCAATCTTTTTTGAAATAATTTTCAACTCTTCTCTTCTAACCATATGCCCTAAATAGGTTAGATAATTTTCAACTCTTCTCTTCTAACCATAATAAAATAGTTTTTAATGTTTATAAGGTTATAATATTATATGGGATAGATATTGTTTATTTAATATATGGTTATGGAAACATGGTGTGCAACCTTACCTCCTTAGGATTTAACCTTAAACCTCTATTCAAAGTTCTAAATTCTCCATCATTAGACTATTCAAGTTGTACTAAAATAATTGAAATGGATCCACCTATATTACATTACGACGATATAGTAGGATTACAACAAGTTTGGCAATTATGTATGTATCCTTGGTCTTCTCTTCCTTCAAATTTGAGGAATATAACTAGTTAAATATCAATTAAAATATTATTCTATTAACATTTTAAAATTTTAAGTTTTAAATTAAAAAACTCAACACAAAAGTGAGTCTTATTTTAAAAAATTTTGCTTTGGATATTTTTTTTTTATTTTAAAAAATAAGTAATTTTTATTAAGATAAGTTGGATAGTAATAGAGAAATAATATTCAGAATCATAAAAAACATTATGCTTCCATTGCTATATACAATCATCTCCCCCAACCACATTGGGTTCATGAAAGGACAAAGGATTGATGAAGGAATCATACTAGTTCAAGAAACAATGCACTCTAGCAAGGATGACGAATCCAATGACATGGCTCTCAAAGTATTTATGGCAAATCCTTTCGATAGAATTGATCATGACATGATATTGAAAATTCTAAGCAGGGTGAGATTCCATGAACAGTTTAGAAAATAGATAGCAACATGTATTTCAAGACCCTAGATTGTTCCTCTACTTAATGGCAAACCCAATCCTTTCCTCTAGGTTTATAGAGGAGATAGACAAGGTTGTCCCCTCTCCCTATATTTATTCATTCTGGCAACAAAAAGTCTATCTCAGATACTAGAACAACAAAGGGGCTTAGTAAAAAATCCAATACTTTGAATCCATGAGAAGGTTCAAAGAATCAATAATGCTCAAAATAGATATTTGATCTTATTGAGTAAAGTCACAAAATTGGCTACCATAAGAATAAAAAAAGGTTCTTAAAACATATCAGGAAGCAATAGAAAACAAGATATACCATTGTAAGTCTACAATATATTTCTCTAGAGAAGATAATAGAGAAGTCAAAGAGATGGAGAGAATATTGGGTTGTCAAAGAAATACTAATGTCACTTTCAAACATTTAGGAATCTGTATTGGCTTCAGTAGGATTAAGAATAACCAATGGAATGAAGTTATTGAAAAAAAAAGAGAATTGAAGGATGGTTTAATATTTGGTTCATACACCATGGAAAAATGACCCCTAATCAAGGTTTTATATCAATGCTTTGCCTATCTACCAATGCTCTATTATCCATGCACCAAAGTCCTTTCTTAATGAGTTGGAGAAAATCATTAGCATTTTTTATGGGTAGGGGTAAACAGTATGGCAAAAGGAAATATAGCCTAATCAAGTGGGATATAATCAACCTATGAGTAAAGGATGACTAGGTATTAAAGCCTTAAATAAGCAAAATTTAGCATTAAAAGCAAAACTGGTTGGGGAAATTATTACTCAATCGGTGCAAGTATGGGTACACAAATATTACAATCGGAAAACTAGACTAGAGATCTTTGTCAATCCAAAAACTCTAAAAATATCCTAAATTTGGAAATGAATTCAAGAGGCCAAAGACATTATTATAGACTAATTATCATGGAATCTCACCTCTGGTAAAGAAGTCTTTCTCTCTCATAAGATTATGGGAAATGTTAGACTACAAATAGAACCTTCACTGTAGGGGTGGCAAAATAACTATAATTATAAAACTCTTAATTCCATCATGCATAATTAGAAGTTGAAAAATGAAGAACAACTTGGCCTTACTACAAATTTACAATTTCACTAGTAGATGGTTAAATCTCAATTAATTGAGAGATTGCCATCTTATATTGAAAGTACAAATTTAATCATATGGGGATCTCCTACCAGAGATGGAAGATATATTGTAAACAAGGTATATAAGTCCATAATCAATCCCAATTCTACAAGTAACTTATTTGTAATCCCGCATCAACTATGTTGTTTTGGATCCTCAAATACAAATATTTATATTATTATTTTTAATAAAAAAGGAATTAATTATTGCAAAAAAATTGTAAATACTGAAACAAATAGGAACATACATACACAATTTTTTTCCTAGATAAACTTTCGGTGAGGTAAAATCAAACAGGGAAAATAGTGTGTTATCTTGTTCATTCAATTTTGCAATGGAAGGAATTTACAACAATCTATAAACAAGATTGTTTTTATATCTATTCTAAGAGATTCATTTTTGCTGCTACAATCTCTTATCCAACTACGCTTTTACTCTTCTGGCTTCCAAATATGACCTCTTGAGTCTTTTGCTCCCTTCTGGTTACTAGATATATTTGCTAAAATGTTTTATAAACTTTCATCCTCATTCTTTTTAGATGCTAAACTGATGTGGACTCCTAGAAAGCTTATTTTATTATTCCACATGCAAGGTTTTTATAGGCATCTCTTATTCCTTTACATGATAATGTGGTATTTAATATTGTACATTTGTATGTTTATATAGGATAAGGTGGTATTTTTTATTGGATGACCTATATGCTAATTTGGTGGTCTAAAACCATGATTGACAAGCCTAGGTTCTATTACCATGTGCTAATTTATTTCATGTATGGCATGTGCGTAATTACAACATGTGCCAATTTCTAAGAATTATTTTTTTATCACACCTCCTATGTTTAGAGGCTTTTGATCCCCAAAAGCTACAAATTAGAGAAAATATGAGGGAACAACTCCTCGATTCTTCTTTTATCATACCATTTTTCTTTGGATGGTAACTATCTTTTTTGAGAAATTTTCTAGTATTCCTATTGTTTATTCTGAGTGGTGCGAACCTATTTTTGTGGTATCGAGTCTTCCTCCATCTCTAGAAAACTAGGTGCAAAATCCTTAGTTGATATTAGGACAACCTCATTCTCCTCTTGATCAATCATTAATGGTTCAGACAGTCGAAGATTCTCCATATTGACTACTGAATACATTCACATATAAGAAGGTAACCTCAACTAGAAAGCATTCTCACTGACTTTCTCAATGATCTCAAATCGTCCATAAGTAAGTAATTTTATCTTTTTGAAATTATGATGCAATAGTTCCTTATTAAGATCAGACCAAACTCTATCTCCCACCTTAAATTTGTGGTCAACACGATGTTGGTCATGCCTCAAATTATATTTTGTTTGACTGACATTCAATTGTTCCTACACTTTTAGGTGGATATATCTCACTCTCTTAATGAACTTCATTGATTTGTCCTCCTCCCCTTGCTCTAGTTGTTCCTTATTTTCCTACTGGTCAAACATCATATCTAGTGATGAGAAAGGTAAATATCCAAAATAGGTTTCAAATAGATTTTTTTTAGTGAAGGAATGGAAAAATCTATTCTATATATGTTATGTGTTCATCCCATAACTGTGGATGCTTCCTATGGTATCCCATTGAGATTTGTACTAAAGTGCCATTGACTATTTCAATTTGACCATCAGTCTGAGGATAGAAGGTTATGATTCTCTTCAACTTTGTGTCCATATTTTCCCATATTATGGTCTACAACTTGCCCAAGAATATGGAATCCTTGTCGGATATGATAAAAGTTATAAATACAAATAATGTTGTTGCTTCCTAACCTATGATCATCTTCTTGCATGGAATAAGTATGCACATATTTTTTAACCTATCCACAACCATAAACAAGTAGTCATGGCCTTGTTTGTTTTATGCTAAACCCCCTAAAAAATCCATGGATACACTCTTCCATGCCCTACAAGGTATTGGTAGAGGCATATACAGTCCCAACTTCCTATTTCTTGGTTTACTCATACTACAGAGTACACAACCTCTAATTTAACTAGATACTTGTTCCTTAATATTTGTAGACATACCATTGGAAATTTTCCATAGTTTTCTCAATATCAAAATATCTTGCAACCTTAGAAGTGTGGACTTCTTTGATGAGTTGTACTCATTTCTCCTTTTGGTATGAAAAAACTATCTCCTTTGTATAGTATCCGATATTGGAGATGAAAATATTTTGTCTCCTCTAGATCAACATCTGGAGTGTTCAATAGCCTTTGGTACTGTAAGCACGAAAAACTTACCATTACACTAAAAATAAATCATTGTATTACATCATAAAATGAATCTTTGGGATACAATAAACCCCTTGTAGGGTTCTTCACAATAAAAATGTCCAAAGGGGGTGATCCCCTTTTATAATAAAAGGTGGTATCATATTCTTCTTCATGCTACAATCAATGTTGGAGGTGGGTTTTTTGTGACCATCATGCTGGATTTGAGCTTTCAAAAATTGAACCTGCACACATGCAAGGAGACAAAGAATTTAGTAGCACCTGTCAAAATGAGTATAATGAAATGACCAATGTAAATTAAAAATGAAAAATATTATTGCATACATGAGTCACGATTTGGGTAACATAACATTAGCATTTCCTTCCTCTCTTTCTTGGTAAAGTGATGGCATGATTTTGTACTCCTTTTCTCTCTCTCTTGCCCCTCTTCATAGAAATAGAAGGTTAGGGTTAGGATTTGGAAGTGGCCAAGTAGTGTTGCCAAGTGGAAAGCTAGGATTAAAGTATGATTAGTGGCTAGGATTTGTCTATATATATATATATATATATATATATATATATATATATATATATATATAATATTTATATATTTATATATAAATATATAAATAACAAATGGCTAAGATTTGGTGTCTACAGATACCCCTTTTTATATTGTGTTGTGTAAAACACAATGCGATGCAAAATAAGAGACATTTGGTTTTATTGGATGAAGAAATGGACTCTTTCCTCAACGTGCAAGAAGAATGATTTTGGAAAATTTGATTTTAGCTTACCCCCTCAATTGGCAAATGGTAAAGAATGAAATCCACAAGTCAATTGACCTCAATTGACCAAATATGGATGATGAAAAGGGGTGGATGTGATGGATGCAAATGTTGAAAATCAAGATCAAGTTGGTTACCCCAAGTTTGGGGTAGATCTGTGTTGTTGAAATTTTACCTTTGGTAGCATTAGGTGCAATTTTAGATGAACTAGCCATTACGAGTGTGGTTGACCCATTTGTGACTGAAATGGTGTGGTTGACCAAGTTAATTTTTTTGAGAAATTTTTGCTTTACAACCTTGTGGAGAGGGATTAATGAAAACCTTGGGCAAATTTTCTTGAATGCAAGCACATTCCAAAATTCAGGGACCAAATTGATTTTATTCTCAATCATGGTGATATGGGATGATATTTTTGATGCATTGATTGGCTTATTTGATGGTTTTGAGGGATTTTGTGATATTAGATGGTGGTAGGTTGATGTGTTGTAGTGTTGTGGTGGTGATAATGTTGATTGAGGAACCAATATCGATCAAGGTTGTAGGGGTAATTGCATTTCATTCTTTTTCTTTTTTGAATTGTAAGTGGATGGAATTTATGCAAGTGTCTTTATGGTAATCTACCCATCCTATCGAATTGCATGGATAACCAATCACTACAACCACTAGGTTACTAGAGTAGATCACTAGATACAAGGTTCTTTTGAGGATCGTTTGACCAAAGGGATTTGGTGCCTTTGGAGCCTTTGAATTGAAAGTGACCAAAGGATTTTGGGTACCTTTGGATATTTTTGAACTAATTTGACCAAAGGGGTTAGGTACCTTTGGAGCCTTTTGAATTGAAATTTAATTTTTGAGATAGTAAGGCAAAGGGTGCAATATTTGACAAAAGGATGCAACCTTTTGACCATAACATATGATGTGCTAATTGATAGAATGTGAGGCAAAGAGCACAAATTTTGACAAAAGTACATAACCTTTTGAACCTAGTAGTTGATTTTTTTATTGATTGAATGTGAGGGAAATGATGCAACCTTTTGAACTTAGCAATTGATGTGTTGATTGAATTTTTACATTAATAAAACCAAACCAAAGTCTTGATGTCGAGGCAAAAGCACTTGATTGAGTGATTGATTGAGCCTTTTTTTGGATTGGTTGATTTGATTGATTGGTGGGGGCAAGGTGTGATACTTTGATACTTTGTACTTGTGATTCATATATATAGATATACATGGCTTTTATTTTGTGTATCATTTTGCACTTTTTATGTTCCTTTTATTGTGGATGTATGTATGAATGCATATGTATATGGTGGTATGAATACATTATGAATGATGTATGTAAATGAACTAATGGTATCATGCTCTAATGATCATTCGTAGATATTTTAGACTCTTGCTTGACCAACTTTATCTTTGTTGCTTAATCAAGGATACCAACATCTAATGGTGAAATATAAAGTGGGTTATGAATTTTATGTAATGATGTGATAATGATATGGAATGTAAGCTTACCTATGACTTGGTTTGCCTTAGGGATAAATAATCTAGAGTTGTTTTTTAGAGACTCAAACATCCTAGTGATTTCAAACAAACTCATCTATTAATCTAGAAAATCCATAAGATACCAAGGTTGTCCTAGCAAAGTCAAATTTTTCAAGGACCAATTATGTGTGCAATGGATGTTCATTTACCAATCATGAGCATGGTAATGACTCAAACCAATTAATAACCACTGTGTGTGCAAATGAATTCATTTACCCATCTTGAGTAAGGTGATATTAAACCCATCATGGAGAGAACCAGAAAGCTAGCTTGTCCTTATGTGCATTTAGAGGTCTCTTGAAGAGAGATGTGTCACCACACATAAGCATTGTAACAAACCTCAAAAAAACCTATTTTATTATACACCTAAATTATCTATAAGGATGAGATACTGCTAATGTATCTGTGGATGTAGGAGACATGTATTGCTACTAGTGGGGCAATGCAAAGGAAGGAAGTTTCTTCAATGGACGAAAATATTATTCTGGTGCAAGGTAAGTCAAGGGAAATGATGAGCAGTGGTGTATTTTCCAGTTGATAGGGACAAAGAACCCTATAGGCAATGCATTCACCCACGGTCCATGTAGATGCATATCATGTAGTTGCATTTGTAGGAATGCTTTATGTTTGTTAAATCATGAATGTATGATATTTCATTGGCAATAAAAATGCTTAAATGCATGGGAGCCATAGTTTAAATTGTTGGTTGGCATTGAAAATTGTAGACACCAAAACAACACCAATCCGATTATGTGACTGCAAACACTGATCGCATTGACACACACAGCCCCAAGGGCAGCCCCTAGAGGTTAAACAGTGGTCCTAACCACTCTCACAGCAGTTTTGGAAGGTCAAGAATCAATTTGGCACCTTCAGGCACTTTGCTCAATATTCGCCCTACCCAGGGACGAATTCAAACTGGGATTCGCCCCACCCAGGGACGAATATCAGGATTCGCTCCAGGGTGGGGCGAATTGCAGGTTTGATGGGCAAAAAGTCAAATCTTGACAAATGGCAGCTCAGATCCACCACTTAACGCTTCCTTCATCGCATGGGAGTGTGGGTGAGCATTTTTGAGCATTAGAGGCAGTTGCAAGGGCAGTCATGAAGTCCCTAATCAGGGAGGAATCTCCTTCCCCCTGGGAAGGCATGATTGCCAAGTGGCGCCTCTGCATGCCCAATTCAAGAGACCTCCAGGTCTATAAATTGGTGAGCTTCCTCACCCCAAAAAAAGAAGAGATAGAGCATTTTAAGCAATGAAGTGCTGCCATTTTATTTCCCCATACACCCTTGGTTGATTTGTGCCTTTCACATCCGTGATCTCTTTTAGAGAGGAGGTCATTGGGTGATCATTGGAAGGTCGAATCTTGAGCCCAAAACCTGACATTTGGCCATAGAATACCACCCAATTTTCTGACAACACTTTACAAGAGATTTTGGACCCATCCCAAGTGGATTGGTGCCGAAATCAGGTCCCAACGGTGGGCGGCCTGCCCGGGCGCCCCCGCACTGTTGCAAGTCTAATCGTCCCTTTTAGGAACGATTAGGAATCTATGGTAGATTGTTCTTTCTATCATTTTTATCTTGCATTTCATCTTATGCTGCTTAGATAGTTTGCAATTTCGATTTCGTAATGTTTTGAGCAAATCTTATCATGTTTTATCATTTTCCGTCTTTACTAACTTGCAGAGGGCATCATCAAAATCCGGGTGTTAGAGGCCAAATCGGGGAAATATGACCATCTGGGTCATCCCAAAATGCCCCCAATTAGCTAACCCCCACTTTTGCAGGAGATTTGGAGCTGTCCAGATGTGACATTTTGAGCGGTGCTATCTGGCATTTTGTTGTAGGTCAATTCGTCCCGCCTCGGAGCGAATTCAAATCGGTGAGGAATTTCCTAACTGTTCTTTTTGCAATGCCTTCCTGGTGATGTTTCTATGCCCCTGTCAAATTTTTAGATCATTTGGATACATTTTAGTCATCGTTTTATCTATTTCTTGCATGCACTAATCGTAGGCTTGGGGATTGCATGTTTCATCTCATCCGCAGGTGCTACTGACTATTTCTTGTTTCTTTGAATGTAGGATCTGGACATTAGAGGAGCAGCAGTGAGTCAACATTCGTATACATAAGTGGTGGTGATGTTTGGTCCACCCACTTTACATGTGGGCACGCGGAAGAAGGAATGGCATCCATGGATGTAACAAAGAAACGAATTTAACGCTCCTCGCCCCTAAAAGGGGAGGAAGTGAATTGTAACCGAGTTCTGAAAGATATCAATAAAATAAAGGGTTGTCTTCCTTATTTGCTTTGTTTGGTTTTGATTTGTTCATGCTTTCTCCTATTTCATGCATTTTCGATTCGTAGGATTTAGCGTTAAGTTTAGTTTCATTTTTGCATCGTACTTGGAGCCCTGTTTCCTTTTTGTTTCCGTATCCTCGTGCTTTCAGTGGTGATCATGGTGGGACCTCTATCCTCTATTTTTTTTAGATCAGAAATCTGATCAAAACTTGCTTTTTGCTTGCAGGTATCATTTTTTTGAACGTGGGACTGTTGTTCGTTCCAGTCTATGGCGAATACAGAGCTGGAATTCATCCTACCCAGGGACGAATTTGAATGCGCCCCACCCTATGATGAATTCAGTGCTATTATTCATCCCATCCAGGGATGAATAGCTCTCTACTTAGTTTCAGGGCAGAAACTCAGAGCCGACAGATTTGGGCAGAGAAGAGGTAAGGATTTTGAACTTTTCCTATCAATTTTTGTTTTTAGTTTTCTGTTTTGGGGTTACTTGCTTGCTTAGGGAAAGTTTTCTTTTATTGCTTGCTTGTTTCCTTTTTGCAAAATAAAAATAACCCCACACATCACGTGGCAAATTAAACACCAAGGAGCTGGTCGTAAAACCCCAGCCCTTGATCAAGACCAACGGTGGATTTCATCACCACCTTGGCTTGAATTTTTGCATCCATTACCCCGATCGCTACTATTGCTAGACGTAAATCCTGATGAAAGTTGACCGAGTGTAGCTGGGGTGATTCCCAGCACATGAGGATAAGTCTTCTATGGTAGGTGTCATAAACAGGGTGATTCCCCTTCCGTACCGCCTACGTTCCATGTACCATCTGCTCTCACGTACCTATAGTTTCCCTCACGTAAGGGCGGGTATATAGAGAGGTTGGTATATCGGCCTGGAAATGGTATATCGAAGGGGCGACCAATTTTGGGAGTCATAAGAGCCATCATATTGCATTTAAACGTTCTTTACAAAAACCTTCAAAAAAAAAAAAAACAAAACAAAAACCAAAACACACTAAACCAGGTTTAGGACACACTTTTAATCTTTAAACGAGATAATCATTGCTTTGTGTGTGTGTGCTCCTTTCTATTTAGTGTAGCATAAAAAAAAATCATAAAAAAAGATAAAAACCTACATAGCTTGTAGAAAAACACCACCATGGTGTACACCCGTAGCCAAGCCCAATCAAGGGCGAAAGCTACAGAGAGTGTACAAGGGGGCACAAGTCGCCTCCGCTATAGCCCCAAGGACTTGGTCATACCGCCTTGGTGGCCTGACCCATGAGAGAGTCCGCATCATTCCATTTCAGAATGGGACTATAGAGGCACCCCTTTGAGGGACACGCCCATTCATCATAGCCCCTTTCAGGAGGATTCCTTACACGTGGCACTCAACATAGATAAGAAGGCTCCCTTAGAAGCTCGATATGAGTGGCCACCATGCGATGAAGTGCTAGAGTGGCATAGTGTCCATGAGGAGAGGCCACATGATTATGGCATCCCTCCTTTGCCCCCCATCACTATTAGAACCAATAGACAAAATCCAGAGTGCAAGGCTCTTCAAGCAGGGCGAGCCAACTCTGCCCACCCCTTTCACACATACGAAAGGGAGCATGAGGAAGACCATTACATTCCTCAAGAGCAATATACAGCATGGGAGCCATGCGCTTCCGCACCTGCTATATACCATGATCACCTACTGAGGCAGAGCCTCGGGTAAATGCCGCCAACCTCGATAGAGGGAAGTGACCTATTGAGATCTCGGATCATCACGACCGAGGTAAGTGCATAGGAGAGGCATCTAGGCCTCCTAGGCTCAATATGGTGGAACAAATCGACCTGGCAGTCACTAGACATGCCGCCCGCCAAGCGTAGATCATGTGGCTTGAGCAAGATCAACAGCAGCTAGAGCATCTATATCGCCTTAGCAAAGAGCGCATTCGGTGCCAAATAGATGAGCTGCTCCATAACCCGATGCCTGAGAGGGTTCCAACCCCTCGCACCCAAAGAGCGGAACCATATGAGAGGCGCAACCCCTTGGTGCGAGATAGGTCTCCGTGACCTTACCAAGTGCTGCCTCCGAGACCTCCTAGACCTGAGCGGGAGGCCACTCCCCGGAACAACGATGGGTACCCTCCATGGGGACCCACCCAAGGTCATAGGTCTCATCCAGAGACTCCTCAAGAAGCTTACGAGGAGTATGAGCAAGAAGAAGAGCAGGCCGAAATGCCCTACCAAGGCGGAGGGGTTGCTATCCGGCCACCCCTCCATAGGCCTCAAGTCTCCCACAACCCACAATGGGAGCAAACTAAAGAAGAAGAGATTAAATCTTTAGATGCATATAAAGCACTGCTAGAGCATCTAGAGTCTATGGAAACCAAAACTTCTAGGCCCCAAAAGCCCACTTTACGCCAGCTCCATAGTCATCCTGTGCATCCGTCAGTGCCAACACCCCCTTACCCTGAACACTTTAAGCTGCCTCAGTTGGCAATCTTTAGAGGTGAGGAGGATGCCCAAGAGCATGTGACGAGATTCCTGAGCCAATGCTTCGGCATTCAGGACAATGATGCTTTGTTATTAAGAACATTTATAACCACATTCGTAGGCCCTGCCTCGGATTGGTTTACTCAATTACCAAAGCATAGCATTAACAACTTAGATCAGTTAGTGGATGCGTTCCTCGAATGCTTCACCTTCAACACCAAGAAGAAGGCGTCACTAAGTGACTTAGCCAGCCTCAGGCAGTATGAGGAAGAAACCATGGCGGCCTATGGGAATCGATGGAGGGCTTTGCTTTCAAAGCTGCCCTACCTCCCTCCTATGTCCGACCTCACTCAAATGTTCTCCAAGAGCTGTTTGAGATCGATCTCTATGCTATTGCAGCTGCAGCAATATGCCACCTTAGAAGAAGCTCTGGCGCAAGCCAGGATCATTGAAGAGATCAAGATACAGGATGGCGAGATAGCCAAACCTAAGAAAAAAGAGTGGACTAAGAACACTAAAATAGGGACCATGCAACAGAAACCCATTGCGGTCAATCAAGTTGCTATCAATGTCCCTAAGCCTGCACAAGCAACACAACCTCAAAAGGCTAACTATCAGGTAGTGCCTCCTAACAACTATGATAGAGAAAATCAGAGGCAAGAACAGAGTCAGCAGCGTCGCCCTAGGTGACAATTCACACCCTACACAGAGTCCAGGGACTCCCTGTTTGACCGCTTGTTAGCGGCAAATTTGATCAACCTGCCAGAGATTCAAACCATAGACCCCAATGCTCCCAAGCCTAAGGGGTATAGGGAGGACTTGTACTGTAGGTTCCATAGATGGTAGGGACATGACCTAAATGCCTACTGGAAGTTTAAGGGCTTGGTGCAAGACCTAATTGATAACAAGACACTAGCGGTAGATAATCCCGTGGCACCAAGCAATCAACAAATGGAGGTCTTTAAAGACCCCTTGCCTGCTCATGCTCCATAGGCAAAGACCCTACAAGTTAATGAGGTCAAACAGAACTGCCCCATGCAGGGGTATGTAGGGATGATCAGTATAGTGACTCGAAATAGGAGGTACCCGAGCACAAATGCTCCTGCGGTAGCTACAGGAGAGGTGCCAACAATGTCGCAACCACAACAGCACCTTGCACAACCTCCTCCACCTAAGCCGGTGGCCACACTTCGGACCAAACTAACTCAGAGTTTGAGGACCACCTCGGCTAGGCTCTCCATATACGAGCTCATACAACAATCAACGCCCCATCGAGAGGCTCTAATGGAGATATTGAAAGCCATCGAGTTGCAGCCCCATGAAACAAATTCTTTCAACAACTTCGTGGGACATGTCAAATGATGCACTGAGCCAGTCATCACATTTCGAGAAGACGAATTGAGATCAGTACCTGATGACATGGCGGATCCACCCCTGCACGTTATCGCGTGGGTCAACGGGATCCCATATAAGAGGGTGTTGATAGACACTGGCTCATCCAGTAATATCATCACAACCATGGCCCTAAAACATCTGAAGTTGCTCGCATCTCACATCACAACTTCCACCTACACTCTACGAGCATTCAATGATGCAATATGCTCGACAGTTGGCACAATCGTCCTACCCATCCAAGTGGGACAAAAGACTATACCTACATTGTGCCACATCTTGGAAGGTGAGATGGCCTACAACATCTTGTTGGGTCGGCCATGGATCAGGGACATGAAGTGTGTCCCTTCGATAGCTCACCAGTGCTTAAAGTATACATTTGAAGGGGAGGTGCATGTAGTCCTGGCGGACTTAGAACCCTTCAAGTATTGTAATGCGGTGCAGCTGATGCCGCAATCGACCCTTCCATCAACGCATTTGGATTTCCAATTGAATCCATCTAAACAGGGTCTGATTTCATAGGCATCCCCATTAGCAAGTTCTTCAAAACCCCAGCTTGGGTCCATCTTCATCATCTGGTCCTCCACCAACGATGCCACCGATGGGGGCCAAATAGAAGGACAAAGGGAAGAAACCTCTGGAAGAGGTGCAACCTCTGGAAGAGACACTGCCTTCAGTATCAACTATCTCTACTGAGGATATGCCTAGCCGAATGGAAGTCGAGGCTCCTAGTTCACCCGACATGGAGTGGACTCAGGGAGAACTTCCATTCCCTCCCCCCCAACCACCAACAATCATCATTGAAATGGCCAATACGGGCCTAGGGGAGTATTTGGTGTGGAATATTGTAGCAACACCCGCACTGGAGTCCATGCAGGACATGGGGAGACCTCGCCTCCCCATCGGCACTATTGTTCCCCTAGGCTACCCGCCGAACCAGACAAACTTTGTGTATGGGGGCCTTGATCATGGTATTGAACCATACATGCAAGAGGATGAAGATGAAGAGCCTTTTGTAGAAGATGTCAACTATTTGTCTAACCCAGACTTTGCTTTGAGATACCTTGGCCAATGCAATTGGCATGGATATGGGTTAGGCAGATATGAGCAAGGAGTGCATGTTCTTTGCCAACCAAGATACCAAATGCCATATGACAAGTCAGGAGTAGGGTTCAACCACCCCCTGCCCTTGGACATCTTGGTAGAGAACATGCAAGGCCTAGGGATAGGCAACAAGGGTGGATTGGCATTAAATCCCTATGCCAATCCTAATACAACATATACATTGGAAGATTATCTCCCATGGTCGACCACCAACCTTGTTAGCCTCAACAACCCTTTCCCTTCGCTCGAGAGAGGAGAAAGTTCGAGAGCTCACCTACAAAGGGGATATAGACAAGATCAAGAAGGGTCCTCAGAAGACGAGTCAGAGTATGAACCAGCATCATATGACCCCTTCGAATCAAATAGCGATCACTCACAAGTGATCCCCATGGATGATTATCAAGAAAGCCTCTTGACAATGTTCCCTTTGGATGCTCCAATCGAGCAAGTGCCACTCCAAGGTAATCAGGCCCCACCGTAGAGAGCGGAACAACCCCAATGGGGCCAGATCAATTTGCTCGAGCAAGACGAGCCTTTAATGCCGCAAGCAGTTGTCAGAGCCAACGAAGGCCTTTGGATCTCCGATAGTGATTATGAAGATGAAACCGAGATGGCATATCTTAATCACATGCGGCAAATGCAGCGACCATATCCCTTGGAGATTAATGACATATTTGAACAATTAAACATAGTGCCAGGGCATGAGTGGTACGTAGACCCAGCAGGGTGGGAACAAGTGTTGAATCTGCCACTTTGGGCATACGAAGAGTACCTTCCACCCAGAGACCCTATAGCAACATCAGTGTCGAGGGCAGATCCTATCTTCTTATCCACACATAGGGCCGATCCATTCATGCCAATACCTCTAGAGCCAGATCCAGAGCACAGAGAACATCCAGAATGTTCGAGTCACCACACCCATGGTAATGGAGACCAAAATCATTTCATCAACATGATCTCCATTGACTTAACCGCCCCCATCCACAATCCGATCGATCCAACATAGTCATTGTATCTAGACATAGATGCCATAGACTGGGATCGCGTCAATTCACCTCCATCCCCATCAGAGTATTGGCATTTCGGTGAAATGCTTCATTTCACCCCAGGGCCAACTCAGGATATCTTCCATGCTGAAGAGGAGCCCGAGGTTCCTAACGATGATCTTAACTCAGCAAATGATATCCATTTGATCCCAACTCCACACCAGTTGGAGGATGGATCCCACATGTCGATCGAGGAGACGACTGACGTAGACATCGGCTCGGATCCAATGAATCCATAGATCATCAAGCTAGGGGTAAGTCTATCCCCCGAAGAGCAAGCCGACTACATTGCCCTTCTCAAAGAGAAGAAGGAGGTTTTTGCATGGTCATACAAAGACATGTCGGGACTAGATCCGTAGCTAGTCACGCATAACCTAACGCTTGATCCGACAGTCAAGCCAGTTAAGCAAAAACTACGTAAGATGCACCCAAAAGTGGCCTTGATGGTCAAAGATGAATTGCAAAAGTTGTTGGATGCACAGTTTGTCATCTGCGTGGATTATCCACCATGGTTGTCCAACATGGTGCCCATCAAAAAGCTCGACGGGAGGATTCGCATATGCACTAATTTTTGAGATCTAAACAAAGCGAGCCCTAAGGATGATTTCCCATTGCCAAGCATCGACGCATTGGTAGACGCTACAATGGGTCATGAAATGCTTTCCCTCATGGATGGTTTCTCGGGATACAATCAGATTTGTATCAATCCCGAGGACCAGCTAAAAATGGCGTTCACAACGCCTTGGGGGACATTTTGTTACAAGGTCATGCCCTTTGGCCTTAAAAATGTTGGCGCCACCTACCAACGTGCCATGACATACATCTTCCATGATTACATGCACAAAACTTTGGAAGATTACATGGATGATTTGTTGGCCAAATCTCTTTTGCGCCCAGATCATCTCGATGACTTAAGCAAGATCCTCGATCGCCTCATGGAACATAAAGTCAGACTGAATCCCAAGAAGTGCGTATTTGGCATCACATCCGGAAAACTCTTGGGTTTCATAGTCTCAAAGCGAGGCATCGAGGTGGACCCAAACAAAGTCAAGGCAATCCTTGAAATGCTTCCCCCAACTACCATCAAGCAGCTCAGAAGCCTGCAGGGAAAGGTCGCGTCGATCAAGCGCTTCATAGCGCAGCTATCTGACAAGTGCCGACCCATGAATAAATTATTGCACAAGGGGGTAGCATTTCACTGGGATGACGAGTGCCAGTCTACCTTTGACGACATTAAACAATACTTGGCTTCGCCGCTAGTATTGGCACCACCTAGACCAGGAGTGTCATTCTACTTATACATCTCAGCTACTGAGGTGGCACTGGGTGCCATGTTAGCCCAGAAGAATGAACTCCACAAAGAACAGGCTACTTACTACCTTAGCCGCACCCTGGTCAGCTATGAACTTAACTATGCATACGTCGAAAAGCTCTGCTTGGCAGTGGTGTTTGCTACCAAAAAGCTACGCCATTACATGCTGAGCAACAAGACGTATGTTGTGTCTAAGGAGAATCCATTGCGGTACATGATGAGTCGTACTTATCATAGTAGCCGCACGACGAAATGGATCATGTTGTTGATGGAATTTGACATAGATTTTATTGGACAAAAATCCATCAAAGGTCAGGTCATAGCCGATCAACTAGCAGAGGCTCCTCTCGAAGACGATCAGCCTCTGGTCATAGAACTACCCGATGAGGGGGTCTTCCATGTCTCAGAATCACCAGATTCTGATGAGCCTGAGTCCCAGGCCGACATAACCCTATTTTTTGATGGTTCTAAATGTGAGCAAGGTGGTGGCATGAGAATAGTATTCTTCACACCGCAGGGCGCTCCAATGCCTCTGTCATTTAAATTAAACTTCCCGTGCACCAACAACAATGCAGAGTACGAAGCCTTGCTCATAGGTCTTCAGACAACAATCACCATGAACATCAAATGGTTGAATATCTTTGGTGATTCATTGTTAATTGTCAACCAAGTCAAAGGGGTATTCCAATGTAAATGCCCAGTTCTACAGGCCTACAAAGCCCTTGTGGACAAATTCCTGGCAAAGCTTGAATGGTACGACATCGAGGCACTCCCTCGGTCATCGAATCATTTTGTGGACACTATGGCCTCTTTGGGGTCACTAATCCCGCAAGACATTTCTGGTGATATGACCACCATTCAAGTCAAAACACTATCGCAATCCACGATGGAGCGTGCAAGCTCTGACTCAATGCCAGGAATCCACTTGATCCAGATTGAACCATCCACGGATAAGTTCTCTCGAATCCATGATTGTCTGAATCATGCTAACTGGGGGTCCTTGTTCTCCCCCACTCCCATTAATAGCAACACAACGCTATTCTTACAAGTTCTTTCCCGCTCAGCTTTTGCTAGGGATGAACTTCAAGAGGGATTGGTTGTTCATACCATCGAGGTTTCGATCAGCAGGATTGGTATTCACCCATAAGGGACTACCTCAAGTTAGGTAACCTCCCGCTTGGATTGACGCATGCCACAAAATGAGCATTCAAGCAGAAAGTGGCAAAGTATGTCTTGTTAGGAGACATTTTGTACCATCGTAGCTACGAAGGAATCCTCCTTCGTTGCTTGGACCAACAAGAGTCCACTTGGGCAATCACCCAAGCGCACGATGGTACGTGCGGTGGCCACTTCAGTGGTATGGCCATCGCAAAGTGCATTCTTTGCATGGGCTATTATTGGCCATCTTTAGAGCGAGATTGTTGTGCATATGTCAGGAAGTGCGTGAAGTGTCAACATCATGCAAATTTGACACACGTACCTTCTCAGGCCTTGCAGCCGATCCAGTCGGCTTGGCCATTTTCGTAGTGGGGCCTAGATCTAATCGGTAAGATCTCCCCTGCATCGTCAGGTCATCACACGTTTATCATAATGGCCACAGAGTACTTCACCAAGTGGGTGGAAGCGGTTTCGCTAACCTCTACGACTGGACCCCGCATTGTGGAGTTCATTTTACATAATATCATATGTCATTTTGGTATTCCATCCAAGATAATCTCGGATAATGGGACGTCATTCAAGAACAAAGACGTGCGTGCTTTGACCACAAAGTACAAAATTCAGCATAGTTTTTTGACACCCTATTATCCATAGGCAAATGGGCAAGCAGAGGCGTCAAACAAAATGCTAGTTGCCATCCTCAAAAATATAGTCATAGATAGTCATAAGGATTGGCACATTCAAATCCCACTTGCCCTGTGGGCTTATCGCACTAGCATTCGGACACCCACTGGGGCAACTCCATTTTCGCTGGTGTATGGCTCCGAGGCAGTCATGCCTCTCGAGTTGGAAATTCCTTCCCTATGCATATCAATGCAAGAGTTCATCGATGATGACGCTGCATGGTAGGCCCGGTTAGACCAGCTTACGTTGCTTGATGAACGACGCGTTAATGCTCTCGAGCATTTACGTATCTATCAAGAGCGACTTAAGAAAGCATACAACATGAAAGTTCACCTGAGGGACTTTCAGGTTGGTGACTTGGTCTTGAAAGAGAACCAACAGAACTCTAGTTTGTCATCCCATCTAAGGGACAAGTTCGCAGCAAACTGGTTAGGTCCCTATGTAATTGATAGTAAAATAGGACCTGGAACATACCAGCTAGCCTCCCTTGATGGAATCAAAGAACTAGAACCCTTGAACATCAGTCATTTGAGGCCATTCCATATCTAGAAGAGCCATAGCCTAAACAAAAAGCTCCAAGGATTCCCATAATCGCTTGGTCAACCCAAAACTCCAAATTCCCACAACTAAAACCAATTCCCATAATCCTCAACCCAAAAGCTCCAAGGATTCCCATAATCGCTTGGTCAACCCAAAAGCTCCAAGGATTCCCATAATCGCTTGGTCAACCCAAAAAGCTCCAAGGATTCCCATAATCCCTTTGGTCAAACCAAAAGCTCCAAGGGTTTCCACAATCACTTGGTCAAAAATAAGAAAATTCAAAAACAATAAAATCATCAAAAATAACAAAATTTGCATCTCATTTCCATGCATGCTCAAAATCATCACAACAATAAAGAGCTCTTTTTGCATCTCATCTTCATACTCACAAAAATCAATCCATCAAAAACACAAAAATATATAGCTGCATTAGGCATCACATCCATACATTACATATTTGTGGTCATAAAGGTCAAGGCACCATAGACTGTAATTACTTGGCAAAACCCTCATTTTCCACATTTCTCCATTCTATAAACCGTCCATCAAAAATAAAACGCCATTAACATCTTTGTCGCCACATCATAGTCGGTTGTCTTCTAATGTATCAAGAGTTTTCGTCCTTCAGTCATCATTAGCTTTTCTAGCCATGTACTGTACCAAGTCAGACAGATTTTACAAAGGTAGAGTTTTACTTGGATCATACCTTGTTACATAGCATCCCAACACAAGTTAAAACACATAAAAATAATTCCCAAGTTGTGTGAACGAAAGATGAAACCTGCAAAGCAATCCAGGTCACCATAAGCGAAACGGTTATCTTGCTCATCCCCCTGTGCGAATGACCCCAAGAATGTTGAGAGTTGGCAAAAGGACAAGCATCTTCCCTACCCAATTCCCCAAGAATCCCAAGTTCTCAAAAAGTTGCAAAACATCAAAAATTTGCAAAAGTCAAAACTCCAAAAAATTTGACATCACAACCAAAGTGCATACATCAAAAGACACATAAAATAGTGATTCTCATCACTCCATATTCAAATCCCTTGCTCAAAAAAAAAAAAACAAAAATAAACAGTGATTCTTATCACTACAAAAGAGCAAGTATCCCAATACAATTGAAGAAAAGAAGGGAGTCGAACTTGAATCCCTAGAACTCTCAGCATTTCGACAGGTCATGAGGCAAACCTCAGTACTGGTTTGGTGGATAGCCTATCAGTCACTGGTGGTAAACCTCCCGCATGACGATATATCTGTCACATTAACTTGTGTACAGATCAATGTTTGCATGTGGATGAGCTAGCTTATGGTATCCTACGATAGCACCGTAGATTAATCTGACTAAATACAACAAAGGAGTTAGTGGAGCTAATTAGGTGATCCTCAATACAGGTTTGGTTGATAGCCTATCTGGCATTGGCGGTATCCTGACGAACACCACATAAATGAACTCAATTGCACACACAGGGATGTGAAATAACTTGGTCAAAGACAAGTCCGATTCATACCTTGTTCAAAAGTCTTGTAAGATAAAGTACAGTCATGGCTAGATAGTTAAAACATCTGAGTCTCAGAAAACCTTAACTACATTCGAAACCAACTTGCTATATTTCATTCTCACATTGCCATAAAAAAAAAAAAAATGGCCCACATACATGAAGAAAGTCAGGTCACACAACAATCACCCAGCACAAAAAGCCATAAACTCTAAACAGTCTATGGTGCGACCGCCAAAAATCACAAATTCAATTCATTCATTCCATTTGCATATCATATAAATTAAAAACATTTGCATTCCATCAAAACATATACATCCATCAATATAAATTAACATGCATACATCCATATTCATCAATCATCATACATAACATCAAATCATGACATGTGCATAAATAAAATAAAGTCATCTGTATATATCATCAAAAATGCACCAAAAACAACAATAAAACTGTCCAATGAGAGTGCTTTTGCACTTGACATTCCGGGCATGCAAAAGATGTCGGGGTCACAAATCCTCACTATCCTACTCCCTAAGAAGGCTACCATAGCCGGACCGCTCCACGGGAGGACGGATTTTCGAGAATTTCATCCCCAAATGGCATCACAAAAAGGGTCAAAACCCAACCAAAAATAGCAATAACATTGCCGAACGAAGGCGCCTTTGCGCCTGACATTCTTGGCATCCAAAATAGACATTGGGGTTACAAATTGTCACTATCCTACTCCCTAAGAAGGCCACCATGGCCGGACCGCCCCACGGGAAGATGGATTTTTGCCAATTTTAGCCCCGAAAAGCGTCACCAAAAGGGTTAACACCCACCAAAAATAGGTCTAAATGTCAGAAAACTGCACACACATTTAACGATAAATATCTGAAGGCACCCTTACACAAGTCATCTTGGGTCAAGCGACTCGTCGCTTTTCTCATGTAGGTCATTCCCTCATCGATTCGTCGCTTGAGGGGGTAGTCACACTTAGTCACCAATCAACAAATACACACCCAATCATGGAAACAACATGCATTCAAAGAATCATTGGCAAAGACAAATCACGCCCTTGCTTGGGGTAGCAAACAAGCAATAATCACAAGCTGATCAAACACTTGGCATTCGTGAATCATGAACTCAAGGTTCCCATAGACAAAAGGTTGCGCCCTTTGCCTATTCATGACTGATCAATGTCCAAGCTCAAGTAACACCTCACCGAAAAAGGTTAACACTTGAATTGAGTTCCTTCGCTCGTCAGAAGCAAGGATTCAAGAATGCATGCCCTTTCCATACTTGGGGCATCAAAAGTTGGTTAGGTCACTAAGAAACCCTAATCATTAGTGCTTTGGTTATCTATTTTTGCTCGATGTTGCGCCTTGCACAGTGCATCCCAAAAAGGGGCATCTGTAGACACCAAAACAGCACCAATCCGATTATGTGACTGCAAACACTGATCGCATTGACACACACAGCCCCAAGGGCAGCCCCCAGAGGTTAAACAGTGGTCCTAACCACTCTCACAGCAGTTTTGGAAGGTCAAGAATCAATTTGGCACCTTCAGGCACTTTGCTCAATACTCGTTCTACCCAGGGACGAATTCAAACTGGGATTCGCCCCACCCAGGGACGAATATCAGGATTCGCTCCAGGGTGGGGCGAATTGCAGGTTTGATGGGAAAAAAGTCAAATCTTGACAAATGGCAGCTCAGATCCGCCACTTAACGCTTCCTTCATCGCATGGGAGTGTGGGTGAGCATTTTCGAGCGTTAGAGGCAGTTGCAAGGGCAGTCATGAAGTCCCTAATCAGGGAGGAATCTCCTTCCCCTTGGGAAGGCATGATTGCCAAGTGGCGCCTCTGCATGCCCAATTCAAGAGACCTCCAGGTCTATAAATTGGTGAGTTTCCTCACCCCAAAAAAGAGAGAGAAGGAGCATTTTGAGCAACGAAGTGCTGCCATTTTACTTCCCCATACGCCCTTAGTTGATTTGTGCCTTTCACATCCGTGATCTCTTTTAGAGAGGAGGTCATTGGGTGACCATTGGAAGGTCAAATATTGAGCCCAAAACCTGACATTTTGCCACAGAATACCACCCAATTTTCTGACAACACTTTACAAGAGATTTTGGACCCATCCCAAGTGGATTGGTGCCGAAATCAGGCCCCAAACGATGGGCGGCCTGCCCGGGCGCCCCCGCACTACTGCAGGTCTAATCGTCCCTTTTAGGAACGATTAGGAATCTATGGCAGATTGTTCTTTCTATCATTTTCATTTTTCATTTCATCTTATGCTGCTTAGATAGTTTGCAATTTTGATTTCATAACGTTTTGAGCAAATCTTATCATGTTTTATCATTTTCTCGCCTTTACTAACTTGCAGAGGGCATCATCAAAATCTGGGTGTTAGAGGCCAAATTGGGGAAATCTGACCATCTGGGTCATCCCAAAATACCCCCAATTAGCTAACCCCCACTTTTGCAGGAGATTTGGAGCTGTCCAGATGTGACATTTTGAGCGGTGCTATCTGGCATTTTGTTGCAGGTCAATTCGTCCCGCCCCGGAGCGAATTCAAATCTGTGAGGAATTTCTCGACTGTTCCTTTTGCAGTGCCTTCCTTGTGATGTCTTGATGCCCCTGTCAAATTTTTAGATCATTTGGATATATTTTAGTTATCATTTTATTTATTCTTTGCATGCACTAATCGTAGGCTTGGGGATTGCATGTTTCATCTCATCCGCAGGTGCTACTGACTATTTCTTGTTTCTTTGAACGTAGGATCTGGATGTTAGAGGAGCAGTAGTGAGTCAACATTCGTACACACAAGTGGCGGCGATGTTTTGGTCCGCCCATTTTACATGTGGGCACGCGGAAGAAGGAATGGCATCCATGGATGTAACAAAGAAACAAATTTAACGCTCCTCGCCCCTAAAAGGGGAGGAGGCGAATTGTAACCGAGTTTCGAAACATATCAATAAAAGAAAGGGTTGTCTTCCTTATTTGCTTTATTTGGTTTCAATTTGTTCATGCTTTCTCCTATTTCATGCATTTTCAATTCGTAGGATTTAGCGTTAAGTTTAGTTCCATTTTTGCATCGTACTTGGAGCTTTTCCTTTTTTGTTTTCGTATCCTCGTGCTTTCAAAAATGCTAAAATGCATGGGAGCCATAGTTTAAATAAAAAAATAAATATGGAATAATGATATGGTTTTTATTAAAAAGAAACTATAAGGAATGGTAAAGGAACAAAGTAAAGATAATTAGCAATTATATTCTTATATAAAAATACTAATGTGTGCTTCAAGGAATTTATTTATTTAAAATAATGTATAATACATATATATATATATATGTGTGTGTGTGTGTGTGTGTGTGTGTGTAGTAAAACTAAATAATGGTAGTTTGTTTAATAATAAGATAAATGTAATATTAATAATAATAATAATATATAAATATATTAATATATAATAATAATATCATGAATGTTCAAGAGTCATGGCATTGTATTATTTAAAGGATGGGAATTTTGGTTGTCGACAATTTCTTTGGGAAACTTATTTGCTAAGCTAAGTTTGTTGAATGTGGAGGAGATTGATTTCCATATGGCACACCATGGATTGAAGAGTTTAAAAACTAACAATAGTGCAAACAAGAAAAGTGGAATGATCTTCAGGATTAAAAAAAGAAGGGAAAACAAACAAATAGGGGAATGCACGGAGACAGAGAGGACGCAATGTGCACAATGTGAAGTGTGCATGGTTTCAACAAGGGAATGAGAACAACGAAAGGAGAGAGAGACATTGGAAGCTAGAAGAGAACTTGTAAGTTTAATCTGATGAAAAATTCTAAGAAAAATTAAATAGAAAAATCTAAAATATATCTCAAAGATAATATGATGTATGTTGCTCTGTGTGAGAATACAAGATATTAATTCCATTTTAGAAAAAGGGAAATATTTTCGGTGTGATTTGGAAATGTTTGTGTTGCATGCCTTGAAGGATTGTTAGAAACATTAAGCATTAATTTTTTGTTATGGGTTTGGTTGGTTGTGAACCAAAGACCAAATTTATCCTTCTTGAGATTAATTGAAGTTGCATTATGTACCAAAAGTCTCTATGATGTATGTATGACGTGTTGGGAAATTTTTAGAAGCTCTACATTTTGTTCTGAGTATGGAAACGATGTATGCATATAGGGTATAGCTGCATGTCATTGAATAATGATTGTTCTAACCATTGGAATCCATCAGATAATTGATATGTGAAGAAAGAGCTCTAATGAACACTACAAAATATATTGCATGCTACCACATAGGATTTCTATATGTGTACAGGCATCAAATAAATGTGTCAAGTGGAAAAATAATTTGTTATATATTATGTGAAACTTGGAAATTCTACTCAGGGGTGTGCCAGATTCTGAGTCATTAAAAAAACATAGTTCATCCATTACCTGCATTTTTAATTGAATATGTAGCTCCTGGTAAAAGTGCAGGGTAGAGTTTGAAAATTATGTATTGATATTAGAAAACATAGCTTGGGGAACATGAATGACAGAACTCTAGAAATAAGGTGTAACTTGCATTTCAAATGTTTATACTGCATTTTTCTTTCATAAGTATACCCGCTTGATGTGGATTTAAATTTGTATTATTTTTAAAAGCTATTGCTTTATATATAACTTCTTCGCAGATCGAGGAACAATTGTTTCATATGTCTTCACATTGAGTATGTTTGCAATAAAATTGAGCGTAGCTAAGTATGGACTATGATATTTTAAAAGCATATTTCTGGGCAAATTTTCTATTGAAACTTTGATTCGTAGGATGAGTTCTTCCATAACGCAAATTTAGTAGCTATGAGGTGAATGTTCTAGTTAATGGGAAACTCTTCTACTTAAGATATAAACTTAATACCTATTACAAACTTGAAACCCTTCTATTGTGAGCAGTGATTATTGTATCATTCAAACTCTCAATCAAAGTGTATCTTGCCTAGATTCAATGCTTTAAAACATTTGGTTTTAGCTAAGACTAGTACAATATAGATGTAAAATGTTTAAGCTTGAATACATTGAATAAATTAGAAACACTACAGTGGAATGGGGAAATCGAACCATTCGTGGTGTGTAAAAATGGACTTGTGATACTCCATATGATATTTTAATATGTTTGTCTTAATTCTTTATACAGAAGTTAGGTTAATGGTATACGCCTTGGAAAACATGATGAGGGTCATTGATCATTCATCATTTAATCATTATGTGTGTCAATCCAGGGCGATGTCCAGAGGCTGTATACGATAGGAGGTGTCACAGTTGCAGGTTTAGTTTATCCAAGAACAAGTTTTATTGGTGGATCAGTCAGCATTTGGGGGTTTTGTTGTGACCTTTAACTTCTAAGAATTGAAATTAACTCCTATTTACTTTTGCAGAAACAAAATTGCAGGAAATGAGATTACAAAATCTGGAAATGACAGAAAATGAAATTTTGCTAAATTGAAATGATAAAAAATTAAAGTGCAAAATTTAAAACACACACACTCTTGCATGAAAGTAAATCAACTGGAGAATTTAAAAATAGAATTTTAACTATTGCAAAAACTAAATCAACAAAAATTGCCAAATTGCAAAATGACAAGATATCTGGAAATTGCTATGTAATGCAAAATGGAATCAATAATGAATGTGAAACTGCAAAATGACAAAATATCTGGGAATTGTTGTAAATATATAAAATGATATCCAGTATTGAAAACTATATTGAAAACTACTTAAGAAATGAAAACTGGCAGAATTCTGCTAACTTGCTACAACAAGAATTCAACAAGAAATTCTGTCAAAAACTACCTTCCTCTGGCCTGCAAGTGGCCCTTACTTCCAGAACTAGAAGAATGTGAGGAGTTATGCTAAGAGAATCTAGTTGTTACTCATCAACCTCAACATGCCAATTTAAAACTAAAGATTGCACCTTTTTATTCAATGCGAAAATGCATTACGATAATGCAGGAAAAACACCGCAAATTCTTGTTACTCTACGAGGAAAACTTTACTCTATGCTAATTTCGGTACTCTATTGCCTATCTATCTATATGTATATCTATATGCTCAACCATATGGGAGCTTTATTATTTATAATATAACACTGATATGCTTGGTTACTGCTTTGTATGGATTTACAACTAATTACATAACTGTTTCCTAGACTACAAGAATTTACTTTGTCAAAACTTTATCAATTCATTATTTTTGGGCTGCATCTGTTGAGGAAATCACATTAATATGAGTAGGGACAACCTCTTAGTCAATTTCTAATACTTTTCTCCACCAGTTTATCACTTTTTGACCACCTTCAGTTGTTCCTACGCTATTCCCTATTCATGCGTCGCTTATTCCTGCACTACTTCGAAACAACAAGCAGGTGACCATTTGTTGTTGATTTGTGGTCCAAATGTGTAGGAAGTAACGTGTTGACTTCTCCACTCTTGTGCACATCCTTCTGCATCAGTTGCATGTGCTGGAGTGACTAATTCCAAGCCCTGTTGTATATGCACATCTAGCTGGAACTGTCACAGTTATAGCATATTTTCTTGCACAGTCAGCTTTAGTGGACACATTCTTGACGCCCTTTTCCATTTGAATTAGTTTAACCAAAGGAACACAATATTACCAAGCATCAGATATTCAAACAAGGTTTGAATTGCTATAAGACTACTGATTAATTAACTAAAAAATAGGTGAAATTGTAGTAAAAACAGTAAAATAGAGCATATGCACTTTGTCATTCCAAAATTTGCAAACATCATTATATAATGCATTTTTCCATAATTAACATAAAAATCATAGTAAAAAGGGTAAGTCAAATAGTCAAAAATGTATCAAAGAGTGTTCATGGATGAGGCAATTTTTGGCCTCATCATTCCCCCCCAACTTATGGTAATGCATGTCCTCATGCATTTTGTCCGACAGCAACACATAGATCCAGGTCTAGACATATTTCATGAAATTTGAGTAATGCGCCACTAATTTTATAGAATCTGCTAACTGCTTTGATGGACTGAAACTACTGTTGGAAGTGCACATCAAGCTGTGGGTCAGTATCAAAGAAGTAGGAGATAGGAGTAATAATTATGGGCATCCTATATCTCAGACCTATCCAAAGCTCCTTGATTTTTGATATAATTAGGACAATGCCTTCTACCCTTCGCCTTGACCACAACAAATTAGTGGGAGAAATTGGCTCTCTTTTCTGTAGAGAGATAGATAATTCACCCCATCTATTTTTACAAGTTGCCACAGCATCATCAAAGAAATCTACAGAAAAATTTTGAAACTGGATTATACATTTTTTAAGGTTCCCTAGATAGATCTGTTTCATTCTGATATCCCTCATGAAGGTATAATGAACATTTGTACAATCCTCGTGTTCGAGAGGAGCAGGTCGATAAGTAAAACGACTTGTGATTCCAATTCCTTAGTGAACTTATTTTTTGTGTCCCGATAAATCTGATTTTGCAGAGTGGACATGAAAGCTCTAAGTTGTAAATCACCTGTATAAATGTGAGGCGAGAAACATACTTTACGTGGGAAAAAAGAAATTATGCAAGAATAGCTCACATAAAAGGTTTTGTTGCTCTGCTGGACTCTGCATAAATGCCTCTATGAATTCTTCAGGAGTGTTCAACTGATGAGGCAACTCAGAAGCAAGTCTCATGATTTTCTAGTGAAGGTATCTCTCCTTGAGTAGGAGGCTATAAAATCTAGGTGGTCTTTTGCACTGTATTGCATATTCTACAATCTGGCATACATCCTTCACCTATGTTTTTAATCTATTCACCTCTGTTTCCTTCTCTACTACTCTGGCTGCTTCAAATTTTAAAGTGGCAACCTTGCCCTCTAACTGGTGACACTAAGTCATCCAATATGCCAGGTCTTCATTGTACCTAGTTAAAGGCACTATGTCTGGGGGTCTTACAATAGGTTGCATTTGTACCACTATATTCACTTGTACACCAACTTCCACATTTGGTATTACAACAGACAAATCTTTTTATGTTCCTTGTTCTATTGTAATACCAATGAGAGGAGAGAGTGTGGATACCTGATCTTATGTTGTAGCCTCTTATTCCTCTATAGAAGGTGTTTGTGTTTCCTGCTGAAGTGTAGTATCATTTGTCAACAGAATTCTTGATGGACTCTCATCATCAGATATTGCCATTCATGTTTCCTCTTTGTCAAGTGATCTATGTGTAGGTGTTATGTTTGCCTCAGAATGTTCAGCTAAATCTAAGATAATCTGGGCCCATTCATCCTGTGATGCTTTTGGTAACTCTATAGATTGATATTCCAGTTAGGACACCTGGTTCTGCAAGTCTTGAATTTTTTGCTGAAGTAGATCAATTTGTTGATCTTTTTGTTTAATGGTCTCTTCAGCTTGTTCAATCCAATGGGTCTGAGTTTTACTAACACTCTTTGTAGCATGCAATTGAGTGTGGATATCGATGTCCTTTTCATACTCAGACTCAGAATATTGCTCAAAATCAACATGTATTAAAACATTCATATCATCCCCAACTGGTTTAGAATCAAATTTTAGTGGCTCCTCAGAATCAGAGTCAGTATAATCAACTAATGGACATACAGGGCTTATTGAAGTTTCATCCATAGTTGTATCCAGCTCCATGGTCTGTATCCCTATTTTTGTCATTTCTATTTCAATGTTTGTTTCTTGTGCATCGTCTGTTTTGGTTTCTCCTTCAATTGGGTCTGTGATATCTATTAGTTCTTCTGGCAGGTTTTTAGTTTTCTGAAGTCTAGCAGACCTTCTTAACCCTGTAGACCCTAGATACTTCTTAGCAAGTGCAGGTTTTGGATGTTTCGAAGCAACTGTAGATGTTACTATTATTTCAAGAGCAGATTTCGAAGTAGGTGCATGTTCACTTGCACTTCCAATTTCCCCACTAGATTGTACCATATCTACAAATGTTACCCTTTTTCTTTTTGACTGAGAACCAGATGTGGACGCTTGCTATTTCTGAGTTCGTGAAGATGGGGGACCATCTGGAGAGGGGGAAATTCTAATTTTAGAGGGTTCTGGACTAGGGTTTCCTACATATTCTTCCTCTACTTCTTCCTCTGCTTCCTCTTCCTCTACTTCCCCTTCCTCTGATGCAGGATTAGAGTCATTTGTTTCTGCCCAAGGGGCAAAGAAGCGGTCAAAATTTCTAGGGTTGCCCCTAAAGTGATACTGGAAAATCAATTTGATGAGCCCATGGTGCTTAGGGCTTCCCTTCCCTGCTTGGTATTTGCTGGTCATAGCCTGTAACTCCTGAAAAAGGTATAAGGGCACATTAACCCTACATTCTTGTTTAACTGCTCCATGGCACAGATGATTGAGGATACGAATGTGTGGGCCAGATACAACAAGAAATTGGCTGTCACAAGTGATGTACCTCATAACCCACATTGCAACTTCATTCCAAGGGACCGGTAAACTAAGTCTTTTTACCCCCTTACAAACATTTCTATGCATTGAGAACTCAATTTCACAAGGTGCTGTTGTCAGAGGTTATAATCAAGAGGAATCAGGAAACTCCGAAACACCTTCAAAGGAAACAACACTACCTGTATGGAGAAGATCAACAAGGAAACCTAGAACATCTAGTTCTCATGATCTTTGAAAACCCCCACCTAGGGCTGCATTACGTCCACTACCAATGGGAAAATATTTTGGAGCAAGAAATTGAATTTTAAAATTTGATATTTTGAAAGACAATTTTATGACATTTCATATGTTTTCGTATGAAAACAAGATACTTGTTTTTATTATTTTACTTTTAAGAAATACACTTTTATAATTGTGTGTTATTTTCATCTTTTAAGTATTATGGTGTTTCAAATATGCTATGTTGTTTTTATATTTCAATTTTTAAATGAGTTTACGAATGATATATCTATGCATGTGTTTAAATTTGAGTTTATTTATATTCATTCTTGTTCTTGTATAGAAAAGTGTTTTTTCTTTTTTAATATGCTATATTGTTTTCATATTCAATGTTAGTTTACGATGGAGATATTTATGTAAGAGTTAAATTTCAATTTCCCTATATTATGCTATGTTGTTTTTATATTTCAATTTTCAAATGAGTTTACGAATGATATATCTATGCATGTGTTTAAATTTCAGTTTATTCATATTCATTCCTGTTGTAGTATAAAAGTGAGTATTTTCATTTCTATTAAGCTATATTATTTTTATTTTTCAAGTGAGTTTACGAAGGATATATCTATGAATGGGTTTCAATTTTTAGTGCATTCATACTCATAGTTAGTCATTATAGTTGTATAAAAATGAATATGGTAATTTGGATATATCTATGAATGGGTTTAAATTTTCATTTTCCATATCTAGAGTAATATACTACATGCATTTTTCATACATATGTACAAAATTTTTTAATATGCATACACGGTTTACTCAATGACAAAGCATAAATCATAAAAAATCACTATATTTTGTCATATCATACAACTAATGATACTAATGATACATACATACATTTAAATTCAAAGGAAAAATAACTATTTTTTGTCAACATATACATTTAGTTCAATAACATAGCATCATTACGTATACATGGTTTTCAAATTTTCAACTTACTCAAAGCTATAACATACATCATAAATTTTGAAAACATAGACAATCCATAACATTAAAAATCAAACATGCATAATCATTGAAAATTGAATTATTATAAGATTTTACAACAAATCAAATACAAAAAATCTTTGATAATATGAAATATTTCAAATCCGGAAAATCATTGTTAATATGAATTTATTCAAATCACTAAAATTTTACAAAATGATTTCAAATCCAAAAAAATCTTAGATTATATGAATTTGTCATATAATCATTGCAATTTTTACATTTTTGGAAGGTAATACAAAGCTTTATCAACTTCTCCACAAGAACTGAGAATCTATGAATTCTGCGTTTCCATAATCTCATCATCACTCCTAGCTGAATCATTTTCGTCATTATCAACCATATTAGAGAGACCTCTTCTTTCTGCTAGGGACTTCCAATATGTCAACGCTCTGTCATAGGGAAAGTTACCCACCTCGTACGATGACACATACATTCTCAAACAATTTTCCAAATTTTTGTCCAACTTGTTACGAACTTTTGATTTAACAAAAGTTAATGCACTGAAAACCCTTTCGTCTTCAATAGATCCCAAAATCATTGTCTGACATAATTCATATAAAACAAAGTATTCACTCATAGTATCTTGCAAGACACTACTTCGATACAATTTTTTCCAGAAACACGTGATTGAACCAGTCTCATGTGGATTTTTGAATTGTGCAATTTGATTATCCATTGTTATTCCAAAATTGGTTGACTGATGTCTCAAAAGATCTTTGTTTAGAATACCATTGATTTCAATGCCATTTATTTCCACACTTTTAGAGAAATGTTTCATAATATTACCCATATATTTTACAAACAACTCACTTCTACTACTTTGGTCACCACAAGGATTCCAGAAATTAGGATTAACAACAACCATGGCCTCAAGTGTCTCATCTCTCTTAAAACGATCTCTTATTTCACTTGTTAATGCATTTGCAATTCTTTTCAATTTATTCTTAGTGTTATCCAAAACCTCATCGAATCCGGAATGGGTAACGGGCACTTGTTCAACATCATCTATCAGAGTATTTAATCGCTTTTCAAAATGATATACAGGAATCAACTTTCCATGGATAGCAATACAAAGATTATCGTTGATGTTGAACTTTAAAAAGTTGTTCGGTTCATTGACATTAATTAACGTATTCCAACTATCAAACTTGGGATCCTCAAAATGTTTTTTGGATAAATAAATCATGTCAATAACCATACATATTTGTTTTCTCATCCTCATGAAATCGACAATATAAATTGCCCTTTCCTGTGCAAGTTTAATCATAGTATTCATTTCTTGTAACATTGGTAGAATACCACATAATGTGAGAAGAGTTTCCAAGTCTAGTCATACGAAAAAGCAAATATTTTGCCTTGTCAACATCTCTACGATGTGCATACATAAACCCAACCAAGGATTGATATTCTAAAAATACCCTTTTTGCAGGAAGAAACAGTGAAATCCACCTGGTTTCCACATATTTTAACATTTTTCTGCCTTTCGTTACACCTAGAGAAAACTGTTGAAACTCTGCAAACCTTTTTGGACTGCATGAAAAGTATGAGTGTATATCGCGGACGAGTTCTTCCACTCTGGCTACATTATCAAAATTGCTCACAATTTTGTATGCAAGATTCATTCGATGAGCCATGCAATGAATAGGAATCACATATGGGGCAATGGAAGTCTGAAGCCTAACACAAAGACCATTCCTTTGTCCTTGCATTGTAGTCGCACCATCAGCTCCAACACAAATTAACTTTGTGGCAATTTCCTTTTCATCCATTCCGGAAATATCCTTTAAACTGGTTACAACAACATTATAAATGTTTTCCGCATTACAATTTTCAATCATCTTATGTAGTGCTAGTAAATGAGGTTGTCTCAAATGATTTTTGAATGTGTAAACATGTATGCAAATCCAAGATGTGTTGTCAACAATTGTTACCTCATCAATGGAAAGTGAAATAAATTTGGCTTGTTTCACATTCTCTCTCGGGTCTTCCTTCTCAACCAGTGATAGACATTTTACCATTTCCCAACCACTTCGATCTGACCAATGTGAACTGGTAAGGTTTTGTACATTGGCTAGTTGAAGTATTTCCTTAAAATCAGCAAAATCAGACATGGGTCGACCTTTTTTTAGAATATTGTATACAATAGCAAACTGCAATTTCTTTGAGGCTAATAAAGTATTATTAACTTTTTGAAATTGTGCCTCGATTGTTCCACCCTTCTCAATGAGAGTTTGTTTTTGTTTCATTGCTTTATCATATTCAAGAGCATATCTCACATGCACACATTTTGTTGCATCCTTCCACCTATGAATTCTGTTAATTGTTCCATCACTTCGTATTTCTTTGATGTAAACTTTCCCACAGTGTTTTTCTATTGTGTCTTTCTTATTTTGTAATAAATGATCCTTTCCCAACTTCCATGTACAAATAATACATTTACACACATTCAGTTTCTCATCTCGCTCAATAAAGGGGTATAATCATGCCCATTCATTTTTAAAATCCCTTCCAATAGTCCATTCGCTTATCTTTTGACGTTTAGATTTTTGACTAGAAGATTCCCCAGAGGTCTGAATTTTAATTGTATTGTCGTTTTATTTTTCGGTTGATGTGTCTGAATTTAAAATCTCCTGAAGTGGTTGTTGAATGTCATTATTAGGAAAATTATCATGTGGTCCCATCTCATCTTCTGGAATATCTTTGAGTGAACGCACATCAGGGTCGACAATGTTAACTGCATTCAATGTTTGGTGTTCTCTATCATTTTTTGTTGTAAAAAAGGCACTATTTTAAAGAATTAACAGAATACAGTTTTAGAAAGCATTTAAAAAGAGGTAGATAAGAAGAAAACCATTTATCTATTAATAGAGAAAGGTTTTACATTTAAGAAGAACAGAAATTTTAGAAAACTGATGGTAAAAGGTGTTTGTACCTGCAATTTGTGTAGAATCTGTAGAGATTGATGTCTCATTGCATTTTGGTGTAAAATATTTTAGAATTATCTTTTTACAAGAAGATTGGCCTCCCTTCTTTCCATATTCAGTAGGTGACATTGTATCTGTAAAGAAAAACCTTCAGATGTTAGGAAATGTATATGAATTTGAAGGAAAATAGCAGACATCCCTCAAGACGAACATATGATCCTAACACACAACATGACAGGGAATACTTATCGACCAGAGTTGCAGATAGTGCTTCTACACTACGTATGAAACATACTCTAAGAGACAAGAAGCAGTCTCTAACAAAAGAAATGCTCCTGACACACAACCAGATGACATTGATAGTTGTCTACCACTATTGCGTATAGTTCACCTACAGTGCCTATGAAACTGTAGAAAAAGAGATTTGGACAAAAGAACAATGGAATAAGAATACTCTACCAATTTTTAGTCATGAATCCTCTGCAACCGATACGCTTTTATCGATAAACACTTCCCTGCAACCGATCGGCTTATACCGATCGACAGTCACTACAAGCAACAGAATGTCGACCACACGTCCCTACAATCGACAGAGTTATACCGACAACACTACAACCAACAACCTAACATCGATCGACATGACCCTACAACCGATAGACTAATGTCGATCGACACATCTACAACCGACCTACCAAGGTCGATCGACACCTCTACAATCGATAGACGAATGTCGATCGACACCTCTACAATCGATCGACTAAAGATGATCGAGACGGTTCTACAACCGATAGACCAATGTCGATCGACACCTCTACAACCGATAGGCAAATGCCAATCGACAAACTCTACAACCGATTGGCTTATACCGATAGACATGGCTCTGCAACCGATCAACTTATGCCAATAGACATGGCTCTACAATCGATCGACTTATGTCGACAAACATGGCTTTGCAATCGATCGGCTTATGCCGACAGACATGACTCTACAACCGATCGACTTCTATCGATAGACATGACTCTACAACCGATCGGCTTCTATCGACAAACATGGCTCTACAATTGATCGGCTTCTATCGATAGACATGACTCTACAACCGATCGACTTATGCCGATCGACACGGCTCTACAACCGATCAGATTATGTCGACATACATGGCTCTACAACCGATCGACTTATGCTGATAGACATGGCTCTGCAATCGATCGTCTTGCATCGATCGACACTCGTCTGCAACCGATCGATTTATTTTGATAGTCACGGCTCTACAATCGATCGTCTTGCACCGATCGACACTCCTCTACAACCTTCTCAAGTTTTTCATTGTTTTAGAGCTATTTTCGAGTTAGAGTATTTTTGATGTATGTTTATCGGTACCTAGTATAGTATATATACGCGTAGTATATGAGGCGATTTGGGCAGGAAAAATAAAATCATTTATAATTTGAAGGCGATTTGGGCAGAAAATATAAAATCATTTATAATTTGAAGGCGAATTGGGTGGGAAAATCAAAATCATATGTAATTTGAGGTCGGCGAATTAAAATAAAGTTAGGTTCCTGATTATCAACGGTGGGTGAATTTACCCCCAAAAAAATTTCATCCCGTAAATTTTGGGTGAATGGGCCCCAATGAAATGATCCAAAATTAGCCTTTTCAAAATTTTAAAAATCCTAAATAGAGCCAATTTACGATATTTCGTGCTTGTGCATAACCGCATGACGGGGACGGGAAAGTCATGCACATGTAAACTCCAAAAAAAATTCTTCAATTAAGCTGTAAATTATTTACAATCCAGATGAAACAGCCCGCTGGCTTACAATAACCAGGAGTTGTCTGGTATTTTTCCACGCACACTCCCTATCTCCCCCAACCTTCCACCCCCATCTATTACAATTTTCTGAGTTTTTATCGAGGTCTCGGCCCTCTATGCAATTAATGCCCACCAACGTGAATTCATGAATTTAAAAATGAAAGTCCGCTTCCTCTGCTTTGTTTTCAAATTTCCCACCATCAATGGCCAACTTCCCCGATCCGCTAAGGAAGCTTACATTAAAGATGCCCCCTTGCCCTACAAACATCGTTTTGGTCAGACTGTTCCTCTGCACCACTATCTCATCCCATACTGTCTATGGCCTGCAACTGTCGCCTTGTCAAAAAATTTCCTTAAGATAGTCATCCCTGTTTAATACACGCGACTGTCATCTCCATTTTAATATACGTGGCCTTCATCTTTGTTTTAATACACGTGGCTGCCCGCGTGTCCATTTTCGGCATGTCTTCTTTTTAACCATGATATCTTAATCCACGTGGCAGCCTTTAACTGGTCGCGATATCGTGACATGTCATGATATCGCGACATGTCACGGTATCACGACCCCCATGCCCTTCTGCCTTTACCTTGCCTTTGGAGCCACGATTCTATGACATGTCGTGAAATCGTGACATGTCGCAATTTCGCGACCCCTGCCCTTGCCTTCTGCGTCTGCCTTTGGAGCCGCGATTTCATGACATGTCATGAAATCGTGACATGTCACGATTTTGTGACTCCCCCAACCCTTGTCTTATCGTAGCTTCTATCCACCTTCGCCTTTCTAGCCCGCACCTTGTGTTTCTCCGCCCTTAAGCCTTGCTTTCCACCCAATGTTGACAAAAACTGCCGCCCTGTCTCAAATTCCAATAGCTGTCGCGACGTCGCGATATCGCGACAAAACTACTGCTTCACCTTGCACCCCCTTTGCTATCGCGATATCGTGATGTCGCGATATCGCGACAAAACTGCCGCTTCACTCTGCACTCCCAAAGCTGTCGCAATATCGTGACGTCGTGATATCACGACAAAAATGCTGCTTCACTCTGCACTCCCAAAGCTGTCGCGATATCGTGACGTCGCGATATCGCAAAAAAACTGTCGCTTCACTCTACACTCCCAAAGCTGTCATGATATCGCGACATCATGATATCGCGACAAAACTGCCACTTCACTCTGCATTCCCATTGGTGTTGCGATATCGCGACGGACTTCTGCCTTGTAAAGAAAAAAATTCAAAACATAGTTCTTATAAAAAAATTGGTTGCTGTTCGATTGCCCTGCTGTCGCCGGATGCTCCTGCATCACTGCATAAACTTGAACTCGAGATGATAGAAATAAAGCTTCAACAAGAGTTAAATAAATCATAAAGCCTATGAGAGAGAGAGAGAGCAAATTTGAAAGGGTGAGTGCCAATATATAGATTCCTCGAAATAAACCCAATAATGACATAAATACTTTGCATAAAAAGTGGAGAGGCATTTCGCATTAAGAAAAATAAATGCTTTTCTTCGAAATATCATGCAATTGATTAATGCATACATTTTTTCTATTTTGGATCATGCAAGGTGCTAAATTGCTATGTGGGATCTTGTGTGGGGTTAGCTGGTAGTTTCAACTACTAGTTGTCTCACTTTATTTTTAAATTTTTCTTTTTGTGCAATCATCTTGTGGTGAGATAGCCTCGATTTGGAGGCCATATCGAGGTGATATGGCCCTAGTTTGGATATCATCTTGAGGTGAGACGATCCTAGTTGCAAAGGAAAATGTCCTTGTTTAAGTGGTGAAAATCGTTATTTTAGCCTTGAGGTTGTCCAAGGTGGGTCACATGGTTTAAAGGATTCCATTTAGGTAGTCTCCTCTGACATATTTTATGTGTTTACAGATGCCCCTTTTTGGGATGCGTTGTGTGAAAGCACAATGCAAAATAAAAATAGATGATCTAAAGTCAAATTGATGGTTGATTATGTCTATTGATCTAACCAATGTAAGACAACCCAACCATGGAAAGAGCATGCATTTTTTAATTATTTCTTTTGATAAGTTGAAAATTTTGATTTTGGTAAACCTTTCAATCGAGGGTAGACTAGCTCAAGTGACAAGAAGTGAGTCTACGGTAGACTAGCTCAAGTGGCAAGCAGTGAGTCTATGGGTGCACATCTTAAGCATGCCAAAATTTGCTTTGAATTTTTTTTCTTATTATTTGTCCCAATCAAGAAGGGTATATGATTGTCTTTGAAAATGAGTGTTGAACAAATGCATTTTGCATTGACTAAGTGTTTAATTGTTGAATTGATTATGAATTTTATAATTATATGACTACCCCCTCAAGCGACGATTCGATAGAGGATATGGAAAATGATGAAAGTGATGAGTCACTTAACCAAGATGACTTGATTTGAGTTTTATCGAGCGATGATTAAATTCTAAGGGTTGATTTCCTTATGACCTCAATGATTACAACCCATTTTATTTTTGTGATTATTATTATTATTATTTTATTGAGTGACCTTATGGTAATTTATTCATCCTATTGGATTGCATGGATAACCAATCACTGCAACCACTAGGTGACTAGAGTAAATCACTAGATATGAGGTTCACTCGAGTGTTTTGCTTTGGTGTGACAAAAGGGGTTAAGTGCCTTTGGAGCCTTTTCAATTGAAATATGACCAAATGAGGTTACATGCCTTTGGAGCCTTTTGAATTGATTTGACCAAAAGGGTTAGGTGTCTTTGGATACTTTTGAACTTAAATGTGATCAAAGGGGTTAGGTGCCTTTGGGGTCTTTGAACTAAAATTTAAATTTGGAGATGATGCGGAAAAGGGTGCAACCTTTGACAAAAGGATACAACCTTTTGAACCTAGTGATTGATTTGATTGAGGTGAATGTGAGGCAAAGGGTGCAACCTTTTAAAGCTAACAATTAATGTGTCGATTGATTGAATGCGAGGTAAAGGGTGCAACCTTTGACAAAAGGACAACCTTTTGAACCTGACAGTTGATATGTTGGTTGATGATTATGTGATTGATTGATAATTGAATTTAATTAGATGTTTGATTGGGGGTGTGCTACCTTAATTGCCCCAAGTTGTTTGATTGTTTGATTGATTGTTGGGGGAAGGTGTGATACCTTTGAAGACCCCCAAGTAGACATTTTTGTTCATCCCTCTTAGAAACCATTTTCTTGATATTAAACACACTTTAGCACTACTACCCACTTCTTTCTCTTTATTTTTCAATGGACTCAATGTATATTTTTTTCCATCCTTCACTATAGTGTAAGTATTCATTCTACCATCCTACACAACCTTTCTATCAAATTGCCAAGGCCTTGCCAACAAAACATGATGAATATACATGGGCATAAAATCACATAAGATATCATATTTGTATAAATCAATATGAATATGTACCAAACGTTATTCACTTACTAGTATTTGATGTCCCCTTTATAACCCTAGAGAGGACTTATTGAGTATATTTGGATAGATTGTGTGTGGACCTATTGAGCATATTTGAGCAGGTTCTGAGTGGACCTGTTGAGTAGAGTTGTGTAGGTTTTGAGTGGACCTATTAAGTATATTTGAGTAGGTTCTGAGTGGACCTATTGATTAGATATGTGCTAGATCAATTGGACTATATTTAGTACAAAATTAAGACAGAGCTTTGGAGGTGATATAGCAAAGAGGACAGTAATATTCAGTGGATAGATATCCATCAGCCAAGGCGATGAGGACAGGTCTTCTAAGTGGGGATAAGAGTCTTAAGTGGAGAGAGATCCACAAGCCAGAGTAGTGGAGGCAATAGTCTTCTAAAGGATCACTAGCCAAAGCAGAGGAGAAATATTTCTCCTATGGATAGAGATCCACAAACCATATTTAGGGGATCAACATCTCCTTTGGACAGAGATCCACAAACCATATTTAGGGGATCAACATCTCCTTTGTACATAGGTCCATAAACATTGTAATTTGGAAGGATTCCCAAGAGATCATTTGAGAAATATTTAGAAGAAATATTTTCTCTATGGAGGTAGCCATCTTTGGGTGAACCACGTTAAATTTGTGTCTTTATTGTGTATGGTGTTTTATGCATTGCTTTGATTACTGCTATTGATACTGCTATCTATACACTACATAATATTGATTTAAAAAGAAAAGTAAAAAGTGCTCTTATATTGTTCACCCCCTCTGAGTATAATCTTGTGTTCTTCATGAAGGTTGTCAAATGCTCTGAGCATCCTCATATCCTTTGAACTTTTTGAGTTTAGGCATCTCAAAATACGATGGATATGATAGAAATGGAACTTATGGATGCAATGGTTGGTTGCACAACTGATGCAAAGTAGATTTTTGATGACCTATACCTAAATTTTGTTTCTCTAGAGAATTAATGCAATCAATTAGCAGTTGGTAAGCATCCGGTGAAATGATCTCATTGGCAAGCCTTTATCCTTGAAGATAGGGAGGTGAAATATTTTAATTGGGACAAGGTGGTTGAATGTGGTCATCAACCATATCCTCGTAAATCAGGATACCCCTATTATTGGTAATCTAACTGAAGGTCCTCATAGGTATCATACTCTTGTTGATGGTTGTATGATTGATGTTGTTCAAACCTATGGTGTTGGAGGAGCGTATGAGGATAATGGTTTTAGTTTTTTCTAGGTGGTATGTTTTTATATTACAAGAGGCACCTTTGATGGACCTATAATATATGAGTTCTAGGGGTAAGAACCGTCTCATACAATACTTTTTGCAATTATTCCTGATGTAACCTATGCTGGTGCAACCTGGGCTGATTTAGTTGGTATCACTAATCTAATCATTGTTTATCCAGTCATAACTAGTTCAACTAATCTCATCTAACAATATTTGGTCTAGATGCTAGATTTATTTGATCAACCGTATGGGGTTGATTGGCCCTCGTATCAATACAAATGGGCTTGACTTGCTTCTAAACCCTATAAGTATTGACCATTTGATTCCCATGATCAAGGGAGGCTACATTGACATGATATTTTATCTTAAATGTAAGCTTTGTGTACTCAAGTGGCATAGAGGCACAACATTCTTGCATAGAGTAATATTCATAATGAGTAGGAAGATGATCTAGGTCTTCTTCTTCCTCATCTATGAGAAATGTGTGAGCTAACATGGTGGTCTTACTAGGACAAGTGTTGTACCTATCCAAATGGGTATATTTTTCAACCATCCATGGGTGATCAATCGGGGTGGCTTGATCATCTAGGTTTGGCCATGGTGTATTGCTCATCCTCTGATTGAGTGGTAGGGTGAGTCAGGATGCAAATGCACAACATAAACCTACTAGGACCCTCCATGTGCTGAGGATTTTGTTTGAAGAAAGCATGGAGAGTATCTTGACCATGAAGTTCATCACTTTGATCATATTGAGGACCTGTAGTGCATCCTAAATAGGGACCTTCTAAAAATTGGATTCTCTATAAGTGATATTAGTATTATGATGAAAATTGATATGCCATTTAGGAATGGCTAGATCTTCTAGATTGACTCAAATATATTCCATGTCTTCTTGTAAGTTTTTAGTAGCACTAGCCCTTGATCGAGCTTGACCACATGTTATTACCATGATCTAAATTATGCAAATAATAAAATAATAAACAAGAAAATAATGTGTTTATATATTTTAAATTTGATTTTGATTGTTGATTTTTGTTACTATTTTTAGTGTGTTTTGATGTTTAAATACCTATTCCTATAACAACTAAGGGTAAACAAAATAAAAAGCTACTGAAAGTAGTTTAAGCACACCCCCTATCAAGGAATATAATCCAAACAATAAAAGTGGCTTCCTATGATGAATATAGGTCAAGGTAAACCTATGGAAATGAATAACCCCTGAAGGGGCCACATTGTCTATTGCATTGCTATCAGACCATTCTAGGCTTTTACTTCACCCTCTCATTTGAGCTTGGGCATAAATGATAGTTGTGTTTCTATAATTATTTAGCCCCTACAATGTAGGGTGTCTAATCCTTCTTTCTTTGGGTTCACCCAAAGTTAGGGGACCTTCTGGTGATGAATTCTAGAAAGCCACTCACTTGGGGCTACTATGGTTTCTATCTGATCAATCCATGGTGGAAGATGAATATCCATGTCATATGATTATTGTTGGTCATTGGTGATGAAATCTAACTAACCAATGTTAACTTGTTGTGTGTATGTATGAGGGTTAATTTTTAATTTGCAAAAGTAAATAAAAAAGTATATGATGATTTTTTTCTTTTTACTAATGCAGAAAAAACATATTTTGTAATGCAAAAGCCTATATGATGTATAGTCTTTGAACAAGCAACAAGCAGGTAAACCAAATAGTAGTAGACAGGGGTTCGTCTTGCATAGATATAGTTGCAAAAAAAGGCCATCTAGACCTAAGAAAATCATATATGGACACCATATAGACTTGATACGATCATAGATAAGGATTGTCTATACTTGAGACGATCATAGACAAGGGCCGTTTAGACCTGAGATGATCATAGACAAAGACCCAACACTTAAAAAAAATTGTATTCTTTTCTGTAATTTGAAAATTTTCTTTACTTTTCTTTATGAAAATAAAAAAATGATAGATGCACTCACTTTGATAGCCTAAGTTTGATGTAGATACAATTTTTTGTTGTTTTTGCTTTCGTACTAGAGGTCATCCTGACCTAAGATGGCTAAAGAATAGAGGTTGTATCACCCTGATATAATGGTTCATGATTACCTGTAAGATGCAAAAACTTATCAAAAACCATCAAAAATCTAAACACGAGACCTAACGGTCCCATCATGATCACCATCTGATATGCTCAAAAATCGTGCACCCATGCAAATGAAAAATGAAAGATAGCAGCAATGTAACAATAGTGATAAAAAAATATATAAATGTGGTACCCTTTTCTTAATGATAATTTTATTCTTTCCAAAGAGGTTACAATAAGATCCCCTCTATAGGGATTTTCTATCGATATGATATAATGAATAACAACATTAATAGGATTTGATTCCCCTCTTTGGACAGGATCGATGCACTCTAAGGTTTTCTCACAATCATAAGTGTTTGGAGTAGGCTTCTATAACCACTACTTGGAGCTAGATGTTGAGTTATTGCTTTCCTTTGTCCTTGATGAATCCTGTAATATACACACAAATAAAGCAAGGGATATCAATAACATATGTAAAGCCCTTCCATATAGGGTCCATTTTAATGATAATGATGTGACGAATAAAATGAAATATAAGCAGATGCATGCATAAATTAAATCCTAAATAATCTAATAAATAATAATTATGTTGTTCTAAACCCTACTAAAATAAAAAGCATAAAATCATATATCTCCTAGAGGTCATCTTAGGGCAGGATGACCTTACTTGAGGGTCATCTCAGATCAAGATGACCACTCTCCTATAACTATATTTTTGAGGTTGAGTTGAGGTGACATTTGGGATTGACCTAGGGTATTATCAATGGATTTGTGCACTATGGGAGCGGCTTAGTGGGTAGGATCGATCACCAAAGTAAGAATATTCGATCTGCACACAAGATGGAAGCACGACCTTCAATCCTTATAGCAATCCAATAGTGGGAGAGCTTGAGGAATTGAGAATGAGGTAACAATTCATTGCTTAAACTTGAACTCAAAATGATAGCAATAAAGCTTCAGAAAGAGCTCAAGGAATCACAAATCTAGAGAGAGAGAGAGAGAGAGAGAGAGAGAATTTGAGGGGGTGAGTGTCAATATATAGATTCCTCAAAAGAAACCCAAGACACAAATATTTTGCATGAAAAGCGAAGAGGTAGTTCACATTAAGAAAAACAAATGCTTTTCTTTGAAATATCATGCAATTGATTAATTTGTATATTTTTTCTACTTTGGCTCATGTAAGGTGCTAAATCGTGATGCGGGATCATGCACAAGGTTAGCTAGTAGTTTCAGTTGCTAGTTGTCCAACTTTATTTTTATATTTTTATTTTGGTATGATTGTCTTGGGGTGATACAACCCTAATCTAGAGGCCATCTTGGGGTAAGATGGCCCTAGTCTAGATTTTGGTATGGTCTATGTGGTAGTTTTTGATATTACACGAGGCACCATTGATGGACCTGTAATCTATGAGTGCTAGGGGTAGGAACCATCTCATACAATACTTTTTATAATTGTTCCTTATGTAACCGTTGCTAATATAGCCTATATTGGTGCAACCTATGATGATTTAGTTGGTTTTGCTAATCTAATTGTTTTTTATCCAGTCATAACGAGTTCAACTACTCTCATCTATAAGTATTTGTTCTAGACGCCAGATTTATTTGATCAACCATATGGGGTCAATTGGCCCTCGTATCAATACAAATGGGTTTGAATTGCTTCTCAGTGCTAGAAGGATTAGCCACTTGCTTCCCACAATCAAGGGAAGCTACATTGACATGATATCCAGGCTTAAAGGTAAGCTATGTGTACTTAGGTGGTGCATAGGCACAACATGCTTGTGCATTGTACTCTTCATAACAAGTAGGAGGATGATCTAGGTCTTCTTCCTCTTCATCAATGATAAATGTGTGAGTTGACATGGTAGTCTTACTAGGATGACAAGTTTCATACCTATCCAAATGGGCATATTTTTTACTCATCCATGGGTGATCAAGCGGGGTGGCTTGATCAACTAGGTTCGACCATGGTGTATATTCTTGTTCATTGTTATGACCCTCCCTGGAAAACTTTTTGGTACAAAGAAACAATGTATTATTCTATGATGCTTTAATACCTAAGTTGGGTAATTGAAGCAGCTATGCAATGTTTAATTTATTTTAAAAGCATGATACTATTTATATAGTACCAAGATATGCAGGATTAGGTACACTCATATGTGAAATAAGCAGAATCATCCACCAGAAGTGGGGGTACTTGAGGTTGGAGAAGTGATGATTAAAACAATTCAGGGGTAACATTGATGGATACCTTCATATAGACATGCATTCGGTTAGGATAATCATAAAAGGCTAGTCACTTTGAGCCCAGATTGATAGCCTAGTAGCTATCATAAATTCTTAAGGCTAAGACAAGTGACTAGGTTGATGGAAAGATTTCCTCTTTTTCTGTTGCATATGTTTGATTATCTTTTACTTTATCACTATTTGCAATTGTGGTTTAGGAAATAAAAACATGCATAATTTGATCGTCTTGAAACTCCTTGTGATACTTGAATATGTTTGGTATGATGTTATACTCAAACAAAAAGAATCCTTGAATGTTTTGAGAATTCACATAGTCTATTTTAATGATAAAATAATTTAATTTCAAAATAAAAGTTAGTCTAATTTAATGATAAAAGAATTCCATTACAAAATAAATTTAGTTTATTTTAATGATAAAAAAATTTCATTTCAAAATAAAAGCTAGTTTATGTTAATGATAAAAGAATTTTATTTCAAAATAAATTTAGTCTATTTTAATGATAAAAGAATTTCATTTCAAAATAAAAGTTAGTTTATTTTAATGATAAAAGAATTTCATTTCAAAATAAAATTTAGTTTATTTTAACTAAAGAAGGAAGAAACAATTCAAAATAATATTTGTTTATTTAAAAAGGAAATGACAATTGAGCCTCATTTGTAAATATTATTTGAATTGTTTGGAGTTTCTTTGATTATATTAAATAAAGAGAAAGTCTCTCTTATAATCGAAAGTTGATTATACCAAATAATAAAATATTATTAAAGTAATAATCTAACTCCCTAACTAAGTCAAACAAGAGATATTTGTTTCATTCGAGTGAGTTGCAAGTGGGATGTTCAAAGTGATGGGAGAAGTGCCTACCAACATGGGCTAGAAAGGTTCCATTTATGACGAAACTCATCATCAAGATTTACTAATATTATCTTGGATGGTTGTCACTTGGGGTTAGTTGGGAGAAGTTATGATGGGTAGTGGAACGTTGAGGTGATAGGGAGTTGCACAGTTGAGATAGAGTTAGACAGGGAGAGAAGGAGTCTACAGCGTAGATGAAAACCAACAAAAAGCGAGGAAATGATGACAAAGGGGAAAATAAAGTTTTGGGAAGCACCAAGAAAGGGTAACACCATCAGCTTGACCTCCAAGGGAGAAACCAATCTACCAGGTTGGATAATAAATGGTGTTTGATAATTTTTCTATAAATTTTGTTATATTTTTTTGCATCATGGATTACCACTAGTTTATATCCATCAGTTTGTCAATGGCACTTGTGAGACTATTTTCATATGTTAAGATCCTCCTCTTTGCTTGGGATGAGTTTCCCTATGATGTTTTTGTTATGGCACTTAGTTTTGTTGAGACACTACCATTGTGGCACTTAGTCTATGTTTCCATGGTTGTGTGTTATGGGTTCTTCCTTTAAAGTTGTTGTTGGCATGCTGACTATGAAGGTTCCCAATGATGTTGGGAGTTGAGTGGATATCATGTGGTTGAGTTGTGTAACCCAAAACCACATTGACTATGTTGTCTCATAAAACAAGTTCTCGTCAAACCTAGTTTCTTGTAAATCTCCTCCGCACTAGTGTTTGGTCATCTGTGATCTTGTACCATGCTAAGGAGGGACTGTAAATATTTGGGTGGGGGTGTTTCCTCCCATTCGTTCATCGTTATTCTAAAACCTATGATTTGAGTAAGTCATCTATCACTTTATAGCAGTGATACCTCCTTGAATGAGCACTCGCATTCACCACTATAACCCTTCTATTTCATTGTCATAGTTAGGCCGACCGTGTGAACGTTTTCTTTGATGTAGTTTCATGGTTGATTGTGGGTAATGAGTTGTTGTTACACTTGGATAGTGTTATATTGAATGGATTATGAAAATATTAAGTTATGTTTTATGACTCCTCTTTAGCTGCTTATTTAAAATGTGTAAATAGAAACTTGAGAGGTTTAATCAATATATAATTGGTTTATTTATAGATTAAAGTAGTTGAATTTAATGTAATAAATAAATGGGAAATTAGTTTGCTTTGTAAATTAAGGGTATGGGTCTTTAATTTATAAGGTGAAGGAAAAATTTTATTTATAGATTAAAGTAGTTGACTTTAATATAATAAATAAATTGGAAATTAGTTTGCTTTGTAAATTAAGGTTATGGATCTTTAATTTATAATGTGTAGGAAAATTTTTATTTATAAATTAAAGTAGTTGACTTTAATATAATAAATAAATGGGAAATTAGTTTGCTTTGTAAATTAAGGGTATGGATCTTTAATTTATAATGTTAAGGAAAAGGTTTATTTATAGATTATAGTTGACTTTAATATAATTAATAAATGGAAAATTATTTTGCTTTGTAAATTAAGGGTATGGAAATTTTAATTTATAAGGTGAAGAAAAAAGCTTATTTATAGATTAAGGTAGTTGACTTTAATATATTAAATAAATATGAAAATAGTTTATTTGTAAATTAAAGGTATTAGACTATAATTTATAAAGCAAAGGAAATGGATGTTTCTTAAATGAGAGAACCTGAGTTATTTGATGAATTAAAATATGGGACTTTAATTTATCAAGTATGGGTTGGTTGAAATAATTTAAGTAAACTTGTGATCTAGTTGCATTGTTGAAACACTCTCATGGGATAATGAGAGGGGAAATGAAATAATATTTTTATGATATCAACTATGCAATATATGATGAGATGCTTGATTTAATTGTATATTTGCAATTTGACATAGAAATGAGTAAATACATTTAGAAGCATGTATATAATGGAACCATGAGTGCCCTGATCCCCTACTATCCTCAAATGATCTATGGAAGCGAAGGTGGACCAAGGAGGTAGTTGGAATCAATGTATCGGTTTGATTCTACTTATAATGATTTACTTACGTTCGAATAGAATAGCCATGTGGGGAGATTTCCCTGATGAAATTGATGTAATATATTATTATTTAAAATGTATGGAGGATTTACCATGCTTATTTATATGTAATAATTATTCAATTATTGGAATATGAACCTTTAAATTATTGCTTGAGTTATCTATAGATGCATTTGAATCTCTTTCAATTATTGTTTATATTCTTTAAATTAATGCCTCCTTCCTTGTATCTTTGCTTGTTCTATGGAATGTTTTGTTAGATTTAGTATCTTATTTATCTTTGTTTTCCTTGCTAAACAAAACAAATTTAAGTAAAGAGTTCTAGACTAAACTTAAAGGGTGACTTGAGATATTGAGATCCCCTTGGGGTGAACATGGTAGACCTAAGGGATTATGATCCCTTAGGGAGAATGATAAACACGTTAGGAAAGACTATCTGTATCGCTCCAAATTTTTTGCATCCCTACCTTCAGGCTATAGGATCCGTGCCCGGAAGGAGGATGGGAAAAGGATGGCGTGGTACCTCGGACTGAGAGGCCTTGCGAAGGTCCCGCCTCTCGGGGAGGTGTATTATGGTGATTTTTTGACGGATGGTGGGTTCACGAGGAAACGTTTGAATGGCAGTTTCCACGCCTAGGTTGGGAATGTGTTTGATGTGTTCAGTTTTAGCTTTAATCATCCAAGTCCTAGGTTTGGCCAAAATGCGTCTAAGCTATTCTATATGAAATGCAGATTTAAATGAAGACAGAAACAAATTTGGATAGAAAAATAGAAAGAACAAGATGGATTAAAGACCCATACCTGATCCGGATGTCTGATGAAGATTCTGATTTTTGAAGTAGTCAGGATCATCTGGAATTCGATAGGATCGTCTCCTATCTGACAAGATCATCTGAGATCTGACGAATTCGTCAGACGAATTCGTCAGAGACCTGCAAACAGAAAAATAGATGCAAAATACAGAGAATGCAACTATGATAATCAGAGGGTAATGATGTAAAATGACAATAAGAACATTAAAATGATAATAACAAACTAAGACATGAGTGCATTATAATGATTTAATGACAATTATGACTTTATTATGCATTTAAGCTACATGGGTGAACTCCAAGATGCAGAATAATAAAGAATAACCATAGAATTAACTAAATGCAGAATAATGCAACGAAAAAAGGATGAAGAAATGCAAACTCTGGGCACTGATTGCCCTTACTGCAGTCGAAATCATATCGAATTGGGTCGAGATCGCCTCCAGATTGAATAGGATCATCCGCGACGATGTAAGCTTGCTCCGGCTGAAAAATACTAAGGTTCCTGCAAACAAAATTGGATAGATACAAATGCAAATGGTAATTTAGGATGGTCTAGTGCGTGTAGAATTCGAGTTACAGGGAATTTCAGCCAGGGGGATGCTAAGGGGAGGGCCTAGGATTAAATAGGCTTAGGAGGGAGGTTAGGAGGTTGGAGATCATCCCTATTTGGGAGATCTCCAACGGGGAGGGTCTCTAACGGCGCAGACACGCTTCTACCGGATTAGAGACGCCGTTGGAACAGAGACTAATTGTGAAAAATTAGTTTTGGGACAAGATCGTCCGGACGTCCTAGCCCGAGACGAAATCGTCCGATCTGAGGCGATATCGTCTGATCGGCGACGATATCATCAAACGGTCAAAACAAACTCTAAAAATGGCACGGGAAAGGAGGAAACGGATTAAGCGACGGTTTGGGAGCGGTTTTGGAGGTTGAAATTTGAATTTGAATTATTTACTAGAGTAAGTGTAATTATTAAGGTTTTACTGTGCCAATTTTAGGGTGCTACATTTTGCCCCCTCTTTAGCGAATTTTTTGAAGAAAATGCGTTAAAGATGAGTTCTTCTCGATCTACGAGAAAGCAAAAATTATTCCCATTTTTAGGCGACGATTCTTGGTCGAATCGTACGACAACTTACTATGGTGCCCCCTCCGTGTTTTTACCCAAATCGAACGTTTGAGGTAAAAACATGGAAAAGCAAAATTTTAAAATGTTTTTAATTGTGTTTTGAATAAAATTAAGAAAAATAGGGTAAAACCCTAATTCATTGTTACTGTTCATTTTTCTGGTTTTTAGAGCTCTGGAGACAAAAATGGTGGAGACAGTGCACAGATCGACAGAGGTCCGGCGCAGGCTACGGGTAAGAGTCTAAACTTAGTTTAGAATGCTTTAAGTTGAATTTACATGCTTTTTAGGTGAATTTTGAGTAATTTTTGAGCATCGCGGCCATTTTTGGGCCGTCGACGTCGTCGGGACGAAATCGTCCTGATTTCGATGAAATCGTCTCAAGTTCGCCGATTTCGTCGAAGGGCGAAATCGACGAAAGGGGGACGATTTCGTCAAATAAGGGACGATTTCGGCTTGCGAAATCGGAGACGATTTTGCTCAAATTTGGGACGATATCGTCCAATAGTGGACGATATCATCATTTGTATAAAATTGAACTGATTTTACTTGCATTATTAATCACTTGAGTTTTTATTAATGATTTTTTTTTGTGTTGTTGTTTATGTTGCAGAGAGGTTTACTAAAGAGCAGAGAATGGAAATACGATGGGTTGAGAGATGACTTGGCTGCTCTATCACAAGTAGAGTGGGATCAGTGGCTCAGGCCGGCTTGTAGCATGTGGCGGAGATGCCACAAGTTTCTACGAGACATGGGGCTACGTGACGCCTAGCGAGAGAGGTGGTATCCGGGTTCTTCCTATTTTTGGTTACCCATAGGGGAGATGACTCCCACATTGGAGGATGTATGGAGGATTTTGAGGATCCCCATACAAGGACGGTTGATCACTCCTACGGCCAATCAGGGCCACGCTATGATGCGGTTGTGTGGCGATCCGAGCTTCACCCTGGAGAAGGGCGGAGTGAACATCGAGGCACTACGTCAGATGCCTGGGGCATCCAGACTCACACGGGTTTTGGCTGGAGTGGTAGGTGGACTTCTCGCTGTGCCACCAGAGCGGGTGCGAGGTACCATGGGTGCTAGCAGATGTGATCCGTGACATGCGAGACCATGGTTACAGGTTCTCTTGGGGCAGCTTTGTTCTATGCCGATTGTACAGGATCCTGCATGGGGTCATGTACAAGGGCGGCCGATGTCTGGTTATGACATCGCTTCTACAGGTTTGGTGCTGGGAGCACATTGCAGTGCGAAGGCCGGTAGGGCTTCCTTTGATAGGGATTGATGGGGAGAGGCCCCGAGTTTTCTACTGGTGGCTCCGAAGAGGGGCACAGCGGCGGATTGATCTACCGATGTCCCGGAGACTACTGGATGACCTTGTCTCGGACCAGATCACCTGGAGGCCTTGGAGGGATCATCCAGGGTGGGCCGAGGATGGACAAGAGCTGGCTCGCATCAGGCGAGTCTACTGGCTGAGGATGGAGAGGGGAGAGGTGGAGCTCCACCGCTACGACCGAGTTTTGAGATAGTTCGGTCTACAATAGGGGATCCCATCTCTCAAGGATTACGAGTTTTCTCGGACTATCCGGGATAACACTACGGTTAGCGGGGCTCCAGATATGCAGCGCTTCTGGAGTCAGGACGTAGATGATGCCCCCATTCAGCCAGTGGATGGGGACGATGCGAGGGTAGCCGACGGCTATGATGCCTGGTACATAGGCATCCGCCCTCCTCGGATGATGAGGGCTCAGGGTCCGATTCATGTAGTTGTGCGTCGGATGGGGAGGCGGCACCAGGCGGCCATTGAGGCAGCCCAGGGTCACGAAGGGAGAGAGCAGAGGAGACCACAGGCGCAGCAGAGGCCACGACAGCGGGAGAGGAGGGAGGAGAGACCCCCTTCTCCATAGAGAGAGAGGCCACCATCGCCCGATAAGGGCAAGGGTGTTGACACTAGGGAGAGCAGCGAGACAGCGACTCTCCGAGCGGAGACAGTCCGTCTCCAGGCACAGGTGCAGACATTGCAGGAGGAGGCTGCATGCCATCGAGCTGAGGTGACACAGCTCAGAGATGAGATTGCATGCCTCAGAGCACGGGGTGGAGGAGCGAGCACTCGGGAGCTAGCACGGGCTATTGCCCAGATCACATTTTATCAGACACTATACCACCAGATGGTGCCAGAGGAGGAGAGATTACCACTATCGGCTACCATCGTGGATCCGATCAAGATTGGGTCATCAAGGACTTCATCCCGATCCACGACTAGGACTCGTAGTACCACACATACTACGATGGGGCCACCTCGTCCACCTCAGGGCAGGGGAGGAGATGAGGCTGAGAGCTCGAGGGGTTCTCGAGGCTAGCTACTATTTGCACTGCACAGAGTGATATATAGTATTTATTATTTTTGATAGAGGATTGAGTATGCCGAGGTATAGATTGTGGCATACCGATTCGGTTTTGATATGATGTATATATATTGTTGATATATATAGATGAGATATTTTTGATCATATGACTTGTGTCTTATGTATTTTTATGATGCTTTTAATGTTTTGATTGATTGATTTGATGATTCATGTAATTACGTCGTTGGAAATATTATGGTTTAGATGTCATGCTGTAAGAATTTAAATGAAATAATCTGATGTAACAAATTGGTTGTTTGTGATGTGATGATTTGATAAAAGATAAAAAGGGACTTTTAACAATAATTTCAAAGGACATTGTCGCTATTATAGACCATTTCATGGAGTCGCCGCTCACTCGGTCGTCAAGCTAATCCCAGTATAGAAATATTGTTAAAAAGTAAAAGAGTGCTTAAGAGACTGTCTTAAGACTTTGGTGCAATGGTGCAAATGATGATGATGATGGTTTGTTTTCAGAGTTTCATAAAAATAGTATGCATGAAATAATGTTAAAATGATTTTTGCTAGGCATAAATTCCTAAGTGTGATAAAATTTTTGGATAATTCCCTAGGAATTATACCATCATTGCAAAATTGAAGGTTGACATAATGACATGAAATAGTGATAATGTGCATGCTTTTTTTTGAAAGCATAATTGTATAACATAATGATTTAAGTCATATGGTTTTTATGATTTTTTTAAATAAATGGGGAATAAAAATTGGTACAATGGTTTGCGCTAGGCATAGAATATGTAGGTATAGACTTATACCATCATCGCGAAAATCAAAGAAGAGATAGTTTTATTGCATGGTTGATTTTTAATAAACAGAAAATATGAAGATGAGGACTTGCGCTAGGCATAAAATTCCAATTTTGGTTTTGGAACTATACCATCGTCGCGAAAGTCGACAAAATATATATATATATATATATATATATATATATATATATATATATATATATGGTTTTGTTGTGTGTGTGTGTGTGTGTGTTTTGATTGTATGGTTTTGAAAGAAATTTTGATTTTTTCTATTATGCATGTAGTTGTCTTTATACTAAACAACTGTACTTTAAAGAAGAAAATGAATTATTCCAAACAATTTGCAAAAAAATATTTCAAAGTATCTTAAAGACAAAAGTTAGATTTATAAGGAATCCCATGTGCATATGTGAGTTCATTTCCAATCTTGATTTATCATAATGATACACAAAATCTCTCAAATACAAAATGTGTGTGCAATTGCTATGTTCATTTACCAGTTTTGAGCAAGATAATATGATACAAGTGATTTGAATGAACCAAATAAGTGTTCATTAACCATGATGTAGATGCATATAACCATACTAGACTACTATGTAAGTCGGATTATCAAGAGCTAGCTAATCCATAAGCGGACATAGGTCTCGTACAAAAGAAGGTCGCTAATGTGACGGACATATCGCCACGCTAGGAGTTACCCAAGGCCAAGCGAGGTTGGGCACAAACCACCTGTTATGGGGCTTACCTCACGGTTTTCGAATAATTGAGAATTCCGGGGATTCAAGCTCATCAACCCTTCTTTTCTTTTCAAAGGGTAGGGAAAGGGATTTTATTGCTTTTGCTTTTGCTTTCATTTCTTTTCTTTTTGTATTTTTGCTTGATAATGCTTGGAACATTGCTGTAATGATATAAAATAACATTTTTCTTTTTCTCTTTTTCTTGAACTTTGCTTTTTTTTTTTTTTCTATGCTAGGGATACTTGCTCGGATTAGCTGTAGAGCAAGGGATTTTTATTCCGGGTAGGGGTGAGCTTGTCCTTTTGCCAATTCTCAAAGATTCTAGACCATGTGCATGATAGGATAGCAGGGGAAACTTTTCGCTCAAGAAACCACTTCTACTATGTAGCATAGCATGGACATTACAAATATAATCATTTTATTGTGAAAGGATGTGCTTGGTTTAAGTAAATAACAAGATCAATTCTCTATGCTCAAACTTTATTTAATTGAATTTTGTGGACTTTGATATAAGAGAGATTAGTAATCATGCCAGATAAAAATCAAGATATTTATTTTTGTGTTTGTGAAAGTGAGGGATTCCAAATAAATGCTAATTTATCCAAAATAATTTGAAACATATAACCGCAACATTTGTAAGAAGATATATATAAATACTTTTTGAGAAGTTTTGAGAATGTTGACTCTCTCTTTCTTCTTTATGTTGTTTTGGTTTCGAAAGAGTCAAGAATATTGCTGTTTTTTTATTTTTATTATTATTTTTTTGTTTTTGAAAGAATTAACAAGTGCCATAAATAAATACAACAAGTAGTTTTGAATATTTTGATGATTATGAATGTTTTTGGTGTTTTTGAATTTATAAATTGAAAGAAATACAAGATAGTGATTTTGAAATATTTTAAACAAATATATACAAGGATGAAATGACCAAATTTATACATAGTAACGTTTAAGATGCAAAATGTTCATGGGTTCTTTAAGTTCTTTACCATCTAAGGTAGATAATTTGTATGCTCCCGATTCAAATTTAGCGAGTGATAATGTATGGTCCAAGCCGGTTGGGCTCAAATTTACCTTTAAGGTCCTTAGTTGCATTAGTATTTTTTTGATTTTCTTTTAAAACAAGGTCACCGATCTCAAAGGATCGATGACGAACTTTTTAGCATATGATCTTTTAAGCTTGTTTTGGTAGGCACGGAGATGCTCCAAAGCATTGATGCATTTTTCATCTAGGAGTTCCAGCTGACTGAGTCTACTAGCTCGATATTCATCTCCTACTTCGGTATCTTGAAGTAGTAGAGCCAAAGAAGGAACTTCTAATTCAAAGGGAAAAATGGCTTCAGCACCATAAACCAAAACAAAAGGTGAAGTTCCAGTGGGAGTTCGAACACTAGTTCGATAGGCCCACAAGGTTGGATATAATTGAATGTGCCAGTCACGACCAATTTTATTGACCAATATTTTGAGAATTTTGATTAAGGTTTTGTTAGATGCTTCTCCTTGACCATTACCCTGAGGATAATAGGGAGTGGACCAGCGATGTTGAATCTTATATTTTTGGCATAATTTTTTAACATCTTTATTTTTGAAACAAGTTCCATTATCAGAGATGAGATTTGCAAGAATTCCGAACCTACAAATGATTTGATTAAAAATAAATTTAGAGACTTGTGTGCCAATGCAGGAAGCTAAAGGCATAGCTTCAACCCACTTCATGAAATACTCAGTGGCGGTTATGATGAATTTGTGTCCATCAGATGACACAGATTGATTTTGCCAATAATATCTAAACCCCATTTTGAAAAGGGCCAATGAGATGAAATACTCTAGTTCTTGTCAGCGCATGGACAAGGTCAACTATGTTTTTAGCACTTGTCCAATGCACCATAATCAAGGTCATCATTCTCCATGGTAGGCCAAAATATCCTATCCTAAGGTATCATATTTAGCAATGACATAAGTTTTCACTAAGCATATAATGGCATAATTTTTGCATAGCAACTAGACATAGTTTTTCTAATGTTGTGTAGCGGGTTTCATAACTGATGAAGGTTCGGCTAATATAATAATTAGCACGTTCTCTCTTCGCATCATCAAGCTGAGCTAACATAGCTCCTAAGGCAGAATCAAGCTGAAATATACAGGAGAAATGGGCGATCGGGTCTAGGCGGTGAAAGCACGGGTGGGTTAAGGAGGTATTGTTTGAGAAGTTCAAAAGCTTCTTTACATTCGTCGTCCCAATTAAAAGGGACATCCTTCTTAAGAAGTTTAAGAAAGGGACCGGTTTTGTCCGCCGACTTATCGATGAAGCGACGGATGGCTTGAAGCTTACCTTGTAAACTTCGTAACTCAGATATATTAGTAGGTGCGGGCATATCAGTGATAGCCGCAATCTTGAGAGGGTCGATTTTGATACCACGTAAAGAAACTAAAACCCCTAATAGTTTACCGGACTTAACTCCGAATATGCATTTGGTTGGATTTAATCGAATAAGATATTCTCGTAATCGATTAAAAACTTTTCTCAAATCATCTAAATGATTATCTTCATTAATAGAGCGAGCTATAATATCATCTACATAATCATGTAGGATATCATGCATCATATCATGAAAAATATAAGTCATAGCTCGTTGATAGGTTGCACCTACGTTCTTTAAGCCAAATGGCATCACTTTCCAACAAAAGGTACCCCAGGGGGTAATAAAGGCTATTTTAGCCTGATCTTCAGGAGCTATCCTGATCTGATTATAACCAGAGAATCCATCCATTAAGGACATCATCCCACTCCCAGCAGTAAAGTCAATGATTTGATCCATGTTTGGAAGAGGAAAATCATCTTTAGGGCATGCAAGCGTTAATATCTCTAAAATCTATGCAAACCCTAACTTTGGTGGCTTCTTTCTTGGTGACTTGGAACTACATTTGAGATCCATTCAGCATAATCAATAGCTTGTATAAAAACAACATTTGGGAGTTTTTCTAACTCCCCTTTGACTAGCAAAGCCACTTTGGGATGCATTTTTCTAAGTTTTTGTTTAACAGGTTTAGCATCCGGATGGACCACTAGGTGATGCATGACTACAGAAGGGTCTAGACCTGGCATATCTTCATATGTCCAAGCGAAGACATCTTCATATTCTTTAAGGAATGCAATGTATTGCTCTTGTTTTTCTTGACTTAATTCTGATCCAATATTGATTATGTGAGGACTATCCTCGGTTCCAATATTAATTTTAATGACGTTTTCTACCTCCATGTGTAGATCTCTTTCAAAATTAGGTGGGGCGGGTGAAACGCCCAATTCTTGTAATTCTTGTAAGGTTAAGTTGGATAATTCATCTTGAGGATTAGTGGTCTCAAGTTGGGCTATAGTTGGTATAGAACCATCAAAATAAAATCCATTGTGTAACATCTCTTCAACGGAGACATCGTGGAAGATATCTCCTTCCAACTCCTCATCGGAGTCAGCAATCATTTTAGGGTAAGCTATGGATAGCATGTTACATGTAAATGGCTGATTTTTTAGAGGCAAATCATCATGCCTATCCAAATAATCTTGATAACATATGAGTTGATCATCATCTTCAAAAGGAAAGGGTTGACCCTTACTAGGAAATAGGCCCACACCACAGTGGGGCAGGCCACGGTTCTACCTCGAAAGGTTCTTTCATGCCATTTTGGAAAGGTCCCAAGCCTTTCCCTTTATATCCCATTTTAAGCATTATGGGTTTAGCTTTAATATATTCATTGGTAAAATAACATCGAGCATATCCCTCATGATGAGTTTTGATATTCCGAGGGATTCTTCCCCAATCATATCCTTTATAAATGAAGGCACAACTCCCGACTTGGTAAGTACTTCCCATAGGTTGTGGGAGGCCCAAAGTACGAGGAGATGGCGGCAAGTTATTTAAAAGAATTGAATCTTGCATGAAAGCATTTGTTTTTTCTGATATTAAGATTGTGGATAAATCAGGTAAAAGTTCATCGGAAAGAGCATAAGATGTAGAAGGATCATTCCCTATATCTTTAGATGTGGAAGGTATGATAGATGTTGATAATGTGGAAGTGTTAAGAGATGGGTCTATAGGTTTTGAAATTATAGGGATAGAACATGAAGGATTGGTTGTAGATTGAAGATCTTTTTGAGGTTCTAGAGTGGTTTGTTTAGAAGATTGTTGATCTATATATGAGGATGAAATTAATGGAGGGGAAATAGGTGAAGCTATGGGTGTGTGTTTCATAGTTTTAGATGAAAAATAAGAATTAGGATGTGTGGATGATAGAGCAGGGCAAAATTGCACTCCAACGAGGTTCGCCAAAGCACACATATCAAAGGGTCTAGGATCACCGTGGATAGTGACCAACTGATTTTTAAATTCGAATTTAACACATTGGTGTAAAGTTGATGGGACAGCCCGCATTGCATTGATCCAAGGACTGACCCAAGAGTATATTGTACAATGCGGGGCAATGTACAATAAACATGGTGGTATCTAGAGTTCGAGGACCAACTTGCAATGGGATGGTAATAACTCCACACGTTTCTTGTGTTTCGTCATTGAAAGCTTTGATAATCATGTCGGTTTTCTTCATTTCATCACTTCTAAAGCCAAATCGTTGGTAGAAGTCAAAAGTGCAAATGTTTAGAGATGAACCATTATCAATCAGGACTCGTTTAACAACTACATCTCCAATTAGAGCAGTAATATATAAGGGATTATCCTTATGTAAACTGTGTTGTGGGATATCTTTATCCCGAAAGTCAATACAATCAACTTCTCGAGTGATGATAGTATTGGCCATGGCTTCGAGGTTGAATATTTTGAGGTACCATCATTTGGCTTAATGTAAGCATCAACTCATCCCTATGGGTAGGAGAAGATCTTAATAAATCCAAAAGGGAAATTTTGGTTGTAGTATTGGATAATTGCTCATTAATATTGTAAGGGGGTTTAAGTTGAACATTGGAAGCATGATTCCCTTTATTGGGATTTTTCAAAACAAATGGAGCTGATCCATCATTCTGGTTTGGTTCTTGTTGAGAATTTTGAGCCTGTTGTCGGGTAACGACTCCAATGGTACCTACAATGTTATATTGAAGACGCTGAAATGGTCTCGGTTGAGCATTTATGGCTTGTTCATTTGGGAGGAATTGATTAGAAGAGGGTCGAGTAGTAACTCTTCTAGGAAATGGTTCTTCCTGAACCATAGCATCTGTGATGGGTTGAATAGGATCTGATTCATTTTTAGAACTATTCGATTGGTTTGAAGTGATGTCTATTTCACTTTCAGTATCTGATTCTATATCACTAGGATCTGGAGTTTGAATATTATGTAGGGGCCTGGTCGTGACCATGGATAAAGTTGTGTCAAATATTTGAGGATCATGATTAGGTAAATGTCCACTAATAGTTCCTACATATCCGGTAGGAGGAGGAACATTATGATGTTCGATTTGATTGGCCACCTCTTTACCATGTCTTGGTAAAGGGTGTTGAAATATGTCTAATGATTGATTAGCATTTTGATTTTGATTTTGGGGAATGGTCTTTTGAGGATTATTAGGAGCATTTTGTTTAGGTTGGAAGGCTTGCACCTCCATTTCATTATTATCAATCAGATCCTGTATTTTATGTTTCAACCTTTTACAAGCGTTGGTAGAGTGTCCAGGCCCTCTATGGAAATCACAGTGTAAGTCAGCTCTGTATCCGGGTATAGTTGGATCAGGTTCCCGGATAGCTGGTAATTGGATCAAACCTCTTTCGAGTAATTGAGGTAAAATAGTTGATAAGGGTTGATTCAATCTAGTAAATTCTCGAGGAGGCTTATCAAGCGGTTTCAATATAAATTTTTTTGTTGTTTTCGTTGCATTGATATTAGCAACATTTTTTTGTCAGGTGACTCCGTCACCTACAACTTGTTTGTTTTTATACTGATTTTTGGATGTTTTCTCATCATCCTTCTTCCTAAGTTGGCCTCTCCTAATGAGGGCATCTTCTACTCTTCGAGCTAAATCTATAGCCTGATCGAAGGTAGTTAAAGTAGCAGATTGATAGCTCATAAGATATTTGTTCTTGTAAATTATTAATAAAAATGTCCAACATTTCCCTATAAGGTAGCACAAAGTGCAGTTTTCCTGTCAACTGCCTCCATCTAGCTAAGAAATCGGCAAAACATTCATCCTTGTCTTGTTTTAAGTTGTATAAATCTTTAATGGTTACATGCCTCTCGATGTAGGCACTAAATTGATGGACAAAAGATTCAGTTGTTTCTTCAAAGTTTCTCAAAGAATGAGTGGGCAATTGATAGTACCACTCTAATGCCATTCCACCTAAACTTTTTGGGAACATTTTTAGTAATAGCAAGTCATCATGTGATATATCATGACATGCTATCCTAAACATGCGAAGATGCTCTATGGGATCTTCGGTTCCTTTATATATAGGCAGGATGGGCATGGGAAAATGCTTAGGGTACGGTTGTGCTACAACTATGGGATCCAAAGGTTGACTACATATCTCTCGATAATTGTACGAGGGACGGTAAGGATCTATCTGGTCCATACGCGAAGCTAACTGTTTCACCATGGCTTCCAGATTACTAGTTTGCCCACCATATTGGTTCGGTAGGGCATTGATATGGGATTTGTGAGCATATGATGGAGGGACATGAAGATTAGATGCTATGTTGCTATTGTGTAAATTGTTGGTAGGAAAGGTGTTATGAAGGAATTTTGAAGTTGTATTATGTTGTATTCCAGATTGTTGAAAATTGGTGTTTGGCTTCATTTTAGGTTTTTGTTTACTTGAAGCATATTGATCAATAGTTTGGCGAAGTAAAGCGGTGAAGGAAGTTTTCTTTTGTGTGGGAATGATTTTAGGCTCAATAACTGGTTCCTTAGGAGGTTGGGTAACCTGTTGTTTTGGCATGTTCTGAATCATAGTGACCATATCTCTATTGGATGGTCCAGCCTTATCACTTTCTTGATCAATGAAAGACAAGGGATTAGTGTGCACATCAAACATATGTTCCATGGCTGCTTGAGTGTCACTAATTTGCCCTTTATCAATACGAACTGCCATATTAAGAGCGCCAATGTTATTATTGAAAAATTTCCAGAAATGATCTAAGTTGTCAAAAGCAATAGTTCCATCCGGAGCTACTCTAGGGGATGAGGATCCATCCTCTTTAACATTTTCTTCTTGTTCATTGTCTTCACCTAGGTCATCTTCTGGTTGATCTAGAGTTTCTCCTTCTGGAATTGGATCTTCGGGAAGGACATTTGGGTTTCTAGTTTTATCTTCTAACCAATCTTCTTCTTCTCCTTCAGTTTGTTTACCATTCCTAAGTTTAGGCATTGTGCTTAATTTAGATTTCAGCAAATATATATATATATATATATATATATATATATATATATATATATATGCAACAAGCTTAAGAGGTATATATTAATTATATACCTACTACAATATTTAAAATGAAATGTTTTGGTTTTTGTTATGTTTTTTAGTTTTTCTTGTTTTTGTAATAATATTGTAAAGATAACAAACAACACAATAAATGCAAGAACTAATACTGAAAGTAATGATCTAGTTTTCTATAAACAATTTATAAATATCATTAATGGGCTCGAGTTCTTCAGGAGTCATGAAGTGTTCTTCTTCAAATTGAAAATTTTCTTTCAAAAATTTAATGAAAAGAGCTATAGTGATATTATCTGTCTCAGATTCTGGTTGATAGAAGTAAAGCTCGTGGCAATACTCTCGATATAACACAGCTCGAGGAACTCTATTCCATATTTCCCTATCCATAAGAACAACCTCTTGGTCTTCTACATGACCTAGGAACTGGTGTATAATGGCTGCGTTCTCGAGGTATTCCTCGAAGGTGAACAATTCTGAAGACACAAGAGCTCTCCTATAAGCTAACCATCTATGGCGAGGCTCTCGAAGTTCATGATAAAAGACGAGTTGATGAGGATCCAGGATTCTATCTAGGACAAGCCTCTTGATTTGTTTAAGTTTTGTTGACCTAGATGAAATGACACTTAGTCTTCTATCAAGTTCGTCCCACAAAAGTTGATTTCTATCTGTTTCAGGCACACTAAGCACATAATTGATTTCTATGGCTGCCAATTGGTTTTCAACATTTATAGTAACTGCTAATATTTTCTTAGGAGCTACCATCTAAACATGATATGCAACTTATTAGTTTTAAATGATTTGAAATGCATCTATGTTTTGGTTGTTTTTATTTTTGTTTTTTTTTTTCAAAAGGTTTTAAATGCATTCACGTCGGGTTCACCAAAATGTATCGCTCCAAATTTTTCGCATCCCTACCTTCAGGCTATAGGATCCGTGCCCGAAAGGAGGATGGGAAAAGGATGGCACGGTACCTCGGACTGAGAGGCCTTGCGAAGGTCCCGCCTCTCGGGGAGGTGTATTATGGTGATTTTTCGACGGATGGTGGGTTCACCAGGAAACGTTTGAATGGCAGTTTCCACGCCTAGGTTGGGAATGTGTTTGATGTGTTCAGTTTTAGCTTTAATCATCCAAGTCCTAGGTTTGGCCAAAATGCGTCTAAGCTATTCTATATGAAATGCAGATTTAAATGAATACAAAAATAGATTTGGACAAAAAAATAGAAAGAACAAGATGGATTAAAGACCCATACCTGATCCGGATGTCTGATGAAGGTTCTGATTTTTGAAGTAGTCAGGATCATCTGGAATTCGACAGGATCGTCTCCTATCTGACAAGATCGTCTGAGATCTGACGAATTCGTCAAACGAATTCGTCAGAGACCTACAAACAGAGAAATAGATGCAAAATACAGAGAATGCAACTATGATAATAGAGGGTAATGATGTAAAATGACAGTAAGAACATTAAAATGATAATTATAAACAGAAACATGAATGCATTACAATTATTTAATGACAATTATAACTTAATTATGCATTTGATCTAGATGGGTGAACTCCAAAATGCAGGATAGTAAAGAATAACCATAGAATTAACTAAATGCAGAATAATGCAGAGAAAAAGAGATGAAGAAATGCAAACTCTGGGCACTGATTGCCCCCAATGTGGACTGCAGTCGAAATCGTCTCTGATTTGATAGGATCGCCTCCGATCTGAACAGGATCGTCTGCGACGATGTAAGCTTGCTCCGGCTGAAAAATACTAAGGTTCCTGCAAACAAAATTGGATAGAACAAATGCAAATGGTAATTTAAGAATGGTCTAGTGCGTGTAGAATTCGAGTTACAGGGAATTTCAGCCAGGGGGATGCTAAGGGGAGGGCCTAGGATTAAATAGGCTTAGGAGGGAGGTTAGGAGGTTGGAGATCATCCCTATTTGGGAGATCTCCAATGGGGAGGGTCTCTAACGGCACAGACATGCTTCTACCTCGGATTAGAGACACCGTTGGAACAGAGACTAATTATGAAAAATTAGTTTTGGGACAAGATCGTCCGGACGTCCTAGCCCAGACGAAATCGTCCGATCTGAGGCGATATCGTCTGATCGGCGACGATATCGTCAAACGGTCAAAACAAACTCTAAAAATGGCGCGAGAAAGGAGGAAACGGGTTAAGCGGCGGTTTGGGAGCGGTTTTGGAGGTTGAAATTTGAATTTGAATTATTTACTAGAGTAATTGTAATTATTAAGGTTTTATTGCGCCAATTTTAGGGTGCTACAACTACATCTAAGTTAAGATAGCTCATAGTGGAGATGATATGGATAGCTTAAATCGTAATGTGTGCAACATATCTACACATGTTGACTTGTGTATGGTATGGTGATGGGTGTATAATTTTGATTGGTTGAATATGGTAAGTTTAGCTCATCAAGAGTGATGAGAAGGATAAAATTATTTATAGTAACACATAATACACCTACACAAATGGATTTGTGTTAGGGTATTTAGTGAGATGTAGCTCTTCAGGAAAACTTAGGGGTTTTCAAACAAATAGTCCAATTAGGAATAGGATAGGGGTTTATGAATCCTTCTCCTTAGTAAAAAAATATTTTCTTTCTGTGTGTTTTCTTGTAGTTGAATTTTGGGTCATTACATTTGGTATTATATCTCTAGGTATAAGGGTATAGGGCTTATTATATGTGCTAAAAGGATTTGGATGTATCCAATGAAGACTCACTTAAATTATAAGCTAAATTTGGGATGACCTAGAATGCCCTATCTACTAGAATATAATGGGGACTAATCCCAAGGGTGAATGAATGTTAGGATACCTTAGTATGGGCTTTGGTATTAATGATACATCATAAAATTGGAATGCTACCCTAGTTGGATTATTGATGCTTTTAGCAAGATAACTTTGTATTGTGGCTTGATTTAGTGATAAAGTTTAAGGAGGAGTTGTAATATAATATTTTCTTGGTTTTAACCAAGTTAAGGATGCCATCTGTAGACACCAAAACAACACCAATATGATTATGTGACTGCAAACACTGATCACTTTGACACACACAGCCCCAAGGGCAGCCCCAGAGGTCAAATAGTGGTCCTAACCACTCTCACAATAGTTTTGGAAGGTCAGAGGTCAATTTGGAACCTTCAAGAACTTTGCTAAGTATCCGTCCCACCCTGGGATGAATTCAATCTGGGATTCGCCCCACCCAGGGACGAATTTTGAATTCGCTCCAGGGTGGGGCAAATTGAAAGTTTGATGGAAAAAAAGTCAAATCTTGACAAATGGTAGCTCAGATCTACCACCCAACGCTTCCTTCATTGCATGGGAGTATGGGTGAGAATTTTCGAGCGTTAGAGGCATCTGCAAGGTTAGTCATGAAGTCCCAATTCAGGTAGGAATCTCCTTCCCCCTGGGAGGGCATGGCTGCCATGTGGCGCCTCTGCATGCCCACTTCAATAAACCTCTAGGTCTATAAATTGGTGATTTTACTCACCCCAAAAGATACAGATTAGAGAATTTTAGAGCAATGAAGTGCTGCCATTTTATTTACACACCTCACACCTTTTGGATTTATGCCTTTCACATCCTTGATCTCCTTTAGAGGGGAGGTCGTAGGGTGACTATTGGAAGGTCGAATATTGAGCCCAAAACCTGAAATTTGGCTATAGAATACCACCCAATCTATCAACAACACCTTGTAAGGGATTTTGGACCCATCCCAAGTGGATTGGTGCCGAAATCAGGTCCCAAACGGTGGGCGGCCCGCCTAGGTGCCCCCGCACTGTCGTAGGCCTAATCGCCCTTTTTAGGAACGATTGGGAACATGTAGCATATTTTCCTTTCTTTCCTTTTCATTCCTTGCATTTTATTTCTATGTTTTTTAGATAGTTTACAATTTTGATTTCATTTCTTTTTGATTAATTGCCATTATGCTATCACGTTTTCGCTCTCACTAACTTGCAGATAAGCATCATCAAATTCCCATTTATGGAGGTCAAATTAGGAAAATCCAACCATTTGGGTCTTCCCAAAATGCCCCCAATTATCTAACCCTAAGTTTGTAGGTTTTTTGGAGCTTCTGAGGCAGGACATTGGAGACAGTACTTATTTGGCGTTATGTTGCTGGTGAATTCGTCCCACCCCGGAATGAATTCAAATTGGTAAGGAATTTTCGAACTGTTATTTTTGTAGAGCATTCTTGATGATATCTTGATACCCTTGTCAAATTCTCAGAGCATTTGGATTCTTTTTTATCATAGTTTAATTCATTTTTCTCATTCATTTATCGTAGGCTTGGGGATTGCATGCTTTGTTTCATCCGCAGGTGCTATTGATCATCTTATGTTTCTTTGAATGCAGGATCAAAACATCAAAGGGTTAGCAAGGAATCAACATTCATAGACACAAGTGGAGAAGACATTTTGGTCTGCCCATCTTACATGTGGGCATGCGAAAGAAGGAAGGCTAGCCATTGATGTAACCAAGAGATGAATCTAACGCTCCTCGCCCCTAAAAAGGGAGGATGCGAATTGTAACCGATTTGTGAAATACATCAATAAAAATAGAAGGGCTATTATTTCATTTCAAGTTTCAATTCATGCTTTCTCCATTTCATGCATTTTTAATTCGTAGGATTTAGTGTTAAGCTTAGTTTCAATTTTTCATCGTGCTTGGGAGTTTTTCCTTTTTTTGGTTTCCGTATCCTCGTGCTTTCAGTGGTGATCATGGTGGGACATTGTCCTTTGTTTTTAAGATCAGAGATTTTATCCAAACTTGTTTTTTTTGCTTGCAGGTACCACGTTTTCATATGTTGACTGTTGTTCGTTCCAGTCTATGGCAAACACAGAACTGTAATTCGTCTCACCCAGGGACAAATTGGAATGCGCCCCACCCTGGGACGAATATAGTCCTGTAATTCATTCCACCCTGGTATGAATTCCAGTCTATGAATATTTCAGGTAGAAATTCAGGACCGAGAGATTCGAGCAGAGAAGAGGTAAGGATCCTACATTTTTTTCTGTCATTTTCTGCTCAGTGTTTCTATTTTTGGATTACTTTTTTGCTTAGGGAAAGTTTTCTTTTTTGCTGTTTGCTTGTTTCCATTTTGCAAAGATAAAAAGAACCCCACACACCACATGGCAACTTAAAAACCAAGGCGCTAGTCGTAAAACCCCAGCCCTTGATCAAGACCAATGGTGGATTTCATCACCACCTTGGCTTGAATTTTCCATCCATTACCCCGATCGCAACTGTTGCTAGACGTAAATCCTGACGAAAGCTGACCGAGTGTAGCTGGGGTGATTTCTAGCACACGAGGATAAGTCTTCTATGGTAGGTGTCATAAACAGGGTGATTCCCCTTTCATACCGCCTACGTTCCATGTACCATCTACTCTCATGTACCTATAGTTTCCCTCACGTAAGGGAGGGTATATAGAGAGGTTGGTATATCGGCCTGGCAATGGTATATCGAAGGGGCGACCAATTCTGGGAGTCATAAGAGCCCTCATTTTGCATTTAAATGGTCTTTAAAAACCTTCAAAACCAAAAACAAAAACAAAAAAATTGAAACACACTAAACTAGGTTTAGGACACACTCTCAATCTTTAAATGAGATAATCACTGTTTGTGTATGTGTGTGCTCTTTTCTGTTTAGTGTAGCATAAAAAATCATAAAAAGAAAAAAAAAATCTACATAGCTTGTAGGAAAGCACCACCATGGTGTACACATGTAGCCAAGCCCAATCAAGGGTAGAAGCTAACGAAAGTGTACAAGGGGGAAAAAGTCGCCTCCGCTACAGCACCAAGGACTTGGTCATACCACCTTGGCAGCCCGACCCACAAGAGAGTCCGCATTAGTCCATGTCAATATGGAACTATAGGGACACCACTTTGAGGGACACGTCCGTTCATCATTGCCCCTTTTAGGATGATTCCTTACACGTGGCACTCAACATAGACAAGAAAGCTCCCTTAGAAGCTCGATATGAGTGGCCACCGCACGATGAAGTGCTAGAGCAATATAGTTTCCATGAGGAGAGGCCACATGATGATGGATTCCCCCCTTTGCCCCCCATCACTGTTAGAACCAATATACAAAATCTAGAGTGTAAGGCTCTTCAAACTGGGTGAGCTAACTCTGCCCACCCCTTTCACACATATGAAAGGGAGAATGAGGAAGATGATTACATTCCTCAAGAGCAATATACAGAGCAAGGGCCATGCGCTTCCGCACCAGCTAGATACCATGATCAACCACTGAGGCCAGAGCCTCGAGTGAATGTCCCAACCTCGACAGAGGGAAGCAACCTATTGAGATATTGAATCATCGATACTGAGGTAAGTACATAGGAGAGGCATCCAGGCCTCCTAGGCTTAAGATGGCAGAGCAAATTGACCTAGCAAACGCTAGACATGCCGCCCTCCAAGAGCAAATCATGCAGCTTGAGAAATATCAGTAGCAACTAGAGCATTTATATCACCTTAGCAAAGAGCGCATTAGGCACCAAACAGATGAGCTGCTGCATAACCCAGTGCCTGAGAGGGTTCCAACCCCACACACCCAAAGGGCAGAACCATATGAGAGGCGTAATCCCTTGGTACAAGATAGGTCTTCGTGACCTTACCAAGTGCTGCCTTCGAGACCTCCTAGACCTAAGCGGGAGGCCACTCCTCGGAACAACGATGGGTACCCTCCACGGGGACCCACCTAGTGTCATAGATCTTGCCTAGAGACTCCTCAAGAAGCTTACGAGGAGTATGAGCAAGAAGAAGAACGGGCTGAAATGCCCTACCTAGGTGGAGGGGTTGCCATCCGGCCACCCCTTCAAAGGCCTCAAGTCTCCAACAACCTACAATGGGAGCACACCAAAGAGGAGGAGATTAAATCCTTAGATGCATATAAAGCACTACTAGAGCATTTGGAGTCTATGGAGACCAAAACTTTTGGGCCTCAAAAGCCCACTTTACGCTAGCTCTGCAGTCACCCTGTGCATCCGTCAGTGCTAGCACCTCCTTACCCTGAACACTTTAAGCTGCCTTAGTTGGCAACCTTTAGAGGTGAGGAAGATGCTCAAGAGCATGTGATAAGGTTCCTAAGCCAATGTTTTAGCATTCAGGACAATGATGCTTTGTTATTGAGAACATTTATAACCACATTCACAGGCCCTGCCTCGGATTGGTTTACTCAGCTACCAAAGCACAACATTAACAATTTAGATCAGTTAGTGGATGCGTTCCTCGAATGCTTCGCATTCAATACCAAGAAGAAGGCATCACTAAGTGACTTAGCCAGCCTCAGGCGATATGAGGAGGAGACCATGGCGGCCTACGAGAATCGGTGGAGGACATTGCTCTCAAAGCTGCCCTACCTCCCTCCTATGTCCAACCTCACTCAGATGTTCTCCAAAAGTTGTTTGAGATCGATCTCTGTGCTATTATAGCTGCAGCAATATGCCACCGTGGAAGAAGCTCTAGTACAAGCCAAGATCATTGAAGATATCAAAATATAGGATGGCGAGATAGCCAAGCCTAAGAAAAAAGAGTGGACTAAAAAAACTAAAGTTGGGACTACGCAACAAAAACCCATTGCGGTTAACCAAGTTGCTATCAATGTCCCTAAGCCTATGCAAGTAACTCAGCTTAAAAGGCTAATTATCAGGCAGTGCCTCCCAACAACTATGATAGGGAAAATCAGAGGCAATAATAGGGTCAGCAGTGTTGCCCTAGGCAATAATTCACACCCTACACAGAGTCTAGGGACTCCTTGTTTGACTACTTTTTAGCGGCAAACCTGATCAACCTGCCAGAGATTCAGACTATAGATCCCAATGCACCCAAGCCTAAAGGGTATAGATAGGACTTGTACTGCAGGTTCCATAGGCGGTAGGGACATGACCTAAATACCTATTGGAAATTTAAGGGCTTGGTGCAAGACCTGATTGATAACAAGACCCTAGTGGTGGATAATCCTGTTGCACCAAGCAATCAGCAAATGGAGGTCTTCAAAGACCCCTTGCCTACTCATGCTCTACAAGCGAAGACCCTACAAGTTAACGAGGTCACATAGAACTACCCCATGTAGGGGTATGTAGGGATGATAAGTATAGTGACTCAAAATAGGAGGTATCCAAGCACGAATGCTCCTATGGGAGCAGTAGGAGAGGTGCCAACAACATCGCAACCACAATAGCACCCTGCACAACCTCCTTCGCCCAAGCCGGTGGTCACACTTCGGACCAAACTAACTCAAATTTTGAGGACCACCTCGGCTAGGCTCTCCATATACGAGCTTATACAACAATCTACGCCCCATCGAGAAGCTCTAATGGATATTTTGAAAGCCATCGAGTTGCAGCCCCATGGGATAAATTCTTTCAATAACTTTGCGGGGCATGTAAAATGATGCACTGAGCCGGTCATCACATTTAGAGAAGACAAACTGAGATCAGTGATTGATGACATGGCAGATCCACCCCTGCACGTTATCGTGCAGGTCAACAGGATCCCATACAAGAGGGTGTTGATAGACACTAGTTTGTCTATTAACATCATCACAACTATGGCTCTCAAGCATCTGAAGTTGCCCACATCTCACATCACAGCTTCCACCTACACTCTGCGAGCATTCAATGACGCAATCTGCTCGACAATCGGCACAATAGTCTTACCAATCCAAGTAGGACAAAATACCATACCCACATTATGCCACGTATTGGAGGGTGAGATGGCCTACAACATCTTGTTCGGCCGGTCGTGGATCAGGGACATGAAGTGTGTCCCTTTGATAGCTCACCAATGTTTAAAGTACACATTTGAAGGGGAGGTGCATGTAGTCCTGGTGAACTTAGAACCCTTCAAGTATTGTAATGCGGTGCAGCTGATGCCGCAATCGACCCTGCCATCAACGCATTTGGATTTTCAATTAAATTCATCTAAACAGGGTTCGATTCCATAGGCATCCCCGTTAGCAAGTTCTTTAAAATCCCAATCGGGCTCATCTTCATCGTCTAGTCCTCCACCAACGACATCATCTATGGAGGCCAGAAAGAAAGACAAAGGGAAGGAACCCCTAGAAGAGGCAAAACCTTTGGAAGAGACACTGCCATCAGTATCAACTATCTCTACTGAGGAGATGCTTAGCCGGATGGAAGTCGAGGCTTCTAGCCCACCTGACATGAAGTGGACTCAAGGAGAACTTCCATTCCCTCCCCCTCAACCGCCAATGATCACCATTGAAATGGCCAATATGGGCCTCGGGGAGTATCTAGTGTGGAATATTGTAGCAACACCCGCACTAGAGTCCATGCAGGACATGGGGAGACCTCGCCTTCCCATTGGCACCATTGTTCCCCTAGGCTACCCGTCGAACTAGATAAATTTTGTGTATGGGGGCCTTGATCATGGTGTTGCACCATGCACACAAGAGGACGAAGACAAAGAGCCTTTTCTTGAAAATTTCAACTATTTGTCTAACCCAGACTTTGCTCTGAGATACCTTGGCCAATGCAATTGGCATGGGTATGGGTTATGCTGATATGAGCAAGGGATACGTTTTCTTTACCAACAAAGATACCAAATGCCATACGACAAGTTAGGAGTAGGGTTTAACCACCCCCTCCCCTTGGACATCTTGGTGGAGAACGTGCCAGGCTTAGGGATAGGCAACAAGAGGGGATTGGCATCAAATCCATATGCCAACCCTAACACCACATATACATTGAGGGATTATCTTTCATTAACAGAAATCAACCTTGTTGGCTCTAGTAATCCCTTCCCTTCGCTTGAGAGAGGAGAAAGCTCAAGAGCTCATTTTCAAGGAAGGTCTAGACAATGTCAAGAAGGGTCCTCGAAGGATGAGTCAAAATATGACCTAACATCGTATGACCCCTTCGAATTAGATAGCGATCACTCATAGGTGATCCCCATGGATGAATATCAATAAAGCCTCTTGATAATGTTCCCCTTGGATGTTCCCATCGAGCAAGCACCGCTCCAAGAACATCAAGTCCCCTCGCGGAGAGTAGAACAACCTAGGTGGGACCACATAAATTTTCTTTAGCAAGGCGAGCCTTTAATGCCGCAAGCAGTCAGATCCAATGAAGGCCTTTGGATCTTCGATAGTTATTATGAAGATGAAACAAAGATGGCATATCTTAATCACATGCGGTAGATGCAGCACTCCTTGGAGATTAACGACATATTCAAACAATTAAACATAGTGCCAGGGCATGAGTGGTATGTAGACCCAGCGCGATGGGACCAAGTTTTGGATCCGCTACTCTAGGCATACGAAGAGCACCTTCCACACAAAGACCCTATAGCGACATCAGTGCTGAAGGTAGACCCTATCTTCCTATCTGCACATACGGCCGATCCATTCATGCCTGTCCTTCTAGAGCCAGATCCAGAGCATAAATAGCATCCAAGATGTCAGAGTAACCACACCTGCAGTAATGGAGACCAAAATCATTTCATCAATGTGATCTCCATTGACTTAACCGCCTCTATCCCCAATCTGGCCGATCCAAAAAAGTCATTGTATCTAGACATAGATGCCATAGACTAGGATTGCGTCGATTCCCCTCCATCCCCATCTGAGTACTGGACTTTTGGTGAAATGCTTCATTTTACCCCTGGGCCAACTCAAGATATCTTCCATGCTGAAGAGGGACCCGAGGTTCCTAATGATGATCTAAACTCAGCAAATGATATCCACTTGATCCCAACTCCACATTAGTTGGAATACGGATCCCACATGTCGGTTGAGGAGATGACTAACGTAGACATCGGCTTAGACCTAATGAATCCATAGATCATCAAGCTAGGGGTAAGTTTATCCCCCAAAGAGCAAGCCGACTACATTGCCCTTCTCAAATAGAAGAAGGAGGTTTTTGCATGGTCATACAGAGACATGTCAGGGTTAGATCCGCAGCTAGTCATGCATAACCTAACGCTTGATCCGATAGTCAAGCCAGTTAAGAAAAAACTACGTAAGATGCACCCAACAGTGGCCTTGAGGGTCAAAGATGAATTGCAAAAGCTATTGGATGCAGAGTTTGTCATCTACATGGATTATCCACCATGCTTGTCCAACATGGTGCCCGTCAAGAAGCCTGACGAGAGGATTCGCATATGCACTGATTTTCAAGATCTAAACAAAGCGAGTCCTAAGGATGATTTCCCATTGCCAAGCATCGACGCATTGGTAGACACTACAGCGGGTCATGAAATGATTTCCCTCATGGATGGTTTCTCTGGATACAATCAGATTTGTATCAATCCTGAGGACCAGCTCAAAACGCGTTCACAATGCCTTAGGGAACATTTTGCTATAAGGTCATGCCTTTTGGCCTTAAAAATGCTGGTGCCACCTACCAACGTACCATGACATACATCTTCTATGATTACATGCACAAGACTTTGGAATATTACATGGATGATTTGTTGGCCAAATCTCTTTTGCGTCCGGATCATCTCGGTGACTTATGCAAGATCCTCGATCGCCTCATGGAGCATAAAGTCAGACTGAATCCCAAGAAGTGTGTTTTTGGTATCACATCTAGAAATCTCTTGGTTTTTATAGTCTCAAAATGAGGCATCGAGGTGGACCCAAACAAAGTCAAGGCAATCCTTGAAATGGTTCCCCCAACTACCATCAAGCAGCTCAAAATCCTGCAAGGAAAGGTCATGTCGATCAAATGCTTCATAGCATAGCTATCTGACAAGTGCTGACCAATGAACAAGTTATTGCACAAGGGGGTCACATTTCATTGGGATGACGAGTGCTAGTCAACCTTTGATGACATCAAACAATACTTGGCTTCGCCGTCAGTATTGGCACCACCTAGACCAGGAGTGTCGTTCTACTTATACATCTCAGCTACTGAGGTGGCATTAGGAGCCATGTTAGCCCATAAGAATGAACTTCATAGAGAACAGACTACTTACTATCTTAGCCAGACCCTGGTCAGCTATGAACTTAACTATGCATACATTGAAAAACTCTGCTTGGCAGTGGTGTTTGCTACCAAAAATTTGTGCCATTACATGTTGAGCAACAAGACATATGTTGTGTCTAAGGAGAATCCATTACGATACATGATGAGTTGTACTTATCATAGTAGTCGCACGACGAAATGGATCATGTTGTTGACAAAATTTGACATAGATTTTATTGGATAGAAATCCATAAAAGGTCAGGTCATAGCCGATCAACTAGCAGAGGCTCCTCTCAAAGACAACCAACCTCTAACTATAGAACTACCCGATGATGGGGTCTTCCATGTCTCAGAATCACTAGATTCTGATGAGCCTGAGTCACAGGCTGACATAACCCTATTTTTTGATGGTTCTAAATGTGAGCAAGGTGGTGGCATGGGAATAGTATTCTTCACACCGCAGGGTGCTCCTATGCCCTTGTCATTTAAATTAAATTTCCCATGCACCAACAATAATGCAAAGTATGAAGCCTTGCTCATAGGTCTTCAGACAACAATCACCATGAACATTAAACGATTGAACATCTTTGGTGATTTGCTGTTAATTTTCAATCAAGTAAAATGGGTATTCCAATGCAAATGCCCAGTTCTACAGGCCTACAAAGCCCTCATGGACAAATTCTTGACAAAGCTTGAATGGTACGACATCGAGGCACTCCCTCGATCATCGAATCATTTTGTGAACACTATGGCCTCCTTGGGGTCGTTAATCCCGCAAGACCTTTCTGGTGATATGACAACCATTCAAGTCAAAACACTATCACAATCAGCGATGGAGCGAGCAAGCTCCGATTTGACGTTAGGAATCCACTTGATCCAGATTGAGCCGTCCATGGACCAGTTCTCTCGAATCCACGATCGTCTGAAACATGCCAACTGGGGGTCCTTGTTCTCCCCTACTCCCCTTAATAGCAATACAATGTTATTCTTGCAAGTTCTCTCCCACTCAGCTTTTGCTAGGGATGAACTTCAAGAGGGACTAGTTGTTCATACCATCGAGGCTTCTGATCAGCAGGATTGGTATTCCCCCATAAGGGACTACCTCAAGTTAGGTAATCTCCCACTTGGATTGATGCATACCACAAAACGAGCACTCAAGCAGAAAGTGACAAAGCATGTCTTGTTAGGGGACATTTTGTATCGTCATAGCTATGAAGGGATCCTCCTTCGATGCTTGGACCAGCAAGAGTCCACTTGGGTGATCACCCAAGCGCATGATGGTACATGCGGTGGCCACTTCAGTGGTATGGCCATCATAAAGTGCATCCTCTGCATGGGCTATTATTGTCCATCTTTAGAGCGATATTGTTGCACATATGTGCAGAAGTGCATGAAGTGTCAACATCATGCCAATTTGACACACGTGCCTTGCTACATACCAAACCTAGCAGTCGGCTAGGTTATCCAATTGAATAAAAATTCATATTTATTAGCATAGTTTTCATTTATTGACGGGATCATCATCTTTGCTATTTTTTATCTCTGCATTGTTGCAATTGCCTTCACGGTGGGATCTGCCCTCCTAGTGGCATTGCGCTCATCCTAAGAATTGATTTATTGTTTCATTTCATTCGTCGAACAATTGAGAATCGTTGCTAATCGTTCTGTATTATTTAATTGATTAAATTTATTTTTGAGTAACCAGAGAGACGTGTACGTGTATCTCTGCAAGTGGTATCAGATTCAAAATAGATCCTAAAGCCCATCGTAGGCGTCCTTGACAGCACACTCCAACTTTCTACGTAGTCCCGGTCCATCAGGCGTCACTAGCAGCCGCTGCAATCTTTTTGTAGTTGCATCTCCATGACAGTGGCAGCTAGCTGCTGTTCGCAGTCCTCTCAGCTCGTCGGCGGTCCATATAAAAATTAACATTTATGAAGCAATTGCAATTCCATGGAATTTACGCTGCAATTCCTCACGACGCCGCTGCAGTATTTTCACAAATTCACGATTTTATTCAATTTACAAGCAAAAAACTTAAGGTTTTTAATTCCTTTTCGATGCTGACGTCATTTAAAAAATTCTTTTTCCATCATGCGTTTGGCTAGTTATCCCACATTGGCAGTGTTTTGTTTGTGGAGGGGTTTAAATAATTGGCGTCACACCATTTACGTCGTGACTACGGTCACACCTTGGAGTTTCTTCGCTCATCGCAAGTTCTTCCATCCGCTCGTTGGTCGTATTTTTTTTGTCCGTTCATGTCGTATTTTGTGCGTTTCAGGTCTGTTGTCCTGTTTTTTCGTGTATTGCATCTGTCCGTCCGCTCGGTCCTGTTCTGTCGTGCTCGTGTGTTCTGTCGCGTCTCGCAGCTATCTCGTCGTTCGTTTAGTGTCTTCCATCTGCTCGTCATCTGTTTCGTGTTGGCATCTGTCTGTCCGCTCGCATGTTCTGTCACGTCTCGCAGCTGTCTCGTCGTCCGTTTAGCATCTTCGGTCCGCTCGTCGTCTGTTTCGTGTCGGTTACTACGTCTGTGTCTCACATTTTGTGTCTGTGTCCTCATCTTTCGGTAGTCCGTGGTTAGTGGTTAGTACGATGTCGTGTCTTCATCTTCCGGTAGTCCGTGGTTAGTGGTTAGTATGGTGTCGTGTCTTTCAAACTACAGTCAAGAAAAATTGTCAAAATTGCAGTCAAGAAGGAGCCCAAATCCAAATTCAAATCCGCATCGCAGTTGGAGCGACAGTTGTAGCGAAAACCAAATTTTTTGGTTAAAAAATAAATAAAAATAAAAAATAAAATTCCATCACATTCTGTGGCAGTCCAAGTTCCAAGGTTCCTAAGCAGGTTATGTTAACAAGTGCATGAGCAAAAAGTGGACCAAAGGTGCTGACGGTCGATTATCAAGCTCAGAAACGACCAATAACAACGCAAGAAGACCTAATCGAAGCCCAGGTACAAAAAATTCTCTTTCTCCTTTTAAAATTGGTAGTTATAATCCACATCATCCACTAGTAGATCCTATGGCTACTAATCCTCCCCCAACTCACGAAAACATCACACAAGGAAACTCAAGTAACTCAGCCGTTTCCAACGATGATTCTCTTCGACTCTTACTAGAGGGTATGAACGAAATTGGTCTCCTCCTAAAAAACCTAGTGAAAGCACAAAACCAGACCTAATCCCAATACTAATCCCCAAAATCACTCCCATGACCAAAGGACTGAAGAAAATTTCGATCCTAATGATGATTGGGAACAACAACGAGGTGATTTGGATAATTACGGGGATCGCTATCGAGACAGCGGTATAACCAAAATCAAGAAAGGGACACGGGTTATCACCAACCGAGAGGCCCTAATAATAATTTTCCACGAATTGATATGCCCACTTTTGAAGGTCATGATCCTCGTGGTTGGATAGCCAAAATGGAAGGCATTCTTGACTTATATCAAATTAAGGAAATTGATAAAGTCCCTTTCGCTGCATCAAAACTTGGCACTGAGGCCTACCAATGGTTTGTATGGCTTAAACGAGAGAAAGGAGCTACTATTAATTGGAGAAAATTCACTACCTCTTTTTTAGAAAGATTTGATGAAGGAGCTACATCATCATACACAATAAGACTGTTATCTCTTAAACAAGAAGGGTCAGTTAGCGAATTCGTTTCGGAGTTTACCAGTTTACTACCATACACTTTAGACCTCAGTCCCGACACCGTGGTAGGAGCCTTTCGCAATGGTTTGAAAGAAAGTATTCGAGTGGAGGTAGACATGCACAATCCAACCTTGCTGAACGATTGTATAAGAATAGCCAAGCTGGCCGAGAAGAGACATCAGTTGTCTGCACGGCGTGAAACTTATAGTCGTCCCTCATATCGCAACAATTCCTTTCGTAGAAATGATCAACCATCAAGATATTTTTGCTATAAATGTCGCACTCATCACCCCAGGGAACAAGCATGTGCCCAAAAACAAAACTTTCATATTGAAGGTGATCAATGTGAAGGAGAAGAGGAAGAACCTTACCAACCGAGAAGAACCTATGCCGGAAGACCTACCATGTACTATAGAAGAAAAAGAAGAGGATACAATGGCGATCTCCGTGCATGCTCTCATGGGTTTAACCGCCCACCATACCATCAAGGTACCAGGATTTCTCCGCGAGAAAAAGGTGAATGTGCTAATTGATTCTGGTAGTACCCACAATTTTATCGACATCAAAACCGCAAAAGCTTTGAATTTATTCATTAACTCTTCCAACAAAGACAAATTCCAGGTTCTAGTGGCCAACGGGGTGAACGCACAATGTGTTGGTCGCACATCTCAAGTTTCCATAAAAATGGGAACTTATACTTGGTTTGGATCCCTTTTCGTCATGAATTTGGGGAACTCGGATGTCATTTTGGGAGTTGAATGGTTGGAAACATTAGACACGGTTAGCTTCAACTTCAAAAAATTATTTGTGGAATGGAAGGAAAACGGACGAGTCATTCGCTTACAAGGCATTACTACTCCTCCATCACAAATGGTGAGCTCTCATAGTATGGAGAAGATGTTAAAAAAGGGTGGATATGGGTTTATAGCTCAAATTAATTGTTTGGAAAAACAATCTCCAGCAACTTCGGATATTATTGCTCCAGAGTTACAAGACATCATAACACATTACGAAGAGGTTTTCCAAGAACCTCAAGGATTACCACCTAAACGATCTCATGACCATGCCATCCATTTGATTCCAGGGAGTGTCCCTCCTAACAATCGTCCTTATCGCTATCCTCAACCACAAAAGACAGAAATCGAACAGATCGTTCAGGATTTGTTGGATCATGGAGTCATTCGTCACAGCACTAGTCCTTATTCCTCACCTGTAGTCCTGGCTAGACGAAAAGATAACTCTTGGCGTATGTGTCCTGACTTTCGTTCTCTCAATAAACTCACTATCAAGGACAAATTTCCTATCCCTGTCATAGATGACCTATTAGATGAGTTGCATGGTGCAAAATTTTTTACAAAATTAGACCTTCGCTCCGGATTTCACCAAATCCGTGTTAGAGAAGAAGATATTCCCAAAACTGCCTTTCGTACTCATGAAGGTCATTACGAATTTTTGGTCATGCCTTTTGGTCTCACTAATGCACCATCCACATTCCAAAGTCTCATGAACCAAGTGTTTCGTCCACTCCTCCGTAAGTTTGTGTTAGTTTTTTTTTGATGATATTCTCATATACAGCAAAACATGGACGGACCATTTACATCATGTGGATAAAGCCCTTCACATTTTACACAGAGAAAAGCTATTTGTCAAACGTTCCAAATGCTCCTTTGGTGTCCAAGAAGTGGAATATCTGGGTCATATAGTTTCACACGAGGGCGTCAAAGTTGATCCCAATAAGATTAAGGCAATTCAAGAATGGCCTTTACCTAAAACCATCAAGAAACTTCGTGGTTTTTTGGGTCTCACGGGCTACTATCGCAAGTTTGTACAAAATTATGGTAAGATTGCAGCACCTCTCACGGCACTCACAAAAAAGGATGCTTTTCGTTGGTCGGAAGAGGCTACTCTAGCTTTTGAAGCTCTTAAGGAGGCCATGTGTACAACTCCAGTATTAGCAACCCCCAATTTTCACAAACCATTTATTATCGAATGTGATGCATCAAGAACAGGAATTGGGGCTATATTAATGCAAGAAGGTCATCCATTGGCATTTGAAAGTAAACAGCTCTCCGAGAAAAATTTGGGAAGATCGACATATGAAAAAGAAATGTTGGCTATTCTTCATGCAGTAGAAAAATGGAGACACTACCTAATCAGTAGCCGCTTCATTATCAAAACAGATCATAGTAGTCTCAAACATTTTCTTGAGCAGAGGTTTTCCTATCCGGAACAAAATAAGTGGTTAACCAAACTATTGGGTTATGATTTTGTTATCGAATACAAGAAGGGGAAGGAAAATATAGCCGCCGATGCGCTGTCCAGGAAATATGAAGATGAAGTAGTCATTAACGCTATTTCAGGTCCTTGCTCCCAATGGGTGAATCAATTACAAGAGGAATGGTTGTCCAATAGCGAAACTGCTCAGATACTTCAAGAATTATCTATAGGGTCCTCTAAACACCCTTTGTTCTCTTATGAAGATAAAATCCTCCGGAAGAAGAACCGCATTTACATTCCACACAATTCGGAACTCAAATCGAAGATCCTCGACGAATCACACGCTTCTCCATCAGCAGGACATTCAGGATTTTTGAAAACATATTTAAGGGTCAAACAATCATTTTGTTGGAAAGGATTAAAAGCAGAAGTCAAACAATGGGTAGCAGAATGTGAAGTTTGCCAGCGCAATAAAGGAGAAACAGTCAAATCACCAGGATTGTTACAACCATTACCCATCCCTGAACGCCAGTGGGAACATATATCCATGGATTTTATTGAAGGTCTTCCAAAATCAGAAGGCAGGACAGTTATCTTCGTCGTCGTAGACCGGTTATCCAAATACGCTCATTTTCAGGCTTTACAACATCCATTTTCCGCAAGCAAGGTGGCAAAGGTATTTATGGATTCAATTTTCAAATTACATGGTATGCCAAAAAATATTGTAAGTGATAGAGACCCCATCTTCACTAGTAACTTTTGGCGAGAATTATTTCGACTTAGTGGTACCAAATTGAACATGTCCTCAACTTACCATCCCCAGACAGATGGTCAAACAGAAGTAGTTAACAAATGTTTGGGTACATACTTACGATGTTTTGTTCAAGATAAACAATATCAATGGAGCCAATGGCTAGCAATGGCGGAATGGTGGTACAACACTTCTTACCATTATTCAATTAAGATGTCTCCCTTTGAAGCATTGTATGGAACTAAGCCTCCAATCGTAGCAGATTACGTCCCTGGTTCATCCAAAGTAGACAAAGTGGATGATTGGTTTCAACAAAGGCAGTCGACACTCACCATCCTCAAGGAGAATTTATTCCAAGCACAAAATCGCATGAAACAACAACAAGACTTGCACCGATCAGAACGAACTTTTAATGTCGGTGACAAGGTTTTCCTAAGGTTGCAACCTTACAAACAAGCATCGTTAAGGATAAAGACCAGTCAAAAGTTGGCACCACGATTCTATGGTCCTTACAAAATTGTGCGCCGCATTGGAGAAGTAGCCTATCAGTTAGAACTTCCTTCATCATCACGAATACACCCGGTATTCCATGTTTCATGTCTCAAAAAGGTAATTGGTCAGAAAGTGCAAGGTCAATCAGAATTACCAGTGCTCGATGAGGAAGGCCGCATACATCTCCAACCTGAAGATATATTACAACACAGAATACGAAGACTAAGATCACGCCAGATTCAAGAATTTCTCATCAAATGGCAAGACCTACCAGAGGAAGATGCCACATGGGAACACGAAAGTATTTTCCAGACATTTCCAGCTTTGAGGACAAAGCTTTCCGAGGAGGGGAGTCATGCTACATACCAAACCTAGCAGTCGGCTAGGTTATCCAATTGAATAAAAATTCATATTTATTAGCATAGTTTTCATTTATTGACGGATATCATCTTTTGCTATTTTTATCTCTGCATTTTTACAATTGCCTTAACGGCGGGATCTGCCCTCCTAGTGGCATTGCGCTCATACTAAGATTTGATTTATTGTTTCATTTCATTCGTCGAACAATTGAGAATTGTTGCTAATCGTTCTGTATTATTTAATTGATTAAATTTATTTTTTGAGTAACCAGAGAGACGTGTACGTGTATCTCTGCAAGCCTTCCTAGGCCTTGCAGCTGATCTAGTTGACTTGGCCATTTTCATAGTGGGGCTTAGATCTCATCAGAAAGATCTCCCCTGCATCATTCGACCGTCACACGTTTATCATAACGGCCACAGAGTACTTCACCAAGTGGATGGAAGTGGTTCCACTAACCTCTACGACTGGACCCCGCATTGTGGAGTTCATTTTGCATAACATCATATGTCATTTTGGTATTCCATCCAAGATAATCTCGGATAATGGGACGTCATTCAAGAACAAATATGTGCGTGCTTTGACCACAAAGTACAAAATTCAGCACAATTTTTTGACACCCTATTATCCGTAGGCAAATGGGCAAGAAGAGGCGTCAAACAAAATGCTAGTTGCTATCCTTAAAAAGACAGTTGCAGATAGTCATAAGGATTGGCACATTCAGATCCCACTTTCCCTATGGGCTTATCGCACTAGCATTCGGATGCCCATTGGGGCAACTCTATTTTTGCTCGTGTATGGCTCCGAGGTAGTCATGCCTCTCGAGTTGGAGATTCCCTCCTTACGCATATCAATGCAAGAGTTCATTGATGATGACATCGCACGACAGTCCCGGTTACACCAGCTTACGTTGCTTGACGAACGACGTTTTAATGCTCTCGAGAATCTATGCATCTATCAAGAGTGACTTAAGAAAGCATACAACATGAAAGTTCACCTGAGGGACTTTCGGATTGGTGACTTGGTCTTAAAAGAAAACCAACAGAACTCTAGTTTGTCGTCCCATCTAAGGGACAAGTTCACGACAAATTGGTTAGGTCCCTATGTAATTGATAGCAAAATAGGACCTGGAACATACCGGCTAGCCTCTCTTGATGGAATCAAGGAATTAGAACCCTTGAACATCAGTCACTTGCGGCCATTCCATATTTAAAGGAGCCATAGCCCACCCAAAAAGCTCCAAGGATTCCCATAATCGCTTGGTCAACCCAAAAAGCTCCAAGGATTCCCATAATCGCTTGGTCAACCCAAAAAGCTCCAAGGATTCCCATAATCGCTTGGTCAACCCAAAAAGCTCCAAGGCTTCCCATAATCGCTTGGTCAACCCAAAAAGCTCCAAGGATTCCCATAATCGCTTGGTCAACCCAAAAAGCTCCAAGGATTCCCATAATCGCTTGGTCAACCCAAAAAGCTCCAAGGATTCCCATAATCACTTGGTCAACCCAAAAAGCTCCAAGGATTCCCATAATCGCTTGGTCAACCCAAAAAGCTCCAAAGATTCCCATAATCGCTTGGTCAACCCAAAAAGCTCCAAGGATTCCCATAATCGCTTGGTCAACCCAAAAAGCTCCAAGGATTCCCATAATCGCTTGGTCAACCCAAAAAGCTCCAAGGATTCCCATAATTGCTTGGTCAACCCAAAAAGCTCCAAGGATTCCCATAATCGCTTGGTCAACCCAAAAAGCTCCAAGGATTCCCATAATCACTTGGTCAACCCAAAAAGCTCCAAGGATTCCCATAATCGCTTGGTCAACCCAAAAAGCTCTAAGGATTCCCACAATCGCTTGGTCAACCCAAAAAGCTCCAAAGATTCCCATAATCGCTTGGTCAACCCAAAAAGCTCCAAGGATTCCCATAATCACTTGGTCAACCCAAAAAGCTCCAAGGATTCCCATAATTGCTTGGTCAACCCAAAAAGCTCCAAGGATTCCCATAATCTCTTGGTCAACCCAAAAAGCTCCAAGGATTCCCATAATCGCTTGGTCAACCCAAAAAGCTCCAAGGATTCCCATAATCTCTTGGTCAACCCAAAAGGCCCCAAGGATTCCCATAATCGCTTGGTCAACCCAAAACGTGTTATACTCATAGTGACACTGAGAGGGGGGGTGAATCAGTGTGTTCTTTTAAAACTTTAAATTTGCAACTCTTAATGCTGAAATAAAGCAAACTCAAAACAGATACAACAAGTTAACAAGAGAGCATCACACAACACAAGATTTAACGAGGTTCACCAATGTGGCTACTCCTCAAAAATGACTGCTTGGACTACCATCCAAATCCAGCCTTTGCAAAGCAACAACTTTACAATCAATTTTACCAGCACCAACTGGAAGGAGCACCAACCCCTCAATTTTTTTGCACCAACAAAAAGGAGCAACAACCCCTAATTTACCAGCACCTACTGGAAGGAGCACCAACCCCTGATGCCAAGCACCAACTTGGACTTCAAATCTAGAATTAGAAGATTGATAAAAGGATACCTTATCCTTTTGCACACAACCTGCTGATTCTATGCACTATGCTTCTTCTGCGCAATCGCTTTGCACAATTTTTTTTAGAACAGTTTGCTTCTGCGCAAATGCCTCACACACTCTTCTTTGAAACAATCAAATGATCACTTCTGCCCCTTTGCACTTTTCTACTCTCTATGTGCTCTTGCTTCACACTTAGCTCGATTCGACACGACTCGCTCTCTGCGCACTACGGGCTTAATTCACACAAATTCGATACCTCTCAAATTCTCCAAACAACCCTCCTTTTATAACAAACTTTTCATGATGAAAAATCTAATCTTAGTCGGCTGAAGAACCCTAATCTTAGTCGGCTGCAAACCCTAAACTTAGTCGGCTGCAAACCCTAAATTTTGTCGGCTTACATCGGTCTTCGTCGGCCTCAACTGCCCCTACAACTCTTCTATTGTTGTTGTCGCAAAAACACAACATGTCGCGATATCGTGACACTTTTAGCTTTCGTACACTCTACTTGGCTTGCACCAGAAAAAACTAGACATGTCACAAAATCGTGACACTTCTCACTTCGAACTCTTTCTTCTATAGCATGTCACGAAATCATGACACTTTTACTCAACTCTTTTCTCTTTCCCAAAGGAACATGTCATGAAATCGTGACACTTTCGCTACCTTATGCTCTTTCTCTGCCTTTCGCCCGAAAATGGAACATGTCACGAAATCATGACACTTTCTGCTTCCGTACTCTTTTTGTCTTTCGCCCATGAAAATGGAACATTGTCGTGAAATCGTGACACTTTTCTCCTGACACTCTATCTCCTTTTGGTCTGAAAACCCGACATGTCACGAAATCGTGACACTTTTTCTCCTTGGCGCTTTCTCTTCGAACCTGTCATGAAATCGTGACACTTTTTCGTCCATACAATCCTTCTTGCAAATTGTCACGAAATCGTGACACTTTTCTTTGTGAGCTCTTTCTCTCCAAACATGTCATGAAATCATGACAGTTTTCTTTGCTTGCACCTTCTTTCCGAACATGTCATGAAATCGTGACACTTTTTCGTCCGTACTGTCTCTCTTGCAAATTGTCATGAAATCGTGACACTTTTCTTTGCGAGCTCCTTCTCCCCGAACTTGTCATGAAATCATGACAATTTTCTTGCAAGTGCCTTCTCATCGAACATGTCACGAAATCATGACAGTTTTCCTCCCTTGCACCTCTGCTTCGAACATGTCACGAAATCATGATAGTTTTTCAACTTGCCTTCTTCTCTTCCAACATGTCGCGAAATCGTGACAGTTTTTCAACTTGCCTTCTTCTCTTCCAACATGTCACGAAATCATGACAGTTTTACCTGCTTGCGCCTCTGCTTTGAACATGTCATGAAATCGTGATAGTTTTTCAACTTGCCTTCTTCTCTTCCAACATGTCATGAAATCGTGACAGTTTTCTCTGCTATTTCTCTCTCCTCCAATATGTCACGAAATCATGACATTTTTTCTTTGCACTTTCTCTCTCCTCCAATATGTCATGAAATCGTGACAGTTTTCCTATTTTCTGAATATGTCGCGATATCGTGACACTTTCCTTACTTGTCTTTTTCTTTGAATTTTTGCATGTGGGCCACTTAGGTCTTTTTGGAAAAACACTGTACATATTCTGAGAGATCTCTGAACTTCCTGTTTGCTGCATCTGAACTTCCTGTTGCTGCACTGAATCAAATGATCTAGCTGATTGTGTTGACAACAATGACAATCCTGTTGCTGCACTTTGCTCAACAATCTCCCCCTTTGGAATTGTTGGCAACACATGTGCAGCTTCCTGTAGCTCTTCTCCCCCTTTGACAATAATACCAAAGGGCTACTACAGACTCCCCCTGAGTCCAAGCACAACATTCTCAGGCAAAATTTATTACACTTAGTAATAAACAAGACCATGAGCAAGAAGATAAACAAATACTTCAATGCTCCCCCTGAGAATGTGATCCCTGTAGCTAGTCACTTCTTGGGAAGGGTCACCACTCCCAATTTATTGCGAAGGTATTCAAAAACATCCTTGGGCAATGGTTTTGTGAAGATATCTGCTACTTGCTCTAGTAGTTGGAACAAAATCCAGCTTAACCTCACCTTCAACAACTTTCTCTTTCAAAAAATGATATCTGATAGCAATGTGTTTTGTCCGTGAATGCATTACCGGATTCTTGGAGATGTTAATTGCACTGGTGTTATCACACTTAACTGATATTGGCTCACTGAAATTAATACCAAGATCTTTCAGAGTTTGTTTCATCCACAAAACTTGTGTACAGCATGTTGTTGCTGCAATATATTCTGCCTCAGTTGTTGATAAAGAAACTGACTCTTGTTTCTTGTTGTGCCAAGCAACCAACCTGTCACCAAGATAGAATGCACCTCCACTGGTACTCTTCCTGTCATCAACACATCCTGCCCAATCTGCATCCGAATATGAAATAAGGGTGAAGTCTTTACCTTTCGGATACCATAACCCATACTCCATAGTACCCTTGAGATACCTAAGAATCCTTTTTACTGTTGTCACATGAGTCTCTTTGGGACTGGCCTGAAATCTTGCTACCATGCAAACTGCCTGTAGAATATCTGGTCTGGTAGCTGTTAAATATAGTAAGCTTCCAATCATTGATCTGTACATGGTTTGATCAACAGGTGGAGATTTGTCATCTTTGCTCAACTTGCAACCTGTCATCATGGGAGTGCTAACCGGCTTACAGTCCTCCATTGTGAACCTTTTTAGCATCTCTTTCACATATTTGACTTGGGAAATAAATATGCCTTTCTCATTTTGATTAACTTGTAACCCAAGAAAGTAAGATAGTTCACCAATCATAGACATTTCAAATTCTTTCTGCATCTTATTTGCTAAGTCTTTACATGATTCATCTTTGCTGCTGCCAAATATGATATCATCTACATATACAACAAGAACAATGAGATGCCCACCTTCTATTTTGACATACAGATTACTGTCCACCATACCTTTCTTAAACCCCTGTTGAGAGAGATAGTTGTCTAGCCTTGCATACCATGCTCGGGGTGCCTGTTTTAAGCCATATAAAGCTTTCTTTAATTTGCAGACAAGGTTGGGATCTTCACCAATTTGGAAACCATCTGGTTGTTCAATATAAACCTCTTCTTCAAGTTTCCCATTTAAAAAAGCTGATTTTACATCCATCCGATAAACTCTGAAATTCTTGTAGACTCGCTAAGGCCAGAAACATTCTGATTGCTTCTAGTCTGGCCACTGGTGCAAAAGTCTCCTCAAAATCAATGCCTTCAACTTGTGCATAACCTTTACAAACCAGTCTTGCTTTATTCCTAACTACCTGTCCGTCTTCATTCAATTTGTTTCGAAATATCCATTTGGTGTCGATTACATTCTTATTTGCGTAGGTCTAGGTACTAATTCCCAAGTTTTGTTCTTTTCAATCTGATCTAATTCTTCATTTATTGCCTTCATCCAGCTATCATCTTTGCTTGCCTCAGCTATATTTTTGGGCTCAATGCTGGATAAAAGAGAGTAGTTACTTACTACTTTCCTTCTTGTCTGAACACCAGCTGTGGGATCTCCAATTATTTGATTTCTAGGATGATTTTTCTGCCAGCTGCCTATTTTGAATTTCTTATTTTCTTCCACCTCTGAGTCATCAATTAAGTCATCTGAGTCAAGTGTTGGTTTTTTTTCTGTTTCATTTTCCTCATCACCTTCAATGACTTCTTCATAAATTGGGTAGTTTTCTTCAAAGTTAACTATTCGTTCCCTACCTTCATCAAATTTAACATCGACACTGTCCACAATTTTCTTGAGTCTCTTGTTGTAGCATTTGTAAGCTTTGCTTTTTGATGAATAGCCAATGAAGACACCTTCATCTGCTCTATTTTCAAACTTCCCAAGATTATCTTCAGTTTTTCTGATGTAACACTTACAGCCAAAAACTTTGAGGTGTTTTGTTGTTGCCTTTCTACCGAACCACAATTCATAAGGAGTTTTGCTTTCATGTGTTCTCAGCATGTACCTATTTTGGATGTACACTGTAGTGTGGACTGCTTCTTTCCAAAATCTGTCTGCTATTTTGTTCTCAGCCAGCATAGTGCGTGCCATTTCCTGTACTATTATGTTCTTTCTTTCTACCACACCATTCTGCTAGGGTGTTCTAGCTGCTGAATATTGTCTCTTGATACCATGTTTTTCACAATATTCTGTAAACTCATCTGAAATGAATTCTCCTCCTCTATCTGATCTTAAACATTTGATCCTTTTTCCTGTTTCATTCTCAACTAGATGTTTGAAAGATCTGAACATTTCAAAAGCTTCTGTTTTATTCTTTAAGAAAAATATCCATGTCATTCTGGAATAATCATCAATACACAACATAAAGTATTTGTCACCATTTATGCTTTGTGTTCTCATGGGTCCACATAAATCTGTATGTATAAGTTCCAAAGGTTTGCTAGTGTGGTACTCTTTTGTTTTGAATGAGACTCTGGTTTGCTTTCCCTTTTGACATGAAGCACAAATGCTATTTGAAGGTTTTCTAATGGTTGGAATATCTCTCACCCGCTCGTTTCGAGCTGATTTTCACCAGATTATCAAAACTGATGTGTCCAAGCCTCTTGTGCCACAGCCAGTTTTCTTCTTCCTGTCCAATGAAACAAGTACCTTCTAAAGTTTTTGAGAGTGTGTACAGGTTGCCAGACGTCCTTGATCCAGTTGCTATCAATTTTCCACTATTTATTTTTTTGACTTCACAACCCTGCTTCTTGAATACTACTTCATGTCCTTTATCACAGATCTGACTGACACTTAACAGGTTGTGTTTCAAACCATCCACAAACAAAACTTCTTCTGACTTGATTTTCCCATCACTAATTTTAACTGATCCTTTTTCGATTATCTTAGCTCCATCATTATTCCCAAACTTTACAGAACCACCCTCATATTTCTGTAATTTTTCAAATTTTTGTTTATCACCTGTCATATGACTTGAGCATCCACTATCAAGTATCCATGGTACACATTTATTCTGTGCCTTGAAAGTTGTTTGTACTATTAGGGATTCCTTTTCTTCCTTAAGTTGCTCTTTCTGTTTCCACTCTCTTTTGACTACCGTATTGGGCTCTAGTTTGGACTTTCCCTTTTCAGTATCTTGTGCATATCTTTCGAGAAGTTTTCTATTTTGTCTTGTCCTATTTGGTTGAAATTTTCTTTTCTGAGGTTGATTTGAAATAGAAGTACTATGACAGTTTCTTGCAATATGCCCAAAATTATGACAGTTAAAACATTCTATTGCATAATTTATTAGCGGTGAAAAAGCATTTCTACTAGTGAAATTTCTTGGTCCTACATTATACTTGCAGTCTACAATTTTATGCCCATAACCATTACATTTGAAACAGAAACCAGAAAAGAAATGATTGAACCTGAAAGATGGTCTTTGCCAGGTTGTTGTAGGAGCCATAGGTCTTCTTCTCCTTTGATGTGTGACCTTGGTAAATCCATCATTGTCAGTTCTCCTTTCGGGCCTGGCATTACTGCTTTCTTTTGCATGAGTTGTTTTTCTTTCATCAACCTGTTTCTTATCTTCATTCCTTATAGTTTCTACATTTTTGGCTTTTGGTCCATTTGATGATTCTCCTTCAACGAAGCCCAAACCAAATTTGATGCCTGCAGGTCTTTGATCACTTAAAATTTTATCCAACTTCATCGAACTTTCTTCACGTTTGTGATGGCAGCTAATTTTTTGATCCAACTCTTGTATCTGCATTCGTAGACCAACATTCTCTTCTTCTAGTTTACAACAATAATCTATCTTCATGGTTATCTGAACTTCGAGATCTTCAGACATTTTCTTGTATTCTTCTATCTATATTTTTAAGCTGGTTATGATGTCGTTCGCATCCTCAAGCTTTCTTGAAAGTTTATTATTCTTTCTTTTCTTAGATTTCCATTCTACAAGTGCAGAGACCAGCTCACCTTCTAGATCTACTTCAGCCTCAGGTTTTTCAATAGATACTTTAGAGTTCATTCCTTCCCTCTTTTTTGATTTTTCTACCTCTTCTGATTTTTCTACTTCAAATGCCATGAATAGAGCTTCACCTGTTTCTTCTTCAGAATCCTCACTTGAGCTGTCCTCTGAAAAATTTGCATTCCTGGAGATGAAACTTTTCTTTTTGAAGTTGCCTTTTTTGAAGTTTGTTTTCTTCTTCCAGTCACTTCTTTCTTGGTGCGATGCTTCCTCACCCTTGTTCTTCTCATTGAGTGGACATTTGGTCGCAAAGTGCCCAATGCCTCCATAGTTGAAACATTTAAATGGTAGCTTTCCTCTGTATTTTCCTTTTCCCTTTCTCAGTTTTTTGACAAAATTTGCTTCCATTTCATCTAATGTCTCTTCTTCTTCAGACTCTTGTTTTGTGTCTTTACCTTTTAGGGCTTTAAAAGCTGCTTCTCTATCTATGGGATTAGACCTTCCTATTCTCATTTCATAAGCAATCAAAGAACCATGCATCTCATCCATACTAAAGTGATTTAGATTTTTAGCTTCTTCTATGGTTGAGACTTTAGAATCAAACCTTTGAGGAAGCGATCTTAATACCTTTTTCACGATAGTAGCATCATCCAAATCTTCGTCGAGACCTCTGATCGAATTAGTGATTCCATTAACTCTCAGCATAAAAGCCTCTATGTTCTCATCGTCGGTCATCTTTAATGATTCGAATTGAGCTCGATATGTTTGAAGCTTGGCTTCCTTGATCTTATCATCTCCCTCATGAATATTCTCTAGTTTGTCCCATACATCTTTTGCTGATTCACAACTTATGATCTTGACCAGCTCACTGTCCACTAATCCACACATGATGGCATTTTTTGCTTTTGAGTCATTTTCAAATGCCTTTTTATCGGTGCTGTCGGTTGGAGCAGTGGCGGGAGCTGTGTAACCATTAACTACTGCATTCTAGATATCAAATCCCAAAGCACGGAGATATGTCTACATCCTGATTTTCTAGAATGCATAATTAGTTTCATCAAACAATGGTGCTTTGTTTGAGGAGAAACCTTCACCACTTGCCATTGCATCACTTCCAAGATCACCCTAGCTGATTGAGCCTATTCAAGAACCTTGCTCTGATACCAATTGTTATACTCACAGTGACACTGAGAGGGGGGGTGAATCAGTGTGTTCTTTTAAAACTTTAAATTTGCAACTCTTAATGCTGAAATAAAGCAAACTCAAAATAGATACAGCAAGTTAACAAGAGAGCATCACACAACACAAGATTTAACGAGGTTCACCAATGTGGCTACTCCTCAAAAATGACTGCTTGGACTACCATCCAAATCCAGCCTTTGCAAAGCAACAACTTTACAAACAATTTTACCAGCACCCACTGGAAGGAGCACCAACCCCTCAATTTTTTTGCACCAATAGAAAGGAGCAACAACCCCTAATTTCACCACTAGAAGGAGCACCAACCCCCGATGCCAAGCACCAACTTGGACTTCAAATCTGAATCTATGAAGATTTATAAAAGGATACCTTCATCCTTTTGCACATAGACCCCTGATTCTATGCACTCTGCTTCTTCTATGCAATTGCTTTGCACAATCTGTTTTAGAATAGTCTACTTCTACGCAAATGCCTTGCACACTCTGCTTCAAAACAATCAACGATCGCTTCTCCCCTTTGCACTTTTTGCTCACTCGTCTTCTCTTAGAAAAATTCCACACTTCGAACGATTCGACATGACTTGCTCTCTGCATACTACTCACTTAATTCACATAGATTCGACACTTCTCAAATTCTCCAAACAGCCCTCCTTTTATAACAAACTTTTCATGATGAAAAATCTAATCTTAGTCGATTGAAGTACCTGACTGCAAACCCTAAACTTAGTCGACTACAAACCCTAAATTTTGTCGGCTTACATCGGTCTTCATCGGCCTCAACTGCCCCTGCAACTCTTCTATTGCTGTTGCCATGAAAACACAACATGTCACGATATCATGACACTTTTAGCTTTCGTACACTCTACTTGGCTTGCACCAGCAAAAACATGACATGTCACGAAATCGTGACACTTCTCACTTTGAACTCTTTCTTCTGCAGCATGTCACGAAATCACAATCTTCCTAAACTCTTTCTTTTTCCCTATGCATGTCACGAAATCATGACACTTCTCCCTTGTCCTTTCTCGTCTTTCACCTGTGAAAACGGAACATGTCACGAAATCGTGACGCTTTCTGCATCCGTACTCTTTTCTGTCTTTCGCCCAAAAATGGAACATGTCACGAAATCATGACATTTCTGCCTTCGAACACTCTATCTCCTTTTTGGGTCACGAAAACCTGACATGTCACGAAATCGTGACACTTTTTCTCCTTGGCGCTTTCTCTTCGAACCTGTCATGAAATCGTGACACTTTTTCGTCCGTACAATCCTTCTTGCAAATTGTCACGAAATCGTGACACTTTTCTTTGCGAGCTCTTTCTCTCCAAACATGTCACGAAATCATGACAATTTTCTTTGCTTGCACCTTCTTTCCGAACATGTCGCGAAATCGTGACACTTTTTCGTCCGTACTGTCTCTCTTGCAAATTGTCACGAAATCGTGACACTTTTCTTTGCGAGCTCCTTCTCCCCGAACTTGTCACGAAATCATGACAGTTTTCTTGCAAGTGCCTTCTCATCGAACATGTCACGAAATCATGACAGTTTTCCTCCTTCGCCTCTTCTTCCAACATGTCATGAAATCATGACAGTTTTTCAACTTGCCTTCTTCTCTTCCAACATGTCACGAAATCATGACAGTTTTTCAACTTGCCTTCTTCTCTTCCAACATGTCACGAAATCATGACAGTTTTACCTGCTTGCGCCTCTACTTCGAACATGTCACGAAATCGTGATAGTTTTTCAACTTGCCTTCTTCTCTTCCAACATGTCGTGAAATCGTGATAGTTTTCTCTCTTGTTTCTCTCTCCTCCAATATGTCACGAAATCGTGACATTTTTTCTTTGCACTTTCTCTCTCCTCCAATATGTCGCGAAATCGCGACAGTTTTCCTGTTTTCTGAATATGTCGCGATATCGCGACACTTTCTACTTGTCTTTTTCTTTGAATTTTTGCATGTGGGCCACTTAGGTCTTTTTGGAAAAACACTGTACATATTCTGAGAGATCTCTGAACTTCCTATTTGCTGCATCTGAACTTCTTGTTGCTGCACTGAATCAAATGATCTAGCTGATTGTGTTGACAACAATGACAAACCTGTTGCTGCCCTTTGCTCAACAAAATGCTCCAGGGATTCCCATAATCGCTTGGTCAACCCAAAATGCTCCAAGGATTCCCATAATCGCTTGGTCAACCCAAAAAGCCCAAGGATTCCCATAATCACTTGGTCAAAAAAAAAAATCAATAAAATCATCACAAATAAACAAAAAGTTGCATCTCATTTCCATGCATACGCAAAATCATCATAACAGTATAGAGTTTTTTGCATCTCATCTGCATATTCACACAAATCAATCCATCAAAAATACAAAAACATATAGTTGCATTAAGTATCACAGCCATACATTGCATATTTGTGGTCATAAAGGTCAAAGCACCATAGACTGTCATTACTTGGCAAAAACCATCATCTTCTACATTTTTTTGCTTTATCAAATAAGCTCATCGCCTATAACCGCCACTCACATTATTCTCCCACATCATAGTCAGTTGTTCCTAATGTATCGAGAGTTTTCGTCATTTAGTCGTCATTAGCTGTCTAGCCACATACTGTACCAAGTCAGACAGATTTTACACAGGTAGAATTCTACTTGGATCACACCTTGTTATGTAGCATCCCAGCACAAATTCAAACACATAAAAAATTCCCAAGTTGTGTGAATGAAAGATGAAACCTGCAAAGCAATCCAAGTCACCATAAGCGAAATGGCTATCTTGCTCATCCCCCTGTGCGAATAACCCCAAAGAATGCTGAGAGTTGGCAAAAGGACAAGCATCCTCCCTACCCAATTCCCCAAGAATCCCAAAGTTCTAAAAAAAAAAAAATTGCAAAACATCAGAACAATTTACAATAGTCAAAACTCCAAAATTTGGTATCCCAAAGTGCACACATCAAAAGGCACAAACAATAGTGATTCTTGTCACTCCATATACTAATCCCTTGCTCAAAAGAAAAATAATTACAAAAATAAACAGTGATTTTATCACTACAAAATAGAAAGTATCCCAACACAATTGAAGAAAAGAAGGGATTCAAACTTGAATCCCTGGAACTCTCAGCATTCCAATAGGACACGAGGCAAACCTTAGTACCAGTTTTGTTGATAGCCTATTGGTCACTGGTGGTAAACCTCCTGCATGACGATATATCTACCACATTAACTTGTGTGCAGATCAATGTTTGCATGTGGATAAGCTAGCTTATGGTATCTTATGATAGCACTATAGATTAATCTGACTAAATATAACAACGGAGTAGTGGAGCTAATCAGGTGATCTTTAGTACAAGTTTGGTTGATAGCCTATCTGGCACTGGTTGTATCCTTACCAACACCACATAAATGAACCCAATTGCACATACAAGGATGTGAAATAACTTGGTCCAAAACAAGTCCGATTCATACTTTGTTCAAAAGTCTTGTGAGATAAAGTACAGTCATGGCTACTTAGTTACAACATCTGAGTCTCAGAAAACCTTAGCTACATTTCCAAACCAACTTGCCATCTTTCATTATCCCATTGCAAAAAAAACACATGTATGCCTACAAAGCTATTCACCACAGCAATCGCCTAAGACAAAAAAAAAAGCCATAAAGTTCTGAACAGTCTATGGTGCGACTACCAAACATCACAAATTCAATTCATCCATTCCATTTTTGCATATCACATATAAATCAAAAACATTTGCATTCATCATAACATATGCATCCATCAAAATAAATTCACATGCATACATCCATACTCATCACTCATCATGCATAAAATCAAATCATCACTTGCATAACCAAAATAAAGTTATCTGTATCTATCATCAAAAATACCTAAAAAAAAACAAAAATTGAACAAAAATGCACCAAAATAGCCAACAAACTTGCCCGATGAGATTGCTTTGGAACTTGACATCCCGGGCATGCAAAACATATGTCGGGGTCACAAATCCTCGCTATCCTATTCCCTAAGAAGGCTACCATAGCCGGACCGCTCCACGGGAAGACGAATTTTTGAGAATTTCATCCCCAAACGGCATCAGTAAAAGGGTCAAAAACCCACCCAAAAATAAGTAATAACATTGTCGAATGAAGGTGCCTTCACACCTGACATTCTTGGCATCCAAAACAAACGTTGGGGTTACAAATTATCACTATCCTACTCCCTAAGAAGGCTACCATAGCTAGACCGCTCCACGGGAGGACGGATTTCTACCAATTTTAGCTCCAAAAAGCGTCACCAAAAAGGGTTAACACCCACCAAAAATAGGTCTAAATATCGGAAAACTGCACACACGTTCAAGGATAAGAATCTAAAGGCACCTTTGCACAAGTCATCTTGGGTCAAGCGACTCGTCGCTTTTCTCATGAAGGTCATTCCCTCATCGATTCGTCGCTTGAGGGGGTAGTCACACTTAGTCACCAATCAACAAATACACACCCAATTAAGGTAAACAACATGCATTCAAAGAATCATTGACAAAGACAAATCATGCCCCTGCTTGGGGCAGTAAACAAGCAATAATCACAAGCTGATCAATCACTTGGCATTCATGAATCATGAACTCAAGGTTCCCATAGACAAAAGATTGTGCCCTTTGCCTATTCATGACCGATCAATGTCCAAGATCAAGTAACACCTCACCAAAAAATGTTAACACTTGAACTAATTTCCTTCGCTCGTCAGAAGCAAGGATTCAGGAATGCATGTCCTTTTCATGCTTGAGGCATCAAGAATTGGTTAGGTTACTAATAAACCCTAATCATTAGTGTTTTTGTTATCTATTTTTGCTTGATGCTACGCCATGCACAACGCATCCCAAAAATAGGCATCTGTAGACATCAAAATAGCACCAATCCAATTATGTGATTGCAAACACTGATCGCTTTGACACACACAGTCCCAAGGGCAGCCCTTAGAGGTCAAATAGTGGTCCTAACCACTCCCATAGCAGTTTTGGAAGGTCAGAGGTCAATTTGGCACCTTCAAGAACTTTGTTAAGTATCTGTCCCACCCTAGGACGAATTCAATCTGGGATTCGCCCCACCCAGGGACGAATTCTGAATTCACTCTAGGGTGGGGTGAATTGCAGGTTTGACGGGCAAAAAGTCAAATCTTGACAAATGGCAGCTCAGATCTGCCACCCAATGCTTCCTTCATCGCATGTGAGTATGGGTGAGCGTTTTCGAGTGTTAGAGGCATCTGCAAGGTCAGTCATGAAGTCCCAATTCAGGTAGGAATCTCCTTCCCCCTGGGAGGGCATGGTTGCCATGTGGCGCCTCTGCATGCCCACTTTAAGAAACCTCTAGGTCTATAAATTGGTGAGTTTCCTCACCCCAAAATATACAGAGTAGGAGCATTTTAGAGCAACGAAGTGTTGTCGTTTTATTCACACGCCTCACACCTTTTGGATTTGCGCATTTCACATCCTTGATCTCCTTTAGAGGGGAGGTCATCGGGTGACTATTGGAAGGTCAAATCTTGAGCCCAAAACCCAAAATTTGGCCATATAATACCACCCAATCTATTGAAAACACCTTGTAAGGGATTTTGGACCCATCCCAAGTGGATTGGTGCCGAAATCAGGTCCTAAACGATGGGCGGCCCGCCTGGGCGCCCCCGCACTACCGCAGGCCTAATCACCCTTTTTAGGAACGATTGGGAACATGTAGCATATTTTTCTTTTTTTCCTTTTCATTCCTTGCATTTTATTTCTATGTTGTTTATATAGTTTACAATTTTGATTTCATTTCGTTTTGATTAATTACCATTATGCTATCACGTTTTCGCTCTCACTAACTTGCAGATAAGCATCATCAAATTCCTGTTGATGGAGGTCAAATTGGGAAAATATGACCATCTGAGTCTTCCCAAAATGCCCCCAATTAGCTAACCCCAAGTTTGCAGGTTTTTTGGAGCTTTCGAGGTAGGACATTGGAGACAGTACCTATTTGGCGTTATGTTGCAGGTGAATTCATCCCATCCCGAAATGAATTCAAATCGATGAGGAATTTTTAAACTATTCTTTTTGTAGAGCCTTCCTGATGATATATTGATACCACTATAAAATTCTTAGAGCATTTGGATTTGTTTTGATCATAGTTTAATTCATTTTTCTCATTCATCTATCGTAGGCTTGGGGATTGCATGCTTTGTTTCATCCACAGGTGCTATTGATCATCTTTTGTTTCTTTGAATGTAGGATCGAAACATCAGAGGAGTAGCAAGGAATAAAAATTCATAGACACAAGCAACGGCAACATTTTGGTCCGCCATCTTACATGTGGGCACACGGAAGAAGGAAGGCTAGCCATGGATGTAACCAAGAGATGAATCTAACGCTCCTCGCCCCTGAAAATGGAGGATGTGAATTGTAATCGAGTTGTGAAATACATCAATAAAAAGAGAAGGGTTGTTATTTCATTTCAAGTTTCAATTCATGCTTTCTCCATTTCATGCATTTTTAATTCGTAGGATTTAGCGTTAAGCTTAGTTTCAATTTTGCATCGTGCTTGGGAGTTTTTCCTTTTTTTTGTTTTCGTATCCTCATGCTTTCACCATCCAATGCTATAAGAGAGAGATCTACACCTAGACAGACTCAAAAAAATAATTTCAAAGAAGAGATCCAAGAGGAGGATCTAGAGAGTTCCAATAGAGGGGTAGAAGACCTCACTACTATGGTTGCTACCATGCAAGATCAGATGAGACAAGTGTTGGAAATAGTTGTGAATCAGAACTTGTAAGCTAGAGGCTCAGAGATTGGCCAAGATGATGGGCTAATTGTGGAGTAGTTGCAAGCTAGAGCCCTTCTAGAAAAGGAAATAGTTAGGGATCTAAAGAACATTTGCATCTCCAAGTTTGATGGAGAAGGAGAAGGGGATGCAATCAAAGCCTAGATGAGGGAATTGGAAGTTTACTTTACAGTAAAAGGCTACTCCCCAAGAACCCAAATGTTTTGGGCCACAATCAACTTAGAGGGGGTTGCTCTAGATTGGTGGGAAGTCTACTATGAGAAGACTAAAATTGAACCTATTGACATTCCATGGAAATAGTTCATAGATATCTTCAAGAAAATATTCCTAACAGAGCATTTCTATGCACTGAAATTTGAGGATTTTGCTAGCTTATGACAAGGGACCAAAATAGTGGAGATATACTATAAGAAGTTGGTTTGGTTACTTAAGTATGTGCCTACCTATGATGAGAATATGAGGGTTCACAAGTTTATTCATGGGTTGGAATCTAGAGTGAAGCATGATGTAAACATGCATGAGCCTAAATCACTATAGAAAGCGTATGACTTGGCCAAGAAAGTAGAAGTTGCACTTCCAATTTAACTATGCCAGCTTATTCGAGCAAGATCAGAAAGCATCTAAGGAAGAGTAATAGTCAATTGGATTATTGAAATGGGAAGATGAAAAGAGGATTGAAAGGCCAAGAATTTTTTAAAATATTGAAAATGAAATAACAAAAATCAAAATAAGTTCAAGAAAAACTTCCAAAAGAGGAACAACCACAATCCCAACAATGCTAAAACCTCACCCTCAAAAGCCACAAACCTCAGTCCTAGTAAGTAAGATAGGGGAATAGAATCAAAAAATAAGCAAGGACCCAAGGATGGGTGTTACCATTGTAGAGGTCCACATTATGCTAATCAATGTCCACACCAACTAGGACCGAGTTCATCCAATGCTAAAGGGAAGGAACCTGAGCATCGGATCTATGCTGCAATCAGGAAACAAAATTTAGAGGGGCAAGCTACCCCATTGCTTGTAAAAGGTAAGATTTTTAATAAGAAAGTAAATATTCTAATAGACAGTGGGGCCACTGATAGTTTTATTTCTTCTAGTATAGCAAGGAATATGTTGGAAAGGCCAAGATATTTGGCCCATGGTTGGAAGGTAGAGTATGGTTCTGGATAAACCTACTCAGTAAACCAGTGTTATCCAATGGCAAAAATTACCTTAGATAGTGGAACCACTAAAGGTTGCTTGTATGTAGCTCCACTTCATGCCTTTGATGTGATCCTAGGGATGGATTGGTTGCAAGCCCACAAAGCCTTGATCAATTTTCAAGATAGATGGATCAAGTATTCAGAGAAGGATAAGGGAAGACTAAGAATTCATAGCGAGTAGGGGGCATTCAAACCCCATATGTTATCAGCTATGCAATTAAAGAAAGTCCTCAAGAAAGGAGGAATAGTATATGTGGTAAAACTTAATGAAGTAGGAGATGATCAAAAGAGAGAGGTACTAGGGAAGCACCCAATTTTGTAGGATTTTAAGGATGTATTCCCAGAGGATTTACCTAGACTTCCTCCTATGCAAGAATTTGATTTCATAATTGATCTTATGCCAAGAGCAGAACCTATTCATAGATCTTCATATAGGATGAATCCTATCGAGATGCAAGAACTAAAGGTTCAATTGCAAGGGCTATTAGAAAAGGGTTTGATAAAACCAAGTGTGTCACCTTGGGGTGCATCGATTTTATTTATGAAAAAGAAGGATGGTTCACTAATATTGTGTATTGACTATAGGATGCTAAATAAGGCTACAATCAAGAACCAATATCCCCTACCTAGGATCGAAGATTTATTTGATCAATTGAGAGATGCCATGATATTCACTAAGATTGACTTGAGATCAGGGTATCATTAATTAAGAATACATGAGGAAGATACTCACAAAATGATATTTAAAACTAGGTATGAGCATTATGAGTTTACAGTCCTACCCTTTGGACTAACTAATGCCCTAGTTGTGTTCATGAATCTAATGAACAGTGTGTTCAGAAGATACTTGGACCAGTTTGTCCTTGTATTTCTAGATGATATCCTAATATACTCTCAAAACAAATAAGAGCACGATGAGCATCTCAAGATCATGTTGGAGTTGTTAAGGGAAAATCAACTCTATGGAAATCTAGCTAAAAGTGATTTCTATGTTTCAAAGGTATGATATCTTGGACATATCATATCAGTGAAAGGAATCATTGTGGACCCAAAGAAAATTGAGGCTATTTTGAATTGGCCACCCCCTACTAATGTGATAGAAGTGTGAAGCTTCATGGGGTTAACGAGCTACTACAAATGTTATATAAAGGATTACTCCAAGATTTTTGTGGCAATAACTAACCTTCAGAAGAAGGGAAAGGAATTCAAGTGGTCAAAAAAGTGTGAAGCTACCTTTGCAATGTTGAAACATAAGCTCACCACCACACCGATACTGAAGATTCTAGACCCTCAAGGGGACTTCTCAGTATGCACGAATGCATCATTAGAAGGGTTAGTAGGAGTACTCTCTCAAGAGGAGTCAGTGGTGGCATATACTTCAAGGAAGATCAAGAAGCATGAAGTTAATTATGCTACACATGATTTAGAGCTAGCTATAGTGGTGCATGCTCTAAAGGTTTGGTGCCACTACTTGGTGGGAAATCCATTTGAATTAAGAACTGACCATCAAAGTTTGAGGTACATATTCACCCAACCTATACTCAATGTGAGGTAGAGGAGATGGATTGAATTCCTTGTTGAGTATGACTTTGAGATTGAGTACATTAAAGGGAAAGAGAATAAGGTTGTTGATGCCTTGAGTAGAAGGAAACACATAGCAACCATAACCAAAATTCACATGGGTCTGATGGATCAGGTAAGACAAGAGCAATCTCAGGATGAGTATTGCCAAGAAATTTGAGCTAGAATGAATAGAGATCCAAAAAATAACAAGGAATTTGGCATGATAGATGACATTTTATGCTACAAAGGTAGAGTTATCATACCAAATACAGGTGATCTAAGGAAGCTAGTAATGCAAGAGGCCCATAGATCTCCTTATTTTGCTCATCCTAGAGGAGCCAAAATATAGGAAAACATGAAAAGAACCTTCTTCTAGGTAGGAATGAAGAAGGATATCATCAATTTTGTCACTCGGTACCTTGAATGTTAGAAATTTAAGGTAGAACATAAGCATCCTATAGGAAAATTGTATCCGCATGATATACCTACGTAGAAATGGTAGGTTATATCTATGGATTTTATAGTAGGTTTACCCAAAACCTAGTACCAACATGATGCAATCTTGGTAATAGTCGATAGATTGACTAAAGTTGCACATTTCATACCCGAGAACATCAAGGATGATGCTCAGGTAGTGGCTAATAGATTTTCCAGAGAGGTATTTTGATTACATGGATTTCCTAAGGTGATCATTTCAGATAGGGATTCCAAGTTCACTTCTAAATTTTGGAAGTCCCTACATCATGCAATGGGTACAAAACTAAATATGAGCTCAGCATACCACCCTAAAATAGATGGTCAGACTAAATGGGTAAACCAAGTACTAGAGGACATGCTCCGCATGTACTGCATGGATCACAAGTCTCATTGGGAAGACTACTTGCATCTTGTGGAATTTTCCTACAATAATGGACATCACTCCTCTCTAGGAATGGCTCCTTTCGATGCCTTGTATGGGTGAAAGTGTAGGATACCATTATCTTGGGACAACCTAGAATATTGAGTTGTGATCAGGCTAGATATGGTCCAAGAAATGGAATATCAGTTGAAGGTAATCAGGCAAAGACTTAAAGAAGTTGTTGATAGATAGAAAAGTTATGTTGATCTAAGGAGGACTCCTAGAGAGTACTCAATTGGAGATAAAGTATTTTTAAGGGTTAAGCCAATGAAGAGTGCTATTAAATCCACAAATTTGGATCCACGATTTGTGGGACCCTTCAAAATCACTGAAAAGATCAGTTCGATTGCATACCGACTTGCCTTACCACCTAACCTATCCAAGATCCATGACACCTTCCACATATCCTTGCTTAGGAAATATGTTGCTAACCCTGAACATGTGTGGGATGTTTCTAAATTATAGATGGTAAATCTAGAGGCTATTGAAGTGATGTTGGTAAATATCCTTGAGTTTCATTCTAATTCTATGTAGAACTAGAATCTTGAGCAATGTAAGGTCTAGTGGGACCAATTTTTTGAAAGAAATACCACTTGGGAAAAAGTGGATGATATGAAAAAATATTTTCCCTTCTTGTTTGAAAATATATAATGTAATAATTTTATTTTTTAAAACTAGAAACACCTAGGATGGTGTTTAGTCCAAGGGGGGTAGGATGTCATGACCCTCCCTAGTAGACTTTTTGGCATAAAGAAACAATGTATTAATCTATGATGCTTTAATACCTAAGTTGAGCAATTGAACCAACTATGCGATGTTTAGTTGATTTTAAAGAGCATGATACTATTGACATATTGCCAATATGTGTAGGATCAAGTACACTCATAGGTGGAAGAAGTAGAATCATCCACCAAAAGTGGGGGTACTTGAGGTTGGGGAAGTGATGATTAAGGCAACTCGGGGGTAACATTGATGGATACCTTCATATAGGTATGCATTCGATTAGGGATAATCATCAAAGGCTAGTCACTTTGAGCCCCATATTGATAGCCTAGTAGCTATCATAAATTCTTGAGGCTGAGACAAGTGACTAGGTTGATGGAAAGATTCCCTCTTTGTCTATTGCATATGTTTGATTATCTTTTACTTCATCACTATCTGCATTTGTGGTTTGGAAAATAAAAGCATGCATAATTTAAATTGTCTTGAAACTCCTTGTGATACTTGAATATGTTTGGTATGATGTTATGCTCAAATAAAAAGAATCCTTGAATGTTTTGAGAATTCATATAGCAAGTCTTTATTTTAAATGATAAAAGAATTTCATTTCAAAATAAAAGTTAGTTTATTTTAATGATAAAAGAATTTCATTTCAAAATAAAAGTTAGTTTATTTTAATGATAAAAGAATTTCATTTCAAAATAAAAGTTAGTTTACTTTAACTAAGGAAGGAAAATTCAATTCAAAATAATATTTTTTTATTTAAAAAGAAATGACAATTGAGCCTCATTTATAAATATTATTTGAATTGTTTGGAGTTTCTTTGATTATATTAAGTAAAGATAAAGTCTCTCTTATAATCGAAAGTTGATTATACCAAATAATAAAATATTATTATATTAATAATCTAACTCCCTAATTTAGTCAAACAAAAGATATATATTTCATTCGAGCGAGCTGCAAGTGCAATGTTCAAAGTGATGGGAGAAGCACCTGAAAGCATGGGTTGGAAGGGTTCCATTTATGATGGAACTTATCAACAAGATTTACTAATATTATCTTAGATAACCGATTCTTGAGGTTATATGGGAGATGTTATGGTGGGCGATGGAATGTTGGGATGATAGGAAGTTGCATATTTAAGAGAGGGTGAGGTGATGAGGAAGGGGAGTCTACGATTGAGACAAAAATCAGCAAATATGAGGAGATGATGACAGATGGGAAAATTAATTTTTGGGAAGTGCTAAGCAAGGGAAAAACCATCAAATCAACCTCTAAGAAAGCAACAAACCTACGAGGTTGATAATGAATATTTTTTTCCTTTTTTCTATAAATGTTGTTGATCATTTTTGCATCATGGATTTCTAGTAGGTTATATCCACCAGTTTTTTGGTGGCACTTGTGAGACTACCTTATTATGTTAAGATCCTCCTATATGCTTTAAATGAGTTTTTCTTATGACATTTTCATTATGGCACTTAGTATTTGTTGAAACACTGCCATTATGGTGCTTAGTCTATGTTTCCATGGTTGTGTGTTATGGGTTCTTCCTTTAAATTTGTTGTCTACCTACTGAATGTAAAGGGTTTCCAAATATGTTGGGAGTTGAGTGAATACCGTGTGGCTAAGCAATGTAACCCAAAATTACATTGATTGTGTGGTATTGTAAAACAAGTTCTCATCAAACCCAATCACATATAAATATCCTCTATGCTATTGTTTGGCCATTCGTAGTCTTATACCATGTTAAGGAGTGATTATAAATTATTGGGTGGGTGTGTTTCCTCCTAGCCATTTTTCGTTATTCTAAGATATGTGACTTGAGTAAGTTTTCCATCACTTTCTAGCAATGATTCATCCTTGTATTATTTATTATATTCACCATTGTAACCCTTATATTTTTTTACCATAATTAGGTCATGAAGGCATGTGGATATTTTGAAACCTTGTGAACATTTTCCTTGTTGTAGTTTCATGGATATTTTTGAGCAATGAACTATTGTTACACTTGGAGAGTGTTATATTGAATGGTTTATGAAAATATTAAGTTATGTATTGCGACTCCTCTTTAGTTTCTTATTTAAATATGTAAATAGAAACTTAAGAGGATTAATCAATATATAATTAGTTTATTTATAGATTATATGTTTGGCTTGAGCATAACAGGCGAGCCTTTTCCTCCCCGGCCTACTCCCCCCAGTGGGTAGTGACCAAAGCAGTCTCCTTTGCCTCCAAGAATTCCTGTTTCATTCCCCTTTTTGCGGTACCCAGGCGGTCGAGCGAAGCCTCCCTTATCTCCTCCCTTGGCTTCCAGATCTCCCCCCCTGCTTCCCCTCCTGCCCCCTCCCGACGCTCCCTGATCAGGTGGACTCCCCCCCCCGGGTGGCTCAAGCTCAATTTCGACGGTGCCTCCAAAGGCAACCCCGGGCCCTCTGGGGCTGGTGGGGTTATCAGAGATGGTTCCAGGAATCTAGTCACTGCCTTCGCGGTTCTGCTGTGCAGGTAAAATAACAACTTTGCCGAAGCTGCCGGCCTGCTCAGTGGTCTGTCGGTTCTCAGGGGCTCCTCCCCAAAAATTATTATTGAAGGCGATTCCCAAGTCATCATCAGAGGTGCCAGCAAGCCCAAGTCCTGTTCTTGGCGATTCCAGAATTCCATCCAGGAGGCCCTCTTCCTTCTCCAGGGCTTCCCCAATCACTCCTTCCAACATGTTCTCAGAGAAGGCAATAGGGCTACTGACTTCATGGCAAATCTAGGCATTACCATTGGAGAACTCACCACCTGGACCTTGCATTTCCCTGCAGGCCTAGTCCAAATTGCGTTGCAGGACCATCCCAACCATGTTGTTTTCTTGGGCATCTAGTCTTCCCCGTGGCAGGGCGGCGAAGTCCCCCCGGCATGTGCATCTTCTGACCAGTGCTTCTCGCCCCCGTGTCAACCCGTCGGCTCACCACCCTCTCCGTGAGAGGATCACCCCGACCCTCCTCACAGTAGCCCGTGCCCCTTGCATTGTCAGCTGTCCGCACTGGCCAGCTGTCAGCCCTGGCAGCCCCACTCTTTTGTGCATGGCGGACCTCCTCGTCATTCTTGCTTTGATCTCTGTGCCGCCTGATTCCCGTGCCATGCCAACCCGATCGAGGTCAAGTCTAACGCGGCCCTCTCCTGGCATTCATCCGCTCAGCGTCCGCCAACTGGCGCTTTGGCAGTGGGCCTTTCCCATCCTCGCGTGTCAGCAGCCTGGTGTGCCCCCTCAGCCCCCTCCCTGTCATGTCGATCCCAGCCGCATGTGCTACTTTCCAAAGCTGGTGGCGCTCCCCCTTCTCAAGCCCCCGCTTGGCCTTTATATTCCCCTCGTTGTCCCATCCTGCTGTCGCATTCTCCTTCCCCTATTATTTCTTCCCCGGTCTGGCACTCTCTGCCCCCTTTGTCCCCACCTTGCCAGCTCGTCCCCCATGGTGTCCAAAGCTGTCTTTCTGGAGCCCCCTGTCCTTGATTTGAGCGGTCCTGCTCGCTTATTCTTCGACGCTAAGAAATTCATGCCATTTTTTAGCAAATTCGCTGGCCATGATGACAAGAACACCCAAGGGTTCCTGGAGACGTGGAACGACGGGGAAGTTACAGTCAAGGGTTTACACTTTAAAGTCTCCAAGGACTTCCTCATAGAGGTCACCGGCCTCCACCACAAAGAGAAAGGTCGTGCTGTCAGGCGAGACAAGCACAACTGGGAAGAGGAACTCTCTCGCTTCCCAGACCACCAGTGGGACAAAGCCAACCTGCTTCGCTCCCACCTCCCGACGCCGTTCGACGAAGCCATCGTCCCGGTAATGCAATATATTACCTGTGACGATCCTGAGCAATGGCTGTATAGCTTCCATCTAAGTTATTTTAACCACCTCCGAGGAGCTACTCTCATCAGCACCCCGCGCTTCCTCTTTTACTCCTTGGGTCTGACCATTGAGCGTGCTCGCAAGAACCATTCTCGGCCCATGCACCAGGGGCTCATGGCTGTCCTCTATAGACATGCCCTGGCCAACCAACCCCAACTGCAGAGCATTCCCCCCCTCTCTTCTGTCCCGCCCCCTGAAACAAACATTTCTCCCCCTGGTTCCCCTGTCGGCCAAGGCTCCCCCGCTCCAGACAATTCTTCCCTGAAGCGTCGCAGGCCTATGCACAAGTGCAGAGCATCGAGCAAAGGCCCTGACGGGGCCCTCCTCCAAGTTCAGGTCGTAAAAGGGCTTCCCCCGGGCCCACCTGGGCTACGAAAAGCTCCAATAAGGTCAAACCAGAGAACCTAGAGTCCACTGTGATTAGCTTCGAGTCAGATGATGCTTTGCAGAAGCTGGCATTCCACGGCCTCCTGGATACTGCGGTCAGTTCTCTCAACACAGCGGCCCAAGCCACGTCTCATGCCGCCAAGGCGTTGTCCGAGCTCCGTCGCAAGCTGGAGGAAAACTCTGCCAAGGTCCAACAGTAGTCTGAGCGGGCCGAGGATGGCTCAGGGCCCAGTTAACTAGGCCCTGGCATTTGCCATTTCAATGTGTCTTGTTTTTGGGGTTGTTCTTTTTGGAGAATCTCGATGGTAAAAGTTTTTTGGGAGCGTTTTGTTTTCTGTAGTTTCCAGGGCCCCAGGGCGGGGACGTTATTTCTGTTTTCTTTTTCATTGCTTCGGCTACTACTGTAATTAAGGTTTTGGGATCCTATTTAAAAAACCCGTTGTAAATATACTGTTACCTATCAAAAAAAAAAGTAGGTGACTTTAATATAATAAATAAATGGAAAATTAGTTTGCTTTGTAAATTAAGGGTATGGGTCTTTAATTTTTAAGGTGAAGGAAAAGGTTTATTTATAGATTAAAGTAGTTGAATTTAATATAATAAATAAATGGGAAATTAGTTTGCTTTGTAAATTAAGGGTATGGGTCTTTAATTTATAAGGTAAAGGAAAAGGTTTATTTATATATTAAAGTAGTTGATTTTAATATAATAAATAAATGGAAAATTAGTTTGCTTTGTAAATTAAGGGTATGGATCTTTAATTTATAAGGTGAAGGAGAAGGTTTATTTATAAATTAAAATAGTTGAATTTAATATAATAAATAAATGGGAAATTAGTTTGCTTTGTAAATTAAGGGTATGGATCTTTAATTTATAAGGTGAAGTAAAAGGTTTATTTATAAATTAAAGTAGTTGACTTTAATATAATAAATAAATGGGAAATTAGTTTGCTTTGTAAATTAAGGGTATGGGTCTTTAATTTATAAGGTGAAGGAAAAGGTTTATTTATAGATTAAAGTAGTTGACTTTAATATTTTAAATAACTATGAAAATAGTTTGTTTTGTAAATTAAGGGCATGGGACTTTAATCTATAAATCAAAGGAAATGGATATTTCTTAAATGAGGGAACCTGAGTTGTTTTATGATGGGACTTTAATTTTTCAAGTATGGGTTGGTTAAAATAATTTAAGAAAATCCGTGATCTAGTTGTATTGTTGAAAGACTCTCATGGGATAATGAGAGGGGAAATGAAATAATGATTTTATGATATCAACTATGCAATAGATGGTTAGATGCTTGATTTAATTGTATAGTTACAATTTGGCAAAGAAATGAGTAAATGCATTTAGAAGCATGTCTATCATGGAACCATGAGTGCCCTGATCCCCTACTATCCTCAAATGATCGATGGAAGCTGAGGTGGACCAAGGAGGCAGTTGGAACCAATGTACTTGTTTGATTCTACTTATAATGATTTACTTACGTTCAAATAGAATAGCCATGTGGGGAGATTTTCCTTGATGAAATTGATGTAATATATTATTCTTTAAAATGTATGGAGGATTTACCATGCTTATTTATATGTAATAATTGTTCAATTATTGGAAGATGAACCTTTAAATTACTACTTGAGTTATCTATAGTTTGCTTTGTAAATTTAGGGTATGGATATTTAATTTATAAGGTGAAGGAAAAGGTTTATTTATAGATTAAAGTAGTTGACTTTAATATATTAAATAAATATGAAAATAGTTTATTTGTAAATTAAGGGCATGGGACTTTAATTTATAGAACAAAGGAAATGGTCGTTTCTTAAATGAGGGAACCTGAATTGTTTGATGATGGGACTTTAATTTTTCAAGTATGGGTTGGTTAAAATAATTTAAGAAAACCTATGATCTAGTTGCATTGTTGAAATAATCTCATGGGATAATAAGAGGGGAAATGAAATAATATTTTTATGATATCAACTATGCAATAGATGATTAGATGTTTGATTTAATTGTATAGTTGCAATTTGGCAAAGAAATGAGTAAATGTATTTAGAAGCATGTCTATCATGGAACCATGAGTGCCCTGATCCCCTACTATCCTCAAATGATCGATGGAAGCTAAGGTGGACCAAGGAGGCAGTTGGAACCGATGTACTAGTTTGATTCTACTTATAATGATTTACTTATGTTTGAATATAATAGCCATGTGGGGAGATTTCCCTTGATGAAATTGATGTAATATATTATTTTTTAAAATGTATGGAGGATTTACCATGCTTATTTATATGTAATAATTGTTCAATTATTAGAAGATGAACCTTTAAATTACTGCTTGAGTTATCTATAGTTTTCTTTGTAAATTAAGGGTTGGCTCTTTAATTTATAAGGTGAAGAAAAAGGTTTATTTATAGATTAAAGTAGTTGACTTTAATATATTAAATAAATATGAAAATAGTTTGTTTGTAAATTAAGGGCATGGGACTTTAATTTATAAAACAAAGGAAATGGTTGTTTCTTAAATGAGGGAACCTGAGTTGTTTGATGATGGGACTTTAATTTGTCAAGTATGGGCTAGTTAAAATAATTTAATAAAACATGTGATCTAGTTGCATTGTTTAAATAATCTCATGGGATAATGAGAGGGGAAATGAAAGAATGTTTTTATGATATCAACTATGCAATAGATGGTTAGATGCTTGATTTAATTGTATAGTTGTAATTTGGCAAATAAATGAGTAAATATGTTTAGAATCATGTTTATCATGGAACCATGAGTGCCCTGATCCCCTACTATCCTCAAATTATCGATGGAAGCGAACGTGGACCAAGGAGGCAGTTGGAACCGATGTACTAGTTTGAATCTACTTATAATGATTTACTTACATTTGAATAGAATAGCCATGTGGGGAGATTTCCCTTGATGAAATTGATGTAATATATTATTCTTTAAAATGTATGGAGGATTTACCATGCTTATTTATATGTAATTCAATTATTGGAATATGAACCTTTAAATTACTACTTGAGTTATCTATAGATGCATTTGAATTCCTTTCAATTATTGTTTATATTCTTTAAATTAAATGCCTCCTTCCTTGTATCTTTTCTTGTTCTATGAAATGTTTTGTTAGATTTAGTATCTTATTTATCTTTGTTTTCCTTGCTAAACAAAACAAATTTAAGTAAAGAGTTCTGGGCTGGATTTAGAGGATAACCCAAGGGATTAAGACCCCCTTAGGGTGAACATGGTAGACCTAAGGGATTATGACATCTTAAGGAGAATGATAACCATGTTAGTAAAGACTACATTTAAGTTAAGATAGCTCATCGTGGATATGATATGGATAGATTAACTTGTAATGTGTGTAGTATACCTACACAAACTGGCTTGTGTATGGTATGGTGATGGGCGTATACCTTCGATTGGCTGAAGGTGATAATTTTAGCTCATCAAGAATGACAAGAAGGATAAACTTATTTGTAGTAACACATAATACACCTACACATATGGACTTGTGTTAGGGCATTTAGTATATATATATGTATATATATTCTTTCTGTGTGTTTTATTGTAGTTGAATTTTAGGTCATTACACTCATGCTCTGATTGAGTGGTAGGGTGAGTCAGGATACAAATGCACAACATGAACCTATTAGGACCCTCCATATGTTGAGGATTTTGTCTAAAGAAAGCATGGAGAGTGTCTTGACCATGAATTTCATCATTTTGATCATATTGAGGACCTAAATATGAGTCCTAAATAGGAACCTCCTAAAAGTTGAATTCCCTATTAGTGATGTTGGTATTACAATGAAAATCAAGATGCCATTCAAGAATTTCTAGATCCTCTATATTGACTTGAAGATGATCCATATCTCCTTGTAATTTTTCAACAGCACTATTCCTTGATCGAGCTTGGTTGTGTGTTATTACCATGATCTAAATTATGCAAACAATAAAATAATATGTTTATCTCTTTTAAATTTTGATTCTTGTTAATATTTTCAGTGTGTTTTGATGTTTAAACCCCTATTCCTATGACAACTAAGGGTAAACAAAATATAAAGCTATTGAAGGTATTTTAAGCACACCCCCTATCGAGGAATATAACCCAAATGACAAAAGTGGCTTTCTATGATGGATATAGATAAAGGTAAATCTATGGAAATAAAGAACCCCTGAAGGGGTCACTTCGTCTATTGCCTTGCTACCATGCTTTGAACTTCGAAAATCATCCCTAGATATTTTCTCTATGGAATACGAAATAATAGGAACAAGAAATGTTTCAAAGAAAAAGTTTCTAATATAGATAGAACCATGGTCAAAATCCAATGTCTAGTTAGGAATGTTTTTTTTTTTTTTTTTGAATTTACATGGTGGAATCGGTAGCCGCCATGAATCCGAACAGGTTGTCCGGATTTTTATGGCTGCCATAGTATTCTGCGTTATCTACCCCATAATCTACCACATAGATATTCGTGTAGTCCGCCCCTATAACCACCATGCCAAAATAATTTTAAACCTTTTACGCCGCTGAAAGCACCAGGAAAGGGACAAGCGTTCAGTCCGACGAGGCCCGAGATTTGAACCTTGTACCTCCGCCCCCCTTATGTGTTTTGGATGAACAAATTGGTCTACACCTCGGACCTAAATCACACTAGTTAGGAATGTTATATTACATTATTTGGGTCATGTAAATGTGCCATCTTAGGTACATAGTTAGGATAAGAGATTACTTTAGTGAGAAGTTATCTAGTTACTTCATGCAATGTAATAAATTCACAAATAGCAATGTGCAAGTTGTAATGTGCAAGGTGTCCCCTTGTAGAAGTAGGTAGAGTGTTGTCCAAGGAATCTATCTTCCTATATAAAGGGCCTCATAGTAGTAGATTAGACATCAAGAAAACATCAAGTATATCTCTAGTCCATGTTAGATCTTTGTAGCAGTACTCATGTATGGAGTACAATGTAGCTCTTTAGCTCATATTAATGGAGTGACCATTTTCTCCATACTGCATTGTATTTTTGTCATTTCTATTTATAGCATATTTTAGTCATATTTTGTATCACTTTCTTTCATATTTCTTGTATTTCATTAGGACCTATGTTAGATCTCTCCATAGCATACATCCTCAAAAGCTAACAGTGGTATCAAATCCATGGTGCTTCGATATAGGAGGACCTACATCCATCATAAGAGATGTCTAGTAGGTCAATAGGAATAGGGAAAGTCACCATTACTACTATTGGTCTATATCTTTGCCACTACATGCAAAAGCTACCATTAGGATTATTTGATAGAAATAGCCACAATAGTAAAAAAGATTAGAAAAGTGAAGACTAAAATAAATCTTAGTTACAAAAAACCTAAGATTATATTTGGATAGAGTATTTCCACAAAGTTGTAGAAAAACTCATGAAGACTAGGACTCAACATTCAAGCCACTAGTTTGAAAAATCAACTAGTGAATATTATTATCTCCAAAATTACAAATTCTTCCATTATTGTTTATAACAACTTATTGCAGGAAAAGGAGATTCAAGAAAAAATTGGGAAGCTTCCTAGAAGAGAGATAAGAAGAACATATTCAAGAATAATTCTAGCACTTGCAACAACAAGGTAGAGGATTGAATATTTCAAAAACCTTAAGAAATATCCCACTATAAGAGTTGTAATTCTGCAAAGTGTAGAAGTAAATAAAAAACCATAGTAGCCTTATAGTAGACTCAAAGAAGAAGAGACTTCAGAAGTCGAGTCAAGGAGGAGATAAGAGACTGGTGATATTTTGTTCAAGATCAATACTTACAAAGTACAGAAGAAGAATAGGCCAGAGAAACCTAGAAGAAGAATAGGCCAGAGAAACCTTGATAAAAAAAAGGCCATAGAAGCCTTAATTCTAAAGAAAACTTCAAAAAATAATTCCTGACTCAGATTATAAATTCTTGATTTAGAAGTAAACTCCAAAGAAGAGTTCCTGAAGAAAACTTCAGAGAAGAATTCTTGATTTAGAAGAACTCCTAACTCAGAAGAAAGAATCCAAAGAAGAGTCCAAGAAATAGGATATTGGTGATCTCCATCAAAGCCTACAAATTGTATAAGAAATAGAAAGAAAAAATGAAGTCCTATTCCAAAATCTAGAAGCAGCAAAATCAGAGATCTAGGAAGAAGATCTCATCACCAACACTTCTACAAGTAGAATGTTGAAGAAAAGGTCTCAGTTGGAATATCAAAGAAGTTGCAATATAGAAGACCTTGGAGAGGTCTCAAGGAGAACAAAAATAAGGCTTGGAGAGCCTTGTTGTAGAGCTCGTAGAAGCATCATCAGAAGAGTTCCCAAGAGAACTCATTGGATAAATCCACTACCAAGGAGAAGCTCCTGATAGTGAAGGACTTGGAACAATTGTCACCATTCTACAACAAGCCCAAGAGAAGAAGAATTTTGCAAGAAGTACAAAAATTGAGAAGAAGAATTTTGCAAGGAGTGCCAAATCCTAAAAGAAGAATCTAGTGAATACCTTAAGAAAATTAGAATCTTGAGAAGAAGAAGATCTTGTTTGAAGTCAAAATTCAACAAAATATTAAAGGAAGATTCAAACATAAGAAGCCTACAAAATCTAGGAGATTTGGAGATTGCCTCTCATAGCAAGAAGGCACAATTTAGAGAAAGGATTTCTCTAAATATATAACAGAAAGTAGATCACTACAAGGATTAAGCCACCAAATCCAAGGCTCAAGACCAAAAGTTTGAGGCTAAATATTGGTGATGGATAAAGTTGTTCAAGATAGCCAACAAAGAATTTGTGTATCCATCCACTACAAAGCAAAAACTTGGTGAATCAAATCACCACGATCTACAGAAGCCATTAAAGGTAAGCAACTAGGGTGTAATTAGTTGAACTTCAAATTAGGGTTCATTATCAAATTCCATTAAGTGTCATATTTGGATTACAAGTTGTTGAAGAATAGATTGCATTATAGTCTTCAAGTGCAAAAAGAAAGGATTCCTTTTAAGGATTATTTGCACAATTAATAGGAGTTGAATATTTTCAAGAGAAAGCAAATTATCATCTATTTATTTGCTATCTAGAAAGCAAGAAAACTATATCATACAATATTGATTGTAGTGAAAAATTTTAGAATACTTATTAAGGGTTCATTAAAAATTACTCTTAAAAGTTGTAGAGATAATTAAGTGCATCTGAAATTATTTTAAGATTTTATTGGAGTGATAAGGTAATATTGTTAGTGCATTAAATTGGTAGTTTTATTAATATCATTTGCACTACACTAATTACTCTCAATAATTTTAGTTTGTGTTTGTTTATTAAAATATCAAGAGCACAAAAATCAATAGATTATAAAAGTTTCTAGAGATACTATTGGTGCACAGAACTTGTAGCATATCATGGCCCAAAGAAGCCACCAAAGATAGATAAGATTCCTCCAGGGAATGGAGAAGAAAATCCCCTATCAAAATCAGCAATAGAAGCTTCAAATCGAGAGTTGGTGAGTCTCAAATTCAAAGTGCACTAAAGGCTATTTACAAAAAGGTGCAAAAATTACTTCTACAAAACAAGAGCTTCTATATAAGTGGTTATTAGCTTGGGTTTATTACCAAAGTCACCAAGCAATAGAGAGATTTTTCTAGCAAAAGAGACAACATCAAATCTATCATTACCTATCTCAAAAATTTGCCATAAGATGAGAAAAATCATATTGCAAAAGGACGTGCAAAAAGGTATTTTATATACAAAGTATTTACATTTATTTTGAACTAATCTAATCTTATCTACGTAGGAAAAATGATAAGTCTTATGTGCCAAAGAGGTGCACTCTTTACAAGAATAAAAATACTCCAAGGCAGCCATGCAAAAACATTCTCCTCACAAGGAAATAGAGTCGTTAAAAAGGCTCACATCTTCTACATTTTGGATAGTTGAACCTACAAGCAAACAAAGCAAGGAGAAGCACTACATTAGAAGGAAATATCATCTACAAAAAGGAAGGCATAACAAGTTGAAGGATATATGTCCAAGGAGCACCATTGGAGTAGCCCAAAAACTCCACTCAAGCATTGGAAAAGCATTGCTCCATGATCCCAAGGCTCTGCTAGAACCATCTCATAGCAAGCACCATCGAACAAAGGAAGAGTTGGCTAATAGGGATTAGTATTATATTATATTTAATACTCACAGAATGTGCATATTAAATTTTGAATTGTAAAGGTAGATATACCTATAAATATATTTTTGATTAATGTAATTGTAAGTTTTCATTTGTGCCATTTCGTGTCATCTATTAAGAGTGTTTCCCACATCATTGGTATCAAAGTTGAGCATTGGATAGGTGAGTATCCTCTTCCTCTAGACCAGTATGGTTCAAAATAGGAATGAGAAAACCACCAGTGGATCTTGGCTTTTGGGTGAACATTCTTTTCCTTTCATAGACACCTTCATGCACTTTCTGTCTTGAAAACTCTTAGCTTCAATGCCTCTGAATCTCAACCCTTAGCTCTTGATATGAGCATTCATCTTGGATTTATTTTTTATTGACCTTATTTATTAGTGACCATCATTCATAACATCAACCATTTTGCTTATCAACTTCATTGCAAAATTTCAATAATTTTATGTCGAAATGAAAGTTAATTTTTACAAACTTCAAGAAATGATTGCCACTGATGAGGAAGATATCATTAAAGAAGACCAGGATTCCACCACTTATCCAAAACTTGAATAAATTGTAGCCAAACATGGATTCAAACCAATCTCTCTAGGTGAAATACCTAGCATATTTCCATTATATGATGTGGCTTCTATTGTTCCTGTTGCGGATTCGAGCTCCTTTGAAGCCCCTGATGCAGATTTGGCTCCTCCAGATGTTGCATATCCAAGCTCTTCAGATGTCATTGTCATTGAATACCAAGCTATTTTTTTTTGCCGCTATCATCGTGAATATTGTACTTCATGATCTATTTGTTCCTCTTAGCGATGATCTCCTGATTTCAGATATCGATCCATTGCATATAGTTTTTGTGCCATCATCCTTGGTGGCTTTGTAGCTCCTCTATGATTTTCCAATGGTTAATTCATGTGATTTGTTGCATCTTGCCAACCATATTCTACACTACACTTCATCACAACAACCGCTGCCACATTTGGCCACCATCGCATGAGTCTGTTTGTCATGATCTGCCTCTAGTGCTACTACCATTGATGCACACACCCTTCTGTTGTTTGATTCCTGATGAGATCTATAATGTTGATCCATGACCTCCACCATCGTTGTCATCATTTCCTGTAGATCACATCAACCATTTGTGTTTTCTACCATTTTTTGATATGTATAGTATCGATATATAGCTTTTCTTTTCCATATCATGTAGTATTTTGGCCATGATTTTCGTTCTTCTCTTCATGTTCACCGTTCAAAGCCATTGTCGTTGATTTTATTTTCTTCACAATCGATCTACTGGCTCCTCTTGTGCGTCGTCATTGCAGATTGCATGTTTATAACAATATCTTACCGTTGTACATCCTCTACCGAAGTTGCCACCAGCCTGGCATTTTCATTGTCTCTCATGCCATTTTTGTTTCTATCGCTTGATTTCACATACCCATGATCCGCCATGGCCTCCACCATTCCATAAATTAAATTAAATTAATTTTTAATTTAATTTAATTTTTAAATACCCATTTTTAATTTTCTCGCTTCCATCCTCCAATGGCCATAAATTAAATTATATTATTTTTTAATATAATTTAATTTTTCTCCACCTTTGGACCACTCCATTAAAACCCACATTCAATTTTCAACCATAAATTAAATTATATTATTTTTAATATAATTTAATATCCTTCCTACTCGTCTTGACTGTTGTTTCATGTCTTCCTTCCTTCTCATCTTGACCATTGTCCTAGTCACCAATAATTTAATGTAAGCCGAATTTTGTCAACTTGACCGTTGTCCCAATCCATCAATAATTTAATGCAAGCAACCCACAATTAACCATGAATTATTTAAATTAAATTAAATTTATTTTTTAAATTTAATTTAATATTTTCCATAACCAATTCAATGCATGCCCGCTTGTCTTAAAGACCTCAACAATTAAATTTTTTGTTTGGCACGTGTTTCGAGGTATCTTCTAGTGCATCTTCTCCGCTATTTTGATTGTTGCTTTCTTATGCCAATTTTTGGGACCCATTTCAGTTGTACATCGATATAGCACTGTTTATAGTCATTGGAGAGCATTTTCCAAGCCATACTCAGATTCAGTGTCAAATTTTAGTTTTATGAAGACCTATTCAACTTCACCAGTTTGGGTCTTCTTCTTTTTGTAACAAGAGTGCATTTTCGGTTATACCCGACACTCTTCAGCTACCCATATTTCTCTTCCACACTTGTACACTGGGGACCAATACTTCCTCAGTGGGGAGGAATGATAGGTATTAGTATGATATTGCATTTAATACTCATTGATCATGCTTATTAAATGTTGAATTGTAAAGGCAGACATGCCTATAAATATGTTTTTAATTAATGTAATTGGAAATTTTTATTTGTGCCATTTCGTGTCACCTTTTTAGAGTGTTTCCCATATCACTAGCCGTATTGCATCGTTAATAGGGGATTACAAGATACGTTGTAGAAGTGTTACATAGAAAAGCCCATGCATGAAGGAAAGGTGATACTTACCACCCAGAAGGAAATAAAAATATTTCCCACACAAGCACCTATACGTTACAAGCTTGACCAATAAAATGCTCAGGGAAGAAGGTTGGAAAGAATGATCGCTCGTCTAAGATCATAATGATCATCTACCTAACAAAGTTTCACAAACAACAATTAGCATCTCAAGTGCTCAAGGGTAACCACCATGATAATTATCACAAAGTCCAAGATCCTCAATCTATTAAAAGGTGTCAAATTCCATGGAGGATAGTATTCAAAGCATTCACAATAGTCATAGCACTTACAAAACTCATAGCAACCTGAATTGTAATTTGGAAGAGAGGTAAAGGACATTAAAAGCTCTTGTCAAGGTATTCAAGGAAGGTTAAATCTCTAGAGTTGAAGTGCCACTGTCCAAAGTTGAAGTCAAAGGTGAATCCATATACACCATAGTGTTCAAGGAAAAGGTATTAAGAGGACTATCATGTACGTCTGAAACCTACACCGAATACATAGGGAGTACAACACTAAAGGTAAGGTTTATACTTCATCAAGATTGATTTCATTAATAAGGAGTTATAAGGTATAATATAAGGTTGAAAGATTAATAGAAATTAACCATATTTGAAAGCAATATCTAAGGGGAAAATATCTATTAAAATTGCCTAATATTTGCAATATTAAAACATAGGAGAAATCAAGATTTCTACTTCAATTTCTATTATTGCAAGTAATTGTTTTCTAATATTCCACATTAGGGAGTTATATGGAACGCTACATCAAAGTAGGAAATTGGAAATTAGAAACAATAAATATCAAATTATTAAAGTCTATAAAAAGAGGTTTTTTAAAGAATATTAAGAGTTGTAAATTGATTGGTATACTTGTCTCAAAATACATTAAAGGGACAAAAAAATCCAACTATTAAACCTCATCAAAATAGGAAGTGCTTAAGTTCAATAGGAGTAATAAGGTGTAAAATAAGTTGATTTTTGCTATTCACAAAACTTTACAAAATCAACTAAAAATTGAACTATTATTCTCAAAAGCACTTTACCAAGGCATAAGGCATTCTACAAAACCTATAATTTTACCAAGGTGCCATCAAATCAATACTAGGGCAAGTAAAGACTACAAGGATCATCATGGCATCAAACAAATTCTTTCTTTCAAAATCCCAATTACTTAAGGGACCAAACTATTTCTCCTGGAAAAATAAGGTTCAAGCAATCTTAGTATATGAAATACTCTGGGAGATAACTCAAAAAATGGAAAAAACACCAACTGCAGATGATACTAAAATCCAGAAGTTTGATGAAAAATATGTGAAATCCCTAATGATAATAACGTTTGCCATCACTGATGAAATACAACCTTATATCAGTTCAACAAAGACATCTATAGAAGCATGGAAAATATTAGAAAATATATTTGAAGGAAAAAATAAAGCCACTATCCTTCATCTTCAAACTCAACTACATTATCTAAAAATGAACAATGGCAAGAGCATAGAACTATTCCTAAGGAAAGTAGCAGATATCAAAGTAAAATTATTAACCTTAGGAGAAGAAATCAAAGATGAACTTCTTACTCAAGTAACCATGAGAGAACTTCCAGATGGCTACAAATATTTGGTAATATCTTTACAAGTCCTAAGTAAAGATACTTCTTTTGATGACCTAATCAAATATTTTGTAAGAATATGAGGTAGATAATATAGTTAAATATGAAATGACTAGCATTGCATTAGTATCAAAAGACAATCCACAGGGAAATATTACTTCATAATCAAGAGGACGAAGACCATGGTATAACAAGTATTGTTAGATATGTAAGAGAAAAGGTCATAGCACTAACTATTGCAGATTCAATCCCAAAAATAAGAATCAAGGGAATCAGATGTATAATGTAAGTAAATTTCAACAAAGACAATACCAAAATCAGTAGCAAGCTCAATTTCCAATCAATTATCCCCAATTGGAGTATCTAAAAGAGGATAAAAAAGGACATCTAGCTCAAAGGATAGAAGAAATTGAAGAACTGGAAGAATATACATATGATTATGAAGTCAAAGCTCTTTCAGCAAGAACAAAAGGTTATGAAGATACTAACTACTTGCTTGAACAAGTTACAGAAAATAGAGAAGAATATTACAAGCTCCAAGACAAAAAAGAAGATCCATATTGAAGGTTGAATTCTTCAATATCCAAATAATGTAATACAGGGGGTGTTAGAGTTAGAATATATTACATTATTTGGGTCATGTAAATGTACCACTTTAGGTACATAGTTAGGATAGGAGATTACTTTAGGGGGAAGTTATCTAGTTACTTCATGCAATGTAATAAATGCATAAGTGGCAGTGCAAGTTGTAATGTGCAAGGTATTCCCTTGTACAACTAGCTAGAGTGTTGGTCAAGGAATCTATCTTCCTATATAAAGGGTCTCATAGTGGTAGATTAACATCAAGAATATCTCTAGTTCATGTTAGCTCTTTGTAGCAGTACTCCTGTATGGAGTATAATGTAGATCTTTAGCTCATATTAAAGGAGTGACCATTTCCTCCATATTGCATTGTATTTTTGTCATTTCTATTTATAGTATATTTTAGTCATATTGTTGTTTCACTTTATTTCATATTTCTTGTATTTCATTAGGACCTATGTTAGATATCTCCATAGCATACATCCTCAAAAGCTAACAAGGAATACTATCAAAGCCTATCCATGTAACATTTAAAAAAGCCTAAAAATCTCTTTCTTAAAAAATAGCCAGATAATACCTTCTAAAGTTTGATAGGGCCTCCAAAGGCAACCTCGATATTTTTGATGTAGGGGAAACAATCCTCAATGAATATGGCAAGGAGGTATGGTTTTACTTTTAATTGACTTGTTATAATACTAATAATTTTGCAAAATTTCATACCCTCAAGATAGGAATGTAGTTGGTAGTAGAAAAAGAAATCAAATAAATTTAGTGTAGGGGGACTCTCAATTGGTTATTAATAGCATAAACAACAAAGCCAAGCCAAAATCTAGTTGGCTTCAAAGACTGTATCAAGAAGTGAAGGAAATCAACCTTAGTTTTGATTATATTCAATTTGAACACATTCCTAGGATTATAAATAAAAGAGCAGATTAGGTGGCTGATAAAGAAACCCGATTAGGGAAAGGAGTACTGAAGATATGTCAACCAAACAATCAACAAAAATAGGGACTAATGACAAGCAAAAAATATAGCAACGGGTGAATATGTAGCCCTAAAAATATGTGCAATTTCAACTGAACATCCAATGCTAATTGAACTTGCCATGATAGAAGAGCATGTGGTACCAATAGGACGGGCAATGCCAGCTAAATTTACAACATCAACAACGTAGGCAATACCAATGGCATAGAAATTTGGGATTTCTGTCACAATAATGATGAGGGTTGAAATAGGTAAAATGTAGGATCCTAGAATAAAACAAATGCAACATGGGAGACTCAAACTAATGATGAGGATATGGGGATAAAAGAGGAGGGTGACCCATCACCAAATGCACTTGACAACAATGGTTATAAAAAGCAAACAAAGTCTTTTTGAAGCTAAATGAATACCATAGGAAAAATAAATGAGGTGGCCATTGCCACCATATCTCCACGTGAAAGAAGTCATGGAGCTAATCAAGTTGTGAGAGGGGCACACAACCATCCAATGCACCATTCTAAGGCATATATGGGGAAAATTGTGAATAAATTGCTCCAAGAAAATCCTTAGACCAATTTTGCTCAAAGACATCTACCCAAAGACAACTCAAGTGGGTTTAATATTTAAAATTTTGGAACTTCAAATAGGAGGTCTAAAGTTCAAATATAAAAATGAATAAAATTATAAGCTATATGTTTTGATAACCAAAATTTAAATAAATATATATTAAATAAAAAAATTGCTTTGTATAATCCTATATATTCTATAATCTTGTGAACCTTAAAAACTACTTTATTTTAAATCCACTTTCCTACCATAACAATGTGTTTTATTATATAAATTTTAAGTAAGGTACAATTTTTCTCTTTTTACCTTTACTATTGAAGGAGAGTTATGATATGGACTGTGGGGCGCCTTTTTTACCTTGCTATTGAAGGAGAGTTATGATGTGAACAAAGTTGAGGGCTTTCAGGACGCTTGTACATTTTAGTTCTTCAGTTATGTTAGGGTGGGTGGAATCAACAACGTAGCATTTAGTGTTGATGTCAAAATTTAAGCTAACTTGAACAAGTTCACCAGAGATCTTAGGTACAGAGCGAACCAAAGCATAAAGTTTAAAGAGCTCGGCTTTTACTGTTTCGTGTTTTAAATGCTTCCATTTGATTTAATTGTGCAAAAGGGTTGTTTAACGACTGCCATTTACTTTACCTCCTACTACTCGTGGATCAGAGCGATCTAGAACGAAGCAGTGTTATCTCCAGTCGAAGGGGGAGGACCTACGACCTATAATATTTATAAAGATGTTATGGACCTGAGATTAAGATGCTATGTATGTAGGAACCTCAGGCTAATGAAGGACTCTGAAGGACCTGAAAGACATTGTTGGGTATAAAAGAATTCAAAATCTTCGACCTCTTTCCAACTAAGACCTCGTAATTTACAACCTATGCTATTCTTAACCTGTTCGTAAAAACACAACTCATAGCGGGTACTTGGAAGAACCAGGCAGTGCTCTGAACAATAAAGGTTTGATAATCTATCCTGTCGGGACACGACAAAAGGACTTCACGATATGAAATCTGGAGATCTTTTGTGTTGAAGAACACTCACATGGTGTTGACTGCCTGTTGCGAAAAAGAGGGTGAAAAGCAGATCTGCGTTACCTTTACTGAAAATGGTTAGATGGGCGTAGGTGACGCCATTGCGCTTCTGTCTGTCGTCTGCTACTCGGCATCCCTGGCTAGCTCTGACAGAAAACCTGCATAGCTAGAGGCGAACTACCTCCACCCTGTCATGCTCATAAATAAACCTGCATTGCTAGAGGTGAACTACCTCCACCCTGTCATGCTCATAAATTTCCATTCAACGATAAAAACATCTTCAAACCCAAAAGAAGCAATTGGTATTATTGGACGATCAAGGTACTTGTTTGCAATAATATAAAGAATCCCAACCCCCTAGACTGCTTAAGGGCCCCGGTGGTAAAGGAGTGTCAGTGTCAGAATTTATACAAAGTTGCAGCTAAAGCTCGCGGTTGACCGCCACGAAATTTGAAGCAGTGAGTGGACCTCTAAAAAAAATAGATAGATAGGTAGGTATTAAAAAATTAAGGATTAACAAGCTTAAGATTTAAATTACAGGTTGTTTCATCAAATTTATTCCACTTTGTTATTGTTGATCTTGTTTTGTTATTGTTGATCTTGTTTGAAGGGATCATCTGGATTATGAGTCTCTCATATCCACTCATAGAATTCAAATCAGACTACTACTTTTGCAAACAGACTATCCCTTAGGTTTAAAAAATGAGTATCAAATTAAAGATTGTTTGGATGTCCCCTATGTTTAAACCTCCTATTAAAGATTCAAATTATGATATAAATGGTAGGTGCTTAACCTTTAAGTGAGTTAGTTTCATTATAAACAAAAATTTAAAAATATTTTTATAAGATATTGTATTGGTTTGGTTTAAGATTTGTTTGAAAAACTTAAATTTAAATCAAAAGAATGTGTGCAAAAATAAACAAGTTAAATTTTTTTATTTCATTAAAATATTTTAAAAACTTAATAGTTTATTATTTAATTTGCTTTGTTATTTTCATAATATAAAACCACTTTAACATTAGGAAAGAGATTAGCTGCTATGTTATATTTATTATATTATTTTTATTTTTAATTATTAAATTCAAATTTAATATTTTTAATATAAATTTTATCAAATTATGAAAGATATTAATTGTTATGTTTATTATATTATTTTTATTTTTAATTATTAAATCTAAATTTAACATAGATCATTTCAAGTCTATTGAAATTTAATAATTTATAATAATTATATATAATTTACAAATTTTATATTTAATTTTAAATATACATATTAAACCATAATTAAATTTTGATAATGATTATTGCATAACAAAATCAATGTTAAAGGCAAAACTTCCAAGGGAAAAAAAATTAAAAAAAAAAAGAAGAAAGAAAATTTAAACCTTTTTTATAAACCATTTTCAATATTTTTTATTTTTTTTTTTTCTTTGGATATAAAAGTTATTAATTGCTTGGTGGATTTTGTTATGATATTTTAAATGTAAATATTTAAAAATACTTATGGTATGTATTATTTTTAAAGAATGGTGATATTATTATTGAATAAATAAATAATTTTTTAGTTAAAAATTTAAAAATATTTATGGTTGCTTACTGAGACGAGACCTAGGTTCCAATACCATATATGGCATAGCTAGTAGCTCGATCTAACTCTTTTACGTGTTGCACCTGATCGATGATGGTGATTTGTTTCTTGCTTGTTTGGCGGTCCCCATCTAACTCTTTTACGTGTTGCACCTGACTGATGATGGTGATTTGTTTCTTGCTTGTTTGGCGGTCCCCTTCAGACTGACAAAGATGATGTGAACCCTGTGCATCCGACAGTCCCCATCTCACATCAGGTTACCATTATGGAGATGGTGGGTGTGAGTTACTAAAAAATTGTGATAGTAACCAATTTATCTATGTAACCAAAAAAAAATACTTATGGTATGTATTATTTTTAAAAAATTGTGATATTGTTATTGAAGAAATAAATAAAATTAAAACTTTACAAGAAAAAATAAATAAGAGTGGAGAAAGAAAATATAAATATTTTTTCTTAATTTTTTTGACTAGTGAATCTAGACATTCTTAAATTCAATCACTAAATATGTAAATTAAATTTAAATATAATGATGTGGCTGCTATCATACAATAAAAACAATGATAAGTAACCCTTTTTAAAAAGAAGAAATATATATTTTTATATATATATTTGGTTAGTGTGAGAAATCCCTATGACCAATACACATGGTTGGGCAAGCTCCCCCAACCATGACCCCTCCTAAAGCTAAGAGCTATGTTTATTAATAGAGAATTTAACATACAACCACCACACACCCACCCCGTCGTACACTCACCCAGGCCGCAGTTTGAACCTTGGACAGAAGAAATAGAATTTAAACAAATTATTTTCAAATTTTCATAAATAATTTTAATTTCATTATAAAATTCTTACAAATCCATTTAATGGTCACAATTTTCTTTTTTATTTAAAAATTCATAATCAATCAATTTCTTCAATTGGTGGATATTTATCTTATCTAATTTCAATAAGCCTATTGTTTTCCACTGTTTTCCACATCATTGGATATTTGTCTTGTCTAATTTCAATAAACCTATTGTTTTCCACAATGCCATAAAAATAAAAATGAAAATAAATAAATGAAGTCACAAAGGTAAATTAACTTCTCAAAAGTTTTAGAAAATAACAATGGTAATAAATGTTTTATTTGCAAACCCAAGTCAACCAATATTGAATAGTTCATATCAATATTGCAAGTTTGACATCATAATATTTATTGTAATTTATTTAATTGATTAATGTTTAATGTTGTTTTGATATTATAATTTTGATTGTAACTCTTTTAGTTGATATTATGGATTTCTTATTTACAATGAAATATTTAATAATAAGTTATAAAAATAGATAATGCATGTTCTTTTTAAAGGAGTATTATATTGATAATAAAGATTGCAAAGTAGAGATAGTTTATCTAACAAGTGATTTGGATATAACAAGATTGCTATCCAAAGGGAGGGACAGGTAACAAAGCAAAACAAAAGTGGCCAGAGTATAAAGGGCACTAAAATTTTAAATAAAAAATAGCCAAACACCCAAATACAATAGACACCATAAATACAAAGGATGCTAGAACCATCAAAAAGACTAAAAAACCAAAATCTTTGAAATCATCCAATATTTTAGGGTTGTCTAGGTGCTATAATATTCAAAGGCTCCAAAATATCCATTATCTCTATTTCTTTCCCTATCTCATATGCCATAACATGTTCACTAAACTCTTTTCCTTATAATTTTTATATTGAAATTCTCTCTTCTTATAACATTATTGGCAAGTGCATTTGTTGTCTTGTTAAATTATGAATTTTAAAACTATTTCTTTCATTCTTCCCAATATGATATGGAGTTGTATTGAACTGGTTATTTTCTCCTAAGAGAGAGCCTTTATTATGAGGGTAAATTCCCCATATATGTGCAGGTGTCTAATCCGCTATACTATTGCCAACTTCAGTCCAATATTTCATGTTAGTGCCTTTACCACATTTTTGGAAGAAATTCCTAGGCTGATATAATACTTGAATGCAAGTGTCCCATCTTCTTTCATGATCACTCCCCTTGCAACTAGTATGCCTAGATTTGACTTAAAAGCCCCATCAAAGAACAAATCAGGATAATGTATATTTGGTGGCATTATAACTAATACATTCATGTTAGTTGAGATGAAATATTGAAGTTCTAACTTATTGATTAGATTTAATTCCTACACGTTCAAGCTTTGCTAATTCTTCTTATGTTTGAAAGTGGATTTTAAACTAGTCACTAGACCTCTAATTATTCTTTTAGTGAAATATTATTTTTTACCCTTTACCTTCAAAGATCAACTTGTTCCTATACTTTTAAATATTTCAAACAACAAATAAGGGGATCGATTTCCAAAGATAACTGATTAATAACTTTCCTTTTATTCCCATTTATATTTTGATTACTAGTTGACTAGACAATCTTCCATGTTTAGAGTTCTTAACAAGGGAGATCCAAAATAATGGGTTATATTTAACTAGATGAGAGTGGTTGAGTTACACTCAAAGAATAAGTGGGACATAGTGTCATTGTGCTTCATACATCCAAAACACACATGGAGACTGATGATATTCCTTTTTTGTAAGTTGTAACCTATAATAATCTTTCTTTACAAAACTAACCAAAGAAAAGACTTGAATCCTAGGTGGAAATTTTAGATTCCAGATTGTTACCAATATTTTAATGGAAACTCCATCTAGTTGTAACTATGTACCCATATAAACTGTATATTCACCTTATTTATTGATGTATCCCAAAAAAAGCTAATCCAAAATCTATTGTCTTAATAGTTTCATGTATTTTTTCTTGAAATGATCTTATGGATCAATGCAATTGTCCACATATGTAAGTCTTTGCAAACAATACCAGACTATCATTTTCTCTAAAAAAATTCTAATACAAGTATTTGAACACCTAGCCAGGTTTAGCATATTTTATGTATGAGTAGCCAAAAATCTAGATGCATCTTATTAAGGTAAAGAAGTTTGGTCACAACAAAGTTATTGGGGTTTCCAAGAGTGGTCAAGATTCTAGTTATTTTAAGAGACCTGGAACAAAGGAATACTAGAGTTTTTCAAAGATAATGTTAGCATAGCCATTTAAAAAATTTTATTAAGTAGAGGCTAGAGGAATCAAGTTGACTAGGTTGTCAAATGATGACATCAAAAAAAATATCCAAAAGGTCTGGTCTAATAAATCAGAAGTTTGGAACACAAATTATCAGGATTTTGCACAAGTGGCATTAGCTAAAGGTTTTCAAAATCCTGGTAAGTCAAAATTTTGGTAAAACAAAGAGGTTGATGTCCTTAAGAGTTTCCAAATATTTTGGTAAATCAAAATATCAAAACAAGATAGCGTGGGGTTTTCAAGCACTAATGTTAGTTGAACTTCTATAAAATACCAACAAGCAAGAATCCAAGATGCTAAAAATACTGGGGTTTTTTCAATATGATATAAGTAGAACTAGTTAAAAATATTGATAAGTAAAATGATTAGGATTTTTAAAGGATGACATCAACAATAGTACTTTAAAGTCCCCAAAAATTAAAAGCCCAAGGATAAAGAGGGTCAAGGATTCACTAAGATGAAATCAATCGAAGTTTCCAAAACTCCCATCCAATTTGGTGACCAAAAAATATAGTGGTTGTGGAAGCTTTCCAAAAGCCTAGTTAGTCAAGAACGAAGATAAAATAGTGGTTAGGTTTTCTCTAAAGTCACATAAGCATAATTCTTTAGTAATCCTAATAATTCATAGGACCCAACCAATTCCAAAGCCCATATGACCAAATAGTTAGGAATTATAAAAGGTGATGTCAATTAGAGTTCCCAAGACTCAACCAATTTGGTGACTAGATATTTTGAAGGATGACATTGACATAAAAATGTTGAGTACCCAACCATATAAAGCTTAGATAACATGGTGGTCAAGGCTTTCAAAATATAACATCATCAAAAGTTTTTCTAATGCTCATCTAGTCCAAGGCTTGAATATCAAAAAGTGGTTGGGGTTTACCAAGCGATGACATCAACTTGAAAACTCAAAATTCCTAGCTTGGTCTAAAAAGGACTTAGCAAGAAAAAGTAGTCTAGTAAAAAAGAATGGACCTAGCTCAGTCTCTTAGGCCCCAACATCAACCAAAACATTTTGACCAACTCTCTAAGGCCATAACAGTAGCAAAGCAACCTGATAGATAATGATTTAAAAAGTAGAAAGCCTTAGATAGTGCCATCTTAGCATAAGAATATGAATGTCACAAGCCTAAACCACCTAGTCACTCCTTAGCTATTTAGTTCAAAATAGTTAATTTGAGTCAACATAAACTGACATAGTGGTGAAAATATTACATGTACTAATGATGCCCAAGTTTGTTGATAACATGAGGATGTTGGAACTAGAATTGGACACATCAATAGATAAGAATCAATATATTTAGGACAATATCGTGGCTCTGACAAGGATAGAGCTAAAAAATGGCATCCACATACCCAAGCATGCTAAACTAGATTGTGTCTATCCATGTCAATCCTACAATAAGATTTTAATATAATAATCAAGCATAACATAATACATTGTATAGCCTTTTAAATAACTAAAGCTTCCTCAACATGAGGGTTAGTAATTCTAGGATTTGTTCATTATAAAATTTTATAAATTATTCTCTATTGCTAAATAAGAACAAGTGTTGTTTGACTTCTACAAATATATGTGTCTCAAATCATATTGCATATGTGATCTTTGTGCTTCCATGTATTTTTTCTTATGCTCTATAATTGGTAAATTCTATTAAGTAGATTCTATGAAAATTTGGACTACTATTTGGATTACCTTTTGCAAATATTTTGGAATGTTATATGATACACAATATGATTTTAAATAAATTCTATGATACTCTAATTAATAGTTAGTCTGTTAGACCTTATCTCCAATTAAGTTGTAGGACATAGCATAGATGAGCTCCATTGTTGTTGATTGGTATCTAACCATTATTTCAAATGACTTATATCCCTTCTCTCTCCATCTAACCCTTGCATCTATATCTTTAGTCTTTGATCTATTTTTATTCTTTAGCACAATAAGGAATCAACCTTCTATAAATGTTGACTCAAAAGTGATTTAGAATCATCCAATATTGGTTTTAGTCTAGGGCACCTAATACACGTTAGGTAGATTGTGAACCAAGAATTTTAGCATTCCTGATGGAAAAGAAATATCACCTATCCTAATTAGAGAATCTTGATGAAGTTCTACTCTCTAACATCAACAAATCAAATCACCTAGAAACTCTGCTAAGAAGAAATGGTCGGTAAGGACCTTGTTATCATTCCACTTAAAAGCTTATGACCATAATATCATTAGCTAAAAATCTCAAAGAACCTTTGTAATTTTTTGAGCTACCAATTTATAGATCTAGAAAAGATAAATCTTCATCTTCTATCCATTCTTTCCCTATTGAAAAGTCATGTATCTTTGCAAATTGGTCCTCAAGAATTTTCTAATAATTCCAACTCAAAAATAATGGCTAGATGAATGTATCTTAGATGGAACAACATCATATTTCTTAACTTATAAGACCTTCATGACATTCCTCAGGTAGCTCTCAAATTTTTTCCTACCTATGACAACACCAATAAAATAGCATATGAATGTCTTCAAGATGTGGTTAAATTAGCCACTATTCAGAACATTCACTATGAATATGTCATGTTAATATTTCTAACACTTTCATTCCAAGGGAAGCTATTAAAATAGTACTAGGATCTTAAGGAAATAAGTATTAACTCATAGATAAAATTAGTTGATTCATTTATTCTAGAATTTAATAAGCTAGTAGACCTTTTTTCATTACTTATGCAATTTACTACTATTCAAATACATCCATTAGAATAAATCAATCATTGTAATATTCAATTTATTATAACTTGGAGGTGAATTCCACAAGATATAAGGTCATCTCATCCCCAATATTACATCTATTTACTTCATTATTTTACTCCATATTTAGGTATACAAATATGAATATCTAATGAAACGAGGTTCCCACAAGTCTACCAAGCTACAATAGCTACAAAAATATCTTAATCTATGTTGGAAAACTAACCCCTAGGGTTATCACACCATATTTCCTAGACATAGTCCAACCTCTCTAGGAAACAATAGTCTTAGCCATATCAACACCTTCACTAGTTCCTATTTCTATGTCTAAATCCTTTCCTCAACCTCTTGTACCCACTCTACCTCCATTGTAATGTCATTAATCTAAATAATATTTAAATACCTAGGAGTTAAGAACAATATTGAAGACCTTAAGCAATAAAGTCACTATCATGAAAAGGAAAAATGTTGATAAGAGATTTGAAGGCTATCAACCTAAGAGATTTTCCGATATCACAAAATGCCAAGGGGCCTTTGTAAGAAATGCATATAGAAAATCTAATACTATATATAATAATTAGGAGGAACCTTCTAATTCCACTACAAATAAAATGTTTTGGTGCTTGGCCTACAATCACCCGCATAATATAGATCCTACATGATTTACCAACACTCAGCTTAGTTAGCAATAATAAAGAAGGTAGAAAGAGCATAAAAGGATTAGATAAATATGCTCATGGACATATATCAAGTCATGTTAGCTATAGAACTCTTAGAATATGAATACATACAAATCCTATAGGTCTAGAAAGAATCCTCTATATATGGAACCACAAAATTTGGATCCTTTGAAAGTGTCATTTTAATCATAAAAGAAGATAAAAAAGGAGCAACCCAAGTTGTAGACTAAAAAAAATCAAGAGGATTATAGATATCAAGTTTTGAAGAAACTCTGATATCCTTTGGTGATAAAGAGACAAAGACTAGAATCTACTAAGCAATTTTAGAGTAAGTTTAATGAGCTTGAATGAAAATATAAACCAAAACTAGAAGTGTTTGGATACTAAATTATTGATGAGCTAAAGAAAACACCTTCAAAAGCAAGTATATATGATTCCCTAATGATACCCATACAAATAGACTTTCTTAGGGCATCACTAAAATATTTTAGTTTAGAAGGAGTATCATGTCTATATTTGAATATAGCTCAAAGATAGCAAAGCCTCAGAATGGGTAAGAACCATCCTCCTATGTTCTACATGTCTCTACACATGGAAGGGTAGATAGTCCAACACTACATGGAAAACTCATATGGTGCTATCGTTGTCATGCCCAAGGTAGTCTATGAGGTAATGTGAATTGAGTATACAAGGTTAAGTCATGAGGTCTTGCCATTGGATGAAAATCCTAATTTGGGTAGTTGGGATCATCAAGGACATACCTATAATACTACATAAAGTGTCAGAGATAACAATAATTTAATATGTGGTGGTAGTGGACCTAAATCCTTATTTTATATTATGCCTTTAAAGAGATATTACTATTAAGTTTGGAGGGTACTTGTCCTTGGATTACTCACACATGGTTATCCTCCATAAAGGATAAAACTTTAACATTTATGTGGATAAACCATATCCATTCCACGTTGAAAAAATTAAGGAAGATAGTGTTAATATCATTAAGGATGGTCATAGTTGACTAAATATCTCCAAATGAAGGATGAGTTCTCATTGAAAGACTTCAATGCTATAATAAAAATTGGGCTAGAAACATACTACATAACAAAACCAGAAAATCAAAAGATCCCGACCATAAAAAATCAAAGGCTTTAAAAGATAGATATATGGAATATTTACTTTGATGGATCTAGATGCAAGAATGGTGTGGTTTTAGTTTCTCTCTTAGAATAAACCAAAAAAAAATTATACAAGTTGACTTGGAGTTGTAAAAAGAATGCTATAGAATATGAAGCTCTATGCTTGGGTCTGATAAAAGCTGAGAAAATAGGGATTAATATGTTGGAAATTTATGGTGACTCAAAACTATTGGTGAACAAGATTATAAAAAGATGTAGCAGCAAGGACCATTATCTCAAGGCTTATCAAAATAAAGTCTAGGATATTCTAGAAGGTTTTGAGGCTATAAATATAAAGAAAATTCCTAAAAATAAGAATGTGTAAGCTGATATATTGGTTTCCTTGAGGGAAAACTTTAGTTTAACTTTTGACAACTAGAAGAAATCAAATGGGGTCAAATTAGATTTTAGACCATCAGTCCTAAATAAGGATAACTTCTAACAACTATTTGATAGTGATGACCAAATAGTGAGATAGCAGTATATGCAAGCCTATCAAAGAAAATGCTTGAGAACATTGATCAAGAAGACATAATTCAACTAAAAAATAATCATATTCCTAAAGGGTTGATTACTCTAGAAAACATTTTTTTACAATAAGTACTAATCAACTAGACAAAATATAAAAATTGAAGAACAAGAATTTAAGGAGGTTCAGGTTGAGCCCAAAAAAATCTAAAAATTGGAGTGTGATGCATAGAGGAAGATATAGATGAGATAATTCCATTATGCAAAGAGTTTAAAGATACAATAGCATAGAGTTATGAAGAACTTAAATTCTAACACATTGCTAGGGGTATGGTAGCACCAGTGGCATTATCGCTCATGCCTCAATGCTATTGCTCTTAGAGCAATAAATGATCCAAACTTGGGTACAAGGAAGGTTAAGATAAATTAGGTGGTTAGGAGGTTAAATGATGAAGGGATTGGTAACTTTAATATTAGTCCTGTGCTCAAAATTAGGTGTCTACACCATTGTGGTTTTCATGTTGGGTTAACCAAAATATGAGATGAGGGAGATTGCGAAGGACCTTCGACTTGTTAGATCCATGACATCTCATTTCTCACCTTAAGAATAGGGATAGTTGTGATCCTAGTCCTAATATTTAATGTATTGAAGTTAGATAACATCTACATTTATTCTAATATTATTTCTTGATATATTAAAATTAATAATATCCTATCCTAACTACCAATGCATCAATCAATGTAACATACAGATCCTATAAACTATATGACTTTTGAATTTTAATGATGAATGTAAAATATGATTTTATTTCAAGGAAAGGGTTCAAGAAGATAATGCAATCAAAAAATACCTAATATGACTATATGTGATTTGATTTTTGATGATATGCAATGCTATAATTAGTTCCCTAATGCTATTTGACAATATTTTTTTCCTTCTTTTTCTTTTGTCATCTATTGGATAAAATAGAAAATATAGAACAATAAGTGTAGATATAGAACAGCCACTAGATGTATTTTTTGATCTAAAATGGTAAAAACATTAGTTTAAACCTTATACCTATTTTTTTCTTAGTTTCAAAGGCATTAGCAAGCTGCAGAAGTTGGCATGCTACTGTTGTTGTTTGGTGTTACTATAGTTTGATGGTAATTATGCTTGGTATTTCGACTTTCTATAACCTATAAACTAGAAAAATAAAAAATAAAGGTAGTAGTAAATGGGTATACCTAGATCATTGGAGAGTGTATGGCTCCCTTTACTAGTGTTAGAACCCTACTCAAAAGATAAATATAAATAGATGTAAAAATATTTTAAAAAATGATTACTATGAGTTTACTAAAAAAAAGTGCCATTAGAGGAGTGATAGCACCATAGATGCTTTTATAAATTGGTGATGCTTTCACTTTATATAGAAAATTGTGACTATGAAGTTATATTTTCTACTATAATAGAGATATAATATAATAACACCACTCAACCTGTAACTTGAGAGTGCTTTCACCTACAAATACAAAAAAAATCTATTTTTAGATAAAATACTTTATGGCATCCAAATGATTCAATGAGGATCCTTGACTAGGGAGTGCAGGGGTCCTAATGGAGGTAGTGGGATATGTAAATTGCTAACAAAAGGTGTAGTCTAATGATAAAATAGAAACAAAGTGATAATACACTATTTAATAAGCAAGCAAGGTTAGTATGTAATAATCAAAATGACTACGAATTAACAAAGCAAAAAATGATAAATCCATGAGAGGAGAAAATACAAACCAATTGGGTACAAGTAAGCGTGTAGTATCAAGAGCCTTGGTTGATATCGTGTTATTCTGATGAAGTAGATGAGCTTGTTATTGCTTGATATGATTGAGATCTTAACTATTTCAATAGATTCATATTCAATTTGATAGAGCTTTGCAAACTTCAAACGTTCATGGATTAGGCTTCACCAAAGGATGGCTTTACAGGAAGCCATGATTCATTGGAGGATGACTGCATTCAAGTTGATGGGACTAGTTGAAGGTAAGTTTTCAAAATTCTTAAGATACATTGAAGGATGAAAGATATAAAAGGAAAAACATATAAAATATGAAATAAAAGGTGAAATATACAAAAAGAAAACTTTAGGGCTTTGGATTGCCATTGAGGCTACATATTAGACTAATGTGATCAAATTCATATGTAGTGGGAATATTTCTAGGTACGAATTATCTACCTTTTCCCTTTATTGAGTTTGATAGTCAAGAGCATTAGATGTAATAGTGTTGGCAGTGCTAATGATCTTGACACTAGTGCGAAAATGGTTTTTACCAAGCAACTTGGGTGGGAAATGATAAAAATTTGAAGATTTTGCAAAAGTGCTACTAGGGAGTAGAAGCACCATTAGTGCTACTAGTCAAGTTTTGATGCTTTCTCTTTTAAAGAAATAAATACTTCTAAATTAAGCCTTAAGATGATTGACTTGATTTGGATGCTTGATTTTTTAGTTGATGAAGACGTTGATAAGTTTGGATACTTTGATGATGTGCTCAAAATTGAGTGTCTACACATTTAATAAGGCTAATTCCATCCTCATCACATCATCATGAGCTAAATATCAAAGGTGCTCACTTGTATCATACTTAGGAATAAATATATGCATGTTTTCTTATCACATGGGAAAACTTTATGGATGAAATACTAGCAATAATAGAAATGGAAATTTTAGTAGCAAGAGTATTAAGGCTTTAATCAAGAAGATATGTTAATGAATCTATGGTATCTACACATATCATGTAGTAATTTTTTTAAACCACTTGATATGTTTGAATTTCTTTAAATATATAGTTAATTAAAAGGTATAAGAGACATGAGTTTGGTGTCACTTACTAGGAGCACTCAACACGTAAGATGATTCTATACATACCCCCATATATGTAGTTGCATCAAAAAAACTATAATTTACTTCATCCAACACAACCACCTCTTTAGTCTATACCTAGATATCCATAGATGTGCCCCGTCTAATTCTCCATTCTAAGGAGGCATCTTCTTATGCCCTAGCCTAGCTATGTGATCGCTCCTCAACATCTACTCATTTTTTAGGGTCATATTCAACCCTCCTCGTCCTTCTCCCATGTTTCATATGTTGCATATCATTCTTATCACTCTCCTCCTTCTCCTACTCTTCTAACTAGAAGCATCTCTTATATTAAGGGCACCATTACTCCTACATATGACATCCTATATTCTCAAGGGTTCTTAATAACACTACAAGAACAATATATTGTTGTCATATGTGCTTTAACAAAAACTATGATTTGTTCAAAATTGGTCCCTTTCAACCAAGCCACCTAAAAACTTTGCACTTCCATCACATGCTTTTGATGCACATAGAGACAATGCATAATGCCACCTATATATCCTTGTAATCCATTATATTCTCTCCTTAAGTATTCCATATAATATAAATATTTTTAGATTGAATTGTTTCATGGTTATAACTCACGTGCTATGCATCTCTACTACCTTTTATTGCTCATCAATATATCCATGAGATATAATCCTTAATGACATGGGGGAATTCCAAGATGTCTATACCTTAGGAAGTTCTCATAAATCTATTCCATGAGGAGTGTGACTCCTCCCATAGGCTATTTTTTTCTTAGTATGATGTCATAAAATTAAGACACAATGCTTTTAGGAATCACTTCATCCTCATTTGAAGTGGAAAAAATCTTCCAACACCATAAATACACACATTGGATAACGTATAATGGAAAATAGTGATTTTCTTCTTGCACAAGATTCTACCTTAAAGCAACCCCATGATGATATTTCTAATATATATGCCTTGATGACCCAACACAATATTTTCTAATAATCTTGTTAGTATGCTCTTTTCAATTTATGAGGTAGATTGCATGCATCCTCATCATATTATACAATGTATATTCTTATAACGTGTACTCCCAATAATGCATGTATATTCTACAATGTGATTCCTATCTAATATTTTTATCCTCTATACTCCCACCAAAGGGTGTTAACCTAGGTTGATAGATCTGAATCATCTTAGGCACCACATGGGTAAATGGTTGTACATATGGCCGTCAAGTTGTCTTCCCAAGTAAATAGTCCTCCAATGAATCTTAATCCTCTTGGAAAAAGCATCCCAACACCTCTCTCAAACATGAAGGGTCTCTAACCCTCCATATTCAACTATCTTCCCTTGCATACACTACATAAGTGGTCCTCTTGTTTCCTAAAAAATGGATATTCGCGTAACCAAATAATTTAGTGCATATTAGCATCTATGTTTAGTCGAAATCACAAATTGAACAAAATACATAATATTACAAGAACACAAATCTATAATAAATCAATGTATATTAGGAACACTTAAAATTCTAAAGCACCTATTGCCAATGCCAAACTAATTGACTATATCGATTGACAATACCTATTTTGGTGACTATACCTATCAACAATACCTAATTCTTATAAGGTGTGCCTAGTTTCTCAAGAGTGTCACTTGTAAAAAAGTTATGTTCTTCTTAGACATGGTCAAAAATAAAAACATAGCTTCAAAACAAACAACAAAATAGCAAAATAGAGCAAATATGCAACATAAAAAAAATTTAAGGATTTTTCACAACCTAGGGTTTTTAGATGAACTTGGGACGTCATAAATTGAAAAAAGTGATACTCATGACTTACTTCACATTCATAGTGGATTACTTTTTTAATTTAAGGTTCAAATAAATTACCTCATTATCAAAGCACTGTAGCCTATAGGGTCAAACAAGGACAACAAGCTCAACTATGAATCAAAATAAAATTTCTATTTTGTGATACCACACTTCAACTTATCTAATAATCAATCCTCTCATCTCTCCACATTTTTCTCTAATTTTAGTATGGGTGTTCAAATTAGTTACTTGGATTATAAAACCCTCCATAGCCACATAGGACTTATCGATCATGTTGACCACTAATGGTTAGCCTTTAACCAATAGTGGTTAGCCTCTATTTTCATGATAATATTTCACACTTTGATGTTATATGAGGACACACACCCACTCCACACTTACATGCCATATTTTTTATGGTTTTATCACCATCCCATCGTATCAAGAGAGAGAGAGAGAGAGAGAGAGAGAAGCAACATATATTATTGAGAATGAAGTGATACATTTGGATGGATCTATATAGCTCTTTATAGGGAGATAGATTCCTTGCCCAACACTCTACCTAGTTGTACAAGGAGACACCTTGCACATTGACACTTGTGTATTTACTGCTTGAAGTAACTAGCTAACTTTCTTATATAGTAATATCTTGTACGTTACATAACCAAATAATTTAATATACTATAACACCCCCTATATTACATTATTTGGTATCAAGTTCTCTTGGATTGCATAGATGATTTATGAATGTTTGAAACTTGGTTTTTCCAAGTGCTTTTGTAAACATATATGATAGTTGATATTTTGTAGATGCATGCTTAAGGATGATATGATGTTTCTGAAAATGTTCTCTAATGAAATGACATTGAGCTTCAAAGTGTTTTGTCCTTTCATGTATAATTGGATTTTTGATCAAGTTGAGTGCTTCTTGATTATCATAGAAGATCATCATTGGAATTTTATTTATTCCCATATCTGATAATATGTATTGTAACCATAAGGCTTCACAGATTGTATCTCTTGTTGCTCGATATTCTACTTTAGTTAATGATTGTGCCACTGTATGTTATATCTTACTATACCAAGAAATGGTTCCTAACCCAAGGTAAAATACATACCCTAAGGTAGATTTCTTGTCATCAATGGATCTCGCATAGTCTGAGTTTGAGTATCCCTCTAGACAAAAATATTTATCATTTATTAAATAAGTTAGTCCATAATTAGTAGTTTTCTTGATATATTGCAATATTCTTTTTGTATCTTTCCAATGACTTTCTCTTGGTTCTTGCATGAATCGTGAAAAATAATTTACTACATATGCTATGTCTGGTCGACTATTCATTAGGTATATAATACTTCCAATTAGTTGGTGATATATAGTTGTTGAGACCAAAGGTGCTTCATCATTTTTGGATAATTGGATCCCTTGTTCCATTGGTGTATCTTTATACTTACATTATTTTATTCTTTTTTTTTTAGCAAGGTTTCAGCATACTTTGATTGAGTGATAGTTATCTTATCATTTTCTCGATGAATCTCTAAACCAAGATAATAGCTCATGAGACCTAGATCTATCATTTCAAAAGCTTTTTTATAAATCCCCTTTGATGTCACTTATATTTTTAGAACTTCCAGTAATTACTATATCATATACATATACTATAAGAATGAGTATATCATTTCCAATTTTCTTGGTATATAGACTAGGATATGAAGTGCTCTTTTTGAGGTTATGTTGTAATAATTGATTATTGATCTTTATATTCATGCTCTAGGTGCTTGTTTTAAGCCATACATAGATTTTTCAATTTGCATACCTTATTTTCCTGTCCCTTGATGATGAATCCTTATGGTTGTGATATGTAGAATTCTTCTTCTAAATTACCATTAAGGAAGGCACTTTTTACATCCATTTGATGAAGTTTCCAACGTTGATGAACTGCTAGTGCACAAATTATTCTGATCGTAATAATTTTTGTTGTTGGTGCAAATGTTTCTCCATAATCGATTCCTTATGTTTGAGTATATCCTTTGGCTACTAGTCGAGCTTTGTATTTGTCAAGTATTCCATCTACTTTATACTTAATCTTGTAAATCCATTTGCAACCTCCTATTTTCTTCCCTAGAGGTAGTTTTACTAGATCTCATGTCTTATTCTTTTGAAGTGAAATATATTCTGATTTCATAGCTACTTTAAACTATGATTTATTTAGTGTCTAAATTATCGATGTTGATTCCACTATGTTTCTAAGAATTCCTATATTAATAATGGTCAAACTTCGAGTTTGAGGTTTGGGAGTGGTAATATCTAGCATCCTTTATAGATTTTATTCTCTAAGAGTATCTTTGAGACATATTGGTTATCTCCTAGGATGGACTATAGATGCATCTGTATCTTGTTCTTGAGATTTTGGTTCTAACTCTTCACTTGATGTGTCTTCATTGGAGGGATTTAGAAGAATTTTTGTATTATTAGTAGTCTTTTTTGTATCAATTTTGATATTTTCATCAAATATTACATCTCTACTAATGTAAACCTTTTTTTATGGATCTAGTATTTTGTACCCTGTAGATTCATTATCATAACCGACAAATATTCCTACCATGGTTTTGTCATCTAATTTTGTTCTCCTTTATTTTGGAATATCTATGTAAGCTTTACACCCAAAAATCTTCAATTTTCCTATATTTGGATTTTTTCTTGACTATGCTTCTTTTAGTGTAGTGTGTTTGAGTATTCTTGTAGGTAATTTATTTTGTATGTATACTATTATTTGTATTGCTTTTGCCCAATATTGATGATCAAGTTGAGCCTCTTTTAACATGCAGCTTACCATTTCCATTATTGATATATATATTCTCTGCAATTTTGTTTTGTTGGGGTGAATATGTTGTAGTAAGTTGTCTTTTAATTCCATTTTCTTCTAGGAATGAATCAAAATCTTTTGAAAAAAATTATCCTCCTTTGTATGAGCGAAGTGCTTTTATAGTATTTTTTATTCCTTCTCCACTTGAAGCTTGAATTTTTTGAAATGACTAAATGCTTTTGATTTGTACTTCATGAAATATACCCACATTTTTTTGGTGTGATCATCAACGAATAATTGAAATTACTTATGTCCTCCAATACTATCCATTTTTATTGGTCCAATTATAAATATGTATATATTATTTCCAAGGGTTGTTGAGCCCTGTGTTGATGAAGTTCAAAGGAAACTTTGTGTTGTTTTCTTGCTAAACATCTTGGATATATAGTAGTTTTTGAAGAAAAATTAGGTATTCCCTCAACCATTTGATACTTGAATAATTTTTTTATTGAGGAATAACTAGTATATCCTAATTTCTTATGACATAAATTTGATATTTTGATTGAAAATCTAAGTGTGTAGCAGTAACTAGAACAAATAGACCATTTTTATAAGACACTAATGTTATCGTTTTTCCTTGTTTAGAAATGTGACATTCTTTCCTTTTAGTGAGGACTTTAAACTCAACAATTATGTTTTGATCCATGAGTTGAGAGACAAAAAGAATATTAGTAGTTAATATAGGGATATACAATACATTTTTATTATCTCTTTTCCTTCTTTTACGTTTATTAAGATGTTCCCAATTCCATTTACCTCATATGTTTTGCTCTCTACTATAGAAATTGGTTTCTTATTTACCTTCTTTATGGCATTGAACCAATGAATATTTCCAATCATGTGATAACTTGCTCCTGACTCTATATACCAATAATCCATGATTTTCCTAAGAACTCAGACCTTGTTGAATTCCTTATGTTCAATTTTGAGTTGATTTTATAAAGTTTTGTGGATAGCAAAAATCAACTTCTTTTACACCTTATTTTTCCAATTGAACTTAAGCACTTTCTAGTTTAGTGAGGTTCTATTTGTTGGAATTCTTTTGTCTCTTTAATGTAATTTTGAAACAGGTATAGTAATTAGTTTCCAACTCTTAATTTTCCTTATAGAACCTTCTTTTATAGCCTTTGATAATTTGATATTTAATGTTTCTAAATTCCAACTACCTATTTTGGTGTAGTATTCCTTATAACTCCCTAATATGGAATTTAGAAAATAATGATATTTGCAATGTTAGATAATTAGTCTATATAGGTAGAAATATTTATTTCTCCTATGCTTTAGATTGCAAATATTAGGCTATTTAATATATATTCCTTTTTAATATTGACTTTTTTTTTTTATTTGTGGAAAACATCCCAAAAGGGATGCCACTTTCGGGTAAGACCCAAGGAGGCAGGGGTATCCATTTCGCAAAAAACGCCCAAGACTCGGACCTGGCCTACCACCTTTGACATACTCAAGGAGCAAACAAACACACAAAACCAAATTAAAAAAAGTAAATAACAACAAAAATAATAAAATAAAATAAAAAACATGCTCCTTGAGTGTGTCAAAACCAAAAGCACAACCAAACACGCACAATAAGATAAAAGAAACCACAACACAAACCACATAGAAAAACACAAGAACCACATAACAAAACACAAACAAGACAAAAACAACGGAACACTACAAAGACATAACCCAAAAAAAACATGAAAAATAAACACAACCAAAACCTAAAAAATAAAATAAATAAAATAAAAATAAAAACAACCAACAACGAGACAATAAACAAAAACAAAAAACATAGAAAACACTCACACATAAAAAAATGAAATAACACAAACAAAGAGAAACCCAAGAACAAGAACGAAAAAAACACAAGAACAATAACAAAAAACATAAAAAAAAAACAAAACAACAAAAACACAAGAACAACAAAAAACAACACAAAGAACACAAAAACAAAACAAAACAAAAGAACCCACCCACCTTAAAAAACTAAACAAAAAAACAAAGAAGACAAAAGAAAAAAAATGAACAAAACAATGACCTATCTAGACCGAGAAGACTATTAATGCAAGAATCAACGGAGGAAACAAAATAAAGAATAGAATGAGCTAGGGAACTAAAAAAACTGAATGAACCAAAGAGAAACAAAAAAAAAACAAGAAGAAACTAGGTACCTTCAGAGCTGGAGCCATCCAAAGAAATGATAGAAAGAAGAGCTTCCCTAATTTGAGAAGCCCACCATATAGGAGGGTGGCCATAACAAGTAAGATCACCTTTGTCCAAAGCCCAATTAGCTAAAGCATCAGCACTCTTGTTTTGATCTCTGACCACATGATTGTAATCAACTTTCAAAAATCCCATCTGGATTAACTGAATCTTCTCAATAATTCTTTTTATTCTCCAATCCACCTTATGATTCTTAGAAGGAGTCTTCAAGAGATTAATCATAAGTTGAGAGTCAGACTCAACTAACACCTTTTCCCATCCAACCTTAGTAGCCTCCTGAAGGCCTCTAAGGATACCATACCCCTCAGCAAGGTTATTGGAAAGAATACCCAAATTCTCAGCAAAAGTAAAAACCGGGGAGCCATCTGAAAGTCTACCAATTCCTCCCACATTGGCTTTTCCAGGGTTCCCTCTAGAGGCTCCATCAGTATTGACTTTTCCAAAATCCTTAGGAGGAGGTTGCCAATTTCTAGTCCTATCCATCTTACTAATACTCACATTCCCTTTAAGTTGGTTGCCCTTAGAAGGTTTAATCTTCAATCTTTGCATCACTTGATCCCATCTTTGGTGGGAGTTTTGGGGGTGATTAAGGAGTTGATGGACTGATTCAACTAAGTTGGCTATGGTCTTTTGCCAAATATAGTGAATATCCTTCCTATCTTGATTAAAAATTTGGTTGTTCCTTTCATTCCAAATATTCCAAAGAAGAATGGTAGAACCCATCCAAACTAACTGCCTAATAAAATGATCAACACCCTCTTGATTAGGCCAATCCCTCCAAAGTTGTTCAAAAGTGAAAAAATTGGACCACTTGTAAGCCAAGTAAAGTTGCCATTCTCCTCCATAGCTCAGAGGCTAAAGTACACTCAATAAAAATATGGTTGATATTTTCTACATTCTCTTCACACATTTCACATCTAAAAGGGCCATGAAAACCACGCTTCATAAGTTGCTCACCGGTAAGCACCCTACGATGCAATAAAAGCCAATTAAAGAACCTCACCTTAGGCCAGAGCTTTTGAGCCCACAATTGAGAAAATATGTTAGAAGAATGGTTGGGATTATTATGGCATAAGGTCAAATAACCTTGAGCAACTGAATACTCACCCTTAGTAGTGTTGTTCCATCCAAAACAATCTTTTTCATGGGACCAAGAGAGGGATCTCATATGAAGGATGCCTTGGATATCTTGTCTTTGCCTTTACGGGATTTGAATAGGCCGAGTCCTCAATAGGGATCCAATATCTACCAACCTTTGAATTACCAGTATGGTACCGATAGTAATTAGCCACCTTTATCCAATTAGCTCGGTGAAGCTCCTCCATCCAAGGCCTCCAATCGGGAAACTGAGTTATCAAAGGCTTGTGACCATCCCAAGAATCTGTCCAAAAATTTGCATGTTGACCATTATGAATGATCCAAAATAATTTTTTCTTTATCAAATCCTCACCAGTCTTAAGAGCTGCTAAAATGGGAGAACCTTTGGTAGGAAGTTGATAGCGAACAAGGTCTTCAGGACTTTTGTTCTCAGCATATTTAGCACGGAGATTATTGGCCCAAAGAGCATTGGGGTTATGCAACATCCTCCAATATAATTTAGCGAGCTAAAGCTTTGTTGTTATTAATTGAAGACCGGAATCCTAACCCCCCTTCACTCTTAGGAAGACATAAAGTATCCCATTTCACCAAGGCCCATTTTCTTTTCTCCTTAGTACCACTCCAAAGGAAACGATGACTGATTTGATCCAATTCTCGAAGAACGACCTTTGGGATATTCAAAATGGAAGAAACATAAATAGGAATAGCTTGAAGGACTGATTTTACCAAGGTGATTCTACCCCTAGAAGAAAGCCACTTGTTGGTCCACTTTCCAATTTTCTTCTTGACTTTGTCCAACAACCAATTCCAATATTTATTTTTCTGCCTTTGAATATTTATGGGAATACCTAAATAAGTGATTGGAAGAGAGGTCTTCTTATATCTTAATTTATCCAAGACCATGGATTCCTGTCTAGCAAAGCAGTGAAAGAAAATAACTTTAGATTTGTCTTCATTGATCAACTTCCCAGTAGCCTTAGAAAAATAGCTAATGATTTGCTTAATATTAGAAGCTTCCTTAACTGTAGCTTTACCTAAAAGGGTAGAGTCATCCACAAATTGAAGATGAGAGATAGGTCTAGCTCCATGAGCAATGGTAACTCCCTCAAGGGTTTTGTTTTCCCTCTTTTTGGTTATAGTCCTACCCAAGCATTCAACAAGAATGATGAATAAATAAGGGGATAGCGGGTCACCTTGCCTAATACCTCTGGAAGCTAGGAAAGACTGAGAAGGCCTGCCATTGATAAGAACTAAGTAGGAAACTGAAGAGATACATCCCATAATCCAATCCATCCAATCCTTAGAGAAACCAAATTGCCTCAAAACTTTGATAAGGAAGTGCCAATCCACTCTGTCATAAGCTTTGGATAAGTCTAACCGGATGAACATAGAAGGAGAATTTTGCATATCCATGGAATGGATGGCTTCCTGAGCAAGAACTATCTCATCTACTATTTGACGTCCTTCCACATATCCCCCTTGCTGCGGGAAATAATCTTATGCAAAAGAGGCTTCAACCTTTACTGCCATGATTTTAGTAATAATTTTGAGAAGAACATTACATAAAGCAATAGGTCTAAAAGCTGAGATATGATCAACCTCTTGAGCTTTTGGAACAAGAGTAATATAAGTTTTATTGATAACCTTCAAAATTTCTTTGGATTTCCTGGCTTCTTCCACCACCTCTAATAAATCAACATGAAGGATATCCCAGAACTCTTGGTAGAACTCAATAGGAAAACCATCGGGACACTGGGGTTTTCCCTTTTTGCATTTTAAAAACTACTTGTTGAAGCTCATTGATAGTAACAGGAGCAGTCAAAATAGAGTTCTCCTCAGAAGTGATAAGAGAAGGGATTGCTTGAAGAACATTTTGTTGTGAAGGTGAGTCAAGAGGAGTAGCAACAAAAATATTGGAAAAGTAATCAACAACAATAGAGTTCATGCCATCCCAAGTATAAACAACATCTCCAGAATCTGATTTTAAGGAAGAAATAAAGTTGTGAGATCTTCGAGCTAGAAGAGATTTGTGGAAGAAATTTGTGTTTCGATCTCCTTCTTTGAGCCATTGAATTCTAGATTTTTGCTTCCATAAGATTTCTTCTCTTTTTTCCCATTCCTCTAACTGAGTTGTGAGTTTAATTTCATCTGCACTTCTCTTCTCTGTGAGGCCATCTAAACGGATTTTCTTATTCAAATTTTCAATATGAGCAATAACTTCATGTTTTTTTTATGAACATCCCCAAACTCTTTCCAGTTCCAAGTCTTGATTTTGGATTTAATGTATTGCAGTCTTTTGGCAAAATAGAACATCTTAGTCCCATGCCTAGGTTTACCTTCCTTCCACCATTGTTGCACACGAGGTCTGAAGGAAATGTCTCTAAGCCACATTAATTGAAAATGAAAAGGAGAGAAACTCACATTGGTTTTCCACATTTCCACCATGAGTGGCCAATGATCCGAACCAGACATTATTAAGAGTCTTCACTTTAGGAATGTGACCATGGATTAAGAAATTTTTAGAGAGCAAAAACCTATCCAATCTCTCCATTATACAAGCTAAGCCTTGCCTTCTGTTAGACCAAGTCATAAGGCCATTATCTGGTTGGATATCCACAAGATGGAGGTTTGCAATATATTCGCTCATGAGGTCAGTACTTTTGTCCAAATTTCTATTTCCCCCCTTTTCTCATCCAGAGAGAGGATGGTATTGAAATCTCCTCCGATCAAGATCCAAGCTTTAGGAAAATGAGAGATAATATGAGTAATATCCTTCCACTGTCTTCTTTTTTCCTCCAAAGAAGTCGGGGCATAAATAGTAATGCAGAGCATAATCTGGTTGGAATGTCTACTTTGAATAGCTATAGCCAACAAACCCCAACTGCCAACCATATGGTGAATAACTACCTCTTTTGGGTCCCAAAGACAAGCAATGCCACCCGAAGTCCCTTGGGAGCCGAGGGAAACCACTTTTCCAGCTGGCCAAATTTCATTGGCAATTAAGTCCATATCCTCCATTGACATCTTTGTTTCTTGAAGGAAAACAAGATGTGGATGATTTATCTGAATCATTCTTCTAATTTCATTTTGTTTTGAAAGACTCCCTTTGAGTCCTCTAATATTCCAAGTGATGATCTTCATTAATACCAGGGCTAAAAATGTTGGGAAGGGCATTAATCTTACCTTCCTCTACAAGCTTTTCACCTTCTTTTACCATATGATATTGATTGGTCTTGCGACCTACTTTTTGATTAGAATCCATCTTCAATTTTTTTTCCCTGTTTCTTGACTTATTCCAATTGAATCCGAGATGGCTTCTAACCTTGAAGAATGCTCATACACGACCAAAATTTTACTAGATGGTTCAATGGAGTCTATATTGGGACCTGCATTATTTGAAGTTTTGACATTTTAAATATTGTTTTTCTTGTGTAAATTTTCTCCTTTTTTTCTAGTTGAAAACCTTTGATTTGTTGGTTTGTCTCTGAGTTCTTTCCTTCATATTTAAATTGTGTTTCTAAGATTTCAGTTTCCATTATTTCCTCTTCCTCACTTGGGACATCATTTGTGGAAAGGATTTCAAACATATTAGCAAATGACTTTGATTGATCCTTCATTACTGGTTTTTTCTGAGTGTTCTTCTTCTTAGGTATTTGGAAACCTGCTGAGTTTATATCTTCTTTCTTTTGATCAGGAATTTTATTTGGGCAAGCACTGGCCAAATGACCATATTCATGGCAAATTCTACAACGAAAAGGAATGTTCTCATAGTCCACTACTTGCTCCCAAGTGTCTTCCCCAAATTGTAATGTGATCTTTTTAGGTAGGGGTTTGTCAAAATCCATTAAAACACAAATTCGAGCATAAATAATATGTTCAAAATTTTGAGTACAATCAGCAGACATCATAAAAGTTCCTAAAGAGTTTCCAATTGAAGAAAAAATAGTAGGATTCCAAAATTCAATAGGGAGGCCAAAGAGTCTAACCCACACGGGAGCTATAGAAGGCATCTCTTCTTCGACTTTAAATTTAGTATGCCGGGGCTTCATGAAAAGCCCTGCCCTTCCAAAAAACCAAGGACCCCCTTGAAAAGTTTTCTCTCTATCTTCATTATTAGCAAATAAAACAAGAAAATAACCATTTGGATAAATAGAGATTTGTAACTCACCTTTAGTTTTCCAGCTTTTTGCAGCCTAGACTTTGAAAGCAGATAGACTCGGACGAAAACCCACGAACCGACAAATTAGTCCTCTTTTTTCCAAATCTTCAATGCCAGTCTGAATGTTACCCATATCAAGCTTAACAATAGGAGTTCCATCAGTTGCTTTAAGACATCCTGACTCCATTTTCCTGGGATCAATCTTAGGCATTCTTAGAGGTTTATGGGAAGCCCTAATATTGATATTAGCATTGGGCTGAGGCTGTCCACCATGAAGGGCATCCCTAAAATTCATTTTTGGGACTGAGTCTTCAAAATTCTTACCCTTGACAGGGGTTTTCACAGTAGAATTATTTTGTGGGTGCACCTTAGCACCAGATTCACTTGAGATATGAGCCATTTTTTGATCAACTACTTGAAACTTATTTCGTGGTCTCTTTAATCCTTGCCCTAGACATCGTGGAAAGGTATGGTTTTCACTTTTCTTTTGTGCAGAAAATTGGAAGCCGTTGTCACTCAAGTTCACAGTATGATCTATTGAAAGACAAATTTCTAACCCATATTGTATCCCCTGCAACATTTCTTGCTAAAATATTGAGCATAAACCACAAAAATATTGGCCGCTAGGGCCCGAAGGCCCTAAAAACCAACCTCTGGAGCTGCTTGCACTCAACCCAGATGAAACCCTCGCATAGCCGCTTGCCAAATATATCGTTCACACATAGGGATGCGCTAGGATCTGTGTTGCTCCAAATGATATGAAAATTTGTGGAGACGTTCTAGGGTTTTTCAGGCATCTACCCTCAAAATTTTAGCTCAATCCGAGTTCGGATGAGTGAGATATGGCCGAAACGAGTTCGGCAGTTTGGGCAGTCCTGCGAAAAACGTCTCCTCCTTTTCTTTCAATATTTCTCGCTTCTTTTTAATATTGCTTTAAAATATGGTTGATTTATCTTAAATGTTGCAACCTTATATTATACCTTATATCTCCCTATTGATGAAAGCAAATTGGAATAAAATATAGTTTTACATTTGTGATGGCCCAAACCTCTATATATCTAGCACTGATTCTTAGGTATAGATGACAACACTCTTTAGTACTCTTTTGACTGTTATCTCCAATGTAGGGGCATAGGCTTTACCTTCTCTTCAACTTGGATGACGATTGGTTTCTTTTATGGCACTACTTAGAAAATGGATGCTTTATCTTTAACTGCTTTGACTAGGAGCATTCAATGCTCTCTTTAAATTGCTTCTATGATTCCAATGCTACTATGTAATTCTACCATGAGATCAACTTCTAATGCTACTACTAACTTGGCCTTCAATGCTCAGCTTTGCTTTGACTTCATTCTGATGCTTTCTCCAAGATGGGCACTTCAAAATAGAATGGAATATTCCTCCTTTCGGATAGGTGGCAAATGGAAGTTGTAAGGTGCAAATTTTCAATGCTCATGCAAATATAACATATGTAACCTTCTCAATATTCCTTGTAACTCCTCTTGATTAGGTTTTTGATATTTCTTGAGCATTAAGAGTTGGGATGACACCTGAGAATATATATGCCAAGTGGCACTCAAGGTATTTGCATGTAGAACTTTACTATAACGCTCCAGAAATAATGTTATAACTCCTTTTACTAGGGTTATGCGTAAGGGGTCAGCCCCAAAATGTATTTATAAAAATTTGGCGAATCAATTTCGAAATCCAGGTGAATAGTGTCCAAACACATGTAGAAGATTCACTATTATTAGGGGCAATGTTGGAAATTTAAACTTAAAATGGTCAAATTATTATAAAATTGGGGTGAATCGACCCCAAAAAAAATTTGCACCCAAAAATTTTTGGCTAATGGGCCCTGGTCAAGGGTCCCAAATATTAGCCAATTTCAAATTTTGAAAATCCTAATTTTATCCGGTTTGGCTATAAATAGCCACTATGCATAGCCCTACCTTTTACCCTTTTGTATGTGTGTTTCTTGGATTGCTTTGTTTCTTGGACAACAAGCAACCTTTTTATTTTGTAGGTGTTTTGATGAGGATTTTGGATGGCACTAGCTATGATTCGCCTTGGTTCTATGGAGATCTGAATGACAATTTTGTAATTGATCTTGGTGCTTCTTTTGGTGGATGTTCTCCAATTTTGAGACCTTGGATGTAGCACCATTTTTTCCTTATTCTCTATGCTTTCAATGTGCTAATTTTATTCTTATTTGTAGTGTAGATAGTCCTTTGTATTAGCTTCTAGTAATGTTATCTACTTTACATTGATAGAAGTATATTTTGATGCCTTTTTTGTAGATGAGCACCCTTTAATATGGACCTTTATGCTATCCTTTTTGTCCACGTAGATATAGATGGTTTTATGTGAGCTTTGATATTTGTAGGTGAATGATTGATTCTGGGTGCTTTGTCATGGAGCAATGGTGTCTTTTAAAACCTTAAATCTTGGGAAATATGTGCTCCTCAATGGATTTTTTTCTTGCTTGAAGCATGCCCTTATACCTGCTTAGACGACAATCGTTCTCTTTCTGAAATGCTCATTTCCCTTTTGTAATTTTTTTTCTTGGATAATTGAGTAAGAGTAAAACCAAGCTAATAATTTATACATAATATGCTCCCTTTTGAAGTAGAAAATTCTGCACTTATTCTTTTAATGAAACCCTAAGTGCACTTTAAATTTGAGACTCTCCAAGTCTCAATTTTTAGCTCCTTTGTTGATTTTAATGGTGGTTTTCTTTTGGCCAAAAAATGTTGTAGATTTTGTGCATCAAATGGTGTTTCTAGACACCTTGATAATATGTTGATTTTGTGCCCTTTGATATTTAACAATCAAAACACACAATAACCCTTTGAGAGTAACTAGTTAATGATCAACTAGTTTAGTGCAATGAATCTCTATAATTTCTACCTTAATGCACTTTAATAATCTCACCTTATTCCTCCTAATAATAAGCTCTCAAAGTAATTCTAAATGCGCTTAATAATTTCTACAAAATGATAATGTAGACACCAAAACCTAGCCACTTGTCGTCCATCCTAAATTTTTTGTCATTTCCACCCATTATTCATATATATTTATATATATTTATTTTATATATATATATTTATTTATAATAATATTATATATAATATTATATATATATATATATATATATATATATATTTAAGAAATATATATTTATATCAGTGAATTAATCCCAACTATCTGATTTCACTTAATCTTATCCATCCATCCTTATCAATCCATGCCACACCCTAAATTTAATATCCACCCTTCGATATACTTTTATCTCATCCACATGATTAGTCTCATTGAAACCCTAAGTATGCCTTAGGTTGGATTATTAATAGGAGTCATTTTGATGGCTCAACCTCTAAATCCTAAGAAATCCCTAATTTTTGCACGTTCTGAATCCTCAACCATTCATCCCTAAATTCCTTGGAGGATCCAAGAATTCTCACCTTCTATCCTCACTTACCATAGCCCCCACATCCTTCACCATCCCTCTCGCCCTGCCATATCTACTTTTGTAGACTTTTCCCTCAATTGTCGAATGCCTTCAAGCACTTTCTATCATGACCAAGCATATCCAAGCATCTCCCACTTCACCTCTAAGTGCCTCTGGGCATCCTCCATAATTATCGAGCATCCATGGGCATTTCTTGTAGTCATCAAGCACCCACATATATTTTACGCTAGAGTTCTAAAGTCCCCCTAGCCTTCGGGTGATGCTAGGGCATCGTCGCACCAGTCCACTGCAATAGATTTCATCAAATCAAAAGATAGTAGATAAGTAAGGTAAATATTTTATTTGGTATTTCATTATATGCACTTTCAAGTTCTATTCATTTATTTACATTGCATAGATAGGGTTTTTATCTGCTTTCTGAGGGCCTCACACTATGGAGCCCTCATAGTTGCTACTAACCTATTTGCTATTGTCTTGTGTGCAGATCTAGAAGTGTTACATCAACATTGTGCAGCTGCTTAAGCTAGAGTGGCCCAACATTGGATAACTATAAGTACTTTTTTTGGAAGTAGAGATGCATTTTGAGATACCACCAACATTGTTTTGCTAGGTTTTCAAAGAACCCTAGCTATTGTAAAATCTATATCAAAGAATTCAAGAATTCTTATTATAACAATGGAGCTTTGAGGCTCCCCCATTAATAAATATTATTCATTGTACAATATTGTTCTTTGAGTTCTATTTTATATTTTTGTTATTTGGTGTTGCATTTTTGTCTCTTCAGATAACGAATTCCTTAAGAAATAATCTACAATTTTCTCTACAATCCATGTTGTAGATAGTATTCTTCTTACTTTCTAGATAATCAATAGGTGGATGATAATTTTATTTCTTTCAAAAATATACAACTCCTATTTAATGTGCAAATAATTCTTAAAATGAATCATTTTTTTTACACTTGAATACTATAATGTAATTTATCTTTATGTAACTTTTAATCCAAATATGGTGCTTAATAGAATTTTATAATGAACCCTAATTTGAAGTTCAACTAATTGCACCCTAGTTGCTTACCTTTTTTATGGTTTTTGAAGTATATGTTGATATTGGTATTTTGGATTCACCAATTTGTTGCTTGGCAATGGTTGAATTTACAGCTTCTTGTTGGCTGTCCAAAATAGCTTCTTGCTCCACCAAACTATAGCCTTGAACTTTCTGTCTTGAGCCTTGGATTTTTTGGCTTGATCCTTCCAATGATCTTTACTTTTTTGATGTAGATTCAGATAACTCATTTCCCTGAACTATGCCTTCTTGCTATGAGAGGTAATCTCCAAATATCCTAGATTTGGTAGGCTTCTTTTGTATAAATCTTCCTTCAAGCTTCCTTTCAAATTCTAAATTTAAACAGGATCTTCTTCTTATCAATATTTTGAATGTCTTAAGATCTTCACTGGATTCTTCTTCTGGTATTTGGTACTCCTTGCCAAATTCTTCTTCTCTTGGTCTTGTTGTCAGATGGCAACAATTATCCCATTTTCTTCACTATTAGAAACTTCTCCTTGATAGTCTTCAATCAACAAAGGAGATCACCAATCTCCTATTTCTCATAGATTATTCTATGGAGTCTCTCCTTGAATATTGCAACAAGGCTTCTAGGGCCTTCTCTTTTCTCAACCTCTCTTTTAGCAGTAGTGCTCTCTCTAGATTCATCGTGGCTTTGATACCACTTGTGGTTTTAGCACAATCCCATCATATCAAGAGAAATAGAGAGAGAGAGAGAGAAGAAACATATATTTTTGAGAATCAAGTGATAAATTTGGATGGAGTTGTATATATCTTTATAGGGAGATATATTCCTTGCTCAACACTCTACCTAGTTGTACAAGGAGATACCTTGCACATTATAACTTGCACATTGACACTTGTGCATTTACTGCTTGAAGTAACTAGCTAACTTCCTTATGAAGTAATCTCTTGTACATTACATAACCAAATAATGTAATATACTCTGATATTTTTTTGTGTTTTTACTAACTCATGGTGTCTCTAAGATCCCATGTTTTCATTTGGTTGTTCTTTGTTGTTTGATATTTTTGTAGGCTATACATTTTCTTCATTGAGTCACTCTACCTTATCTTCACTTTATGGTGAAAAAAATACTTAATAGGAGTAAGGTTATAGAGAAATGAACCAATTCCAAATTCAATTACATAGGTTGCATAATTTATTTCTTTCATTGATTGATAAATATTGATAAAATGGGTAGGCTTTGATATTTATATCTTATATAACCCTTCAAGTGTCCCTCCTTTTATCCAAGCCATTACATAGGACATTCTTAATTCTACGTGACACTTCAAATATCTTGTAGGTTCTGTAGATTGTTTCAAGATAGCCCTCATTTCATCTATTTTATTATCTTGATTGTTGCTTTTTTGCAAGAGTTATGCTTTGTCATAGCAACATTGTTGCCCTAAAGCATATATTTTAGCAAAAGCATCAATGGTAGGTGCTTTTGCTTGTAACATTTGTAAAAGTAAATATATCCATAATTTCACCTCCTTGAACCTTGTTTATCCTTTTATTTTTAAATTATAATTTACTTTCACTTCTCCTTAGTCAGTATAAGCACTTATTACTGATCGATGCCTTTTACAAATTGGATCTAAGTAGTCAAAGGGTGCAAATAAGTCATCTTAAGAGGTAATTTAAAGAAATTTCATTAACATAAGCTTGTAGATCTAAATGAAGCAAGCAAAAGAATCATATTGAGTTATCTTTCTTCAAGCACCACTTGGCATCCTTATGTTAGGTTCATCATCCAAATTTCTATGTCATATTCATCCTAGTAAACTTCTTCCAAAATATAAACCACTCTTATTTTTCACATAGAGTAGTCTTGTCCTATCAAGAGCTCCTAATTTCAAAGTCAATACAAGGTTCTCATAAACTAAATAAATGGTGGAAGCTTCTTTAGAGAGAATCCATTGAATGAACATCAAATAATATCTCTTTCTCTTTCTCTCTCTCTCTCACATACGCATTATACTTATCTTATTGTATTTACTTTATTCTTATTCCATTCAAATATTTGCTTTATCTTGACCCTACTAGCTAGACTTATATTTGCTTTTACTCATAATTATCATCTTACATTTAGGTCATCCCCTAGGCATACCCATGAATTTGATTCTATCCCCATATTATATTATATTTTTTGAGGTTTTACTTAATTTAGATTAATTCTAGTGTTGGATTTACCTACAAGCTATAATGTCCTCTTGAACTTATTCAAATTTAGGTAAAATATTCGTACAAAAACCTATGTTTTATGGGACACATGGCTTAGGGTCTCTTCTCAAAGATACATTCCCACATTCCAAAAATTCATCATGACATCCAAAAATACTTGTTCCTTGATCTCATTATGCCAAAAAATTCTTGAAACATAGAAAGATAAATAAATAAATGCTTGTCTAAAATATATAATACAAGTTCATTGTCTCTTCTAGAATAATTTACACAACTAAAAATCAAAAAATACACAATACAAAAATAACAATAATATAATATATATATATATATTATATAATATACAAGAAAGGTGTCACCAAAAAAATATACATCCTTTGAATAGTTATGCAAATATTCTTGCTAAACCCATGATAATTGTATTAAGAGTAGTTATCTCACTAGGTTGGAGGCATATCCTAAATATAAAAACATAACAATTATTGTTGTCAAAGGATATTCATCAATAGAAGCAACTCTTTATTTATTGGTTTTTATTACAATAAATATTTTCCATTATTAATGTTGTTTGAAATAACTATATATATATAGGTGTTGTAGGTGAGTTGGAGAGGAGAGGGCAATCCAAGGGAGGTCCCAAGTTCGAATCTTCACCCTGCCAAAGAGCTGAATTGGGTACCCAAAATCCAATTGATAATGTTGGTGCGGGCGGGATCGGGTGCGACTCCCGGATGACTTTGACGGTGTAGAACCCCCTTGTTCAGACCAAGGCGGCCCCACAAGGGGTTTTTCGCTTAAAATATATATATATATAGAATGGCCTCTGATGGAGGCTTTAGAACCCTAAATACAAGTCCAAGGTTTAAATGCGAGATCACCATGGATACTTTATAACCTTAAATACAAGTCCCAAGGTTTGAATGTTGGGGTCACCATGAAGACTTTAGAATCCTGAATACAAAGTCCAAAGTTTAAATGTTGGGATTGTACACCATACTTGAATAACCATATATAAAATAAATAACATTCTCCGTAAAAACCATAAATCTTGTTAAATATTAAAAATTATTTTATTTTTTGTTTTTTCATTTTATACTATAAATAAAAATATTTTAATTTTTAAAATTATATAAAACAATTCGAGGAGCATTAAACATTAGCACATCTTTAATCTTATTTATTTATTACATCCGCTAGGCTACGTACTCATAAGGCCCTTGTAGAAAACAGTATGAAAAACCCCAAGCACAACTTATTTCGAAGGCATATTGAATAAATTCATTCAATTCTTAAGTGGAAGTGTTTTTTTAAAGTTAAGGATTCGAGTTCTTTTAATACTTTAGTCTAAAATATCATGGCTTTTCAATCAAGCTATTCTTTTAATCTCAAACGCAGTGTATAATATCTATATTAAAAATAAATTAAAAAAATCAATCCTTTGAGACATGAAGGCTCACTTTTGAGTAATGTGAAGGTAAGAGAGAGCAAAGATTCAATTATCACAACCCAACAACATGCATCCACAAAATTTAACTCTGTTAGAGCGTATTAAGACAGGATTTATGAGCCCACCTTATCTATTTGACACATTTTTAAATGGCTTAAAACTTATACTCTCCATTGCCAGGGGTTTATTGGCATTTTACTCATTATAGTCAATAGATGATTTTGATTTTGATTTTCAAATTATGTAGGAAGAGAGAGAATGAAACATAGACCATGACACGAAATAAATTCCACCCTCCTTTGTGGGTCGAAACTAGAATTCTATCTCTTAAATAAGACGAGTGAAAGAACACAGAAACCTTGTGATCGTTATTTAACGGGGGTTATGAAGCAGCATCACCAACATCCGGAGAGGCACCTTCATCCTCAGTAGCACCAGAACTAGCAGGAAGATGAACTGCTGGATGCCCTGAATTATCAGGAGAAACCTCTTTCATCAAAGTGCTAACTAAATTGCTCGTCTCATAATATTGTTGTAGCGGCACAGGTGGCTGAATCCCGGCCTCAAGAGATGCAGAGGCCTCAGCAATGACAAGATGCATAATTAGACGATGCTTTTCAAACTCCACTAACTCTTCAGCCTTGTCCAACGTCGCCTTCAACAGTTCAAAGCAGTCCTTGAAATTTTCAAGCCTTTTGGAGGTGTATTGTTGCAGCTCTTCTTCCTTCTTTTCAGCTTTTAATCTCTGCAAATGTTGTTGAGAGCTCTCCATATTTTCAGCTTTTAATCTCTGCAAATGTTGTTGAGAACTCTCCATCTTTTCTGTGAGCTGGCCTTCTGTCATTTCCACAACCGATTTCCACTTTTCCACATTTTTTCTGTGGATTTGCTTTAAGTTCTCAAGTTCCTCGGCTGCACGTAAATAAGCAGTCAATGATTCGTAAAGTCGATCATACTCAACCTGAAGTGCATCTACCATCTCTTCCATAATTTACCTCAATGCAGTCCTGCATAACGAGAGAAGGCAATCTATGATTTTCTTTTTTTTTTTTGGTTCCTCTCCTCCCAAGAAATGGTTGTTGAGAGAAGTTACCTGATGGAATCCACAATAATAACGAACTTAACGACTTCTGGACTTCTGGATCAAAATCGGTACAATCAAGGTAAAATTTCAATAACCAAACTTCAAATTTTAAGGACACAATCTATTGAGAATTAGGAAAATGATTTTGAACTCACTTTGGTATCCATCAATTTCGATTATAATTTTGGAGTCTTAATTTTGTTTTATTATTAGTTGTTTTTTAATTAACACGAATGAGTTAGGAATAAATCAAGAAGAAAAAACCAAAAGCAAATGAATATACCGTTAGCCTGATTTTTATTTTTATTTCTTTCAATCTCTTTTCTCTTTTAGTTTCTTTCGACGAGTGAGTATTGAACTTGTAAAAAGTGGCAGCTATATTATATAAATTATATTTTAAAATATGAAAAAAGAAATAATATTTTTTAAGTTATTTAATTGTTTTATGGTATTATTTTAAAGTTTGTATATACTTTCTAATGACTATTGTTTATTGGAAAAAAAAATTATTTAAAGAAATATTTATTAAGATTAAATTAAACTCTACCAACTGTAGAATTACAAAGAAAAAAGTTTTCAAAACTATGAAAGGAGTATATGTGAGATGTGAATGGGATGTTGTGGAAACTGAAGGAGTGGTATGGGAAATTCTAACATGTTGGAATCCTATTAAAACATCTTTAGTCATGTGCAACCATTTATAAAACTAGGTATTGGATAGCCTCTTTAGTCACATGCTACTTTACAAACATTTGTTTCATCCTTATCAATGTCTATGGATCTACAACTCAATTAGGTAGATTAGAATTTTGGAGTGGGATTGAAGCCTTTATGAGAAGTAAAGAACAAGAAACCTGATTCATGATTATAGAAGATTTCAATGCCATAACCAAGCTAGATAAAAAAATATTGGGGTAATTAGGAAATTAATCCCAAAGTATGAGAGGTTTCTCAGCTTTTAATTAGAATAATAATTTATGAGAGGTTGAGTTTGAAGAAGACAACTATACATGGACTAACAATAAAAGAGATCAAAACCTAATAGCAGAAAAAATAGATAGGTGCATTCTCTTAGATCATTGGCTAGTTGAAGGGACTTGTACTAAAATTAATACCTTGACAAGGATTGGTTCAGATCACTAGCCAATAAGAGTTAAAATTGTGGTAAGTGAATTAAAAAATATCATATTTTAAATATGAGAAGATGTGGGAAGACCATCCTCAATTTGTCGAAATGATAGCACAAATGTGGAATTATTCAGGAAATGATGAAATGTATACACTTCCAAAATAAATTAAATCTATGTCATCCAGATTAAAAGAATGAAACAAGAACACTTTTGAAAATATTTTTGAGAAGAAAGAAAAATTAAAATATAAACTTTCAAAATTCCAAAAAAGTGATCAAAATAATCCAAGCTTGGAGGAAAGAGAATTGCTTAGTGAAGATCATAATATTTTTATTAAGGAAGAGAATTTTTGGAGATTAAAATCGAGACATGCTTGGTTAAAAGAAAGAAATAAAAATATAAAGTTTTTCATAGGATGGCTATAGTATAGAGATCTTCATTCAAAATTAGTAGAATTAAATCAATAGCAGGGTTTTGGATTGAAAACTAGAGTGAAACCAGAAAGGAGGCAAGGTTGTTTTACCAAAATATTCTAGGATTGGAGGAGTTTGAAGTTATTAATGATAAAATACTATAAGAAGAACCTTCAATTATAAAAAATAAAGATAATAGAAAATTGATGGAGCCTATTACTCTAGAAGTTCATTTAGCTATTTTCTCTTTTGATAAGGATAAATCTCCAAGTATGGATGGGCTCTCTATAGCATTTTATCAACATAATTAGAATACAGTAAAGAATTTTTTATTGTTTGTACTGGAATAGTCTAGGGTAAAAAAATACATACCTTATAAAATAAATGCAACATATCTTACTCTGATTCCAAAAAAGAAGGATGCAAAATTGTTGGATTCATTTAGGCCGATAAGCCTATGTAATATGACATATATGACTAAAGTGATGGTGAATCAATTAAGATCGTTGTTAGATAAAATTATTGTAGAAGAGCAAGGAATATATTTGAAAGGGAGAGATTCTGGATGGGATCATAGTAGCTCATGAAGTTATGCATTCAACAACTTCAAGAAAAGAGAGAGCGATGATTGTAAAACTTGATATGAGTAAAGACTATGATAGGGTTAAATAGAATTTTCTTTGTACAGTATTAGAAAAGTTTGGATTTGGGAAAAATGGGTCATATGGATTAAATATTGTGTCTTTATAGTTTCAAATTTAGTACTGGTCATTGGGTTAGTAATAGAATGTTTTAAAACTAGGAGAGGTCTTAGACAAGGAGATCCTCTATCACCATATCTATTCATTATTATGGTAGAGGTATTGGTTAGGAACTTGAAAAAGGCTATTAAATATGGGCTAATAAGTGGACTTGAGGCTAGTAATAACATCGAAAACATCACCCATAAATATTTTGTAGATAATACAACCATTTTTGGGAGGGCAAGAATAAATCAAGCCAAAGCTTGGAATAACTTATTAAAGGAATATGAAAGTGCATCAAGGCAAAAAGTTAATAGGATAAAATCTAAAATTTACTTTCTAAACACCCCATCTAGAATCAAATAAGGGATATGCAACTTACTTCAAATGGAATAGGTAAATTTATGAGCAACTTATCTAGGGATGCCCTTATTTGAGGGAAGAATGAGGATAGAATTATAGAATCCAATTATAAGTGAAGTTCAGAATAAACTATCAATATGGAAAGGTAGATGGTTATCATTGGTAGGAAAAGTGCAACTAATTAAATCAGTATTACAAGCCATTCTAATATATTATATGTCCTTCTATACTATGCCAAAATCGATAGAAAAAAGTTTAATCTATATTATGCGGTCATTTTTGTGGTCAGGATTACATGATAAAAGGAAATTTCCTTTGATAAAATGGAGCAAGGTGTATGATGATAAAACTAAGGGAGATCTCATTTTAAGAGTTCTTATGGATGTAAACTTATCTCTTAGGGAAAAATTAATTTGGATATTGTACAAAGAGAGTCAGAGACAATGGGAAATAATTCTTCTAAGTAAATATGTTGATCCCAATGACCCAAGCTTAATATTTATTGCATTCTCACTATAAAATGGTTTTGCACTATTTAATGATTAAAAAAAATCAACTGATTTAGTGATTACAGGTCTAATATGGGTGGTGAGAGCTGGAGAAAAAAAATCTATTTGGATGGATACTTGGTGTGATAAAATAACTACTCAATATAGATCCAATTTTGAAACCATGGATGAGATTAATTGAAGACAAATAGGATGATATTGTTTCAACATTATGTACAAGGAAAATACAAATGAAAAGAATATTTTTTATAAGTATACAAGATATTGATGCTAGGAGGTAGTTGAGCATAAAGATAACAATAGTAATTATTTTGAGGAAAGTCGAGGATAAGCTGATTTGGGAGTTGAATAACTTAGAAGAATACACAACAATAAGTGGATATAATGTAAAGCATCAACAAAATTGGAATATAACAAGAATATGGAGAGATATTTGGGATAGCATGAACATTCCTAAAGTTAAAATGTTTGTTTGGCTAGTAGTTCATAGAAGAATTTTATCTTGAGATAACCTCATGAAAAGGAGTTTTCATGGCCCTCAAAATGTGTTCTTTGTAAAAAGTAGGAGAGTATAGACCATCTCTTGGGACACTACTCAATAGTCTGGAAATTATGACAATGGATTCTTAATATGTTTGGTAAATGCATGGTGATGAATGACAAAATTGAAGAATGGTTAAAGCAATGGTAGAGCACTTTTAAAAGTGAGGCCTTATAGATAATTTGGGATATATCAAAAGACACAATACTTTGGATTGTATGGCTAGAAAGGAATAGAAGAATGTCTAAAGGAAAGGAAAGCAATTTAGAGGTAATGAAAAGAAAGATCTATTTGAGAGCTCGAAAAACGTGCACCAATAAAGTAAATGTAAACACAATAAATGAACACAAGCATGTAACTGAAACATGATGATAAAAATAGTAAAATATGGGTCTCCTTTTTATTAATGATAGCCTATATTTTTTCAAAACGTATTAAAATAACATCCCCTCGAGGGAGTTCACAATTGTGATACAATAAATACAAAAGGTAAGGATTTCATTCCCCTTAGAACTATCCTAGTGTACTAAATGGTCTTCTTTCTAACACAAACCATTTGGGGTAGGATTTTTCGTGATCGTTACAGTGAGTATAATGTGAATCTTGTGCTCCTTTGTCATCTATTGAATCCTGTAATATGCACACAAATAAACTAGAAACATATCAAAATTCTATGAAGAGCCCATCGAAATCGAGCTCGTATTAATCGATATGAATGCAATAAATGAAGATAAAACTAGACTGAAACATGTATAATCTGAAATCTATCTATAGTAAAAATTTTGATCTAAGTTATGCATTAAGAAAAATATGTAAACTAGGTCTCTTGCCAAGACCATCTCAGGGTGAGACGACCTTGTCTGCGAGTCATCTCGGGGCTAGATGACCACTGTCATAGGATTGTTTTTTTTTTAACCAGTTCCAAGAGGTGTTTGAGATACCCTAGGTGTGTTGTTGATGGATTGTTGCACTATAAGAGTGACTTGATGGATCAAAGTAGTCACCAAAGTGAATATTTTCAACTACATAGAATATGGAAGCACAACTTTCAATCCTTTTTAGTAATCCAGTAGCATGGTCTCAACAATAGGAGTGTTTTGGAGGATTGAAGTGGGCAGTACTTCATTGCTTGAGGAATTGGGGATTGCATTTGACAGCACTTCGTTGCACAAATTCAAAGATTGAGGATCTTTAAAACTGAGGGATGAGTGCTAATTTATAGACTTCTGAGAGAGAATCTAATAATGGTGAAATCAGCCTACATGAAAAAGCAAAGAGGTAGTTCACATTAAGAAAAGTGAATGCTTATCTCTAAAATCTCATGCAATTGATAATGGCATGAATTTTTTTTCCCATGTGGGGTGCTTAATGCTTTTTACAAGATCATATGCAGGGTTAACTGATAGTTTTGGCTACCAGTTATGCACCTTTTTATTTTTAAACTTACTTTTTGGTGGTCATCTCGGATCAAGACGACCATGGTTTTATGGGGAATTGTGCTCGCTTAAGTGGTGAAAACAACTATTTTAGACCTAAAACTTCCCAATATGGGTTATGTGGTCTAAAATAAGTTCATTCAAGTAGTCTCCTCAATATGATGTGTTTTAGATGTCTACAGATGCTCCTTTTTGGGATGCTTTGTGTGACAACATAATGTATAGCAAAAATAGAGAACCTAAAATGGTCGATTAGATGGTTAATGATATTCATTAAACAAATCAACGTAAGATGCCCCAATCATGGAAAGAGCATCTATTTTTGCATCATTACTTTTGACAAATTGAAGAACTTAATTTTTGGTAAACTTTTCAAACATGTGTAGACATTATGATATGAGTTCACAAACGATGATTGTGAGTATACCAAATAAATAGGCAGTAGAATTTTTAGCCTATTTTGTTTTGTTTGAATTTATTTTTTCTTATTGTTTGCCCTAAGAAATGAGGGTGTATGATTCTCTTTGACAATGATTCTTGAATGAACACAATTTGCATTTTTGAGTGTTTGATTATTGATTTGAACTTTGTAATTATATGACTACCCCCTCAAGTGACGAAATGATAGAGGATATGAAAAATGATGAAAGCGATGATTTGTTTGACAAATATAGCTTGATTTGGGTGTTGCTAGGTGAATGCAAAATTTAATGGTTTTTGCACCCATGACAACCTTTATTTTGACCCTGTTTGACTTGTAATTTTTTGAAATTTTATGATTTTTTTACTTTTTTTGTTCTTGCTTGTGTTGAGTAATGTTGTGAATTTGTAATTTATTTTTAACTTCTTAGATCATGGCACAGGTTTACCCACATATTTAAGAGAGTACGTTATGATCTCTTTAATGATGACTAGGAGTGGATGAAGGCCATTGGCCTTATGCATATTACTAGATTGGAGTCAGTGTATGCAAACCAGGCCTATCTGATGACCTTCGTAGGTCAATGGGATAGGAAAAAAAATATTTTTCACCTTTCAAATAGTGATATGACCATCACTCCAAATTATGTCTATAGTATTATTCATGTTTCGATAAAGAGATAGCCCATTTTATCATCGACCACTAGTGAGTAGGTGAGATTATTACAGAGAGTATACCGATATCACTAGCAGCTTGTAGAGCATGATGTGGAAAGTGGTGGGGTTAGGGTGGAGGTTGGGTATGATACATAGCTCCTAATGTGTAGGTATGTAGTGCTTATGTCACTCATGTATAACTTGCTTATGCTTGATTCTTTAGGTGCGAGGTTCCCATGGAACCTCCTTGATCTTGTTCAAGATTTGGTGGAGTGCATAGTACATCAGCCATGGATCATGGCTTAGGGGACTACACTACTGGCACAACTCTATGAGGAGCTATTTGAGATTTAGTATCATGGTCGACGTGGATTAGGGTCCAGCTTCCTTCTATAGATTTAGGGTTGGGAGCACATTCAAATGGATAGACCAACTAGGCTACCTTGGGTGACACAGTGGTAGATGGTAGATAGGAAGATTCCCTATATGATTCACGAGAGATGGGATCAGGAGAGAGATTGAAGTTACCCCTACTCAAGCATGATTGATCACTATATTTACTTCTTGAATAGGTTGAGGCAAGAGCATGTGATATGGTAGTCATGGAAGGATTGTTTACCTTGGGTAAAGATAGATCAAAAATTGAGGTGGATGAGACATGATCAATGGTTGATCGATCAACATGGCAGTGAGTGTGAGTATTTCTATTACTCATGTGTGACTCGCCAGTTGGGGATTTACCAAGATATACTAGATGAGCCAATCATTTATATGTGATGGATAAATGAGGCAGAGCTATCTTGTCCTTGATTTGAGACATTAGATGATGAGGTAGATGGGCCACTAGTTGATCCAGACATAGATAACCCAAGGACTACCCCAGAGTATGATGCATGGTGTATGACTCGATTATTTTAGGGAGGTAGAGTAGGTGGGATGGTGGACCCTTCACAGCGATGAGTATATAATTAGAATGAAGGGGAGTGGTCTAAGTGAAACCTTTGAGATAGTTGTAGATGAGGAGAAGGACAAGGATGAGGAGGATCCTCAAGAGTAGTTAGTGGCTTGTTGGGAGCATATTTACATCCTCTAGGCTCAGTTGGCAGAGTAGGACACAACCCATGCTACAAAGTGAAGCTAGTGGGATGGCGATAGGTAGTAGTGGAGGGGAATTAGCATAGAGAGGGACACCCTTTAGGATTAGGTGGAGAGATTGAAGGATGATATTATGAGGTTGATAACAGAGTGAAATACTCTATGAGTTTAGGTGGTAGATATTACAGTAGAGCAGGATGCTCTATGAGTTTGGTTGTTAGGAATCACAGTAGAGCATGATGCTCTACAAGTGTAGTTGGTAGGTATGACAATTAGGTAGGCCTCAATGGATGTAGCTAGATGTAGCTAGATGTAGCTAGACTACATTTAGATATGGTAGAGTTTTAGGGTAGTGTAGACACCTAAAACATGTTATGTTGAGGAGGATACTCATATGGAAATCTTATAGTGGACCTTTCCAAGACCTAACAATGGTTCTAATACTCAAAAAGGGTAATTTGACCCTTTACAGCCTAGGTCATTATCCCCCTTAGTGGTTTTCTAGTAGTCATTGGACCCAATGACGACCCCTAGATCAATTTTCTACCCTCAAGGATGGCCTCACCTGTAACAAACTCGGGCTTCGTGAGTTGATCCAAATCTATTACAAGACAGTTACGCATAATGGTTAACAGTGAGGAAGCTTCCAGAAGCAACGTTTGAGATGCCAAATCCTAACCAAATCTTGATCTTGGCTTCCCTTGCAAGCTAAGATGGCCAATTGGAAAATCTATAAAAGGCACCCAAAAACTTCATAAATATATAGAAATTTTGAGATCAATCGAATGCAATCAAGTGCTGCCAGTTTGGTAAATAGAGAGAACACTCTCTCATATGCACTGAGGTGCTATCCAAATCGCATCATGAAGCTTGCATATCCATCAATGGATCTTTTGAGAGCTTGAAGGCCAAATCCCATCATTGTGCATCATCAATACTCACAAAGTCAATCCTAATTATCATGATTCATCTATGCTTCAAAACACATGATCTTTGAACATCAATTTGATAGTTAAATTGAGTGTCACCCCACATCGAGCATGGAGAAAGAGCTCTCTATTCACCAGTCGATGTACTCGATAGTAGCTCGTAGGCGCAACTGTTAGACCCAATGATAGCTAACAAAGCCAACCATTTTAGCCAATGATGGCCTTGTGGTGACATTTGATTTTCTGTCTTTTCTCAGTTAGATTAGCTTTAGCAACATTCAATTTGGTTTCTAACATAGTTTAGCATATTTTCATTTAGTTTTACATGCATTTCTTTATTTTTTTACATATTTTTCTTTCATTTGCATTCTATGGGAAATGGACCTCATCTTGAGAGATTCCACATTTGTTACTAATGTCTTGTAACTGCTTATGTGTGCAAATATTAGGTTTCCACTATAGTAAATCATCATAAATATTTCTCAATATTTACGACATCAAGTGGAGGTCACTAAGAAACCCTCCATAATCAGTTTTGGGATATTACAAATATCTTTTGAAGACACCTATTGTTGGTTCATTGATGTAATTTGTATCAATTTGGTGGAGGGATTTTTTGTAACCTCTTGTAAAGATAATTTTCAAATATCAATGAGAAGGGCACTTTATTTTCTCTATTTTTTTGTCATTATGGTTACATAATTTGCATTATCAATTTGATTTTATATTACATGTTTAGGTGTTAGATATTTTGTACATGTCGACCCATGAATTGACTTCTATACAAAGGGTCCCATTCAATCGGGATGCAAAATGTCAAAAGGCCTTTGTCAAGATCAAACAGTACCTAGAAACACCACCATTTTTAGCTCCACCTCGACCAGGTGTACCTTTCTTGCTATATATTTCAGCCATAGACTTTACCCTGGGAACCATGTTAGCCCAAAAGAACAAAGAAAATAGAGAGCAAGCTATATATTACATTAGTCACACCTTGGTCAGCTACGAGCTGAAGTATGAATACATTGAAAAGCTCTATTTAGTAGTGGTGTTTACTACCAAAAAGTTGTACCACTACATGCTAGGTCATACCAGGAATGTCATATCAAAAGATAATTCTTTGTGGTACATGATGAGTCACATGTATCATAATACACGAACCGTAAAGTGGATCATACTATTGATGAAATTTGATCTTGAATTCATCAGTATAAAATCCATTAAAGGTCAAGTCATAGATGATTAGCTAGAAAAGGTACCTCTTTAGGATGACAAACCTCTCATTATAGAGCTTCCTATTAATGTAGTGTTTGTATTATCAGAGTCACCTAAACCCAAAGAATAACAAAGAAGACATGACTTTATTCTTCTATGGTTCCAATTGTAAGCAAGGAGGTGATGTAGGGATTGTTTTTTTCACACCATAAGGAGCTCCTATGCCCTTGTCTTTTAAACTCAATTTCCCTTACCCCAATAATAATGTTGAATATGAGGCTCTAATATTAGGCCTCCAAACTACAATCACCATGAAGATTAAAAATCTAAATATCTTTGATGACTCCTTGCTCATTTTAAACCAAGTAAAAGGTATTTATCAATGTATATGTCCCATATTGAAAGCTTACAAAGAGCTTGTGGATACATTACTGGCCCAACTGGATAGGTATGACATCGAGGTAGTCCCTCGTACATCTAATCGATTTGTGGATACAATGGCATCTTTGGGATCCTTAATCCCTCATAATCCTTTCACTGATTTTACTACCATTCATGTTAAAATACTCTCATAATCAGTGATGTTGTGTGAGGCTCCAAACAACAAAGAATCAGTCCACATGATTTAGATAGAACAAAATCACGAATGGTTCTTTAAAGCATAGGACTTTTTGAAACATACACCCTAGGGGCCCCTGATCTCACAGGGTCCTTAAGAGAATGGTACTACCATTCATCATAAGGTTATCTCCCAATATGCATTTGTGCATAATGAATCACAAAGGGAACAAGTTATTCAGTCAGTCAAAGCTTAAGCTTATCAGGATTGACTCGTCTAATTAAAATATTACCTAAAACTTGGTAGTATCCCTCAATATTTATCGCATGCCATAAAATGAGCATTTAAATAGAAATCAACTAGGTATATCTTGCTAGGAGATATTATGTATTTATAGAGCTATGATGGAGTCCTCCATTATCTTGAGCCCCAAGAATCTACATGGGTAATCTTGCAAGCTCACGATGGTACCTACAATGGTTATTTCAGTGGAATGGCTATCGTTAAGTGAATCCTTAGAATGGGCTATTATTGACCCACAATGAAGAAGGATTACTACACATATGTCAAGAAGTGTGTTAAATTTCAGTAACATGCTAATCTATCATACCTACCATCTCAGGCCTTACAATCAATTCAGTCGGCTTGGCCTTTCTCTTAGTGGGGATTCGATCTAATTGGAAATATCTCTCCTTCATCTTCGGGTCATCACACGTTCATTATCATGACCATTGAGTACTTTACCAAATGGGTGGAAGCAATCCCTTTGACCACTATTACTGGAGCTCGTATTGTGGAGTTCATACTCCATAATATTATATGTCATTTTGGTATTCCATCCAAAATCATATCGGATAATGGAACATCATTCAAGAACAAAGATGTGCAGGCTTTAACATCCAAATATAACATTTAGCACAGCTTTGCAACACCATATTATTCATAAGAAAATAGGTAAGCAGAGGCCTCTAATAAAACTGTAGTTACCATATTGAAGAAAATCATCAAGGAGAATCATAAGGACTAGCACCTTCAATTACCTCTAGCTTTATGGGCTTATCGCACTAGTATTCGGACACCCACTGGGGCAACCCCATTTTCACTAGTTTATGGTGATGAGGCAATTATACCCTTGGAATTATAAATTCCATAATTATGATTCTCATTGAAAGAGTTCATCGATGATGACACATCATGACAAACTCACCCTGATCAATTGACCCTTCTTGATGAACAATGATTCAATGCTCTTGAAAATCTTGACGTTTATTGAGATCATATTAAATGAGCTTATAATACTAAATTCCATCCAATATATTTTAAGGTTGGGGGTCTTATGCTTAAATAGAACCAATAGAACTCAAACCTACCGCCTCATTTGAGAGATAAATTTACGGTCAATTGGTTAGGTCCCTTCGTCATAATAGAGAAGATAGGACCCAAAATTTATTGCCTAACTTTGCTAGAAGGTGTTGAGGAGCCCGATCCTCTCAGCATTCTTCACTTATGAGTATTTTATACTTAATTCATAAAACAATCAAAAATCACAAAAACAACAAAAATTATCAAAAAAATTCAAACAAATAAAAAACACAAAAACAACACAAAATACTAAAACACAAAAATATTTGCATTATGTTATCATGCATTTCATTACAGGCACTCATTAGTTGCATTGCATTAGGCATCTTCATCCATTGCACTTGCGCTAGAATAGGTTGTGTTTACATCCTTATGAATGATACCATGTTTGTATGATAATCACAAATCCACATATCCTTATCATCCATCATTCCTCTTTTGAGTGTGTTTTTCAACACAGCTTATGAGTTGTCATAGGGTGTATTTTAGGGTTTTATGGTCATTCAGCAATCCCTATTTCTCTCTTCATATTTTGTAGAAAGCTATCTTGACTTGTAGAAGGTAAGGTCTAGTTTTGATAGTACCTTACATATGTCATAATCCCAACACAATTAAACACATTAACAATCCTAGTTTAGACAAGGAAGGATGACACTACAAAGTGGTCCTGGTCACCTTAAGCGAAAGGTTTTCCCTGCTCATATTTTTATGCGCATGGTCTAGGATGTTGAGAATTAACAAAATGGCAAGCTCCCCTACCCAAACAATTCCTTGCTCTTTTACAAAACGAGCAAATTCACAAAAATATGTAAAATAAATAGTTATTTTCATCACTAAGCAAATCCCTTACTCAAAAATAAAACAAAAATGTAAAATAAAAATAGTGGTTTTCACCACTAAGCATGAGCAAGTATCCCAAATAATCAAAAGAAAAGAAGGGGGTAACAAGCTTGAATCCCTGGAATCTTCAGTATTCAAAAGCCATGGGTGATCTCCATTACAACCATGCGCATGGCGATGTGTCTACAACATTAGCGACCTTTTGTACAAACCAAATTTAGCTTTTGTATGAGCTAGCTTTAGGTGGCTTGTATTGCCTAGTAGTCTAGTCAAACTACATCCAAACTCAGGATCGTGATGACCATAGGATGATCCTCATTATAGCAATGGGTTGAATGAAACTCGTCTAGCAATGAGGTAGTCTTATGTCTCATCTAATATATTCACTTAGCACACTTAGGGATAGTGAATATATGGGTCTTCTTAATAGGATTGTATCTTTCAAGGGTCTTGTGTAGTTGATGAGTCCCAAAAATGTACATTTTTTATACACTTTTAAGGGGCATCATTACTGGTTTAATTAGCATTTGAGATGTATTTTATATAACTTATGCATATAATTGATAGAAAATCCAGTATTATGCTTGATTGGTGTTTTTAGTGGGAAATGTGTATAAATGCAGGTTTTATTACTAATATGGTGTTTTCCAGTCTACATCCACTTGGACCTGGCATACTTCTACTTTCGGAGACTAAGGCATGAGAGCAGGTGCCTTCCTCTTCAAGGAAGGTGCCCAGAGAAAGTAGGTGCCTTCCTCTTCAAGGAAGGTGCCCAACAGAAGTAGGTGCCTTCCTCATCAAGGAAGGCACCTAGCAAAAGTAGGCACCTTCCTCTTCAAGGAAGGCGCCCAGTAGAAGTAGGCGCCTTCCTCTTCAAGGAAGGCGCCCAACAAAAGTAGGTGCCTTCCTCATGAAGAAGGCGCCTCCATGCCTCCATACTTTGCAATATTGACCAAGCGAGCAAGTGGGACCATGTTGACCGTTGACTTCACGTCATATGCACCAAGTTGGGATAGCTACCAAATCACGTGAAGAAGGGGGAGATATTTTGTGCATTATTATTAAACTAAATAAAGCACCTCTATTATTAAGTGATTGGCCGGTTAAACTTTGCAAGGTGAGGATTATTTTCTCACGAACATAATAGAGTGACAATTATCCGGTGAATCGATGTGCGTGAACAAGACAATGCAATTATCTAGCAAATCAATGTGCATGAACAGACAATGTGACAAATCAAGAAAATAATCTATTTTGCATTGGCGACTAAGATGGACAAACACGTGAATGGATTTATTACTGATATCATACCTATTCTGATAAAAACAAAATACGCCTGATTTATCCTACGGATAAAATTAGTGCGTGATTGTTATTATTAGTGCATGATTGTTAGGATTGTCTAGCTGGAATGTTTACAACATATCTATTGTAACTGCAAGTCTGAAATAGACTTGCCTAAATTTGTAATAGAGGAAGGTTGTGCATTGTATAAATGCACAGGTCTTCCCTGATGGAAGGACGATTAATTTTATAGAGGAGCTGATTTATTTTACTTCTTTATTTAATTTATTAAGAGTGCAATTCCTCTTATTTGAGCAAGCTCTACGCAACTAGCTGGGCGGACTATCTACGGGAGCTTGGGCCCACTCCCTGCAGTAGTCCTCCCCTATTTAATTTCTGTATTTGTTTTTTGTAGATTAGTTTATTGCTTTCTTTCCTGCTTTTTAGGTGTGTGTTTATTTTATCGCATTTTATTTTCGTACATTTATTTTCAGCACTTTAGTTTTAGCTTGTAATTTATTTATCTATTTTCTGCACTTAGTTTATTTAGTTTGGCTGAAATCAAAATGCACATACATCCCCCACCAAACTAAATAAGGTACAATCAGATTTATTCCCCAACACTACAAGCATATACTATGCGTGACACTCATAAGTTTACGGACTTACCGGATTGATAATTTATGGAAGAGAAATGAATATTTTTCGGGACATGAATTTCTGCTCACCATTTTGGCGTCGTTGTCGGGGAGTGTCAAAACTGTAGTGTTAGTATTTATGGGTCAGTTAAAAAGCCTATTTAAAATTACCTGTAGATATTTTACCTGAGAAGTGTGAGTCCACCAAGGGCCTTTTTATAAGGCCAAAAATAGTTGTCGGCACAGTCAGAGCCAAATCCCATAGGCAACTATTTGCATTTTCTAGCTTCTCAGGTAAACGTGGGAATGAACCTGATGTACCAAATTAAGTGTAGAAGTAGGAATAAAATGTGTTGTTGAAAAAAATTAGAAAAATTATGGCAATGAAGGATTTCTATCATATTCTCAATGGTTTCAAGAAATCAAAAGAAACAACACAACCCAGGTCTGATATGATTGAAAATTTTTAGGGATGTGTTTTTATATAGAAACCATTGGAAAATTATGCCTCCAAAAGCTTAGTTTTAAAATGAAAAATTTTTATAGGCTTGAACTTTTTGCAACATATTGGTAAAAATTTTTAATGATGAAATTAATAGCAGGAAAAATGACAGAGCAAAATTTAAAGAACATCTTGTTTTGGAGTATGCTCTTCACTTGCGCTTGAGGCGACCTAGTGAATCAGAAACTAGCATGTGTTTTTTAAATACTGCTATGCCATGTTTTCTCCAAGTTTCCAACCCGCAGATAGTCATTTTCTAGCCTGCACATTTTGCCATTATGTTGAAAAAATTTGGTTTTGAGGTCAAAGGGGGAAATTGCTCTTCTCATGCTACAACACATCAAACTAGTTGATAATGAAATTGATGATTTTTTAGAAGACTAGTTCAGATGTAGGCATGGGGGAGACCCCACCTTCATTATTGCCACCAACAACACAATAAACATTGTCTAAAAAAAAAGAGAAAAATATATCTTCTTGAAAAAGGCTCCAAGTTAAGAAGATAAAAAAGAATAGAGTTTTATTTTGCTACTTGTTGGAAGAGAGTATCCTCTTTCCCGAGGACCAACTTGGTCTAGAAGGGAAATGAGAAATCTCCAACCGGTAGCTAAATAAAGCAAGAAGAAAAAAATAGAAGCTTTATTTTTGTTACTTGTTGGAAGAAAGTATCCTCTTTCCCTAGGACCAGTTTGGTCCAGAAGGGAAATGAGAAATCTCCAACCGGTCGCTAAATAAAGCAAGCGAGGAGCCTAGAAGTAATCAGAAGATGAAAAAAAATAATGAAAAAAAAAATAGTTAGAATTTTATTTTAATGTCTTTAGTTTAGATTTTTCTTTTATGTTTTGCAGGACAACATGAAGTGCGAAGTAGAAAAATAAGGAGGTGTCTGTGAAGATTTCATGAATTGAGATTTATACGTGGAGTTTGTAATAGCACTATACGAACTGTCTCGTGTACCTGATCGTGTAGCATCCAATCTAACAGGTGAAAGCTAGCAGAGTTTTGCCTTGGAAACATTGGCACTTGAAGGCAGGCTAAGTAACCCTGATCAAGCGAAAGGCTTCCAGCCCAAGGTGCTTGTGGAATTTGGGGGAAAATTTTGTTGCAAGGTGCATGACTGTTATAGCCTAGATGATAAACAGAGTCAAAGATGCTACACCAAGTGCAAGAGTAGAGTGCCGAGACAATGTTTGAGTAACGATCAACGAGCTCCATTAACAATCGCCTCACATTTGCGAGAGTGGATCAGACATCGGCATGGGGGAGACCCCATACCATACCAGTAGCTTGGACGAATGTTCAATCATTCGTTAAAAAAAAAAAAAAAAAGAGAAAAAAAAGAGAGAAAAGAGAAAAAAAAGGGAGGATACGTGAAAAAAAAATAAAAAATAAAAAAATGAAGTGAAAGACGCCTTGATCATCAAGAAGGCGCCTTCCGCATGAAGAAGGCGCCATACAATGGAGGCGCCTTCCGCATGAGGAAGGCGCCATACATTGGAGGCACCTTCCGCATGAAGAAGGCGCCATACATTGGAGGCGCCTTTCGCATCAAGAAGGCGCCATACATTGAAGGTGCCTTCCACAACAAGCAGGCGCCTTCCACAACAAGTAGGCGCCTTGACATCTAGGGTGCCTTGATCCATTTCCCGCACCTGGGTGGTTCGATGGCACAAGGAGAAAAAAAAAGAGGAATAAGTGACGAGGCGCCTTGATGGCATACAGTAGAGGTGCCTTGATCAAAAAAAAAGTGAATCCTCCCAATGAAAAAAAAATGCATAGAACATGTCCTGCTTAGCATAAAAATTGCTTTCTTATTGCTTTGCAGGAAATCATGAACCGAATTGCAAGTTGCAGGCATCCTGAGAGCCAGGGCCTAACAGGCACGGAGTCATGACTCATGTTTTACTACTTTCGTGTGTGCAGGTAATCGTGCCCGATGAGTGCAATCTGAAGGCATCCTAAGAGCTAGGGCCTCAGGCATAGGCCATGATTCCTATTTTCTAGTTTTTGTAGGTGTAGTTTCGCAGGACACAACCATGAGCATGATCTGTAGGCGGAGCCAGCTTAAACTAGGCCTAACAGATGTGACATTTTGTGCCCTACAATTAGGAGAGTGGTGAAGCGGAGAAGGCACTTGCTTCCCACCAGGAAGAGAGTGCCTACAATCAGTCCAGTACAGTAGTGCCTTTTTCCACCTGGAGGAAGGCACCAATAAGTATTTTTCTTCTCCCTTAGATGAGGGTACCTATTGTTCAGTGTGGGACCTGATGTTCGAAGGGTTGCAGACCTGTTGCACAGAGGGACCTATTGCTGGCGACAAGGGCATCACTAATTTAAGTGGGGAGAATATAAAAAATGGTAAATAATGGTTGCGATGTTGAAGTTGTTAAATTCACACCAATAGAAGAAGGAAGAACAACAACGATTAATGGTGTGGAGGAAGAAGGCAGCCAAAAATAATAAATAAATAAATAAAATCTCCAGGAGCACCAACGTGAAGATGTCTCACACCACCAGCATCATATACATCAGGTTCTACGAAATTCACCCGGGTATGTACTGATTTTCCTGTTAATTATGTGTATAGTTATTTTAAAATCATTTCTATGCTAATACCAATTGATGCCTCTATAGTTTTTCAAAATCCCTTGTTAGAATTCGAACACATGACATGCCTTAGATATTAAAAAAAAAAGAGAGGCTATGGCATCTACGTGAATAAATTTGGCATCATTTTCATTGTCGCCTCATGACAAAGGCAGCCAACTTGAGCGAACGCATATAAATGATGCTACTCTATACCATAAAGGAAGTGTTGAATGAATGAAAAAAAAACAATGCTGAATAAAAAAAATGCAGTGTTGAATAAAAAAAGTAAAAAAAAAAAACACAACAGTGCTGAAGAAAAAATAGCAGCGCTCAACGATGGAGAAACAAAGATGTTGAAGGCCATTGAAAAAAAAAAAGAAATGGATATATATATATTACTATCCCGGGGGCTGTTGTCAAGAGAACATGACAATATTTAGGCATGGTCAGCCTACGAGAGGGATAATTTCAGCTTTTGGTGCCACGAGGGTGTGGCACATGTTAGGCATGGGGGGATGATGAGTCCCAAAAATGTACATTTTTTATACACTTTTAAGGGGCATCATTACTGGTTTAATTAGCATTTGAGATGTATTTTATATAACTTATGCATATAATTGATAGAAAATCCAGTATTATGCTTGATTGGTGTTTTTAGTGGGAAATGTGTATAAATGCAAGTTTTATTACTAATATGGTGTTTTCCAGTCTACATCCACTTGGACCTGGCATACTTCTGCTTTCGGAGACTAAGGCATGAGAGCAGGTGCCTTCCTCTTCAAGGAAGGTGCCCAACAGAAGTAGGCGCCTTCCTCTTCAAGGAAGGTGCCCAACAGAAGTAGGCGCCTTCCTCTTCAAGGAAGGCACCCAACAGAAGTAGGCGCCTTCCTCTTCAAGGAAGGCGCCCAATAGAAGTAGGCGCCTTCCTCTTCAAGGAAGGCGCCCAACAGGAGTAGGCACCTTCCTTATAAGGAAGGCACCCAACAAAAGTAGGTGCCTTCCTCATGAAGAAGGCGCCTCCATGCCTCCATACTTTGCAAGATTGACCAAGCGGGCAAGTGGGACCATGTTGACCGTTGACTTCACGTCATATGCACCAAGTTGGGATAGCTACCAAATCACGTGAAGAAGAAGGGGGAGATATTTTGTGCATTATTATTAAACTAAATAAAGCACCTCTATTATTAAGTGATTGGCCGGTTAAACTTTGCAAGGTGAGGATTATTTTCTCACGAACAAAACAGAGCGACAATTATCCGATGAATCGATGTGCGTGAACAAGACAATGCAATTATCTGGAAAATCAATGTGCGTGAACAGACAATGTGACAAATCAGGAAAATAATCTATTTTGCATTGGCGACTAAGATGGACAAACACGTGAATGGATTTATTACTGATATCAAAATAGAATACGCCTGATTTATCCTACGGATAAAATTAGTGCGTGACTGTTATTATTAGTGCATGATTGTTAGGATTGTCTGGCTGGAATGTTTACAACATATCTATTGTAACTGCAAGTCTGAAATAGACTTGCCTAAATTTGTAACAGAGGAAGGTTGTGCATTGTATAAATGCACAGGTCTTCCCTGATGGAAGGACGATTAATTTTATAGAGGAGCTGATTTATTTTACTTCTTTATTTAATTTATTAAGAGTGCAATTCCTCTTATTTGAGCAAGCTCTACGCAGCTAGCTGGGTGGACTATCTGTGGGAGCTTGGGCCCACTCCCTGCAGTAGTCCTCCCTTGTTTAATTTTTGTATTTGTTTTCTGTAGATTAGTTTACTGCTTTCTTTCCTACTTTTTAGGTGTGTGTTTATTTTATCGCATTTTATTTCCGTACATTTATTTTCAGCACTTTAATTTATTTGTTTAATTTTTTGCACTTAGTTTATTTAGTTTGGCTGAAATCAAAATGCATACACATCCCCCACCAAACTAAATAAGGTACAATCAGATTCATTCCCCAACACTGTAGGCATATACTGTGCGTGACACTCATAAGTTTATGGACTTACCGGATTGATAATTTATGGAAGAGAAATGAATGTTTTTCGGGACATGAATTTCTGCTCACCAATAGTTATTTTACAACTTTTGATCAATCAACTAGGGTGTTTAAGTCTAATGGAAAACCTCAAGAATACCCTCATAGCAACAAATCATTTCATCAAGCAATCATAGTTTTCCTTATGAACTTTTGTTTATTAAGGGGTCTTCATAGAATAGGATAGATACCGAATGGATATTAGGAATGATATTTACATGGCTACTGACTATTTTATGCATACCTTTTAGTTTGCAAAATCTTATAGGGAAAGCCCCTATATTTCACATCATTTCATCTCACATATGGATGTACACATGATTAATTCCTATGATAAGGATTAACATTTTTATTCATGATTTTCATACATTATGTGGTGTCTACCATTAGTTTTTTAAACGCATATTAGATTCATGTATTATGTTTTAAGTTATTAAAGCATACAGGTACATTTGTATTAGACCATCCTATGAAGACAAAAACGCAACACCAAACAATGCTAAATAAATTGAACACAAGGAAACCAGAATTGCACAATAGATATTCTTATATTAATGGGGGGAGCCTAAAAACTCCATTGTTACAATGTGGATCCTTGAATCCTTTTTTATATAATTTTACAAGGGTTAGGGTTCTTCGAAACCCTAACAAACAAGGTTGTGGTGTCTTCAGGCGCGTCTTGCTCCCAATAGAATTGAGTGGGCTTCTTGATATCCGATGTTGGGCCACTCCAGCTTAAACAACTATCCAATGCTGATGTAGCACCTTCAAATCTGCACACAATGACACAACAAACTAGTTAGTAATACCTGTGAGGGCTCCACAGTGTGAGGCCCTCTATAAGCAATGGTAAACCCTAACTATCTGCTACAAATGAATATATAAAAGCAATTCTTTATTTCAATTTGAGTTGTTATGTGTTTCAGGTTGGGGAGATTATGATTGTAAATCTATTAGGGATGTTATATATTTAAACATTTTGTCAATATATTATTTCTTTTATTGATCCTAACAGCAAATGAAGTGAACAGACATAAAAATGCATAAAATGAAATCAATAACCAGTAGCTTTACCTTGCTTGTTGTCTTTCGATCTGTGAGATTTTTTTGCAGGTGGTAGGTGCGGTGATGCCCTAGCATCGCTTGAAGGCTAGGAGGTCTTCAGAATACTTATGTAAAATGCCTACGGGTGCTCGGTAGCTATAGGAAACACCCGTGGGTGCTCAGGACTGGTAGGGAGGTGCCCAGAGGTGCTTGGTGGTGATAGAAAGCGCCCGGAGGCATTCGACAGTTGAGGAAAGATTCTACAAAAGCAGATCTAGTGAGGGAAATAGATGGTGATGGCTATGGGGGTTACGATGAGTGAGGATGGAGGCAGAGTTCTTAGGGCACTTAGGAAACTCAAGGATTTATTGAGGCTTAGAACTCAGGACTTAGGGTATTCAAAAACTTAGGCCAAAGACTTAGGGATTCAAGAGTTGAGCCATCAAAATGGCTCCTATTTATAATCCAACCTAGGGCATACTTAGGGTTTCAATGACACTAATCGTGTGGTTGAGATAAAAGCATATCAGAGGGTGGATATTAAATTTAGGGTGTGGCATGGATTGATGTGAATGGATGGATAGGATTAAATGAAATTGGATGGTTGGGATTAATTCACTTATATAAATATATATTAATTAAATATATATAAATATAATATATAAATATTAATATTAAATATATATAAAATAAATATATATAAATATATATGAATAATGGGCAAAAATGGTGGGAAAGTTAGGATAGAGGACAAGTGGCTAGGTTTTGGTGTCTACAGATGCCCCTTTTTGTACTACGTTGCATGAAACATAATGTAGTGCAAAAATACGAGACACCTATTTTGGCCAGGTGCAGAAGCAACTTCTCTTGGGATGTGGAACATGAGCTTGAAGATAAAAGAATAAAAGAATTTGAGTTTTGCGTAGCTTACCCCCTCAATTGGTGAATGAGTTTGCGGATGAATCTCACGAGCCAATTGAAAAATCTATGCAAATGAATGATGGATGATGTGATACCATTTTTGCCCCAATGGTGGGAAGGGGATTGGTGAAAAATGTGATATGATGCATCTATTTTTTCCCCAATAGATGAAGGGATTTGTGAGAAATGTGATGCAAAATGTGTCTATTTTTACCCCAACAGATGAAGGGATTTTTGCCAAGTGTGGATGTCATGATCATGTAAGATGTATCCCATTATGGGAAAAGTCAAAACCAAATGTGGTTACCCCAAATTTGGGGTGATTCGATGTTGTTGAAGAATATGCCTTCTGACATCATTGATATGCAAAGATGAAAATGCAAAGAGTAAAAGTAGTCAACTTCGGAGGGCCAACTAGTGACTATCAGATAATTCCTATGATCGAAACCAATCACCCTAGCTAAAGCCAGTCACCATGATGACTATCAAGGAAATGTGTAATGATGAAATTTGATTTTGTCCATGTTTTAAGCCCCACGAACTAGGCCATCAATGACAACTTTTGTGCAAATTGTTCTTGGCAAGGTTTCACGCAAAATGTGAAGTACCAAATATGATTATGCTTTCGAACAAGGAGATATGGGATGATGAAAATGACCAAGTGTTCTTATGGTAGATCTTTCATCTTACCGAATTGCATGGATGCAAATCGCTACAATCACCAAGTATATAGAAAAACCCACTATATACAAGATTCACTTGAATGTTAGTTTGAACTTGGCAAATATGCAAATGATGATATGAAATGATGATTATTGTTTTATTAATATGATATTTTTTGTGATTTGCTTTGTTGTGAAAGATATTGGAGAAGCCACTATTTTATGAAAATTTGATCTTTTGTCAAATTTGACACCAAACACCAGTTGGTGCTTTTGATCTGCAAAAATGCCCATCGATGTTTGGGCACTCTACAAATACCCATGGGCACTTCAATGCACTAGGAAATACCCATGGGCATCTCAAGGCACCTGAAGCAGCTATAAATAGCTGCTAGGATGAGAAACCAAGCTCATTTGTGCATTTGGGAGTTTGAGAAGTTGCATCTAGGAGAGTGGAGTGAAGTGAGGTGAAGTGTTTGGAGTGCAGAAGCTATGGTGGTGGAGGGAGTGGGTGTGAGAGGTTAGGGTGTGAGATGCTAAGGTAACACCTTTTTATTATGCTTTTGTATTGTGCAAAGTTTTTGTGTTTTTTATTTTTATAAAATTATTGACAAATATTTTGTGTTGTGTTGCAGCTTAGGATTTTGGAGGCTCGACACCGGTTCTCACCTTACATCCCTAGGATGAGGAAGGTAATTTTAGATGAGGAGTGGGAGTTATTGGAGGAGGTGGGGCTAGTGGAGGTAGCCCAGTTGGATGTGGTGAGGGCTGATGAGGGGTACCTCTCTACCTTGGTGGAGAGGTGGGATGCAGATAGGGGGACTTTTTAGCTCCCCATAGGTGAGGTGACTATTACCTTGGAGGATGTATATCGCATCCTCAAGGTGCTAGTAGAGGGGATCCAAGTTGAGGTCAGGCTCAACCGAAAGATGGAGATGATGAGGATGTTTGGTGATGCATGGTAGGGGGTGAAGGTGGAGAGTGGAGGTATACCTTACTTGTCCATGTATATGGACAAGGAGTTGGATCCCCTTCATGCCTTGGTTATGTTCATGTTGGCCAACATCATGGCCCCAAACAACACTAGGTGCAGGTTCCCATGGAACCTGATAGGAGTAGTGAGTGATATGCTCACTAGGTGGTAGGTATATGCATGGGCTCCCACCTTATTGGTGTAGGTGTACCGAGAGCTATACGAGGTGATGAGGTAAGGGAGGAAGGGATTGGGGTGTAACTTGCTACTATAGTGTTGGGGATGGGAGCACTTTAGTGTGGCTCAACTAGAGGGTTTACCTATGGTAGGCTTGGGTAGGGAGAAGCCCTATGCTAGGAGATGGGCATTGGTTGAGGAGGTACAATTGAGTCATCCAGTGAGGATGAGCCAGTGGTATCGAGAGTTATGGGCTAGACTAACATCCACCCAAGTGATATGGAGGTCATGGTAGGCTTGTAGGTGGACTAAGGATGGAGAGCACTTACGATGAGTGTGGTAGGCTCGATGGGTGGTTGGGAGACATCAGAGTGAGGTGGAGTACTTCCAGTTCTCATGAGTACTTTAATAGTTTAGGTTGAGGTAGGATGTCCCCGATGAGCCAATGTGCTATAGGAGACATCAGGAGGAGATAGGGCTACCATGCATAGAGCCATGGAGGGTGGCCTAGGAGGATGATGAGGAGATGGATCTCCTAGATATGGAGGATGTAAGGACTACCATAGAGTATGATGTATGGTTCATTACTCAGCCACCATGGGTACCACCTCAAGGTGTAGCTAATGGGGATGGTGATGGTGAGGCTAGGGATGAGGGGACCCAAGAGGCCAAGTATGAGGGGACCCAAGAGGCCCCCAAGTGATAGTGGTACCTTTGATCAGATAGTCAAAGGAGGAGGGCTAAGGGTACAACATAGGCAGGCTCCCAAGATTGGGGGAGATGGTGGAGATGGGGAGGATGTAGAGGAGGTTCTAGATGGACCTCTAAATCAGAGTGAGGAGGATTGGGTATAGTTGGAGTAGTAGGTGGTAGAGTGGGATATGAGGATTATGAGGCTCCAGGAAGAGCTAGTAGAGAGAGAGCATCAACATAATATCGATATAGCACATATTTAATCTCGACATAGATATATTGAGGCATTGGAGGATAGGTTGATGGAACATCATATTCCACTTCTAGATCCTCCAACCTCATCTATATCTGAGGGTACTAGGCATAGTGAGTCTAGGTATAGCTCTAGGTCTAGGGCTCCTACTAGGTCACCTATCACAGGGGTCCTCTTGGAGGGTATAGCTAGTGCTTAGATGCACTTTTTGTATATGAGCCTTGGTGCTCCATTGTATGTAGCCATTTGGCACTCATTGTACATGCTATTTATATATATATATACATGGCTTTTACATTTTGTGTGTATGCTTTTTGTGTAATGCATGTTTATATGGATGATTAATGCATATGATATGTTATGGATGATTAATGCAAGATGAAATGTATGGATGATTAATGCAAGGTGGAATGTATGGATGTGCTAATGATCATTTATAGTTTAGATCTTTGCTTGGCCATTTTCTAGCATTGTTGTTTAATCAGGGGCACCAAACTTGGTGGCATATGGGATGAATGGCTCATGAAGTGACATGGATGTTGACATGGAAGAAGATATGGATGTTGATATGGAAGAATATATGGATGTTGATATGGAAAATTGATTGTTTTGTAGAGACTCAGACATACTAGTGGTATCAAACAAACTCACTAAAACTGCCTAATTCCTCTAGGACCAAATGTGTGTGCAATGAATTCATTTACCGAATCAAGAGCATGGTAATGACTCGAGGCAATCAAGAACCAATGTGTGTGCAAGTGAGTTCATTAACTCATCTTGAGTAAATTGGGTAAACCTGTTATGGATGAAACCAAGAAGCTAGCTTGTCCGTATGAGTGGTCAGAGGTCTCTTTTGAAAGAGATGTGTCACCACGCATGAGCGTACTCCACTACCAGTCAAGCATCTATAGCTTCGATGGAGGCTAACTCCATAGTCCATGATTTTTGTTTTTGATCTCTTAAGTTTTGGGGATGACTACCTAACCATCTGACTAGAAATGTAGTACGATCCTTACAACCCAATGATCAGTGGTGTGTGATGTAAAATATTTAGAGTTTTTGTTAGGGATTTTTCCCTACTCTTTCTTTTATTTTTGGAATTGTGATAGTGGTGAGAACCACTATTTTTATGGACTATGTTGCATGATGGGACTAGCAAGGATGACCCTTTTCACTTCGAGGTTCATACCAAGTATGGTGTTATCCCTCTTTGACACAAGATGTTTTTAAGATGTGAAATTGTGTTTGGTTCAAGAATGTTTTGGAGTCAATTCCCAAAACTCAAGATTTTCTTAGTGTAGATGTGCAATGGTCCTAAAAAGAACTCGACATGTATTTTGGAGGTTGCTTAAAACACTAGGAGTGGCTGAGTGACCGAAAACACCTAGGACTTTTATGAAAATGTGGTTTGTGCGAATGGCAATTTGCTGTGACTGATTGTGTGGATGACATTGTGAAGGTGCCCCTGATTAAGGCAACATGACTTTTATTGGACCAATTAAGACCTTGAACTTAATAAATGATCCCTAATATGAAATGTGAAATGTGGATGTGAATGCAATGTATGACATGCAATTTTGTGAAATATGAAATGCAATATGAAATGTGGGTGAATGCATTGTTTTTGAAATGTAGATGCAAGTGAAATGCAATGTTATGAATGAAATGTATGCAAATATTTTTGTGTATTAGCCATGTATATATACATATATAGAAATCAAATCATGCATAGAATTCTCTCAAGTGTATAACATTAAGTGGTTCAGGTTCTTCCTCTCCCTCTAGATAGTAAGCCTATAAGTACCATTACCCACTCTTTGTGTAACAATGAATGGACCTAACCAATTAGCCAAAAATTTATCATGAAGATGCGAAAATGCATTTATTTTTTTAAAAAAAATAAAAAAAAAGCAAAAAGAAGTTTAGTGAGATTATGGACAACCAAAATAGGATCAAGACCAACATGTCCTTATAGGACCATGCAAATATACCCTTCTTCCTCTTGAGGAGAGCAATAAATTGCTCTTGTTCATCAGTGATAAAATTTTGCCAAGCTTGACAATTTGGGATTGTCTTTATCTAAACTAAGGTCCACATCGATAGTATCTTCAATAGACATATGGGAACCTTCCTCAAGCTGATGGGGCATAGGGATTAGATGAATGTCATCTAAGATGTCATCAAACTCTTCTGGCTTATCCTCATCTATTTCTACCTAGAAAACCTTAGGATCCAAAGGTGAAGGTGAAGGTGAAGGTGGAGGGGATGGAGGAATGTAGTTGGTGGAAGCCCTTAACAATTCCTTGAACAAGACAAATTTGGAAAAGGATGGAGGTGAGGAAATCTGGTCCATATCGATAAGGCTTATGTCAATTGGAATTGGTTTAGTCGGATCGTATGGATTATGGAGTGGGGTAAATAAATCAATAAGATTCATGTTGACTTATGGGCAAGGTGGATAAGGTTGGATGGAATGGATGGGACCTAAGAACCGGTGCTAAGAGCTTGGTTAACCTAGATAGCAATAAGCAACACAAATAAATGCATTTTACTAAATGATATATACATGCAATGCAGAAAGAAAAATATTTTTGTTGATTTTTTGATTTTTGATTTTTGATTTTATTTTTTTGGTAGTGGTGAAAACCATTATTTTTGTGTTATGTACATATGTTACAAGTTGGCTTATGAAATGGCTTAATGGAATGGAGGTGGTGGTTCACCGGTAGGGGTGGCTCACTCTTGTGGAAGAAGCAAGTGAAATATGGGCTCATGGATGGGGAACATGTTGAGATAAAACTCATCTTGTTTGGTATGGGGAATGATGGGCTCCGATTCTTCTTCAGATTCATCCAAAATTATCGATATAAGCTCGAATTCTTCATAGATTTCATCATCAGAATTATCGGGATGGAGGGCTTCTTCTCCTGAATTGAGATTAAGCCTTTGGAAGGCTTGTTCAAGAGAAGAGGTGGTGGAAAGTGGGTGGTAACCTAGACCTGAATGGTCGTGCACCTCTTGATATGGAACATCGATAGGTTGATGCACTCCCTGTTCATGCAATCCTAGGCCATGACCTTGCCAATTGACTATGTGGAAATATCGAGATGGAAATCCCATCATGTTTGGAATGTTGGCAAGTGTTGGTTCTTTGGGTTCCTCTATGGGAGCTGGACTTGATGAAGAATCAATCCCCCCATATACAAAATTTATGCTATTTGGAGTTGAACCCATGTTATATACTGCTCCTATGGCCAAAGGTGGGTCACATGGGTGACCAAAATCCTTAGCATTAGGAATGGTGAGGGGTGTGATGGTGATGTCTTGGACCACATATTCACCAATACTAGGATTAGTGAGGTGGACCTCGACTTGGGATGACATGGAAGGACTATGGTCAGATGATGGCTCGGGGAATGGTGAAGATGGAGATGTCTCACAATCCATCAACTCGACTTGTGAAACATTAGGTGATGGTGATGGATTGGCTTGGGAAGGTTGTTGAATGGATGATGATGAAGTGGATGGCAATGATGTTGATGATGTGGACTGACTGTGACCACATGTGCATGTAGTCAATGATGAAGATGATGGGGGTGTGGAAGCTTGATGAGGATTGGTGATAGGGAGCTCCTCAAGAATGGGATCCTTTGATGAAGATATTGGTGAAGTGGTGGATGGATTGGATGATGGTGAAAGAAAAAGGTGAGTGGAAGGAAGCATGGACTCATAAGGATTTGAAATGAAATTGCAATACTTAAATGGCTCGACGTCCATCGGTATGCAATGTACTTGTCCCTCATGAACATATTTCAAACATTGATGTAGTATTGAAGGGACACATCTCATTTCCCTCATCCAAGGTCTTCCAAGGAGTACATTGTATGCCATGGATCCTTCCAAGATGTGAAACATGGTGTGCAATATTTTGACCCCTACTTCAATGGGTAAAACAATAGTGCCAACTATGGAACACAAAGCATCATTAAATGCTTTGAGGGTGAATGATGACTTGGTGATATGAGATGGAGGAAGGTTCAAATGATGAAGAGTGGATGTGGTGATGATATTGATAGAGGAACCAGTATCAATTAGGACTCTTTTAAAAGGCTTCTTGTCAATTAGAGCCATGATATGCAATGGAGGGTCTATTGATTCTGATGAGATTGGCTTAATCTCAAAGTCATAGAATGTGATGGAAGGCTCCATGCATGTTTGGATGCTCCCCACAAAGTTGTTGAAGGCATTAGGATCTTGAGATTGTAGTTCAATGGATTTGAGAATATCCATTAATGCCTCACGATGTGGGGGAGATTGTTGAATTAACTCATAGATTGACAATTTAGCAGAAGCCATTTTTAGACTTGTAGTTAACCGGCTACTCAATGAGATGATTGGTCGAGGTGGATGATTGATGGGTGGATTTGGAGGATTTGATTGACTAGGGATATGGATGGGTGATGAAGGATTGGGGGAAACTTGGATGGGTGGTGATGTAGAAGGTTGTGACACACTTGCTTGAGGTGGTTGCCTTTGTTGGTTGTTCCTTTGACCTCTAGTGACCACATGGATGGCCCCTACAAACCCTTGGTATTGTTGGATATGATTGAATTGATTAGGAGGAGTTTTGGTGTTAGCCCCTCCTACATTTGGTTGCACCTCCTCATGATGAGGAAGTGGTGTTTGAAATATACCAAGGTTTTGGTTTTGTTGAGCGAGGGGATTATCAAGCTTGATCACCCCCAAGTCAATAAGGTCTTGCACTATGTCTTTAAATACATGGCAATTGTTAATGTCATACCCATTTTGCCTATGATAAGGACAAAATAGATGCTCTCGATAGTGTTTACTATGTTTGGTAGGATCATTAGGTCTGATTTTGGGTAAAGCAAGTTTGTTTGTGTCATATAACCTTCAAAAAAGGGAAGCATATGACTCAGCTAAGGGGGTGTATTGGTGATTTTGTTGGATAGACTATCATCGAGGATGGTTTTCCATAATTGGCACTATGTTCTGCATGGCTTGAGTTGTTGAGGGTACCGCATGATAAGCAATTTGTTGTGGTGTTTGTTGCATGAGTTGTTGTTGAGCCATTACCAGTTGGCTCATGACCACTTGATTAACTTGATTGGGTTGATTGGTTGGGGTAGCCTATGTTGATTTTGGTTGGCCAGAATAGTTGCTTTTGTATTGGCCCTTATTTTTCCATTCTTTCTTTTTAGGCTTTAATATGCCTTCTTGGATTTTGATCTCCTCAATGACACTAGCCTGAGCTAAAGCTTCTTCAAATGATTGATAAGTTCATAGTTGAAGCATCCAAGAGATAGGTTTTAAGAAACTCTTGGTGAATAGCTTAATTAGCTCATCCATTGGTAGGGTGAATGGCAATTTAGTGATGACAACCCTCCAACGGTTTCTAAAATCATAGATAGATTCATCATCATGTTGTCTTAAAGCATAGACATCAGATAATGAGATCTTATTTTTAACATTTAAGATGAAATGCTCAAATAATTGATCAATCAATTGCTCAAAAGTATAAATACTATGGCTTGGTAATTGATTATACCATTCTATGGCATCTCCTCCTAATGTTTGAGGAAAAGTTTGAAGCATGAGAGCATTGTCATTTTGAATTCTAAAGCATGCATGTACAAAAGTGCTCACATGTTCTTTGGGATCCTCAGTTCCCTTAAATTTGTCAAACTTAGGTACCATGAAATCTATCGGATATGGTAGGTGATGGTACCGAAGGATGAATTGGTTGATTGATCAATTGGCGTAAGGTTGGTTTCTGGTTTGAAAAACCAGGAGTAAATTGTATCAATTGATCTATCTATTTTTGCATGGCCTTAATTCGAGGGTCTTCCTCAAGAATGTGGAAGCCCTAAATTACCTGATGATTTTGTGGTGGAGTGGAGAAATGTTGTGGAGTGACTAAGTGATGATGAGATTGGTAATGATGGCTAGGTGAATTTGATGGAAATTGATGAATGGGAGATTGATGATGAAAATATGGGGAATTATGGAATGAGGTTGATGTATGAGGGTTATGGCTAGGTTGGCCAATGGGAATAGGATGGGTAATGGTATGGCTTGGTGGGGGAATAGGGATAGAAACCATAGAAGATTGTGGTGCCCATGATGGACCCTAGTTAACAAGGATAGTCTGAGTAGAGTTATGTAAAGGCTTAGGGTTCATCTGTACTTGTTGTTGAGCATTTTGATGTTGTCTAAGAAATTTTTTTAGGTGTTCCCATGCCTCACTAATATCTCTATCAGAATCTAAGGGTATGGAGGTAGATGGTATGGAAGATGTGGCTTGGGGACAAGTTACACTAGGTATGGCAACTTGTGAGGCTGAAACTTGTGAAGCAACATTTACATGTGCTTCATACAAGGGGTTGGTGTAAGTGGAGGTGTATGAAGTGCTAGGAGCACATGAGGGTTGGGGAATGGACATATGGGAGGAAGGTGCAATTGATGCCTCAAAAAGAGGGTTAGTATACACCTGGGTAAAGGTGGATGGGGGTTGGGAATAAATAGGCTCTTGTTGTAAAGTAGAATCCTATCTAGGTGAATTGGGAATGGACTCTAAGACATAATTAGAAGACTTCATGAGAGCTTCTACTCTTGCCATGTCTATATGGGTAATGTGATGGTCGATGGTAGGGGAGGTTGAATCCTCTTGGGGCATAGCCATATGAAAGGTTATGGATGGCAAGGAATGTGAGGGACCTATAGATAAATCTACCTATGTCACATTCAAGGAATCTACCATAGAAGTGGTGGGGAAGGTGGATGAAGGTTCCATTTGATTATCTTGATTTAATGCTTGTTTTTATTTTTATGTTAATACCATAAAGCAAATAAATCAAAATACAGATTATGCAGTAAACTGAAACACCCAATTTAAAATTTCACAATAAAAACAAACAACCAATGCTAAGTTTGTTTAACACATGTGTCTTACCTTATTCATTGGTTATCTCCTTTTAATGTGAGTTCATTTCCTTAGGTTTCAATCTTGTGTGTTTCAAATGTGCTAATATGAATTAATCAAATAAAGGTAAAAACTATGGCTAAGTTGGGGCAACGAGATTCTTGTTGGTGATGAAATCTAACAAGTTTGCTTGAGGGTGACCTAGGGTTTCTAAGGGTAGAGATTGGTGGATGGAGATGAATGCCACCATCACCAAATCTCAAGCAATGGTTGGTGATGAAATCCAACCACTACTATTGTATGTGAATCGTGTAGTGTGTGGTTAATTTTAAAATTTTTAATTTTCTATTGTGTTCAAACAATGTTAGAAGCAACTAATTTCATAAATCTAAGTCAGAAGCCAACAAGAGAATGCCAATTTCTCCAAAGGGTATGAAGTACACCGCTTAAGACCCCTTGTCAAAATAGTCAAAGGGTTCTTCCACCCCTCTATCTGGAATCACCCAACTGGCAGGAATACTCTTGGTACACTAATGATGTTCCTACTTAGATAGATAAAATAATATACTTCTAACCCTAATAATGCAAACTAATTATGCAATTTTGATTTACATGCAATCAGAATGCAATATTTTTTTTTTCACACAATAAAAACTCAAAAATTTCAAATAGAGATTGTGAATGGATGCAAATGATTAATTTAAATCCTAAAATGCATGCTAATATGAATTTTCTTTTCCATATTAATTAATGAAGTTATTTTTATATCAAAATCCTAAAAAAGACATAAAACAACCAAAAAACGTAAACAAAAAAACTAGGGTTTGGTTAGCAGACTTACAAATGGCCTACATATTTGTCCTAGATCTCTATAAAATACCCCTAGGAATTTTTGAAATGCACCTAGGCATTTTTGGATAGCCCTCGAGCATCATTGGGCATTTCATGCACCTTCTACAACTTCTATCAACTTTCAAAAACCCTAGATCCAACGAAATCTATGAAATCTATGCTTTTAAAAACCCTACAAGATGATAGAAAATAGCAAGTAAATTAGTAAGGCAAATCATAAATAGAAACCCTTAGGGGGTCCCACCATGATCACCATTTGTGAAGATGCAAAAATGCAACACCAAACAATGCTAAATAAATTGAACACAAGGAAACCAAAATTGCACAATAGATATTCTTATATTAATAGGGGGAGCCTAAAAACTCCATTGTTACAATGTGGATCCTTGAATCCTTTTTGATACAAATTTACAAATGGTTAGGGTTCTCCGAAACCCTAACAAACAAGGTTGTGGTGTCTTCAAGTGCGTCCTTGCTCCCAATAAAGTTGAGTGGGCTTCTTGATATCCGATGTCAAGCCACTCCAACTTAAACAACTATCCAATGCTGATGTAGCACCTTCAGATCTGCACACAATGACACAACAAACTAGTTAGTAATACCTATGAGGGCTCCACAGTGTGAGGCCCTCTATAAGCAATGATAAACCCTAACTATCTATTGCAAATGAAGTGAATAAGAACATAAATGAAATAATAACTAATAGATTTACCTTACTTGCTTGTTGTCTTATGATCTATGATATTTTGTTGTAGGTGATAGGCATGGTGATGCCCTAGCATCACTCGAAGGCTAGGAGGTCTTCATAATGCTTATGTAAAATACTCGTGGGTGCTTGGAATGACAAGAAATGCTCATGGGTGCTCGAGACTAGTAGGGAGGCACCCAGAGATGCAGAGCAATGATAGAAAGTGCTCGAAGGCATTCGATGGATGAGGAAAGATTCTATAGAAGTAGATCTAGTGAGGGAAATGGATGGCAATGGCTATGGGGGTTACGATGAGTGAAGATGGAGGTAGAAGTGCTTAGAGCACTTAGGAAACTCAAGGAATATTAAGGCTTAGAACTCAGGACTCAAGGTATTTGAAAACTTAGGCCAAAGACTTAGGGATTCAAGGGTTGAGCCATCAAAATGGCTCCTATTTATAATCCAACCTAGGGCATACTTAGGGTTTCAATGACACTAATCATGTGGTTGAGATAAAAGCACATCGAAGGGTGGATATTAAATTTAGGGTGTGGCATGGATTGATGTGGATGGACGGACAGGATTAAATGAAATCGGATGGCTGGGATTAATTCACTTATATAAATATATATTTATTAAATATATAAAATATTAATATTAAATATATATAAATATATATATATGAATAATAGGTGAAAATGGTGGGAAAGTCAGGATGGAGGACAAGTGGCTAGGTTTTGGTGGTGGAAATGGCGGGAAAGCATGGATGGAGGACAAGTGGCTAGGTTTTGGTGTCTACACATCCACATAAAGTTAATGCATTACATACACATTACATCCACCATATCATAAAAAATATAAACATGCATCTAACAATTAACAGTGCATCCATATAAGTATACATAGTAGTACATCCACACATCTAGATCATAGAATCTAATCATAACAGCAATCGTCTAACTATTACATGTCATTAGTACATCAAATATATAGAATAACACATCATCACATAGGCATTACATCCATAAATACATCCATGAACTTAAATCAACATCATGACACATAATGAGCCATAAAAGGAGATTATATGTGTGTGTGTGTGTGTGAAAATAATAAAGTACATAATGGTACAAAATCACCCACATGCTACAACTATGTAAGTCCTCAGACCTTACACTCAAAAATTCTAAATACATGATTATACATCAAGCAAGGTTTGCACCCCTAGAGTCACCTCCACCCTCAGCCCCATCTCTGTGAGGCTGTCTAGAACCACTAGATGTTGATCTATCTAGGTGAGATGACGACCTGTGACTAGGTTGCACTGAGGACTATCCAGACTCACTACATAAACTCCTCTAAAATCCTCCTATGGTAGATCACTCTTGTAGAGTACCTCCAAGCATAGCCATCCATCCCTTTAGCTACAAAATGTATGCACCATTAGACTGACATCAAGCATCATACTAACTAACTAGAGCCTATAGTATAATAACTTGAGCCTGCAACACTACCACATCCCCTACAGCTTGTGTACCTACTATGGCCTATCCTGAACCTGTAGTCATTTTTTCTAGGTAAACTTGAAGAGCATCCCACTCAACTATCCTAGTGTCCACCTTTGAAGTCCTAGCCACCAGTTGTGTGCACAGAGTGTCCCTCTCCATTGTAACCTGGTCAATAGAAGTGTGACCTATCATCACCTAGACCTTGAGGATAACTCTCTCCTTAGCATACCCCCACCATAAATGTTGTCCAAAACTCAACTGAATTTGAGCAATAGCGAGAGATGTATCTCACTCCACCAGAAGCCTGTAGATGTGCTTGTACAACCTACAATTAAACCCATAGTTGGGCCATCTCATCCAATAGGGCATCCACCTTGCTCTTCTCCTTAGTTTGGGGCTCCTCTACCTTCTCACCAACCTGTCCTTACTCACCCTTTGTCATATGATGCACTCATTGCTCATCATCATCGCCACCCTCCTCTACTATTGTAGGTCTACCCATAGGACCGCTGCCATGCCATAGTCGAGTGACCCACAAGGTATCATACTCTACACTGGTCCTCAAATCCTCTGTACCAGTCTCTACCACTGCAAGGTCTACATCCTTTGATAGCCCCTCCACTTAATGTGGCTTAAATTGTGTCTCATATTTATGGTGATGATAGAGGACTAGCTCCTCTAGCACATCCTGAGCAATCCCAAAATGTTGAGTCACCTAAAAATAATGGAAGTACTCTTTCTCAATCCCATGGTGCCCAATGAACCATCTACCACACCTCACTCTGGCTAGATATCATGTAGCCTCATAAAAGTTATGATAATCTAAGTAGGGTCTCCATATAACCTGATCATGTTACAGTCCCTACAGTGACCTAGTGTAATACAATAGTATACCTTCATGTGGCCGACTTTGACCAATCTCCTAATCCTATGGCCATCGAGTTGCATACCCAATATCATCATCTCCTAGATCCACTCAAGGCACTGGTAATCCAATGGGTTGATCTATCCAGATGTGCTCCTACCCCCATATCAGGAGTAGTAGACTACACCCCAATCCCATCCTCTTCTTATGTTGTATCTCATATAGCTTTTCATACAGGTGTGCTAAGAGAGTGTTCCCCCATGCCATAATGATAGGATGCTCTAGGTTGCACTCCAATAAGTCCTAAACCATGTCCAAGAGGTTCCAAGGGAACCTCGCTCCTAATGAGTCAGGCAGTAAGACTTTAGATATGATGTACATCACCACTGCCTGGAAACAAGAGAATATACATACCTCATACAAATAACTGACTAGGTCCCTATTGTGGTCTATATCTATCAGGGCCTCATTTGTCCTTGCACCAAAAATTCATTGCAAAACCCTCAACCGCTCCCAAATATGGGAAGAAGTGACAACTAGTCCCTCAATAGAGATCTTGTAAATTTGGTGGACATCCTCTAAGGTCACCATCATCTCACTAGTCAAGAGATAGAAAGTGTTGGTCCTACTGTCCCAACGACGAGCTAGGAACGTGAGATAAGCCTAATCCGACATCATGGTCGACAAGTGCACAACCTATTTGAGGTCGATCACCTCAAACCATACCCCACCATCTCTATCGAGCATCCCTCGTACAACCATGAATAAAGTAGGCTCCCTAACCCGAGTTGTCAAATTCTAACATCCAGCAACATAAATCAAATCAAAATCCAAAAAAAAATCATCAAAAAATAAAATCAAAACCCAAAAATATCAACAAAAATCAATCAAACATCCATGCAAAAACAAAAATCAAACCAAAATTTAAAATTTTCCCTAAATTTGGAGGTCGCTTTAGGCTCGATGACTGCCAACTGTCATCATCAGGCCCAGTGATGGCCACCTCCAACAATTATTTTCTTTATCGTTGGAATTCAACCGTGGTCACCATGCACCAAGACGACCCCCTTCCTACCAAAGGGGAGCTACTCCTACCAAGGATGGCCCTGCATTGGAACCTACATGGGGTTACTTCCCATCCCAAATAGGTTGAAAATTACCACCTACCCTTAAGCTAACTTAAGAAACATCCATAAACTAGGGTGAGGTTCATTGCCTACAGTTTAATGAGGTTCCTTTATCTCATTACTTAGTGAGGTTCATTGCCTATAGTTTAATGAGGTTCCTTTATCTCATTACTTAGTGAGGTTCATTTTAAATTTCATAATTTACAATTGGAGGATTGAGAGTTCTACCTTAGATGCTCTGGATCCTCCACTAGTGGACACCTCTACCTAATCTATCATGATTATCTATAGCGATTGCATCAGCGTTTCATATCGGAATCTCTCTCCTCCACCTCACAACTCACTTTTCTCTCACTGCCAGCTATAAAAATGACTTTAAAATTTACCAAAATTGCTTTTATATTTTCTAAATTCGGTAGTCACTCTCCTGAAGGGTGATCACATTTCAATGTGGTCGTCGTACCCAATGACGACCCCAAAATTTATAGATCTCCATTGCTATACCCCAAGATGGCCTCCAAATGGTAATAAATGCACACATTATTGTCAGCATCATGAGCTTAAATTTAGATATTTGACAACATCTAATGGTCCACTTTCATCCAAAATTGTAAAATTAACACAAAAAATCAAATAAAAAAATATCAAATGTTCCTCATACCTAGTTCTTTACCCTATACACTTGGTGGTTGCAACGGCTTGCTATCCATGCAATCCTATAAGATGCGTAAATTACCATAAAGCCATTTTAACCAAATATTTAATTCACAAATTGAAATATATTCACTTTAATCCCCAAGAAGGCCATGTGATTGGACTGCTCCATGAGAACAAGGTGTACATTTCATTCTTCTATGAAATTTCATCAAATCATCGAACATAGTGATTCACCTCAAGCTTAAATTGAATTGCTATCATCTTGATTCCCTAAGAAATCCATGTGGTTGGACTGCTCCACGGGATAGAGATGACATCACAAGTTGTAATAGGAATTTCCCTTTTCAATTTTTTATCATCTTGCAACCGCTCAAATAAGTCATCTTGGTGAAGCTACCTGTCGCTTTCATCACTTTCTATTTCCTCATCGACTTGTCGCTTGATGGGGTAGTCATAACCAATGAATTCATAATCAAAATCAACAATTAAACACTTAGTCATTCAAATTATGTTCATCCAATAATAATTGCTAATAGCTATCATAAGCTTCCCTATTTTTTGGGGTAAAAAGCAAAAATGATAACTAAACCTTTGTCATTCTGACTAGCAGAACATGTAGCTTGACAATTCTACCCGATTTCCTTTAGATTCATCAAAGTTTTACATAAATTAAGCCTATCAATCTGTTGGAGGTAATGATTCATAGATGCATGTTTTTTCATGATTGAGGTATCTAAAGTTGACCAGATCAATGAACATCAATCATCCTATAATGTGACGTTAGGTTGTTTTTTTTTGCTCAGTGTTGTAATTTCACACAACGCATCTCAAAAAGGGGTATCTTTAGACACCTAAAACATGTTATGTTGAGGAGGCTACTCATATAGACATCTTTGCAGGTCATATGACTCATATTGGGCCTTCCCAAGACCTAACAATGGTTCTAACCACTCAAACAACAATTTGACCCTTTACAACCTTGGTCATTGTCCCCCTTAGCAGTTGTTTAGTGGCCACTAGACCTAATGACGGCCCCCATATCGGTCCGCTCTCCTTAAGGAGGGTCTCACCTGTAACAAACTCGGGCTTCCTGAGTTGAACCAAATCCATTCTAGGGTAGTTGCGCGTAATGATTAACCATGAGGAAGCTTCTAGAAGCAACATTTGGGATGCCAAATCCTAACCAAATCTTGATCTTGGCTTCCCTTGCAAGCTAAGATGGCCAATTGGATAATCTATAAAAGGCACCCAAAAACTTCACAAAATATAGAGAATTGAGATCAATCGAATGCAACAAAGTGCTATCGATTTGAGAAATAGAGAGAACACTCTCTCATATGCACTGAGGTGTTGCCCAAATCGCATCATGAAGCTTGCATGTCCACCAATGGAGTTTTTGAGAGCTTGAAGGCCAAATCCCACCATTGTGCATCATCAATACTCATGAATTCAAGCCTAATTCTTGTGATTCAGTTGTGTTATGAAACACACGATCCTTGAACATCAATTTGACAATCAAATTGAGTGTTGCCTTGCATCAAGCACGAAGAAAGATATCTTTTTTCAGTGGTCATTGTACCCAACAGCGGCCCGCAGGCACAACCATAGAACCTGATGACGGCTAATAGAGCCATCCGTTTTAGCCAATGATGGTCTTGTGGTGACATTTTATTTTCTATATTTTCTTATTTAGATTAGCTTTAGCAACATTCAATTTGGTTTCTAACACATTTTAGCATATTTTCATTTAGTTTTACATGCATTTCTTTACTATTTTACACATTTTCCTTTCATTTGCATACTATCATAAATGGAGCTCATCTTGAGAGGTTCCATATTTGTTACTAATGTCTTGTAAGTGCTTATGTGTGCAGATCTCAGGTTTCCACAAGAGCAAATCATCATAAAGATTCCTCAATATTTGCATCATCAAGCGAAGGTCGCTAAGAAACCCTCCATAATCAGTTTTGGAAGATTACAAAGATCTTTTGAAGATACCTATTATTGGTTTCTTGATGTAATTTGTATCAATTTGGTGTAATCCCTAAGAGGGATATTTTGTAACCTCTTGTAAAGACAATTTTCAAATATCAATGAGAACAACACTTTATTTTCTCTATTTCTTTGTCATTATGGTTACATAATTTGCATTATCTTCTCTATTTCTTTGACATTATGGTTACAAGATTTGCATTATCAATTTGATTTCATATAATATGTTTAGGTGTTAGATATTTTGTAAATATTACAGGTAGAGTGTCCCACTTTTAGTTGCAACATCAATTAGACCGGGACTACATTGCCAAATTAGAGGACAAGCTAGACTGATGAGGTGGTGCTCTACTCTCACATTCTTCAATAGGGGGATCCTACCATAGTAGACGAAGTGGGACATCTTGTGAGTCATTAGTAAGACCACATGTTCCATGATTCTTAGAGTCAGATGCATCTCATAGGGCAGAGGCTAGCGAATCTAGGTAGCCTCATAGAGATGAGGCCGAGGGTAGTGGTGAGAGTGGTGGCATAGGGCTAGCTTGAGGATCATTATATGCTATATTTTTAGCTTATCATTTTTTAGTGTGAGGTTTGAGGACCCACTCCATTGTAGCCTACGGGCATTTTGTACCTGATGTATTTTTCCATGATATATATATGATCTTTTTAGTTATGTTTATCATGTTGTTTAATGCTTATGTTATTTCATGTATGGATGCACTTATGGATGCAATGATGGATGATTGATGTATGCCTAGACATTGTAGTATGATTATGCATGTATGTTAGAGCTAGTATGGATGCATAGACCTAGGTATGTATGTGATGCATTAATGACATGATGATGCAAAATATGATTTGTATGTTTACATGTTAAAACATAATGAATGAATCTAAGATGCAAAACAAACTAAGTGTAAGCACCACAGGATGTATAAAAGTCATTAATCAAAATGTTAACCTTTTCACAAAAGTCATACATTTGAATATGAACTATATGAAATAAAATGTAATGTAAAAAAATGTGAATGATGGATGTGAGACAATGAGATGTTACAAGGGAACAACAAGGCTTTTCATGAGACTCAAACACCCTAGTTGACCAATCAAAAGTTGTATACTAACTATACATGACTCTAAAAGATAAAAATCTGCTAGGAAGACCCAGATATTCAATATCCCTGTGTGTGCATAGTGAAGTTCATGAATATGACATGTAAGACTACCCCATTTCTAGGCCAATGTTTATAGCCCATTGCTGTAATGGGGATCACCCTATGGTCATCATTACCCTGATTTTGTACGTGGTTGGACTAGACTACTAGGCAATACAAGCCACCAAAAGCTAGCTCATCCACAAGCTGACATTGGTCTGTACAAAAGAAGGTCGCTAATGTGATAGACATATCACCATGCGTAAGGCTACTCCACTACCAGGCCGGCATCTATAGCCCATTGCTGGCGATGGAGATTACCCCATGGTTATCAAAAACTAAGAATTCCAGGGATTCAAGCTCTTCACCCCTTCTTTTCTTTTGATTTCTTTCTCTTTTTGGGATACTTGCTCATTTTTGTGGAAGAGCAAGGGATTTATATATTTTTTTAGGGATACTTGCTCATTTTGTGGAAGAGCAAGGGATTTTTATTGCTTTGGGTAGGGGGAGCTTGTCCTTTTGTCAATTCTTAATATTCTAGACCATGTGCATAATAGGATGAGCAAGGGAAACCTTTCACTTAAGGGGTAAGGACTACATTGTAGTGTTGTCTTTCCTTGTGCAAACTCGTATTTAAAAATGTGAAATTGTATTGGGATTTTGAGATATACAAGGTACAATCAAAGCAAGACCCTACCTTCAAAAATCAAGATAGCTTTCTACAAAATCTGAAAAGAAAACTAGGAATGGTTGAATGACCGAAAGACCCTATTGAACACCCTATAACAACTTACTAGGTGAGGGAAAAAACACAAACACCTAGGATGGAAAATGTGGATGGAAATGATTTGTTGGATGTGTGTTTTCCTTATGAAATTTTGAAAACTAAGAGGTGTGCGTAAAATAGTCAGTGGTCATATGAACATCATTGTTGATGGTCATACGGTATCTACCCTATCTTACGAGGACCCCTTAATAATCAAAAGATCACAAGAAAAAGTGCAAATGATGACAAGAGAAAAGGTTTGATTAAGACTCATGATAGTCATACAAGCATGGTGCTCTACGAAATGTAAATAGTGAAAATGAATGTGTGGTGTGTGTAAGTCTTTTATGAACTTTTGAACATTAAGAGGTGTGTGTAAAATAGTCAGTGGTCATATGAACATCATTGCTGATGGTCATCCGATATCTATCCTATCTTACGAGGACCTCCTAATGGTCAAAAGACCACAAAGATAAGTGTAAGTGATGACACGATGTAGAACAAAGTGATGCTAATGCAATGACTGATATACCTAATGCAATTAATCAATGAAATGTAGTAATGTGTAATGCATGATGATGTAAGCAATGCAATGTTTTTGTGATTTTTAATTTTGTATTATTTTGTTGTTTTTGTTATTTTATTATTTTTTTATGCATTGTGTATTATGCATGAAATGCCCATAGGTGGAGAATGTTAAGAGGTTCAGGTTCCTCAACACCCTCAAGAGAAGCTAGATGATAAGTCCCTAGCCCTACTTTCTGCATTATGATGAATGGGCCTAACCAGTTAGCCATAAATTTATCCCGCAAATGGGGCGGCAAGTTGGAATTCTGTTGGTTTTCTTTAAGCACAAGATCACCAACTTCAAAAGCCCTGAGATGGACTTTTGTGTCATAGGCTCACTTAATGCGATCTTGATAAACATGAAGATGCTCGAGAGCATTGATGCATCGTTCATCAAGAAGCGTGAGTTGATCTAGGTGAGCTTGTCGCGTAGTGTCATCATCGATGAACTCTTGCAATGAAATGTGCAATGATAGAATTTCCAATTCCAAGGGCATAATGGCCTCAATGCCATATACTAATGAAAATGGAGTTGCCCTAGTGGGCATCCGAATGCTAGTCCTATAAGCCCATAGTGCTAGAGGCAGTTGAAGATGCCAATATTTATGATTATCATTTACTATTTTCTTGAGAATGGCAATGATTATTTTGTTTGATGCCTCTGCTTGCCCATTACTTTGTGGATAATAAGGCATTGAAAAGCTGTGTTGAATATTATATTTAGTGCATAAAGCTCTCATATCCTTGTTTTTGAATGATGGCCCATTATCCAAAATTATTTTGGATGGAATACCAAAACGACATATGATGTTATGTAATATGAATTCCGTGATGCATGAACCTATCGTAGTGGTAAGAGGAATAGCTTCCACCCACTTTGTAAAATATTTTATGGCTATTAGGATGAACATGTGATGGCTAGATGAGGGGGGAGAAATTTTACCGATTAAGTCAAATCCCCATTGCGAGAAAGGCCACAACGAATGAATCGGTTGTAAGGCCTATGAAGGTACGTGCAAAATATTAGCATGATGTTGATATTTAATGCACATTTTAATGTAAGCACAATAGTCTTGCTCCATAGTGGGCCAATAATAACCCATTTGGAGGATGCGCTTAGCGATAGCCATACTACTAAAATGGCCACCGCAAGTACCATCATGAGCTTGGGAAATAGCCCAAGTAGATTCTTGGGGCTCTAAGCAATGAAGGAGAAGACCATCATAGCTTCGATGGTAGAGTATATCTCCTACCAAGACATACTTTGTCACTTTTTGCTTGAATGTTCATTTGGTGGCATGTGACAATCCTGAAGGAATGGTACCCAATTTCAAGAAATCTCTAAGTTGAGAAAACCAATCTTGATACGACTCTACTTGGACTAGATGAACTATTTGTTCCTCTCTAGATACACCTCACACAAATGCAGAGTGGGAGAGAACCTTAAGGTAGATGGTCATGTTATTATCACAAGGAGTTTGTGAGACCAAGGACCCCTAGGAAGCATGGTTCAAAAAGTCTTGAATTGGGGAGAACCCATGTTGGTAGGGTTCAACTTGTATCATGTGAACATTTTGCTCATCTTTGGAAATGTCTCATGAGACCATGGCTTGAGAGAGCATCTTGACTTGAATAGTTGTGACATCATCCAATGGGTTCTATAGAATTAGAGACCCCAAGGAAGCCATCATATCCACAAAGTGGTTGGATGAATGAGGTACAACCTCGATGTCGTACCATTCAAATTTAATTAGTAATTTATCCATAAGATCTTTGTAGGATTTCAATATTGGACACTTGCATTGATAAATTCCCTTAACCTAGTTAACTATTAACAAGGAGTCACCAAAGATGTTTAATTTCTTTATGTTCATGGTGAGAGTCATTTGAAGACCCAAAAGGAGGGCTTCATATTTGACATTATTGTTGGTGTAGGGGAAATCAAGTTTAAATGAAAGGGGAATAGGAGCCCCTTGTGGCATGAAAAACATGATGTCTACACCACCCCCTTGTTCACATTTTGAACCATCAAAGAATAGTATTATATCTACTATGTTTTCTAGTTCTTTAGGTTCTCTCAAGTTTGATAGTGCAAAGACTACATCATCAGGAAGTTCTATGTTTAGTGGCTTATCATCGAGGAGAGGAGCTTCTGCTAGCTGATCAATGATGACCTGACCTTTAATAGAATTTTGACTTATAAATTTAAGGTCAAACTCTATCAAAAGCATGATCCACTTTGTGGTATGACTATTGTGATAAGTGTGACTCATCATATACCATAAAGGGTTTTCTTTTGAAATGACATACATGGTTTGATTTAACATGTAATGTCAGAGTTTCTTGGTGGTAAAAACCACCACTAAATAGAGCTTCTCAACATAAGTGTATTTAAGCTCGTAACTGACCAAGGTGTGGCTAAGGTAATAGATGGCCTATTCTTTGTTTACCTCATTCTTTTGGGCCAACATGGTCCCTAGGGCAAATTTAGTGGTCACAATGTATAATAAGAATGGAACACCTGGTCGAGGAGGAGCTAACACTAGTGGAGATGCCAAGTATTGTTTAATATCATCAAAGGCTTTTTGGTACTCCTGATCCCAATCAAAGGTGACCCCCTTTTGCAATAAGTGATTGAAAGGCTTGCATTTATCTAAAATTTGCACTATGAAGCATCGAATAGATGAAATTTTTCCTTGCAAGTTACGTACCTACCTAAGGTTAGTAGGGGGAGGCATATCCATGATTGCTTTAACCTTGGTTGGATCTACTTCAATGCCTAGTTTAGAGACTATGAAGCCTAATAGTTTTCTACACATGACTCCAAAAATGCACTTCTTAGGATTTAAGTGCACATGTTGTGCTCTAAAAGATGATCGAAGACCTTTTCTAACACATCAAGGTGGTCCTGATGTAGTAAATATTTTGCTAAAAGATCATCCATATAGTCTTCCAAAATCTTGTGCATGTAATCATGAAAGATGTAAGTCATAGCCCACTGATAAGTGGCACCAGTATTTTTAAGTCTGAAGGGCATGAATTTGTAACAGAAAGTCCCCCATGGCATGGTAAAAGTTATTTTGGGTTGATCTTCAAGGTTGACCCAAATTTGATTGTAACCCAAAAAACCATCCATGAGGGAAAGCATTTCATGATCGGTTGTTGCATCAACGAGTGCATCGATGTTTAGGAGTGGGAACTCATCCTTGGGACTCGCTTTGTTTATATTGAAATTCTATGCATATGTGAATCCTCCCATTCGGTTTCCCTATAGGGACCATATTGGAAACCCAATCGAGGTAATCAATAGGTTGGATGAATCCTACATCCAACAATTTTTGTAACTCATCTTTTACCATTAAGGCGATTGTTGGGTGCATTTTACGAAGTTTTTGCTTGACCGGTTTGATCTTTGGATCGAGCGTTAAGTTGTGAACAACCAAGGTTGGATCAAGACCCAACATATCTTTATAAGACCAAGCAAAATCTTTCTTATATTTTGTTAGGAACGTTATGAAATCAGCCCATTCCGTAGTTGATAAACTTTGTCCTAATTTGACAATCTGAGGATTTTCAAGATCAATATCGATATCAACATCAATTATTTCTTCCATTGACATGTGGGATCCCTCCTCCAATTGGTGAGGTATAGGGATCAGATGAATATCATCAGCTAGATTTAGAGAATCGAATGCATCATTAGGCTCAACCTCAGCTTGAAAAACATCTTTGGATGGACCTGAGGAAAAGTGAAATGGTTGTAACATTTCCTCGCAAGGTAGGAACTCTTTCGACGATGGTGGGGAAGCGATGTGATCAAAATCAATAGCCTCAAGATTGAGGTGCAAAGGTTTTGAAGGGTCACCTGGGTAGTGAAGTGGCATGGTGAGGTCAATGGAGATCATATTGATGGTTGGTGGATAATCTCCATTCTCTAGTGGAAAAAGTTGATCGAATATGGGTGGATGTAGATGCATCAAGGGTGGTTGTGGTGGTGGTGGAATGATAGGGTGTGGCCTAGGGGGAGTGCGAGCAATGGAGTCCCCTAGTGGGAGAAGATGATGCATAAGGGATGATGGTAACTATGAAAAATATGAAGATAAAATTTATCTAGATCATTGAGGGGCTCGATGGTCGTTGATTCATCCTTCAAGCTAGTTAAAGCAATAGAAATTGCATCATACTCTTGGTAAGATTCATCATATTCTTCATCCCAATATTTGTCAGACTTCTCTTCTTCTTCAGACTCTATCCAATCATTTTTAGGCTCCCAATTTCCTTTAGACTCTTCATCAAAAATATTAGGAGGCTCTATGATTATCATAGCGATTTGGACATGGTCATTGAGCAAATTATTATAACCTAGATCAACATATTCATTAGGATTGATATCCCTTCCACAACCTAGAGTTAGGCACTAGAGAGAATTGGCAAGGAGTTCATCAAGCATACGTATGGAGTAGCCTAGCCTAAACTTATATGTAGGTAGCTGATATTGGGGTTCTAGAGGGGTTCGAAGACCTTGCTCATACCGACCTAAACCATTTCCTCACCAATGATGACAATTAAAATACTGTAATGCAAAGGATAGATTGGACATGTATTCGATGTTGGCTTGAAAGGGTTCTTCATCCTCTTCCATCCTATGGGATGTATTTAAGGGAACATCAAATCCCCCATAGACAAAATTTATTTGATTCAATGGGTAACCTAAGGGAACTATCATACTAATGGGTAACGACATGACTAGAGGTCAATAGGAGTGAGTGTGATATTATGTACTATGTACTCCTTAAATCTTAGATTAGACATATGTATTATAACTTGTGAAGGCTCTTCCTTTGTATGGGAGATGTGAATGGGTGTTGTGGAAATGGTTGAAATCAAAGGTGTGAGAGGTAGCTTCAATGATTGGGATGTGGATGTATGGGTTGGTAATAATGGAGGGGATGATATGGGTGCCTTCTCAAGATTTCTGGTGGGAATATCTGATGCATGAGAAGGGATCTCCATGTCTATTGATGATGATTTTTTCTTTGATGAAGACATAGAAGATCTTGGTGGAGGGGTTTGATGAATGTTGGGTGGATTGGGTTGGACCTCTAGATGCATTGATGGTAAAAAGGACTCATCGGGATGTGAGACCATATTACAAAATTTAAATGGTTCTGAGTCTACAGGGACACAATGCACTTGACCTTCATGTATGTATTTAATGCATTGATGTAATATTGAAGGTACACACCTCATGTCTCAGATCCAGGGCCGACCAAGTAGAAAATTATATTGCATGGCCCCTTTTAGAACATGGAAGAGTGTGTGAATTATTTTCAGTCCAACCTGAATAGGAAGAACTACTATCTCGATGGTAGAACACAATGCATCATTGAATGCCTAGAGGGTGAATGTGGATGTTGTGATGTGGGATGGTGGAAGGTTGAGGTATTGAAGGGCTGATGTGGTGATGATATTGATTGAGGAGCCTATGTCGATCAAGACATGCTTATAAGGGATCCGATCTATACTAGCAATGATATGGAGTGGAGGATCCAATATGTCAATGGGTATAATCTTGATCTCATGGTCATGAAAAGTTATTGTAGGCTCATTGCAATGTTGTATTTGCCCCATAAAATTAGCAAAAGCATTGGGATCTTGTGGTTGTAATTTGATCAATTTCAAGATCTCCATTAGAGCTTCTCGATGTGGCTTTGATTGTTGTATCAACTCATAGATGGAGAGCCTAGCCGATGTCATTCTTAGACTTTGGGTAAGTCTATTCCTTATTGTTAGCACTAATCGAGGTGGGATAGGTGTAATTGGATTGGGCTGAGGAGGTGCCTATGATGTCAAAGGAACATTATTAGGACTCACATTAGGTGTAGGTTGATTTGGATATCATCGGTTCCTTGTGACAATACTAATCATCCCCACAAACTCTTGGTGAGGTGGATTGGCATGCACCTGATTCACCTACTTCAGTTGTTCTACTTGGTTGGTAGGTGTTGTGTTTATTTCATGTGTGGGCAAAGGGTCTTTGAAGACTCCTATGTGTTGATTATTTGGGGTAAGAGGATTGTCAATCTGAATCTCTTACCTCTCGATCATATCCTATACTATATTTTTAAAGGTATAACATGTCTGGATGTCATGACCTCTTTATCGATGGTAAGCACAATATAGATCCTCCCTATGAGACTTTGGTTTAGGTTGATTAGGATCTAATGGATGGATCTCAGGGAGATTGATTGCATGCACCTCACATAATCGATTGAAAATTGATGCTAATATTTCTGGAAAAGGAGTATATTATCATGGTGGCCGGTATTGTTGGCCTTGCCTTTGGTTCTGTTGTGGATGATATTGGGTTGGTGGAGGTTGAGCCTAGTAATTAGGCTAAGTTGGTGGTTGCGGTGGTGCAGCTTGGTTTGAGGATCCAGGGATACTCAAAACAACTTGATTTACTAGGGCTGCCTTCTATTGTGTGTTGCCTCCTTTAGCATTCTTGTTCATCCATTCCTTTTTACGAAGCTTAATATCACCTTCTTGGACCTTAATATCCTCAATGACCTTAGCTTATGCTAGGGCCTCCTTGAAGGTTCGATATTGTTGGAGTTGTAGTAGAAGTGAGATTTGCTTTGAACAACTCCTAGTGAATAATCTGGTAAGCTTCGTTATGGGCAAGGTGAAAGGTAACTTGGTTATTATTGCTCTCCACTAGTTGTCGTAGTCCATGACTGGCTCATCTTTGAATTGTCTAAGATTATACAAGTCAATCAATGTTGCTTTTTCCTGATGCTAAATGAAAAGCATTCTAAGAATGCATTTGCAAGTTGTTCAAAGGAATGGATGCTATGTCATGGTAGATGATTATACCATTCTAAAGTAGACCCTACAAGAGTTATTAGGAATGTTCTTAGCATGAGGGCATCATCATCCTGAAGATGAAAGCATACATTCATGAAATGAGTGACATGCTCTTGAGCATCTTCCTCTCCTTTGAATTTATCTAATTTTGGCATTTCAAAGTGCTCAAGATATGGGGGTGATGGCATGGATGGGTGCAATGGTTGGTTGTGAAGCTAATGCAAGGTAGGTTTTTGGTAACCTATGCCTAAAGTTTACTTCTCTAAGGAATTAATGTGGTCTATTAGCAACTTATATGCATCCAATAAAATGATTTTATTCGCTCACCTCTACCCTCGAGGAGGAAGCGGAGGTGGTTGGGTGTTGTCAACATGCATGTCCCTATAAGGTAATTCAGGGTATGTGTCAATTGGTTCTTGATATTCCAACTATGGTTCCTCATAAGGGTCATACTCCTCTGGATAAGTGTATGGTCTATTTTTTCAGGCAATTGGTGCCTTTGAGGATGTATGGGTGGCTAATTTGGTCATGCACGAGGTGGACGATTTTGGTTTGGCTATGGTGGAAGGTTTTGATATTGCGTAGGGTACCTTATGCATTGTTGCAACCTATGGGTACTAGGTGTAGGTACCATTTCATGCAATGCCTTTTGTAATTGCTCTTTTTGTACCCTTTGTTGATGCAACCTTTGTAGGTGTGATCATTTTTGGTCCACCCATTGTTGATTTAATCATTGGTGGTCTAATCGTAGTTGATCCAACTATTGTTGTTAGTTAAGGTTTGGCCTAGGTGCTTGATGAGTGTGGTTTATTTGCTCAGATGTATGGGGTTTGTTTACCCTTGTATCTAAAATATGGATGGGCTTGTCTTGTCTCTCACCCCTAGTAGGATCTACAACCTATTTTCTATGATCCCTAAAGGTCGCATTGACCTGATATTTAGGTTTGAAGGTGAGCTCTGTATAATCAAGCGGTGTAGAGATACAACATTCTTGAATGAATGATCTCTCTTGAAACATATTGGGGTGATTTAGGTCACCCTCATCTATAACAAATGTGAGAGTTGACATGGGTTGTTTGCGAGAATGATGGTTAACACGTGTATCCTCTTGATCATGTTCTTGATTTATAGATAGATGCTCAGTTGGGGAATCTTGGTAGTAGTCATCTTGGTATGAGATGTACTCTTGCACTACTTCTAATGGTTCTCTAGGATGAGTCGAGATGCGAATGCGTGACACTACCCTACTAGGCCCCTTAGTGGGTGGATGATTATTTTTATAGAAATCAAGCAAAGTGTCTAGATCAAGAAAGTCTCCTTTCTAATCATACTTAGGACCTATGGGTGCTTCTTGAATAGGGATTTCCTGAAGGTCAGATTCCCTATATGAGATATTCAAGTTACGATGTGTGCTAGGGTGCCAATCAAGAATGGCAAGGTCCTCTAGACTATATCGAAGATGTTCCATTTCTCCTTGTGGGTATTCAACAGCACTAGCTCTTGATTGAGCTTGACTGTGTGTTGTTACCATTGTCTAAACTATGCAAACAGTAAATAAACAAACAAGAAAGCAATTTTTTTTGTGTTTTGTATTTTTGATTTTTTTGTTGATGATTTTTTATTTTGTTTTTTATTTTTATTTTGTGTGTTTTGATTTTAGATCCTATTCCTATGAAAACTAATAGGTAAAATGAAATAAAAACTAATGAAAGGTAGTTTGTGCACACCCCTTATCGAGGAATGCAACACAAATGATAAAAATATCTTCCTAGGATGTTGGATATGGTTGATGGGTATCCTAAGGAAATAATTTACCTCTTCGAAAGAGGTCATGCTATCTAAGTCCTACTACTTGCCTAATCAAGCTTTTCCTTCACACTCGAGCGTGCTTGGACAATAGTGATAACTACATTCCACTTATTATTGAGCCTTATGGTTAAGGGGCATCTAATCCTAACCTACCCTAGGATGCACCCAAGAGTAGGGGACTTTTTGATGATGAAGTTTGAAAAGCCACTCACAAGGGCTGCTATGGTTTGTAAAGGGGCCAATCCATGATGGGAGATGAATTCCCACATCATGTGATTGTTATCAATCATTGGTGATGAAATCCAACTAACCGACGTTATATTGCCTCATGTGTGTGTGTGGGTTCATTTTAAAATTTTTGCAAAAAGGAAATAGAGAGCATACAAATGATCTTTCACTAAATGCAAAAATATACGTTTAATATTCAGAAAACCCTATATGAAATTCAGCCTTTGAGCAGGCAATAAGGCAAGCAAACCAAACAATAGTAGACAAAGATCATCTTACACTAAGATAACTATGAATAGAGGCCCTTTGGACCTGATATGGCCATAGAAAGAGGTCGTATAGACTTGAGATGACCACTATCAGACTGACCTAAAGCTAAAGAGCTTCTACAATTTTTATTGTAAATGAAAATTTTCTTAATTTTCTTTACAAAACATAAAATGATTTATCTTTCTTTACAAAAAATAGGATAGAGAAGGATAGACAAACTTACTTTGAAAGCCTAAGTCTGATGTAGATATCCCATTTTTGCTACTATTTTGCTTTTGCTCTAGGGGTCATCTTGCCCTAAGATGGTTGTAGTATAGAGATCATCTTGACCTGAGATGGTTATGCATTATGTACCTGTAAAAAGCAAAATTTATTAGTAATCAATCAAAAATATTAAAAAGGGACTAGGTCCCACCATGATCACCATCTGAGAGCTCAAAAATCATGCACCAATAAAGTAAATGTAAATGCAATAAATGAACACAAGCATGTAATTGAAATATGATGATAAAAATAGTAAAATATGGGTCCCTTTTTATTAATGATAGCTTGTATTTCTCAAAGCATATTACAATAACATCCCCTTGAGGGAGTTCACAAGTGTGATACAATCAATACAAAAGGTGAGGGTTTCATTCCCCTCAGAACTATCCTGGTGCACTAAATGGTCTTCTTGCTAATGCAAACCATTTGGGGGTGGGTTTTTTGTGACCACCATAGTGAGTATGATGTGAATCTTGCGCTCCTTTGTCGTCTGTTGAATCTTGTAATCTGCACACAAAGAAACTAGAAACATATCAAAAGTATATGAAGAGCCCACCAAAATTGGGCTCATATTAATAGATATGAATGCGATAAATGAAGATAAAACTAGACTGAAACATGTATAATCTGAAATCTATCTAAATGCAAAAATAGTAAAAATATTGATCTAAGCTATGCTAAAAGAAAAAGTAGTGAACCGATCTCTAATTAAGACTAAATCAGGATGAGACGGCCTTGTCTACAAGTCATCTCGGGGCGAGACGACCACTATCGTATTCTGAAACTAGTTTTGAGCAATATATGAGATACCCTAGGTGTGTTTTCAATAGATTGTTGCACTATGATAGTGACTTGATGGATCAAAGCGATCATCGAAGTGAATCTGTTCAACTACATGGAATATGGAAGAACAATTTTCAATCCTTTGAAGTAATCTGGCAACATGGTCTCAGTGGCAGGAGGGTTTTAGAGGATTGAAATGGGTAGCACTTCGTTGCTTAGGAAATTGGGGATTGAATTTGGCAGCACTTCATTGCACAAATTCAAAGATTGTGGATCTTTTCAACTGAGGGGTGAGTGCCAATTTATAGACTTCTCAGAGAGAAGCTAAAAATGGTAAAAGCACCCTACATGAAAAAGCAAAGAGGCATTTCACATTAAGAAAAGCAAATGCTTATCTCTAAAATCTCATGTGATTGATAATGGCATGTATTTTTTCTAATTTTGGCCCATGCGAGGTGCTTAATGCTTTTTGTGAGATCATGCACAGGGTTAACTGGTAGTTTCGGCTACTAGTTATGTGCCTTTTTATTTTAAAACTTACTTTTTGGGTGGCCATATCGGTTCGAGATGACCACGGTTTGGGGATCGTCTTGGGTCAAGACGGCCATGGTTTTATGGGGAATTATGCTCATTTAAGTGGTGAAAACCATTATTTTAGCCCTAAAGCTACCCAAGGTGGGTTATGTGGTCTAAAAGGAGTCCATTCAGGTAGTCTCCTCAATATGACATGTTTTAGGTGTCTACACTATTTAGCCATATAGGAGTCTAACTCAACCCTATCAACTCACCCAATCCCTAATCTAGAAGTAGAGAGCGTTGATAGATTGAGTCAAGTCATCATAGAATTATGATGTTGGGTATAGGAGAAATAAAAAGAAGGAAAAAAAATATAAAGTGGAAACCACTAGATGTGTAGTTGGTCAAATTGAATTTTGATAGAGCATATAAAGGAAACCCAGGACCAATAGGAGGAGGAGGGATAATTATAAATAATAGAGGAGATATTTTGTCTCATTACGCTTTCAATAGTGGATTTAAAACATATAATGAAGGTGAAGCTTAGGCAGCTTTGGAAGTGTTAAAAATATGTAAACAAATGAAACAAAATAGAGTATGTATGGAAGGTGATTCACTGATAGTAATAAATGCAATTTTGAGCAAAGCAAAGGCTCCATGGAACATACAAGAGTTAATTGTGGAAATACAAGACCTTGCTATAGAGTTTGAAGAAATTAGGTTTACAAATACACTAAGGGAAGGAAACAAATATATAAATAGGCTATTCAATAGAGGGGTTTTAATTGAGGATCATGAAGTTAGATTCTCTTTTCCATGGTTAGAGGAAGTAGTAAGTTTAGTTGAAGCTGACAATAAAATAGTTTAATGGCATGCTCGATGGGTCACTAGTTACATATCATTGGTTCCATAATCACAATAGTAAGTTAGGCCTAGACTTGGTGAGGTTCTTTGCCTATTTTTGCTTGTTGAAGCACCTTTCATTCACCTAGAGAATCTGCTTCAAAACAAACATCAAAAGAAGCCATTGTTTGAAGACACTAGATTGAGGTTCTGGTGAAAGCCTCAATCTATCTGCTACTAGAGCATCAGTTTCATTCACCTAGTGACTCTATTACAACAAAGAACCTAAATATGGTTGCTCTGTCACCTAGACTATCTCCTACCTAGGATGATAAGAGCCCACATTGACCTCTAGAGCCACCAGCCATTTGGGGGAAGTTTCTAAAATCACTACTAGATATATTGCTAGAATACACAAGACAAGGTCCATTGACCATGCTAGAAAACTTGCAAGAGATGGTCTTCATGTATAAAATACACAATGTCATAGAGTAGGATGTGGCTCTTAGACTACTAGTGGCTTCACTCCAAGTCAAGGCTTTCCAAGGTTATGACTCTCTTTCCTTACACTCCATTATTAGTTAGGACCAACTTGCTATCCTCCTAATAGAAGGTTTTGAAGAAAAGGCAAATGAATCAAAGGTCCAGAACAACCAAGAAAGGGATCAAACCCACAATCAAGACCAGTGAAAGATCCTGGTGCTAGCTCCTCTTTAGCCAAAATCTGCGGGTCCTACTGAAGAAGCTACTTTGACTTAGGACAATAAGGAGGATGAGCTCACTACTTGATATCACCCACCTCTAGACACACATATACTACACATTATTACTAGATAAAAGTCCTAACCTAACCAACTATGTCCATCTTAAGTCTGGGCCCAAGCCTTGTTGCCTAGGGTAAGGAAGAAGTAGACATGAAATTTTATAGATTGGCCATCTCAATAATCAATAGGCCAAAAGGCTATCTAGAAGATACGATATAGATTGGTAGTGAGGCAACAAAGGAACAAAGCAAACACGTGGTTGAGTTTTGGATTGCCAAAAAGGAATGTTGGATGGCCAAAAGAGGGCGATAAGTTGTCCATATATAGTCCCAATATGATGTAATATATAAGCTTGCGAACTCACTATGCACCATGGCAAACCTATTAAAGACCTCAAGGAGTAGTAGACCAAATATTCAAAATTATGAAAATGTAGAGAGGCAAAACTTTGGATCACTATGGTTTGAACACTACAAATTTTGATGAAGTTGCATGTGAAGCCCCTAGCACATTAAAATGCACCAAGATTTTGTATTGTAAATAAGCGATATTTATGAAGAAATATGATAAAGCTATGACGACATATATAAGAAAGGTGAATCTAAGTGTTTTGGGAAAATATGATATTCTCACAATGACACTGAGAGGGGGGGGTGAATCAGTGTAGCTATTAAAATTCAAATCTACAGCATTTAAAACTGAAGCAAAGAGAACTTGAAAACAGGTAAAGCAATTTTCACAAGAGAGCACACCACAACACACAATATAACGAGGTTCACCAATTTGGCTACTCCTCAAAAATGACTGCTTGGACTCCAATCCAAATCCAGCCTGTGCAAAACACCAATTTTACAAACACTTTACCAAGCATCCACCGGAAGGAGCACCAACCCCTTAATTTTTGTTACAAAAGATAGGAGCACCAACCCCTAATACCAAGCACCAACTTGGACTGCAATTCTGAGTTATTACAATGACATAAAAATGCCTTCATTGTTTACACGACCCTGACTAGTCTGCAATTAAACAAACTCTGCACACTCTCACGGCTCTGCTTATTTCTCTCTCGGCCCTCTTCTAACCCTCTTTGTGCAGTAATTTCACACTTACAAAACAACTCGATTCTCTGTGCGATCGTCTTTTTATAACCCCTTTTTCTCATCGAGACTCCTCGTCTTCTATGACTTTTGGAATCTCGCATGCAGTCGAATAACATTCTCTGACTATTCAAATTCTTTTCTATGCGTGCATGCATTTTTTATTCTACTTATGCGACTGTTCGAATCTTTTTCTATCCGTGCATGCATTTTTCGATTCTTCTTATGCGATCGTTCGAATACTTTTTCACTCATTCGTCATGTATTTTTTTCTTTTAATGCGTGCATGCATTTTTCGATTCTTCTTATCCGACTGTTCGAATACTTTCTTCATCTCATTATTTTTTTTTTTAAAAATTGCATGATTTCTAACTATTACTGCACTTGTAACCGTCGCACTGACTCCAATTAACTTTTCTAATTTTGGCTCCCTGCTTTTTCTCTACCACTGCCCCTTTAACTGTAGTTCTGTTCCAGTTAACTGTCAGTAAGCGTGTTGTTGCCACCTATCACGAAATCGTGACACTTCTATCTCTTTGCACTCTTCTCGCCTTCTACCCACGAAAACATGACCTGTCACGATATCGCGACACTTTTCGCCTCTTGTTACGCTTCTCGGCTTCACCCAGCGAAAACTCGACATGTCACAAAATCGTGACACTTTTCGCCTCTTGCTACTCTTCTCGGCTTCACCCAGCGAAAACTCGACATGTCACGAAATCGTGACACTTTTTGCCTCTTGCTACTCTTCTCGGCTTCACCCAATGAAAACTCGACATGTCACGAAATCGTGACAGTTTCTACCTCCTTGTCCACTTCTTCGCTTGCACCTGCGAAAACCAGACATGTCACGAAATCGTGACATCTTACGCTTCCTTGCACTCTGTTCTGCCTGCACTAGCGAAAACCTGACATGTCACGAAATCGTGACATCTTTCGCTTCCGTACACTCCTCTTGGCTTCAACCAGCGAAAACTAAACATGTCGCGAAATCGTGACATCTTTCTCTGCCTTGTGCCTTTTCTGCCTTTTGCCCAAAACGGAACATGTCACGAAATCGTGACATCTTTCTCATCCGTACACTCTTCTTCGCAAGCCCCACCGAAAACCTGACATGTCACGAAATCGTGACATCTTTCTCTTCCTTGTGCCTTCTCTTCGACCTTGTCACGAAATCGTGACACTTTTTCGTTCCGTACCATCCTTCTTGCAAATTATCGCGAAATCGTGACACTTTTCTTTGCGAGCTCCTTCTCTCAAACATGTCACAAAATCGTGACACATTTCCACTTCGACTTCTCTCTCCTCAACATGTCACGAAATCGTGATATTTCTCTTTTCTACTCTTCTTACATGTCACGAAATCGCGACATTTATCTTTTCTCTCTCCTTCTCATGTCGCGAAATCATGACAATTTGGCATGCATTTTCTCTCTCCTCCATTATGTCGCGAAATCATGACAGTTTGGCATGCATTTTCTCTCTCCTCCATTATGTCACGAAATCGTGACAGTTTGGCATGCATTTTCTCTCTCCTTCGTTATGTCACGAAATCGTGACAGTTTGGCATGCATTTTCTCTCTCCTCCGTTATGTCGCAAAATCATGACAGTTTGGCATGCATTTTCTCTCTCCTCCGAGATGTCGCGAAATCACGACAGAAAACATGTCGCGATATCGCGACAGTTTTCTTACTTGTCTTTTTCTTTGATTTTTTGAATCTGGGCCACTTCTGTCTTCTCGAAAATTCACTGTACATGATCTGACTGACCTCTGAACTCCTGTCCACTGCATCAACTGATCTATCTGTCTGTGTTGACAACAATGACAATACTTTTGTTGCACCTTGCTCAACAATCTCCCCCTTTGGAATTGTTGGCAACACTCATGCACTCTCCTGTAATTCTTCTCCCCCTTTGACAATAATACCAAAGGGCTGCTGTAGACTCCCCCTGAGTCTATGCACACCATTCTCAGACAAATATTGTTATAGTTAGCAAAAATCATAAATATAAGCAAAACTATAAACATAGGCATAAATGCTCCCCCTGAGAATGTGATCCCAAATGATAGTCAGTTCTTGGGAAATGTGACCACTCCCAACTTACTCCGAAGGTACTCAAAAACTTCCTTGGGCAATGGTTTTGTGAATATATCAGCTACCTGCTCTGTAGTTGGAACAAAATCCAATTTGACCTCTCCTTCCACAACTTTATCCTTCAAGAAGTGATACCGGATCACAATATGTTTGGTTCGAGAATGCATAACCGGATTCTTGGATATGTTGATAGCACTAGTGTTATCACATTTAATTGAAATTGGCTCTTTGAAGTGAATACCAAGATCTTTCAACGTTTGTCTCATCCATAATATCCGTGTACAGCATGTTGTTGCTGCAATGTATTCTGCCTCTGCTGTGGATAGAGAGACCGATTCTTGTTTCTTGTTGTGCCATGCTACCAGCTCTGTCTCCAAGATAAAATGCTCCTCCACGGGTACTCTTTCTATCATCAATACATCCTACCCAATCTACATTAGAATATGCAATCAGAGTGAAGTCTTTACCTTTTGGGTACCACAACCTATAATCCATAGTACCCTTGAGGTGCCCGAAAATCCTCTTTACATCTGTCACATGAGTTTCTTTGGGACTAGCTTGAAATCTTGCAACCATGCATACCGCCTGTAATATATCTCGGTCTAGTGGTCGTTAAATACAGATAGGCTTCCAATCATAGACCTGTACATTGTTTGATCTACATCTGGAGATTTGTCATCCTTGCTCAACTTGCGACCTGTTGTCATGGGAGTGCTAACAGGTTTACTATCCTCCATTGTGAACTTTTTCAGCATTTCTTTCACATATTTTACTTGAGAGATAAAAATGCCCTTTTCACTTTGATTGACTTGCAAGTCCGAGGAAATAAGAAAGTTCACCAATCATAGACATCTCAAATTCTTTCTTCATTTTATTTGCTATGTCTCTACAATATTCATCCATGTCGCTGCCAAATATTATATCATCTACATAAACAACAAGTACAATAAGCTGGCCATGCTCTGTTTTGATATATAAATTGTTGTCCACCATACCTTTCTTGAACCCTTGTTTAATAAGATAGTTATCCAGCCTTGCATACCATGCTCTGGGTGCCTGTTTCAGACCATACAACGCTTTCTTTAACCCTGCAAACAAAATCTGGATTGTCACCGAGTTGGAAGCCATCTGGCTGTTCAATGTAAACCTCTTCTTCCAGATTTTCCATTCAAAAATGCTGATTTTACATCCATTTGATATACTTTGAAATTTTTATGGACTGCTAAAGCCAGAAACATTCTGATTGCCTCTAGTCCAGCTACCGGTGCAAAGGTTTCCTCAAAATCAATGCCTTCAACCTGAGCATAGCCTTTACAGACCAATCTTGCCTTATTTTCGACAACCTGTCCATCTTCATTTAATTTATTTCAAAAAATCCATTTAGTGTCGATTATGTTTTTATTTGTTGGCCGTGGTACTAATTCCCCGGTTTTGTTTTTCTCAATCTGATCTAGTTCTTCATTAATTGCCTTCATCCAACTTTCATCTGTGCTTGCTTCAGCAACATTTTTAGGTTCAATGTCGGATAACAGAGAATAGTTCCGTACTCATCGCTCTTCTTGTCCGAATACCATCTATGGGGTCCCCAATAATCTGCTTCACTGGGATGATTTTTCTCGCCAATTGCCTGCTTTGAATTTCTTGTTTTCTTCTTCTTCCGAGTCAGTTTTTAAATCATCTGGGTCAAATTTTCTGATTCTCTTCTGTTTCCTTTTCTTCATCTCCTTCAATGACTTCTTCATAAATAGGGTAGTTTTCTTGATACGTAATTTCTCGTTCTCTACCTTCATCAACTTTAACATCAACACTCTCAACAATTTTCTTTAGCCTCTTGTTGTAACATGTGTAGGCTTTGCTTTTTGTTGAGTAACCAAGAAAAATACCTTCGTCAGCTCTATCTTCAAATTTATCGAGATTATCTTCGATCCGTTTGATGTAGCACTTGCTGCCGAACACTTTGAAATATCTTGTTGTTGCCTTTCTGCCGAACCACAACTCATAAGGTGTTTTGCTTTCATGCGGCCTTAGCATGCACCTGTTTTGAATGTAAACTGCAGTATGGACTGCCTCTTTCCAAAATCTGTCAGCTATTTTGTTCTCAGCCAACATTGTCCGTGCCATTTCCTGCACTGTCCTGTTCTTCCTTTCTACAACACCATTCTGCTCGAGGTGTCCTTGTTGCTGAAAACTGTCTTTCGATCCCATATTTTTGATAGTATTCTGCAAACTCTTCTGAAATAAACTCTCCTTCTCTGTCTGATCTTAGGCATTTAATTCTTTTTCCAGTTTGATTTTCAACCTATTTTTTAAAAATCTTGAACATCTCAAAGGCATCTGATTTAAGCTTTAAAAATAATACCCATGTCATCCTGGAGTAATCATCTATGAACAACATAAAGTATTTGTCACCGTTTATGCTTTGTGTTCTCATGGGTCCACACAAATCAGTATGAATTATCTCCAACGGTTTGCTGGTGAAGTATTCCTTTGATTTAAATGTGGATCTGGTTTGCTTTCCTTTTTGGCATGAAGCACAGATGCTATTTACTGGTTTGCCAATGGTTGGTATATCTCTTACTGCCCTTTTTGAACTTATTTTTACCAGATTGTCAAAGCTAATATGACCGAGCCTCTTGTGCCACAACCAATTTTCATCTTCCTGTCCAATCAAGCATGTTCCTTCTACAGCTTCGAGAGAGTATATAAATTTCCAGAAGTCCTCGATCCAGTAGCTATCATCTTCCCACTGTGTGCTTTTCTCACTTCACACCTCGCTTCTTAAAAATGACTTCATGACCTCTGTCACAGATTTGACTTACACTCAGTAAGTTGTGCTTTAAACCAATCACAAACAGAACTTCCTTGGAATTGATCTTTCCATCACTTATCTTGATTGATCCTTTGCCAACTATCTTGGCTCCATCATTATTTCCAAACTTCACAGAGCCTCCTTCATATTTCTGTAAATTTTCAAATTTTTGTTTATCTCCTGTCATGTGACTGGAACATCCACTATCCAATATCCATGGTGCTGATTTGTTCCGTGCTTTGAATGTTGTTTGTACAATCAATGATTCCTTTTCTTCCTTGAGTTGCTCCTTTTCTTTCCATTCTGATTTGACTGCAGTTTTGGTCACTTGTTTAGACTTTTCTTTGTCAGTGGCCTGTGCATGTTTTTCTGGGAATTTTTTGTTTTGCTTTAAACTGTTTGGTTGAGTTCTTCTTCCCTGAAATTTATTTGCTGCATATGTGCTTCTACAGTTTCTTGCAATGTGTCCAAAGTTATGACAGTTATAGCATTCTACAACATACTCCATCAAGGGTGAAAATGCATTTCTACTTGTGAAATTTCTTTGTCCTATATTATAAATGCAATCTGAAATCTTATGACCGTAAGTATTGCATTTAAAACAATAACCGGAAAAGAAATGATTAAACCTGGGAGTTGGTCTTTGCCAATTTGTAGTAGGAGTCACAAATTTTCTTCTCCTTTGATGTGTGACTTTTGTGAATCCCTCATTGTCAACACTCTTCTCGTGCCTCGGCATTGTTGCTTTCTTTAGCATGATTCGATTTTCTTTGGTCAATCTTGATCTTATCTTCTTTCTTTTCTGGTTCTACAGTTATGGCTTTTGATCCACTTGAAGATTCTCCTTCGACAAACCCCAAGCCGAATTTGATGCCTCGTGGTCCTCTCGACTATTTATGATTTTTTCAAGTTGTGCAGAACTTCCTTCAAGTTTGTGATAGCAACTCAATTTTTGATTCTCGTTCTTCTAGCCGTATTCTTAAACCATCAATTTCTTCTTCCAGTTTGTCGCACTCATCTATTTTCATGGTTAATTTTACTTCAAGTTCTTCGGACATTTTCTTAAATTCCTCTCGTCCGTATTTTCAAACTGTTTATTATGTCATTGGCATCCTCTAGTTTTCTTGAAAACTTTTTATTCTTTTTCCTTTCTACACTCAACTCTTCAAGTGCAGCAACCAATTCTCCTTCCAGATATACTTCAGCCTCATCCTTAAAGTTTTCATCACCTTCCTGATTTTCTTCTGTTCTTTCTTCTTCAAGTGCCATGAACAGAGCTTCACCTGTTTCTTCTTCAGAATCCTCACCTGAGCTTTCTTCAGAAGAGCTGACATTCTTGGATATGAAGCTTTTCTTCTTGAAGTTGTTCTTTCTAAAATTTTGTTTCTTCTTCCAGTCACCTTTTTCTTGGTGTGACCCTTCACCATTTTTGGTTTTCTCATGCATTGGACATTTAGCTGCAAAGTGACCGACTCCTCCACAATTGAAGCACTTAAATGGTAACTTTCCTCTATACTTTCCTTTTCCCTTTGTAAGTTTTCGAACAAAGTTAGCTTCCGTTTCATCCTGTGTCTCTTCATCCTCAGATTCTTGTTCAGCTTTTATATTTTTGTGTGCTTTAAAAGCAGCTTCTCTGTCTATGGGCTTAGTTTGTCCTATTCTCATTTCGTATGCAGTCAAGGAACCATGCATCTCATCCATGCTAAAATTGTTTAGATCTTTCGCCTCTTCTATTGCAGAAACTTTAGAGTTAAATCTTTTGTGAAGAGTTCTGAGAACCTTTTTCACGACAACTGCATCTTCAATTTCTTCACCGAGTCCTCTGATTGCATTAATGATTCCATTGACTCTCAACATATAGGCCTCTATGTTCTCATCTTCATTCATTTGTAATGCTTCGAACTGAGCTCGATGAGTTTGCAGACTTGGCTTCCTTGATCTTGTTGTCTCCTTCATGGATGCTCTTCAGTTTATCCCACATGTCTTTTGCCGATTTACAGCTCATGACTCTTATCAGTTCACTGTCTACTAGCCCACACATTATGGCATTCTTTGCTTTGGAGTTATTCTCAAACTTTTTCTTCTCGACAGTATCTGTTGGAGGAGTAGTGGGTGTTGTGTATCCACTTTCTACTGACTCCCAAATGTCGTATCCCAACGCACTCAGATATGTCTGCATCCTGAGTTTCCAGAATGTGTAATTAGTTCCATCGAACAAGGGAGCTTTGTTGGATGAGAATCCTTCACCACCTGCCATTGTGTTTCTTCCAAGATCACCTTAGATGATTAAGCTTGTTCAAGAAACCTGGCTCTGATACCAATTGATATTCTCACAATGACACTGAGAGGGGGGGTGAATCAGTGTAGCTATTAAAATTCAAATCTATAGCATTTAAAACTGAAGCAAAGAGAACTTGAAAATAGGTAAAGCAATTTTCACAAGAGAGCACACCACAACACACAATATAACGAGGTTCACCAATTTGGCTACTCCTCAAAAATGACTGCTTGGACTCCAATCCAAATCCAGCCTATGCAAAACACCAATTTTACAAACACTTTACCAGCATCCACTGGAAGGAGCACCAACCCCTTAATTTTTTGCTGCAATAGATAGGAGCACCAACCCCTAATACCAAGCACCAACTTGGACTGCAATTCTGAGTTATTACAATGACATAAAAATGCCTTCACTATTTACACGACCCTGACTGGTCTGCAATTAAACAAACTCTGCACACTCTCACGGCTCTGCTTATTTCTCTCTCGGCCCTCTTCTAACCCTCTTTACATAGTAATTTCACTCTTACAATAGCAACTTGATTCTCTATGCGACTGTCTTTTTATAACCCCTTTTTCTCATCGAGACTCCTCGTCTTCTATGACTTTTGGAATCCTGCATGCAGTCGAATAACATTCTCTGACTATTCGAATTCTTTTCTATGCGTGCATGCATTTTTTATTCTACTTATGCGACTGTTCGAATCTTTTTCTATCCGTGCATGCATTTTTTTATTCTTCTTATGCGACTGTTCGAATGCTTTTTCAATGCGTGCATGTATTTTTTCGATTCTTCTTATCCGACTGTTCGAATACTTTTTCAATACGTGCATGTATTTTTTTCTTTTAATGCATGCATGTATTTTTAACTGTCATTGCACTTGTAACCGTCGCACTGACTCCAGTTAACTTTTCTAATTTTGGCTCCCTGCTTTTTCTCTACCACTGCCCCTTTAACTGTAGTTCTATTCCAGTTAACTGTCAGTTAGCGTGTTGTTGCCACCTGTCACGAAATCGTGACACTTCTGTCTCTTTGCACTCTTCTCGCCTTCTACCCACGAAAACATGACCTGTCGCGATATCGCGACACTTTTCACCTCTTGTTACGCTTCTCGGCTTCACCCAGCGAAAACTCGACATGTCACAAAATCGTGACACTTTTCGCCTCTTGCTACGCTTCTCGGCTTCACCCAGTGAAAACTCGACATGTCACGAAATCGTGACACTTTTTGCCTCTTGCTACTCTTCTCGGCTTCACCCAGCGAAAACTCGACATGTCACAAAATCGTGATAGTTTTTGCCTCCTTGTCCACTTCTTCGCTTGCACCCATGAAAACCAGACATGTCACGAAATCGTGACATCTTTCGCTTCCTTGCACTCTGTTCTGCCTGCACTAGCGAAAACTTGACATGTCACGAAATCGTGACATCTTTCGCTTCCATACACTCCTCTTGGCTTCAACCAGCGAAAACTAAACATGTCACGAAATCGTGACATCTTTCTCTGCCTTGTGCCTTTTTTGCCTTTCGCCCATGAAAATGGAACATGTCGCAAAATCACGACATCTTTCTCATCCGTACACTCTTCTTGGCAAGCCCCAGCAAAAACTTGACATGTCACAAAATCGTGACATCTTTCTCTTCCTTGTGCGCTTCTTCTTCGAACCTGTCACGAAATCGTGACACTTTTTCTTCCGTACCATCCTTCTTGCAAATTGTCGCGAAATCGTGACACTTTTCTTTGCAAGCTCTTTCTCTCAAACATGTCACGAAATCGTGACACATTTTCTTGTGCCTTCTCTCTCCTCTACCATGTCGCGAAATCGCGATAGTTTGGCATGCATTTTCTCTCTCCTCCGATATGTCATGAAATCGTGATAGTTTGGCATGCATTTTCTCTCTCCTCAGCCATGTCGCGAAATCGTGACATTTTTGCATGCATTTTCTCTCTTGGCCATGTCGCGAAATCGTGACAGATTTTGCATGCATTTTCTCTCTCCTCCGTTATGTCACGAAATCGTGACAGTTTGGCATGCATTTTCTCTCTCCTCCGTTATGTCACGAAATCGTGACAGTTTGGCATGCATTTTCTCTCTCCTCCGTTATGTCACGAAATCGTGACAGTTTGGCATGCATTTTCTCTCTCCTCCGTTATGTCACGAAATCGCGACAGTTTGGCATGCATTTTCTCTCTCCTCCGAGATGTCGCGAAATCGTGACAGAAAACATGTCGCGATATCGCGATAGTTTTCTTACTTGTCTTTTTCTTTGATTTTCTGAATCTGGGCCACTTCTGTCTTCTCGAAAATTCACTGTACATGATCTGACTAACCTCTGAACTCCTGTCCACTGCATCAACCGATCTATCTGTCTGTGTTGACAACAATGACAATACTTTTGCTGCACCTTGCTCAACAAAATACACCAAACAGTTTAAGAAAAGCTACACAAATTTTAAGGATTGAGATCAACAAAATAGCTAGTAGGCAATAAATAATTATGTCATTTTTTATTCACTTACAATAAAAAATTGTAAGATTGCTAGGAAGGATGGAATCAAAGAAGAGCAATTAATAATAGCTCTCACAACAAAATATTACCCTTGACATTCCATTAGTTCAAGATAAGGAAGGTAGTCAGAACTCCATGCATTTACAAGAGCACTTAAGAGTAAGCCTCATCCATCAATAATGAGTAACTTCACTTTTGTAAAAGCTATAGAGATCTAAATATTGCTCCAAGTTTTTCCTACTTTCGCTTGACTCTATACCCAATGGATAAGACAAATTTTCTCTTTGGGTTATTTATCTTCATCAAGTTGAAGATCCCTTATGAGTCGCTAGAAATGTAGTGAATTCTCACTACACTCAAAAAATAATACCTTTGGAAAAGCTTGAAATATGGCCTGAGTGGAGGAAAAGTAATCAGGAAGCAAAAGATCAAATGCTAAATTATCATATCAAAAGTTTTGATAAACACAAAGAAAGGTGAAACTCCAAAGACTGAAAGGTTTGAAAGGTCTAAAGAAAAAAGGAAGGAACAAAAGTTTAAACAATTTCCAAAGCACATAAGATAATCGAGGATCAGAAAAAAAAAGTTTCAACTAACAATTTCAAGGTTGAACAATAGTCAATTCTAAGGCTAGAAGACCAAATAAAAGCTCCCAATGTTAGGTTACCCATGATCTGATATTTTAGGAAACCAAATTTGGTTTAGGGGTTTTTGTCCCCAAACCCCCACATGGAGGGTCACTAGACCCCATACCCCCTAGTTGAGGTCATGATTCTAGACCTTGTATATTGTGCTATGATGTACAATCTTCTCAAATAAAAAGATCACTTCATACAAAGAAGACATGGCAACCAAGGAAGCAAATGGGCATTACAGGCAGAAGTCATAACAACCATACCAGAGACAACATTGAACCAAGTGATAATTAATTTCCCATGATCCAACTTTAGGTATCCCTAGAAAGGGTAGATGGTAATAAAAAGGCAAGAGAGCATTCAAGGACTCAGAAAACTCAACATTAATGATTTTGGATCTAAGGATCTTAGGACACAATGAATTTAGTCAAGACATGACTTTGCATACAAATGAATAGTCATTTTGAAATATTTGCATAGTTTTGGAGGGAAAATATCCTTATTGTAATCTATAAATAGTAGTAGTCTTAGTTGTATAAATTATCAACAAGTTTGCATATGTTTTTGCTATGAGATTTCCTTCCATTTCTTTTTGTATAGCAGTAATCTCTTGAGTGACTTGTGGGCAAATTGAACCCCTACTTCTGGCAAAATAATTATAAAATTATTTGCATATATATATATATATATATATATATATATATATATATATATATTGGAGGTCTACACATTAATATTTTGAGTAGCCATATATGGTTCTCATGTTGAATCATCTTTATATGTGTGTATGTTCTCAAGCTTTACCTATTTTTGGGTTTTACTTGTATATATGTGTGTATGGGAGGCCTATGTATCTAATTTTTGGATATCCATATATGGTTCTCATGCTTTGAATCATCTCTTTATGTGCATATATATTGGTAACTCTGATTTGGCTTCATATGTGTCGAGGAGAGGAAGTTTTCACCACTGGCACATAGTGTTCGGGCCTATTATGCAAGGAGATCTTAGCGGATCTTTGGTGCATTGTCACCTTGGTAGCTTAGGTTTTTATTTCTTTTCAATTGCTTTTATTTTATCTCTCGCATCCTTTTCCCCCTTGAGTTCAAGTGCACCTAAATATCACATCTTAACAAGGATACAACCTTGTAAAAAACTCTTAGAGGCCCTTGATTGAGCCAAACCATGTGCTCTTGGTTGAGGCCCTACTATATCACTCCACACGAGGCATGAATGTTTTGATCAAGACAATTATAAATGATGACACTAACCTAAGGGCTCAAGCCAATAAAATAAAGATAGTCGATGTGATTACATCAAGGTATTTTCAACTATCCCCTATTGGTCTTAAAAAGGGCTAACAACTACCATTTACTGACCTTCATGTCCATTGAGATTAAATTTGAACTTAATTTTTTTTTATAAAATAAAATCCATTTCAATCACTTAATCTAAGCTTGATAAATATAATGAAATTTAAATTTTATAATAGAAATAAATTCAAACTAATAAATTAAAAATTAAATAAATAAAATAGCCTGTAATGTTGAAGTTCCACTATAAGAAAAACTTTAAAATAGTTGTTAATATCCATGAAGCCATAGGTAAAAAGTTGGAAAGTGGTTCTTAATGTCCATGAGGTCATTAGACCATATGGGACGATCCTCATGGAGGATGTGTTTATCCAACCATGCTCCACTCAACTCAGAGATAATAACTAGAGCATGATGTATAATCCTATCTGCTTTTTGGGTTTGAACCTTAAGCCTCCTATTTGAAAATATACAATTTTATTATTAGACCCACTCAAGTTATTGTATTTATATAAAATTTACCTAAATTTAATTTTAAATTTATTTATTTATTTTTAATCAATTATATGGGATTGAAATAGGCCTCATCTATATTACATCATGATCACATAGTGGTATTTACAACTATACTTGTACCATTTTATAATATTAGAACTTAGATCTTCTTCTTAAAATTTGATAAATATAACCAATTAAACTAATACTATTTGATGCAATTGATAGTGTGGGTTTATCATCTTCAACAATAATTTAATAGCAGATGACTAGTTTCTTGTGTTGTCTCCTACGTCGACAACTTGTTAGGATGATGTTTCAATAAGATGATAGATTTTTAGCACACAAGATGGTAGACTTCCCCAACAATGATGACTTCCATTTATGATGGTGACCATCAAGTTGATGGACCTTCTAAATAATGAGCTTAATCTTGATGGCACATCTTTGTCGATAGGGTTTAAACAGTGATGATGAGTAGGTAGATGATAGGCAAATGTCAATCCCTTACTATGATGAACATTGTTTCGCAAGACTACAACTCTTGACAAATATCCTTTCGACATTGGAAACTCCTAGTGTTTAGATGATAATCTCTTGATGACAGGCTCATGGAAACATTTGTCTCATTGGAAACCTTCATTCTTCATTGACAATATCACTTCTTCCGGATGGCACCTCTTTCTCTTATCTCTATCAACACTCTTCCAAGACAATGTTGTCCTCATCGACAAATTTGTAGATGGTTATTTGTGCTTCTTGACTACATCAACTAGCAATAATCATCGATAGCCTACAACACAAATTTCTTGAACACATACAAAGTTTACACATAACAAATTGAATGCACTATGAAAAATAAATTATTTCTTTATCATTGGTACATATGGCTGCTTCTCTACATATAATATCTACAAAGCATGTAGAGCTCTCTCAAAGACATTTTCCTTCCTCTTCATTCAATGATCTCTCTTCTCCTCCTCTCTTCTCTTCCTTTTTCTCCTCTATATCTATAAGTGTGAGAATAGTGACTTATCAACTAATCATGATGGTTGAACTTCTAGTTTTCCCTGAAAACAATGATTGTTCGGCTGCTTCCAATGGTTGAACTGCCAATTTCACCTTAATCATTCTTATCTAGTATGTCACATGGAATTTATAGTGGTGTCACTTGTCATGTTGCCACATGGATGCTTTTACATCATACTCATTGGGTAACAAAATTTTTTCATGAACATTACCAAAATAAAGGGATCTTCCATATATGGAAATTTTAGAAACACTCATCACCTTGGTTCTTCCATTTAACTAGATACTCATAATATGCCTTACCTCTTGTCCTTCTCACCACTCTAGAATCTATAATTTCATCTCGTTCCTTCTCTGGTAACTACATTATCCATTTCTCTGTTGGAATATCAATTGTATGATCTTCATCCTCATCGCTAGGTTGACCATAGTATGGATACAAGTTGGCTACATTAAAGATCGACAAAATGTCAATCCCCTCTGGAAGCTCAATTTCATATGCATTGGCGATAAACTTCTTCAAGACCTTACAAGGTCCAATCTTCTTCCAATTGAGCTTGTTGTAAGTTCCTTTGGGAAACCTTTCCTTCCACAAATGCACCAAAACCAAATCTCCAACCTGGAATTCCTGTGTTCGACACTTGAGGTCAGCACGTTGCTTGTATTTCATGATATTCTTTTCCAAATCAACCTTCACTTCATGATGTAAGTCTTGCATATATTCGACAAAATCCTTTGCCAAAGCACTAGGTTTCTACAATTCAACTATGCTCCGCAACTCATCTACTCCTCTGGGATGAGTTCCATACATAATTTGAAATGGAATTTTGGTTGTACTTCTATTTATTGAATTATTATATGCAAATTATGCTTGTGCCAATACAATATCCCACAACTTTGGCTTCTTACCAACTAGACATCACAACAAATTCCCAAGGCTTCTATTCACAACTTTGGTTTGTCCATCTGTTTGCAGGTGATAAGCTGAACTAAAGCTTAATTTGGTACCCAACTTCTTCCACAAGGTACACCAAAAGTGACCTACAAACTTCACATCCCTATCCAACACAATGCTCTTTGGCAAACCATGCAATCTTACAACTTCTTGAAAGAACAAATCAACAATATGGGTAGCATCATTCATTTTCTTGCAAGGTATGAAATGTGTCATCTTCGAGAATTTGTCAACAACAAAAATAGAATCATTACCCCTTTGTGTCCTCGGCAACCCAAGAATAAAATCCATGCTTACGTCCTCCCATGGCCTCTCTAGTATTGGTAATGGTTGATACAACCCAGTATTTTGACTTCTTCCCTTTGCATGCTGACAAACTCGATAATACTGCACAAATCTTCTTACATCTACATTCATTCTAGGCCAATAGTAACTTGCACAAAGTTGTCCCATCATTTTGTCTACTCCAAAATGTCCAACTAGTCCTCCACTATGTTTCTCTCTTATCAGGTTCTCCCTCATTGAACCTCGTGGTATGCACAATTGTTGTCCCTTGAACAATAATCCCTCTTGGATGAAGTAATCCAACCATGGTGTCATATCCCCTGTAGTAGGATTACTACATGTTGCCCAAGCTTCCTTGAAGTCTACATCATCAACATAAAGCTCCTTCATAGCATCAAAACCAACTACTTTAATTTACATCATGTTCACCAACAGATTTCTTTTGCTCAAGGCATCAACCACTCGATTTGAACGACCACTTCTGTGCTTCAAGACAAATGAATATCCTTGCAAAAATTCCACCCACTTCATATGCCTTTGATTCAACTTACTCTGGTTGTTAATAAACTACAAAGCATGATTATCTATGAATAAGATAAACTCTTTTGGAAGCAAATAATGCCTCCATTTCTTTAGGGCTTGAACAATGGCATAAAACTCTTGGTCATAGACTAAGTATTTCTCTTTGCCTCATTTAGCTTCTCACTAAAATAGGCAATGGGCTTGCCCTCCTGGCTCAAGACGACTCCTATCACCTTCCCACTTGCATCACAATCCACCTGAAAGACCTTGTTGAAATCTGGCAAAGCTAGAATGGGTTGTTCCATTATCTTCTCCTTCAAGATTTGAAAACTTCTTTTTGCTATAGTCGTCCACTTAAACTCATGCTTTCCTCCTTTCATCATTTATGTGATTGGAGCACAAATTCCATTGAATTTTTTGATAAACTTCCTATAAAAACTTGCTAGACCATGGAAACTCCTAGCCTCAAACATACTTCTTGGTGATGACCAATTTACAATGGCCTTCACCTTCTTGGGGTCCATCCGTAACCCTTCTTGGAAAATCACAAAACCTAAGTATACCAATTCCTCTTTCATAAAACTACATTTCTTCAAGTTGACTAGCAACTTTTCTTCCTTTAGTCTTTGCAAGACCAATCTCAAATGTGTCAAATGGTCTTCCTTGCTCTTACTAAATATCAAAATGTCATCCAAATAGACAACCACAAACTTGCCAAGAAATGGCTTCAACACTTCGTTCATCAACCACATAAAGGTACTGGGTGCATTTGTCAATCCGAATGGCATAACTAGCCACTCATACAATCTATCCTTTATCTTGAATGTGGTCTTCCACTCATCTCCTTCCCTAATCTGGATTTTATGATAGCCACTCTTCAAATCTATCTTCGTGAAGTACTTTGCTCCACTTAAGCAATCCATCAAATCATCCATACGTGGCAATGAAAATCTATACTTTATAGTTATCTTATTGATAGCCCTTGAATCTGTACACATGCACCATTCTCCACCCTTCTTTGGTGCAAGTATGATTGGTATTGCACATGAGCTCAAGCTTTCCTTGATCAACCCCTTGTCCAATAGCTCCTAAACTTGTCTATTTATTTCTTCATTCTCCATTGGTGTCATTCTATATGTTGCCTTATTGGGTAAACTTGATCCAGGAATGAAATCAATGTGATGGCTAATACTTCTTACTAGTGGCAATCCATCCAATAATTCTTCCAAAATTCTACATACTCCTCTAGCAAATCCTTCACCTCCCTTGGAATCCCATCCTTCTTGTCTACCATTTCACCTTTTGTGGGTTTAGCAATCAAGGCAAAACATGCCTTCTTCTTTGTCATCTCCTTCAAAAATTGTTTTCTTGAAATCAAACATATTTTAGGACCATTGTCCTCTCTTTCATCCTTGTCCTTCAATGGACTCAGTACATACTTCTTACCATCTTTCATAATGGTGTAGGTGTTTTTCCTACCATCATGTACTACCTTCCTATCAAATTGCCAAGGTCTTCCCAACAACACATGGCAAGCATCCATAGGCATAATATCACATAAGACCTCATCCTTGTATGATCCTATTTGAAAATTCACCTTGCATTGTTCACTAACTAAGATTCGATGTCCCTTTTGCAGCCAAAAGACCTTATACGGATTGGGGTGTGCTATCCTCCTCAACCCAAATTTATTTACCATCTCAACAAATACTAGATTATTCTTACTCCTACTGTCTACAATGACCTTGCAACATTTGCCCCTTGATTTGCATATTATTATGAAGAGACTTCTCCTTTGAATGGGTTCACATTCCCTCTTCTCTAGCTTCAATAGTACTCTCTTCATCATGAGAGATTCTCCTTGCTCAGGCTCTTCTACATGCTTTGGGGAAGTGGCACTTTCTTCTTCTACTTGTGCAATATGGTTTCTGACCTCCTTTCCCTTATTGTTGCTCTATTGCATGGTTGGACATTCAAATTCCCGATGACCATCTTCTCCACATCTATAACATCTTTCGGAGAATCCTCTACCCCTTCCTCAACCAAAACCACCTCTTCCTCATGAGGAGTCTCCACCTCCTCTGGTGTTTTGGCTAAAATTACTACGAGAAGTACTAGCTTCTCCTTCTTGTTTTTGTTGTCCTCTTTCATTGCTTGTTTGTCCTCATCCTCGCAAGAACCATCCTCTTCCTCTTTGATTATTTTGTTGCCTTTGTGACAACTTCTCCTCTACCTTTAAGGCATACTGGTAGGCTTCCTCTATCGTCCTTATCCTTATCATACTGACTTCATCTTGTATGGACAATCGTAGTCCATTGATGTACTTTGACACTTTCTCTTCATCATCTTCCACATGAATGACCCGAATGGTAAGCCTATAGAATTCCTCTGTGTAATCCTTCACACTCATATCCTTCTATCTTAAGTTCTGCAACTTCTTGAAAAGACCCAATTGGTAGTCTAATGACAAAAATTTGGCCTTCAACTTGGTGATCATTTTCTCCCATGTCTTGATCCTTTCCTTCTTTTCTTCATCTTTTAGTTTGAACATGGTCCCACCATAAGGAAACATGCTCTTTCAACTTTGTATGGATGAATTTCACCCTTTTGGGGTCTTTTATTGATTCAAAATCAAAATACATCTCCATTTTGGTTTCCTAGTCTATGAGCTCCTCTGGATTCAAGCTTCCATTATAAGACGAATTTTCTATCTTCGACTTTTGACCCATATTAGAAATCTCTTGGATCAATTGCTCCTTTGGTTCTCCCTCTCGCTCTTCATCTTGAGCTTCTGCGTGACCAATCTTCTCTTCTTCACTATCACTAATCTCCTCAAGATGAATGCCTCTTCTTTGAGCAATTTCGATTGCATCCAATCGAGCGGTAATTCCCCTCAACATTTCAACTATGTTTGTAGGTCGAGGTCCTCGTGGTCTTCCTCTTCCCCATTGTGCCATCATTCCTTTGGCACATCAATCCTTAGAGATATTTTGACTCTAATACCAAATGATGCAATCAATAGTTTGGGTTTATCGTCTTCAATAATAATTTAATAGTAGACGACAAGTTTCTTGTTTTGTCTCCTATGTTGCAAACTTGTTAGGATGATGTTTCAACAAGATGACATATTTTTAGCACAAAAGATGATAGACTTCCCTGACGATGACGACTTCCAGTCATGATGGCGACCATCAAGTCGACGGTGCTTCTAAACAACAAGCTTAATCTTTAAGGTATGCCTTTGTTGGAAGGGTTTAGACGGTGATTGCAAGTAGGTAGACTATAGACGGATGTCAATACCTTCTTGCAATGATGACAACTATTTTACAAGATAACAACTCTTAACGACAATCCTTTCGATGTTGGAAACTCCTAGTGTTTAAACAACAATATCTTGACGATAAGCTCATGACGATATCTTTCTCATAAGCAACTTTGAGTCTTTGTCGATAATCTTGCTTCTTCTAGTTGGCACCTCTTTCCCTTATCTCCAAAGACACTCTTCCAAGACAACGTCGTCCTTGTCGACAGATTTGTAGATGGTTATCCATGCTTCATGACTTCATCAACCTACAATAATTACAGATAGCCTACAACTCGAATTTCTTGAATACATACAAAGTTTACACATAATAAATTAAATGCACTAAGAAAAATAAATTCTTTATTTATAATTGGTACATATGGTTGCTTCACTACATATAATGTCTGCAAAACACACAAAGCACTCACACAGACATTTTCCTTTCGCTCCATCCGATAATCTCTCTTCTCCTTCTCTTCTCTCTTATCTATTTATAAACGCAAAAACATTGACTTGTTAGCTAATCGTGATGGTTGAACTTCTAGTTTTCCCCAAAAACAATGACTGATCAATTACTCCCAACAATTGAGATGTTAGTTCCACATTAATCATTTTTATCCAATCTTTCGCATAAAATTTCCAATTGACACCACTTATCCGATTACCATATGAATGCTCCTCCAACCACTATTTAATTGCTTAAATTATTTTTTATTTAAAAATATAATATAATATTTTTAAATATATATATATTTTTTTTTTCATACAATGATTGTCTTCCACTTATTATAACAAAATTATTGTAACAACAGCAATCACTTGTTTATATATATAAGAGAATTGCTTGGCCAACAAAATCAAGATGTACGACCACCAAAACACTATGTACGACCAAGGTGTCCTTCCCACACAAGAAAAAACAAACAAAAATAGTTTAACAAATAAACAGACACCTTATGCGCATCACACCTTCGGAAAAAAAAAATGCTAGAAGTCCATAAAACAATTTTTTTTAAGGGATTTTCTTTCTCATACATCACTTATTAAAATATTTGTAACCATTTATACAAAATAAATAAAATATTAATTGGTGGAACAGATAAAATACGTTAACAAATAAATAGCCAACTCACGCCCCTAACTCACGCCCCTAACCAAAAAAATAAAAAACAAAAATAAAAGTGCTACAAGAACAAATCTTTCTATTTATGGGGATTTTCTGCTTATTAAAATATTTATACGAAGGGCCATTAATAATTGAGTGACTTTTCTCAGCCATCGTTCTCACTGGGTACGTTTTTCAAAATAGGGAGCTCAAGGTTTGACGTTTTCACTATCAAGGACAAACGGCCTCTGGTCTGTTGTAAGGTTTTCTGTATTTTTTTTCCCTTTCCCTGTCATTCACGCTTATACTGTGTTCGCCTGGTGGACGCAATGGTTTTTTTTCTTTGTATAGAAACTCTATTTCTATTTTCTTTCACCATCCTCTCTTCCAATTTTCTGTCAATTGCACTATTGATAGTGACCGAAGGGAAAATTAAAAATTTTTCCCTCTCGTCTTGAAGAAATTAGAATGCATACGGAAGTCGTCATTACCTGATGAAGACTAAATGATCCAATTATGACCAGAGCACAAGTTGGTAAAGAATTCCATGACACATTTCATACGGAAGAAGTTTGTTAAGAATGCCTTTCCCACCAAAAGAAAAAGCCTTAGAAATACAGGACCCTTTGCATGGATTTCAGGTGGGGTGGGGGGGCCACTGTCTGGGATTGTGATGGAGTCTTCTCCAAATCTGGTCTGATCGCCTCGTAAAGACCATCATCTCTACAGAACTTGGAGGAGAGAAAAGCAAAGCAAAGAATGTTTTTTTTTTTTTTTCCTTATCCCCCAACGCTAGTGGATCGGCGTTAAGAAAATCCGCCATAAACAAAACCCCCAAATTTGTCGGCTTTTCCAGAACGGTCAAATGAATGGCTCTGCGAGAACAAAGAAACGGATACCTAGCCTGAACCATGTAGTAGCTAAGCTTGCGTGTCGTCCTCGTAAATTGTTTTAGCGACGATTACGAGGTGCTCAGACGCTGAGCTCACTTATTTCTGTGAACACCTGGCAAGTACCAGCCTTCAATTATACATTCTTTGTGCATTATAATTATTACTACTTACACCTATGTAGCTAGGTAAAACATTGGGCGCGCCGCTCACACATTTCTTTCATTCATGGTAAGTTGTTCAACCCCCATCATGTGCTCGCTGCAGGCCCCGCCCCCATTTGGACTGTTGTGATACAACCCATGTGATTTTTATTAATTTAACCCTCTGAATTCTACCCTCACTCCACGCTTCCCAGACTTCTCAGGGGTTGAATTTAATTTGGGGTAGTTCGGTCCCTGTGCGGTGAAACTTGACCAATATTATATTGTGGTTTTTCCCGGGCTTGGTGTATCGATGCAGACAAAAATGGTGTGACTGCTGCCATTATCAGATTTCTTTATCAAGTGGACTTCATATTCGACCTTGTTTGGAGTCGTGGACAGCTATGCTTGATGTTTGATGTTGGTTCCTGTCTATTGTCCACAGGGGTGTTGATAATTTGAGTGTTGGCATGTAGTCTTCATGGTGTAGGGTTTTTCAGGCAGGATTTTTTTTGCTCCCCCCTTTCTACAGTCTTGAGTGTATGGCTACAGTTTTCTTGTTGGGCATTGAGAAACAGTGAGACTTGCAATGGTTTTTGTTTTTGGAGTTTTGTGTTAAGGTTGTTATTGTTGTTTATATGGGCCATGGAAGGAGATCATAAAGGATATCGTGCTGGAAGTGAGCTGTTTGTATGTTTTACATCGAGACAGACATCTGTTAGATTGGGAACCAAAAGTGTTCTGAGCCCAGGGAGGTCTGAGAAATTCAGAGAATCGTCATCAAGCAGGAGACTGAGAAGCAATGGAAGCAAAGGTCAGTCTAGTCCCATGTTTCCCAGTCTCCCTTATAACCTTACGGGAAGGAAGAAAAATGGCAGCTTTGAGACTCAAGAGCCTTCCTCGCCCAAGGTCACCTGTATAGGGCAGGTGCGGGTGAAATCAAAGCACAACAAGAGATTTCGTAATGGGCAAAACTCAGCATCCGGGAGAGGTCAAGAGCCAAAGTCTCCTGAAAGGGAAGAGTGCACGCAGCACAAATCACATCAGAAATGGGTTCATCTCTTTGGTTTGGGGAAGGAGGTTTCCTTCAATATCTGTGAAGCTCTCAGAAGCTTCGGTGCAGAGTTCAACTGCTTTGTGCCCTGTGGTGGTACTCCTGCCTCTTCTACCAGCCCTTCTTCCAAAGGGAACAAAGATACTACTACCTGTGGTGCCGTTTTTGCAAAATGGTTCATGGTTTTGCAAGACGGGGATGAGAAAAAGTCACGAGCAGCAGAGGAAGAAGAGGAAGAAGCAGCAATTCCAGGCGTTTGCATGGAAACAGAAGCGGGGAGACCGAGTATCAAAGACATCCACAGGCCGAGTATCAAAGACCTCAGCAGGCGGCCGAGTATCAAAGACCTTAGTAGGCTGAGTATCAGTGATGATGTAACGAGGCTAGAAGACGAAGAGGTTGTTTCTGTTTGTCCCCCCAAGAATGCACTTCTTCTGATGAGGTGCAGATCTGAGCCTCTCAGGATGTCTCCTTTGTATAACGAGAGGGGATATAAATCTGAGCCCTTCACCGAGGATGAGGAAGAACATGACGACACCGAAGATGAATCTGAAGATGAAGATGAGGATGAAGTGTATAAAAGTGAATTTGAGGCGGTAGAAGAACAACTCACTTGTTCCTCTCCTGCAAACAAAGAAACCGTTGAGGGTAATGGTTACAAAAAAGAAGAAGAAGAAGAAGAAAGAGAAGAAGAAGAAGAGGAAGGAGGAGGAGGAGACGACGAGACGGAGAAAGAAATATGGGCTATAATGGGAGTAGCGAATGCAATCTTAGAAGAGGCAGAAGTTGAAACAGAGACCGGAGAAACAGTGACGGTGGAAGTCTCAGAAACAGAGCAGAGCTGTGAAACAGGGGCAGAGACCGAGACAGAGACTCCAGCACAAACATTCATTGCAGAAGCAATACCCAACGCGCTTTTACTGATGATGAGCGAGCCGAAACTCTCTTTGGAGATTTCAAAAGAAACTTGGGTGTCTAGGGATGACTTCGTGAGGAGACCTGTTGTGGTTAACATGGATGCCGATGATGATAAAGAGAATGAGCAGAGCAGGAAGCTGTGTAATAATGCGGTAGAAACCCAAGCTGGAGCTGCCAATTCCATCGGTCGAGTGGTGGAAGAAAAGGTAAAACCTCGTGAGACATCTATTGTTTTGACGAGATGCAAATCTGAGCCGCTGAGAGCCTCCGTAAAACTTGTTCCGGAGGCCAGTTTGTGGAAACCCCGGAATTTGGAAATCCCTTCGTTTATCCTTCGAGGACCTCTGGAGATCGGAGCACAGCAGGGTTATTGAGTCAGTTCTACAGTTCCCCTTTCAATGCTTCCACACATTCTTTTCTAAGACATTTGTGATGAAGGGCTGCAAAACTACGGTGCTGCTAAACGAAGAACAATCATCTTAGTCTTTCTATCAAGGTCAATCTTTATAGTAGTGTTACCTTTGCTTTTTCAGACAGAGTGGCACCCTATACAGGGAAGGCCAGGCCGGCCTTATTGTGATAAAGGTAAGGAAATTACCAATCCTTTGAAAAGGGGGAAGGAATCCTTCAGTAGGATTCATCACTGCTGTTTACCAGTGTTCATACATCCGAGAGCATGGAAAGATTGAGTAAGGGAAAGGTAACCAGGTTTTGCATGAATGTAAAGGGCGGGCTGTCTGTTGTTTGAGTGTGCTTCTTGTTTATACAAAACATGGTGCTCTGTGTCAGGCTTTGCGCTTTGATGCAATAATCTGTTAAAGCGCTGTGAACTTCAAATCCTTAAGCTCTGCTGTCAAAGTGCGCTGCAATGTAATGATAAAATGTTTGAAAAAATATCTCAACAGATTTGTTATGACTGCACTATGAGCGGTAACACTCTTAAAATTTTGGCTTTTTTGGCTCTGTGTACTCTTGTGTTATTTGTTTTTATGCCATTATTCCGTCTGTAAGTCGAAGATTTTTCCTTTCTGTCTAAAAAGCATGTCCTCCTGAAAAAATTAGGGATTATGGAAATTGTTTCAACGCGAGTTATATTGATGCTTTATGATTTTGATGGATCTGTTAAGGTGTTCCTTTCCTTACAATACATACAGGAAATCTTTGGCTTTCTGATGTGAAGGCATTTATTCAGCGATTGAACCTACTGTCTTTTGTTTATGGTGTATAAATTCCCAACCCTCTAATGTTTTTCAAAACCACAATCTCGATTTTCTTTGTGCAAAGATTACACTCGCACAAAACTCCCGTATGGTACTTTCAGATTCCTATCCTGCTCTGTTATAAGAGCTTTTAATCATTGATTTGATCCAGGAACATAATGCATTATAAAGGGCATTCTCGAGGGAACTAGTCTTGAACATGCGACTGTTTTTGACATATTTACGGATGAACTTCTGCGCTCATCACATTATAGGGTAGGGTATGTAGTTTTGATTCACAGATAACACAAATTTCAGGTTTTTATTTTTTCCTTCGTTTCTTTCCTCCCAGGATTGTAATTTCGTCCACGATTGTTTTTTTACACATTAATTACATTCATACAAGTAAATTTCAGTTTCAATCATTTGACAATCCTTTCAAATGATTTTGCCGTAGATTTCAGAGTAAGACCCTTTTACGGGGCTCGACCTTCAAACCACAAAGTAGGAGTGAAATTCTGGAGTGGAATCATTTTGCCCCGTTATTCTAATCTCGGTTAAAGAAGGGATAAGAATAGCCGTGCAGGACACGAGGCTTCAAAAATACAAGTGCAGATGCTGACGTGGATGCAAATTAAACTCCTGCCCCCAGTGTTTATTGTATTTTTTTTAATTTTTTTAATTTTTCACTGAATTTACAAAGGTATCTGGTTTTTTCTCTGGAATAGGGTTTGAACCAAACTCACAAATAATAATAATTTATAAATATTGAATAGGGTTTGAACCAAACTCACAAATAATAATAATTTATAAATATTGAATAGGGTTTAATAATAATTTATAAATATTTTACAGATTTTTATGAGGTTTGAACCAAATCCCATAAGTACTAATGACCTATAAATATATATTTTTAATGAGGTTTGAACCAAATCCCACAAGTAATAATAGCCTATAAATATATATTTTTAATGATTTTACATAGATTTTATTGAACAAGGTTTGAATTAAACTCATAAGTAATAATAAAAATAATAACTTATAAATATTTCACAAATTTTTTATGATAAGTAATAATAAAAATAATAACTTATAAATATTTTACAGATTTTTATGAGGTTTGAACCAAACCCCATAAATAATAATAGCCTATAAATATATATTTTAATGAGTTTATATAGGTTTCATTGAATAGGGTTTGAACCAAACTCATAAGTAATAATAACTTCTAAATATTTCACAGATTTTTATGAGGTTCCAATCAAACCCCATAAGTAATAATATCCTATAAATATATTTTTTAATGAGTTTACACAAGTTTTATTAAATAAGGTTTGAACCAAACTCATAAGTAATAATAACTTATAAATATTTCACAGATTTTTATGAGGTTTGAATCAAACCCCATAAGTAATAATGGCTTATAAATTTATTTTATATTTTTTAATAGTTTCACAGGTTTTTATGAGGGTCTTGGATTTGAACCAAACCTTATAAATAATAATAATCTATAAATATTTTTTTCAATAAGTTTATATAGATTCTTAGAGGTTTGTCCCAAACCCCATAAATAATAATAACTTGTAAATATTTTTTTCAATGAATTTACACAGGTTTGGTTTGTAAGAGGTAAATATTTTTTTCAATGAATTTACACAGGTTTGGTTTGTAAGAGGTTTTTTTCAATGAATTTACACAGGTTTGGTTTGGTTTGTAAGAGGTTTGAATCAAACCCCATTACTTATAATTATAAGTATTTTTTTTCAGTGAGTTTACACAATTTTTTATGAGATTAAACCTTATAATAACCTATAAATATTTTTTTCATCAGTTTATATAGATTTTTATGAGAGGTCTTGGTCTAAGCTTACAGCTTTAATAACCTATTTATATTTTTAATAATATTAATGATTCATAATTTGAAACCCAAAAAAGGTTTAAGGTCTAAATTTTGTAAGGATAAGGTTGGTGCCGTTAGATAATAGGTAAACATTTTTTTTTTTAAATGAAAGTTATCTTACCTGGTCAAACTTACAACCTGATGAATACTAAAATTATTTTATTTTTAACTTTTTTAACCTATCAATATAATAATATATATTATTATGATTATTTTATTATAATTTATTTGATGTTGTATTTGTAATTTATCATATTAATTGGTATTTACTAAGATATTCACGATAATCTTCCTTTTCGTAATTTTAACATTAAAAATAAATTTAATAGTTTCTATTAATTATAACTTACATTAGATACTTATTTAAAAATTTAGATGGTCGAAGTTTTATTGATGAAATTTTGGCTTATAACAATATGAAGTGATTAAGTACTGGTTTTTTTTTTTTGTTTTGAGTAAGGTAATATCACTTTCATTTTTTTTTTTCAATAGGATTTAAAGGGTTCCATTCATATTACATTTATCACCATATAGTGATAGTGGTATTATAACAAAACTTAAATATTATCTATGTATCTTTGGCAAGATTTGAAACTTGGTCTATTCTTTAAATATTAAGGAATTTAATTAGTTGAACTAATATCACTTTCAAAATTTTATATTGTCCCGGAGGGCTAGGTGGATTGGTAAGACGTTGGGCACTTACCAAGAGGAGACCTAGGTTCAAGCCTCGCGAGAATGTCCACTCTAGGGCAAAGGTAGTAGTCTAGCTTGATGACTACGGTACCAACCCCGAGCCACCGGGGTCTCCTTCACTTCGTGCCGTGTTTACCGAGGCGAAGTAGGGGTTATAGTGGTAGCTCCATGATTTGACGCTACGACCGGAGGCAATGTGATTTGATCCTGTGACCAGTTGTTCAAAAAAGAAAGGCAGATGCCAATTTGATCTTGTGACTAGTTGTTCAAAAAGGAAAGGCAGATGCCAATTCCCTATGTATATAAAAAAAAAAAATTATATTTAAATAAATAAATATTTTTTAATTAATTTTTTAATTAAAATAATAAAAATTGGTGAAGTTTTCAATTTATTATTATACATTAATTTTTTATATTCAAATAAATATAAATTTAGATAAATTTAAACGTGAATTAAATTAATATTTATAAATAGATAGATATCATTTTACTCATAAACCATAAATCAATTGTAATTGTATAGAGTAAATATTTTATTTATAATTTTTTGTTCTTTTAATTATATATTTTGATTAAAATATATTTATTTATTATAGGTTAAAAAATTGTAATGATTAGTTTGTTTATAATTGATTAATTACTTGAAAAATTATTATTTTTTTGATAAGATGGATGAAGGCGTTTTGAAAGGTGCCCCAAACCTTTTACAAGAATGGATCAACCAACCAACTGAAAACAATGAATAAAGATATCAACATAGCAAATCAAGAAGGATTCACAAAACATACAAACAACAAAGCTACATAATAGCCGAGTAGGACAAACAACAAATTTTCCCAGGGGATCCCTACTGTCGCATATCAAAGTCATTTGAAAACACAAATTATCTCCTCAAGATTTCATTATCTATTTGATTTAATCCATCTTGAAAATCCTCCTGCCAAATTGTGCATCTTTCCTGCAAAAGTCCCAAGTTTACTAAAAATATGTTGATCTATTTCCCTCCCTGTAAACATGCTTAATCTCAATAGCTTCGAGGGTTAAAAATTCTTATGATGACCAATAATATTTAATAAAGCCTAAATATTCTTAACCAAAGTATAATGTAAAATAGAAACATATAAGTATAAGAATTGTTTTTGTAATACGATTATGTGGTGATGACTTAATAAAGATAGGACCTATTATTTTTATTTATTTATAGAAGAGTTGGTTACAACCACACTATTTTTAGTAATTGATAAGTGCAGGGTTCAAACCATAGGGGTTGTTTCCACCAAACCTATTCCACCTTGTTGTTGTTGGCACAACATGAGGGGGACCATTGACTGCTCGAAATTCATCAAATTAGACTACTACCTTTGTAATAGGTTGCCCCCAAGGTTTGAATCTGGGTGTCTTCTTGATAAGTGCCTGACCAGACAAGCAACTACCAATCCACCTAGCCCTTGGAGGCTAAGTAGAACCCATTTCAATATTGTATAAAGAATTAATAAAAATAAAAAATAATTAAAAACATAATCATATGAAAAACATGAAAAATTCATTTTAATTGTGTATTTGCAAGCTTGAGGAATAAAGTAACTAATAATTTTTGGCTCCACATAAAAATATTTGGCATATGTAATCCCAAAATGTTTATAATGCTATAATAATGTAAAACATTTGAATGAAATAGTAGTCAAATAGAAGTATTTTTATAATGATATAAAACAGTAAATTGAGATTACATTTGTATAGTATGTATTTTTATATTATTAATCTCCATTTATAGGTGGGGTATGTTTCAAAGACTAGAGAAGTATAATTATTGAAATCAGTTTTGTTTATTATTGGAATAAACAAACATAACTATATCAATTGGAATGCCAATTTCATGTCTCAAAGGACATTATAAAAATTAAGAAGGATTTTCAAAATATTGTCCTTGATTAGCCATGCCAAAATCATAAAGTAGTAAAAGAAGATAATAAGACATTAATTCAAGGTATAGTCTAAGAGAGAACTAGCTTTTTAGCACCTATTCATGTATCTTACCAAACTATTAGAGATAGTTTTGATCTACCTTACACTACTTACAACTGAGTTCTCATTATCTACTTTTCCATTGACCATGTCAATGACAGATAAAGAAACCACAAGCAAGACGTAAAATTGTTAAATCAACTTCTAATTTCTCACATTTTGCAACTCTTTTCTAAAACTCTTTAGAAAACACATAGATCTACAATAAAAGGTTGCGTAAAACTGAAGATTTCAACCTCTAAGGACAAATTAGATGAACTAAAGCAATTCTTATATATGAGACACCACAAATGATTCAATATAATTTGTTTAAAAGTTCCAACAATCATGCAATAAGATGAGGAAAGACCAAGTAATGAAAAGTTCCAAGACAAATGATTGGAACATATCCAGGTAGATAGAGGCTACACTTCTCAACATGCTAGCAATTCTACATGACCAAAATATACACTACAAAGAGGAGGATAAATACAAAACTTAGGCAAGTAGTCTTTGCAGTGGAGCTTCTGATGTAAGATTCCATTCAAGGAATTTGGTAGGTGCCACTAGCTTCCATTTCTATAAATGAGGTATGATAAATAATGTCTATTGTATTTATATAATGTTTTTATCAAAAAAAGAAAACAAGTGGTCTTCTAGCCAATGCCAGTTCTTAAAGAAATTGCATGCTAGTGTGGTCAATAACTTAACCTATAGCTCTTCACTAACAATGACTAGAACTATTAAGATCAAGTTCCTCTAATCCATGAATAAAGATAATTGACACTTATGTTTGTCCTAGATCTACCGTTTCTAATTGTTGACAGTTCATATTTTTGTGAGTCTTCTAATCCCTTTATTGAAGTGCAAATTTACTTTCAATCCAGTTTCAAGAGCTAAGGGGAGTTCATTAAGCAATACTAATTGATTCCTCTAAATGAAGGAGGTAGCAAAACTTAGTCCCTGCCTTAAGGTTTAATCATCACATGATAGCTTATTAGCAACACAAGTTTCTATGATTTTCATGAGATGATTATATGTATAAGACCATAAATTGAAGTGTTTATTATAGATGGTTTTTACATGCATAATGAGCATGTGTATCTTCAATGTTGAATAAAATCAATTGCTTTCAAGGATCATTTCCATTAAGAGCTTTAATGGTCTATTTAGACATAAAAAAAGTGTTTTGACTCTGAGTTAATCAGTCCTAAACCTCCTCTTTATCTAGTTTAGGTTTGTTAAACTCCCTCTTTGTCTAGGTTGGGTTTGTTAGACCTACAAAATTGTAATATGAGTAGGATACTTGTATCATTTGGATGAGAGGAGCCTCATAAAAACTCTAGTCAATTGAGCATAGTGGGTCTTGTTAAAAATGTGGGTGGATAAAAAAGTCCTCTACTACTTGTAACATTTATGCTAACAATAAATATTTGGTTACGTAGCTATCCATCTTCTATAACTTTCTCATAAACTAGTCCCAAAGGGCCTTATGTGAGGATTTGTGACCCAAAGAAATGCCAAGTAATGAATAATTTCCCAATGTTTGACTTTATTCCATTCCTAAGGTATTCAAGGATATCTAATTGGATCTATAACCAAAATGAACTTAGTCTTGGCCTATGACACATTGGCCCCAAGTGTAGTACAAAAAGATTTTGAGATTGTAAGTGCATTAATAATTTTTCTTGTCATTTTTAAGAAAAAGTGTTGAATCACCAACAAATGAGAGATTTTTACACATTCTTAGTGAGGTAAGAAGATATTTCGGATAAACCTATTTTGAGAGGCATGTTCAAGGAGGTAACCTAAACATATTTACTGAAATAACATAAAAATATGGATGAGAGGGCAATTATTATGAATGGTTTTTTGGATAGAATTTAGAGCATATAGAAAGAATTGAAGTACTACCTTGGTCAAAGCATATTTAAACATAAGGTAAACCTTATTAATGAATATTAGGAATGAATCTTAACCATTGTAGCATATTTAAAATAAAGGACCATTTGTAAGCCTTATCAAAGTCTAGGTTAACAAAGATGTCATCCTATGTAGATTGCTCTACTCACTCCATAACTTCCTAGATTAAACAAGATTTTTCAAAATAACTTTTTCCTTTAAGAAATCAATCTACTAGGGTTTATAATTTACTATGCTATTTGTCCTATACTTATAAGAACTTTGCTACAATAATATAAAATATGTTAACAAAAGGTAAGTGGTCTCTATCTTGAGATAAAGTCCTAATGGGAGCTCCTAGGAATGAGCTTGTTGATACATTTAAATCCTTTCCTTTTGTATTCTTTGTACATCATATAAGAAGTAGTCCTATCCTAAGAGAGACTACATGAATTTGAAGCTCTCTATAGAAAGGCTACCTAACCATATGGCTCACTTGTAGGAATGTAGAACATATCATCTTTCAATTCTTTAAAAGAAAGCGTTCTATCTAGCCATCTGTATAACTCTTAAATTTTACATGGAATATATTTTGCTAGTAATCTCAACAAACAATTGTTAATTTATTAATCATACTCTTTAATAGCAATATAAATAATATAAGAAGACCTTGGAGATATTCTCATCATCCTCCATAAAATTTGTCCCTAATCTATGTAATTCTTTCCCATTTTTTTTGTGTTTGAGAAAATTAAAGCATTTTTTTAGTTCCCTTATACTTCTATATTTTTCGTATGATGTGAGATCTAATTTTAACCATATTTTTCTTTAAATATCTCAAATTTCATTAGTTGAAGTGTTAGAAAATTGGCAATATTATCTCAAAGGATTCAATCGTAGGATCATAAATCATTCACAATATCATGAAATCAATTATATATCAAATGAACATCAATATAGCATAAAACCAAAATGAAATATTTATAGATAAAACTCAAGAAATGCACAAAGAAAAAATTATTTGAGTTATATATTACATGGCTTTGTCTCCAATATAAAGATACATGAGACTCTTCACATTACATGGCTCTTGGCTTTTGCTCTTCCAAAATCATTGGATAACTTGTCTTGTCATATTTATTTCTTACATAATATGTCCCACATATTATATAAAGATAAAGTATCTCATGATTGCATATAACTTCCTACTCCTAAAATTGATACAATACTAAAAAAATCTTCACTTCTAATCTAGACACCTCACACACTTAATTACATGACACATGCACACAACTACTAACTTGACACATACTATATACATGAAATCAAACTCACATCCTAATCTAAACATTTACAATGGGACAAAATAATGTAATACCTTCAACACTCCCTCCATATTACATTATTTGGTATGAAGTCCTTTTGCCTTCAATCTCAAAGTCTATTCTTCTTGTCTTCATCCTCTAGTTATGACTTTGGTACTGCTTGTGATGTTGGTTTTGTTCCATTGGCCTATTCCATGTTCTTTTGGAGAAGTTATATTATTTTACCATAAAAGATTTATGCTCAATATGATATTTCTTCTGATGTTGGTCTTGTGGATTTTTTTTTTTTTTGTGATATTTCTATCATATCCAATGCAAATATCCCACTCTTGTGGGATCCCATGGCTTCAATTTTATTTTGTCTCTTAATGAGACATTTCTTATTGTCATTAATGTATTTGAACTCCACAATTCTTCCTTTGTTAAGCAATTGAGATACTAAGATGATATTATTCTCTATTTTAGGAATATACAATACATCTTCTAACATGTATTCAAAATATGGTAGGCTAAGAGTGACATTTCCTGATCCTTGTACATGATAAATATTATCATCTGCTATCTTCATTGGTATATTTGTTTTAACTTGAATTGAATTGAACCAATAAATATTTCCTATCATATGATGGCTTGCCCTTGAATCAATGTACCATGAATCATCTCCATATTCTATATTTAATTTTGATTGGATTTATCATGGTTTATTATATCTTGCTACATATCTATGATAATATATTTATCTTTTAAAGTTTCTTTTCATGAAGCCTGATCCTTTAAATCTGTATGGTCTTAATGTATTAATTATAAAAAAAAATTAATTCCTTTAATGTGGGATTCCTTATTGCTCCCAAATTTGATTTCAATATTCCTTCAATTATATTTTCAATTTTCAATCAATGTTTCATAGTATTCTTCTTCTTTAATCAATTTTAATCTTCAAATTAATTTTAAATTTTAATTTTGTCCTTTCAAATTCAATTCAAATCCTTTCTTCTTATATCTCCCAATCAGTCAATCAATTTCACAATAATTCAATTCAATCAAATCAATTTCTTCAATTCATTTCCTTAATTTATATTCTTATGTCTCCCTTAAAATTCAATCAATCAATAATTCAAATTTTCAAATCAATTTAATCATTAATCAAATCAAATTATTTTCTTCATTTCAAATTTTCTTCTTATATATCCTAATTTCAATAAATTCAATTTCATCAATAATTAATTCAATTTCATCAATTTTTAATTCAATTTCATCAATCATTAATTCAATTTCATGAATTTAATCTTCCTTCTTATATCCCCTTTAATTATTTTCTTCATCAAATTTAGTTCCTCCAATAAATTGATTTCATTAAATAATTAATTCATTCTACTTATAACTCCCAATCTCATTCAACTTAATTATCATTTTTCCTTCTCATATTTCCCAAATATTCAATTTATACTTTTACCTTCTTATCACACAATTTTAAATCAAGTCAAATCAAATTGTATCCTCCAAATGTGCATGCTCAAATATCAATTTATGCAAAGGTTATAATTAATTTTATTTAAAACTTTTCATTCCAACATCTCGTCCATGCAATTGTGTATCGAAGAATAATTCCTACCAAAGTGTTATTGTGACACTCAATCACTTTCCAGTTCTATGCTTTGGCATTATCTAACAGGATCCAATGTAGTAGAATATGACATGATTCTCTCTTTCTCCTAACATTCATAGGCCTTAGACTTCAGTGCTTTCTCTCAATTCATAGGTTTCAATGCTTCGTATACATTCTCAGACTTCAAACTTCAATGTACATTTGCGGTTCTTTAAACTTCAATGTGATGAGTGTCATTGAGTCTCATCATTTAATCTCAATGATCTTATCAATCCGGGGTGGTGTCCAAGGCTGTCTACGATAGAAGGCTAGGGCAGAGTACAATTCAGGCATTCAGATTTCAAGCATTTATTGGTGAAGCAGATTTTGGTTTAGCCTTTTGGTGTCACACTAAACCTAGTCTGAAGAATGGAAACTGAAATAAATTACAAGAATTGAAAACTAAATCTAAATTGCAGAATTTAACAATTAACTACAATTGCATGAATTGAAATTGCTAAATTGAAATCTAATCTACTTTTGCAGAATTGAAATCTAGTTACTCTTGCATAATTGAAATGATGCTTGTAAATGAAACTTATTCTAAAAACACCTGTCAATGCCCTGCCACAAAAGGTCGTCAAGCTTCTGCTACAGGAATTGACAACAAAATGAAATATGCTGAAAATGGAAAGTTGCTAAAATAGAAAGCAGGGAAAACATGGAAAGCAAAGGAAAAATGCTTAATATAATTTTTCAGCTGACATACACACAAATGTTGTACACAAACATAATAGAAAACATAAATCACATAATACAAAATAAAAACAAGAAAATGAAATCTGGCAAGCAATCTATTAATTCTGTCGTACAGCAAAATTACAGATTAAAACCTGCCATAAAATCCCTCCTTCTAGATCTGAAAGTGGGCCCATACTTCCTGATCTAGAAGGAGGTGAAAAGCACTCCTTAACTAATTAACACTCGAGAACAGAAAATGATAAAATAGCTGCACTTTTATTGATGACAGAACATGCTGAAAACTGTTACAGAAAATTGTTGTACCAGTCCTAATTGTTGCTATTGAAAACTCTCCTCTATTCTAATTCCTAACTGGCTCAACCAAGGAGGGAGCTGTGTTATTTATATAAATATTTACAACATATCCCATGCTCAAATCAGCCTATGTGCTACTTTACAATGATTTGCCAATAATTTTGGATCTAAAATAAATGCAAATCTGGACAGTTTGTGTTGCAGTAGTAGTCATTGGCCCTTAGAAAGCATCTTCAATGGTGGGAGTACGTGGGAGAAGTCTAGAAATATCTCACACATCTTTCTTCACTTCAGAATATGTCATTTCTATCTTGCAAACAACTTCCTATTATGCTGCAATTATTTCTGTGTTTATCCTAGAAGAGGATCAAAATTGATCTTTTCCATGAATGGTGGCTTTGGACGGCAAGGACGGAAAAATCAGATGGGAGATATTTTCCCTTAACCTTCTCAACCTTCTTTCCCTTTTTCCATCATCAAAAATAGTCAAAAAGTCAAAAAGCACTTTTCTGTTCTCATTTCGAAGATAAGTGGCTCATTTCGAAGAGATTGTATTTCTCATTTCGAAGATGTCTTGTTCATTTCGAAGATCTTCGGAATGAACAACTGTGTGCTCTTCAAATGATTTTAGCTGCATTTCTCAGGTGGATTAGCCCTCAGGATCAGATTGCAATAGCCTTCATTCCTCTCCATGTGTGAATTCCATGCCTTGCCATTCATTGGTAGCTTGCTGGAATTTACATGGTAAATTACTGCATTTTCCAGTTCTACTGCACAGTTGTAAAATATTGGCATTTCTTGCAAATTCAAACAAATTAGAACATGGAAAAATTATTCAAATATCAACATGAAGGAGTACATCAAGTTGCTACTGAATTTATACACTTCATTCACCAAGTAACCATGCTGAAATAGTGCAACAGTGCTGCACAATTGCCCCTGCTCTGTTATACCATGTTGCTGCCTATTTAGACCATGTGGGAATGCTTCTAAATAGGTCAGATGTCTTCTGTAGTCCTTCTGAACTCATTCCATCCATATCCTCATGCTTTGCTTGACAACTTCAAGGTGTTCCTATAAAGTGACAGCTTGCTGATTTTTATATGGCTGTTTTTTTAGATTTTCAGATTTATGACAGTCCTAAACTTTTGGCTTCAATGTGGATTTGAAACAAGTTGAAGGGCAGGAAAACATTCAAAAACCATTGAGAAGTTAATGGATATCAGCATACCACATTTGGTTAATTGAAATGCATGTTCTTACTTGCTACTTAATCAAGCAAAATCAGTCACAAAATGCTGAAAATAGTCAAAAACAGAGATATAGTATTCCTAACATAAAATCATGTAAACACTTAACAAATAGTATATTTTAGTCAACTATTTGGCAATTAACTTATCATATGGTAGTCAAACATTGTGCAATAATGAGGCACTTTTGGGCCTCATCATCCCCCCAACTTGAACTGATGCATGCCCTCATGCATCTTAGTAGGCCATAGTAATATGCAGGTTTTATTCTTGTGAACAACATCCTTTGCTACCTGCTAACTGAGAAATTCCTCCTTGCTGCACTATATCAAGTATTTTGCAATTAAGCACATGTATGATTCTTTTTCTATCTTTCTACAAGTTTTAGTGTTGCAAGGTACCTCTTAAAGGCTTGATATCATGTGATTCATCTTGCAATAGTCTTATTGTGGAACCATATTTGGCAGATGCACTACTACTGATGGAATTTTCTGTTCTTAACAACATTTCAGCCTGAATGCTTATTTTTGTTGTTTGCATATTTTGAACAAAATTGATAAAATTTTTGGATTTGAAATGCTTGAGGGATGTACTTACTTGTGGTAGAGCCTTATAAACCTCAATATTTGATGTACCCTACTCTTTTTGCTATTCTGTAGCATTTTCAACAATTTTGGTACAGTTTCTGCTCATTTCAAAGATATCCTGCTCATTTCGAAGAGACTGTATTTCTCATTTCGAAGATGTCTGCTCATTTCGAAGAGACTATATTTCTCATTTCGAAGATGTCTGCTCATTTCAAAGAGACTGTATTTCTCATTCAAGATGTCTCAAAAATGCAGAAATGACCTCTTATGCAAAATTTAGCTACAGATTCTATTGTGGGCCCATCTCTAGAGTGTATAAGCCTTCCATAACATCAAAAATCCCTTCTTCATCCTTTTGTTTAGATGCTATTCTTTGTTTTGTATGTTGTTATTTTATTCTAGTAGTACTAAAATAGAACCTTCAGGTGCATTTTGTTGATTATCCTCCTTCAATTTATCAGACAATTGTGAGATATAAACTTGTAGTTCTCCTTCTAAAATTTGCCCTACAAATTGAAATAGAATTGCTGCCATGTCTGTCCCAAAATCAGGTTTTTGCATAGTTTTGGAATTTCCATGCAATTAAGGGCATAAGGGGGTGTTTCTTGACATCTTGAACATGTTCCTTTTTCAACTTGTCAATATTGTATGAATAGTTTATGCCAAATACCGACTATCATACACTAAATGCTAAATGTTTACTATGAATTAAATGCAAGAAACACATACCTTACTGTCCTGAAAATTGGTCATGCACCTTACAAGTTGCTTTTGATGATTGTTAGCAGGCTATCTGAAAACATAAACAAACATAACACATGTGCAAGTGTGAGATTTGTACAATGGTGGAACAATGATGGGTAGATCAACAAGGCAATGCATGCCGAAAAATCGGTTTTCATGCAAGCCAACTCAGTAGCGCCTCCAAGAAGGTTTTCACTACTGAATTATTCATTTTTTTTCATCATTTTTTTCATTTTTTTTTCATCTCCTTTTTTTTTCATCAGAAGAGGCTGCCATTTCTGGTTTTCAACCAACTTCTGTCCTTTTTTTTTTTCAAGTGCTTCAATGAGAGAGAACATCTCTCACTCTTATTTGGATAAGACCAATCCTTATTCTGCAAAAACATGTCAATTGTTGTATGAAAACACCATCTCTTTCTGTTGAAACCTGCAACATTGATGCAACCTTCCTTTCTAGATGAGCAGTAAGAATCTTCTTACATCATAATTGCCTCCTTATTGCTAGAAATGAAGTATTGGCTCCATTGTTCCTCTTCCTTGCTGAAATTGATGCTTGTCCTCATGTATCCCCATTTTGTGGGACATGCCTCTGCTGCAAATTTTTTTTTCTCTCTTTTTTTTCAATTTTTCTTGTCTTGCTTGTACCCAAGAAGGAAGTTCACAAACAAGACTATTCTTCCTTTTGCTTTTCTTGTATTTTTTTTTTTTTTTGTCAAACTTTTTATCATCACTCTGAATCTGATATTGAAGAGAAATTCTCTTCCATTATGTGTACATCCAATGGAATCTCCTTCAAGAACTCCTCCTTAGTTAATGGTGCATGGTATACCCGAAGGCAATATCCATTCACCACTAACATCCTCCATGAATTACCAATGGGAGAAAGAAGCACTGCTCCATATCTGAAAACTTCTTCAATCAAGTGTTGTCCATGCCTCCTAGTCTGCAAAATCTTGTCAATCTATTCTTGAAACAATTAAATACCAATTCCCAAAAGATGTTAAGTGCTTACATCAAGATAAAATCTTGATATACCCTTGTAATTCCATGTAAAGGGATTGAAATATTGTTTCAAAATAGCAACAATTTTGCTTTTTGTTTATAAGTCAGCCAACTAATAATGTTCAAGAATTTTCTTGGCTGCACTTCAATTTGTTTCATTCCTAGGAGGACATAATTTACCCCTTTGTAATTTCTTACTAAGGAGTTCAATGGAAGTAAATTTTCTATGTGCAGTTTTTCTAGTTTTTCTCCTTTATCCAAGGCTAATTTTTGTGTGTTTGGACTAAAGGTTTTCTATGTATCTCCATTGATTTTTGTCTCTTCAAGCTCAGGTAAGTTCTTGTTTGAGCACAGTTGGATGTTGCTGCAGTCAATAACATTTCCTATAGTTTTTTTTTTTTACCAGATTCAACTACATAGATAGGGGATGCCTATCCTGTATTATTCAGACTGATCACAGGTTGGGCTAAAAAAGAAATATTTTTGGTTTGCACAATAAGACAAGAAGTGTACAACTTTAGCAGATCAACTACTTGTCAGGTAGGATCACCTCTAATGAGATCAACTATTGTCTATGTAGGCTAAGAATTGCTAGGTTGCGGTTTAGCATGGTAAAATCCTAACAATATTTAAGTAATAATGGAAAACTCTAGGATCATCATTAAGTTGTAAACTCCTATTTTGATTGTGCAAAAGTTTTTGTGATTTTTTTTTATAGATTCAGCTTACATAGACAGGGGTTGCCTGTCTTGTATTATTCATATTGGCCACAGGTTGGGCTGAAGGTGGTGGTTGATTTACTTGCCCTATTTGTTGTTGTTGGGATCTCTCTTTGAGAAGAATTCAGACTAGGCAACAGATTTTGCATCTCTAAGTTATGGAAGTAAATGGCATTCATCAATGATATGTCCCTGTGAACAAATGCTACAGGTAGCTGATATGGCTATTTTGTTCAAGGGATAGTCTTGTATATCTACCATGATATCTTTCCAACACCTAGTACAAATTTGTTTATACTACCCTGATGATATGGATATAAAAATGGTAGTACTAGCAGATGGCTCCTCTTTAAGAGATCTTATGTTTCTTGATAATGAGGATGATGAATTCTTTCAATTTTTATCAAGAATTTCAAACATAAGCAATTTAACCCCCAAGTGTGAAGATCACCTCCCTGTGGTTGCTTGTTTTCTAAATGGACTGAAATGCAACTATCAATAATTATTATTTATACCAGCTATTTCATTCAGATTTTACTCTGAACTTCATAAGTTAGCACAATAATAATTATTTGACTACTTTTACCCTCTAACAACACCATGTTCCCTGGAAACGATGCCAAAATGATGAGTTTCATTGAGTCTCATCATTTAATCTCAATGATCTTATCAATCCGGGGTGGTGTCCAAGGTTGTCTACGATAGAAGGCTAGGGTAGAGTACAATTCAGGCATTCAAATTTCAAGCATTTATTGGTGAAGCAGATTTTGGTTTAGCCTTTTGGTGTCACACTAAACCTAGTCTAAAGAATGGAAACTAAAATAAATTACAGGAATTGAAAACTAAATCTAAATTGCAGAATTTAACAATTAACTACAATTGCATGAATTGAAATTGCTAAATTGAAATCTAATCTACTTTTGCAGAATTGAAATCTAGTTACTCTTGCATAATTGAAATGATGCTTGTAAATGAAACTTATTCTAAAAACACCTGTCAATGCCCTACCACAAAAGGTCGTCAAGCTTCTGCTATAGGAATTGACAGCAAAATGAAATATGCTGAAAATGGAAAGTTGCTAAAATAGAAAGTAGGGAAAACATGGAAAGCAAAGGAAAAATGCTTAATATAATTTGTCAGCTGACATACACACAAATGTTGTACACAAACATAATAGAAAACATAAATCACATAATACAAAATAAAAACAAGAAAATGAAATCGGGCAAGCAATCTATTAATTCTGCTGCAACAAAATTACAGATTAAAACCTGCCATAAAATCCCTCCTTCTAGATCTGAAAGTGGGCCCATACTTCCTGATCTAGAAGGAGGTGAAAAGCACTCCTTAACTAATTAACACTCAGAATAGAAAATGATAAAATAGCTGCACTTTTATTGATGACAGAACATGCTGAAAACTGTTACAGAAAATTGTTGTACAATCCTAATTGCTGCTATTGAAAACTCTCCTCTATTCTAATTCCTAACTAGCTCAACCAAGGAGGGAGCTATGTTATTTATATAAATATTTACAATATATCCCATGCTCAAATCAGCCTATGTGCTGCTTTACAGTGATTTGCCAATAATTTTGGATCTGAAATAAATGCAAATCTGGACAGTTTGTGTTGCAGTAGTAGTCATTGGCCCTTAGAAAGCATCTTCAGTGGTGGGAGTACATGGGAGAAGTCTAGAAATATCTCACACATCTTTCTTCACTTCAGAATATGCCATTTCTATCTTGCAAACAACTTCCTATTATGCTGCAATTATTTCTGTGTTTATCCTAGAAGAGGATCAAAATTGATCTTTTCCATGAATGGTGGCTTTGGATGGCAAGGATGGCAAAATCAGATGGGAGATATTTTCCCTTAACCTTCTCAACCTTCTTTCCCTTTTTCCATCATCAAAAATAGTCAAAAAGTCAAAAAGCACTTTTCTGTTCTCATTCCGAAGATAAGTGGCTCATTTCGAAGAGACTGTATTTCTCATTTCGAAGATGTCTTGTTCATTTCGAAGATCTTCAGAATGAACAACTGTGTGCTCTTCAAATTATTTTAGCTGCATTTCTCAAGTGGATTAGCCCTCAGGATCAGATTGCAATAGCCTTCATTCCTCTCCATGTGTGAATTCCATGCCTTGCCATTCATTGGTAGCTTGCTGGAATTTACATGGTAAATTACTGCATTTTCCAATTCTGCTGCACAGTTGTAAAATATTGGCATTTCTTGCAAATTCAAACAAATTAGAACATGGAAAAATTATTCAAATATCAACATGAAGGAGTACATCAAGTTGCTACTGAATTTATACACTTCATTCACCAAGTAACCATGCTGAAATAGTGCAACAGTGCTGCACAATTGCCCCTGCTCTGTTATACCCTATTGTTGCCTATTTAGACCATGTGGGAATGCTTCTAAATAGGTCAGATGTCTTCTGTAGTCCTTCTGAACTCATTCCATCCATATCCTCATGCTTTGCTTGACAACTTCAAGGTGTTCCTATAAAGTGACAACTTGCTGATTTTTATATGGCTATTTTTTTCAGATTTTTAGATTTATGACAGTCCTAAACTTTTGGCTTCAATGTGGATTTGAAACAAGTTGAAGGGCAGGAAAACATTCAAAAACCATTGAGAAGTTAATGGATATCAGCATACCACATTTGGTTAATTGAAATGCATGTTCTTACTTGCTACTTAATCAAGCAAAATCAGTCACAAAATGCTGAAAATAGTCAAAAACAGAGATATAGTATTCCTAACATAAAATCATGTAAACACTTAACAAATAGTATATTTTAGTCAACTATTTGGCAATTAACTTATCATATGGTAGTCAAACATTGTGCAATAATGAGGCACTTTTGGGCCTCATCACAATGCTCATCCCTACGTTCTCAAACTTCTTTGGATACCTCTGTGTTATCAAAATTCTCTAGTTTTCTCTACATTATCAAACTTATCTAGTTGTATCTGTATTCTCAAACTTCTTTGGTCATGTCTATGTTCTTAAGTTATGTCCTCCAATTTTTGTCTATCCTCCAATCTCTTCTCTAGTCTGCACTCTTCTCTTCAAAGCTTTTATTTCTATGTCCATTTGATTTTCAACTGGCTTCGAGCCTCACATTCACTATTCACTTGTTGCTCCTATCTCCTTCTCTCCAAAAAATATACTCTCCAAGGTATCTCCTCCAATATTTCAAACATTTACTTTCCAATGCTTCTCTAATAAACATTCTCTTGAATGTATCTCCTCCAATATCTCACAAGTCTGATATCAATGTGGCTTGAACTAGGCTCACTCACGGTGGCTCTGATACCACTGATGGAAAATTAGAAATATTATCTCATATAATTCAATCACAGGATCATAAGTCATTCACAATATCATCAATATTAATCATATATCAAATGAATATCAATATCACATAAAATCACATTGAAATATTTATTGATAAAACTCAAGCAGTGCATAAATCAAAGCTTATTCGAGTTACATTTTACATGGCTTTATATCCAATATAAATATGTATGAGACTCTTCATATTACATGGATCTTGGATTTTTCTCTCATCAAAATCATAGGAGAACTTATCTTTTCATATTCCTTTTTTACATAATTAGTCTTACATATTATATAAAGATACAGTATCTCATGATTGCATATAACTCCCTACTTCTAAACTTGACACATTACTCAAATGTTGTTCACTTTCTAACTAGCTACCTCACACACTTAAATACATGATACAATCACACACCTACTAACTTGACACATAATATATACATAAAATCAAACTCACACCTTAATATAAATAGTTACAATGAGATAAAATAATGTAATACTTCCAACATGGAGTTCATAAATAATTGATTTAGACTGTAAGGATAGGATATAAGGAGGTATTTAAGGCTTAAAAATCCACTTGAATTCTAGATCTAAGGAATATTTCTCTCCATTACCTTTTTCTTTTTCCAAGGGTTTACCAAATTTTCATTAAAAAGAAACACATTGAGAAATGGTCTCATCCCACTAATCTATCTAACCATCTAAGCCTTTAAGTCTTGAATAAATGCCAATTGACAAGAGGAAAATATAATTTTATACGGGTGATTAAAAGCCTACATTGTGATTGTTGATTAATGATATTCATCACAACATGATAATGTTCTAACAAGAAATCAAAGTAATCACAAGTTACATTTTGACCTTTAAAGTTAGAGATAATACTCACATGATTTCAAAGATAGAATTGATCCAAGCATTTGAATGTTTAATCACTCCCTTGTCTGTAATTAGATCAAGCATATTTATTTTTCACAATAGCTAGGATATCACAAGGCATCAAATAAACCTAAATTTTTATGATTGGACACATTAGATTCATCAAAATAAGGAGAAGGATGTAGGGATGTTCATTTTTTATCAACCTTGTTTTTAATCATGTTAATATCCACCAAGATTCAATTACATCATAGAAAAGTGCTATTCATCCAATTCAATAAATCAAACCTACTTTTAGAATTGTTGGGACCATAAACTAAACAAAAAAAAAAAATACCTTTTAAGTCTATGGCAATCCAAACACAATAATGATTAAGTTCTTCCCATAACTAGTTACTAAGTGGCTCATCCAATGGAGAATCTCTAAAATCACTCTACCACTTCCATTTGAGTGAGATAAAAAATCTCATTCCTCTATATGGATTGCACCATAATATCTAAATGATATCCTATATATTTAATTTCCTATAATATAATTATATTTGGTCTTTTATCTCTAATGATATCCTTGACATAGTGATTGCACTCAAGCAAGGCCCTTGATATTTCTTGATAAAATGGAATAGTTTATTTACTATCATAATGAGGCTTAATGGATAGAGCCTCATATTGATTCCTTATACTAACCATTTGTTTTTGATTGAGAAAAATATTGTGTGACCACATAGGACATTTTGAATTGTTCATACTAAGGCTAAATCCATATGAAATTAGGATATTAAATGTAGTCACGAATTCTTCATCACTATTACATTTTCTTTGTCTCAAGCTCTACTTTTTTATTGCATTTTAGAAGAGGAAAATTTATTTTTATGCTTCTTCTTCACTTGATGCCACCTAATATTTCTAATTCTAAATAATATTGGGGACCATAAAATATTCTTGTCTACCCCCCAATAAGAATTTCTAAGGGATGAATCAAGTAATTGAGTATGGGTTTCCTCCTACCCTATCTCTTATTGAGATTGTATTTTTACTTGCATATTGTCTTCGTATTGAGTCAATATAGATTTGCTTTTGCATTTGGAAGGATACTTTCTCATCAAATATTTTGATATAATCAAAGCCTAACATTGGTTGAACCTATCCTTGTTGGCCATAAGCAAAATGAGTATCTAATTCATATATGTATTCCAATTTGAACCATGATTCACTTTGTTTAGGGATATTTATAATTGATTATTATCTTATAGAGCACTTCAAATTCATGGTTTTAAATTTAGTCTAAGCAATGATTGAAGTAGCTAATTACTAAACTTTGACATGCATTTACACTTGCTTAGGATAATCATGTATAAAGTAGTTGAGTTCTTGTAAATAAAATAAACCATTGGGTTTATTAACGTAAAAAACCTTATACAAGTATCCAATGTGAGGACCAACTAGCTAGACAATAAATAGGAGCTCTATATCCAACTACATTTCTATGCATAACCTAGGATGCAATTTTAAACTTACAAATTATCCTTCTAATTCTTATACTAGGTGAATATATTTAAAATTCTTACTATCTAATTTAGGTAAGGATAAAATATAAGGTTCAATAATAATAATATATTCTAGAGGCAATCCTTAACCTTGAAAGGACCCTCTAGGGGAACATTGAAAGACTAGGTCCAAATAGCAAAAATAACCACCAATCACCAATGTCACATATGGTAATATAACATAGGCCATGTCAAAAGTGAAAAGCTAACATGTTGTATTTCCATCACAAGACCCCTCATATATTTAATACAATATCCCCCTAGAATCCTAATTGATTTTAATCCATTTATTAGCCATAAAGGGTAAGTAAGGGCTAATCATGACAAGGTAGAATCATAGGCATATTGGCTCATTACATTAAATAATTCTAAGTACAACATACATTGATTGCTTATAGGATTACTCTTGTTTACATCATACAATGTTGGGATTGGTAATGACCAAGTTAGATTGTACTTTTTAATTCCCACCATATTCTAAATTGATGGACCGAGGAGAGTATTTATTAAAAGTAATAACATCTCCCCCCTTATGGAACCTATAATGGGTCAATTTAATGGACCAATTTACTCCAAATACTAGAGGAACTATATAAATCTATGTTATTATCTAGAATACTATCTATTGTTTTCTTAAAATTTTCCTCAATATTTGTAATTTTACTTAAAAATTGTTCATAGAATGTCCCTCCCTTTGACAATATTTTTATGAGGGATTCAACTTCTTTGAAGAATTAAATTTTCCCTGAGGTTATTTAGTCTTAGCCTCTATTGGTTTTAAGTCCTTTGGATAATCTTGTACATGATAAAGAACACCATAATACTTCATCACAACCTAAAATAAAAAATACAATAGAAGAGATAATCAAGGGTTAAAGGATCATGTTCCCTTATATACAAGGAAACCATATGAATCACTAGTCCAACCATTTTAAAGGATGAAGATAGTTTGACAAGGACAAAATTCATATATTTTTAATCATTCTTTACTTTGCCTCATAAAGATGTAATGTATTCATGTAAATCCTTAAGGGCAAAAGATATATCTCAACATTATTAAATTGTAAGATCTTTAGGGAAGAAAGTTTCATATCAAATATTGTCACAACCCATAATGATTCTTCTACCTTTAAAAGTTGAGAGTTTTTTTAATATATAAACTCTAAACATAAGTCTGAGCCTAATACTTGCCCCTCAACTAGACAATAGTGAAACCTAGAAGACCCTATCTAAAAAGGTTGACTACACCACTATCAAAACCAATTAAGGAATAGATCTCAAGGACCTATCCTTATATTTCTACAAGAATTTCCTATTCACCAGTCCTAAGGAGATACTTGACTCAAGTTAACTTTATTTAGTAACTATTTTACTCCTTCCATTCTATCAAAAGGATTATTCCTATTTGGTCCATCGAGAAGGTTACCCCTTTCATTCATTCGAAATGGTATTTGATGAGGATTGATGTTTGATATTTCATATGACCCCTCTAATAGTTCCTAGCTAGGTTTGCATAGTTTATTTCTTGCAAATTAATAATTGTAAGTGAGTCTCCTTCTCACATGCACTTGTGGGCACTAGTTATCTTCTAGTTGTCATTTAGAGTGTTAGTTAGTAAGTGTGAACTCAAAGTAGGAAGTGTGTACTTCAAGATAGCTAAAATGGATCTTCTAGTTAGCAATATTCCTTTCTCTTAACTTAGAAGTTTACGTGCATTCTCCCTTGCACTTTTGTAGCTTATGGTTAAGCATATTGGATCAAATCCATGATTTGATGGGTTTGGTTATGTATTTTGGGCCATTAGTGCCTATAAATTGAATTGTAAATAATAGAACACTTAGTTGGATTTTCAATCCTTTTCATTGGTATCGAGCCTAGTTCATGTTTGCACTAGGTCTTGTGAGGTGAGAGGATAGGAGATAATTTTGTTATGAGAAATTCTTTCTCATTGAGGACTCGGTTTAAGCTCAAGGGGAGCTTGAAAACCATTCGGAGAAGGAAGTTCCTTCGATGACAAACTCCTCGTTCCAACTTTTTGCTTATGCTCAAGAGGTATAGGAAAAGTTTACCTCAGAGTTCTTCTTATTGTGATCCTTGGAAGGGATTGGATCGTAGCTACGGTCCAATTAGGATTAGGGAGCCATTTAACCCTACTGCCCCCCCCATTTTCGAGTACTGAAGAGCTCCAGGAGGTCATCAAAGCTAGGTCGTGTGTCGACTTAGATCTGGTTGCCTTTCAAATGCTGGTCGTGTGTCGACTGGATCTTGAAAGGAGAGCTACTAAAGGGATCTGGTTGCTCGTATTTTTACAATTTAAGTTTTTCAAGCTTTGGGATTAACCCTCCTGGTTAATTTTTTAAAATTTTCTAGTTTGTCTTAGAAAAGCTTAAATTTTAATTAATATATTATTTTATTAATATATTAATTTGCTGCATATTGTAAAAAAAAAAAAATATTGTAATTTTTTTTTAGCAGCATTCTTCCCACCCTCAGGATTAGAGCCTGACAGGACAGTCGTCGGGTCCAAAAAACTATGCAGGCTTAGATCCTCGAGAACCGTGCCACTGCAACTGGCCAACAGATTCATGCCTCGGGATTAGTGCCACTACAGTTTGAGAAGTTGCATGAAAATCAGGGTAATTTATTGTAATTTTTAAATTTTTACTATTTCAGGTTGCATGTTAAATTTTGTTTTTATTAATTTAATTTTTAATAACTTGATTAAATTCATTAATCTTTGATTAATTGAAATTTAATTTTTAATTAAGTTATTTTTAAATTAATAAATTCTAAATTGCACCTTAGATTAGTTTAAAATTTCAAAATTTTGAGCCTTAGGAGTTAATTTTCAAATTCAGAAGCACTCCATTATAACAAGGAAAATTTTCATTTTCTTTCCTTGATTTAGTGCTTTCTCATTTATTACTCCTGGCTTATACCCGGGTTCACATGGCTTTTGACTTGGCTGCCCAAGTGGCAGAACTTGCCCATGTTGTAAATGCTTTAGCAGATAAAGCTAATGATACTACCATGGCAGAAGTCCTTGGCAATCTTGCCATGAAGGTAAATGACATTTCTGTGCATAATGCTTCAACTTCTGCTCATGATTCTCGTCTGAGAGTTCATTGTGAAGTTCCATTTTATGATGGATCCAGGAACCCTGATGTCTTGAATAGTTGGATTCTTGACATGAGTTCTTGGTTTTCTTACTCTCAACTTTCAGATGACGATGTGGTTCCTTATGCTAAGCTAAAAATTTTTGGTTTAGCCAAAGTAATTGTTGAACAAAAAAGAGGTCAGGATGCACTCACTTCATGGGATGAGCTTATACATTGTCTTAAGACCAATTTTTATCCTTCAAATTATTCTAAGGAATTGGTCATTAAATGGTTTCGTTTTCGACAAGGTACTAATATGTCTGTACAGGAGTATATTTTTCAGTTCAACAGGTTCAGGATACTTGTGAATGTGGAGGATGATGTTCCAACTTTGATTCTCAAATTTCAAAGTGGCTTGTTAGAGCATTTGTACAAGGAACTAATGTTTGTTTCTATGGAAACATTGGATTCAGTTTTCAACCAAGCGCAACTTGCGGAGGACAAGTTTAAGGTGCATTCACAGGCATTCCGTGCACCTGTTACTCAAGTGGTTGCAAACTCATCAAAAGGGAATAATTCTTTCTCACAAAAGAAGAATTTTGCTCAAAAGAAGAATGTTTCTTCTCCATATCCTTCTTCTCCTTTCCCTTTCGCTTCTACTCCTTCTTCTTCTTCTAAACCTTCTTCTTCTTCTAAAAAGTTTTGCAATTATTGTAAGATGAAAGGTCATGAAAAAGCTGATTGCTTTAAGCTTAAAAAGAAGAGTTTAGTAATTACTACTCAAGAGGAGGATGCTCCCAAAGGTCCCCTTGAGTCTGTAGGAGAGAGTAGAGTATACACAAAATTATGAGGTAAGCTTAATGAAGTTACCTTGGTAAATGTAAGTTCATCAGAAGGAGCTCGTGATGCTTTGTTCATCACTCGAGCCCATTTGCTTCATAATTTTGCAACAGATTGTATAGTGGATAATGGCTCGCAGAAAAATCTAATTGCGAGGTCCATTGTTGAGCATTTGAAGTTACCTATGGAGCCTCATCCTCAACATTATTCTTTGGGTTGGAAGGATAGTGGAAGAGGCTCAGAAATCACTCACACTTGCACATTAAAATTTGCACTTGGCCCACATTTCATAGATCAAGTCACTTGTGATGTGACTCCTATGGATTGTTGTGGGATTTTGCTTGGACAACCTTTTTAGTATGATAGGAGAGCTGTTTATGATGCTTTCAAAAGAACCTACACACTTCAAAAAGATGGTAAGGTCTTTCTCATTAAAAGCACCAACACTCCTAACATCATTCTAAGTTCCAAGCAAACAAAAAGAGTAATTAAAAAATGTGGTGATGTTGCTCTAATTTTCATTCGCTCTCAAAACACTTATACATCCACATCCATTACAAAGCAACACTCTTCAATGGATAAAATATTGCAAAGTTATTCACACATATTTCAGGAGCCAAAGTATCTTCCTCCAATTCACACAATTAATCATAGCATTGAAATCATTCTTGGTTCTTCACTACTTAATGCACCCATGTATAGACAATCTATTTTGCAAAATGAAGAAATTAAAAGGCAAATAGAAGATTTTTTGTCTAAGGGTTTCATTAAGGAAAGTACTTATGCTTGTGCCTCACCTATTTTGTTGGTTCTTAAAAAAGATGGTACTTCGAGATTGTGTATTGATTTTCATGCTTTGAACATAATTTTTGTAAAGAATAGATATCCATTACCACATATTGATGATTTATTAGATCAGCTTCAAGGAGCTAAGTTATTTTCAAAAATAGATCTCAAAAGTGGATTTCATCAAGTGCGTATCCAAGCTGAGGATACATGGAAGACATCTTTTAAGATGAATATGGGCCTCTTTGAATGGTTGGTCATGCCCTTCGGTCTTACTAATGCTCCTGCAACCTTCATGAGGTTGATGAATGATGAAAGCCTTCTTCTTCCAATTTGCGTCCTTTCCAAGATTTCTACATCAAAGAAGGACTTCTTTACAAATTGGACAAGGTTTGTGTTCCTTGTGAGCCTAGAGTGTCACTTCTGAAGGAAGCTCATTCTACACTTTATGGTGGTCACTTTGGGAAACATAAAACACTTCATTTGCAAAGATTTTTCTATTGGCCTAAAATGCAGAGGGATGTGTTGAGATTTCTCAAACAGTGTGTAGTTTGTTGTCGCTCAAAACTAGCTAATAGGAAGTTTGGCTTAGGCATGCCTTTGCCCATTCCTTCCCATCCTTGGGAAATCATTTCCATGGATTTGGTTAGTGGTTTTCCTATGACAGTGCGCCAACATGATTGTGTGTTCGTAGTAGTTGATAGATTCAGTAAAATGGCTAAGTTTATTCCATGCCGCAAGACAAGTTCTGCATCAGACTTAGCCCAATTTTTCTTTGACAGCATTTGGCGTTCCTTTGGTCTACCTACAAGCATTATCTCGGATCGTGATTCACGCTTTGTGGGTCATTTTTGGCGTTCTTTGTGGAAAATTTTAGGAGTTTCTCTTAAATTTTCCACCACCTATCATCCGCAGTCCGATGGGCAGACTGAAGTGGTAAACCGTACACTTGTGTAAAATTTACGAATCTATCATCACACTTCACCAGCAAAGTGGGACTTGAGTCTCACTCATATTGAACATGCTTATAATAGGGCTCTACATTCTTCTATAGGTCATTCACCCTTTGAGGTTTGTATGGGATTTCAGCCCTTGGCACCTTATGAGTTACCTTTGTCTTTGCCTTCTCTTGTCACTTCACATATTCAGAAGGAGCAAGACAAGGCACACTCATTTATTTAGCATTTGCACAATTTGCAATCAAAGGTGGTTGAGATTTTGCAAAAGACACAGCAGAAGCAGAAAAAGGCCATGGATCGACATCGAATTCCTCATCCATTTCAGGTTGGTGACAAAGTTTGGTTGCATCTTGAAAAGCTGTATTTTACTGATAAGACTCATAGCAAAATCAAACCAATTCACTATGGGCCTTATACTATTCTTCAACAGGTGTCCGAGAATGCTTTTCGCCTTGATATTCTTGCACACTTGGGCATTCATGATGTCATCAATGTAGATCTTTTGAAGTTGTACTTTGACTCTACATTAGAGACTACACCAGCTATTAGTCATCCTGTGGACGTGGTTCTTGATGCTCAGTTACCATTGGATGCAGATCAGATCTATGACACGAAGACTTGATAGACTCGCCAGGGGTCTACCACCTCATATCTTGTGGCTTGACGAGGACAGATATCGCATCAGGCTCGTTGGATTTCTTTTCATCAGAGGTCCCGTGACTTTCCTACTATTTTGAAAGCATTGGAGTCCAATGCTTCTATTGTGGGGAGGCATGATGAGGATTGATGTTTGATCTTTAATATGACCCCTCTAGTAGTTCCTAGCTAGGTTTGCATAGTTTATTTCTTGCAAATTAATAATTGTAAGTGAGTCTCCTTCTCACATGCACTTGTGGGCACTAGTTATCTTCTAGTTGTCATTTAGAGTGTTAGTTAGTAAGTTTGAACTCAAAGTAGGAAGTGTGTACTTCAAGATAGCTAAAATGGATCTTCTAGTTAGCAATATTCCTTTCTCTTAACTTAGAAGTTTACGTGCATTCTTCCTTGCACTTTTGTAGCTTATGGTTAAGCATATTGGATCAAATCCATGATTTGATGGGTTTGGTTATGTATTTTGGGCCATTAGTGTCTATAAATTGAATTGTAAATAATAGAACACTTAGTTGGATTTTCAATCCTTTTCAGTATTCCTTTATGGTCCTTTGAAAGGTTACTTCCTTTTCATTTCATAAAAAAGGAGAATGCTAATCCCCACACAACCACACAAGTCCCTCTATGTGGTTGTGTTTAGCACCAAGTCTTGCTTTATCATCCCCCATCACACATCCTTCGACGAATTTAATATTACGAAACTCCTACACTCCTAGATACATTGACCATACTTTGGGCCTCTAAGAAGGGTAACATTTTCATTTCTTTAAGAAGGTCAATTCAACGTTAAATTGAAAGGTGCAAGAATCATAAAAAGGAACTCCATTACTGTTACATAGATCCTTTATTGTCACATCAGTCTAATACAACCCGACTGTATTACTCCTAGGTTTACCTCAGTCATCATTAACTATGAAGTTATGTATCCTGAGCTAACTCCTAGAAATGGTAAGACCACTACACTACCTGACTCTCCAATCCAATCTAAAGGTCTTTCTGGTAATGTCACTTTATTTTAACACACTTATACTCATATTTACTATTTTATTCAAGTGGAAATATTCCATTGAATCCCCATTCACACATCTGAATGAAATATATATCTTATTTTATTGCAATCTCACATAGATTAACCAAATAACAGACATAGAGCTAGTTATTAATTGTAGACACCAAAACAACACCAATCTGATTATGTGACAACAAAAACTGATCGCACTAACACACACAGCCCCAAGGGCAGCCCCTAGAGTTTAAACAGTGGTTCTAACCACTCGCACAGTAGTTTTGTAAGTCAGAAATCAATTTGGCATCTTTTAGACACTTAGCTTCTTATTCATCCCACCCAGGGACGAGTGCAGATTTTTACTCATCCTACCCAGGGACGAGTGCGGATTGATACTCGTCTCACCCAGAGACGATTGCTAATGGTTGCTTTGGGGTGGGACGAACGCTAGGTTTGATCGACAAAAAATCAGATCTCGGCATGTGACAACTCAGAACTGCCACTTAGCTTTTCCTGCATGACATAGGAGTGCGAGTGAGTTCTTTTGAAAACTCATATCTACCAATTGACGTTCCCTTCATTGCATGGGAATGAGAGTGAGCTTTTCTAAAACATACAAAGACATGCACAAAGGCAGTTAAGAAGCCCTTGATCAAGAAGAAGTCTTTTATTCACAAAAAAAGCATTCATGCAAAGAAACACTTTTGCATGTTAATTCAAAGAGACCCCTTGGGTCTATAAAATGGTGAGTTTCCTCACCCAAAAGAGAGACAGAGAAGGAGCATTTTGAGCGACGAAGTGCTGCTAATTCACTTACTTGTGATTTGTGTTTTCAACATCCATAATATCTTAATCGAAAGAGAGGTTATTGGGTGACTTTTGAAGGCACGAATCAAGGACCAACACCGATTTTTTTGACCACAATATCCAACCAATTTGTCGACAACACATCACATCAGGTTTCGGACCCATCCTAAGTGGATTGGTGTCAAAGCAAAGTTTCACCCGTGGATGGTTTGCCTTCGGGCACCCCCCGATTTATTTCTTTTGTAGTATTTAGCTAGTTTCATGTTTATGCTTTTGTCAAGTTTTCATTTTATTTAGACTCATTTTAACCATCGTTAGATTCATCTTTTATTTTTCATACACAGGTGCTACTGATTCTTTGTTTGTTTCTTTGAATGCAGATTTGCGACATTGGAGGAGCAGCGAGGAATCGACCTTTATCAACACAAGCGATGACAACGTTTTGGTTCGCCCATCTTACATGTGGGCACGCGGAAGAAGGAATTCTGAAACAAGTTGTAAAAGACCAACATTTAACGCTCCTATCCCATAAAAAGGAAGGAGATGCATTGTAACACAAATTTGAAAAGCATATCAATAAAAGGGCCGATTTTTATATTGCTTTAATATCTTGTGTTCATGTTCTTTCTTTTTATGCATTTTTCAATGACATAGGGTTTAAGAATTATTTTAGTGTCGTTTACATTGCATTTTTAGTTTATCCTTTTTATTTCCAGAATCTCGTGCTTTAAATGGCGATCACAGTGGGACTTCTGTCCTCTATTTTCTTTAGGTTAAATTATTGATCTAAAATTGCTTGTTTTTTTACAGGTACCTATTTTTCAACATTGGACTGTTATTCGTCTTTGTAAGTGACGATTACATAATTGGTATTCGTTTCACCCCGGGACGAATAAACTATTCGTCTCACCCTGGGACAATTACTATTTTGAAATTTGCCTCACCCTGGGACGATTACTATTTTGAAATTTGCCTCACCCTGGGACGATTACTATTTTGAAATTTGCCTCACCCAAGGACGAGTATAATTCTGTGCATTTTTAGAGCAAATCAGAAACATCCTGTTAGGCAGAGAAGAGGTAGGGGTTTTTTTAAAGCTTCTGTCAAATTTCTGTTTTTCAGTTTGTATGGATTAGGGAAATATTTCTTTTTCGTTTGCCTGTTTCAATTTTTGCAAATTAAAATGAACCCCACACATCACGTGGTATTTTAAACCAAAGCGTTGGTCATAAAACCCCAACCCTTGAGCAAGACCAAAGGTGGATTCCATTATCACTTTGGCTTGAGATATTGCATCCATTACCTCGATCGCGACTGTTGCTAGACGTAAATCCTAATGAAAGCTGACCGAGTGGAGCTTGGGGTGATTCCCAGCATGCGAGGATAAGTCTTCTATGGTAGGTGTCATAAATAGAGTGATTCCCCTTCTATACCGCCTATGTTCCACGTATCATCTGCTCTCACGTACCTATAGTCTCCCTCACGTAAGGGCGGGTATATAGAGAGGTTGGTATATTGGTCCGACAATGGTATATTGAAGGGGCGACCATTTTGGGAGTCATAAGAGCCTTCATAATTGCATTTAAATGTTTCACAAAATTTTCAAAAAACAAAACAAACAACAAAAACACACTAAACCAGATTTAGGGCACACTATTAATCTTTAAAAGAGATAATCATTGCTTGTGTGTGTATGCTATTTTCTGTTTAGACAAAAAAATCATAAAAAGAAAATCATAAAAAGAATTTTTGCATTTTTAGGTTAGCATTACCATGGTGAATACTCGTAGCCAAGCCCAATCACGGGTAGAAGCTACAAAAAATGCACCAAGAGAGACAAATCGTCTCCGATATAGCCTTGAAGACTTAGCCATCCCGCCTTGACGATAGGGTACACTAGTTAGTTCACACCATGCAGAACATGGCTCTAGAGGCCCCTACTTGAGGGGCACTCCAACCCATATAGTCATAGAACATGGTTCTAGAGGCACCAGGGGCTCTCCAAGTCAGGCCATCAATAGACGAGACTTTAGAACCCCCTCTCTAAGGGGAACTCATGAGCAACAAGAATCTCTTCAAGAAAATAAACTATATATACCACCTGGTCTAAGCACGAGGCCTCCTTTGGAAGTTCATTTTGGGTGGCCTAGTGATGAAGCACTGTGTACTACTCTAGAACAACAAAGGGTCCAAAAGGAAGAACCATATGATTTTGTAGTTCCTAATTTACCCCCGATCAATATCAGACACAGTAGACCATATCCAGAACATCAGGTTCTCCCGACAGGGCAAGACAATTTTGCCCGCACTTTTTATGCATATCACAGAGAGAGTGAGGAGGATCACTATATTCCTCAAGAACAATATCCAGTGCGGAAACTATGCACGTTTGCACCCGCTTTATATCCAGATCGCTCATTGAGACTAGAGTTTCAAGTTAATGCTGCCAACCTCGACAGAGGGAAGCAACATATAAGGGTCTCAGAGCACCATGATCAAAACAGATATGTAGGGGAGACATCTAGGCCTATTAAAAAAGAGATGATAGAACAAAATGACTTGGCATTTGCACGACTAGCCGCCCGCCAAGCACAAATCATGCAGCTTAGGCAAGAGCAACAGGAATTAGAACATTTGTGTTGCCTTGATCAAGAGCGCATACAACGTCAGACAGCTGAATTGCTTCACAACCATGCACCTGAGAAGGCCCTAGTCCCTCGCACACAACAATCTGAGATGTATGTGAGGCACAACCCCTTAGTGCGAGACAGGTCTTCGCGACTTCAGCAAGCACTACCTCCAAGACATCTTAGACCTAAGCGAGAGGCCATTCCTCGCAATCGTGATGGGCATCCTCCACGGGCACCCATCTATGTTTACAGGCCTAGTCCAAACACTCCTCAATAAGATTATGAGGATTATTACCAAGAAGAAGAGCGAGCTGAAACGCACTATCAAGGTAGAAGGGAGGCTACCCATTTATCCATCCAAAGGCCTCAAGTTCCCCGCAACCCACAGTGGGAACAAACCAAGGAGGAGGAGATTACATCCTCCGATGCATACAAAGTGTTGTTAGAACGCTTAGAGACTATGGAACTCAAGACTGCTGGGCCCCAAAAGCCTACCTTATGCCAACTCCGTAGTCATCCGGTGCATCCATCAGTGCCAACACCTCCATACCCCAAACATTTCAAGCTGCCCCAGTTGGCACTCTTTAAAGGGGATGAGGATGCTCAAGAGCATGTGACATGATTTTTGAGCCAATGCTTTGGTATACAAGACAATGATGCATTGATATTGAGAAAATTCATAACCACATTCACAGGATCTACCTCGGATTGGTTTACCCATCTACCGAAGCATAGCATCTACAACTTGGATCAACTAGTGGACGCGTTCTTAGAATGTTTTGCTTTCAATACAAAGAAAAAGGCGTCACTCAGTGATCTAGCTAGCCTCAAACAGTATGAGGAGGAGTCTATGGTAGCATATGGGAATCGGTGGAGGACGGTGCTTTCAAAGCTATCCTACCTCCCTCCTATGTCCGACCTAACTCAAATGTTTGCAAAGAGCTATTTGCGATCGATCTCTGTGCTATTGCAGCTGCAGCAATATGCCACTTTAGAAGAAGCTTTGGCACAAGCTAGACGTATCGAAGAGATCAAGATACAGGATGGCAAAATTGCCAAGCCTAAGAAAAAAGAGTGGAACAAGAGCACCAAAACAGGGAATATGCAACAGAAACCCGCTGCAATCAATCAAGTTGCTATTAATGCCCCTACACCTGCCCAAGAAACACAGCCTCCAAAGGCTAATTATCAGGCGGTGCCTCACAATAATTATGAGAAAGATAACAAAAAGCAGGATCAAAATCAGTAGCATCACCCTAAGCGATAATTTACACCATACACTGAGTCTAGGGACTCCTTGTTTGACCGTTTGTCCGCGACAAACTTAATTAATCTGCCAGATATTCCAACCATCGATCCTAATGCGCCAAAGCCTAAGGGCTACAGAGAGGATATTTTCTGTATATTCCATAGAAGGAAAGGGCATGACCTTAATGTCTATTGGACGTTTAAAGGTTTAGTGTAAGATCTCATTGATAATCACACATTGGTAGTGGATAACCCCATCACACCCAAAAACCAACAAATGGGTGTTTTCAAAGATCCTTTACCCACACATGATGCACAAACAAAACCTCTGAATGTTAATGAAGTGCAACAGAGTTGCCCCATGGAGGTGTATGTTGGGATGATTAGCATTGTGACAAGAAACAAGAAACACTTAGGGGCTGCCCCCATGACAGCCACTAGGGAAGTTCCATCCACGTCACAACATCAACCAAATCCTACACAGTTGCCCCCACCTAGACCAGTGGCCATGATTCGAACTAGACTTACTCAAAGTCTACGGACCACATCGGCTAGGCTCTCCATCTATGAGCTTATTCAACAATCGATGCCCCATCGGGAAGCTCTTATGGAGATATTAAAGGCAATTGAATTGCAACCCCACAAAGCGGATTCGTTCAACAATTTTGTGGGGCATGTCAAATAGTGTACTGAACCAGTCATTACCTTCAGGGAAGATGAGCTAAAAATGGTGACTAGAGATGTAGCGGATCCACCCCTGCACGTTATTGCGTGGGTCAATGGGACTCCGTACAAGCGGGTGTTGGTAGACACTAGTTCATTTAGTAACATTATTACAACCGATGCATTGAAACATTTGAAACTGCCAGCCTCTCACATTGCACCTTCCACTTATACCCTTCGAGCATTTAATGATGCGATATGCTCGACAGTTGGCACAATTTTCCTGCCCATACAAGTGGGACAAAATACCATTCATACGTTGTGCCACATTTTAGAAGGTGAGATGGATTACAATATCTTGCTTGGGCGGCCTTGGATCCGGGATATGAAGTGTGTTCCTTCAATTTCTCATCAATATTTGAAGTATACATTTGAAGGACAAGTGCACGTGGTCCCCGCAGATTTGGAACCTTTTAAATACTGCAATTCAGTGCAAATCATGCCGTAGTCAACCCTTCCTTCAACGCACGTGGATTTTCAGTTAAATCCATCTAAGAGGGGTCTGACTAAGCAAGAATCTCCTTCACCAAATCAATTAAATTCCCAAGAGGGTTCATATTCTTCATCCAGTCCTCCCACAACGATGCCACCTACGGTGGCCACACCAACGGACAAAGGAAAGAAGCCCCTGGAAGTGGAACCACCTTTAGTCTCCAACATCTCTACAGAAGAGACACCTAATAGAATGGAAGTTGAGATGCCTAGTTCACCCCACATGGAGTGGACTCAAGGAGAACTCCCATTCGCTTCCCCTAAATCACCAATGATTACTATTGAGATGTCTAACACAGGCATGGGGGAGTATATAGTGCGCAATGTTGTTGCAACGCCCACACTTCAGTCTATGCAAGACATGGGAAGACCTCGACTCCCCATAGGCTCCGTGGTTCCTTTAGGCTACCCACCTAATCAAACAAATTTTATTTTTGGGGGCCTGGATCATGGCATTGAACCTTCTCGACAAGAAGAGGAAGATGAAGATCCCTTTGTGGAAGATGTCAATTATTTGGCTAACCCAGACTTCGCATTACGATATCTTAGCCAATGCAATTGGCATGGATACGGGTTAGGTAGGTATGAACAAGGAATGCATGTTTTATGCCAACCAAGATACCAAATGCCTTATGATAAGTTAGGAGTAGGGTTTAATCACCCTTCGCCCCTCGACATCCTGGTCGAAAACATGCAAAGCCTAGGGATAGGCAACAAGGATGGGTTTGCATCAGATCCATATGCTAATCCAAATACAACTTATACACTGGGGGATTATTTCCCATTACAAAAAAATAACCTTGTTGACCTCAACAACCCTTTCCCTATGACTGAACAAGGAGAAACCTCATGGATTCACCCACAAGGGGACGATGGCCAAGACCACGAAGGGTCTTCTGAAGATGAGTCGGAGTACGATCATTCGCATGAATATCCAATGAATGACGATCAGGATAGCTTCTTGATGATGTTCCCATTGAATGATCCCAGTGAGCATAGGCTACCTCAACAACAACAAAATCCTTTGGACATAGATGACATGTTTGAACACTTACACATAGGTCCAAGACATAGGTGGCATTTCAACCTAGTGCAGTTATAGCAATTACTGTACCCGCCACTCCAGGCATATCGAGAGCATTTTCTGCTTGGAGACCCTATCAAACCATCAGTGCTTAGGGCAGACCCTGTGACTTGAGTAAGGTCCTTAATCGCCTCATTGAGCATAAATTCAGACTAAACCCCAAGAAGTGCATCTTTGGTGTCACCTCTGGAAAGCTCTTGGGTTTCATAGTCTCCAAACGAGGAATTGAGGTTGATCCAAACAAAGTCAAATCAATCCTTGAAATGCGTCCCCCAACCACCATCAAGCAGCTCAGGAATCTGTAGGGAAAGGTTGTGTCAATCAAGCGCTTCATAGAGCAGTTATCTGACAAATTCCGACCCATGAATAAATTATTGCACAAAGGGGTCACATTTCATTGGGATGATGAGTGCCAGTCAGCCTTTGACGACATTAAATAGTACTTGGCTTCGTCACCAGTATTGGCACCACCTAGACCAGGAGTGTCATTCTATTTATACATCTCAGCCACTGAGGTGGCACTAGGCGCCATGCTATCCTAGAAAAATGAACTTCACAAAGAATAGGCTACATACTATCTTAGTCGCACCTTGGTCAGTTATGAACTTAACTATGCATATGTTGAAAAGCTCTGCTTGGCAGTGGTGTTTGCTACCAAAAAGCTATGCCACTACATGCTTAGTAATAAGATGTATGTTGTGTCTAAGGAGAATCCATTGCGATACATGATGAGTCATACTTATCATAGTAGCCGCACGATGAAATGGATCATGTTGTTGACGGAGTTTGACATAGAATTCATTGGACAAAAATCCATAAAAGGTCAAGTCATCGCCGATCAACTAGCCGAGGCTCCTCTTGAAGATGATCAGCCTCTGAATTTTGAACTACCTGATGATGGGGTCTTCCATGTTTCAGAGTCGCCAGATTCTGATGATCCTGAGTCATAGGCTGACATAACCCTATTCTTCGATGGTTCTAAATGTGAGCAAGGGGGTGGTGTAGGAATTGTATTCTTCACTCCACAAGGCGCTCCAATGCCCTTGTCATTTAAATTAGACTTCTCGTGCACCAACAACAATGCAGAATATGAAGCCTTGCTCATAGGTCTTCAGACAACAATCACCATGAACATTAAATGATTGAACATCTTTGGTGATTTGATGTTAATTGTCAATCAAGTAAAGGGGATATTCTAATGTAAATGTCTAGTTTTGCGGGCCTATAAAGCCCTTGTGGAAAAATTCCTGGCACAACTTGAATGGTATGACATCGAGGCACTCCCTCGATCATCAAATCGTTTTGTAGATACTATGGCCTCCTTGGGGTCACTCATCCCGCAAGACCCTTATGATGAAATGAAAACTATTCAGGTTAAAACATTATCACAATCTGTGATGGAGCGTGCAAGCTCTGATCTGACGCCAGGAATCCACATGATCCAGATTGAACCATCTCCGGATAAGTTCTCTCGAAGTCAAGATTGTTTGATTCAAGCCAAATGGGGGTCCTTGTTCTCCCCGACCCCTCTTACTAGCAACACCATGTTGTTTTTACAAGTTCTTTCCTGCTCAGCTTTTGTTCGGGATAGACTTCAAGAGGGATTGGCCGTTCATACTATCGAGGTTTTTGATCAGCAAGATTGGTACACACCCATTCGGGATTACCTCAAGCTAGGTAATCTCCCACTTGGATTGACACAAGCCACGAAAAGATCATTCAAACAGAAAGTGGCAAAGCATGTCTTGTTAGGAGACATTTTGTATCATCGAAATTATGAAGGAATCCTCCTTCGTTGTTTGGACCAACAAGAGTCCGCTTGGGCGATCACCCAAGCTCACGATGGTACATGTGGTGGCCACTTTAGCGGTATGGCCATCACAAAGTGCATTCTTCGCATGGGTTATTATTGGCCATCTTTAGAGCGAGATTGTTGCACATATGTGAAGAAGTGCATGAAGTGTCAACACCATGCTAATTTAACACATGTACCTTCTCAGGCCTTGCAGCCGATTCAATTGGTTTGGCCTTTTTCACAGTGGGGATTTGATTTAATTGGAAAGATCTCCCCTGCGTCATCCGGTCGTCACACGTTTATTTTAATGGCCATAGAGTACTTTACCAAATGGGTGGAAGCAATTCCGCTGACCACTACGACTAGAGCCCGCATTGCGGAGTTTATTTTACATAACATCATATGTCATTTTGGTATTCCATCCAAGATCCTGTCAGATAATGGGACGCCATTCAAGAATAAATATGTGCATGCTTTGACCATAAAGTACAAGATTCAGCACAACTTTTCAACACCCTATTATCCGTAGGCAAATGGGCAAGCAGAGGCGTCAAACAAAACGCTAGTCACCATTCTCAAAAAGATAGTTGTAGATAATCATAAATACTGGCACATTCAGATCCCACTTGCCCTATGGGCTTATCGCACCAGCATTCGAATGCCCACTAGGGCAACTCCATTTTCGTTGGTGTATGGCTCCGAGGCAGTCATGCCTTTTGAGTTGGAAATTCCTTCCCTGCGCATTTCAATGCAAGAGTTCATCAATGATGACACTGCGCGGTAGGCCTGGTTAGATCAACTGATGTTGCTTGACGAATGACGCATTAATGCTCTCGAGCATTTGCGTATCTATCAAGAGCGACTTAAGAAAGCATACAACATGAAAGTCCACCTCAGGGAATTTCAGGTTGGTGACTTGGTCTTAAAAGAGAACCAGCAGAATTCTAATTTGCCGTCCCATTTGCGGGACAAGTTCGTGGCAAACTGGTTAGGTCCTTACATCATTGACAGCAAAATAGGACCTGGAACATACCGGCTTGCCTCTCTTGAAGGAATCAAGGAAACAGAACCCTTGAACATCATTCATTTGAGGCCATTCCACATCTAGAGAGCCATAGTCCAACAAAAAGCTCCAAGATATACCACAATCGCTTGGTCAACCCAAAATCTCCAAGGATTATCACAATCGCTTGGTCAACCCAAAAGCTCCAAGGATTATCACAATCGCTTGGTCAACCCAAAAGCTCCAAGGATTATCACAATCGCTTGGTCAACCCAAAAGCTCCAAGGATTATCATAATCGCTTGGTCAACCCTAAATGCCCCAAAGGTATCTATAAACCCTTTGGTCAAGACAAAAGCTCCAAGCATTACCATAACTGCTTGGTCAACATAAATATTTAAAAATCAACAAAAACAACACAAAAATCAAAATCACAAACACAATTGCATTTCAATTCCAAAAAAAAAAAAAACAATCAAAATTACAAAAACATTTGCATTTCAATTTCATACATTTTCACAAAAATCAAAATCACAAAAACAATTGCATTTCAATTCCAAAAAAAAAAAAAAAAAAAAACAATCAAAATTACAAAAACATTTGCATTTCAATTTCATACATTCTCATAAAAATCAAAATTACAAAAACAATTGCATTCCAATTCCATGCATTCTCATAAAAATCAAAATACAAAAATATAGGTTGCATTAAGCATTGCATCCATACATTGCATACTTCACTAGGACATACAAGTCAAAAGCACCATAGGGTGTCATTACTTGGCAATTCCATTATTTCTACCTCAAATCCATTTTCATAAACGCATACATCCAACATATCACCCTTTTATTTTAGCATAGTCAGTTGTCTCCTAAATGTATATAGGGTTTTCGTCATTCAGATGTCTTTAAATTTCTAGCCAAAAACTGTACATAGTTAAGCAGATTTTACACGGAAAAGTTTACTTGGATCACGCCTTGTTACGTAGCATCCCAACACAAATTAACACATATAAAAATTCCTACGTTGTGTGAACGAAAGATGAAACTTGCACCATAATCCCGGTTACCATAAGCGAAACGGCTATCTTGCTTATCCCCCTGTGCGAATGACCCTAGGAATGCTGAGAGTTGGCAAAAGGACAAGCATCCTCCCTACCCAATTCCCCATGAATCCCAAGTTCTCAAAAGTTGTAAAACATCAAAAATTTGCAATATGTCAAAAACACTAAAATTTGACATCCTACAGTGCACACATCAAAAGGCACAAACAATAGTGATTCTCGTCACTCCATATTCAAATCCCTTGCTCAAAAAAAAAAAAAACACAAATAAAACAAAAATAAACAGTGATTTTATCACTATAAAGAGCAAGTATCCCAATACACTTGAAGAAAAGAAGGGAGTCGAACTTGAATCCTTGGAACTCTTAGTATTTCGACAGGTCATGAGGCAAGCTTCAGTATCGGTTTGGTTGATAGCCTATTGGTCACTGGCGGTAAACCTCCCACATGACGATATATCTGTCACATTAACTTGTGTGCAGATCAATGTTTGCATGTGGATGAGCTAGCTTATGGTATCCTAGATAGCATCGCAGACAAATCTGACTAAATACAATAAAGGAGTTAGTGGAGCTAATTAGGTGATCCTTAGTACAGGTTCGGTTGAAAGCCCATCTGGCACTAGCGGTATCCTAACAAATACCACATAAACGAACTCAATTGCACACACTGGGATGTGAAATAACTTGGTTAAATTCAAGTCAAATTTAGACCTTATTCAGAAGTCTTGCAAGATAAATGTACAGTCTTGGCTAGTTAGTTAAAAATATCTGCATCTCAGAAAAGCTTAACTACATTTTCAAACAACCGATACATTTCATTTCATACATCACCAAAAAAAAAAAAAAAATCGACAAAATACAAAAACAAAGTTTTCACATGCACAAGCATTCCACAAAGTTATCCCATTACTATAGCAGGTCAATCCAATCTTGTACAGTCTATGGTGCCTCGACAAATCATCAATAATTCATTTCATTCATTTCATATGCATACATCATACCAATTAGAACCATCGCATTCATCATCGCCTATGCATACATCAATGTAAAAACATGTACATAAAAATAAATCATGCAAAAAGTATCAACACAAAAAAGAGTCATCTGTATATATAGATCATAATAAAATTGCCCGCAGGCTACAAAACTGGTCCTCTAACCTCGCAATCATACACCAAAATCCCCAAGTCTAGGGCGTCGTCCACCATGATCATGCAGGATCGATGCGACGGGAACTACCCCCTGTGGTGCGGGTCCTCTGAGACCTCTCCAGACGGCTACTACTCGCCCCTGCACCATGCCCACTGGCCTCTCCCTCATCCCGCCGCCTCTGCTGCGAGGATGCTGTCTGCTCCGTGTCACTCCCTCTCGAGCATCACGATGATCCACCTTCGAAGAATGCAGGTACTCGCCCACCAAGGCGGATAACCTCATCCTCCAGCTCGTCCCGCTATCGCTCCAACTCCCTCGCCCACTTCTGGTATGTTGCAAGGTTATCCTCGCGTCGCTCCAACTATGTCCGTAGGAGATCCCTCTCCTGTACCATCTCCCTTAGCTCCTGATCTCACCTCCGTAATAACTCTGTCAATCGTGCTACCTTAGCGCGTAACCCCACCTCTGTATCCCCTTGCCCGATTAGCTGCATCGACCTCTCTGGAGCATCAACCTACTCTAGAGCATCCTGCATCTCTGGCTGCTCCTCCTCATCAACATCCTCTCCCGCATCTGCAACCTCCACCATATCCACATCCGCAGGAGCTCCCCAACCCTCTCCTAGTGCCTCTGCACCCTCTTCGCCTCCCGCTGCCTCATCTCCTCCCAATGGCCCCTCACCTCGCCACTGTCGAAGCATCCACCACTCCTGATACTCGGCCGTCACTCCGACGTCATCTACGTCCGGAATGTCCAGTACGGTATCTGACTCCTCCCCCAGTGGCTCGAGGATCGACGTAGCTACGGTCCTCTCATCACTCCGACGTCGATAGACTATGGGTTCCCCAGGAAACCCTTGGCGTACCCCAAACTATCGTGTCACTCGAAGGTAGTGAAAGTACTCCTGCTCCATCCCGTGTCGGCCAATCACCCATCTCCCCCTTCGGACCCGTCGAAGCCACTCATCAGCCTCTGGCCATGCGGGAAAATCTCGATATGGCCTCCATACCACATCTCCGGGAGTCAGTCGTGCCAATGCATCTCTGTAATGGTCCATGTCTCCTAAGAACCGTCGACTCTACCCTCGCTCCTCCGATCGATACCATAGAGCACCATACCCAATATCTCTGTCAACCATGTTCGCCCGTGTAGTCCAGGGTAGCCCTCGTGGTCACTCTACGACTATATGCTGTCATGCCCAGCACTGCAACAAGAAACTGTAGCCAATCCCATTCTGCCTTCGACAGCGGACCTCATACAAATCATCATACAACTGAGCCAAGAGCGTCTAGCCCCATATCATAATCACCGGCTCTGTCATCGAACAATCCACTAACTACCACACCACCTCCAATAGGTTCCATGGGAACCTCGCTCCGGACGAGTCTGGCAGGAGCATGTTGTAAATGAGGCTCATGAGTAGTGCATGTCTCACTCCCAACATTCCCCTAGCGTACCACCATTGCACCAAAATCCCCACAATATGACAATCCAACTCCTCCCTCTCCAATGAGGTCATCCCATCCTCCTCCTCTCCATGTCCAAAATATCGGGTCAGTACAGCCATCCTTTGGCCTCGTGGAGTTGTTCAAATGGGAACCCCGTCTATCGAAATCCGAAGAATCCGATACATGTCCTCTAAGGTGACTGTCATCTCCCCTATCGAAATATGGAAGGTGTTCATCCGAACATCCCACAGGCCGATCAAAGCTGTAATGTATGCCCAATCCGCAACAACTGCATCCAACCGAGCCACATGCTTGAGCCCTAGGGCATCAAGCCAATCCTAGTCCTCAGCTGTCAACGCCTCGCGGGCATTAGAAAAAATTGTCGGCACCCGATGTCGACTCTTCACCACCTGCACATCACAGAAAACAACAAACATCAAAAACATGCATCAAATTACCATCACATGTACAAAAATGCATAACTGTACAGTAACATCTTTCATTCACATGTACATCCAAAAAAAAAAAAAAAAACAATAAAAATTTGACATGGTTTACCTACGGTTTTACCTAAGTTTACCATTTCAAAAAAAAAAAAAAATTCATTTAGTTTTTATCTTACATTTCATCAAACAAAACAATAAAAAAATTTGACATGGTTTCCCTATGGTTTCGACCTAAGTTTACCATTTCAATAAAAAAAAAAAAAAAATTCATCCATTTTTCCGTTTTTAATTTCATCAAAAATGACAAAAATTTGACATGGTTTCCCTATGGTTTTGACCTAAGTTTACCATTTCAACAAAAAAATTCTTCCATTTTTCAGTTTTTAATTTCATCAAAAAACGACAAAAATTTGACATGGTTTCCCTATGGTTTCGACCTAAGTTTACCATTTCAACAAAAAAATTCTTCCATTTTTCAGTTTTTAATTTCATCAAAAAACGACAAAAATTTGACATGGTTTCCCTATGGTTTCGACCTAAGTTTACCATTTCAATAAAAAAATTCATCCATTTTTCAATTTTTAATTTCATCAAAAAACGACAAAAATTTGACATGGTTTACCTAAGTTTACCATTTCAACAAAAAAAGTCATCTATTTTGCATTTTTTAATTCCATAAAAATTACAAAAAAAAAATATGGGTATGGTTTACCTACGGTTTCGACCTAAGTTTTACCATTCACATTCAAAACAAACATTTTTATAACCATGGTTACCCTAAAAGTGTTACTCTAAGTTTCATTTTGGGTTTATCCTACGGTTTTCCATCTAAGTTTCCCTCGGTTTGCATCCACGTTTCATTTGGTTTCATTCATTCACCTTTTAATTTAATTAATTCGGGTTTCATGTTTTAAACAAACGAAAAACACAATAAAAACACATTTACATTTTTCAAATTCAAACTCGAGGAGATAGTGCACTTACTGGTCTCGCCTCGGCTCCGCCGCTCGATGACCCGGTCTGTGCACTCATGATGGCTGGAAAATCTGGCAGCGCTTCGCGTCAGCAAATCTACCTCCTCCTCCCCAAAACTCCAAATCGCAATCGATGAACAGTGCAAATGAGCCCAATCCGTCATTTTCGCATATTTATACTTTTTGCTAGCTGGTAATCGTCCCTGACTGGGACGAGCGCTTTTCTCGACGGCGCACTCGTCCCACCCTAGGATGAGTACCATCGTGGAGCGCTCGTCTCACCCCAGGACGAGTACCATGATGGCGCTCGTCCCCCCGGGACGAATAAAAAAAAAAAAAAAAACAATTTTTTTTTTTTAAAAATGACAAATGACAAAAAAACCACTAAAAATTGCCGGACAAAAGTGTTCTTGCACTTAACCTCTTGGCATAAGAAAACTGATGTCGGGGTCTACCTTGTCGTTATCCTACTCCCTAAGAAGGCTACCATAGCCGGACCGCTCCACGGGAAGACGGATTTTCGCCAATGTTAACCCCAAATGGCATCCCAAAATGGATTCACCCCCACCAAAAATAGGTCAAACCAATCGGGAAACTGCTCGAGCATGTACCGGCTAACATTTGAAGGCACCCTCACTTAAGTCATCTTGGGTCAAGCGACTCGTCGCTTTTCTCATGTCGGTCATTCCCTCATCGATTCGTCGCTTGAGGGGGTAGTCACACTTAGTTGCCAATCAACAACAATATACCCAGTCTTGGAAATGACACGCATTCAAAGGATCATTGCAAAAGACAATCGCACCCCTGCTTGGGGCAGCAAACAAGCAATCATCACAAACTAATCATATACTGGCATTCGTGAATCATGAACTCAAGGTTCCCACAACAAAAGGTTGCGCCCTTTGCCTCTTCATGACTGATCAATGTCTAAGTTCAAGTAATACCTCACCGAACCAGGTTAATGCTTGATTTAAGTTCCTTAGCTCGTCAGAAGCAAGGATTCAAGAATGCGTGCCCTTTCCATACTTGGGGCATCAAGAGTTGGTTAGGTTACTGAAAACCTTAATCATTAGTGCTTTGGTTATCTATTTTTGCTCAGCACTGCACCATGTGCAACGCTTTCCAAAAAGGGGCATCTGTAGACACCAAAACAACACCAATCCGATTATGTGACAACAAACACTGATCGCACTAACACACACGGCCCCCAGGGCAGCCCCCAGAGTTTAAACAGTGGTTCTAACCACTCGCACAACAGTTTTGCAAGTCAAAAATCAATTTGGCATCTTTTAGACACTCAGCTTCTTATTCGTCCCACCCAGGGACAAGTGCGGATTTGTACTCGTCCTACCCAGGGATGAGTGCGGATTGATACTCGTCTCACCTAGAGACGATTGCTAACGCTCGCTTCGGGGTGGGACGAACGCCAGGTTTGACCGATAAAAAATTAGATCTCGGCATGTGACAACTCAGAACTGCCACTTAGCTTTTCCTGCATGACATAGGAGTGCGAGTGAGTTCTTTTGACAACTCATATCTGCCAATTGACGTTCCCTTCACTGCATGGGAATGAGAGTGAGCTTTTCTAAAACATACAAAGACATGCACAAAGGCAGTTAAGAAGCCCTTGATCAAGAAGAAGTCTTTTCTTCACAAAAAAAGCATTCATGCAAAGAAACACTTTTGCATGTTAATTCAAAGAGACCCCTTGGGTCTATAAAATGGTGAGTTTCCTCACCCAAAAGAGAGACGAGAGAAGGAGCATTTTGAGCGACGAAGTGCTGCTAATTCACTTACTTGTGATTTGTGTTTTCAACATCCATAATCTCTTAATCGAAAGAGAGGTTATTGGGTGACTTTTGAAGGCACGAATCAAGGACCAACACCAATTTTTCTGACCACAATATCCAACCAATTTGCCAACAACACATCACATCAGGTTTCGGACCCATTCTAAGTGGATTGGTGTCGAAGCAAAGTTTCACTCGCGGGTGGTTTGCCTTCGGGCACCCCCCGCTTTATTTCTTTTGTAGTATTTAGCTAGTTTCATGTTTATGCTTTTGTCAAGTTTTCATTTTATTTAGACTCATTTTAACCATCGTTAGATTCATATTTTATTTTTCATACACAGGTGCTACTGATTCTTTGTTTGTTTCTTTGAATGCAGATTTGCAGCATTGGAGGAGCAGCGAGGAATCGACCTTTATCAACGCAAGCGATGACAACGTTTTGGTTCGCCCATCTTACATGTGGGCACGCGGAAGAAGGAATTCTGAAACAAGTTGTAAAAGACCAACATTTAACGCTCCTATCCCATAAAAAGGAAGGAGACGCATTGTAACACAAATTTGAAAAGCATATCAATAAAAGGGCCAATTTTTATATTGCTTTAATATCTTGTGTTCATGTTCTTTCTTTTTATGCATTTTTCAATGACATAGGGTTTAAGCGTTATTTTAGTGTCGTTTACATTGCATTTTTAGTTTATCCTTTTTGTTTCCGGAATCTCGTGCTTTCATTAATAATATAGAGAGCTAGTTGATTCTTGGTTGTGAAGTGGCCTCCCTACCCTCTATGTATCTTGGGTTACCTTTCTTCAAAGGCTACTATAAACTAGATCTTTGGGAACCCATGGTTGAAAGGATCCAGTGGAAGCTTGCTAGCTGGAAGGGAGCTATTTTAAGCTAGGCTAAGAAAGTGCTCTTAGTTAAGACCTCCCTGTAGAGCATTCCTATATACTTTATGTCACTCTTCCAGATGCCCGACAAGATCCTCCAAAGAATTGAGAAGATTCAAAGAGATTTTTTATGGTTTGGCTCTAAGATCAAGCGTAGATTTCACTTGGTGGCCCAGGATTAAATCTGTAGAAAAAAAGAATGTGGAGGCCTGGGTTTGAGAAAAACTAGTCTCATGAATAAAGCCTTGATTGCAAAACAAGGTTGGAGGCTGGTCCAAAATAAATATGTGGAATAGACTGAATATTTGGGTATGGAGAACAATCTGTTGACCTCACCATTTCTACCCTCTGGGTCAGCCTTCTAGTTGAATCTATGTAAGTCCAAAGACCTGATCTATAAGGGAGGGAAATGGCTAGTGGGGAATGGTTGGGCTATCAACTTCTAGAATGATCCTTGGTTGATGGATGATCCCTTAGCTTCTCACCCTAATTTGGCTATGGTTGAAGCCTCATGCAGAAGGTTGTTCGGCTCTAGAGTTTTTGATTTCATTATTGCTCTTTCGAATTGTAGAATATGGAGATCCTTATCCCACCCTAATATTTCTTCAACTAAAGCTTGTAATCTCAACCTCATCATTGATTTATTAAATATTTATGTGCTCAATATAGAGCCGGATGATGATTCCTTTTGTTGGAAGGTAGAACCCTCAGGTTCTTTCTCAGTTAAATCTACTTTCTACCTACTTGAGGAACCAATTTCCCCTTGGCCCTCTACAACTTGGTTTGGCATAAAGGTCTCATTCCTAATATTAATATATTTTTTTGGTTATTGGTGCAACATAAAGTCCTCACTTTAGACAACCTTATAAATCATGGTCTGATCTTACCCAATCATTTTTATCTATGTGGCACCTCTAATGAATTCCCAGTCCATCTCTTTAATCTTTACCCATTCACGAAGGAATTTTTTGACTCCTTTTTTGGTCTTCTAGGAGTCTCTTGGGTCCTTCCCCTTTCCCTTCCCGATATTCTGGCCTAGTGGGAATTCCATTTCTCCTAGTTTGGCCCATCTTCTATGGGGATTTTTGAAGCATTACAAGTCATACAACATTCAAGGAGATAGAAATATGCAACAAAATGATTAATTCTTGCTACTTAAGGAGGGCTAAGTCCTTCACCATTAAGGAGGGCTTAGTCCTTGTGAATACACAAATTAAATGAATGATGATAGATGAAAAAATATAAATCAACCTACTCTATTAATATTAAATCAATGACAAATAATGGTGAAAACAATAATATAGCTGACTAGCTATATTAGGGTTGTAACATGGCTCCCCTCGGAAATATTTGTCCTCAAAGCTGGAAATGATTGGAAAATACTTTCTGGTTTCCATGTAGCATCTTCTTCTGGTAGGTCCTGCCATTTGATGAGAAATTCTTTGATGTGACAGGATCTTAGCATACGTGATCTGCTTCGTAAAATTACTTCTGGCTGGAGATATATACACCCTTCTTCATCAAGTACTGGTAATTCCAACTGAGAATGTACTTTTTGTTCGATCACCTTTTTGAGACATGAAATATGAAATATCGAATGTATACAAGATGAGGGAGGAAGCTCTAGTTGATATGCCACTTCTCCTATTAGAAACACTATTTTATAAGGACCATAAAATCTTGGAGTCAACTTCTAACTGATCTTGTGACAACTATTTTTAGGGTTTTAAACATAGAAACACCATATCACCTATACTAAATTATCTTTTGAAATGGTGTGTGTCTTTTTGCTGCTTCATGCGATTCTGTGATTGGATCAAATTGTCTTTCAGAAGTTTTAGCATTGAGTGTCGATGTTGGAACCAATCATCTACTTGGGCCAATTTGGAAGAACCTGGAACATAAACTACTATTGCTGATGGTTTGATTCCATACAATGCTTCAAATAGAGACATATTGATGGAATACCTGGTATGAAGTGTTTCACCACCATTCTGCCAAGGAGAGCCAATGACTCCATTGATACTATTTATCTTGAGCAAAACATATTAGATAGGTACCCAAAAATTTGTTAACTATCTCAGTTTGGCCATCTGTATGAGGATGGTATGCAAAAGATATATTCAACTTGGTACCATTAAGACAAAATATTTATTTCTAAAAATTGCTAGTAAAGATGAGATCACGATCACTTACAATATTTTTAGGCATTCCATGCAATTTGAAAATTGAGTCCATAAATACCTTAGCCACTTTTCTTACTAAAAATGGATGTTGTAGAGCATTGAAGTGAGCATATTTGGAGAGGCGATCCACTACCATAAAAATTACTAGTTTACCTTTTGATTTATAAAGACCTTCAACAAAATCCATTGAAATATTTTTCCATTGACGATCTAGAATAGGTAGTGGTTGAAGAAATCCTGGAGACTTAACTGTTTTACCCTTATTGCACTAGAATCCTTCACATTCCTCCACCCATGTTTTGAACTTAGATTTTAATCCTTTCTAATAAAAGGATTTATTTAACTGTATATATATTTTTAGAAACCCTGAATGTCTTGCTGATGGAGAAGCATGCGATTCTTCCAAAATCTTGGATTTAATTGTTGAATTGTGTGGAATATAAATGCAATTATTTCTTCTTAATACCTTGTACTCATAGGAAAAATGAGTATTCTTGGATGATCCTAACATAAATTCCTAAATTATTTGATCCATTTTTGTATTTGACAACCATTCCTCTTGGAGCTGAGAAACCCATTGGGAACATGGACATGAAATAACATTGATAACCACTTCATCTTCATATTTACATGATAATGTATCAACTGCTACATTTTATTTCCATTTCTTATATTTGATAACAAAATCATATCCCAATAATTTTGTTAACCATTTGTTTTTCTCTAGATAAGAAAATCATTGTTCTAAAAAATGCTTGACATACTATGATCAGTTTTGATAATAAAGCGACTACTGATTAAGTAGTGTCTCCATTTCTCAACTACATGTAGAATAGCCAACATTTATTTCTCATATGTGGACCTTCCCAAATTATTACCCAAATTTTTTTTACTTTCAAATGCCAAGGGATGCATTTCCTTCATTAGCACAACCCCAATACATGTACCTAAAGCATTGCATTCAATTACAAATGGTTTGTGAAAATTTGGGGTTGCCAAAATTGGAGTAGTACACATTGCTTCTTTGAGATCCATGAAGGCTTGAGTGGCTGCTTTAGACCAATGAAAAACATCCTTCTTTGTGAGAGCTATGAGAGGGGCTGCAATTTTACCATAGTTACACATAAACTTGTGATAATAACCAGTAAGACCCAAAAAACCACAAAGTTTCTTGAGGGTTTTTGGTAAAGGCCAATCCTAAATTGCCTTAATCTTATTAGGATCCACTTTAAAACATTCATGGGAAACTATATGACCCAAATAATCAACTTATTGAACTCCAAAAGAGCATTTAGAGCATTTGACAAGAAGTTTTTCCTTGTGTGATATATGAAGAACCTTTCCTACATGCATCAAATGATCCTTCTATGTTTTACTATAGATGAGAATGTCATCAAAGAATACTAAGACAAATTTGTGAAGGAATGGGTGAAACACATGGTTCATGAGACTTTGGAATGTGTATGGGGCATTAGTAAGACCAAAAGGCATGACCAAGAATTCATAGTGACCTTCATGAGTACGAAATGCAGTTTTAGGAATGTCCTCATCCCTAACTCTAATTTGATGAAAACCTGAGTGTAGATCCAATTTTGTAAAATATTTTGCTCCATGCAATTCATCTAATATATCATCAATGATAGGAATAGGGAATTTATCCTTGATGGTGATTTTATTACAAAAATCAGGACACATACACCAAGAATTGTCTTTATGATGGGCCAAAACCACTGGTAAAGAAAAAGGACTATTGCTATGATGAATGACTCTATGTTCTAATAGTTCTTGGATAATTGTCTTAATTTCTATTTTTTGAGGTTGAGGGTAATGATAAGGAAAAAAATTAGGAGGAAGAATTCTGGGAACAAAGTGTATGGCATGGTCATGAGATATTTTGGGAGGTAGTCCTATTGGTTCTTGGAAAACCTCATCATAGTTAGCCACAATATCTTAAAGATCTTGTGAGTAAATTTTCAGAGTATCCTGTGTCTACTTTTCCAAAAAATTGATTTGAGATATGAATCCATGACTTCATTTCCTTAATATTTTCTCCATGCTATGAGAAATTACCACCTTTTATGGAGGATTTGGAATTCCTTGGAGGTGAATGGTCCTTCCATTTTATTTCCATTCCGCAAAGTGCTGCCTAAAATTAAAACTGATTGTGTCCAACTATTCTAACCATTCAACTACCAAAATAACCTTGAAATTCCTTAAAATCATAACAAAGAGAGTGCCCTACCAAGTATAACTTCCCATTTGTATTTAAACTAAAGATGTTCTACCAATACATTGAGCATTTCCTTCATTTGCAATTAAAACTTGAACCTTATCTTGATTAGAGGAGTGAATGTGTAAGTTTAATGACTTAGCAGTTTTAATGTCAATAAAATTATGAGTGCTCCCTGAATTGATCAATACATTTATCCTCTTCTGTAGAATGAATCCTGATACCTTGATTGTATGGTGAATGGTTAATCCCATAAGAGCATGTACTAAAATTACCATAGTATTGTCGTTACCTATTGTCTCATTGTGTTCAACTTAATCTTTGGGCATGGGTGAGTCCTGTAAATTGATACCCTCTTATACCTCTTTGTCATCCCTGTGATCATATTCTATTTGAAATTTTTGTCTTGGTACACATGCTTGATTTTTTGGATAGTGATTGTGACATTTATAGCAAAAATATCTTGATGGTTGATCATTTCTATGAAAGAAATTGTTGTGGTATTGAGGACGATTATAGGAATCACGTCTGAAGGATGTCCCATTTTGTACCTTTTTATAAACCAACTTTGCAATATTTATATTGTCATATAAAGAGTATGGATCATGTAAGTCCACTTCAATTTGAATACTCTCTTTCAAACCATGTCTAAAAGCGGATACCACCACATCGAATGGTAAATCTCCTATATAAGCAAGAAGACTAGTGAATTCTGAGATATAATTCCTTACTGAACCAATTTGTTTAAGTGCCAATAGACAAACCATGTATGAGGATGAAATATCTTCATCGAATATCTTGAGAAAAATATTCTTGAATTCAGGCCATGTAATGTATCAACTATGCTAATGTTTTTGCCATGCAAACCATTGGTAAGCTTTAGTACCTAGTTTGGAGGAAGCATAAGGAACTTTTTTGGATTTAGGAACCCTATATAGTTCTAAAATGCCTTCCATTTTAGCTATCCGACCATGTGTATCACCACCCTCAAAGGTAGGCATATCAACATGCGGGATGTTAACACCCGTAGGCCATCTTGCTTGTTTATAATCCTCATATGTATCCCGATCCTCACTAACATGTCTTCTATGGTAGTTATGTGGGGAATGAGGAGTTTATTGGTTTGGTTTATTCAGTAACAGTTGTAGCATTACCGTCATTGAGTTCATACTAGTCACTAGGTGAGATATACATGATTGGACATGTTGGTTACTGGCATTGGTGTTTTCCATTTTTTCATGTGGTATATTTTCATGGGAAGAGTTGGAAGGTGCCATGGGATTGATAGTAGGATGGTTGGGATCAAAACTATTAATGTGTAAAGGAGATTTATATTGTGTACCTTTATTTTGTGGAGGTCTTCTAGGTGACTTTGGAAGTCCTTTGTTTGTATTAGTTGTGCTTGATAATCGATTGTTTGGTCCTTTAGTCCACCTGCCACTCATGCACTTGCTTTATCCAATTGGGATTTATTTGAATTGACACTGTTATAAATGTATTCAAAATTTGCTATCCAATTTGCCTTCAAAATTTATCTTGATTGCTGCAAAATAATTGTTAATTTTGAAAAAAAAATTGTTTCTTGTTCCGCTCAACTGTCGTTCCAACTGTGATGCATATTGTCAATAGCTAGCTATTTTGAAATTTTGAATTTGAATTAGGTAACCGTTGCCAACGGCTAGTTTCTTTGGAAGACTAACATATAGTAACTATGCAACCTTGGCATATGAGACAAGACCCTAATTTTAATTAATGATGCAACCACACTACACGACAGGGAGACCCGACATAGGACCTACGCTCGACAAGACCCAAAAACTATACAATAAGAGACCACAATGTGGGACGTACAATAGATAAGACCCAAACACTATACAACAAGAGACCAAGATATGGGATGCACTATAGACAAGACCTAACTATAAAGGACATGAAACCCCATGATTTTTGATAAGGGAACAACCACGTGGAATGAACAATTCAACCTTGGCACATGTATATTAAAACCACGATGTAGAAGAAGAACGGACCAAGACTAGACGTAAGATCAATAGGAAAAGGCAACTAAGGCGGGTTGAAAACCGGACATCCAACACACTGTGTGTGGCGAGAATGAGGGGTAAGACAAACCAAGATAAAATCTAGCACTCGCATACCGAAGTCACTTAAACATAGTGACTAATATACCTTATAAATCCTGCCAAGCTCTTCACCCATTAATGTGGGATAACTTAAATTAAGCGCCTTGGATTAAATTTTTACTAACCTACACAAAACCTTATGGGCTTGTGACTGGCTAGGCATTGGAAATTTTCTTAAGGTTACTTCTTTTCTATCAATGTCCCGTAGCTCATGAATTGTCGGACATGATAATGGAAATGGATTTGTTTTTTTTTGAAACCCTACGTACGTTCTTCAGTGCAACACCTATGGAGCCCTTGGAAAATGAATTGACCTACTTTCTTTAGGAAATCCTACAAGCGTTCTTCAACCTATGTGTTTTAGTACGCATTTTGGAGACCAAAATCGCTATGCCTTAATAAAATTTTAATTTTTCCTTTCAATTTTATTATGTTGTAATTTAATATGATTTGTGCCTTGAATTATGCATGTTTGGTAGTGCTCTTACGTTGGAATGGAGACTTGATTTGGTCAATAAAATAGATGTAATTTTAGGGTTTCAAAGTTGCACATTGGTATTTCCTCCAATGTTTCTCTTAGATCATTGGTGCTTCGAACTCGCTCACTGCTTGGATACTCTACGTCCCTTAAGTCTATTTGGATCAACTTTCATGTTTATATCCAGAATCCCTAGTGAGCTTATAATACAGCTAGATTTAATTACAAATCGTGGTGCTTAGTCACTTTGATTTGTTGTTGAAAGTCTTCTTCTTCGACGTTTACCAATGGATAATTTTTTTTTTTTAAACTTTGGTGCTGTATATATCCCTCTTAAAATTGATTTGCAGAAAGCAATATGGTATGCATGTTCACTTTTCTTATGGGACAATCATCAGTTTAACATGCAATACATAAATTCATGTTTCTCCACAAAGAGAAGGGTGTTGGGATCTATTATGCACTGGTGACTGCTTCTGCTACGGATAGTGATTATGTGTGTGGGGACTGCAACACTGAAAGCTTAAAGGATATGCCCATTGAATCTGATACCACATGAAGTATTACAAGTCATACAACATTCGAAGAAAGAGAAATATGCAATGAAATGATTAATTCTTACCACTTAAGGAGGGCTAAGTCCTTTACCATTGAGGGCTCAGTCCTTACGAATACATAAATTAAATGAATGATGATAGATGGATAAATATAAATCAACCTACTCTATTAATATTAATTCAATGACAAATAATGGTGAAAACAATAATATAGCCGACTAGCTATATTAGGGTTGTAACAAGTTTGGAAGGAGCGTAATGAGCGAGCCTTTAACAAAACCTCTAATTCGGCTAGCTTTATCTTTTCTAGGTGTTTGGTGACTATTGTGGAGAATGTATCCTCATGTTATGTAGAAGATAAATCCAAGGATTCTGAGCAAAGATTGAATAATCTATTGGGTTTTAAATCAGCTAGGGAGCCAACTTTACCTGTTGTAGCTAATCAAATATTATCCACTATTTGGATTCCCTCACCTTCTAATTGGTTCAAATTAAATTTTTATGATGCTTCAAAAGGTAATCCAGGAAGAGTAATTTCTAAGGTAATTATTAGATATCATAGGGGTGATATTATATTAGCCTATGCTGAAGGGCTTGGAGTAAACTCCAGTCAGTTTGTGGAAGTCATGGCCCTTTACCAAGACATCCAGGTGGCCATATCGTTGGGACTCCATAAAATTATCATAGAAGGGGACTCCCTTACTACCATCAATTACATGAAAGGATGGCCCCCAAGAAATATATCAACAAAAAATATGATTCTTGAAGCTAAAAGAGTCACCTTGCTTTTCGAGGATGTCACATTTTAGCATACTTTTTAGGAAGGTAATAAGTCCATGGACCGCATGGTAAACCCAGGTGTGGACCACCATGGACTCCATATTTTATGGGAGGACTTCCCTGAGGTATTGTGCTCTCTGGAGACAACAAATTTTCTTGGTAGAGAATTGGAGCATGTTTAATTATTGTTTTTGTTTACAACTCAATTGTCCTAATTCCCTGTGTGAAAGTCCTTTTCAATTTTCTTGAATATGTTTTTGGTATTTCTCTCTGTTCCCCTCATGGTTGTGGAGCTAGGGCTTGGAAGCTTTTTTGGTTTCTTGTTTGTGTACTTCTAGTTTGGCTATGTTGGATTTTTGACCCTTGACCAATCTCTTTTTGGCCTTAGCTTGTCTTGTAAAAGGTTTGGGGATCCTTTCAAAACCCCTTCTACATTTTATCAAAAAATAAATAAGATGATATTAAGGCATTTACTCAAGTGAACTTCCATAACTATCATAAAGATTGAAATCCATACACCTTCCTCATTTACAAGTCTCAAAATATAAAATTCAAGAGTCATTACTCTATTGGATAGGTGTACATTCATAATTGTAGCAGTCTCACTTCTCTAACAAAACCTTACAGAGAAAGAGAATCATAGTTACAACAATATGATATAGAGAGTCATTATTACAACAAACTAATTTACATTATGGTATCCATCCATAATACTTGGGCAAGCCTAGCTTCCTTAACATCATTATTGCAATGCCAAAGTAGTCCTTTGAAGTTTCCAACATCTTGGTCCTACATTCAACGTTCTTCTCCACCATGATCTCTATAGATAAAACATCGAGAATAGAGTTACCATCTAGTGGATATCAGAGATAGCTCCCAAGAAAATTTATATGCGGCATTCAAATGTGAACTTTCCCCTCCTTGATGCTTTGCAATTGCACACAACAACATTTCCATGAAGCAAAACATTTTGCACACAATAAATTTATTACAATGTAAATCTATTCACATGCAAGATGTCACACCACACAAAAGAATTCCAAAACATGTTCATTTATGCTTTACCCATTCCATGGTCATTTTGTAAAATAGTGATCCAAAAATACTTTAAGAACAAGCCCGAAGTGTAGACCGATTGGTTCCCCCAAACCCATAAGGGGGGCAGAGGTCCAAGGTTCAAATATTAGGCCTCATTGGACTAAATACTTATCCCTTTCCTAGTGCTTTCAACGGTGTAAAAGGTTTAAAATGATTGTGGCATGGTGGTTATAGGGGTGAACTATGTGAAGATCTGTGTGGTGGCTTGCAGGGTGGACAATGTAGAATACTATGGCAGCCATACAAATTCGAACAACCTACCCGGATTCATGGTGGATATCGATTCGACCATGTAAAAAAGAAAACAATGCTTTAAGAACTCATCTAGTTTAGGAAAATCACACTAATCATATTCGATATAAGTATTTCAACAAGTTTACAATTCAATCCGCAGACTTCCAATGAACTCTACAGATATCCAAGGTGAAATACAAACAACAATCAAAATATGAAATAACACTAACTATCCATAAATTATTCCATCGATTTCACATAGCATTTTCAAGATTTTTCCTTCATTAATCAATTCCTAGATCAAAGGCTCCATATAATATGTGATAACACATTTCAACCAAAAATTACAAGTAACCCATATACCATGAAATACTACTTCAATTGATAGAAATGAAGATCCAGCACAAACACGCTTAATCTATCCATATCAAAATTTCTAGAATTCTCTATCTCAAAATGGTTACCCACAAGCAATTCCAAGATTCACACTATCCATAACTAGTTATTCTACTAATATTTAAGATTGAAGTGTATTTCTATTTAGCAACTGACCAAAAATCACCTGTCATACTCAACCAAATAAAAGGTTGTTTATATATCTGAGGTATACCTGGTGAACCTACGTCCATATCTAATAGGACTCTTAAATAACTCTACCTCAAGTCATTCTGCACTGCATGAGTTTATACAATATTCACAACTAAACTATGGCTTTGTAGACCAGAATCGTAGAGAAGCTACCAAATAAAAGGAATAACACCATACAACAATGTTCCAGCTACACAAATCAAGAGTTAAATTGACATCATAAGCTTATGTGTAGTAGATGTGAGATGTCCTTACCTTTACAACCGTGAACGAGCTCTCCACTCCACGTAGGTTCTCAAGTCTTCATTTTCTTTTTCAAACCAAAAAATTTTCACAATTTGTTTTGCTCTTCCAGCCAAAAACACTTCCTTTTTTTTTCTCCCTCTCGAAGAATTTTCTTAGTCCTCCATACCCCATCCTGGCTATTCTAGTAGCATTTTTGGCATGCAGTATCCATCAACCGTTACTTCATAAATTCCATGTCGTTGTCCATATGAGCTAGAATCTACGAGGTTCTACTATAACCACAATGGGTTTATTTATGATTCAAGTACAGAATGCAAGCCATTATTGCAAAAGAACTTCCATTCCATAAATGCATGTTTTCTAGTCTTTAATTTACACATCATTCACTTTGAAGGCAATATTACCAAATAAAATAGATCTTTTATGAACTACTTATTTATTTAAAGAAAACAATGAAGTCACGCATATAACATATATCCATGATATTATCCTTAACATTTCAACAAAATGCAACTATCATAAAATCATGCAAGCATATCATAAGTTTAGAATTTCTTTATCATGTGCAAACTATGAAAAGCATCATCATCAAGGGTGAAGCATTCATCCATGTTGCTCCCCCAAATATTTTGACAATATAACCCATCACATAATTTTCCCTAGGCATTCATGTTCTCGGTGGTTTATTATTTCTCCACCCACAAGAAACCTGTTTTTTGCACAAGCATACAGTCTATTAGCAACATCGTATTCTTTCATAAAAATACTTCCTTGAAACAATGAACCATTAATTGTCAAAGCATTTCTTCATTAAAATATTTTATTTCCTACAAACCATCCATACTTGCAGAAATAAAGCATAGCATGTCAATTGTTCCTTGAAACAAAACATCTTAGCTAAAAAAAAGTCCATCAAGTTCAAAGTCTACCAAGGGTGGGTCATGACATCCTCCCCCCTTAGGCTTAAAACAGTCCTATGTGTTCATACAAGTGTCTTATTTTTAAAACAATCAAAGAAATAATTATAATGTATTTTTAAAGAGAAAAGTAAAATGCTTCTACATATCGGCTACTTTCTCCCAAGTAGTGTTTCTTTCAGAGTATTGGTCCCACTGGACCTTACACTGCTCTAAAATTCCTTTCCTCATAGATTTAGATCAGATTTAAAAGATTTTGACTGGTCAAACCTCTATAGCCTCTGGATTCACCATCTACAATTTAGAAAAATCCCATACATGCTCAGGGTTAGCAACATACTTTTTAAGAAAAGAAATATGAAAGGTGTTGTGAATCTTGGATAGATTGGGTGGTAAGGCAAGTTAGTATGCCACAAGACTGATATTTTCTATGATTTCAAAGGGTCCTATAAAATGAGAATCAAGCTTTGTAGACTTGATAGCACTCTTATTTAGTCTCATCCTAAAAAATACTCTATCACCAACAAAAATATCTCTGGGTGATCTCTTAATATCGACATAACTTTTATGATGGTCTGCAGCTTCCTTAAATATTTCTCTAATCACCCTTAACTGTTTCTCCATTTATTTGACCATGTATGGTCCAAACGAAGTCTGATTCTCTATATTGTCCTATGACAATGGTGTCCTACACCTTCTACCATACAAAGCTTTGAATGGAGCCATGCCTAATGTTGAATGATGACCATTATTATAGGTAAATTATACTAGATGCAAGTAATCCTCCTAATAGGTTTTTTGATCCATATAGTACATGCGAAGCATGTCCTCTAACACTTGGTTCACCCTTTCAATTTATCCATTAGTTTCTGGGTGATAAGCTGAAGATGTTTAGCCTAGTGCCAATGGCTCAGTTTAAGGCTTACCAAAACTCAAATGTGAATCTCGAGTCCCTATCCAATATAATTACCTATGGAAAACCATGAAGCCAAAATATTTCCTTGGAAAATCTATTAGCCACAATCATGACATCATCCTTGGTGCTCTCAAGTATAAAGTGTGCAACCTTGGTCAGTCTGTCGACCACTACTAGGATTGTGTTATGCTAGAACTTAGTCTTAGGCAGCCCTACTATGAAATCCATCGAAATAACCTACCACTTTTTCATAGGCACATCATGTGGGTATAATAAACTAGTAGGATGTCTATGTTCTGCTTTTACCTTTTCGCACTCGAGGTATTGAGCAATAAATTCAGGTATGCCCCTCTTAATTCTTGGCCAAAAGGATATCTTTTTCATATTCTCCCTCATTTTTGCTCCTCCTGGATGAGCAGAGTAGGGGTATCTATGAGATTCATTCATGATCATATTCCTCATATTACCACTCTTAGGAATTACTACCCTCTCCTTAAAACATAGGAAACCATCCTTGATGCTAAAATATTTGTTTTCATCTGGTTTCCTTTCCATATTTTCTTGGATTTGACTACAGTAAGCATCCTGACTTTGCATTTCCTTGACTTGTTCCATAAATTCAACATGAATACGAGATAATATTACAATGTATCTCCTTCTACTTAGAGCATCTGCGACCTTATTCTCCTTTCCCTTAATGTATTCAATACCAAAATCATATTTTATGAGAAATTCCATCCATATTCTCTGTCTAGCATTGAGCAAGGGTTGGGTGAACATGTATTGTAGACTTTGATGATCTATATTTAGCTCAAAGGGTCTACCAACTAGATAATATCACCAACTCTTGAGAGCAAAAACTACAACTTCTAACTCTAAATCATGGGTTGCATAATTAACCTCATGATTTTTTAGCTTCCTCGATCCATAGGCTACCACCGCTTCTTCTTGTGAGAGCACTCCTCCTAGTCCTTCTAGCGATGCATCTATACACACAAAAAACTTCCCTACAGATCAGGTATCTTTAGTATAGGAGGTGTAGTAAGCTTCTGCTTAAGTAAATCAAAGGTTGTCTCACATTTATCTATCCACTTGAATTCCTTCCCTTTCCTTTGAAGGTTGGTTATCGGTGAGGTGATCTTGGTGTAGTCCTTCACATATCACCTATAGTACCCAGTTAAGCCCATGAAAATTTGGACCTTAGTTACATTTATTGGCGATGGCCAATTCAATATGGCTTCTATTTTCTTAGGATCTATAGTGATTCCTTAAACCGAAACAATGTGCCCTAAATATTGCACTTTTGACACATAAAACTCACACTTGGACACTGATTTTCCCTTAACAATTCTAGCACTATTCTGAGGTGTTTATCATGTTTTACCTCGTTTCAGGAATATATCAGAATGTCATCCAAAAACACTAGAACAAATCTATCCAAGTAGTTTTTGAAGATATTATTCATTAGGTTTATGAATGTTGTTGGATCATTCGTTAGACCAAAAGGTAAGATAGTAGAATCATAATGTCCATATCGAGTTTTAAAGGTTGTCTTATGAGTATCCTCCTCTTGGATTCTCAATTGGTGATATCCTGACTTCAAATCAATATTTGAAATGATTGAGGTATCCTTGAGTTGATCGAAGAGATCTTCGATTCTAGGCAAAGGATATCGATTTTTGATAGTTGCCTTATTTATCATCTGGTAGTCAATATATAATATTGAATATCCATTGTTTTTATTTATAAATAAAACTTGTGTACCCTATGGTGACACACTTGGTCTAATTAGTACTTTTTCCAACAACCCTTGAAGTTGTACTTTTAGTTCTTGCATTTCTATGGGATTCATTCTATAAGGAGCCCTATGGATAGGCTCTGTTTTAGGTTCAAGTTCGATAGAGAAGTCAAATTCCCTTATAAGTGGTAATCTAGGTAATTATTTAGGAAATAAATCCCTAAACTCCTAAATAACAGGGTGTTTCCCAAATACCTCTTCCTTCTTCCCTTCCTCTATCTCATTTATCTTAACAATATATTCCATTCCTATTTTTATGATGGTTTTCTTGAGTTGCACAACCAAAATTATTTGAGGTTGGAAAGCTCCTTGTAGACTATTCACTCTATGAACATGCCCATCAACATTTGAATACTCAACCCATCGATCCTAAAAATTAATCACTACTTGATGCTCTTGTAGCCAATCCATTCCTAATACTATGTCAAAGGCATGCAATGGTGCAACATATGGACATCCTAAGGTCATTCCACTAGGCAAGGCAATTTTTGCCATAGGATAACATTGGTTCATAGAGTAGGTTTGTCCCGAACCATACTCAACATTCCACCCATGTGCCAAGATTCTCGACCTTTCTTTTATATCTTTAACTAAACTAGTGGAAATAAAGTTTTCTATAGCTCCACTATCAAATAATATTTTAACACGTTTACCAAATATCTTACCTTTTATCTCTAGTGGCATAGCCTGACCATCCATATTTTGGTTTCTTGTTGATGCGTAAATCCTGTGTGCTAGTTCCTTAGGTGCAGTTTCCTTGTATATTAATTCCTTTCCTTTAGAACCCATCATTACTTTCTACTGATAGTTGGTGGTATAATGTGAGCCCTTATAAATATAACATCTTTCTTTTGGTCCTGGATGTTCTTTTCATTTGAGCTCCCCTATTGATCCTTCTTTTGATAGGTTAGTCTATCTTTGTGGTGATCTATTGCCATTATTGCCATGATTATAGCATCTACAATTCCTTCCTTGAAATCTTCTTTCAAATTTTCTCTGTTTTCTATCTTCTTTCTCATCCTATCCTGTAACGCTTTTATTTGATTGCTCACATTCCCACTTCATGAAACCTGAACTATTTCTCTTCCTTAGTGCCTATTTGCCTTGTTCATTTAACCCCTCATAGTCAAAATAAGGTTTGAGATATGTTTCATCTTTCCTTGCTAACTCATAGGCCTTTTGCAATGTTTTAGGTTCTCGCATGTCCACTTCCTATCCTATCCTAGGATCTACTCCAAGTATGAACTTGTGGACCTTCATTTTCTCAGTGTAAGCGGGCACATACTTCACCAACTTAATTTTTTTGATAATATTTCTCCACTGTTCTAATTCCCTGACGAAGTTTAGTGAATTCATAAAATTTCTAGGAATAAAAGTATTCCATGAGAAATATTTCTTTGAAATCCTTTATAAAATCTTCCTATTTTAAGTCAAATGTAGTCACTAGCTTTCACTCTTCACTAAGGGTTTCCCACCAAGCAAAGACCATCTCCTTTCAAATGTAATGTAGCATATGACGTTTGAGTGCCTGAGGAGAAGTTCTTCATGTTACAATATGTCTCTATCTCATTCAAACAAGCCTCAACCTTATCCCTGTATGCAACAAAACCACCTCCCAAAAGAAGAAGTGATCAAAGGAATTTGCTCAATTTTGACAGTTTTGACACAAGTGACAGTTTACCCAAGTTTTGTAAATCGTACAGTAAGGGGAAAAATCGTACAACTAGAATGGAAAATCATACAAGGCACATCAAAATTCACCCGAATGCAAGGGAAATGTAATTTCAGAGTGAAATGATGCATAGATTTTCTAAGGTGTTAAACTTAGTGAAAAACCAAATTAATGTATTCAGTTGTATATTAGTATTTGTAAATAATGAATTGCCTCAGGAACTACTTTGTAACGGCCTGGGAAATGTTATACAAGGCCTCATTTTCAAATTTGTAGGTCTGGTTGCTAGAGTGAATAACTAGTACTTATTAGTTGTTATTCTCTGAGTTATTGCAATTACATTGGTAGATTGTCTATACTGTAATCGAATCCATATGCATCAGTGAGCATAATGACGGTTGTGGATGACTATGTATTATTTTGGTAATTATGGATGGTGATTTATGGATTAATACTGAGGTGTGTGTGTTTCTATGGAATGTTATAGGTTAGTTTTGTGCATTGTTGCAACCCTGTAGTAGAATATGGTGCTGGTGAAACCTGGAGAATGATATAGGAGCATGGAAATATCAAGGAACATGTATTTAAATGTGTTGTATGATTTTTGGCCGTACTCATGCACATGGAATGTCTCAATAGTCCTGTTAGGATGTTTTGCCTATTGTGGAGATCGTATTAATTGATCTATCAAACCTTGACAAAACATCCAGGAGAGAGATTAGAGCAATGGAACATCTAAAATAGCATCTAAATATGTCATTGGTTCATACAAATCATACATCGTCACCCTTAAAAATCATACAAAGCACTTTTACCTGATTTTGGAAAACAAACGATTGAGAGAAACTTACCCAATTTGGTAGTTTTGGTAAATCGACTTGAGCGATTACAAAACTGTGTACGACAACCTCCAAAACTAAATCTATCAGTTTTTATGAGTGTAAGATCATACCATATAGGATAATGTACAATTTTATATCGTATAATGTAGGAATTTGATGTCCGTACAAGGTGATTATAATTCGTACAAGGGTAGTTTGAACGATCTTATGACTATACGATTTGGTAATTGAGTTAGGATTAGCATATTGATCATTATAAGCCTTGGAAAATACCTTCCTACCAGGAATAATCCATCCTTGTGCTACATTTGGCACCTTTGCCTTATCGAATCTGGCATTTTTTGTTAAAATAGGTCAAAATTGACAAAGTTGAATATTGATACTGGAGGTGAATGATGAACACCAGTACACAGAGCCATGGGAGACAGGAACTAAGAGATAATATTCTAGTAAGAATGAGCACAAGGATTTCTCAAATACAACACAAATAACTCATACCGCAGTACTCAATAACTAGAGATAGAGAAAGTTTGGACATCCGAAGAAGGAGACTTTGATGCATTGTTGATAGAGAAAAAATACGAGGAAATAGAACTGCCAAACGTAGAGGTAAGGATTGACAAAGAAAAAGTGAAATAATATGAAGAGTGGATAATGACACTTGAGAAAGCGATAAAAGGGTTGCAAGAGATTCTAGAGGATGGGAGTCAGGCACCAGGGCAATAGGACATGAGGTCTCAGAAGGACGGACCAAGACCATATCCCTCACATTAGCGAAGGAGGTAACGAAGTGAAGACACACAAGAATTTGGTCACTGAGTGGTGGGACAAAATAAGATACCTTGAATTGAAAATTCTGATGACAACGAGAGTAAGACACCCCCAAGGAGGAATAAAACAGAGATTCCATAGGATACCTCAAGTGATAGTGATGACTCTCCTAATATGGCTAACAAGGTATCCAAACAAAGATGTCCACCATTTTTAGGTGAGGGTAAGGAAGACCCCACACAACATATAGGGACTTGCATAACCATTTGGAGAGAAAATGGTGTAGATAGACCTGAGGATTGGGTAATCCTATTTCCTGCTACCTTGAGAGGATTGGCAATTGATTGGTATTTGAAGAGAGAAAATACCATAGATTTTTAGACTTGGAATCTAGAAAAAGGAGAAGTTCATTAGAGAATTTTGACCTTTAAAGGATGATTGAGACATTGTTGTGAAACTTTGTGTGACAAAGCAAAAAACCGATGAGGATGTGAAATCCTACAATCATAGACTAAAGTAATTAGTCGATAAGATGTAGATGTCGTTGGTAGATATTCTAGTAAAATAGTGGTTCGTAGGTAGATTACTTCCAAAATATAAGAAAAAGATGTAGGTAGTACCATTAGAGACATATGAAGAAGCGCTTAAGCACACAAAGAATTTTGAGAGTGAATAAAAAAATGTATACGGGAATCCTATCTCATCCCAAGTCGAAGCATTCAGATAGTGAAGAAGATGAAACTATATAGAGGACAGTAGCATCATTTCCCAAGGAGTTTGATAAACTGGTAAAAGAACAAAATATCAAACCTGATAGAAATGACATGTGGTGAATGGAATGCAAAATGGAGGAACATACAAATATGAAATATCCAAGGAATGACTATTGTCATATTTGTAATATGATGGGGCATGAGGTAACACTATGTCTATATAATGTAAGAATACATCCACAAGTATTGTAATCTAGAAGCATGAAGAGAAACCAAAGGACCAAGAAAGTGGGAAACAAGCAACAAGTGGCAGTTACAGAAATAATAGACGAGGTGGAAGATCAAACCAAGGTAATCGACAAGGAGGACAAAGTCATTTACAGTATGAATCAGAAGGTAGACCGATCATACAATGTCACAATTTCCAAGAATGGGGGCATTTTGTGAAAAATTATCTTGCACCTCTGAGGTAAGAGACACCGCAAGCAAGCACTACACATATGTGTAGATGGTGTGGTTCGAGGATCCAAAAATAAGAGAATTATCCAAAATATGTGAGTTCGAGTAACCCATAGAATGTTAGTTATTTGGACATTGAAGTTCCTAAAGTTAAGGAGGAAACTTAGGAAGTTTTAGTCATGATGAGAAATCAGGATAAGAAGGATAAGTATCCAGAGCCAACAAAAGAAAAGCAACATTGGTAAGTAGAAAAGAAAATATTGCAAGAGGAAGCTGAGAAGACTAAACAAGTAGAGTCGAGAGCTGGTAAGGAATTAAGAAAACCATCAGATCAGGAGATAGTTGTGCAAAATATGGCAACACAGGTTTTGGATACCACAGTGGAAATTAAAGTATCCAACCTGTTAGAAGCTATTCCAACATTACAAAAGGCAATGGTGGAAGAATTGCAACCATAGAAGGTGATGGAAGTGTAGAGCCAACCAATTTAGGAGGAGTGGAAAGATAAATTTATGGATCCAACCGTATTAATGATTGATGTGGGAAAGAAACTTGCATTAGTGCATATGAAGATATTAAGGCACAAATTGACACAAGTTATCGTGGATGGAGGATCCAACATTAATGTGCTACCTAAGAGAACTTGGCTAGAACTAGGCGCTCCATATCTATGGGCATCGAGCTTCTAGTTATATGGTGCTAACCAGAATGGCATTGAGATAAAGGGAGTCTTAACGACACAATAAGTAATGATAGCTGAATAAGAATTTGTCTTGGATTTCATTGTGATTACGATGCATAAACTTGCATAGGATGCTCTCTTGGGGAGAGTATGGCTATTATTAGCCAAAGTTAATTACAATTGGAGAAAGAACTAGATCAATTTTAAGAAGGGACAACATAAATACATGATTAATCTAGCCAATCAAAGAGTTAGTGAAGATGTAGCTACAACAGATGAATCAAAAAATTCCTTAGAGGATGAAGAGCATGAACCTTATGGGGAAGGAATGTTGTACCTAGATGAGTGTAGTGAAGATGAAGCTTGATCTAATAGTTGTAACCATTAAGGATCCCTTCCCCATTCCCTTCACATATTCTATCTTGGAAGAAGTTGCAGGACATGAGATCTATTCATTTTTGGATGGGTTCTCGGGATACAATAAAATTAGCATCAATGAGGAGGATAAGATGAAGACCATATTTATTGTGGAGAATGACATATATGCAGATAAGCGAATGCTATTTGGGCTCTGTAATGCCATAAATACATTTTAGTGTATCATACTATATATATTTGATCAACTAGCAACGGGGAACTTCAAAGAATTTTTGGATGATTGGTCCATCTATGGGAAGATCAAGGAGCATCTTCCTGCCCTTAGTGAATGTATGAGTAGGTGCAAAAATGCACAGATATCATTAAACCCAGGGAAATGTTTTTTGATGGTACCATATGGGAAATTTTTAGGACACATTGTGTGCAGTGAAGGATTGAAGATAGATCCTGATAAGATCCGTGTGATATTACACATGGAAGAACCATTTGATGTGAGTTCACTCAAAAATTTTCTTGGTTCGATAGGATACTACCGAAGGTTTATCAAGAATTATGCACATGTATCCTACCCGTTAGATTCTTTGATGAAAAAGAATATTCCTTTTAGATGGACAGAGGAGCACCAAGGAGCCTTCAAGGAGTTAAAGGCTAAGTTGGTGAGTAGTCCAATTTTGGTGTTTCCTAGTTGGGATAAGGAATTCCATGTCCATGTTGATGCTTCAAATTTTGCAATTGGATGTGCTCTAGCACAAGAAGGACAATTTAGGCTAGATCAGCCTATTTTATTTGCTAGTCGCCTTTTGTCAAGGCCAAAGAGAAACTATAGTACAATAGAAAGGGAAGATTTGGGAATGGTATATGCAGTTCAAAAGTTTAGGCATTACCTACTAGTGAATCCCTTTGCTTTCTATGTTGATCACCAAGCCCTGTTGTACTTGATAAACAAACTGGTGATCCAAGGACGAGTCAACAGGTGGCTCGTCACCCTCCAGGAGTTCATATTCCGAGTAGTGGTGAGACCTGGTAAGAAGCATGTGATTGTAGACCAATTGTCTTAGATACGATCAGGGGAGCCTGCAGGAATAAGAGTTCTTGATGAATTTCTGGATGCACAATTATTCGCCATCAACGTTGTTCCATCATGGTACAAGTTGGTTGGCCAATATCTATCCATAGGTGAGTTTCCACAAGAGATGACGACAACCAAAAAGAAGAAAGTAATCATGAAGTCAACACCTTTCCAGATAATAGCAAGATTACTATATAAAATGGGAAGTGATGGTATCTTGCGAAGATGTGTAATGGATGGAGAAGTCAAGGTAGCATTGAAGGAAGCCCATGCAAGCTTAGCAGGAGGACATATGGGACCAGATGCGACCACTAGAAAAGTATTGCTAGTAGGGCTATGGTGGCCCACACTATATAATGATGCAAAGGAGCATGTGAAAGCATGCGACACTTGCCAAAGAGTAGGGAAGTTGGTCAAGAGGGACTTTATGCCCTTACATCCATCACAACCACAAGAGTTGTTTGAACGATGGGGATTGGACTTCGTAGGACCATTGAAGACATCTCAAATATGGAAGTGTAGATACATCGTAGTAGCAATAGAATACCTGACAAAGTGGGTTGAAGCAAGAGCATTACCTGATAATTCGACCAAAAGTACAACAAGATTTTTGTATGAGAAGGTAATCACAAGATTTGGTATTCCACTACAAATAACAAGTGATCATGGAGGACACTTTGTTAATGAGATTATCAAGATGCTGACAACAGATTTCAAGATTTTACACTCATTGTCTAGTTTGTACTACCCCAGAGTGAATGGGCAGGTGGAAGCGACAAATAAAGTCTTAGTATCTACTCTGTATAAAACCTATGGAATAGAGGGAGAAGATTGGGAGGAAAGGCTACCATCCATTTTGTGGGTATATAGAACAACTTTTAAACCAACAACGGAACATACACCTTTCCAACTAATGTATGGACATGAAGCAGTGGTGCTAGTCAAATTATTGATACCAAGTTTGAGAGTCGCGATAGAGCATCACTTGGGGGATCAAGAAAGTTTGGAAGAATGACTGATGACACTGACCAAGTTAGATGAAATAAGAGTCATGGCACAATGGGTGATTGAGATAGCTCAAAAAAGATGGAAGGCATGGCATGACAAGCATTTGAGGAAGTTGGAACTTAGTCCCGGTGACTTAGTTCTAAAGTTTAACGAGAAATAGGAAATCAAGCTAGGTAAGCTGAAGACGCTATGGCTTGGCCCTTATAAAGTACTTGAAGTAATGAGTAATGGAGCAGTCAAGCTACAGAACTTGAATGGGATAGAGGTACCCAATACTATAAATGGCTCAAAGTTGAAGCCTTATAAGGTACAATGTTTATTCATTGCTTCAAAAGAAATTGAATGATGAAGACGAGCGGAAGCTCAAGATGGGGCTCATCGTGAGCTAGGTCCATCATAGGAAGAACCTGATATGGGACTCACATACTTATTTGTAGAAGGGGAGGAGACACAACTAATAGTTGAACAACAAGAGTTGGCACCTCGACCCGATGAAAGAAGAAGGATGCGAGTACACGTTAGAAGGGTTGATGGGACCATACGAGAAGGAGAGGAGTGGGTTTCTCCAAAACCAAGAGGCTATCAGGAGATAGCACTGTTACCTATAACTTTAAACATAAGGTACCCACGAGTAGAACATAGGGAACTACCTCAATAGATGGAAGGACAAAGAAGGATAAGGTTAATAGTGCGCAATGAAGATAGAGTGGACACATTCAAAATGGAAATCCCAGAGGACAATAGGGATGAAACTATAGATGAGGAATTAGTTGGAATTTCTCCATTGGCTCAGATAGGGCTATTACAGTAGAGGATGAGAATGCAAACTCAACAATTACAAGAAGAGTATCAAACATTGCAGAGTCACAATGCGAGGTTGAGGGAACAACTCATCCAGGAGTTGGATGGTACCATACGAAGACTGGATGAACAGAGGGCAGTTAGACTGCAAGAAGTTGAAAGTGAACCTGAGGAGGTTGAAGGATTAACTCCAAGAAATGGTGGAGGAAATGAAGGTGCAAGCACAAGTTCACCACCCCCACCAAGTGAGCAACCAATGATAAATGAAGATGCAGAAGTACTTTGGCGAGACATAGAGGAGGCCACCACATCACCTGAATCACAAGGCAACATATTATTGGATATGATGGATTCTAGTGATGAAGGAATGTCATGGTTGGTAGGAGAGCCTAGTGCAGATAGTAGTGATGATGATGAGCCAAAGAATCCTCATAATCCTTAGAGAGATCATGACCCTCCAACTAGTGCATCGAGACAAAGACAATCAGGGAGAGCTCAAAGGGGTAGACCTAGTATTGATACACAAGCTTACACAATAGCTCATCAACAATTGAGAAGACAAAGAAGGGAAGTACGAAGATTGGAGAGAGTGATGAATTTGCCAACCAATTGGGTGGAACAGAGGGAAGAGGGTCGGACCGACTCTAGCTCTGAGACAGACTTCTCTGATGCATATAGAGAAGTATTGGCATCTTCATCCCCCAGAGATCCTTTGAGGAAAGAATATGGAGACGTCGCTTGGTACGTGCTGATAGGAGAATCAGAACCTTGTGATAGTTGTCACCTAACCGGAGTCCACTAGCCAATATTGAGTTGGTAGAAATTACTCCTGATAACCGAGGAACAAGAGGAAGAATTGGACAAAGACCTCTAAGACTCCAACAAGGAAGGGGAGGAGGTAGGCGACCAGGGAATAACCGAGATCATGATGATGTTACAAATAGAGGAGGTAGAGGACGAGGAAGGTTCCAACCCCCTACTCCTAGATGGTCGAGAGATAATCCTTTAGCATGCATGAACTGGACAAGGAACCGATGAGGTATACCAAGAATGAGAGGCATGTTACCAAACTCTGTAAGACGACGCACATGGGGGCAACCACCCATAACCAGACAAGGACCTCAATGAGTGATGGGTAATAGGCGATTACTCCAAGAGAGGGAGGAATCACCAATAGTACAAAGAAGTCTGATGCCAAGGGGAAATGGATGGGGTAGATACCCACATGGTAGAAACCTTGCTGGAAGAGGAAGGATACACTTTGCAGAGGAAAGAAACTTAGGCCAACAACGAGTTCGATCGCCAAGTTTGGAGCAAGAATTGATCCATGGAGATAGGCGAAGAAGTTGCTCAAATGATAGCAGAGTGGTAAGGACACCACTACCATGGGATCAATCACCTGCATGACAAGAAGAAGGACCACCAGGTGAGGAGACTCCAACTTGCCATTGTACAATTCCAAATTGTACACATTGTAGGGGAAGAGCTGAACATGCAGTAACATCACAGGCAGAGACAAGCCAACCAAGGGAACAAGAGGTACAAGAGGACACCATTACTCAAAATGTTATGGTCGAACCTCCAGGTCAAGATTCATATGGGATCGTACAAGTGAATGTCACTGTACGATTACCAAGATGGTAAGTGTAAATAGACTAGGATTGAAAAAAAAAGAAAAAGAAAAATGGAAAAAAAAACTGGGTGCCTTAGTTGTGAAAATCCCTCGGGACGCAATTAAGAAGGAAGTGGTTGAAAATCGGAAATGATGGCCTCTTCAGAAAGGGAGAAATTGAAAAATTTCTCTAAGTATAAAGATCGTACACAGCAAAATTAAAGATGAAATCGTACAAATGATAGATCGTACAAAGTAAAAGTGACATAGAGTAAGGGAAATCATACAAAATGACATGTTGTACGATTTAGATCATACAGTGTATGATTTCAAGCAGGATGTACGATTTCCAACTACCCAATTAATGCGGCATGCACGGGAGAAAGCAACGGTTGGAGGAAAAAGTGGGGGAAAAAGATGAAATTTCAAAAACCTACTGAGTTTTCAATCATCCATGCAAGATGGAGGGAAAATGTGCAAAGTGGTGCAATTTAAGTTGATCGAATTAGGGTTAGTTAGGGTTTTTTGAGCACTTTAAATAGGAAGGCAGAATTGCAATTTTTATCAAATCGTACAAGTGAGAATTCAAATTTTTAGGAGGACGAAGGTGGAAAGTATGCAATTGGAAGAAGAAGACCATATGGGCAGCCAATTTCATTAATACTTTGAATTTTAAGGACCCATTTTTAATTAGCACCAGGGAGTTCTTTTCATTTTCTAAAAGATTCAACCCGGGAAAGGAGGAAGAAGAAAACTAGGGTTTACTCCATGAAAAAGGGAAATTCAAATTCTAGCCAAGAATAGTGACAAAATACAGTAGAATACATCAAAGTACGGATGCAGAAGTGAAGAATTATTGTTGGGAGTCCGGAGAAGTGGAGAAATTGAAGAAGTATGGTGGAAATTGCAAGTTGTTAAAGATTTAAACCCTAAAAATCGGTATAATCTGGCAAAAAGTGAGCTGAGGAACGTCGGAGGAGATAAGAGAAGTTCGTACAACCATAAAACTACCACCAGAATTTCATCAGTTTGAAATAAAATCATGCCAGAGGTGAAGGAGTGGAAGATTGTTTCGAAAAACACAGAGATGATAGATCGGGGCAATCCGAAAAATGGGTAGATGAAGGATTCAACAAAAGAGATCAAGATTTGGAATTTTTCACAACCTAGGGTTTGAGAAGTCATGTTGTATGATTTTGGGGACAACATGTACGATTTCCAAGGAAATTAGCAAGAGTTTGGGTGATTTTTAGGCCATTTCAGGTAGCTTTAAACAAATCATACGAAATCGTATGGAAGCATATGGATTCCAAAGGGGAAAGTAGTAAAAAGCAACATCGTACGTAGTACTATCGTACTGTACGGTCTCAGGTTGCAGATGTACGATTTGATGAAGATAGGATGGTTTGAAGACTGATGGTTGGAAATCGAACTATGGGAAAAAACTGGTAGTGTACGATCCAGAAGTGGTTGGCAAGGGTAAAACTGTACAAGAGAACAAAGAACCATACATTGTACGATTTTATAGTAAGTCGTACGATTTTTGGTATTCTTTCGATTGTGGAAAGAGGTGATGTGGATGTTAAGATAATCGATGAGATGTTGAAGGAATGATCTCAATAGAAGAGTTTGGATGTTGGTTAAGGTGGATTGCAACCAATAGGGTGGAGAGATCACCAGGTCCACTGCACGAGAGAGAGGTATACCCACGACAACACCAAGGGTGATAGTCTCAGTCCCGTGATTGGCGTGGTAATCATCCTTGGAGGAGAAGAGGATATAGGCCATGGAGGGGACAAAGACATTGGTAGGCGAACCTAAGAAGAACACCACCAAGGCACCGAGAGGAAAGAATGGCACAAGAAAGAACCTCACGGAGGGAATTGAGAAGTGAAATTCATCTACTAGAGTAGGAGGAGCATCTGAGTAGTGGATAGGAAGAATGTCAGGTGGAGGTGACAAATATTGCATTTGTGCAACATGGAGCGGATGCATGCAATAAGTGGTGGGATGATGAGAAGAATAGGAATCATCCTTGGAGGAAGATGTTCGAGGATGCTCATGTGGTGGTCATTGCACAAGTTCTACCATTCCACAAAACATTCTTCCAGAACTATCTATTACAGATAGTCCAGGCGTATAACCCTATGACCCAAACTGCCTATGTCAATGTGGGCAAGAGGTCAGTGAAGGTGGATATTTTAGTAGAGACATTTTGAAAAACATTTGGCTTACCGAAAGATGGTATGGAGGTAGTAAAAATATTGGTAGATCCAATAGAGGCATACCGCCTCGTCACTACCATGACCACTATCAAATCACTGACTGAGGCGAAGATCTCAAGTGCAGGAACATGCAGAATAAAATAGAGCCAGTTGAAAGGAGAACATTGGCCATGTGCAATGAATACAATCATGGCTCGACTATTAGGAGATATAAGGGCCACAAAAATGCCAATGTGGATGGCACAATACGCAGAAGGTATCACCAAGGGGATTCAATATGATTGGGGTACCTTTCTGGAAAGGAGAATGCATGAGGCACTGACGAAGAGGCCAAAGAATTTTGGAATGACCTTCCATGCTATTGGATTGTTATTGAATGTGGTCATAGAAGCAGGAATGCAATTTCTAGGATTGACGCCACCTCGAGAGATCAGGCCAGGACAACCGACGATATTGAAGTGGGTGAAGTCAGTGCCATTATCAAAAGTAACTCCAGAGAAACCTCGAACAAGGAGTGAGCGACATATCAGTGAAGCTCAAGAAGACACTACTCCAGAGAAGGATGTTGATGTGCATCATAGGTGAAAAATGCCTAGACGTCTGGAATAGGAGCTAGAACAACAAGCACCAACACAATGGTAGCATGATCAACCACTCGTTCAAGAATGGGAGAAGAGGTAGTGAAGCCCCATAAAAATAGTGATGAGAAGGCAGCAAGAAAGAATGATGAGCAAACCAGTTCTAGAGGTACAGGAAAAAGAATAGTCAAAATCATAAGCGATGGAACTGGATGAGTTGTATTGGATAGAGGTAGAGAGAATAGTACAATCCCCACAAATCTTCCAATATTTTGAGAAGATGAATGCTTCTGAATTTTTTAAAGGATTCGAGGTAGGGCAAGATGGAGTAGCCACTACTCAGGAAGAAGCAGAAGTAGGAAGAAATACCATGGAGGAAGAGCCCAAGAAGAAGCCTCATTACAAATTTGTAACAGGAAGCTCAAGTAAGAAAGATGCACCAATGAATATGGAAGCATCACAAGAGAAAGAAGAACTTGTTGCTGAACAGGTCACAGCAATGGACACACAACAAGTTCAGGAACAAGAAGTGATAGAAGAACAATATGTGGGTAGTATTGAGCAAGAAGTAGCCCAGGAGAATACTGAAGAGCAATAGGTGGGCTCGATCGAATCAGAAAAGGCCCAAGAATAGGTTGAGCAACAACAATCTCAGGAAGAGATTGTGAATATCGAAGATAGTGAGGAGGAGAAAATTGTAAAACAATCTCCACCTCGGGAGAAGATAGATATAGTGAGAGCACTTCAGGAGCTTGGGGGAAGCTCTAGCCACCATATGGATGAAGAAGATATAGAACTCCTACAGAGGAAGAACTGCGAGGAATGCAATCCAGTTATCTTCTGGAAATACCGCAGTTTCGCAGAATTGCAACTGAAGAGGAGGCACGTGGAGTAGAAGATAAGGTGGAACACTTATTTTCTTAGTTAGGCCATGTGATTAATAGTGCCAGACTAGAATTTTGCATTGGCCATGTGGGAGAATTGAAGTTGTGGGAAGAACAAGTGTCTCTCGAATTGGAGAGGATAATAGAATGGGTGAGCAGTGCGGAGCATACAAGGAGGATAGCAAATATTCATGCACAACATCCATGGAGGTTGCCCAGGGAAGAGGTAACAACAATGTTGGGAAGGGAAGACTTACCAGAAGGGGTGGTCACAAATTACAGGAAAGATCCAAGGAGGTACTTGGATAGAGTCAACCATCCGATCTACCCCACAAATATGACAGAAGTGGAGTACAAGAGGGTTGCTACTGGAGTGGCCATCACCCTGAGGAAGTTGAACTTCCTAACACATTGGATAGAGTGGTTGAGCATTGGATTGGAGAAAATCCATCAGCTCAAGGAGGCGCAGAAGGAGGAAACTACAGCCACTCAAAAGGAATTGGCCGCAATGAAAGAAGAACTACAGAAAAGCAGAACTACGGTAGAAGAGAAAGTAAAGAAGTTGGAGGAAGATCTGTCAGGGCTCAAGACTGAGTCTGAAGCTAGAATTAGCACACTTGAAGAGGAAAAGAGACAGATCTCACAGATGGTAGAGGATAAAATTAAGGAGTTGGAGGCACAACTCAAAGCAAAGGATGAGTTGATGACAACTCAATTGGTCAAAAAGAGTGAGAAAATGGCAACACAAGCCAAGCAGATAGAAGAGCTGATGAAGGACAATAAAAAGTTGAATGAAATGGTCCTAGAAAAGCAAGCTCAGTTGAAGATTAAAGAAGACCAGACTTGAGCTATGGAGGCTGATATCAACCACCACCTATAGACCATTACTGAAAATAATGAAGAACTTCAGGTGGTAGCTCGAGTAGAAGCTCACTGGAAGGAGAAGCTAAAAAAGAGTGCCTCAGAATGGGAACAACAGATGATGGATTTCCTAAAAACTACCGAGGAAAAGGCTAACTTCCATGGGGAAAAAGTAGTACAGATGGGAAGCTACATGGCCAAGCTGAAGAATGAGCGAGAAATGTATAAGTCACAAGTCAAGGACTTACAGGCTGTAGTGGCAGATTATGAAGCATAGTGGAAGAAGCAGAATGAGTCGGTGAGGACATCGACCAAAGTAAAGGGGAGGGCAGATGTAGGCAGCAAATCCACCTCCCAGAAGAAGAAGTGATCAAAGGGATTTGCTCAATTTTGATAGTTTTGACACAAGTGACAGTTTACCCAAGTTTTGTAAATCATACAGTAAGGGGCAAAACCGTACAACTGGAATGGCAAATCATACAGGGTAGTGGCAAATCATACAAGGCACACCGAAATTCACCCAAATGCAAGGGAAATGTAATTTTAGAGTGAAATGGCGCATAGATTTGCTAACTAAGGTGTTAAACTTAGTAAAAAGCCAAATTAATGTATTCAGTTGTATATTGGTAGTTGTAAATAATGAATTGCCTCAGGAACCACTTTGGAATGGCCTGGGCAACGTTATATAAGGCCTCATTTTCAAATTTGTAGGTCTGGTTGCTAGAGTGAATAGCTAGTACTTGTTAGTTGTTGATTCTCTGAGTTATTACAATTACATTGATAGATTTTCTATACTGTAATCGAATCCATATACATCAATGAGCATAATGATGATTGTGGATGACTATGTATGATTTTGGTAATGATGGATGGTGATTTATGGATGAATGTTGATGTGTGTGTGTTTCTATGGAATGTTATAGGTTAGTTTTGTGCATTGTTGCAACCCTGTGGTAGAATATGGTGCTGGTGAAACCTGGAGAATGATCTAGGAGCATGGAAATATCAAGGAACACGTATTGAAAGGTGTTGTATGATTTTTGGCCATACTCATGCACATGGAATCTCTCAACAGTCCTGTTAGGATGTTTTACCTATTGTGGAGATCGTATTGATTAGTCTATCAAACCCTTACAAAACATCCAGGAGAGAGATTGGAGCAATGGAACATCTAAACTAGCATCTGACTATGTCGTTGGTTCGTACAAATCGTACATCATCACCCTTACAAATCGTACAAAGCACTTTTACCCGATTTGGTAAAATAGGTGATTGAGAGAAACTTACCCGATTTGGTAGTTTTGGGGAATCGACTTGAGCGATTACAAAACTGTGTACGGTAGCCTCAAAAACTGAATATATTAGTTTTTTTGAGTGTAATATCGTACCATCTATGACACTGTATGATTTGAGATCGTATAGTGTAGGCATTTGATGTCCGTACAAGGTGATTATAATTCGTACAAGGGTAGTTTGAATGGTCTTAAGACTGTACGATTTGGTAATTGAGTTGGGCTTAGCATATTGATCATTCTCAGCCTTGGAAAATACCTCCCTACTAGGAATACTCCACCCCTATGCTACATTTTCCTCTCCATTAAACTTGGAATATTTCAAATATTTCATCTCCTTGCCAACTCAACCTCTAATCGAACTCTTTCCAATTGTGCCTCTATAAGAGGTTCATTCGCCTGTTCCCCTCTCGGGTTACTAGATTATGTTTCTCAACTTAGAATAGCATCCAAAAACTATTTTTGGATCTCTGGATCTCCACTTTCTCACAAAGTAGAGCCACTATTTTAGTAAGATTCTCTCTTTCATTGGGGTTTTATGAACCAACATCGGGTGCTCTATTATCTGCATTGGTTCCTTGTGTTTTCCTTGTTTTTGGGGTAGAAATTCCTCTTATTATTTTTGGTGGCATTATCCCTATCCACACACAAAAGAGACAGTAGGAATTCATTAGCATTTAGACCTTCAAATTGCTCTTCCTACTAATATTTGTTTACCCATAATATCCAAATCAGTTCGGTAGATTTGGTTCTATTAGTTCCCCTAGTCACTAATGTCTAGTATGTTTCTATCACCTACTAAAAACTAATTCTTGCGTAGTGAACCTATTCCACTATGAACCATGCTCTGATACCAGATGTTACAACCCATAATGATTCTTCTACCTTTTAAAAGTTGAGAGTTTTTTTTTCATTTTTTTATATTAAAATCTAAACATAAGTTTGAGCCTAATACTTGACCCTCAACTATATGGTAGTGAAACCTAGAAGACCCTATCTAAAATTTTTGACTACACCACTATCATAAAATAGTTAAGGAATAGATCTTAAGGACCTCATATTTTTATTTCTACAAGAATTCCCTATTCACCAGTCCTAAGGAGATACTTGAATCAAGTTAACTTTCTTTATTAACTATTTTACTCCTTCCAGTATATTGAAAGGATTATACCTCTTTGGTCCATTGAGAAGGTTATCCCTTTCATTCATTCGAAAGGGCATTTCTTTACGATACTTCAAAATGTTACTTCTTTTTCATTTTATCGAAAAGCCGAATTCCAATCCCCGCATGACCACATAATTCCCTCTGTGTGGGTGCATTTAACACCAAGTATTGCTTTATCATTCCCCATCACACATTATTCAATTAAGTTTATATGACAAAACTCCTAAACTCCTAGACACGTTGACCACACTTTGGGCCTCTAAGAAGGATAACGTTTTCCTTCCTTAAATAATTTCAATTCAGCATTAACCTAAAATGTGCAAGAGTCATAAAAAGGAAATCCATTATTGTTACACAGATCATTTACTGTCACATTAGTCTAATACAACCCGACTAACTTACTCCTTGGTTTGCATCGGTCATCATTAACTATGGATTTATGTATCTTGAGTTAAATCCTAGGGATGGTAAGACCACTACCACTACTCGAATCTCGAATCCAATATGGAGGTCCTTCTAGTAATATTAATTCCGTTTAACACACTGAGACTCATCTTTACTATTTTTATTTGAGTGGAAATATTCCATCGAATCTCCAGTCACACAACTAAATGAAATCTATACCTTATTTTATCGTAATCCCACATGGATTAACCAACTAAAAAATAGAGAGCTAGTTATTAATAAAGATGATATTAAGGCATTTACTCAAGTGAACTTCCATAACTATCGTGAATATTGAAATTCATACACCTTCCTCATTTACAAGTCTCAAAATATAAAATTCAAGAGTCATTACTCTATCGGATAGGCGTACATTCACAATCATAACAATCTCACTTCTCTAACAAAACCTTACAGACAAATAGAATCATAGTTACAACAATTTGATATAGAGATTCATTATTATAATATACTGATTTACATTATGGTATCTAGCCATAATACTTGGGTAAGCCTAGCTTCCTTAACATCACAATTGTAATATCAAAGTAGTCCTCTAAATATTCCAACATCTTGTTCCCACATTCAACGTTCTCCTCCAACACAATCTCCATAGATAAACCATCGAGAATAAATTTTCCATCTAATGGGGATCAGAGACGGCTCCCAAGAAAATTCATATGCAACATTCAAATGTGCACTTTCCCCTCCTTGATGCTTTCCAATTGCACACAACAATATTTCCATGAAGTAAAACATTTTTCACACAACTTTCTTACAATGTAAATCTATTCACACACAAGATGTCACACCACGCAAAATAATTCCAAAACATGTTCATTTATGCTTTACCCATTCCAAGGTCATTCCATAAAATAGTGACCCAACAATGCTTTAAGAACTCATCTAGTTTAGGCAAATCACACTAATCATATTCAATATAAGTATTTCAACAAGTTTACAATTCAATCTATAGACTTCCAACGAACTCTATGGATCTCCAAGGTGAAATACAAACAATAATCAAATTATGAAATAGCACCAACTATCCATAAATCATTCCTTTAATTTCACATAGCATTTTCAAGAAAATTCCTTCATTAATTAATTCCTAGATCAAGGGCTCAATATAATACATGATAAAAAATTTCAACCAAACATTAATACAATAACCCATATACTATGAAATACTACTTCATTTGGTAGAAACGAAGATCCAACATAGACACACTTAATCTATCCATATCAAACTTTCCAAAATTCTCTATGTCTCAAAATGGTTACCCGTAAGCATTTCTAGGATTCAAACTATCCATAACTAGTTATTCTACTAATTGGTAAAATTGAAGTGTAATTCTATTTAGCAACTGACCGAAAATAACTTGTCATCCTCAACCAAAGAAAAGGTTGTTTATATATTCGAGTATACCTAGTGAACCTATGTTCATCTCTAATAGGACTCTTAAATAAACTCTACCTCAAGTCATTCTGCACTCCATGAGTTTCTATGGTATTCACAACTGAACTATGGCTTCACAGACCAAAACCATAGAGAACCTACCAAATGAAATGGATAACACCATACAACAATATTTCAACTAGACATATCGTGAGTTAAATCGATAGCATAAGATTTTGTGTAGCAGATACAAGATGTACTTACCTTTACAACCATGAACGAGCTCTCCACTCCATGCAGGTTTTCAAGTCTTTGTTCTCTATTTCTAGAAAAACACTCTCTACAGTTCGTTGTGCTCTTCCATCCAAAAACACTTTTTTTTTCTCCCTCTCAAAGAATGTTCTTAGTCCTCCATACCCCATCCTGGATTTTTTGGTAGCCTCATACAGTCTCCATTGACCGTTAATTCATAAATTCCATGTCGTTGCCCACATGAGCCAGAATTTGATCAAGACTCTTAACTCGAACTACACATACCAATTCCTGATTCCACGATGTTCTACTATAACCACGATGGGTTTATTTATGATTCAAGTACAATATGCAAGCCATTATCACAAAATAACTTCCATTCCATTAATGCCTAGCTACTAGTTTTTACTTTACACATCATTCACTTTCAAGGTAATATTACCAAATAAAATAGATCTTTTATGAACTATTTATTTCTTTAAAGAAAGCAATGAAGTCATGCATATAACATATATCCATGATCTTATCCTTAACATTTCAAAAAAATGCAACTATCATAAAATCATGCAAGCATATCAAAAGTTTTAAAATTTCTTTATCATGTGCAAAATATGAAAATCATCATCATAAAGGGTTAAGCCTTCATCCATGTTACTTCCCCAAATAATCTTAAAACATAACCATCACATAATTTCCCCAGGCATTCCTATTCTTGGTGGTTTATTATTTCACCACCCACAAGAAACATGTTTTCTCCACAAGCATATAGTCTATTAGTAGTATCGTATTCTTTCATAAAAACACTTCCTTGAAACAATGAACCATTAATTGTCAAATAATTTCTTCATTAAAATATTTTATATCCTAAATCCATCCATACTTGCAGAAATAAAGCATAGCATGTCAATTTTTCCTTGAAACAAAAACATCTTAGTTAAACAAAAGTCCATCAAGTTCAGAGTCTGCTAAGGGTGAATCATGACAAATCTATTGACTTTTGTGTCATTAAAATTTTCAAACAATTCCTAAAAATTTATTCATTCCTTGGTGGGATCACTTTCCTCTTTGATATGGAAAAATATGTCCAACTCAACCACAATTAAAGATAGACATAGGACCTACTCATGAGCCAGATATTTTCATCAAAAGTATTTGTAGTTTCTTCCTTAAATATGCACTAGAGGTTCATATTTCTTAATAAGTCGGTCATTTGAGTTGACCAACTACTATAGTTTATCCCATTTAGATAATTAACATATGTTAAAGAATCCATCTTATGTGAATCATTCATTTAACATTATAATAAATCCTTGAACTAATGTCACTAAGGTGAGGATATTGAAAAGTTATGTTATTTAAAAAAATGGGACCAAAATGATTCTATATTCAAAACTTGTGGTCTCTATAACTTTGGCCAATTAACTCTCCAATAAAAAAATTAATCCAACAAATATTAACCACAACCCAATGAACTACAATTTTCAACTTGGTGGATATTGCGAGGAAGGAAACTACCATGTTATAAACACTTTTATGCCACTATTTGAATGAGTGAATGGTGATATATCACTTTGCATGCTATGATTGGTTTTCTTTATTTACTTATAGAATACAAAAATTTAAACTTTCATAGCTAGAAATCACATTGTCCACCACATCGACCAAATCAACTATTGTTCAATGTGGAGAAAAGGAGGTCATGAGGTTTGAACCTAGGTCACTTAAGCAAAAATTATTGTGTGCTAGCTAGGTTAGATAGGATTCCAAAGATCCCACTAAAGGTTAAAATTTCCCCCCTACTATATGAATGGGTCGAAGGGAGAATCTCCAATATTCACCATCATTTAAAAAAAAAAAAAAATTCATGGGAAAGCACATGTTTGGATACTGGATCTTCTTGCACCCAAATCCTGCATCCATCATAATAAACAACAATCCAAGTGTGACCATGGCAGAGGACACATTAATTCCACCTTGGTGGACATTTATCACACCCATCCATAGCTCAAAATCCAAGAAAAAGTGTTGAGCATGAGTTTTGTGAAGAACACAAGCTTATACTGAGAGGGGGGGTGAACAGTATAAGACCACTTTTTACATTTGCTTCAAAATAGCTTTCAAATCAGTTTTATGTAGTGTATAGATAGCAGTATTAAAAGCAATAATCAAAGCAATGCACAAAACACCATCCACAAAAGAGACACAACAATTTATGTGGTTCACCCAATGCGGGCTACTCCACGGATAAAATTTCTCTCTAAATTTTATCAACTCATAATCTAGGAATACCTTTCCCGATTACAATATTTATGGGCATCAACCCAAAGAAGATACCTTCCCCTAGCTCTGCTCTTTAGTGGTGATCCTCTAGAATACCTCTACCTCATCTGCCCTTAGCAAGTGGAACTCTATCCACAGAAGACACCTGTCTTCCCTGCTCTGGCTGGAGATCTCTGTCCTCAACTCTATCACCGCAAAGTTGGTCCTCGAATATGCACTAAACACAGTCCCTCGGTCTAGCACAAATGTCCTCTATATTTTTCTTTGATTTGCACCAAACATAGTCCTTCGATCTGGCATAATTCTATCCTCTTCCTCTTTCTCTGGTCTGCACCAAACACAGTCCTTCGGTCTAGCACAAGTCTGTCCTCAAATCTCTTTCTGTTCTATTACAGCCGCACTTGGTTGAAGCCAACTTTTGCACTGAATGCGCAAACACAGTAGCACTCGATTGAACATCAACTTATGCACCTTTGTGCAATCACAATAGCACAGTCTTCGCACACTCTACTTCTCGACGATCGAACTTCTCCCCCGCACTCTATCTACGAATATCGCACTTCGAACGCACACTTTGATCGATTCGACATGACTGCTCTTTGCACACCTCGGACTTGCACAATTTCGATACACATTCAATCCTTTCAAACTCAAAACAACCCTCCTTTTATAGTATAAATTTCAAGATCAAAACACTCAATCTTGGTTGGTTGTAACCCTATACTCCATTGGCTGCACAACCCTAAACATTGTCAACTCAAAGTTAACTTTGTCGGCTTCAACCGCCTCTGCAACTCTCCTGTAGCTTCTATCACGAAACTACAACATGTCACGATATCATGAAATTTTTGCAGCTGTACACTTTTGTTTGGCTATTGTCGCAATATCGCGACACTTTTGCTTTTGTCTGCCTTAACAACATCCTTGTCACGAAATCGTGACACTTCTGACTTTTGCTGATGTCATCTTCACTCTTGTCGCGAAATCATGACACTTTAGTCTTCATTGCCTTCTTCTCTACTTTTGTCACAAAATCATGACACATTTTCTTCTGCTAACATCATATTCAACTCTGTCATGAAATCATGACCCTTTTGACTTGATGGCCTTCTTCTCTGCTTGCACTAGCAAAAACGGAACATGTCATGAAATTGTGACACTTTCACCTTCAAGCTCTTCCTTCTTGAATTCATCGTGAAATCATGACGCTTCTTCTGATGAAGACTTTCTAACTATTTTTGTCATGAAATCATGACACTTTCTCCAACTGAATGCTGCCATCTCAACCTGTCATGAAATTGTGACACTTTCTGCATTCACAAGCTTTCTATTCAACCTGTCGTGAAATCATGACACTTTTTGCATCTATACAACTTCTTTGTAGCCTGTCGTGAAATCATGACGCTTCTTATTTTAGACTCTTCCTTTTGCTGCGTGTCACGAAATCATGACAGTTCTCTCTTCGAGCTTTTCAGCATGTCACAAAATCACAACAGTCCTCACCTTGACCTCTACAGCATGTCACGAAATCGTGACATTTTTCATATAACTTTCTCTCTCTTCAAACATGTCACAAAATTGTGACAGTTTGGCCAGCACTTTCTCTCTCCTCAAACATGTCGTGAAATCATGACAAATTTTCCAACACTTTCTCTCTCCTCAAACATGTCGCGAAATCGTGTTAGTTTTTCCAACCGACTGCATACTTTTTCTTACTTGTCTTTTTCTTGATCTTTTGCAAATGGGCTACTAAGAACTTCCTGGAAACTCACTGATCATGCTCTGAATAACCTTCAACAAAACAAATTCCTTGACATCAAATCAAATTGCTTCAAGAACTTCTTGAAATCAATGACAACATCTACACTTGAGCAAAGGCAATGTACCCAAGGTACCCAAAATTGCCAACAATCTCCCCCTTTGTCATTGATGGAAAACCTTTACTGAAACACATCTTAGGAGCCAAAACTGAAACCAACTATGCCAACAACTGAGAATCTCCTTTAGAATTTTTGCTCCTCTTGACTTGAAGCTTTCCTCTTCCCATTGAAGCTCTCCTCCTTACTCAAATCTCTCCCCCTTTGTCATCAATGGCAAAGGGTCACCTTTGGGGCTCGAGACTAAGAATGAGCTTCTTATATTAGTCCCTCCCCCACCTCCTCATGAGGAGATTAAAACTAGGGTGGGAGTAAAACTTCCATTAGGAACTGATCATCATCAGTGTCTATAATTTCCTTGCCTAGCCTTTTCTTGAACTTTTTGCCTGCATTCCTGTTTTTGTCACTGTTCTTGTTCTTGTTCTCATCCCTGTCATTTTTCATGCCTTGATCCTTGGACCTGATCATGCCACTGTTCCTATTCCTGTTCCTTGGAAGATCAGCTCTACACTGTCTAGCTGTGTGACTTGCATTGTTGCACTTATAACCAGTAATACTGTTATTTTTGTTTGGCATACCTGTTCTTTGAATCCGCTTGTTATGACTAATCATGTTCCTGTAATTAGTCATGTAGAAAATTTCCTTATGCCCAAACTGTTTACAAGAGTAGCAATACCCTTGAAAGAAATTATGGCCCCTAAAACTGTCATTTACTTTCCTCACTTGAGCTATGCAATGTACAGCCATGTGACCAAACCTGTGACACACAAAACATCTGCCATGAAATTTTCCTTTATTCGACCTCTTGGGTCCCAAAAACTTCTTCTCAATTTGAATTTTGTTTTCTATTTCTGTGCATCTATCACTCACGGACTCATGATATGAAGTACTTTCTTCATCAGAACTTTCTTCCTTTCGAAATCTCTTACTAGATTCCCCAACCTATTCTTTGTTCGGTTTAACAAAACCAAGACCTGTTTTATCTGTTGGATTTCTTTGACCTTTGATGAGAGACTTAACCCTTTTGGAGCTATCTTGAAACCTATACAACTTATCCTTGTACTCTTTAATTTCCACTTCCAGAGAAGCCATTTTCTATTCCAACTTATTATACTCAAGAATCTTAGACTCTAAATCATCCTTGAGTTCCTGTGTTTTAGCTATAGAGAAGTCAAGACTTTCTATAAGATCGTCTCTCTCCATAAAACATTCATCTAACTTATCCTTGAGTCTATCATTCTTCTTTCTTTCCTTTTTCAAAACACTAAGAGCATTATTAAGTTCACTTTCAAGATCTTTTATTTGTTTACTTTCTGAATCCTCAAGGCCTTTTCCAGATTTCTTATCACTAGAGGTGCTACCTTTTTCAAAAACCATACAAGCATCTTCTTGATAGTTTTTTGAAGCATCCTTATACATACTGGAAACCAAATCATTATTTGTACAGTCATCCTTAAGGTGACAAAAATTTCCACATCTAAAACACTTCATAATAATGAATCTATGTTTCGGTTCTTCCTCCTTTTTTGATATGAACATCTCATTTTCCTCATCACTTGAAGAGCTTTCACTATCACTACTAGAACACTTACTTGCTTTATCTAGGTAGACACTCTTCTTTTTCTTGTGTGAATACCTCTTTCCTTGATTGCTGTGCTCATCTTTGTTCTTTCTGTAGTACCTGTGCTTTTTAGAATCCTTGCTCTTAACATCCTATTTCTCTTCATCACTTTCATTCTTGGAAATAGTACAGTCAGTAGCATAATGACCAAACTTTCCACAATTGAAGCATCTTATATTTTTCATGCTTTTGTGCTTTCTAGATAACTTGCCTTTCTTGCTTGTAATATGCCTCTTCATCACTAGAAGACTCATCACTCTCTTGAATCTGTTTGCCCTTTGATTTCTTGGTAGATTTGAAAGCTGCCTCTTTCTTGACATCAACTTTCACTTGAGTTCTCAACTCAAATGCTGAAAGTATACTATGGAGCTCATCCTTTTTCAAATTATCCAAACCTTTAGCTTCCTCAATAGCAAAAATATTTTCACTAAATCTATTAGGAAGAGATCTTAAAATCTTATCACAAACATCATTTTCAGCAAGCTCAAGACCTAAGTCTTTCATGGAGTTAACAACCTCATCCATACGAAGCATGTAGTCACTAATATTTTCATCATAATTCATCTTGAGTTGTTCAAAAATACCTTTGAAGTGTCTCAACTTGGCCTTTCGAACATTTACATCACTTGTGTGAACCACCTGCAGCTGTTTCCACATTTCACTAGCTGTCTTGTAGTGAATCACCTTGGTAAGATCTGCCTTCTGTAAACCCTTCAGGATTGCATTCATTGCTTTTGAATTGCTATGATGTAGGAGCATGTCTTCTTTAGTATAAGGACCATTTTCAGGAATAGTGTACCCATCTTCAATCACTTCCCAAACCTCATTACCAAGTGCCATTAGATAAACCTTCATTCTTGCACTCCACAGACCGAAATCTGATCCATCAAGAATAGGTGCTGCATTGCCACTTGAATAATCCATTATGTTCTTAACCAGTTCTTCCTTCAAGCTGTTAAACCTTTTTGAAGGAACCCGCTCTGATACCAATTGAAGAACACAAGCTTATACTGAGAGGTGGGTGAACAGTATAAAACCACTTTTTACTTTTGCTAAAACAACTTTCAAATCAGTCTTATGCAGTGTATAGATAGCAGTATTAAAATCAGTAATCAAAGCAATGCACAAAACACCATCCACAAAAGAGACACAAAAATTTACGTGGTTCACCCAATGCGAGCTACTCCACGGATAAAATTTCTCTCTAAATTTTATCAACTCACAATCTGGGAATACCTTTTCCGATTACAATATTTATGGGAATCAACCCAAAGGAGATACCTTCCCCTAGCTCTGCTCTTTAGTGGTGATCCTCTAGAAGACCTCTACCTTCTCTACCCTTAGCAAGTGGAACTCTATCCATAGAAGACACTTGTCTTCCCTGATCTGGCTAGAGATCTCTGTCCTCAACTCTATCACCGCAAAGCTGGTCCTCGAATATGCACTAAACATAGTCCTTCGGTCTAGCACAAATGTCCTCTATCTTTTTCTCTGATCTACACCAAACATAGTCCTTCGATCTGGCACAATTCTGTCCTCTTCCTCTTTCTCTGGTCTGCACCAAACACAGTCCTTCGATCTGGCACAAGTCTGTCCTCAAATCTCTTTTTGTTCTATTATAGCTGCACTTGGTCAAAGCCAACTTTTGCACTGAATGCGCAAACACAGCAGCACTCGATCGAACATCAACTTATGCACCTCTGTGCAATCATAGCAACATAGTATTCGCACACTCTACTTCTCGATGATCGAAATTCTCCCCTGCACTCTATCTATGAATATCGCACTTCGAATGCACACTTCGATCGATTCGACATGACTGCTCTTTGCGCATCATGGACTTAACTTGCACAATTTTGATACACATTCAATCCTTTCAAACTTGAAATAGCCCTTATTTTATAGTATAAATTTCAAGATCAAAACACTCAATCTTGGTCAGCTGTAACCCTATACTTCGTCGACTACACAACCCTAAACATCGTCGACTCAAAGTTAACTCTGTCGGCTTCAACCGCATCTGCAACTCTCCTGTAGCTTCTACCATGAAACTACAACATGTCATGATATCATGACATTTTTGCAGCCGTACACTTTCGTTTGGCTATTATCGTGATATCGCGACACTTTTGCTTTTGTCTGCCTTGACAACATCCTTGTCGTGAAATCGTGACACTTCTGACTTTTGCTGATGTCATCTTCACTTCTGTCGCAAAATCATGACACTTTAGTCTTCATTGCCTTCTTCTCTACTTTTATCATGAAATTGCGACACATCTACTTCTGCTGACGTCATCTTCAACTCTGTCGTGAAATCGTGACCCTTTTGACTTCATGGCCTTCTTCTCTACTTGCACTAGCGAAAACGAAACATGTCACAAAATTGTGACACTTTTGCCTTCGAGCTCTTCCTTCTTGAATTCATCATGAAATCGTGACGCTTCTTCTGATGAAGACTTGCTAACTATTTCTATTGTGAAATCATGACACTTTCTCCAACTGAATGTTGCCATCTCAACCTGTCGCAAAATCGTGACACTTTCTGCATTCGCAAGCTTTCTCTTCAACCTGTCGTGAAATCATAACACTTCTTATTTTAGACTCTTCCTTTTGCTGCGTGTCACAAAATTGTGACAGTTCTCTCTTCGAGCTTTTCAGCATGTCGTGAAATCGCGATAGTCCTCACCTTGACCTCTGCAACATATCATGAAATCATTACATTTTTCATATAACTTTCTCTCTCTTCAAACATGTCACGAAATCACGACAGTTTTGCCAGCACTTTCTCTCTCCTCAAACATGTCACGAAATCATGACAGTTTTTCCAGCACTTTCTCTCTCCTCAAACATGTCATGAAATCGCGACAGTTTTTCCAGCCGGCTGCATACTTTTTCTTACTTTTCTTTTTCTTGATCTTTTGCAAATGGGCTACTAAGAACTTCCTGGAAACTCACTGATCATGCTTTGAATAACCTTCAACAAAACAAATTCCTTGACATCAAATCAAATTGCTTCAAGAACTTCTTGACATCAATGACAACATCTACACTTGAGCAAAGACAATGTACCCAAGGTACCCAAAATTGCCAACATTTTGAATATTAGAACTCTCCTTAAACACTTGCACCCCTTTATCCTAGCAAGTAAGGAAAACAATATGCATAGTGAGAAAAATAGTAAAAAAAAATATTACCTCTAACTTCTTCCACCCAATATGTAACAAAGAGAAAGAAAGTTGATATAAATTAGAATCCATGACCTAAAATATAGGAACCCCAATGCCATGTTTGTCTATCCAAAAAATTATAGTGCTTAGTGGTGCGAAGAAAAGTGCCTATTTTTTAAAGTAGAGAACCCCTTTGATGCATTTTAAGGAACATGTCCTTATGATAAGAGAACATGATGATGCAAAGGGAATCAAAATAGATATCAAATAATACTAAATACCATCCATTACCTATAAAATACATTGTTCTAAAGCATACATACAAGAGGGAGAGTTTCACATTCCTTGGGATGGCTATGTCAATCCCTTCATGCAAAAATAAAATAATACTACCATTTACACTTTGAAACCATGCAACATGGGAGAAATGTACCCCAAAAATGACCATCAAACTATACTACCCATATTATAATATAATAACATGAAGGTTTTTATTGGATCAAAAAATGCAATTGCATCCAAAATATTATATAAAAATTGGAATACAAAAAAATTAAAAAAGGCTAAAAAAATATCCAAATGCTCTATAAAACTTATGATGATAAATAATATAGGATAATATCTTCCCTTTGCTTCTTTTGCTAAACTATCTTGTGGAGTGTTAGAAAGTAATTTTTACTTATGATTGGAAGAATAACAAGATGCTTCAAGAGAGATATTTGCATGATGCTTGATACATTCTTTGATACCATGTTGGATTTTACAATACTTTACCTAAACAAACAAAAACAATACATCAAACTATTTCATAATTCCATATATTTAAATAGAAAAATAGAAAGAGCAATTTCACAAAATATATGAAGTATACCCTTAGGAATCCACACAAATGATCAAGATGAGATCAAATTGATAAGATGGATTGGTTGCTCGAGGGGTATAAATACTATATCCTCAATAATAAATTACAAGTTAGTTAATACTTTTCAACATCATATTAGGCATAAATGGTTAATAAAGGTTAACCATTAGAAGGTTAAACCATGGGCCCATAAATTAATTAAATAAAACAATATTAAATACATCATATAATGATTATGTATAGGCTTACTCGTGATTACATCATGTAAATGTTGGCCTTGGCCAATTAAAATAGATTTCACATTTTTGACCTTGTTATAGTTCATCTTTTTTGCATCTATTATATTTAATTATGTCTTTTTATTACATGTCTTATGTTTTTTAATATGAAAAATATGTTTATATTTGTAAGTAACAAGTCAAGTTGAATCACCCAAATATGGAAGCAATAATAATGTTATATAATATGTAAAAAAATTGAGCACTATCTACTTTAAAACCATATGGCCTATTGCTCTACATCGATATGTGTTGATTCCTAAGCTTTAGTAAGGGTCTATTTGGATTTTGTATGTATTATTTTTGTAGTAGGTAGTGAGATTATAACTTTCTTCATTATGCAATATGGGTATTCTTTTTTCCATGCTATTTTTTTTCTTATCCAAAATCCTAAGTTGATTTTGCTTCTTGAATCAAAAAACAAAAGTAGTATCTTCCTACTTCAAATATTTCTCAATAACTTTGAGGTTTTGATACATGGTAAAAGGAAATGGGAATAAAGGGAGTGGGTTCTTCTTAAATAGGACCTACTACAAGATATTTGTGAAAAACCATGTGATAAAAATGGACTAAATATATGAAATTATAAACCTTTGTTTGAATATTTCTAGAGAAACTAAAAACCAAGAGTTGTTTCTAAATGTTTACAAATCTAACCATGAGGATGATATCCTCAATATCGTATATTCCATATAAATTCAATTTCAACAAAAAATCACTCAAAAGTTTGGAAACATTATTAAATGTAACCCTATTAGGGTTCACCAATTGTATGTTTATAAGTTTTGAGTGATTATAAAGCCTTGTTATTCCAAATTTTGAGTCATACCAACCTAAGTTATACTAATTGGCCTAAAAATATTGATTCAATAAGTATAAAGGACCGAAAAAATAAAATGTAGGCGAAGGATCACTAAGGGTAAATAGATATAATCTATTTTACCCTATGTTGATTTGCTACTAGTTAGTTGATTTACCATAGTAAAGAAACTATTATCATCAGTTCACTCCTTAAAAGGTTATCTTAATTGTTTTTTCCCTCAATATTTTATCATTAATTTACTTCTCAAGGCTTCCCTAAACATAGATTTACCAATAGTATAATACATTGAACTAAGAATACCATTTTAGAGATAAGTTGAGACCAAGTAGATAAAAGGTAGGCCATGGCTCACTAAGAGTAGAAAGCTCTAACCCATTGTTCCCCATCTAAATTTGCTACTATTTAGTTAATTTACCACAATGGATAGCCTTTTCTTGCTAATTCATCATCTGAAAGGCTCATTTTTTTATTCTCTATTCCCCATACCTTTTAGCACCATTTCACTCATCAAAGATACCATGGATAGCAATTCACTCATAATAACACTAATATGTCTACTTAAGGTGATAGAAAGGAAATTTGATAGTTCTAAATGACTAGTTATCCTTAACTATAATCACCTTTTTGACACCTAAAATAATAATTTCACATTCATTTAAACCTATCCTTGAAGGAGTTAGATATTTTTAATCTTTTTCTTTTCTCTATTTTCATAATCAAGGGTTTGATTTGATCAAACAAAGACTATATAAAAGGGTATTCAAAATGATGCCTACACTTGTAGTCTATGTAGAGATGGATATTGGTGGCATGTTTATTATGGAGGTGAAGTATTCTAATGAGCCATTGTATCTTTTTTATGAAGTAGCAATCATAGGTAGAGGGATTGAGAGTAACCCTAAAAACTCTATTCCTTAGAATTAGGTTGAGGGACACAATGTCCTAGGGTTGTATATTTTAATATTCACCATCAAAACCAACCACCATAAAGAATACTGAGATCTTGGAATAAGTAAATTATTATTCTCAAATTTATACCATGAGGATCCAAATAGTTTTTGTGCATACACTATATTCAACTTCATATTGGAAAACCTACCTTTACTAGTAATGAAATTGCTTTCAAGGCATGTTAGATGCATATACATTAGAAGAAGCCTAGACACAAGGGAGGAAACTAGGACAAAAAGGGATTTAAATACACTTATAGAGTTTTGGTTAGAGTTTTGTTTGAGGGTAAATAGATATATGCAACAATAAAAAAAATTCATGTTTTATTCTGGGTGGAATATTTACACCTAATACTTGATCAAATCAATCATAAAGCATTGGTTATTTTTTTGGGAAGATTTTATCCCTCCCAAAAAGGAAAAGGTGGATTCAATACAACTTGGGATTCTATGAATATTTGCATCTATTGTTTGGTGGCTTCTTCCTTATCATCTACAACAATAGATAAAAGGCAAAAGTATGAAAGAGAAATTACGGGATTGTAAGGATATTTTTTTTACATGAAAAAAAATCATAATTTTATTTCAACAGTGAAAGAAAACTACACTTCTCAAGTACCTTAGCACAAACATAAACCTAGATAAAAGCAGATTACTGGGATTCGATATATAATTACAGTCGAGAAGATCAGAGAGGAAAAAAGCCCATCTTCAAAATAACATGGGGATAATAAGGATATATATCCTTATATATCAATACTTAATCATCCAAAAAAACTTCATGACCAAAACCTGGATAGAAATAAGTGAAAAAGAAACCAGTAGAATAGAAAAGAAATAATTAGAAACTACCATAAAGCTCTAGTCAAATGAAATATACCCATAATAAAAAACCTAGAGCTAGCATATAAACTAGGGATATGATATATGGGTGAAAGAAGGAACTCCATCCTTGTTCTCTTCCATTTGCAAGAAACCTGCTGGAACCAATTGACCTTCTTTTGATAACATATATGCTTCTTGATTTAATTCCCTATAAACATGTGTAAAAGAGATATTTTCAAAAAGGAAAATCACCTCCAATAGTTCATATCGCACTGGTATAACCAGATTATTATTTAATTGAGTATATCTATTCATCCAATTGATGACTAGAGTGGAATATCCAAAAATTTGTAATCTTTTCACATTTTTCTCCACAACACACTTCATTAGCAATATCAACGCCTGAAACGCAACAAAATTGTTGGAACTTGTATCAAGACCTACTTTAAATTTGATATAGTGGGTATCCGATAAGTATAGAATACTTCCTGCAATACTAAAATATGACTGTATCTAACTAGCCCCATAAAAAAATCCCCATGATTGAGACTTGTCAAGGTTTCTTATGTTTGTTAGGTTGTTTGTTGATTGAGACCAAAGTCCTCACCTAAAATATGACTTGAAATGGGGGAATTATGTTCCCTTCAAAAATAATAGCATTTTGTGCCAACCATATACCCCAACATATAAGACATGGTAAAGAAAGAAAATATTTCAACTCTTTTTTCAAAAACCACTGTCTTAATCATACCTCCACTATTTCTCCTTCCAAAATATTTTGTACTCTAGTTATTTTTTCAGATTCTAACCAAACTTGTTGAGAAAAAGGGCATTTGATTAGCAAATGTGTGATGTTTTCCTTATTTGACTGACACAACATACAAATACTTGGATCTTGTCTACTTTTCCTCTATAAAAATTTCCAAGTCAAAGCCTTATTTCTCAAAGCTAGCCATATGAAAATATTTATATTTTATGGGGCAGATAATTTCCAAATCTGCTTCCACCACCAAGTAGACCCTTGAGGATGAGGGTCAAAACTTGCTTTGTAACCAAGTCTAGCCATATATTGACCCCTAGATTTTTTGTATGCCCAAGAAATAGTATTTGGTTTAGCTCTCAACTTGATATGAATCTTATTAAGACTACTAGGGTAAGCCTTCCACAAAATAGACTCCTCATCAAAAAACCCAAGACTCAAGCCTGCTTCCAACCTTGGGTCTAAAGACTAGAAGAATCTAATTCCCCCACCTAATAAAGAAAGTAAAAATCCTTGTCTTATAAAGAACTTATCATAGCTTCCAACAACAAAATGTTTTCTCCACAACCCAAAATAGAATTAGCCCCTATTCTAACTTGTTCACCATTACCCACTTTCTAAGCCAAATATTTTCCAATCATAGGAAAGGCCTGTACTAGTGCCTTCCATTGAATGGAAATATTTTTAATGCTTTTATGTGGACTTATGATCCAATCCATAAAGGTCCCTAGAAAAATATACTTCTATTCAATAATCTTCTTCCATAATACTTCTCTAGTCAAAATCCTCCATAAACTTTTTTCTACCAAATAAGAACAAAAAAGATGAATATTTTTAAGACCCCAACCACCTTCCTCCTTTGGCCTAGCAATACTCTACCACTTAACTAAAGGAATACCTTCATGTTCCTTGCATCTAGTCCAAAAAATTTGAAGCAAAGTTTTCTTATTTTCTCTAGAACTCGTTTGGGAATGAAGGCCAAGGAGTACCAAAATACAAGAATTACCTCAAGAATTGAATTTACAAGTGTTAATATCCCATAAATAGACAACCATCTATTACACCAATGGTTAATCCTAAATTCAATCTTCTCTAAAAGCCATCCCCAATCTCTCTTCCTATAAGTTTTTGACTTCAATACAAACCCCATATGCTTAAATACTTCCTGGAAATATAAGAGATTAAAGGAAAAAATCTGATTAGATCCTATTTGGTCTCATGCTCTAGACCATTAAAGCAAATAGAGGATTTTTGAAAATTTATCTCCATGTCGGTAGTAATATTGTAAGTTTCCAAAAATTTCTTCAACTTTCTAGATTCCCTTAAACTTCCATTTGTAAAAAATAATACATCATAAAAAAATAATAAATGAGATAAATAAAGGAACCCCACTTTGATCCTAGACAAGGTTCCTACCCTCTTTGCATCCAAAACAACTCTACTCAATCCTTCAACAAAAAAAAAGTAAAGGAGATAAAGGACATCCCTGTCTCAATCCTCTCAAGGGTCTAAAGAATTTGGAAGCTGATCCATTGATAATAACAACAAAAGATATAGAAGAAATACATCCCATAATCCACTTTACTATTAGATAGCTAAAACCCACATGTAAGAGCATCTATTTGAGATACAACCAACTAGTACTATCATAAGCTTTAGATAGATCTAGTTTAAGGACCATTGCAGGAATATTTTTGATTTTAATAGAGTGAAGGCCCTTTTGTGCAGCTCCTATGGCTTCAAAAATTTGTCTACCTACTAAAAAACGAAACTGCTCCTAGGAAATAACTTCAGAGAAAATATTCTTCAATCTAACAACCAAAATATTTGTAATGATTTTATAGATACAATTACACAATAAAATAGGTCTAAATTCATCAAAAATTTTAGGCTTCTCTTTTTTTGGAATCAAAGCTAAACAAGTGGAGTTAAAAGCACCAAAAATATGACCACTCAACCTAACTTCCTCCATTACTCAGATAATATCCTCCTCAACCAGATCATAGAAAACCAGGAAAAAATCCACATGCCATCCATCAGGCCTTGGAATTTTATCCTTTTTGAAAGAATTCAAGGCAACTTTCAGTTCTTCCTTTTTGACATTTATAAGTAACTTATTTTCCCCCTCTATCACAAAACTGGGGAAGAAAGTAGTTAACTTTAATTTTTTTCCAATATTGACTATATTAGGTTCTTTATAGATAGATTGAAAATGTTTTACTTCTAAATTTTCTAACTCAGAAAAACTCCTAATGAGGACCCCTTATTTATTATGCATCTCCGAGATAGTGTTAACCTTATTCCGATGATTATAAAAATTATAAACAAAACTTAGTATTTTCATCCTTTTTTTTAACCATACAACTCTACTTTTCATCCTCCATTCAACTTCCCTCCACTCCAAGAATTTGTTCTTAAATTCTAGTTCAACCAGTCTTGTTTTATACTCCTCTTTAAACAAACCAACCTCATTATTTTTATGAATTTCTAAATTTTCCTTCTCCACCAACTTAAGATCTCTATCCATACTCTCCTTTTTAATTGCAATTCACGATGACACAACTCATTTTAATTTTTTTTATAGCAACAACAAATTGAAAACTCATTGATGACCTAGAAATTTGGTCATAATCGATCTATTCCTTTTTAATCAATTATTTAAAATCTTCTTCCTCCAACCAAATTAGATTGATCTTAAAAGGACTAGCAGGTTTTACCTCTTGACTTTCTAATTGATGAAAAATGGGAGACTGATATGAGCCACCTCTAGTCTCAACTCATGTCTGTTTTCTATCTATTTCATTGTATAATGTGTCTGAGATCAAAAATCTATCCAACCTATTTGAGATCCCAATCAAAAATCTATCCAACCTCTTTGAGATCCCAACTTCCCCAACTCTATTATTTATCCATGTAGGAATTAATTTTATTGGTTGCAAATAAATTAAACCAACTTCTTCAGTCTTATGCTTGAAGTAATCTGTAAGTCTATCAAGTCTTGTAGATTCTCCCCAAACCTCACTTCTATTCATAGTAAAATTTAAGTCCCCACCAATGATAAATCTTTCATACCTAACACACATTTGGGAGAAAAAATCATCCTAGAAGACCTGCCTATTTTCATAGGGACCATAATAATTAATAACTAATAAATCAAACCCAAGTATATAGAAAATAATTCTGTCCACAAGCCTAAAATCATAAAGGAAGAATTAATTAAGGATACTGAGTTCTTCTAGCAAGTCAAAACACCCCTAAATTTTTGGTAGCATCTAGATCCAAGAACTCCTAGTTCCTAAGCAATTTAATTAACCCTTCAATGACATTTGTACTTGCCCCCATGGTTTCTTGTAGAAGGATAACATACAAATTATGAATTTCCACCAACCTGGCTAAGGCAAGTATTTTAGAGGGACTGCAAAGACCTCAGATTAAAATGTAAGAAAACCCATGCACAATAAAAAATAATGATGGCAATAAATGAACACCAAAAGCATGCGATGTAACACACTATGATAAAACAAGAAAATAATGAATCGGGTCCCTTTTGTATTAATAATGACTTGTTCTTTCAAAATGTGGTTACAACTGCATCCTCTTGAGGGAGTTCACCATTTCGATACAATCAATACAATAAATAATTGAGAGGGTTTGATTTCCTCTCAGAATGGAATTGGTACACTTTGGGGTCTTCTCGCATCCACAAACCATCCTACAAAGGGTTTCTTTGTGACCTCTGCAAGGGGGGATAATGTCAAACTCTCACACTCCTTTGTATAAAGTCTACAATATGCACACAAGGAATAAAAAGGGGTTAATTGCATGTGCAAATAGACTGATAAATGAAATTATAAACAATAAAAATCTAATAAATGTGTGCATGAAACAAAATCTAAGTTGAACTGTAAAGCAAAAAAATTGTTAATATCTACTGAAATAGGAAATAAAGAAAATCAAATCTAAACCTAGAGGTCATCTCTGTGTGGGATGGCCATAAATATGGGCCATATTTGAGTGAGATGAACTCTAATCCATAGATCTTTTCTCGAGGCTGATGCGAGGGACTACTCCAAGTTCGATCTATTGGTATTTTTAGTGAATTGGATGTACTATTATAGTGGCTTGATGGGTTTGGGTTGGTCTTCGAAGTAAACGCATGAGGTCAAATGAATGAAAGGAATGTACATCTCTATTCCCCAAAGTAGTCCAAAAACATTGCCTTCTTGGGGAGTCAATATGAGAACACTTTGATTCTCATGAAAGCTATTGGATCTCTGGTCAAAATATGATAGCGCTTCATTGCTTGAAATTGAGAACTCTACTTCTCTTTGAAAGAGGGGTGAGCCCTATTATATAGATTCCTTGAAAGGAATCTAATAATAGTGCCAACCTGCATATGAAAAATCAAAGGATCAATTTTCATTGAGAGAATGAATGCTTTTTCCCTTGAAATATTATGCAAACTGATTATGTCATGCTTTTTACCTAAATCGAGCTCATGCACACATAAATTTGTGATGTGAGTTCATGTGTGGGCTTAACTGGTGCTTTCTATTTCTAGTTATATCCTACTCTTTTTTTGGCTTTGCTTCTGGTATGACCATCCAAGAGTGGGACGACCTTTATTGGGGGTCATCCCTTGGTAGGATGACCTCTTAAGGCCATCCCCTAGGGGGATGACCAAGGTTGCAAAGGGAAATACCCCTTGTTTGAGTGGTGAAAACCACTATTTAAGATATAACACTGCCCATGGTGGGTCATATGGTCTTCAAGGAGTCTATTTAGGAAGTCTCTTCAATATGAAATGTTTTAGGTGTCTACACAGATATTAAGGGATAACAAGATCATTTAAACATATTATAGGGGTTTTATCCTGCTCTACGAACCCCTTTGATAAATGTTTGCTTACCCTACTGAATTTCCCTCAAAGCCTTCTCCTATGAAACAAAAATGATTTCCTACCTGCTAAAGTAGTAGAAGATTCCTTTATACTGTCCAAACCTAACCCTAACCTTTCAACAATTGCACAAGTTCTCAACTTGAATTTACTTTTTCTAGAATGTAACAAATATTTGCAATAGGAACCTATCTTCAAACCATTCCCTAAAATAGATACTTCCCTAGAATATTCACCTGATAGGTCACAAAGACTTCCCCTAATAGTAGAAATATTTGGATCACAATCCCTATTCAATGCGTTTGAGGGTTTTGGACCATTGTCCAAAATCTTAGAAAATTCATTGTCCCTGGGACTTCTCTTTGAACATTCATAAGGAAGTGTACAAATTTCTTTATTACCAAAGTTCATATTATTCTCATATATTGGACAATAATTATCATAAGGCATAGATGTTTGACCAATAAACTTAATAGTATCAGGTTCCAATCCTTTCATAGTTTTCTTTATGACTCTATATACTTCTCTAAAAACTTGTGAACAGTGAAGTGGAGATAAAGCTAGGCCCAAAATTTATTCCTCCTTCTCTAGAGTTTTGGTTCTAGGTTCAAAAAAAATATTTTTGTTTTTTTGTACCAAATCAAGGAGCACTAAAAAATAGGTATCTCTTGATTGTTGTTAGATGACTTGAAATCCCCACTAGTAATTTGTTTTCTCCTCCATACTTTCTATGTGAAATCTTGAGAAAATTCCTTAGCAATATGTCCATAAACATGACAACAAACACATCTAAAATCAATCTTCAAATAATCTAAGATTTGAGTATGAATTGTATTCCCCACAACTATCTCCATAAAGTTCGGTAAGCCTTCACTGATATCCATATCAACCAAAATATGAGCTACACACCAAAAAATATTAGAGATTTTTAAATAAATATCTATATCCAAGGGTTTACCTAATGAATCTCCAGTCACTTTCAAAGCTCTTTTTCACCATAACTCCATTGGTAGATCTAGAAGTTTTACCTATATCGGGATTATCCTAGCAAATTTAGTCCTAGGATCAAAGCAAATCGTCCAAGCCTTCAAAACCAAAAAATAAGACCCCCAATACCAATGACCTTCCAAAATTCTTTGTGCATCTTCCTCAGATCAAAAAAGAAAACCTATCCATCCTCTCGCAAGTAAGTGAGAAATTGGCCCATATCCTAATATTGGGACCCATACCTTCTACATCCATTCATTTAGTGTATTATCAACTATTTTTTGTCCATGAAACTTTTCAATAATGGAATTCTCCAAAAACTTCAAAACTTGTTCAATCCTCAAGTCTTCCCCAAGTACCATTCTAATCTTTGACCTTCTATTTTTAACCACTTTATGTACCTTACGCACTTTAGTAATCAGAGTTGTAGACTATGCTAATTGTAAGTTTAGACCCATTCCACTTAAGGCCTCTAAATCAAGACTTTTACCAATAAAACCAGAACCAAACAAAGAAAAATTTGTTAGACAAAGTGAGTTTGTATTGTTTAGAGCATGCTCAAGTTTTTCTTCCCTGTAATAAAATGCTTGCTCATTCATTAGACCCATAACTTCGGTAGAGTGTTCTGAGACACCTGAGAGTGAGTACTCAATAGGACAACTGACTTGATTTAAAACTTTTGACATAGACTCTCCTCTATCCATTAAATTTTGATAACCTGCAGTATTATTATGGTCACTCAAAAACCCAAGGACCCCCAGTTATCAACTTCTAAATCCTATCCAAAAATGCGACCCTTGGCCCTTAGAGTTGAAAATATGTGTTAACCCTCAAATATATCCTTTGATAAGTCCAAGAATTCCTCTGCATTTTCCATAAAAAATAAAAAACCAATTTTCCAAATTATGCTGCCATTTTAAAAATACCAAATAAAAAATATTTTTACTTTGTTGCCCTAGCACACTGCAGTACTATTAAAATATTTTTACTTCATTGCCCTAGCACTATTGCACCCACATTCATTGCCCTAGAACTACTGTGGTGTTGTTAAAATATTTTTACTTCACTGCCCTAGCATTGCACAACTTGCCTTTGCTACCTAGCACTATTGTGACACTATTATTATTTTTTTACTTCACTACCCTAACACTATTGCAATCACCTTCATTTCCTAGCACTGCTACGATATTGTTAATATATTTTTACTTTGCTACCCTAGCACTACTACACTTGCCTTCACTTCCCTAGCACTACTCTGATACTATTAAAATATTTTTACTTCATTGCCCTAGCATTGTTGTGGCACTGTAAAAATACTTTTACTTTGATGTCCTAGCATGGCTGCACTCACCTTCACTGCCCTAGAAATGTTGTGGCAATGTTAAAATATTTTTACTTCACTGCCCTAGCACTGCTATGCTCACCTCCACTACCCTTGATGGGGAATATTTGCATATCAAAGAATACCATTCCATGTATTTTTCTCTTTAAGTGAAGTGATATTTTATTTCCATTAAAATATATATACATAACATACATTGAAAGCTACTCAACATCAACCAAAGAACTAAAAGGTATTCAAAATGAGTCTACCTATAAATTTTGTCATCTTAGAATAATTATTTTCTAGCTAATCCAATGCACACTTGCTCTCCAGACTACTTTCTGTTCTCTTCTCTCTTCCCCCTGACTCTCCTCCACCCTCATCAAAAAACTGTTGGGTCGAAACTCCTTCATGATCTATCTGTAAGGATATGGGGATTTATATTAGACATTAGTCCTAAGGATTTTCACTAGGCTACAAATTTGGTAATCATCCTCTAGTAGCTATGCAAAGGATAGAACATTTATGAGATATAAAAAAATCCTTAGGTAAGTATATCTACTTTACCCAAACTATAGTGGCATGTTTTACTATCATAGAAAATGGATTATCTATGATATTAAAGGATCATTTTTCTCAGATTAAAGGAAGATTGAGCATTTAAATAGAATTAATAAACTTTGTACCTTCTAAGAGGTAGGATAACACAAAGACTTGATGGCATGTAGGAAAATCCAATTATGATAAGGGTGACAATCTACCATGGAGAGTTAAAATGCCTAGTTTGCAACTAGATACCATCTTATTCTTAAAAATGTTATATCTTCAAGAGATCAAAATAGATGATAAAAAATAACTAAATGATATATCAAAAAGAGGAAGGTTTGGAGTCTTAGCAGTATCAGTGCACATAAATTTTTGGGGTGATTGGCCACCTCATGGAGGCCTTCCATGGTTTTGGGCGCTCCACTAATCTCTTACAATTTTTGGAGCATAATAAAATTTAAGTTATTTTCTCAAAAAATGCAAGGCATAGTGTTAAATTGTTTATGGATTAAACACTCCCATTTATAAAATTTGGGTTTGAAATAAATTAAGGGTATTTTTTAAAACCACAAAGAATAAATTATAATCCTCACATGCTATATCACAAGTTTTGAGTTCATGTGCAAATTTGACATGATTGAAATTTGGAATAAATTTACCAAAAACAAATTGACATACTTTATATATATACTACAACCAAAAACATTTAATGTATAAATATATTTAAAAATCAATAACCAAAATATTATAAAAATAAATTTAAGAATTTACTCTAAATAACTAATATATATATATATATATATAGTAAAAAATATGATACCAAATATATTAAATAAATCAATAGTTAAAAAAAAAAACATTTTATACACTAAGGCGTTCCTAATCCCTAAAATTTTAAAATCTAAGGGCCTATCAATAAGTGACAAGGAGTGAAGCAGAGAAAATAAAATAGAACTTAAAATAATAGCATAAGTAACCATGATACTTTATTTTGGGTCTCTCCTTTTGGCATGCTTGGAAATTTTGTTCATTTTTTCATATGCTCCTATGATTTTTTGTGGTAGAAATTGCTCCTATTTATTGTTATTTTCCATTGCATCAAAGCTAAAATATTTTATTTCTGGAAAATAAATAAATTAATGATATTTATCTAAAACTTAAATGGAGATACTAGACCAAGTTATTTCAAAATGACATGCTAAGGTTTTGCACAAAATTAAATAGCTGAATTTTATCGATCTAATTCAAGGCATAGACAAATCCAACAAAATTTGAACTTCAATGCAAGAATTTTTAAAATATTATGATATATCTCATAAGTGACTTTAATACCATATTAAATGATAAGGATAAATAGGATGGTGTGCAAAATACCACAAAGTCATAAAGAGACTTCAATGGTTTTATACAGTAGTCAACTTTGTCAAATGTTATTTCCCAGATGATATTTACATATGGAGTAACAAAAGGAAGGGATTAAATATATGCAAGTAAAGCTTGATAAGTTCTTAGTGACAACAAATTGGATACACATTGATGTAATTATTGAATCTACAATAGATCAAGCATGTCTTTTAGATAATGCTTTTATCTTCCTCCATGTCACACAAGATTTAGAATGTAGAAGATCCCCATTCAAATTTGAATCTATATGGATCCATGATGAGAACCTCTATAATTTGATGGAATTAAAGTGAAAGTATTTTCCTAAAAAAAGTGGTACAAAAATATACAAACTCTCCCACAAACTTTATAAAGGGAAAACTCTTAGAGTGGAATAGAATTTCTTTTGGTAATATCATTGCTCAAAAACATAAGATATATGAAGCTCTAAAAAAATTTAACACAATAAGGAAAAAATATAGCATAATTTATAGTTTGTTAGCTAAAAAATAAAAATTAAGGGGATGCTTAGAAGATATTTATTTCATACAAGAGGTTTTTTGGTGCCCAAAGTCTTCAAAATTATGGCTTAAAAAGGGGGATTGGAATACATGTTTTTTTACCATTTCATTGTGGCTAGAACATATGTGAATCATATCACTTCTATATTATTAAATGAAGGTTTCCTATTAACATATTTTCCATATATCAAAAGGAAGGCCATTGATTATTTAAAAAAAATCCTTACTATAAACCAAATTATAGATTTGGAGGCTAGGCAAGAATTCCTCAGCTACATCCTAGATATTGTGAATAATGAAGATGATTAATGCCTTATGGATCCAATTTCTACTTTGGAGGCTCATAAGGTATTATATATCATGAACAAAGATAAGTCACCAAGTCTTGAAATATTTTCTTTGGGCTTTTTTCAACACTTCTATGAGATTATGAAGATAAATATTTTGCTACACCTCAATGAAATAAAAAAACCTCAAAATATTATCAAGGAATGGAGCAAGACCTATATTGCACTCTTTACCAAGAGTGGTAATCCTTAAATATTTAGGGTTTTCCAACCCATGTTTTTATTCAACAACATTGTCAAACTATTAACAAACATAATGGATGAAATACTAAAGTTGATTCTATCGAAGACAAACTCTATTTAACAAGGTAAATTAATTGACTATGAATAAATCTTCAATGGAGTGTTGATGGGTTACATATTAATACATTTAAATAAATAAATAAATAAAATAGGTATTTATAGTTGTTAAGCTCAATGTTAGAAAATATTATGATCATGTGGACTACATTATCCTAGACTAGGTTTTACCATGTTTTCTTTTTGGTCAAATATGACGAAAATAGGTACATAGTTGTATTGTAAGTTGTTAGTTTTAGTCATGAAATGCCATTAGCTAACTGATTATATTCCTCAACTTTTAAGAAGGAAACTCAAGTTCAAATATTTTCAAATGATACATGCATGATTTCCAAGCTATTGTAATACCACTATGTGATCATGATGTAATATGAGTGGGACCCATTTTAATCCCATATAACTATCTAAAAGAACTTGTCAGTTTTAGTCATTATCAATGAAATTCTAGAATGAGTTTTAATACAAGGGGATTGCATTTCCCCTTATATATACAACATTATATCTAATGTTTTGGGTAGAGTGGTTATAGTTATAAAATAGGATTCTTTCATTAAAGGATTGAAGATCACCACTTCCTTGTATGCATAAACATATAATTAGTTTGTGGATGATACCACCTTCTATGGTAAAGCAACATTAGTGAAGAAAATGTGAATTCTCAATTTTTTGATAGTTACACCAAAGCCTCAAGTCAAAGGATCAATGTAGATTAATCTTATATTTTCTTCCTCAATGTTTATGATAAGATACGACAAAAAATAGCAAACATATTATGATTTCTCATTGGATGGATTCCCAAAAAACACCTTGGCATCCCCATATTCTTTGGTAGGTGTACTAAATATTTGACATCATTGGATTATTTTATCATTGGACTAATGCAACTCTTATCATTTAAACTAAGTAATTAGAAATACACATTTCTTATCATGGATGGAAGCATCTTAGTCATCATTTTAATTTTACAAGAACTTTTAATAGATTTGTTTTTAGTTTTGATGGAATTAGTGGGAGTACTAGATGAAATGAATAAGATCATTCACTCTTTCCTTTTGCAAGACATAATTGATAGATTTAGAATCTTGTTATTGAGATGGAAGAGTATGTGGAATAAATTAGGAAGGAGGATATGAATTAGAAATTTCTCCAATATGAACATTTCCTTGTAATCCAAAATTGTGTGGAAAATATACTAAGACCACAATAGTTACTAGAGCAAAATGATTAGGGAAAAATATATAGATAATAGGGATAGGAAAATTATTTTTATAGCTAATAATATTCTCTAAGGTTCACACATATGAACATTTATGATGTCCTATTATGATATTATTACAAGAAAGTATTATGGAAGGTAAAAGATAATACCAAAGTTAATTTTTGATTAGATGCTTGGATAGGTCATAAGTTGCTAAAAAAATACATGGTACTTCATTCTATCATGTGTAGGGTTCTCAATTTCCTAAGACATAAAGTGTATGAATATTGAAATGTAGATTTAGAACCTCACATATGCATGGGGGAGATCCATTGGAACCCCTTATGTTAGGATGCTATATCCTAACCCTAATTAATAATAATAATATAATATACATTTCATACACTAAGGTTAGTATAGTAAATAATATAATAATTAATTATAAATTAATTATTATATTATAATATTAGGGTTTAGGCTTAGCATCGTGTCCTTTCACTCACAACCCTAGAATAGGTATATAAGACAAGTCACTAAGGTGTAATCAAACATCCATGAATAAAATATTAAAACATATAATTGTTTAACCCATTGGAGGGATCCCCCATTCTAGTGCAAAAGTGATTCAAACCCTAAAAGTGATACTTTTTAATGTTATTTTATTTATTAATTTATTAAATAGTTGCTAGAACCTTCAGGGTTCTACCATTTGGTATTAGAGCCATGTTGGACCCATCCATGTTCTTAGGTTCAATAATTTTACAAAAAGTTATTACGATATTAGGAGCTGCATAAAAAAACAACTCATAGAACTAAGAGTTGTGAATGAAAAAAATTATATATATATAAGCAAAATTATGGAAATGGAGTATCTAATAAAAACCCAAACGGAAGTTGATGCAAGTGAAGAAACTCAAACCATTAAGGAAGAAATAGGGGAGGAAATTACAAGTGAAGAAGTTGCTCCTAATTTTTTTTTCCTTCACAAGATTCAGTAGCCATGGAATTCCAAAAGGTACCTATTGCACTTCCCGAGAAAGAAGAAAATATTTCAAACTCCAAAATTTTTGAATTAAAGTCTAGTAAAAACATAAGTTCTATAGTGCAGAATTTTTATCAACACCCTAAAACTGTAAATTATTTTATAAAAGAAGTATATGAGGAAGAGGAGGATATCAAGGACGATGGCTTGCAAAAGTTGTGTTTTACAAATCTACATAGAGGTGATGCAAACAACCATCAAGATGGAAAAAAAACCTAGTATTACCCCTACTGCAACAAAATATGGAATTTGCAAGATTGTTTCTCCAATTTATGCATCGCCTGTTGGAGTGGTTCTATTGAAGGAGAAATCTGGATTCAAGTTTACTACAAAAGTGCAGCCAATTAAAATTGTAAACTGGTATTATGAAGATCAAAATAAATACTATATAAATGGAATAAAGTATCCCTTCCATGAAATTGAGAGAATAGAAAACAAGTTAATTGTTCATAAATTATCTAATTCTGTAAACTTGCCTGCCAGAATTGTGAAACGAAAGTTTTGGCATGAGATAACTTCAGGGAAAATTGAGTTTAATATGTATGCTTGTGATGTTGAAAGGAGTGCAATTACAAAATTAGCATATGATCCATTGGGAAGAGATACACTGCTGGCATGTCTATCTTTTGCGAGGCCACCTCCTTGGCCACCACCATTAGTTTTTAGAAACAATAGATTCAGAAAGTAGCGAGCAGTGCTTCCGTTCAATGTGTTTAAGGAGTTTTGGTATATTTAAGGAGTTTTATGGATTCACCAGCTCATCGCCATTACAATCTGCATGATGACATCATTGTGATTTGAGCTTATTTCCACCCTGGTCACTTTTTTATTTATTCAAGCTTTCAATATTATCCAAGTATCCACATGTGTAATCAGTTATATTCTCCTATCCTCTTCCAAATTTATAATGCAATGGACTCAAACTGCCCCAAAACAACCCTAGCTGCTTATTAAGGTAAACAGAGTGCATTGTAAGGTTTTTATTATAACTAGGAATATTGAAGATTATGATACACCCATGGTTGTCACTTATGTGCCCTTGCCTGTGATGGATCCTCTACTATCATGGGATTCTAATGTTCTTGCTTGGATGGTTGTATACGGCTCATAGGTTTTAACAAGAAGAAAGCAAGAATCAACTAAGATATTAAAAGAAATCATGTCTATGTGCACAAAAAAATTACTTACATACAAAAGCATTGATGAGAATTATTATAACAAAGAAAATAACATTAAAATGGCCTCCAAAGTGCCTGAGGATAATAACTCAAAGGACATTACGAGCAAGACTTGTTATATTGAGAATGCAACATTGACAGAATTGAGAGTAAAAGCTTCAAAGATGAATCTACGCAGCAAGGTCATTGGCAAGAAACTATTATGACATGACCATTGGACAAATCATACTGTGATTGTATACAGACCAGAACAATTCCAGCATAAGGATTGGCTCAAACCTAATGTTTCTAGCTTACAAAGGTCCCATGATCTAGAGAATCCAGTTATAAAGACAAAACAGAGAAATCAATGATTCAGGAAAGATGTAATCTCTTATCAAAGACATGTTTTTTTAGGGAACAAAAAGGATCAAATTTTGAGAGAAAAATTAGATTTTCAAATATGTTCCAATGAAAGAAAGGTATACAGAATTTTTTTATTGACATCAAGACTACTGCAAAGGCTGAGCTATTTCATTCAAAAGGTCATGGCCAAAAGGCACTTGGATGGCCCAAATAAAGGGCTGGTAACAATCCCTAAAATCACGTGGATACCTTTCATTATTACAGCTGACAAGTCTATCTCCATTCCTATGCTATGAACCACCATTCATTTTCTAAGAAAATGTCAAAAGTAAAATGTTAAAGAGTAGTCGTGGTTTCAATAGTCCTATTGGGACACAAGAGATAGATAGATGTATGGAAACCTTATTCAAAACACAAAGGAAAATAATGCACAAAGAAGCAAAATGAAGTTATTTTTGTTAGCCTATTTGGTGAACAAAAGGTGGTATTGTCCATCAACATCTTAAAGGTCACTCCATCAATTCACAAACACCGTATATCTTCACAACCATCGAAAAAGATATTTGCTCAACTGCTGAATTAATACTATCCAGTGAGATACTTTATTATTTTCAATACAAACTTGCACTTGAAGCAGAAAAGCACCTATTAGCATTATGAATGAGTTGACTATCAAACACAATTAGTATGTTGTATACTTTGAATTTCCTCAACTTTGGGCATTATTATGCACACATGAAAAAAGTGTACAGTTACTAGTCTCACTATGAATGTGAGAATGTTACACAGTTCAAATTTTAAACAAAAAGTTTACAAGTTCTTCATCTAGAGGACCAAACCTCACCCAAATTTTTACTCATCCTATGTCTCTAACTAATGCAACACATTATCAGGCATGATGATGTTGAGATGTGCCCTTTTTCAATTTTAAAATTGATATTTTTTTTCTAGAGCCATAATAAAAGCTGTGAAAGCTTTGGTGGCAAAATTAATCTCGTGGCACATCACTAATAGACAATTTGTAGCAGTGACCAAAAATTTGTATATCATTATTAAAATGTGCAACCTCCATACAGACTCTTGTACAAAAGAAACCACATGTGATCAATCTCACGAGAAACAATATAAAATAAATATAATCTATATGGATTGACCATAGAATATGTTCATTTGCCTTGCACACATGCATTCATGATGAACGCATTACTTACCACTCCCATCAGTAGCTAAATGATTTCATCCATAAGTTCTACACATCCTTCCGAATTTCCACCTATATAGTGCAACTCTATGTGCAAAATAGATTTTGAGATTGTTCTAATGGATTAATCGAAATATTGTGGGCATTGATCAAGTTTGAAAAGATAAATATTTGGGTCACACATTTTGTCAAAGAAATGGCATGCATACCGTAGAGTCCTTATTTGTAATACATTTCAACAAAATCACTTACCAAAAAAACATTTAGTTCAAGTCCATCCTTGATGATATTCCAATGGGTTTGCTTACCCTCTTCACAACCAATTTATTAAGCATGTGCCAGGCCGTAGAATGTTGATTTTTTTATAGTATTGATCGTCATATTTCCAATGCTTTATATATCTTGCATTTAATTCACCAGCATATGATGGGAAGCTGCTAGATTGAACATTATCTGTTATCTTGCCATAAGTGGGTGATATTGAAGGGCAACTAATTCCGTAGACTTCGAACAACAGTGACTAGAAAACCAGACATTATGACATGTATGCCATAACATATTTATAACATATTTTTAGTATTAAACATATATGCAGCCCACTTATTAAATTGGGTGTAAGAAATTATCATTTTATTTGTTTATTTTCCAGAATTTGCAAAGATGGACGACGAAGAGAATAATCTTAAATAATACAACAAAAATTGCCTATTAAACTATGCAAATCATTGTGATGCAGCCAAAAAATGGGGGACAATATGTTTCTACTGCAGAGAACTCAGACGACAGTTTGTTCGTTTATCAAAGGTAGAGTTAAGAAGGATGAATGCTTTTTGTCCCCATGTTATTAAGCAAAGCTCTTGGTGATATGAACAACGGCAGTAGAGGCCAAGTTTCTTTTAATCATGTCTTGGTTGAGATTTCAAATTATTTATAAGAAATAAAGGGGTCAGAGCTGTCGTGTCTTTAATTATGTCCTTATTTAAATATTTAAAAACTTCTTTAAATGCCAATAGGACGTATTTGAAGGAAAATAATACGATAAAATGTCACTAAACCTAGATGACTAAAATACTGCTCAAAATTTGTGCTCATTGGAGTCATTACAAGACCTCACCACCCAAGGTGCTTTAAGTGTGGAAATTCTATGGAAATTTATCACTCTTGGTCCCCTTGTAAACCTATATGTAGTTGACATTTTTGGTGATCAAAATGACAATCAAATCGTTACTTGCTTTGGAGCTTACAAGGACAGACGTTGGGCAAATTAACCAATGAAGTTCCAAGCTTTGAGGACAAATATTTTTTCGGGAGGGGTGGCATGTTAGGATCCTATATCCTAACCCTAATTATTAATAATAATATAATATACATTTCATACACTAAGGTTAGTATAGTAAATAATATAATAATTAATTATAAATTAATTATTATATTATAATATTAGGGTTTAGGCTTAGAATCATGTCCTTTCATGCACAACTCTAGAATAGATATATAAGACAAGTCACTAAGGTGTAATCAAACATCAATGAATAAAATATTAAAACATATAATTGTTTAACCCATTGGAGGGATCTTCCATTCCAATGCAAAAGTGATTCAAACCCTAAAAGTGATACTTTTTAATGTTATTTTATTTATTAATTTATTAAATAATTTCTAGAAACTTTAGGGTTCTCCCACCATATTCCATGCTTGAGGACCACTTTCCAAAGTATACCCTAAATATAAAAAAATCATCAATGCGAGTAGCCTCTAACTCATGTATTAAAGAGGTGGCTATGTGTTGTGTTGATGTTATGTTTATGCAATAATTAATGAGTTAATTCAACAAACACATCAGGTTTTGGATCGTTAATCTAACTCTTTATCTTGATAAGATAAAATTTATTTAAATCTAAAGTGAATGTCACCTAAAGTGTATGCTAGATTCAATCACAGACCATGCAAGAAAAAAAGTACTAGCATAGTATACCTTTTTATTCAAATTATGTTTATGCTAAAGAAACTTTTCTTTTCTTTCAAATGCAACAAAGGAATATGCAATAAAATAAACTAGCTTAGGATGCAAACTATATGATTTTTTATTTTTGCCTAAGTGCATTTTGAAAAGAAGGATCTATGCTAAGGTTCCTTTATTTTTCAAATTAAATGTGGTTTAAAACAAATAATTTAGCAAGAAACATGGGTCTACAAATTGAAAATGATGAAATTACAAGTAGAGAGTGCCTAATCAAATTCACCATAGCCTATCAAATTTTCCATTTGTATTTTTGCAACTGAGTGGTGTTTTTGAAACTTGTAAAAGTAGACAAAAAAATTAGATTTATCTAATTTTGGGAGTCTTTTTGAGTGTAGAGAGGTGATAGGATATCTTCTCTATTTATCAAACCCATTGTTAAAATAATTTTGAGTGTGAATTTAAACCTTTTGGAATGGAAATAGTCCTTGTCAAATTCATCACAAAGTGGCAAATTTTCCAATGGTGTTTTTGATAGACAGTGGCATTTTTGCTCTATATAAATCTAGAGAGTCAAATTTGCTATTGGATATAGGTAGTGGTAATTATATCCTATGACAGAGGCCAACTAAGTTTTGGGTCAAAATTTGAAGTTATGGAATCAGAGGAAGAAGATGAAAAGGTCAATCCTTAGGGCCTACATCTTATGATTTTAAAAAATCTTAGGAAATAGTTTTAAATTTTTCTAAAACTTGCAAAGGAGGATAGATATGATGAAATAGCAAGTGTAATGGCTGTTGGAGGTTCAAACATACCTTCAAATGGGGATGTAAGAGTGCCTATATGCTTAGAAGTTCAAGCCTATGGAGGAGAAAACAAGATGATATAAGAGGAATGCTATGGTGATATAATAGAGTTTTGAACTATTGTTATGAATTAAAAACTATGATAGAGGCTTCAATGTTATCTTATATAAGATAAAGAGCAAATAGAGAATACAAATGGAGAGGAAATACAAAGGAAATGCATCTAGTTTGTAATGCTAATGAAAAATGTAAATAACATGAAGTAATGCAATAAATAAATGCCTATTTAGAGTGCATAGAAAATAAGAACATGTAAATATGAGATGAAATGGAAGAGATAAGCAAAAAAATATATAAATTGTAACAATCCATAAACTTGACCCAAGGGAAAGATATTTTTTTACAATGAATAACTCACAAAGAAGTCCCAATATTTTTCCAATATTGTAAGGCATAACCACATTTTGAGTTCGATGTCACTGTAGACGACACTCAAGTGGACAAGAGTGACCAACTTCTCATATATTTGGGGTTCACCTTTCTAATCCTTATCGTTTAGAAAGGACACTATAAATGGTCTCCCACATTTCCTATACCCTCACTGGTATATGACAACTTGACCACAATGTAAGGATTATCCTTTAAGGCCCATAACACTTAAAGGAAGATGCCTTTTCCCTAACCCTACATAAGTCCATATATTAGGATTATTTTGGCTTAATACCTTAGTGCTTAGTTAGCACACCTCCATAGGTTAACTAAGGCTATTACCACTCACTTGATAATGAGTATGGTCACACGATCCTCATCGTTCAAGGTGCCACCACTATACTGTCTTGTAAATATTTCCTAGATCTCACCACTAGGAATACATCCAAGCCTCACTAGTTTAGGACTTCCCAAAAACCTCTCTCCTTTGGGTACACCTGAGCCTCACCATTCAAGGTGTGTTATTCATAAATATCTGATTATTGTATCACTATAAATCCTCTCAGATATATACCTGGTTATTGCATCACCACAAATCCTTCTAGGTTTGGGTTACTTCTTGACTTAAGGGTCCTAATATAGTTCTAATTCATGCCCCAAGGATTCCCATACAAACCCAAGAATCTAATAATTTAAATAAATATAATATATCTCAAAAGAAATAAAGTGCTATAATTGAACATAAATATTTGCATCATAACACTTTACTAGAGTATATAAAATTTTTTTTCACAAACATTTAGCATTTCATTTAATTACTATGCAGTGAATAACCAACATTTTTTTCCATTTATCCAAATGTTGCAAGGTATTTACATTCAATAATATAACACTTAACCTTCCATTTATATGAATAATATCAACAATAATAGTATTTACAAAACATCTATTTCTTCATCACAAGATTGTATAATTTCAATACAATAACTGATTAAGCATAATTGCTTATTCACTAACATCATTATATTTCAAATATATAATGGTACTTAATCATCCTTCTCTTGAATATATTTTCCCATGAATAAGTTTAAGAAGTTAGGGATCAAGACAACTTATGAGAATGCATATGCAAATCTAACATGCATTATGCAAACATCATACCGCCATGCAAAAGCCTACAAAATGCAAAATAATGTAATTACATTGAGAGAATCCCATACTTCTCTCAAACACGAACCTATTAGCCTCATCCATGTTTAAGTCCATTTATAATACCTTATTCATAATTTCCTCCAATATAAATCCATAGAAAAGACAATTTATTAATCTATAAATTAAACATAATTTTCTTTTCTTTAAAAAAACAATTAATCTCTTTAAAAAAAAAAATAGTATACATTCACTACTTCATCCTTTAAAATATTTACACAATATTTATACTTTTCTCTAATAATCATATATTTCTTTTTGTATACAAATCAAATAACAATTTATTTGGTTACTATTATTTCCAATACCAAAAACCTTTATACAACATAGTAATATTATAATATTAACTATGTATATCACAAAAATAAAACAAAAATCTTCATCTTCAATAATAATCCATTCCCTTGAAAATAACTACTAATGGATTATATAAATAATCTAATATATATTTCTATTAACAAATATAACAAAATTTTTCCTTTGTAATTTAACTTAACTAAAAAAAGAGCTTCCACAATTATATCGACCCTCTCATGACAATATTAAAAAAGGAAACTCCTCTACTTCTTCCAAGTTCATACTTTCAAATTATACAAACCATCACAAATCTGGCTATTTTAATTATTTGAAGCTTAAACCTAAGTTTAATATAACCTCCAACAATGGTACAAATTATAATCCTTCCATTTTTTCTAAAAAGGATTAAAATGAAAGCTACAAATTAAATTAAATAGAACCTATCATTCAAATGGTTGTAGTTTAAACAAAACCAACATGCTCAAAGTGTAAAAACCAAAATGAATGACTATGAACATAAGTTCCAAAGGATAAATAAAAACCTTAGAACTACAACTCAACCAATATAGTTATACATAAGAGCTTCAAAGGACTACAAATCAACATAATTATACAGTGATTAAGAACTCCAAAAATCCAGTAGAGATTTAATTAAACAAAAAAAAAAAAGCTCAAGAATCGATATATATATATATATATATATATATCGATTCTTGAATTCTATTAATGAATGATGAAAATATTTTCCAAACACATTCTATGCATCAAACACATGTATAACAAATGATAAATGCCCATCAATCAAATGCACCATAATACCCTTTTTTTCTTAAGTGAGATTTTATGACAACCACCACATTATCATCTATCTACTAAGGATGGCTCTTTTGCTTTAAGCAACCTTCTTACCTGTGATGCAATCTAAATAATTATTAACATATACAATGCATCTATACGAGGGTATTAATTTAACCATGAGTTGTCGATGAGAATATCATCCATCATTTCTCTTTTGTCTCTCAACTCTAGTGGTTTTCCCATACCAATCCACCCATGAGAGTACCTGGTCTTGCAACCACAAATTTTATCAGCAGTACCATATTCTGAAAGTAGTATAATCAAAGTATAAAGTGATATTAACCATGTATATTGATAACATTAAATGATATTAGGCATTTTATATCCACACATCAATAATCAAGTATCAAGAATAAGTCTTGCCAAGGAGGGTCGTTACATAAATGAGATGGAAATGAACATGAAAATAATCTAAATAGAGATTAAACCTGTAAATAAATATGGGTAAGATGAGATGAAGATAAATGCACATACAATGAGAGATGTTAGTGTTTAAAATGCATGTATTCAAAGAGAAAATGATGTTAGTATGCTATAATGAAAGAGAAATTGCTTATGAAATGGAAGAAACTTGCTATAAATGAAGATAAATACAAATAAACATAGAAGGCTGCAAAAAAGAGTGTTAGAAATGCTAAATAGATAAGAGACAAAGGATTAGAAAATACCAAATGAGAAATACAAGTTAGCAAAGCCAAAATAAGAGGAAAAATGCATGAAATGAAGATAAGAAGAATGAAAGAGAGAGGTGCTAGGAAAACATACAATCCTAGCAAGTTTTCATCCTCACTCCAAAATAATCCTCTTGTTTTAATGCCCCATTTCCTTGATTAGATTGCCCCATATGCTTATTGAGAGTGCTCCAAATGATAGGATGAGAGAATTAACAAGAGAGAAAGAGAGAGTAAAATTTTTTGGTAGAGTGTTGCTAGCTAGAATTGCTTATTGAATGCTTGTCCCAAGGGCTGCATTTATATATTTTTAGAGGGATTGAGAGGGAAAATTAGGTGTGAGATGCTCTTATGGTTTTATACCAAATTTAAATTTGTAAACTTGATTCGTAGCTAGAGCAGGTGAAGTCAGAGGAGGTAGTGGGATGAAGGAATCCATGTGCCTCTGGCTCGTGCCAAAGGATTCTACTCATTTTAGCAAAATTGCCATTTCATGTCAAAATTACCACTAGAATTTTTATTTCAAGTTGGAAATTTTGAACAATGGTTAGTTTAACTAGTCAGGTGACTAAAAATTAACTTTTTGTAAAAATACCATTGAGTGGCAAAATTGTCACTAGCATTTTTTCCAAGGAGTGGTAAATTTGACAAGGGCTGAAAATGATGCCCAAATATCTTTGGTTGGGCTGTTTGACTGTCTGTTGATGTTTGGCATGATGTTTTATTTTTTTGTATAGCATGTCAAAATTGGGTGTCTATATTTTACCCCAGTTTTGATATGATTTCTATGAAATTGCATCAAAAATAAGTTGTAGGAATCTAATTTTGACACTATGATGCTTGCTAGTGTCTTATAATACTATGTTGAAGAAATGATTGCAATTGCTATTGTTTTTGGTTGTTTAATGTTATTGGTGCATGTATACCTTAAATTTGGTGTGAAGAACACAAGCTTATACTGAGAGGGGGGGTGAACAGTATAAGACCTCTTTTTACTTTTCCTTTATACTTCAAAACAGTAAAGCAATATATCCAAAGCAATATCAAAACAATGCACAAGATCATCCACAAAGTGACACCAATTTTAACGTGGTTCACCCACAAAACTTTTCTCTAAAAGTTATCTCAAAGTTCTTTGGGAAACCTTCCCAATTACAATGTTTATGAGCCTCGGCCCAAAGGAGATACCTTCCCCCAATCTGAATTTATGAGCCTCTGCTCAAAGGAGATACCTTCCCCTACCTCTCTCCGGTCGGTGATCCTCTAGAAGACCTCTCGCCTCCGTTGCCCTTAGCAAATGGAACTCTATCCACAGAAGACACCTGTCTTCCCTGCTCTGGCTGGAGACCTCTGTCCTCAACTCTATCACCTCAAAGCTGGTCCTCGAATTTGCACTAAACACGGTCCTTCGGTCTAGCACAAATGTCCTCGGGTTCTTCTCATAGAACCAATGCACCTCTGTCCTCAAGTTCTCCGATAGAACTATCAAACTCAGCTTCACAAGTCCTCTCCTAGGACCTGTCCAAATCTGCTCACAAGTCCCCAAAGGAACCTATCCAAAACCTCGCTCACAAGTCCCCAACGGAACCTCGTCCAAAACCTGCTCACAAGTCCCCAACGGAACCTCGTCCAAAACCTCGCTCACAAGTTCATCAAGAAAAACTTGCTTGGCATGAACCCACAAAGAGAATTGTTAGAGACCCAATGTGATTCATCAACCTCATAGAAGCATAAAGAGAATTGTTAGAGACTCAATATGTTCTATACTTAACTCCCAATCTCAATCTCAAATCTTCATAGAAACATAAAGAGAATTGTTAGAGACTCAATATGTTCTATACTTAACTCTCAATATCAAACTCAACTCAATCTCAAATCTCAAAAGAATAAGATAGATGTAGTATGCTTTTCTCAAGAACATGAAACACAACCCAACAATTGCCAACCATGCAATATCTCATATAACAATGATACTCATGTTCTTTCCAACAACCAATATCTTTTCTCAACCAATTAGGGCTTCAACAACAATGCTCAAAGACAAGGTTTAACCAACATCATTCAACTCAACATTAACCTTGAAGCATTCAACCAATCATCACAAGAAAAGGAAACAAGTAGAAATCCTTTTCCCTCCAAAGATATTTGAACAAAACAACCACCAACACAATATCACCAAATGCAAAGAATAACTTGTTCAAATCAACTCAATGGAGTAAGCCCAATATCATGAATCAAGTAAAGCACTAACTTGATCAAAACAACCTCTATGGAAGCAACTCATCCATTAATATCAAAACAGCCAACTAAGGGTTTCACCATCTCAATGCAAGTAGCAAGACTTACAAACATAAACCCTAGTGCACAATGCTTCCACTACCTCAAACCAGAATTATGCATTCACCAAAACTCTCATCAAGGATAACAATGCATAAGTAGTCTTCAACAAACCAGAAAATAGGATTTACACCCAACCAAAGGAAACCTAGTTGAATACCTTTTCACTCCAATCTTATTTCAGGAAAACATACACCAATCATACTCATAAGAAGAAAGTGCCCATACCTTATTGAAGATGAAGAAGATCTCACAAATTTGTCATAACCATAACCACATTTTTGCCAAACTCAAGAAGGTTAGTAGACCAACATATTTCTTTAATATTCCCTCAAGAATATTCCTTGGTTCAAATATAATCAAGGTTCTATGTCTTCTTCATTCAACCTCATTCAACAAATCATACATAACATATTTCTTATATTCACCCAAATAATTTTATGCACTTCCTTATAACTTGAAACTTTAATATATAATCTTCACAAATTTTCAAACCTTTTTCCCATAACATTATATTATCATTCAACACCACTACTTTTTCAATCAAGATTCAACCCTTTAAAATAAAACCTTTATACCTTATAACTCCCACAAAAAAATACTATGCAAAAGAATTGTCCCTTACCACATTTTCTGCCAAGGAGTTTTGAACACACGACTTAGGCCTCCACTCTTAAAAATCAACCATGTCGTATATTTTGAAAACGAGATTTATCATCCACTCTAGAGAAAAATGCGATTCGATCTTGCGACCTTTGTTAGCCTGGTGCCCTTGACCGCACCGTAGTTACCACACGGGCTACACGCCCACTTGCTTCTAAGGGAGAACGAAATCCCAGATTAATATCTGATCGGTGCCAAGACCTCGACACTAGTGTGTCGCACAAAACATGGACTTCACTTTTCTATGTTCCTTGATTATCGTGCGAATCCAAAATTTTAATGTCGCAGGGGTTTAATCAAATTGCTCACACAATTTTCTGACCCTCTCGACTCCTTACAATTATTTCACCTTTCCACTCTTCAAAACCCAACACCTTTTTAAATCACACCTTTGACCACCCCTTGTCTTCCTCCTTCTTATCGAAATCAAAATGCTCAGAGATTAATGTCGAACACCATTCCACAACATTAATGAATTTAATTGCCTCATTTTATATGCACTTTGATGCATTTCCAAACACGTCGGCCCTTTTAATTTAATTTAAAATTTTAATTTAAATTTTAAATAAATAAAATTTAAACTAAATATTTAAAATTAAATATCTTCATCACCGGGGCACCTTTTTCAACGAAACGAAGAGCCAACTTGGGTTTTAAGAAAAACCCATTTCAAATCTGTTGTCCATGGTTTTAAATAAAACCTTTTATTTTGTCTGCCTTGGTTTTCACAAAAACCCTTCCTAGAACTTAGATTCCTTCAAAAGCTTCTTGACATCAATGACAACATCAACACTTGAGCAAAGGCAATGTACCCAATGTACCCAAAATTGCCAACAATCTCCCCCTTTGTCATTGATGGCAAACCTTTACTGAAAAACACTTCTTAAGAGCCAAAACTGAAACCCACAACTGAGAATCTACCTTTGAAGTTTTGCTCCCCCTGACTTGAAGCTTTCCTCTTCACTTGAAGCTCTCCCCCTTACTCATATCTCTCCCCCTTTGTCATCAATGGCAAAGGGTCACCTTTGGGGCTCGGGACTAAGAATGAGCCTCTTAGCTTAGTCCCTCCCCCACCTCCCGATGAGGTGATTAATTTTGGGGTGGGAGTAAAACTCCCATTAGGCACTGATCATCATCAGTGTCTATAACTTCCTTGTCGGGCCTTCTCTTGAACTCTTTGTCCATATTCTTGTTCCTGTCATTGTTTTTGTTCTTGTTCTCATCCCTGTTCTTGTCCATGCCTTGATCCTTGGACCTGATCATGCCACTGTTCCTATTCCTGTATCCTAGAATTTTAGCTCTACACTGTCTAGCTATGTGACCTTTATTGTTGCACTTATAACAAGTAACAATGTTATTTCTCTGCGGTAAACCTGATCTTTGAATCCACCAGTTTTGACAAAACCTGTTCTGACCAAACCTGTTCCTGATATTTGCCTTGCAATAAACTGCCTTGTGCCCAAACTGTTGACAAGAGTAGCAATACCCTTGAAAGTAACTAGCACTTCTGAAACTGTCATTTACCTTCTTCACTTGAGCCATGCAATGTGAAGCCATGTGACCAAACCTGTGACAAGCAAAACATCTGCCTTGAAACTTTCCTTTATTTGACCTCTTGGGTCCTAAAAACTTCTTCTTCTCATTCTGAATTCTGTTTTCTATTTCTGTGCATCTATCATTCAAGGACTCATGATCTGAAATACTTTCCTCATCAGAACTCTCTTCCTTTTGGAGTCTCTTACTAGACTCTCCAACTTGTTTCTTGTGTGGCTTAACAAAACCAAGACCTGTTTTATCTCGTTGTCTTTCTTTGACCTTTGATAAGAGATTTAACCTTTTTGGAGCTTTCTTGAAACTCGTACAGCCTTATCCTTGTACTATTTATTTTCTTCTTTCAAGGAAGCCATTTTCTGATCTAATTCACTATACTCAAGCACCTTAGATTCTAACTCATTCTTGAGTTCTTGTGCCTTAGCCATAGAGATGTCAAGACTTTCTATGAGTTCATCTCTCTCCATACAACATTCATCTAACTTATCCTTGAGTCTAGCATTCTTCTTTCTTTCCTTTTTCAAAGCACTAAGAGCACTAATAAGTTCACCTTTAAGATCTACTTCACTTTCCTCTATATGTTTGCTTTTAGAATCATCAAAGCCTTTTTCAGATTTCTTATCACTAGAGGTGCTACCCTTTTCAAAAACCATACATGCATCTTCCTTATCATTTTCTGAAGCATCCTCATACATACTAGCAACCAAATCATTATTTGTGCAATCATCCTCAAGGTGACCAAAATTTCCACATCTAAGACATTTCATGATAATGAATCTATGTTTTGGTTCTTCCTCTTTTTCTGATATGAACAACATCTCATTTTCATTATCACTTGAAGAACTTTCACTATCACTACTAGAACACTTACTTGCTTTGTCTAGGTAGAAGCTCTTCTTGTGCTTGTGAGAATACCTCTTTCCTTTATTGTTGTGCTCATCTTTGTTCTTCCTTTGATGCCTATGCCTTTCAGAATCCTTGCTCTTACAATCCTGTTTATCTTCATCACTTTCATCCTTGGCAACAAGTACGATTAGTAGCATAATGACCAATCTTTCCACAATTGAAACATCTTACGTTTTTCATACTTTTGTGCTTTCTAGAGAACTTGCCTTTCTTGCTGAAATATGCCTCTTCATCACTAGAAGACTCATCACTCTCTTGAAACTGTTTACCTTTGGAATAATCCATTGTGTTCTTTACTAGCTTTTCCTTCAAGTTGTTAGACCTTTCCGAAGGAACCCGCTCTGATACCAATTGAAGAACACAAGCTTATACTGAGAGGGGGGGGTGAACAAGTATAAGACCTCTTTTTACTTTTCCTTTATACTTCAAAACAGTAAAGCAATATATCCAAAGCAATATCAAAACAATGCACAAGATCATCCACAAAGTGACACCAATTTTAACGTGGTTCATCCACAAAACTTTTCTCTAAAAGTTATCTCAAAGTTCTTTGGGAAACCTTCCCAATTACAATGTTTATGAGCCTCGGCTCAAAGGAGATACCTTCCCCCAATCTGAATTTATGAGCCTCTGCTCAAAGGAGATACCTTCCCCTACCTCTGCTCTGGTCGGTGATCCTCTAGAAGACCTCTGCCTCCGTTGCCCTTAGCAAATGGAACTCTATCCACAGAAGACACCTGTCTTCCCTGCTCCGGTTGGAGACCTTTGTCCTCAACTCTATCACCTCCAAAGCTGGTCCTCGAATTTGCACTAAACACAGTCCTTCGGTCTAGCACAAATGTCCTCGGGTTCTTCTCATAGAACCAATGCACCTCTGTCCTCAAGTTCTCTCGATAGAACTATCAAACTCAGCTTCACAAGTCCTCTGCTAGGACCTATCCAAATCTGCTCACAAGTCCCCAAAGGAACCTATCCAAAACCTCGCTCACAAGTCCCCAATGGAACCTGTCCAAAACCTGCTCACAAGTCCCCAACGGAACCTGTCCAAAACCTGCTCACAAGTTCATCAAGAAAAACTTGCTTGGCATGAACCCACAAAGAGAATTGTTAGAGACCCAATGTGATTCATCAACCTCATAGAAGCATAAAGAGAATTGTTAGAGACTCAATATGTTCTATACTTAACTCCCAATCTCAATCTCAAATCTCATAGAAACATAAAGAGAATTGTTAGAGACTCAATATGTTCTATACTTAACTCTCAATATCAATCTCAACTCAATCTCAAATCTCAAAAGAATAAGATAGATGTAGTATGCTTTTCTCAAGAACATGAAACACAACCCAACAATTGCCAACCATGCAATATCTCATATAACAATGATACTCATGTTCTTTCCAACAACCAATATCTTTTCTCAACCAATTAGGGCTTCAACAACAATGCTCAAAGACAAGGTTTAACCAACATCATTCAACTCAACATTAACCTTGAAGCATTCAACCAATCATCACAAGAAAAGGAAACAAGTAGAAATCCTTTTCCCTCCAAAGATATTTGAACAAAATAGCCACCAACACAATATCACCAAATGCAAAGAATAACTTGTTCAAATCAACTCAATGGAGTAAGCCCAATATCATGAATCAAGTAAAGCACTAACTTGATCAAAAACAACCTCTATGGAAGCATCTCATCCATTAATATCAAAACAGCCAACTAAGGGTTTCACCATCTCAATGCAAGTAGCAAGACTTACAAACATAAACCCTAGTGCAAAATGCTTCCACTACCTCAAACCAGAATTATGCATTCACCAAAACTCTCATCAAGGATAACAATGCATAAGTAGTCTTCAACAAACCAGAAAATAGGATTTACACCCAACCAAAGGAAACCTAGTTGAATACCTTTTCACTCCAATCTTATTTCAGGAAAACATACACCAATCATACTCATAAGAAGAAAGTGCCCATACCTTATTGAAGATGAAGAAGATCTCACAAATTTGTCATAACCATAACCACCTTTTTGCCAAACTCAAGAAGGTTAGTAGACAACATATTTCTTTAATATTTCCTCAAGAATATTCCTTGGTCCAAATATAATCAAGGTTCTATGTCTTCTTCATTCAACCTCATTCAACAAATCATACATAACATATTTCTTATATTCACCTATTTTATCCACTTCCTTATAACTTAAAACTTTAATATATATCTTCACAATTTTTAAACCTTTTTCCCATAATCATTATATTATCATTATGCAACCTCACTACTTTTTAATAATATTCAACCCTTTAAAATAAGAACTTTAACCTTATGACTCCCACACAAAAATACTATCAAAAATTTCCCTTACCACATTTCTCCAAATTTCAACACACACTTACCTCCACTCTTAAAAATCAACCATTCGTATATTTCAAACAGATTTATCATCCACTCCAAAAACGATTCGATCTCGCGACCTTTGTTAGCCTCGGTGCCCTTGACCCACCGCTTACCACAGAGCTACATGCCCACTTGCTTCTAAACACGAATCCTAGATTAATCTCTATCTGCCAAACCTCACACCTTGTCCACGAAACATGACTTCACTTTTCTACGTTCCTCGATTATCATGCAATCCAAAATTTTAATTCCATTAATCAAATTGCTTCCCATCTACCTCTACCCCTACTATTTTCAACCCACTCTTCACCCCCTTTTTAAAACATCCACCTTGACCAACCTTGACTTCCTCCTTCGGCTTTATTCGAAATCGAATTGCTCAACGATTAATATCGAACACCATTCCAAAACATTAAAGAATTTAATTGCCTTATTTTATATGCACTTTGATGCATTTCCAAACACGTCGGCCCTTTTAATTTAATTTAAAATTTTAATTTAAATTTTAAATAAATAAAATTTAAACTAAATATTTAAAATTAAATATCTTCATCACCGGGGCACCTTTTTCAACGAAACGAAGAGCCAACTTGGGTTTTAAGAAAAACCCATTTCAAATCTGTTGTCCATGGTTTTAAATAAAACCTTTTATTTTGTCTGCCTTGGTTTTCACAAAAACCCTTCCTGAACTTAGATCCTACAAAAACTCAAAAGCTTCTTGACATCAATGACAACATCAACACTTGAGCAAAGGCAATGTACCCAAGGTACCCAAAATTGCCAACAATCTCCCCCTTTGTCATTGATGGCAAACCTTTACCGAAAAACACTTCTTAAGAGCCAAAACTGAAACCCACAACTGAGAATCTACCTTTGAAGTTTTGCTCCCCCTGACTTGAAGCTTTCCTCTTCACTTGAAGCTCTCCCCCTTACTCATATCTCTCCCCCTTTGTCATCAATGGCAAAGGGTCACCTTTGGGGCTCGGGACTAAGAATGAGCCTCTTAGCTTAGTCCCTCCCCCACCTCCTGATGAGGTGATTAATTCTGGGGTGGGAGTAAAACTCCCATTAGGCACTGATCATCATCAGCGTCTATAACTTCCTTGTCGGGCCTTCTCTTGAACTCTTTGTCCATATTCCTGTTCCTGTCACTATTTTTGTTCTTGTTCTCATCCCTGTTCTTGTCCATGCCTTGATCCTTGGACCTGATCATGCCACTGTTCCTGTTCCTGTATCCTGGAATTTCAGCTCTACACTGTCTAGCTATGTGACCTTCATTGTTGCACTTATAACAAGTAACAATGTTATTTCTCTGAGGTAAACCTGATCTTTGAATCCACCAGTTCTGACCAAACCTGTTCTGACCAAACCTGTTCCTGATATTTGCCTTGCAATAAACTGCCTTGTGCCCAAACTGTTGACAAGAGTAGCAATACCCTTGAAAGTAACTAGCACTTCTGAAACTATCATTTACCTTCTTCACTTGAGCCATGCAATGTGAAGCCATGTGACCAAACCTGTGACAAGCAAAACATCTGCCTTGAAACTTTCCTTTATTTGACCTCTTGGGTCCTAAAAACTTCTTCTTCTCATTCTGAATTCTGTTTTCTATTTCTATGCATCTATCATTCAAGGACTCATGATCTGAAATACTTTCCTCATCAGAACTCTCTTCCTTTTGGAGTCTCTTACTAGACTCTCCAACTTGTTTCTTGTGTGGCTTAACAAAACCAAGACCTGTTTTATCTGTTGTCTTTCTTTGACCTTTGATAAGAGATTTAACCTTTTTGGAGCTTTCTTGAAACTTGTACAGCTTATCCTTGTACTCTTTATTTTCCTCTTTCAAGGAAGCCATTTTTTGATCTAATTCACTATACTCAAGCACCTTAGATTCTAACTCATTCTTGAGTTCTTGTGTCTTAGCCATAGAGATGTCAAGACTTTCTATGAGTTCATCTCTCTCCATACAACATTCATCTAACTTATCCTTGAGTCTAGCATTCTTCTTTCTTTCCTTTTTCAAAGCACTAAGAGCACTAATAAGTTCACCTTTAAGATCTACTTCACTTTCCTCTATATGTTTGCTTTTAGAATCATCAAAGCCTTTTTCAGATTTCTTATCACTAGAGGTGCTACCCTTTTCAAAAACCATACATGCATCTTCCTTATCATTTTCTGAAGCATCCTCATACATACTAGCAACCAAATCATTATTTGTGCAATCATCCTCAAGGTGACCAAAATTTCCACATCTAAGACATTTCATGATAATGAATCTATGTTTTGGTTCTTCCTCTTTTTCTGATATGAACAACATCTCATTTTCATTATCACTTGAAGAACTTTCACTATCACTACTAGAACACTTACTTGCTTTGTCTAGGTAGAAGCTCTTCTTGTGCTTGTGAGAATACCTCTTTCCTTTATTGCTGTGCTCATCTTTGTTCTTCCTTTGATGCCTATGCCTTTCAGAATCCTTGCTCTTACAATCCTGTTTATCTTCATCACTTTCATCCTTGGCAACAAGTACAGTTAGTAGCATAATGACCAATCTTTCCACAATTGAAACATCTTACATTTTTCATACTTTTGTGCTTTCTAGAGAACTTGCCTTTCTTGCTGAAATATGCCTCTTCATCACTAGAAGACTCATCACTCTCTTGAAACTGTTTACCTTTGGAATAATCCATTGTGTTCTTTACTAGCTTTTCCTTCAAGCTGTTAGACCTTTTCGAAGGAACCCGCTCTGATACCAATTGAAGAACACAAGCTTATACTGAGAGGGGGGGTGAACAGTATAAGACCTCTTTTTACTTTTCCTTTATACTTCAAAACAATAAAGCAATATATCCAAAGCAATATCAAAACAATGCACAAGATCATCCACAAAGTGACACAACAATTTTAACGTGGTTCACCTCCACAAAACTTTTCTCTAAAAGTTATCTCAAAGTTCTTTGGGAAACCTTCCCAATTACAATGTTTATGAGCCTCGGCCCAAAGGAGATACCTTCCCCCAATCTAAATTTATGAGCCTCTGCTCAAAGGAGATACCTTCCCCTACCTCTGCTCTGGCTGGTGATCCTCTAGAAGACCTCTGCCTCCGCTGCCCTTAGCAAATGGAACTCTATCCATAGAAGACACCTGTCTTCCCTGCTCTGGCTGGAGACCTCTGTCCTCAACTCTATCACCTCCAAAGCTGGTCCTCGAATTTGCACTAAACACAGTCCTTCGGTCTAGCACAAATGTCCTCGGGTTCTTCTCATAGAACCAATGCACCTCTGTCCTCAAGTTCTCTGATAGAACTATCAAACTCAGCTTCACAAGTCCTCTCCTAGGACCTGTCCAAATCTGCTCACAAGTCCCCAATGGAACCTGTCCAAAACCTGCTCACAAGTCCCCAACGGAACCTGTCCAAAACTCGCTCACAAGTCCCCAACGGAACCTGTCCAAAACCTCGCTCACAAGTTCATCAAGAAAAACTTGCTTGGCATGAACCCACAAAGAGAATTGTTAGAGACCCAATGTGATTCATCAACCTCATAGAAGCATAAAGAGAATTGTTAGAGACTCAATATGTTCTATACTTAACTCCCAATCTCAATCTCAAATCTCATAGAAACATAAAGAGAATTGTTAGAGACTCAATATGTTCTATACTTAACTCTCAATATCAATCTCAACTCAATCTCAAATCTCAAAAGAATAAGATAGATGTAGTATGCTTTTCTCAAGAACATGAAACACAACCCAACAATTGCCAACCATGCAATATCTCATATAACAATGATACTCATGTTCTTTCCAACAACCAATATCTTTTCTCAACCAATTAGGGCTTCAACAACAATGCTCAAAGACAAGGTTTAACCAACATCATTCAACTCAACATTAACCTTGAAGCATTCAACCAATCATCACAAGAAAAGGAAACAAGTAGAAATCCTTTTCCCTCCAAAGATATTTGAACAAAACAGCCACCAACACAATATCACCAAATGCAAAGAATAACTTGCTCAAATCAACTCAATGGAGTAAGCCCAATATCATGAATCAAGTAAAGCACTAACTTGATCAAAACAACCTCTATGGAAGCAACTCATCCATTAATATCAAAACAGCCAACTAAGGGTTTCACCATCTCAATGCAAGTAGCAAGACTTACAAACATAAACCCTAGTGCACAATGCTTCCACTACCTCAAACCAGAATTATGCATTCACCAAAACTCTCATCAAGGATAACAATGCATAAGTAGTCTTCAACAAACCAGAAAATAGGATTTACACCCAACCAAAGGAAACCTAGTTGAATACCTTTTCACTCCAATCTTATTTCAGGAAAACATACACCAATCATACTCATAAGAAGAATGTGCCCATACCTTATTGAAGATGAAGAAGATCTCACAAATTTGTCATAACCATAACCACCTTTTTGCCAAACTCAAGAAGGTTAGTAGACAACATATTTCTTTAATATTTCCTCAAGAATATTCCTTGGTCCAAATATAATCAAGGTTCTATGTCTTCTTCATTCAACCTCATTCAACAAATCATACATAACATATTTCTTATATTCACCCAAATAATTTTATGCACTTCCTTATAACTTGAAACTTTAATATATAGTCTTCACAATTTTTCAAACTCTTTTTCCCATAATCATTATATTATCATTTTGCAACCCCGACTACTTTTTCAATGCAATATTCAACCCTTTAAAATAATGAACTTTAACCTTATGACTCCCACGGCAAAAATACTATGCAAAAGAATTGTGCCCTTACCACATTTGCTGCCAAGGAGTTTCGAACACACGACTTAGGCCTCCACTCTTAAAAATCAACCATGTCGTATATTTCGAAAACGAGATTTATCATCCACTCCAGAGAAAAATGCGATTCGATCTCGCGACCTTTGTTAGCCTGGTGCCCTTGACCGCACCGCAGTTACCACACGGGCTACACGCCCACTTGCTTCTAAGGGAGCACGAAATCCCAGATTAATCTCTGATCGGTGCCAAGACCTCGACACCAGTGTGTCGCACGAAACACGGACTTCACTTTTCTATGTTCCTCGATTATCATGCGAATCCAAAATTTTAATGTCGCAGGGGTTTAATCAAATTGCTTCAGCGTGTTCATATTTTTCTTGAGTCCCTCGTCGATCGTGCCTTATTGCATATGTTTATTTCAACTTCATCACTTTTCAAAACATCCTTTTAATAATCCTCCACCTTTGACCACGCCCTTGCTTCCTCCTTCGCGGGGCTTTGATGTCGAAATTGAATTGCTCAGCGATTAATGTCGAACACCATTAAGAAACCTTAAAGAAATTAATTGCCTCATTTAATATGCACTTTGATGCATTTCCAAACACGTCGGCCCTTTTAATTTAATTTAAAATTTTAATTTAAATTTTAAATAAATAAAATTTAAACTAAATATTTAAAATTAAATATCTTCATCACCGGGGCACCTTTTTCAACGAAACGAAGAGCCAACTTGGGTTTTAAGAAAAACCCATTTCAAATTTGTTGTCCATGGTTTTAAATAAAACCTTTTATTTTTTCTGCCTTGGTTTTCACAAAAACCCTTCCTAGAACTTAGATCCTTTTGACAACAAATCAAATTCCTTCAAAAGCTTCTTGACATCAATGACAACATCAACACTTGAGCAAAGGCAATGTACCCAAGGTACCCAAAATTGCCAACATGGTGATGTATGCCTTATAGGTATCTAAAAATTTGTGCCCCATATGCCCCATAGGTGCTCCCTCAAGATTTTTTGCCAAATTTTATTTTTGGAGAATTCTCAATAGGAGGGAAAGATTGGATAGAATGGAAAAATGTTTATGGAAGGGAAAGTGAGTTAGGGTAAGTATAGTGGGTTAAAAGTGAAAAGAGAGGGGAACTGGATGATATTTTTACTTCACATATTTGGAAAGTTGGAGAGATTGTGTGAAGGAAGCTATAGAGTGATGACTAATAATAGGAGGTTTGCTCATCGTGTGGACTTGGTTCAAGGTACAATATTGGTTTTGAAGAAGGTTTTATGGGTAAGAACACAAACCAAGACCAATTTTTCATTTTTGTACTTGTTTGGTGTTTTTTGGAGGTTGTGGATAATTCACCAGTGGCATTTTTGTTACTTGTGATTTTTCCAGTGGTATTTTTGCCACTTGTGTCAATTTTTCCAAGGTGAAAAAAATAGCCTAGAATGATGATAATGAGGTTAGGTTTGTATTTTTGATAGGGGATGAAGGTGTTAGTGAGCTGGGAATGATGTCTAAAGTTCATGGATAGTGTTATGGTTATATATGGAGGTATTAGTGATTATGATTATGCAATATTGGTGGCCATTGGGTTTGACCATGTGACATATATGTTGAAGTTAGAGTTTGATCAACTACTCTTCATAGTGTTAGTAGAGAGGTGTTATCCTTAGACAAACACTTTTAGGTTACCCATAGGGATGTTTGGCACATTATTTGGGTTCATATTTGAGGAGTCCCAATAAAAATTGGGAAGGATGAGAAGGTTGGAAAAGACTTTTTAACAGGGAATGACAGGTTCATAGGGATACCTATAAGAATATGCATTAATGATGCATGTAAGGGAGGTCACATATATTATCTTCTAGTATTTTTGTGCTCCATTGTGTCTAATATTCTAATGGCAGACACTAATAGGTGGACTATGCTTTGGGGATGGGGAGTGGTGATAGTTGGACTGTATGATTATGAGACTATTTATGCATGGGGTTTGACTATTTTTGCTAGGCTATATTAGGTGGTATATCTAAGTGACAAAAGTCTACTATGGTGCACTCTTCTTTAGGTGTGGGATTTAGAGGGTATAGTGATTAGATAACTTACAATAGAGGGTAGAAGACTTGGGGTATAAAACTTATAGTGTATCAATGGGTAGGGACTAATAGAACAAGTTGATGTTATTTGTCATAGGCTTACTAGACTATTGATTATATGAGAGTGAAGTAGATTACATGGCATCCTTGGAGGGGTTGATACAAGTGAGATGATAATGGCAAGGAGTTGGCTTGAGTGATGAGGATTAGATGGTTGGATGATGGGGGTTAATGCTATGAGATCTAGTAATATTATTAGGTGTTATGCTAGTTTAGGGGATACCTAAGTTGGGAGAGGTGTGGGTGTAGTGAATTAATCAAGAGAGATGGTTTGATTTTGTTGACTTGTACTCTCATGTTGAGGTAGATGTAGATAATATTGAGATGTAAAATTTGATTACAAATGATCCCATGGTGACAAGGGTACATGTGATGGTATACCAAATTTTGTCTATCTTGGTTGATACCAACAAAGCCTTTTATGGAGCAAGATGTGATAGTGGAAGAGATGGTCAAGATTATTAGGGGTATACGACAATGGTTAGGGAAGGATTTTTGGGAGAGGATGGATGCAAGGTAGGAAACCAAGGGAGAGGGTCATGGTGAGAGTAGGGCAAGGGATACCCCATTAGATGTTCCTCCATTAGCTATGGTTCCTATGGTGTGTAACAACCCTCCTTGGTAGAACTTGATCTTGATACTGAATTATGTATTGATGTGTGGATATCTAATGCATGTTCTTATTTTTATGTTATCAAGATAAGTTGGTATTGCATTTTATGCTTTACTTAAGATATATGGAGAATATGGTACTATTGATAAAATTTATGGATGTAGGACCAAGTACTCTCACCAATGGATTGGTATGGGACAACCACCAAAGTTGAGAGAAAAATGGGAAATGATGGTGATGACTTGTTCATCAGTAGCTCAAGGTTTATAATATACCCTTCATAAAGATGCATTTGATTTGCTTGTTGTTTGAATACACCATTAGGCCATGAGATTGCTAATGGTAAAGAAGTCATCCTTAGTAAGATAGGGGATAACATGTTAGTTATATTAAAAATCCACCTACTTAAGGATAGAGCAACAAATGTATTATGGATTTGAGAAAGTCCTTGTTTTACATGTGTTTTGGAAGCATAGAATTTATTGGATATTCCAATAAAATATTAATACGGTTAGCAATATTAATACTTGAAATATTAATATCAATGTTAATAATTAATATTAACATTTGATATTAATTTAATTATGGAATGTATAGTTAAAAAAGATTGCTAAGGAAGGATTTTGGATGTTAATTGCAATGCTAGAAAAAAATCTTCTTCCTCCTTTATAAACATGTTGTTTATGCTTATGAATGCATTTAGATTTAAAGGAAGAAAATTATGGTCTAAACCTTATCTAAATACTAAAAAATATTAGTCTTAATTAATTTAAGTTCCACATTTTATATTTGTACATGAGTTTATACATATTGATGAGTTCGTGGGTTTGTGTTGGTTGCCATGCAAAAATTTAAAATCTAAGGTAACATCAGACAATCAAGGTGAAACCGAGTCAAACACTCCTCCACCCTGGCAACATATCACTGGCATTATACCACATGTTTTTGGAAGGAGAGGTTTCATTTATATCCCTTGGAAAGGTAGTGTTTGGATATTTTTTGGTTTTGGAACTTTTGGAAAGGAGTTGGATTAAGAAGTGGGAGTAATTTTTGTATGTAGAGGTCATTGCAGTGGGTCGGTGTTGAAGAGGTATTTGCCCTCAAGAATCACATTATCTTTATGCAGATTGTTAACTACTTGTTGTATGTTATGAATGTGCCTTCTTGCTTAATTTTACTTGTATATAGAGTTGGGTTTGTTGCTATAGATTGCTCTTGTGTTCAGCTAAATTAATAACTTCTTGGTTTGGTTAGTAAGTTTTCTTTATGATTTTGGCTATGCGTTTCTTTATGGTTTGAATTCCTTTGTTATATTACTACCTATCCATTATCATGGATAGACATGATGCAAGTGCATTATGTTTGTTACTCCCCCAATTGTATTAGCCTTTGTTTTAGTTTTGATAGGAGTTGGGTTACGTTGGGCTTTTTTCTTTTCAAAGTAGCACCTAGATCCTAAATTATCCATATTAAAGCATTGAGTTTAACCTTGGAAATTTTGAGAATGTTGCAACCTTGAGTAGGTGGCATCAGGTTGTCGAGTCTAAGTAATGGCTAGAGTGTGGTCTTTGCTAGGCTAGCACCCATTTATATGTTAGCCTATGTATGTTTTGGTTGCTCTTAGCCTGCATAGGTTTTGTTGGATGTTAGTTTTCTTATTTTTAAAAGTAAACTTGCATATTTATATTATGTATGAACTTTATGTTTTCTTATTTTATGCCACTTTGAAGAAATTATTTATTTAAAAAATAGGGACATGTGAGAGTTCTTAAATCTATTCGTTGGTTATGACTATAGAATGAAGCTTATGTTTTGTTTTGATGTTACTTAATATTTTGGATTTAGAGGTTAATGTTTAAAATTGAAATAAGTCTATTTAAAAAAAAGAGGAAAGAAATTATTGTAGATAAGATGCTTATTTTAAGGAAAATATGTTTGGAAAGAATATTGCTAGTAATTATTTTTTTAGGCTTGGGTAGTTAAATAGAATCATTATCGAGGGAAGTATGGGATTTCCTCTATGGGTTGTTAGAGTTAGAGTATATTACATCATTTGGGTCATGTAAATGTACCACCTTTGGTACATAGTTAGAGTAGGAGATTACTTTAGGGGGAAGTTAGCTACTTACTTCAAGCAATGTAATAAATGCACAAGTGTCAATGTGCAAGTTGTAATGTGCAAGGTGTCCCCTTGTACAACTAGGTAGAGTGTTGGCCAAGGAATCTATCTTCCTATATAAAGGGCCTCATAGAGATATCAAGTACATATCAAGCATATCAAGTGCATTATAGTAGAGAGTAGTAGATAGTGGTAGAACTCCTGTATGGAGTACAATGTAGTTCTTTAGCTTATATTAATGGAGTGACCATCACCTCCATACTGCATTGTATTTTTACCACTTTCTATTTATAGTATATTTTAGTCATATTGCAGAATCACTTTCTCTCATATTTTCTGCATCTTATTAGGACCTGTGTTAGATCTCTCCCACTGCATATATCCTCAAAATCTAACAGTGGTATCAGAGCCATGGTGAATCGAGAATAGGAGGGCCTACATCCATCATAGTTCCTCTTTGCATTTTTGCAAATCGGACTCGCCATTGTGCACCGCCACTTGCAAAAGTCATCATAAGAGAAGTCCAGTAGGTCAATAGGAATAGGGAGAGTCACCATTGCTACTATTGACCTACATATTTGCAAATTAGATCTATCATTGTGCATCACTGCATGCAAATGCTACCATTAGGAATCGATTGATAGAAAAAGCCATAGTAGTCAATAGGATTAGAGAGAATCACAAGTGAGGACTGAAATAAATCTTAGTTACAAAAATTTTGAGATTACATTTGGCTAGAGTCTTTCCACAGAGTTGCAGAAAAACTCGTGAAGACTAGGACTCAACATTCATACCACTAGATTGACAAATCAACTAGTGAAGATTATTATCTCCAGAATTATAAATTCTTTCATTCCAGTTTCTAACAACTTGTTGCAGGAAAAGGAGATTCAGAAAAATGTTGGGAAGCTTCCTACAAGAGAGCTAGGAAGAATATCTTCTTAGAATCATTCCAACACTTGCAGCAACAAGGAGAAGATTGAAGATTTCAAAGACCTCAAAAAAAGGTCTCATTACAAGAGCTGCAATCCTGCAGATTGCAGAAGTGAAGAAAAGGCCATAGTAGCCTTATAGCAGACTCAAGGAAGAAGAGACTCTAGAAGATGAGTCAAGGAGGAGATAGGATATTGGTGATCTCCATTCAAGATCAATACCTGTAGAGTGCAGAAGCAGAAAAGGCCATAGAAGCCTTGATCCAGAAGAAAGGGCCACAAAAGCCTTAATTCTGAAGAAGACTTCAGAGAAGAGTTCCTGATTCAGAAGAAGAGTTTCTAATTTAGAAGAAGACTCCAAAGAAGAGTTCCTGAAGAAGACTTCAAAGAAGAGTTCCTGATTCAGAAGAAGACTCCAAAGAAGAGTTCTTAAAGAAGACTCTAGAGAAGAGTCCATAAAATAGGAGATTGGTGATCTCCATTAAAGCCTACAAATTGTAGAAGAAAAGAAGGACCAGCAAGGTCCCATTCTAGAATCTAGAAGTAGTAGATTTTAGAGATCCAAGAAGAAGATCTCATCACCAACACTTCTAGAAGTAGAAGGTTGAAGAAAAGGTCTCATTTGGAAGACCATAGAAGCTACAAGATAGAAGACCTTGGAGAGGTCTCAAGGAGGAAAAGAAGAAGGCTTGGAGAGCCTTGTTGTAGAGCTCGTAGAAGCATCATCAAAAGAGTTCCTAGAAGAACTCATTGAAGAAATCCACTACCAAGGAGAAGCTCCTGATAGTGAAGGACTTGGGACAATTATCACCATATGACAACAAGCCCAAGAGAAGAAGAATTTGGCAAAGAGTGCCAAATCTCGAAGAAGAATCTAGTGAAGACCTCAAGATATTCAGAATATTGAGAAGAAGAAGATCCTGTTTGAAGTCAAAATTCAACAAGAATATTGAAGGAAGATTCAGATAGAAGAAGCCTACCAAATCCAAGAGATTTGGAGATTACCTCTCACAACAAGAAGGCACATTTTAGAAGCAAGGAATTTCTAAACCTACTACAGAAAATCAAAGATCACTAGAAGGATCAAGCCACCAAACCCTAGGCTCAAGATAGAAAGTTCAAGACCACAGTTTGGTGAAGCAAGAAGCTATTTTGGATAGCCAACAAGAAGCTATGAATTCATCCATTACAAGGTAGCAACTTGGTGAATCAAAACACCAAGATCTACATCTACGATAGAAGCCATTAAAGGTAAGCAACTAGGGTGCAATTAGTTGAACTTCAAATTAGGGTTCATTATCAAATTCCATTAAGCACCATATTTGGATTAAAGTTGCAAGGAGAAGGGCTCATATTATAGTCTTCAAGAAAGTGCAAAAAGGAGAGTTCATTTTAAGATATATTTGCACATTAAATAGGAGTTGGATATTTTTTGAAAGAAAGAAAATTATCACCTACCTATTATCTATCTAGAAAGCAAGAAGACTACATCCTACAATATTGATTGTAGTGAAAATTGTAGATTATTCATTAAGGGTTCTTTACATATTACTCTTAAAAGTTGCAGAGATTATTAAGTGCATTTGAAATTACTTTGAGAGTTTATTTACAGGAGCAATAAGGTGAGATTATTGTTACCATTAAAGTGCATTATTAATCCATTAGCACTATACTAGTTGATCTTTAACTAGTTACTCTCAAGAAATTAGTTTGTGTTTTGATTGTTAAAGGCACAAAACTAGCATATTATCAAATACACTATCTGGTGCACAAAATCTACAACATTTCATGGCCAAAAGAAGCCACCAATACAAGTCAAAATGTGGAGAAGGAAGCCACCATTAAAGTCCTTGAAGGAAGCCTCAAATCGAGACTTGGTGAGTCTCAAGATTCAAGGAATATATAAGGGTTTCATTTAAGTCAAAGTGCAGAAATCCTTACTTTAAAATCAGCATATTAAGAGTATCTTATTAGCTTGGATTAACTCTTATTAAATTATCCAAGGAAGAGGATTAGTGAAGGCAAGGAGCTGCCTCATCAAAATAAAAAAGGATTTCAGAAAAAAGGTCCATCATATTGGTGCAAATCTAACTATTACAAAGCACCTCTTTTGTTCCTTCAAAAAAGGACAAAATAATCTCTCATTGTAGGAAACAACATGACCATTATCTCAGTAGGTATTAGGGTAGAGTTCGAGCAAGAGGAAAGAGCCACCGAAGAGCTCACACTTCTCAAAAATCAAGGTGTTTAAAAACACCATTTCTCCACATCCAATCCAGCCCTAGAAGCAAGCATTTCACCTACAATATTGGAGCCATTACAAGAGGCTATTATCATCCGAGTCTACGTAGAGAAAGGACAACATACAGAAGGATATTATCTACATGGAATAGCACTATCAAGCTAAGCACAAGGGGCTACTACAAAGGATAAAAATCAGCATTAACAGGTTACAAAAGCTACACAAACAACATATTACAAGCATCAAGGTATAAGGAAAAAGTGCTATACCCAAGGCCATTACTTGGAGAGAACGACCACAAAAAAGGAGCACAAAAAGCTACCACAAGACCACCATTAGGAGCACCATAGAACCTTGGAGCATTACAGCTAGAGCCACCCATTATCCTCATCAAGACAATGTGCAAAAGGAGAAGAGGAAATACTTGCATTCCAAGAAACATAGCAAGCCAACGTACAATACAAAGATATAGGCAAATATAGGGTTACAATGCTCATCCTTGGAGCGTTAGAAGAAAGGCTTACATGCACAAGCCTTGAGTGCCACTTGGCACAAGAGTTCTAAGCACCCCAACATTCATGAATAATCCAACGCTCACCTAAAAAGGAGTTACAAATATTTGGGAGGTTACCACCAAACTCATCATTGCATAAAGGTACATTGGAGGAATATCATCACCTACTTAGTAACGCCCAAGTGACACTTATCCATAATCTGCAAGGAAACAATCCTATTTAAGGTGCCCATTTTGGAGAAGGAGCGAAGAACGAGGTCAAAGGAAGTCAAGCATTGAATGGTGTGAAGCACGTTCATAGGGAGGAGGCTAATTCAAGCCTGTGCACCATTCAAAGGTGTAAGTCTGCATTTAAGAAGCTGTCATAGACCAAAAATACCAGCACCCCATTTGTAGAAGATATTTGTCATAGACCAAGCATTCCTTAAGGAGAATATCAACACCATTTATGGAGGAGAGAAGTGCTACTCAAGGGAGAAACCAGCATCGATCAAAGAAGGCATTGACTGCCCATGAGCACCACATTCCAGAAGGTTTCAAATCCACCACCTCACAACATCAAGGCAAGATAATCCAGAAGGGTTATTAAGGTAAAATCTCATATTATTTATTGCTTGCTATAAACTAAAGTTATATTGGAGTTATAAGGGTACATTATATTTACTATTGCAATCATCCATTTAGCATTAGTAATATATTAAGCAAGCAGATTTCAAGAATATTTATATTTGCAAATAATAAAGTAGGAGGTATAAGGGTTTCAAATTGGAAATTAAAACCCTATTATTGCAAATATTATTGTTTTCTAATATTCCAAATTAGGGAGTTATAAGGAATACTACACCAAATAAATTATTGGAATTTAGAAACACTAAACTATCAAATATCAAAGGCTATAAAAGGAGGTTCATTAAGGATTATCAAGAGTTGGAAATTAATTGGTATACTTGTCTCAAAAACACATTAAAGGGATAAAATAAATCCAACCATTAGGACCTCATCAAATTAGAAAGTGCTTAAGTTCAATAGGAGTAATAAGGTGTAATAAAGTTGATTTTTGCTATTTACAAAACATTACAAAATCAACTCAAAATTGAACTACTATTCTCAAAGAGCACTTTATCAATCATATAGCATATCCAAAAATACTAGGGAGTCATAAGGTATTCTACAAAACTTGATAATAATAGCATCCATCAAAGTTTATCAAGTACACAATTCATTTGGAGATATAAGGAAGCCTACAAAACCTAAGCTAAAAAAAAGGTTTTATCAAATCAAGCTCATATACTCTAAACTAGGGAGTTATAAGGTAGACCACTTAGAAGATTCTATCTCATAAGATACAGGCTCTATCAAAGCACTTTATACTCTAATCCAAGGAGCTATAAAGATGTCTACCTCAAGTAATACAGTAAACAATGATATGAACAACACTATTAGAAAGGAAAGAGCAAGTGTCATAAAAAATGGAATCAAGAATTCACTTATAAAGTCTGAAGGAAACTTAGATCCTACTTCAAAAAGGATACATAATGAAGCTTTAAAAGATAAATTTGAAATTATGGAGCATTATCTACATGCTCAACTCACTGAAGCAATTGATAATGGAAAGAATGACATTCAAATTTCTTTAGAATATGGAAGCATACTATACATGGCACTACTTACATTCAAATGTTATAAGGATGAAAATGTGGAATAGAGAGGATTGATAGAATTACTTAAACTGAAGATAGAAATGGATGAATCATCCCTAGAAAATATATTCCAATCCTCATGCAGTATTAGTACTTCAAGTTCTACTAACTCAAAATATTATCATGATGCTCTAAGTGTATGTTTAGAAGCTTCTATACAGGACACAGAGAATGATGACAAGGACAAAAGCAAAGAGAAAATACTCTTGCAAGAATCGGGTGATAGCACATCCACCTATGAAAGTATTGACTCCAATAAATAAGAATAAGAAGAACCAATTCAAGGAGGTATATAGTGCAATGTGAATTAAAAGGAATACAAAGGATCAGATCAAGCTAAAGACCATTCTCAAGAAGAAGATCCATATTGAAGATTGAAATCTTCAATACCCAAATAATGTAATACAGGGGGTGTTAGAGTTAGAGTATATTACATCATTTGGGTCATGTAAATGTACCACCTTTGGTACATAGTTAGAGTAGGATATTACTTTAGGGGGAAGTTAGCTACTTACTTCAAGAAATGTAATAAATGCACAAGTGTCAATGTGCAAGTTGTAATGTGCAAGGTGTCCCCTTGTACAACTAGGTAGAGTGTTGGCCAAGGAATCTATCTTCCTATATAAAGGGCCTCATAGAGATATCAAGTACACATATCAAGCATATCAAGTGCATTATAGTAGAGAGTAGTAGATAGTGGTAGAACTCCTGTATGGAGTACAATGTAGTTCTTTAGCTTATATTAATGGAGTGACCATCACCTCCATACTGCATTGTATTTTTACCACTTTCTATTTATAGTATATTTCAGTCATATTGCAGAATCACTTTCTCTCATATTTTCTGCATCTTATTAGGACCTGTGTTAGATCTCTCCCACTGCATATATCCTCAAAAGCTAACATGGGTGTTTTCTTTTGAATGAACTTGCATCTTGTATGTTTTAGCTTAGTGCATGGTAGGCTTGCATAAGCAATCTATGAGTTGTCCTAATCCCTAAACTTTTCTTAAAGACTATGGAAGCTCTTCCTTCATGAAAATGATCGTAAAAAGAAGGTGGTGCAAAGGCCACTTATATAGATGTGCTTTAATATATTTGGAAATGAAATATTGTTATGTAAATGGAAATTTTGTTAAGTAACACTTGGGATTTTTATTTTCTACAAATTTAAGTTTTGAAATTATTTATGTATGAACTACTTGGTTTTTGAGCAAATGAAATAATGAGTTGGTTATGTTTTTATTGAGGAAATAATAGCAAATTATATGTTATATTTGATCCATTTGAGTTTCTATTCTAGATTAAATTAAATAGATGTTCTATGCTAGTAATATGTTAGAAGTTAGCATTATGGTTACTTCAATATTGTTCATTAATTTTAGCAAGATGTTTCCTTTATTCTATCCTTCTATTAAAAATTATGTTCTACATTAATTTAAATATCTAGCATGGTTTAAAATTAAGCATGTTTTTCCACTATAGAACTTTATGTTCTTGTTATGTGGGAGAGATGTTAAGTTATCTTGGAAAGGGTTTCTATGGGGGTGAACCTAGAACCTTTTTAGGACCTTGAGTAATAGAATTAACCCAATCATAGAAGGAGATGCAGTGATGCAATATCTTGGTGGACATGAGTCTATAAGGAGTTATGGTGATGCTATAGCTAGGTACTCATGAGTCTAGAAGAAGTTGTAATGATGTAATAGCTAGATTCTCTTGATTGATACACCTTGAATGATGAGGATCAAGTGTTCCATAAATATGAAAATAGTGGATTCTCTCATGAGGTAATAGTGGTGGTATCTATTGGTCTAAAATTTTCCCAACATAAATTTTGTGCCCAAGACTTGGATAACATTGAATGACTGATCAAGCTCCAAAGCTTAACAAGGTCAATCTATAGAGAAGGATTGCTCCTGCAAGGTTTTAACTAGCTAAAATATACAATGAGGGAGAAAGGGTGCAGAAAGAAATAATTGCATCTAAATCTAGAACTTAAAGTGATACAAATTAAGCAACATCAAGAAGTACAAAGAGATCATGAAACAGAGCAAACACTTAGACCACCTAATAGACCAACCAGTTTTTATAAAATGCAGAGAAATATATTTAGTTAGTTTCAATCTAACAAATGGTAAATTCTAGAACTAGAGAATGAGTATATGTAGAAGTCCAAAAAATAGAATTAATGCCATACACGTTTGTCTAGCTGTAATAGAAATAAAAATTCACTCATACATACATGTTCTACACAATGGTGAACCACAGGTCAAACATAAGCCTAAGTTGTATTGCTCTCTCCAAACTGTTGAGTGGTAATTGTCTAACACTTAATTGTCAAACCATGATTAGATTTAAAGAATAGTTATCTTGTATAGATATCCATAATTTTGATCATTGATATTTTATTCATTTTTCTTAGTTTCTTGCATAAAATAAAGTTTGCAGTAAATGAAAATATTGAAAATATGCTTAATTTAAGGAATGCAATTATGAACTAAACTAGGTGTGGATCCACTTTTTATGATTCTAATAATGCATTATCTATCTTAATATGTTCTATAGTTTTGTAATATGTAATTTAATAAAATTTATATTCTAATTTTATTCTACGTTCTAACTATATCTACTATGTTTTAGAAGGAAGAGATATAGGGACTAAACTTTTGGAGTGGGCCTTGCCTCCTCAATATCAGTATTAATCTTCCCCTATTTATATTCTACTTTAACTTTTTAGAATTTTATATTCATTAAAATAATTTTTATGCTACCTAATTCATATGTGCAGGAAAGGAAATGAAAGTTACAACAAAAAGCAAAGCATGAAGAAGATAAAGAATTTTATTACCATACTCATAGAAGAAAGACAATGATGCTAATTTACTCTTTTATTCCAATCTCCATATAAATTTATACAATTTAACATGGATGTAACAATGTGCTTCCTTTCTTCTCTTGTGCATCTGGGCTCTTCTATCATTGAGGGCTTTGTAATATATACTTTTACATTATTACATTACAATAGAAATTCCAATATTTCCTTTGTTAAATAGTTTTGAGCAAATATTTTAAATGTGGATTGGATACTAAAAATGCACAATAGGAAAATATATAATCTACGTGACTTAATAACAATTTGAAACAACTTCTTGTCCCTTTATTAAGAAAAGGATAAATTCATTTTTCTCTTCCGAGTTACATAATCTCAACCAAATAATAAATTACACAATATCAACAATAGTCCCACTATAGAAGATAACAACTTGTTGGAAATATTGAGCCTATTGAGTTGTCATTGATGTCAAAGGGTTGATGTCAAAAGGTTGCATAGTATTCAAGGCAGAATTTTTCTTCAAAGCAAGGAAAATTATTGTAAAAAAAGGTTTATAATATTTATTTGAAATATTATAAAGAAGAACAAAAAGGTTTAAAAGTTACTTGGAACGGTAAGGTTTAAATAATTTGAGAAGACCAAAGTTTAAAAGAGAAGAGAAGGCCAAGGTTCTAAAAGAAAAGGAGTATAATATTTAAATATTATAATGAAAATAGTTCTAAGTGTTTGAAGCAAAAGTTTTACATGGAGGACAAAATTTTTAAGGCAAAAATTATAATATTTAAATCTTTAGATTTAAATTATTATAATATAAAGAAGGTTTAAAAAGACAAGGCGCAAAAATGAATTTAGAGCAAAGGAAATTTGAAAAACCTATGTGTTTTGATGTCGTTGAAGATGAAGGCTAAAGGATATAAATATATCACCAAAATTTATTGTTTGTTGTGTATCGTGGAGAAAAAATTCAATTTCCCCTTGTGCACTAAAATCGATGAATTACAGAAGGGAGTGAACACAATTTTTGGTGAAACAACGATTTAAATATAAAGGTGAAGTACTGTAGTGTTTATCTCAACTAGGTGGCTAGCCTAGTTGGTCACTAAGCTAGCGCTAAGGTGTTGGGAGCAAGGAGTTCACAAGGTCAAATTCGGTGGGTCTTGTTTTTCTTAGCAGCAAGGAGAAAATATTTTGATCAAAAGGAAAGAGCATCAAGTCATCATGTTGTGTGGAGGTAACTACCCACTGGGGTAGTCCAACTAGATGCCTAGCTAGCACTAGGGCACCGTGAGGTAGGAGGTCATAGGGTCAAATTTGGCGAGCATTGTTTTGCAAGGTAGGAAAGGAATATCATGCGTTTGGTGGTAGGAAATGAAAATCATGCATTTGGTGAAAGGTATGAATTAATTTTTTGATTAAATATTTTGATTAAAGGGAAATCACTCGCTGTGCATATTGAATATAAAGGGGGTAAGATATTTTGTTTTGATTTTATTTAAAGGGATTCATAAGGTGTAATAAGGATACCCAGGTGTTGTAGGTGAGTTGGAGAGGAGAGGGCAATCCTCCAAGGGAGGTCCCAGGTTCGAATCTCCACCCTACCAAAAAGCTGAATTGGGTACCCAAAATCCAATTGATAATGTTGGTGCAGGCAGGGATGGGTGCGACCCTCAGGTGAATTTGACGGTGTAGAAACCCCTGTTCGTGGTCTCTTAGACCAAGGCGGCCCTGCAAGGGGTTTTTTGCTATAAAAAAAAATGTGTAATAAGGATTATTTGATATTGTAATGTTTGCATGAGGTAAGTAGACATAAGCTGATTTGGGTATTATTTGAAAGTTGTGATATTGCATCTTTAAAGAGGAGAGATAAGGTGTATTTATGATTATCATGATCTGTAATTTCACATGTTCTAGAAAGGAGAAATAAGGTGTATTTGTGACTATTATTGTTTGTATTTTTAGCACATCTTAGAAAAGGAAATTTGAGGGTTTAGTCATGATTACAAGCTTTATTTTGTGAGACTAAAAGGGGCTATACAGTATTATTTTTAAGCCTTATTGAACAATTATTTTGAGAAGGGTTTTAATGTGGATGTTTTGAAAAGGATATTTGCTAACCTGTTTTTGAAGTGGAAAAAGAAAGAGAAATTATTTTAAGACAGGTTTTGAGAAGCCAATACACATAGCAAGATTATCATCAAGGTAGCCTTAAAGGTATGTTGATTTAAATCCTTCTCAAGGTGGTTTTGTTTGAGGAAAACATTTTGTTGAAATAAAGTATGGAGATATAAGGATTGATTTGATGTGCATTAGTGATTGATTAAAATTGAGGGTAATTGTGCATTACCTTGATTGAAATTGAAAATATACGAGATAGGGTTTGAGAAAAAGTTATGCATAAGAATTGAATGATATTGGGAATAAAAGTGTAAGTGTTTGAGAACATAACTATCCATTTCTTTGAGTGAAATTTAAGTAGAAATTTGCAAGGGTTGTAGACCAGTTTTGTGAAGAAAATTTGTGTATTATTACGATTGATATTGAGAGTAAATTTGCAAGGGTAATAGACCAGTTTTATGAAGTAAACTTGTGCATTGGATTGATTGATTTTGAGAGTACATAAGAAGGTCAATTACCAAGTGCTAGACTAAAGCTATCTTGTGAATTCAAATAAATATGAGACATGTGAAAGCGACAAACTTAATAAATGTGAGAAAAACACATTGATTGTTTGTAATACATATCATTATCTATATGTTCATGAAGAAAAAGAATTTTGGGTAGAATATGTCTGAATTACTTTAGTCAAAGAAAACACTTTTGGAAAAGATATATGAATTTATTTGTATGCAAGAATTGGGAATGTTTGAGAAGTTATAGTGAGCATATTTGAGCAAGCCTTGTGAGAAGGCTTGGAACAGATTTGAGCAAGCCTTGTGAGAAGGCTTGGAGCAGATTTGAGTAGGTTTCATGTTTTGGATTAAGTAGGATTTATGATCAGGTTTGAGTAGTGATAGTAAGAATATTTGAGCAGGTTTGGTGAGCATATTTGAGCAATATTGGGGTAGATTTGAGAAGAGCTGTGAGTAGGCTTTGGAACTGACTAGAGCAAAGGGGATTGGTGTCTCCTGTAAAAAGAGGTCCACAAACTAGATAAAGGGTATTGGTGTCTCCTATGGATAGAGGTCTATGGATAGAGGTCCATTAACTAGAGCAAGGGGATTTGTGTCTCCTATGGATAGAGGTCCATGAACCAAAGCAAAGGGGATTGGTGTCTCCTATGGATAGAGGTCCATGAACTTGAGCATAGGGGATTGGTGTCTCCTTTGGGTTGGTGCCCATAAATATTGTAATAGGGAATTAATTCCCAAGATATTTGTTGAGAAAATTTACAAGAAATATTTTCTCCGTGGACATAGCCATAATTGGGTGAACCACGTTAAATATGTGTCTCTTATGTGTGTGAATCTGTGTATTGTTTCATTATTGTAAATGATAAGATTGGTTAATACTACTTTGGAAGTAAAAGTAAAAAGTTTTATCTTATACTGTTCACCCCCATATCAGTATAATCTTGTGTTCTTAAATTGGTATCAGAGCGGGTTCCTTCAAATAAGCCTAACAACTTGAAATAAGATCTTACAGGAACACATATGGCTAATAAGGAAGGATTGTCAACACACAGAGCTCCATTGTTTTATGGGACTAATTATGATTTCTGGAGTGTAAGTATGAAGACATTTTTAATGGCACAAGGATTTGATACATGGCATTCAATTGAGAATGGGTACACACCACATTCAAATCCTCCCACAGATATAAATGGTAAAAAACTATATGAAAATAATGCCAAGGCAATAAATACAATTTTAAGTGGAATACATGAATTAGAGTTTGTAAAAGTCATGCACAATAAATTAGCAAAAGAAATGTGGGATAAGTTACAAAATACATATGAAGGAGATGAAAAATATGGTAGAACTTCAAACTCACAAAAGGAAGTTTGAATACTTGAAGATGAAAGATGAGGAAAATATTACTAGGTACTTATTTCATGTTGATGAGATTGTTAATACCATTTGTAGACTTGGAGAAAAAAATAAGGATTCTACTATTGTTCAAAAATTTTTAATATCACTTCCCATGAGGTATGATGCAAAGGTTTCAAAAATAGAAGAAATTAAGGATCTCGTAATTTTGAGGATATATGAACTACACGGTATTCTCACAACTTATGATATGAGAACATAAAAATATCAAACATCCAAAAAGGAGGTAACATTCAAACCTTTAAAGAAGACAAAGTATAAAGAATCAGAATGAAGCGATGAATCAAGTAGTGAAGAAGAGGATAATTTTGTAAGAAGAAATAATAAGGGTCCAAGGAAACACAAGAATATGCAAACTATGAAATATTTTAGCTGTGGTAACATTGGTCACTATGCAACTTATTATCCATAAAATGGATATAGTAGCAATGAATATGAAAAATAATACAAGAAAAAGAAAGAAAGAAAATCTAGTTATGAAAATAAAAACAAACATGGTCAAGGCAAGCATGAGAAGAATATTTTTCAAAGGCACAAGAAAAGTTTTTATGTTGAAGAAGCAAGCAGTGCTTCAAGTGACAGTGTTGAAAGTCTCTCAGACAGTGAAAAAGAAGAGATTCTATTTTTAGCAATAGAAGAGGAAAAGGATAATATCATTGAATACCAAGTAGAAGAGAAAGAAGATGCTTATATAGTTGAAGACCTAGAAAAAGAGAAATATTCATAAAGGAAGAAGAAGCCACAGTTGATATGGATGAGGAACTTATTGAAATTGATGAGTTAAAAAGGGAGAACTTAATATTAAAGGCTCAAGTACAAGAGGATGAGAAAACAAAGGCAAAGCTTCTACTAGATCTTGTTGGAAATTTTGAGTATATTGTGTTGTCATTGATGTCAAAGGTGAAAAGGTTGAAATATTATAATGCAAGGCAAGCATCTTCAAAGGATACATGAGGCAAAAAAATTAATGTCAAGGCAAAGCAAGGTGACATGGAAAAAATAATATATTCCATGGATAACAAAGCAAGATATGGTGGAAATAATATTTAAATTTGAAATTTAAATATTATAAGGGAAAAGGATTAAAATTTTGTGGAAAAATATTTATAACACCACCATGGGCATAGAAGTCTAAGGTTATAATATTTAAATCTTCTTAAGATTTAAATATTTCATAAAGAAAAAGTTTGGGTGCCAAAATTCAAAGGAAGGCATTTGAAAATATTAAAAAATCATTTCAATGGGAGGCATCGATGTCATGACAAAGGGAGGACATGATTTACATATAAATCAATGTTCAAAACCTTGGCAAAGGTTAGTCATGTAAAAAATAGAATATCCACTCATGCATTTTATTCAACGAATAGAAGAAGACGAAGGGCACAATTTTAGGCAAAAAGGATAGAAAGGTCAAAGGTGAGGTGCTGGACAAGAAGACATGACTAGCAGGCTATCGTGGTTGGTTGTAGGGGTAGTTCTAAGGTGGTGCATAATAGGTCACTAGTTCAATTTCCTTGGAGGGATATTTTTGCAAGGTAGTAAAAGGAGCACGTTTTGCACGTTGATTGACAAGTAGACAAAAGGGTTTCATCACATATTCTAGACATAGCTAGCAGGCTAGTGTAGCTGGTCACAGGGGTAGTCCTAATGCACTATGGCAGAAGTAGTTGCTGGATTGATTCCCATGGAGGGAACTTTTACAAGGTAGAATAAAGGAGGTTTTTGTGCGCTCAAATTTAAGGTACAAATTTTGTTTAAAAGTGTGTCTAAGATTGTTGTGCATGTGAAATAAAAGGGAGGTATAATATTTAATTTTTGAAATTTAAAAATTAGTAGGAGTAATAAGGTGTGACAAAGGATATATGATTGTGTAATTTGTGCCTTGTTGTGTTGAATATTATTTTGCAAGAATAAGAGTAATAAGGTGTTACAGTGTCTTGATATATTATTATAATTATTGCATGGTGAAAGGAAAATATGAGGGGTTTTTGTTGAGTGTTAATGCTTCATATTTGAGAACAAAATTAGGGTCATAGAGCATCATTTTCAGATTTTATTATGCACATATTTTTGAGAAGAAAGTTCATGTAGATGTTTTGAGAAAATATTTTGCTATCTAACCCTTGAAGTGGCACAAGAAAGATAAGTTGTTTGTGAGACAGGTCTTTGAGGACACTTCTTCATCAAAGTAAACTAAGAGGTATGGTGACATCATTCTTTCTCTAGGTGGTTGTGTTTTGAGAAAGTAATTTTAAGGTGGAGATAAAAGGGTTGATTAGTGTGCATTATTGTAATTTATCCTTGAGAATAAATTTGCAAGAAAGATAGACCAGTTTTGTGAAGCAAATTTATGCACTAGCCTTGATTGATATTGAGATAAATTTGCAAAGAATAAAGGATAGTTTTGTGAAGAAATTTATGTATTGGATTGAAGAGAACATATTGGGAATTGGAGTTGTATATTGTTCATTATATGTTCTTGAAATAATTCTGGGTAGAATATGTATGAATTGATTAGTTTATGAAAGCATTTCTAAAAGAGATACAAGCATTGCGTTGAACATCATTTGTGTGTAACATTTGGGATTGGTTGAGTATTTTTTGTGAGCTATTTTGAGCATGTGTTTGAGGCAGATTTTATGAATAGATTTGAGGCAGATTTGTGCATGTAATTTATACAAATTTTGATAGAGATAGAGAGCATGTTTGAGGTAGATTTGTACTAGTATTGTAATGAGGTTTAGTGCATATTTGAGTAGAGTTGAGATAGATTTGTGAGAAGATTTTTAGAGCATATTTGTTCTAGCCTTGTGACGGGGTTTGGTGCAGATTTAGGACAACATTGAGAGCATGTTTGGTTGTTTATTTGAGCAAGAATTATGTGAAGGATTGAGGTATATTTAAGCAGAGTTGTGAGCATACTTTGGATATGACCAGAGTAGAGAGGATAGTGGTCTCCTGTGGAGAGAGATCCACAAACTAGAGTATAGGGGATAGAGTTCTCCTATGGAGAGAGATCCACAAACTAGAGCAGAGGGGATAGAGTTCTCCTATGGAGAGAGATCCACAAATTAGAGAAGAGGGGATAGAGTTATCCTATAGAGAGAGATCCACAAAATAGAGCAGAGGGGATATAGTTCTCCTATGGAGAGAGATCCATAAACCAGAGTAGAGGGGATAGAGTTCTCCTGTGGAGAGAGATCCACAAACTAGAGCAGAGGGGATAGAGTTCTCCTATGGAGAGAGATCCACAAACTAGAGCAAAGGGGATAGAGTTATCCTGTGGAGAGAGATCCACAAACTAGAGTAAAGGGGATAGAGTTCTCCTATGGAGAGAGATCCACAAACCAGAGTAATAGAGGATTGAGATATCCTTTGGACAGAGGTCCATAAACATTGTAATAGGGAATTGATTCCCAAGATATTTGTTGAGAAAATTTAGAAGAAATATTTTCTTCATGGACGTAACCCACATTGGGTGAACCACGTTAAATTTGTGTCTCTCATGTGTGATGATTTGTGCATTTTGTTATTTCTATTGATATTGCAATTGATAACATTGGATAATATTGTTTGGGAAAGAAAAGTAAAAGTTGATCTTATATTATTCAACCCCCCTCTCAGTATAAGCTTGTGTTCTTCAATTGGTATCAGAGCGGGTTCCTTCAGAAAAGTCTAATAGCTTGAAGGAAGATATTACAGGAACACAGATGGCATCTCAGAATGGATCTTCAACAAATAAGGCTCCATTATTTTATGGGAACAATTATGCTTTCTGGAGTATGAGGATGAAGACTTACTTGATGGCACAAGGATATGAAACATGGCAATCTATTGAGGATGGGTTCACACCTACAACTACTCCTCCCATAGATAAGGATGGTAAGAAATTACATGTGAATAATTCCAAGGCTATGAATGGAATCTTAAGTGGATTACATGAATCAGAATTTGTGAAAGTTATGCAATGCAAATCAACAAAAGAGATATGGGACAAATTGAAGCAAACATATGAAGGAGATAACAAGGTCAAGTTGGAAAAACTTCAAACTCATAGGAGGAGGTTTGAAGAGTTGAATATGGAATATGAGGAAGATATTGCTAAATACTTACTTCATGTTGATGAAGTTGTTAATACCATGCGTGGACTTGGATTCAAAATTGAGGACTCTAGTGTTGCTCAAAAGGTATTAAGATCACTCCCTATAAGGTATGATGCAAAGGTTTCAGCTATAGAAGAGATGAAGGATATTGATAAGTTGACTATGGATGAGTTACATGGAATTCTCATAGCTTATGAGATGAGAACAAAAAAATATCACAATTCCAAGAAAGAGGTAGCTTTCAAAGCTTCAAAGAAGACAAAATATAAGAAACTAGAATCAAGTGATGAGTCAAGCAGTAATGAAGAAGCTAACTATGTGAGAAGAAATAAGGACTCAAGAAAACACAAATATATAAAGACTATGAAATGTTTTAATTGTGGTGACTTTGGTCACTATGCATCTAATTATCCACAAGCTGGAAGTAGTAGCAGTGAAGAGAAACAAGATTATAAGAAAAAGGAAGAAAGAAAATTTAGGCATGAAAAGAAAAATAAGTATGGTCAAGGCAAGCATGAAAATAAGTTCTTTCAAAGGCACAAGAAGAGTTTCTATGTTAAAAATGCAAGTAGTGCTTCAAGTGATAGTGATGAAAGACTCTCAGATAGTGAAGAAGAAGAGATTCTATTTTTGGCAATAGAAGAGGAAGAAAACACTCCTATTGAAGACCAAGTAGAAGATGCTCCTATAATTGAAGACCTAGAGAAAGGTTCAGAAGAGAAGAAGAAGGCACAATTGATCTAGAAGAAGAACTTATTATTGCTCTCAGAGAGTTGAAAAGAGTTAGAAAGCAGAATTCAAGACTGAAGGCTCAAGTTCAAGAACATGAGGAAATAAAAGAAAAGCTTCTACAAGACCTCACAAACTCAAAATCTAAGGCAAGGAGATTTAAAGAAGTCATGGTTGAAAAGTTAGAGGTAAAAGAGTTAGAATGTGAAATATTAGAACATGAAGTGGTTTCTCTAAGGATGGAAGTGAAATATTCTAAGGATAAGTTGCACAGGTTTGGGAAAATTTCAAAAGCTTTGGATAAAATTATCAATTCACAAAGATCTTCATTTATCAAAACAGGACTTGGTTTTGAAGAAGGACAAGGGAAACAAGAAGAAGGGTCAAGCTCAAGCTCAAAAGAAAAGGAAGTTTCAGAGGAAGAGATTGAAGAAGAAACTAAGACCTATGCAGATAAGTTGAAGAATGGAAGCTTCACTAAGAAAGAAAATAATGCACAAACAAGAAACAGGGATCATCACAGAGAAGGCAAAGAAAGGACTAAGAGACCAGATGTTTCAAGACAAGATGAATATTTCTTCAAAGGGCATTATTTTTCATGTAATCATTTTGGTCACAAAGCTATGCATTGCAGGGTTCATGGAAAGAAGGAGTATGGCTTCACTAAGAGGAACTTCAACTCATTCAAATATGGATATTTCTTTCAAGGGTATTGCTACTCATGTAATCACTTTGGTCATAAAGCGATCCACTATAGGGTTCATGATAGAAATGATTATGGCTTCACCAAGAGGAACTTCAAGTCATTTGGACCTTCCAAGAACTACAAAATCAAGTGTTACAAGTGCAATAATCTTGGGCATAATACCAAGTGGTGTAGAACAGAGTTTTCGAAACTTCCAGAGTCAAGCAAGAACAGGGACACTCAAAAGGATCAAAAGGGTATGATTACAAAGGTGTTGAAAAAGAAGGTTGAAAAAGAAAAAGAGCATTGTATGTTGGGAGTAGATTTACTCCCACCCCAAAATTAATCACCTCAAGGAGAGGAGGTGGGGAGGGGGCTGAGCTAAGAGTCTTATATTTAGCCCCAAAGGAGTCCCTTTGCCATTGATGTCAAAGGGGGAGAGATTTGAGTAAGGGAGAGAGCATTCAGTTAGGGGGAGCAGCTTCTCAGGGGGAGCAGATTTGGAATCCAGTGGTTGCAAAAGAAATTTTTTAGAAAGGGTTGCCATCAATGACAAAGGGGGAGATTGTTGGAAATTTTGAGTACATTGGTTGTCATTGATGTCAAAGGTGAAAAGGTTGAAATATTATAGTGCAAGGCAAGCATCTTCAAAGGATACATGAGGCAAAAAAATTAATGTCAAGGCAAAGCAAGGTGACATGGCAAAAATAATATATTCCATGGATAGCAAAGCAAGATATGGTGGAAATAATATTTAAATGCAAAATTTAAATATTATAAGGGAAAAGGATTAAAAGTTTGTGGAAAAATATTTATAACACCACCATGGGCATAGAAGTCTAAGGTTATAATATTTAAATCTTCTTAAGATTTAAATATTTCATAAAGAAAAAGTTTGGGCACCAAAATTCAAAGGAAGGCATTTGAAAATATTAAAAAATCATTTCAATGGGAGGCGTCGATGTCATGACAAAGGGAGGACATGATTTGCATATAAATCAAGGTTCAAAACCTTGGCAAAGGTGTGAGTGTGTGAAAAATCGAATATCCACTCGTGCATTTCGTTCGACGAATAGAAGAAGATGAAGGGCATAGTTTTAGGTGAAAAGGATAGAAAGGTCAAAGGTGAGGTGCTGGTCAAGAAGACACAACTGGTAGGCTAGCGCAGCTGGTCATAGGGGCAGCGCTAAGGTGCTGGTGCAGAATAGGTCATTGGTTCGATTCCCTTGGAGGGAGGTTTTTGCAAGGCAGTAAAAGGAGCACGTTTTGCACATCGATTGGCAAGGAGACAAAGGGGTTTTACCGCATATTCTAGACACAACTGGTAGGCTAGAACCAGCTGGTCATAGGGGTAGTGCTAAGGCACTGTGGTAGAAGTAGTTGCTAGTTTGATTCCCATGGAGGGAACTTTTACAAGGTAGAACAAAGGAGGTTTTCGTGCGCTCAAAAGTAAGGTATAATTTTTGTTTAAAAGTGTATGTCTAAGGTTGTTGTGCATGTGAAGTAAAAGGGAGGCAGAATATTTAATTTTTGAAATTCAAAATTAGTAGGAGTAATAAGGTGTGACAAAGGATATATGGTTGTGTAATTTGTGCCTTGTTGTGTTGAATATTATTTTGCAAGAATAGGAGTAATAAGGTGTTATAGTGGCTTGATATTTTATTGTAATTCTTGCATGGTGAAAGGAAAATATGAGGGGTTTTTGTTGAGTGTTAATGCTTCATCTTTGAGAACAAAAGAAGGGTCATAGAGCATCATTTTCAGATTTCATTATGCACATATTTTTGAGAAGAAATTTCATGTGGATGTTTTGAGAAAATATTTTGCTATCTAACCCTTGAAGTGGCACAAGAAATATAAGTTGTTTGTGAGATAGGTCTTTGAGGACACTTCTTCATCAAAGCAAACTAAGAGGTATGGTGACATCATTATTTCTCTAGGTGGTTGTGTTTTGAGAAAGTAATTTTAAGGTGGAGATAAAAGGGTTGATTAGTGTGCATTGTTGTACTTTATCCTTGAGAATAAATTTGCAAGAAAGAGAGACCAGTTTTGTGAAGCAAATTTATACACTAGTTTGATTTGATTTGAAAGAGATTTTCAAGAGATAGAGGATTAGATTGGTGAATGCAAATTTGTGAATGTGAAGAACATATTGGGCATAGGAATTGCATATTATTCATTATATGTTCTTGAAATAATTATGGGTAGAATATATCTAAATTTCTTATTTTATGAAAGCATTTCTGAAAGAGATACAAGCATTATGTTGAACATCATTTGTGTGTAATATTTGGGATTGGTTGAGTATTTGTTGTGAGCTATTTTGAGCATGTGTTTGAGGCAGATTTTATGAGCATATTTGAGGTAGATTTGTGCATATAATATGTACACATTTTGGTAGAGATAGAGAGCAAGTTTGAGGTAAATTTGTGCAAGTCTTGTAATGAGGTTTAGTGCAAATTTGGGTAGAGTTGAGATAGATTTATGAGAATATTGCTGGAGTAGATTTGTGCTAGCCTTATGATGAGGTTTGGTGCATATTTGGGACAACATTGAGAGAAGGTTTGTTTTTTTATTTGATCAATCCTTGTGTGAAGGCTTGAGGTAGATTTAAGTAGAGTTGTGAGTAGGCTTTGGAGCTGACCAAAGCAGAGAGGACAAAGGTGTCCTGTGGAGAGAGATCCATAAACTAGAGTAAAGGGGATAGAGTTATCCTATGGAGAGAGATCCACAAACCAGAGTAGAGGGGATAGAGTTATCCTATGGAGAGAGATCCACAAACCAGAGCAAAGGGGATAGAGTTATCCTGTGGAGAGATATCCATAAACCAGAGTAGAGGGGATAGAGTTCTCCTATGGAGAGAGATCCACAAAATAGAGCAGAGGGGATAGAGTTCTCCTATGGAGAGAGATCCACAAACCAGAGCAAAGGGGATAGAGTTATCCTATGGAGAGAGATCCAAAAACTAGAGCAAAGAGGATAGAGTTATCTTGTGGAGAGAGATCCATAAACTAGAGTATTGGGGATTGAGATCTCCTTTGGACAGAGGTCCATAAACATTGTAATAGGGATTTGGTTCCCAAGATATTTGTTGAGAAAATTTAGAAGAAATATTTTCTCCATGGACGTAACCCACATTGGGTGAACCACATTAAATTTGTGTCTCTCATGTGTGTGATGATTTGTGCATTGTTTATTTTATTGCATTGATATTATTGCTATTATCATTTGTAAAGAAAAGAAAATGTTGGTCTTAAATTGTTCACCCCCCTCTCAGTATAAGCTTGTGTTATTTAATTGGTATTAGAGCAGGTTCCTTTGAAAAGTATAACATATTAAAGGAAGATATTACAGGAACATACATGGCATATCAGAATGGATCTTCATCCAATAAGGCTCCTTTGTTTTATGGGAATAATTATACTTTCTGGAGTATGAGGATGAAGACTTATTTGATGGCATAGGGATATGCAACATGACAATCTATTGAGGATGGGTTCACACCTACAACTAATCCTCCCACAGATAAGGATGGTAAGCAATTACATGTGAATAATGCCAAGGCTATGAATGGAATCTTAAGTGGATTACATGAATCATAATTTGTGAAAGTTATGCAATGAAAATCAACAAAAGAAATATGGGATAAGTTTAAGCAAACATATGAAGGAGATAATAAGGTCAAGTTGGAAAAAATTCAAACTCATAGAAGAATATTTGAAGAGTTGAATATGGAAAATGAGGAAGATATTGCTAAAAACTTACTCCATGTTGATGAAGTTGTTAATACCATGCGTGGACTTGGATTCAAAATTGAGGACTCCAATATTTCTCAAAGGATATTAAGATCACTCCCTATAAGGTATGATGCAAAGATTTTTGCTATAGAAGAGATGAAGGATATTGATAAGTTGACCTTGAATGAGTTACATGGAATTCTCACAGCTTATGAGATGAAAATAGAAAAATATCACAATTCCATGAAAGAGGTAACTTTCAAAGCTTCAAAGAAGACAAAAGATAAGAAACCAGAATCAAGTGATGAGTCAAGTAGTAATGAAGAAGCTAACTATGTGAGAAAAAATAAGAGGGACTCAAGAAAACATAAAGATATAAATATTGTGAAATATTTTAATTGTGGTGACTTTGGTCACTATGCATCTAATTGTCCACAAGATGGAAGCAGTAGCAGTGAAGAGAAATAGGATTATAAGAAAAAGAAAGAAAGAAAATTTAGGCATGAAAATAAAAATAAGTATGGTCAAGGTAAGCATGAAAATAAGTTCTTTCAAATGCACAAGAAGAGTTTCTATGTTAAAATGACAATAAATGCTTCAAGTGATAGTGATGAAAGACTCTTAGATAGTGAAGAATAAGAGATTATATTTTTGGCAATAGAAGAGGAAGAAAACACTCCTCTTGAAGAAGAGTATGAAGATGTTTCTATAATTGAAGACCTAGATAAAGGTTCAAAAAAAGAAGAAGAAGGCACAATTGATCTAGAAGAGGAAATTATTGTTGCTCTCTAAGAGTTGAAAAGAGTCAAAAAGTAGAATTCAAGATTGAAGGCTCAAGTTCAAGAACATGAGGAAATAATATAAAAGCTTCTACAAGACCTCGCAAAATCAAAAGCGAAGGCAAGCAGATTTAAAGAAATAATGGTTGAAAAGTTAGAGGTAAAAGAGTTAGAATGTGAAATATTAGAACATGAAGTGCTTTCTCTAAGGATGGAAGTGAAACATTCTAAGGATAAGTTGCACAGGCTTGGAAAATCTCAAAAGGTTTGGATAAAATTATCAATTCACAAAGATCCTCCTTTATAAAAATAGGACTTGGTTTTGAAGAAGGACAAGGGAAACAAGAAGAAGGGTTAAGCTCAATCTCAAAATAAAAGGAAGTTTTAGAGGAAGAAATTGAAGACGAAACTAAGGCCCATGCTGATAAATTGAAGAATGGAAGCTTCACTAAGAAATAAAATAATGGACAAAAAAGAAGGGATCATCATAGAGAAGGTAAAGAAATGACTAAGAGACAAGATGAATATTTATTCAAAGGGCATTGTTTGTCATGTAATTGTTTTGGTCATAAAGCTATGCATTGCAAGGTTCATGGAAATAAGGAGCTTGGATTCACTAAGAGGAACTTCAACTCATTCAAATATGGATATTTATTTCAAGGGTATTTCTACTCATGTAATCGCTTTGGTTATAAAGCAATCCACTGCAGGGTCCATGATATAAATATGGCTTCACTAAGAGGAACTTCAAGTCATTTGCACCTTCCAAGAACTACAACATCAGGTATTACAAGTGCAATAATCTTGGGCATAAGACCAACTGGTGTAGAATATATTTTTCAAAACTTTTAGTGTCAAGCAAGAACAGGGACACTCAAAAGGATCAAAAGTGTATGATTACAAAGGTGTTGAAAAATAAGGTTAAAAAGAAAAAGAGCATTGTATGTTGGGAGTAGATTTACTCCCTTTGCCATCGATGTCAAAGGGGGAGAGATTTGAGTAAGGGGTAGAGCATTGAGTTAGGGGGAGCAAAATTCAAATCTAGTGGTTCCAAAATAAATTTTTTATATAGGTTTACCATTAATGATAAAGGGGGATATTGTTGAAAATTTTGAGTATATTGTGTTGTCATTGATGTCAAAGGTGAAAAGGTTGAAATATTATAATGCAAGGCAAGCATCTTCAAAGGATACATGAGGTAAAAAAATTAATGTCAAGGCAAAGTAAGGTGACACGACAAAAATAATATATTCCATGGATAGCAAAACAAGATATGTGGAAATAATATTTAAATGCAAAATTTAAATATTATTAGGGAAAAAGATTAAAATTTTGTGGAAAAATATTTATAACACCACCATGGGTATAGAAGTCTAAGGTTATAATATTTAAATCTTCTTAAGATTTAAATATTTCATAAAGAAAAAGTTTGGGCACCAAATTTCAAAGGAAGACATTCGTAGATATTAAAAAATTATTTCAATGGGAGGTGGTGACATCATGATAAAGGGAGGACATGATTTACATATAAATCAGGGTTGAAAACCTTGGAAAAGGTGAGTCTTGTACAAAATAAAATATCTACTTGTGCATTTCATTCGACAAATAGAAGAATACGAAGGGCACAGTTTTAGGTGAAAAGGATAGAAATATCAAAGGCGAGTGTAGGTTAAGAAGATACAACTGGTAGGCTAGAAAACTAGTTGCAAGGATGGTGCTAAGGCGCTGGTGCAAAATAGATCACTGGTTCGATTCCCTTGGAGGGAGGTTTTTGCAAGGCAGTAAAATTAACACATTTTTCACATTGATTGGCAAGGAGACAAAAGGATTTCATCACATATTCTAGACACAACTGGCAAGCTTGCGCAACTGGTCGCAAGGGCAGTGCTAAGGCGATGTGGCAGAAGTAGTTACTAGTTCAATTCCTGTGGAGGGAACTTTTAAAAGGTAGAACAAAGGAGGTTTTTGTGCTCTCAAAAGTAAGGTACAAATTCTATTTAATAGTGTATGTCTAAGGTTGATGTGCAGGTGAAATCAAAGGGAGGCAGAATATTTAATTTTTGAAATTCAAAATTAGTAGGAGTAATAAGGTGTGAAAAAGGATATATGATTGTGTAATTTGTGCCTTGTTGTGTTGAATATTATTTTGCAAGGATAAGAGTAATAAGGTGTTATAGTGGCTTGATATTTTATTATAATTCTTGCATGGTGAAAGGAAAATATGAGGGGTTTTTATTGAGTGTTAATGCTTCATATTTGAGAACAAAAGAAGGGTCATAGAGCATCATTTTCATATTTTATTATGCACATATTTTTGAGAAGAAAGTTCATGTGGATGTTTTGAGAAAATATTTTGCTATCTAACCCTTGAAGTGGCACAAGAAATATAAGTTGTTTGTGAGACAGGTCTTTGAGGGCACAACTTCATCAAAGCAAACTAAGAGGTACGATGACATCATTCTTTCTCTAGGTGGTTGTGTTTTGAGAAAGTAATTTTAAGGTGGATATAAAAGGGTTGATTAGTGTGCATTATTGTACTTGATCCTTGAGAATAAATTTGCAAGAAAGACAGACCAGTTTTGTGAAGTAAATTTATGCACTAGCCTTGATTGATGTTGAGATAAATTTTCAAAGAACAAAGGATAGTTTTGTGAAGTAATTTGTGTAATGTATTGAAGAGAACATATTGGGCATTGGCATTGCATATTATTAATTATATATTCTTGAAAGAATTATGGGTAGAATATATCTAAATTGTTTAGTTGATGAAAGCATTTCTGAAAGGGATACAAGAATTGTGTTGAACATCATTTGGGTGCAAGATTTGGGATTGGTTGAGTATTTGTTGTAAGCTATTTTGAGCATGTGTTTGAGGCATATTTTATGAGCAGATTTGAGGTAGATTTGTGCATATAATATGTACAAATTTTAGTAGAGATAGAGAGCAGGTTTGAGGTGAATTTGTGCTAGTATTGTAATGAGGTTTAGTGCAGATTTGGGCAGAGTTGAGATAGATTTGTGAGAATATTTTTGGAGTAGATTTCTTCTAGCCTTATGATGAGGTTTTGTGCATATTTAGGACAACATTGAGAGCATGTTTGGTTTATAATTTTAGCAAGCCTTGTGTGAAGGATTGAGGTATATTTGAGTAAAGTTGTGAGTAGGCTTTGGAGCTGACCAGAGCAGAGAGGAGAAAAATCTCTTATGGATATAGATCCATAAAATAGAGTAGAGGGGATATAGTTCTCCTATGGAGATATATCCACAAACCATAGTAGAGGGGATAGAGGTATCCTATGGAGATAGATCCACAAACCAGAGCAAAGGGGATAGAGTTATCTTGTGGAGATATATCCATAAACTAGAGTAGATGGGATAGAGTTCTCCTGTGGAGAGAGATCCAAAAACTAGAGCAGAGGGGATAGAGTTCTCCTATGGAGAGAGATCCATAAACCAAAGCAGAAGGGATAGAGTTCTCCTATGGAGAGAGATCCAAAAACTATAGTAAAGGGGATAGAGTTCTCTTGTGGAGAGATATCCATAAAACAGAGTATAGGGGATTGAGTTCTCCTTTGGATAGAAGTCCATAAACATTGTAATAGGGATTTGGTTCCCAAGAGATTTTTTGAGAAAATTTAGAAGAAATATTTTCTCTGTGGATGTAGCCCACATTAGATGAAACACATTAAATCTATGTCTCTATTGTGTGTGATGATTTGTCCATTGTTTATTTTACTACATTGATATTATTGCTATTATCATTTGGAAAGAAAAAAAAGTTGGTCTTATATTGTTCACCCCCCTCTCAGTATAATCTTGTGTTCTTCAATTGGTATCATAGCGGGCTCCTTTGAAAAGTCTAATATATTGAAGGAAGATATTACAGGAACATAGATGGTATCTCAGAATGGATATTCATCCAATAAGGCTCCTTTGTTTGATGGGAATAATTATACTTTATAGAGTATAAGGATGAAGAATTATTTGATAGCACAAGGATATGAAACATGGCAATCTATTGAGGATGGGTTCACACCTAAAACTACTCCTCCCACAGATAAGGATGGTAAGCAATTACATGTGAATAATGCCAAGGCTATGAATGGAATCTTAAGTGGATTACATGAATCAAAATTTGTGAAATTTATGCAATGCAAATTAGCAAAATAAATATGGGATAAATTGAAGAAAACATATGAAGGAGATAACAAGGTCAAGTTGGAAAAACTTCAAACTCATAGAAGAAGGTTTGAAGACTTGAATATGGAAAATGAGGAAGATATTGCTAAAAACTTACTCCATATTGATGAATTTTTTAATACCATGTGTGGACTTGGATTCGAAATTGAGGACTCCAGTATTGCTCAGAAGGTATTAAGATCACTCCCTATAAGGTATGATGCAAAGGTTTCTACTATAGAAGACATGAAGGATATTGATAAGTTGACTATGGATGAGTTACATGGAATTCTTACAACTTATAAGATGAGAATAGAAAAAGATCACAATTCCAAGAAAGAGGTAACTTTCAAAGCTTCAAAGAAGACAAAAGATAAGAAACTAGATTCAAGTGATGAGTCAAGCAGTATTGAAGAAGCTACCTATGTGAGAAGAAATAAGAGGGTGTAGCACCCTAAAATTGGCGCAGTAAAACCTTAATAATTACACTTACTCTAGTAAATAATTCAAATTCAAATTTTAACCTCCAAAACCGCTCCCAAACCGCCGCTTAATCCGTTTCCTCCTTTCTCATGCCATTTTTAGAGTTTGTTTTGACCGTTTGACGATATCGTCGTCGATCAGACGATATCGCCTCAGATCGGACGATTTCGTCTGGGCTAGGACGTCCAGACGATCTTGTCCCAAAACTAATTTTTCATAATTAGTCTCTGTTCCAACGGCGTCTCTAATCCGGGCAGAAGCGTGTCTGCACCGTTAGAGACCCTCCCCATTGGAGATCTCCCAAATAGGGATGATCTCCAACCTCCTAACCTCCCTCCTAAGCCTATTTAATCCTAGGCCCTCCCCTTAGCATCCCCCTGGCTGAAATTCCTTGTAACTCGAATTCTACACGCACTAGACCATCTTAAATCACTGTTTGCATTTGTATTTTTCCAAGTTTGTTTGCAGGAACTTCATTGTTTTTCAGTCGGAGCAAGCTCAATTCGTCTCAGACGATCTCGTACAATCTCGGACGATCTCGACCCAATTCGAGATGATTTCGACTGCAGTCCACATTGGGGGCAATCAATGCCCAGAGTTTGCATTTCTTCATCCTTTTTCTGTTGTATTATTCTGCATTTAGTTAATTCTATGGTTATTCTTTATTATTCTGCATCTTGGAGTTCACCCATGTAGCTTTAATGCATAATAAAAGCATAAATTGTCATTAGATCATTATAATGCATTCGTGTTTTAGTTTGTTATTATCATTTTAATGTTCTTACTATCATTTTACATCATTACCCTCTGTTATCATAGTTGCATTCTCTGTATTTTGCATCTATTTTTCTGTTTGTAGGTCTCTGACGAATTCGTCAGATCTCAGATGATCCTGTCAGATAGGAGACGATCCTGTCGAATTCCAGACGATCCTGACTACTTCAAAAATTAGAACCTTCATCAGACATCCGGATCAGGTATGGGTCTTTAATCCATCTTGTTCTTTCTATTTTTCTGTCCAAATCTATTTTTGTCTTCATTTAAATCTGCATTTCATATAGAATAGCTTAGACGCATTTTGGCCAAACCTAGGACTTGGATGATTAAAGCTAAAACTGAACACATCAAACACATTCCCAACCTAGGCGTGGAAACTGCCATTCAAACGTTTCCTGGTGAACCCACCATCCGTCAAAAAATCACCATAATACACCTCCCCCGAGAGGCGGGACCTTCGCAAGGCCTCTCAGTCCGAGGTACCGCGCCATCCTTTTCCCATCCTCCTTCCGGGCATGGATCCTATAGCCTGAAGGTAGGGATGTGAAAAATTTGGAGCGATACATTTTGGTGAACCCGACGTGAATGCATTTAAAACCTTTTGAAAACAAAAAAAAAAACAAAAAATAAAACAACCAAAACATAAGATGCATTTCAAATCATTTAAAACTAATAAGTTGCATATCATGTTTAGATGGTAGCTCCTAAGAAAATATTAGCAAGTTACTATAAATGTTGAAAACCAATTGGCAGCCATAGAAATCAATTATGTGCTTAGTGTGCCTGAAACAGATAGAAATCAACTTTTGTGGGACGAACTTGATAGAAGACTAAGTGTCATTTCATCTAGGTCAACAAAACTTAAACAAATCAAGAGGCTTGTCCTAGATAGAATCCCGGATCCTCATCAACTCGTCTTTTATCATGAACTTCGGAGAGCCCGCCATAGATGGTTAGCTTATAGGAGAGCTCTTGTGTCTTCAGAATTGTTCACCTTCGAGGAATACCTCGAGAACGCAGCCATTATACACCAGCTCCTAGGTCGTGTAGAAGACCAAGAGGTTGTTCTTACGGATAGGGAAATATGGAATAGAGTTCCTCGAGCTGTGTTATATCGAGAGTATTGCCACGAGCTTTACTTCTATCAACCAGAATCTGAGACAGATAATATCACTATAGCTCTTTTCATTAAATTTTTGAAAGAAAATTTTCAATTTGAAGAAGAACACTTCATGACTCCTGAAGAACTCGAGCCCATTAATGATATTTATAAATTGTTTATAGAAAACTAGATCATTACTTTCAGTATTAGTTCTTGCATTTATTGTGTTGTTTGTTATCTTTACAATATTATTACAAAAACAAGAAAAACTAAAAAAACATAACAAAAACCAAAACCTTTCATTTTAAATATTGTAGTAGGTATATAATTAATATATACCTCTTAAGCTTGTTGCATATATATATATATATATATATATATATATATATATATATTTGCTGAAATCTAAATTAAGCACAATGCCTAAACTTAGGAATGGTAAACAAACTGAAGGAGAAGAAGAAGATTGGTTAGAAGATAAAACTAGAAACCCAAATGTCCTTCCTGAGGATCCAATTTCGGAAGGAGAAACTCTAGATCAACCGGAAGATGACCTAGGTGAAGACAATGAACAAGAAGAAAATGTTAAAGAGGATGGATCCTCATCCCCTAGAGTAGCTCCAGATGGAACTATTGCTTTTGACAACTTAGATCATTTCTGGAAATTTTTCAATAATAACATTGGCGCTCTTAATATGGCAGTTCGTATTGATAAAGGGCAAATTAGTGACACTCAAGCAGCCATGGAACATATGTTTGATGTGCACACTAATCCCTTGTCTTTCATTGATCAAGAAAGTGATAAGGCTGGACCATCCAATAGAGATATGGTCACTATGATTCAGAACATGCCAAAACAACAGATTACCCAACCTCCTAAGGAACCTCGTTATTGAGCCTAAAATCATTCCCACACAAAAGAAAACTTCCTTCACTGCTTTACTTCGCCAAACTATTGATCAATATGCTTCAAGTAAACAAAAACCTAAAATGAAGCCAAACACCAATTTTCAACAATCTGGAATACAACATAATACAACTTCAAAATTCCTTCATAACACCTTTCCTACCAACAATTTACACAATAGCAACATAGCATCTAATCTTCATGTCCCTCCATCATATGCTCACAAATCCCATATCAATGCCCTACCGAACCAATATGGTGGGCAAACTAGTAATCTGGAAGCCATGGTGAAACAGTTAGCTTCGCGTATGGACCAGATAGATCCTTACCGTCCCTCGTACAATTATCGAGAGATATGTAGTCAACCTTTGGATCCCATAGTTGTAGCACAACCGTACCCTAAGCATTTTCCCATGCCCATCCTAGCCTATATATAAAGGAACCGAAGATCCCATAGAGCATCTTCGCATGTTTAGGATAGCATGTCATGATATATCACATGATGACTTGCTATTACTAAAAATGTTCCCGAAAAGTTTAGGTGGAATGGCATTAGAGTGGTACTATCAATTGCCCACTCATTCTTTGAGAAACTTTGAAGAAACAAGTTGAATCTTTTGTCCATCAATTTAGTGCCTACATCGAGAGGCATGTAACCATTAAAGATTTATACAACTTAAAACAAGACAAGGATGAATGTTTTGCCGATTTCTTAGCTAGATGGAGGCAGTTGATAGGAAAACTGCACTTTGTGCTACCTTATAGGGAAATGTTGGACATTTTTATTAATAATTTACAAGAACAAATATCTTATGAGCTATCAACTGCTACTTTAACTACCTTCGATCAGACTATAGATTTAGCTCGAAGAGTAGAAGATGCCCTCATTAGGAGAGGCCAACTTAGGAAGAAGGATGATGAGAAAACATCCAAAAATCAGTATAAAAACAAACAAGTTGTAGGTGACGGAGTCACTGACAGAAAAAATGTTGCTAATATCAATGCAACGAAAACAACAAAAAAATTTATATTGAAACCGCTTGATAAGCCTCCTCGAGAATTTACTAGATTGAATCAACCATTATCAACTATTTTACCTCAATTACTCGAAAGAGGTTTGATCCAATTACCAGCTATCCGGGAACCTGATCCAACTATACCCGGATACGGAGCTGACTTACACTGTGATTTCCATAGAGGGCCTGGACACTCTACCAACGCTTGTAAAAGGTTGAAACATAAAATACAGGATCTGATTGATAATAATGAAATGGAGGTGCAAGCCTTCCAACCTAAACAAAATGCTCCTAATAATCCTCAAAAGACCATTCCCCAAAATCAAAATCAAAATGCTAATCAATCATTAGACATATTTCAACACCCTTTACCAAGACATGGTAAAGAGGTGGCCAATCAAATCGAACATCATAATGTTCCTCCTCCTACCCGATATGTAGGAACTATTAGCGGACATTTACCTAATCATGATCCTCAAAAATTTGACACAACTTTATCCATGGTCACAACCAGGCCCCTACATAATATTCAAACTCCTGATCCTAGTGATATAGAATCAGATATCGAAAGTGAAATAGACATCACTTCAAACCAATCGAATAGTTCTGAAAATGAATCAGATCCTATTCAACCCATCACGGATGCTATGGTTCCAGAAGAACCATTTCCTAGAAGAGTTACTACTCGACCCTCTTCTAATCAATTCCTCCCAAATGAACAAGCCATAAACGCTCAACCGAGACCAGTTCAACGTCTTCAATATAACATTGTAGGTACCATTGGAGTCGTTACCCGACAACAGGCTCAAAATTCTCAACAAGAACCAAACCAGAATGATGGATCAGCTCCATTTGTTTTGAAAAATCCCAATAAAGGGAATCATGCTTCCAATGTTCAACTTAAACCCCCTTACAATATTAATGAGCAATTATCCAATACTACGGCCAGAATTTCCCTTTTGGATTTATTAAGATCTTCTCCTACCCATAGGGATGAGTTGATGCTTACATTAAGCCAAATGATGGTACCTCAAAATATTCAACCTGAAGCCATGGCCAATACTATCATCACTCGAGAAGTTGATTGTATTGACTTCCGGGATAAAGATATCCCACAACACAGTTTACATAAGGATAATCCCTTATATATTACTGCTCTAATTGGAGATGTAGCTGTTAAACGAGTCCTGATTGATAATGGTTCATCTCTAAACATTTGCACTTTTGACTTCTACCAACGATTTGGCTTTAGAAGTGATGAAATGAAGAAAACCGACATGATTATCAAAGCTTTCAATGACGAAACACAAGAAACGTGTGGAGTTATTACCATCCCATTGCAAGTTGGTCCTCGAACTCTAGATACCACCATGTTTATTGTACATTGCCCCGCATCGTACAATATACTCTTGGGTCATCCTTGGATCAATGCAATGCGGGCTGTCCCATCAACTTTACACCAATGTGTTAAATTCGAATTTAAAAATCAGTTGGTCACTATCCACGGTGATCCTAGACCCTTTGATATGTGTGCTTTGGCAGAACCTGTTGGAGTGCAATTTTGCCTCGCTCTGTCATCCACACATCCTAATTCTTATTTTTCATCTAAAACTGTGAAACACACACCCATAGCTTCACCTATTTCCCCTCCATTAATTTCACCCTCATATATAGATCAACAATCTTCTAAACAAACCACTCTAGAACCTCAAAAAGATCTTCAATCCACGACCAATCCTTCATGTTCTATCCCTATAATTTCAAAACCTATAGACCCATCTATTAACACTTCCACATTATCAACATCTATCATACCTTCCACATCTAAAGATATAGGGAATGATCCTTCTACATCTTATGCTCTTTCTGATGAACTTTTACCGCATTTATCCACAATCTTAATATCAGAAAAAACAAATGCTTTCATGCAAGATTCAATTCTTTTAAATAACTTGCCGCCATCTCCTCGTACTTTGGGCCTCCCACAACCTATGGGAAGTACTTACCAAGTCGGGAGTTGTGCCTTCATTTATAAAGGATATGACTGGGGAAGAATCCCTCGAAATATCAAAACTCATCATGAGGGATATGCTCGATGTTATTTTACCAATGAATATATTAAAGCTAAACCCATAATGCTTAAAATGGGATATAAAGGGAAAGGCTTGGGACCTTTCCAAAATGGCATGAAAGAACCTTTCGAGGTAGAACCGTGGCCCGCCCGCTGTGGTGTGGGCCTATTTCCTAGTAAGGGTCAACCCTTTCCTTTTGAAGATGATGATCAACTCATATGTTATCAAGATTATTTGGATAGGCGTGATGATTTGCCTCTAAAAAATCAGCCATTTACATGTAACATGCTATCCATAGCTTACCCTGAAATGATTGTTGACTCCGATGAGGAGTTGGAAGGAGATATCTTCCACGATGTCTCCGTTGAAGAGATGTTACACAATGGATTTTATTTTGATGGTTCTATACCAACTATAGCCCAACTTGAGACCACTAATCCTCAAGATGAATTATCCAACTTAACCTTACAAGAATTACAAGAATTGGGCGTTTCACCCGCCCCACCTAATTTTGAAAGAGATCTACACATGGAGGTAGAAAACGTCATTAAAATTAATATTGGAACCGAGGATAGTCCTCACATAATCAATATTGGATCAGAATTAAGTCAAGAAAAACAAGAGCAATACATTGCATTCCTTAAAGAATATGAAGATGTCTTCGCTTGGACATATGAAGATATGCCAGGTCTAGACCCTTCTGTAGTCATGCATCACCTAGTGGTCCATCCGGATGCTAAACCTGTTAAACAAAAACTTAGAAAAATGCATCCCAAAATGGCCTTACTAGTCACAGGAGAACTAGAAAAACTGTTGAAGGTTATTTTTATACAAGAACTCAGTCAGCTGGAACTCCTAGATGAAAAATGCATCAATGCTTTGGAGCATCTCCGTGCCTACCAAAACAAGCTTAAAAGATCATATGCTAAAAAAGTTCGTCATCGATCCTTTGAGATCGGTGACCTTGTTTTAAAAGAAAATCAAAAAAATACTAATGCAACTAAGGACCTTAAAGGTAAATTTGAGCCCAACTGGCTTGGACCATACATTATCACTGCTAAATTTGAATCGGGAGCATACAAATTATCTACCTTAGATGGTAAAGAACTTAAAGAACCCATGAACATTTTGCATCTTAAACGTTACTATGTATAAATTTGGTCATTTCATCCTTGTATATATTTGTTTAAAATATTTCAAAATCACTATCTTGTATTTCTTTCAATTTATAAATTCAAAAACACCAAAAACATTCATAATCATCAAAATATTCAAAACTACTTGTTGTATTTATTTATGGCACTTGTTAATTCTTTCAAAAACAAAAAAATAATAATAAAAATAAAAAAACAACAATATTCTTGACTCTTTCGAAACCAAAACAACATAAAGAAGAAAGAGAGAGTCAACATTCTCAAAACTTCTCAAAAAGTATTTATATATATCTTCTTACAAATGTTGCAGGTATATGTTTCAAATTATTTTGGATAAATTAGCATTTATTTGGAATCCCTCACTTTCACAATCACAAAAATAAATATCTTGATTTTTATCCGGCATGATTACTAATCTCTCTTATATCAAAGTCCACAAAATTCAATTAAATAAAGTTTGAGCACGGAGAATTGATCTTGTTATTTACTTAAACCAAGCACATCCTTTCACAATAAAATGATTATATTTGTAATATCCATGCTATGCTACATAGTAGAAGTGGTTTCTTGAGCGAAAAGTTTCCCCTGCTATCCTATCATGCACATGGTCTAGAATCTTTGAGAATTGGCAAAAGGACAAGCTCACCCCTACCCGAATAAAAATCCCTTGCTCTACAGCTAATCCGAGCAAGTATCCCTAGCATAGAACAAAAAGAAAAAGCAAAGTTCAAGAAAAAGAGAAAAAGAAAAATGTTATTTTATATCATTACAGCAATGTTCCAAGCATTATCAAGCAAAAATACAAAAGAAAGGAAAAGAAAGCAAAAGCAAAAGCAATAAAATCCCTTTCCCTACCCTTTGAAAAGAAAAGAAGGGTTGATGAGCTTGAATCCCTGGAATTCTCAATTATTCGAAAACTGTGAGGTAAGCCCCATAACAGGTGGTTTGTGCCCAACCTCCTTGGCCTTGGGTAACTCCTAGCATGGCGATATGTCCGTCACATTAGCGACCTTCTTTTGTACAGACCTATGTCTCGCTTATGGATTAGCTAGCTCTTGATAATCCGACTTACATAGTAGTCTAGTATGGTTATATGCATCTACATCATGGTTAATGAACACTTATTTGGTTCATTCAAATCACTTGTATCATATTATCTTGCTCAAAATTGGTAAATGAACATAGCAATTGCACACACATTTTGTATTTGAGAGATTTTGTGTATCATTATGATAAATCAAGATTGGAAATGAACTCACATATGCACATGGGATTCCTTATAAATCTAACTTTTGTCTTTAAGATACTTTGAAATATTTTTTGCAAATTGTTTGGAATAAATTCATTTTCTTCTTTAAAGTACAGTTGTTTAGTATAAAGACAACTACATACATAATAGAAAAAATCAAAATTTCTTTCAAAACCATACAATCAAAACACACACACACACACACACACACACACACACACATACACACATATATATATATATATATATATATATATATATTGTCGACTTTCGCGACGATGGTATAGTTCCAAAACCAAAATTGGAATTTTATGCCTAGCGCAAGTCCTCATCTTCATATTTTCTATTTATTAAAAATCAACCATGCAATAAAACAATCTCTCTTTTTGGATTTTCGCGATGATGGTATAAGTCTATACCTACATATTCTATGCCTAGCACAAACCATTGTACCAATTTTTATTCCCCATTTATTTAAAAAAAAAAAATCATGAAAACCATATGACTTAAATCATTCTGTTATACAATTATGTTTTTTGACAAAAAGCATGCACATTATCACTATTTCATGTCATTATGTCAACCTTCAATTTTGCAATGATGGTATAATTCCTAGGGAATTATCCAAAAAATTTATCACACTTAGGAATTTATGCCTAGCAAAAATCATTTTAACATTATTTCATGCATACTATTTTTATGAAACTCTGAAAACAAACCATCATCATCATCATTTGCACCATTGCACCAAAGTCTTAAGACAGTCTCTTAAGCACTCTTTTACTTTTTAACAATATTTCTATACCAGGATTAGCTTGACGACCGAGTGAGCGGCGACTCCATGAAATGGTCTATAATAGCGACAATGTCCTTTGAAATTATTGTTAAAAGTCCCTTTTATTTTTTTATCAAATCATCACATCACAAACAACCAATTTGTTCTATCAGATTATTTCATTTAAATTTTTCAAGCATGACATTTCAACCATAATATTTCCAACGACGTAATTACATGAATCATCAAATCAATCAATCAAAACATTAAAAGCATCATAAAAATACATAAGACACAAGTCATATGATCAAAAAATATCTCATCTATATCTATATCAACCATATATATACATCATATCAAAACTGGATCGGTATGCCACAATCTATACCTCGGCATACTCAATCCTCTCTCAAAAATAATAAATACTATATGTCAATCATGCAATGCAATCTGTAGTAGCCTAGCCTCGAGAACCCCTCGAGCTCTCAGCCTCATCTCCTCCCCCGCCCTGAGGTGGACGAGGTGGCCCCATCGCAGTATGTGTGGTACTACGAGTCCTAGTCGTCGATCGAGATGAAGTCCTCGATGACCCAATCCTGATCGGATCAATGATGGTAGCCGGCAGTGGTAATCTCTCCTCCTCTGGCACCATCTGGTAGTATAGTGCCTGATAAAATGTGATTTGGGCAATAGCCCGTGCTAGCTCCCGAGTGCTCGCTCCTCCACCCCGTGCTCTGAGGCGTGCAATCTCATCTCTGAGCTGTGTCACCTCAGCTCGATGGCGTGCAGCCTCATCCTAAAGGTCTGCACCTATGCCTGGAGATGGACTGTCTCCGCTCGAAGAGTCGCTGTCTCGCTGCTCTCCCCAGTGTCAACACCCTTGCCCTTATCGGGCGATGGTGGCCTCTCTCTCTATGGAGAAGGGGGTCTCTCCTCCCTCCTCTCCCGCTGTCGTGGCCTCTGCTGCGCCTGTGGTCTCCTCTGCTCTCTCCCATCATGACCCTGGGCCACCTCAATGGCCGCCTGGCGCCGCCTCCCCATCCGATGCACAACTGCATGAATCGGACCCTGAGCCCTCGTCATCCGAGGAGGGCGGATGCCTGTGTACTAGGCATCGTAGCCGTCGGCTACCCCAACGTCGTCCCCATCCACTGGCTGAATGGGGGCATCATCCGCATCCTGACTCCAGAAGCGCTGCATATCTAGAGCCCCGCTAACTGTAGTGTTATCCCGGATAGTCCGAGAAAACTCGTAATCCCTGAGAGATGGGATCCCCTGTTGTAGACCGAACTATCGCAAAACTCGGTCATAGCGATGGAGCTCCACCTCTCCCCTCTCCATCCTCAGCCAGAAGACTCGCCTGATGCGAGCCAGCTCCTGTCCATCCTCGGCCCACCCTGGATGATCCCTCCAAGGCCTCCAGGTGATCTGGTCGGAGACAAGGTCATCAAGTAGTCTCTAGGACATCGGTAGATCTATCCGCCATTGTGACCCTCTCCGGAGCCACCAGTAGAAAGCTCGGGGCCTCTCCCCATCAACCCCTATCAAAGGAAGCCCTACCGGCCTCCGCACTGCAATGTGCTCCCAGCACCAAACCTGTAGAAGTGATGTCATAACCAGACATCGGTCGCCCTTGTACACGACCCCATGCAGGATCCTATACAATCGGCATAGAACAAAGCTGCCCCAAGCAAACCTATAGCCGTGGTCTCTCATGTCACAGACCACATCTGCCAGTACCCATGGTACCCTGCATCCACTCTGGTGGCACAGCAGAAGTCCACCTACCACTCCGACCAAAACCCGTGTGAGTCTGGATGCCCTAGGCATCTGACGTAGCGACTCGATGTTCACTCCGCCCTTCTCCAGGGCGAAGCTCGGATCGCCACACAACCGCATCATAGCATGGCCCTGATTGGCCGTAGGAGTGATCAATCGTCCTTGTATGGGGATCCTCAAAATCCTCCATACATCCTCCAATGTGGGAGTCATCTCCCCTGTCGATAACCAAAAATAGGAAGAACCCGGATACCACCTCTCTGCTAGGGCTGTCAGTAGCCCCATGTCTGTAGAAACTTGTGGCATCTCTGCCACATGCTGCAAGCCGACCTGTGCTAGCTGATCTCGCTCTGCCTAAGACAGAGCGGCCAAGTCATCCCTCAACCCGCCATATTTCCATTCTCTGCTCTTTAGTAATCCTCTCTGCAACATAAAAACAACAACACAATAAAAATCATTAATAAAAACTCAGTAATTAATAATGCAAGTTAAAATAAGTTCAATTTTATAAATGATGATATCGTCCACTATTGGATGATATCGTCCCAAATTTGAGCAAAATCGTCTCCGATTTTGCAAGCCGAAATCGTCCCTAATTTGATGAAATCGTCCCCCTTTCGTCGATTTCGCCCTTAGACGAAATCGGCGAACTTGAGACGATTTCATCGAAATCGGGACGATTTCGTCCCGACGACGTCGACGGCCCAAAAATGGCCGCGATGCTCAAAAATTGCTCAAAATTCACCTAAAAAGCATGTAAATTCAACTTAAAGCATTCTAAACTAAGTTTAGACTCTTACCCGTAGCCCGCGTTGGACCTCTGTCGATCTATGCGCTGTCTCGACCATTTTTGTCTACAGAGCTCTAAAAACCAGAAAAATGAACAGTAAAAATGAATTAGGGTTTTACCCTATTTTTCTTAATTTTATTCAAAACACAATTAAAAACATTTTAAAATTTTGCTTTTTCACGTTTTTACCTCAAACGTTCGATTTGGGTAAAAACACGGAGGGGGCACCATAGTAAGTTGTCGTACGATTCGACCAAGAATCATCGCCTAAAAATGGGAATAATTTTTGCTTTCTCGTAGATCGAGAAGAACTCATCTTTAACGCATTTTCTTCAAAAAATTCGCTAAAGAGGGGGCAAAATGTAGCACCCTAAAATTGGCGCAGTAAAACCTTAATAATTACACTTACTCTAGTAAATAATTCAAATTCAAATTTTAACCTCCAAAACCGCTCCCAAACCGCCGCTTAATCCGTTTCCTCGTTTCCCGTGCCATTTTTAGAGTTTGTTTTGACCGTTTGACGATATCGTCGCCGATCAGACGATATCGCCTCAGATCGGACGATTTCGTCTAGGCTAGGACGTCCAGACGATCTTGTCCCAAACCGATTTTTCACAATTAGTCTCTGTTCCAACGGCGTCTCTAATCCAGGCAGAAGCGTGTCTGCGCCGTTAGAGACCCTCCCCGTTGGAGATCTCCCAAATAGGGATGATCTCCAACCTCCTAACCTCTATCCTAAGCCTATTTAATCCTAGGCCCTCCCCTTAGCATCCCCCTGGCTGAAATTCCCTGTAACTCGAATTCTACACGCACTAGACCATCTTAAATCACTGTTTGCATTCGTATTTTTCCAAGTTTGTTTGCAAGAACTTCATTGTTTTTCAGCCGGAGCAAGCTCAATTCATCTCAGACGATCTCATACAATCTCGGACGATCTCGACCCAATTCGAGATGATTTCGACTACAGTCCACATTGGGGGCAATCAGGCCCCAAATCAATTCGTCAGATCTCAGATGATCCTGTTAGATAGGAGATGATCCTGTCGAATTCCAGACGATCCTGACTACTTCAAAAATTAGAACCTTCATCAGACATCCGGATCAGGTATGGGTCTTTAATCCATCTTGTTCTTTCTATTTTTCTATCCAAATCTGTTTTTGTCTTCATTTAAATCTGCATTTCATATAGAATAGCTTAGACGCATTTTGGCCAAACCTAGGACTTGGATGATTAAAGCTAAAACTGAACACATCAAACACATTCCCAACCTAGGCATGGAAACTGCCATTCAAACGTTTCCTGGTGAACCCACCATCCATCGAAAAATCACCATAATACACCTCCCCCGAGAGGCGGGACCTTCGCAAGGCCTCTCAGTCCGAGGTACCACGCCATCCTTTTCCCATCCTCCTTCCGGGCACGGATCCTATAGCCTGAAGGTAGGGATGCAAAAAATTTGGAGCGATACAGAGGGACTCAAGAAAACATAATGATATAAATACTGTGAAATATTTTAATTGTGGTGACTTTGGTCACTATGCATCTAATTTTCCACAAGCTGGAAGTAGTATTAGTGAAGAGAAATAGGATTATAATAAATAGGAAGAAATAAATTCAGGCATGAAAAGAAAAACAAGTATGGTCAAGGCAAGCATGAAAAGAAGTTCTTTCAAAGGAACAAGAAGAGTTTCTATGTTAAAAAATCAAGCAATGCTTCAAGTGATAGTGATTAAAGAATCTCATATAGTGAAGAAGAAGAGATTCTATTTTTGGCAATAGAAGAGGAAGAAAACACTCCTCTTGAAGAAGAGTATGAATATGCTCCTATAATTGAAGACCTAGAGAAATGTTCAAAAAAAGAAGAAGAAGGCACAATTGATCTAGAAGAAGAAATTATTGTTGCTCTTAGAGAGTTAAAAAGAGTCAGAAAGCAAAATTAAAGACTGAATGCTCAAGTTCAAGAACATGAGGAAATAAAAGAAAAGCTTCTACAAGACCTCACAAACTCAAAAGCTAAGGCAAGGAGATTTAAAGAAGTCATGGTTGAAAATTTAGAGGTAAAAGAGTTAGAATGTGAAATATTATAACATGAAGTGGTTTCTCTAAGGATGGAAGTGAAAGATTCTAAGGATAAGTTGCACAGACTTGGAAAAATATTAAAAGGTTTGAATAAAATTATCAATTCACAAAGATCCTCATTTATCAAAATAGGACTTGGTTTTGAAGAAGGACGAGGGAAACAAGAAGAAGGGTTAAGCTCAAGCTCAAAAAAAAAGAAAGTTTCTGAGGAAGAGATTGAAGATGAAACTAAGGCCTATGCAGATAAGTTGAAGAATGAAAGATTCACTAAGAAAGAAAATAATGCACAAGCAAGAAGGGATCATCACAGAGAAGGTAAAGAAAGGACTAAGAGACAAGATGAATATTTATTCAAAGGACATTGTTTCTCATGTACTTGTTTTGGTCACAAAGCTATGCATTTCAAGGTTCATGGAAAGGAGCATGACTTCACTAAGAGTAACTTCAACTCATTCAAATATGGATATTTATTTCAAGGGTATTGCTACTCATATAATCACTTTGGTCATAAAGCAATCCACTACAGGGTCCATGACATAAATGATTATGGCTTCACCAAGAGAAACTTCAAGTCATTTGCACCTTCCAAAAACTATAACATTACGTATTACAAGTGAAATAATATTGGGCATAAGGCCAAGTGGTGTAGAATAGTGTTTTAAAAAAATTTAGAGTCAAGCAAGAACAAGGACACTCAAATGGATCAAAAGCGTATGATTACAAAGGTGTTGAAAAAGAAGGTTAAAAAAGAAAAAGAGAATTGTATGTTGGGAGTAGATTTATTCCCACCCCAAAATTAATCATATCAAGGAGAGGAGGTGGGGAGGGGGCTGAGCTAAGAGTCTTATATTTAGCCCCAAAGGAGTCCCTTTGCCATTTAGGTCAAAGGGGGAGAGATTTTAGTAAGGGGGAGAGCATTCAGTCAGGGGGAGCAACTTCTCAGGGGGAGCATATTGGAATCCAGTGGTTGTGAAAGAAATTTTTTAGAGAGGGTTGCCATCAATGACAAAGGGGAAGATTGTTTGAATTTTGAGTATATTGTGTTGTCATTGATGTCAAAGGTAAAAAGGTTGAAATATTGTAATGCAAGGCAAGCATATTCAAAGGATACATGAGGAAAAAAAATTAATGTCAAGGCAAAGCAAGGTGACATGGCAAAAATAATATATTCCATGGATAGCAAATCAAGATATGGTGGAAATAATATTTAAATGCAAAATTTAAATATTATAAGGGAAAAGGATTAAAATTTTGTAGGAAAATATTTATAACACCACCATGGGCATAGAAGTCTAAGGTTATAATATTTAAATATTCTTAAGATTTAAATATTTCATTGTAATGTCCCCATTTTTCATATTTTTATTATACATAGTTGTGGAGTGGATTCTTGATGTGTTTTGGTGTGTTGAGAGTATTTTTGGGGAAATTTGGCAATTAAATAATAAAAATGGGGAAATAAGGGTGTATGCCCCACTAGGAGAATAAATATCACTTTATTATTATTTTCTAAGGTATTATTAAGTGAAATCAAAAAGTGCCACCTCAATAAATAATTAAAAGAATGTCTATATAAAGAGGAGTAGGGGGCTCATTTGAGGGATATTGGATCATTTTATATCTTCTACATTGTTGTATTTGGATTTGTAGCTAATACACTTTTCTCTTGTGGACGAAATCCTACGAGAGAATTCTCTCTTGCAGACTAAACCGTGCAATGGATAGCTTTGAGGACGAAACCCCTCTTGGCTAGAAACCTAGGATGAAAACCCTAGAGTTTCTTTGAGGTAAATCCATCCAGGGTTTACAATCGGGTTTATTAAGACATTCTACATCATTTATTGAAGATTTCTTGGGCAGTATTCATATCAGATTTGGGGATCATATTTGGGGTTTTGGGAACCCTTCTTTGTGTGGTATTTCAAATTTGGTGTGGCCTTATAGTTTTAGATCTTTGTAGCAGAGTTTAGCAGTGTTGTGGCTGGGCATTTTTGAGTTGTTTTCATTCATTAATTTAGCAGAGGTTGTGTTGTTTATTCAACATCTAGTATTTTATATTAATGTTTTGGGTATGATCTATGTAATTGTGATTCCAAGAAAAATAATAAAAATATTGTGGTATGTTTGTGAGAAATCTTAGAGTTTTGTGGTGAACTTTTCTGGGTATTTGTAGATCTGATTGATATCTGCATGATTCAGAATTTTATTTGATATAAATTGCATAGTTAGGGTTTTTCCTTAGTTGGCACATTACATTCATAAAGAAAAGGTTTGGGTGCCAAAATTCAAAGGAAGGCATTTGAAAATATTAAAAAATTATTTCAATGGGATGTGGTGACATCATGACAAAGGGAGGACACGATTTGCATATAAATCAAGGTTCAAAACCTTGGCAAAGGTAAGTAATGTACAAAATAAAATATCCGCTCGTGCATTTCATTCGACGAAAAGAAGACGACGAAGGACGCAAATTTAGGAAAAAAGGATAGAAAGGTCAAAGGTGAGGTGTTGGTCAAGAAGACATACTTGGTAGGGTAGCACTAGTCGTAGGGGCAATGCTAAGGCACTCATGTAGAATAGGTTGTTGGTTCAATTCCCTTGGAGGGAGGTTTTTACAAGGCAGTAAAAGGAGCACGTTTTGCACATATATTGGCAAGGAGACAAAAGGGTTTCATTGCATATTCTAGAAACAGCTTGCAGGCTAATGCAGCTGGTCGCAAGGGCAACACTAAGACACTGTGGCAGAAGTAGTTACCAGTTTGATTTCCATGGAGGAAAATTTTACAAGGCAAAATAAAGGAGGTTTTCGTACGCTCAAAAGTAAGGTATAAATTTTATTTAAAAGTGTATTTATAAGGTTGATATGCATGTGAAATTAAAGGAAGGCAAAATATTTAATTTTTGAAATTCAAAATTAGTAGGAGTAATAAGGTGTGACAAAGGATATATGATTGTGTAATTTGTGCCTTGTGTTGAATATTATTTTGTAAGAATAAGAGTAATAAGGTGTTATAGCGGCTTGATATTTTATTATAATTATTACATGGTGAAAGGAAAATATGAGGGTTTTTTTTTTAGTGTTAATGCTTCATATTTGAGAAAAAAAGAAGGGTCATAGAGCATCATTTTTAGATTTCATTATGCACATATTTTTGATAAGAAACTTCATGTGGATGTTTTGAGAAAATATTTTACTAGCTAACCCTTGAAGTGGCACAAGAAAGATAAGTTTTTTGTGATACAGGTCTTTGAGGACACTTCTTCATAAAAGTAAACTAAGAGGTATGGTGACATCATTATTTCTCTAGGTGGTTGTGTTTTGAGAAAGTAATTTTAAAATGGAGATAAAAGGGTTAATTAGTGTGCATGATTGTACTTGATACTTGAGAATAAATTTGTAAGAAATATAGACCAATTTTGTGAAGCAAATTTATGCACTAGCCTTGATTGATGTTGATATAAATTTACAAAGAATAAAGGATGTTGATGTTGAGATAAATTTAAAAAGAATTATGGGTAGAATATGTCTGAATTTCTTAGTTGATGAAAGCATTTATGAAAGAGATACAAGCATTATGTTGGACATCATTTATCTACAATATTTGGGATTGGTTGAGTATTTGCTATGAGCTATTTTGAGCATGTGTTTGAGGCAGATTTTATGAGCATATTTGAGGCAGATTTGTGCATGTAATGTGTACAAATTTTGGTAGAGATAGAGAGCAGGTTTGAGGTAGATTCGTGCTAGTCTTGTCATGAGGTTTAGTGCATATTTGGGTAGAGTTGAGACAAATTTGTGAGTAGATTGTTAGAGCATATTTGTGCTAGCCTTGTGAAGAGGTTTGGTGCAGATTTGGGACAACATTGAGAGCAGGTTTAGTTGCTGATTTGAGCAAGCTTTGTGTGAAGGCTTGAGGTAGATTTGAGTAGAGTTGTGAGTAGGCTTTGGAGCTGAATAGAGTAGAGAGGACAAAGGTCTCCTGTGGAGAGAGATCCATAAACCAGAGTAGAGGGGATAGAGTTTTCTTATGGAGAGACATCCACAAACTAGAGAAGAGGGGATAGAGTTCTCCTGTAGAGAGAGATCCACAAACTAAAGTAGAGGGGACAAAGTTATCCTATGGATAGAGATCCATAAACTAGAGAAGAAGGGATAGAGTTCTCCTGTGGAGAGAGATCCACAAACCAGAGTAGATGGGATAGAGTTCTCTTATGGAGAGATATCCACAAACTAGATTAGAGGGGATAGAGTTCTCCTGTGGAGAGATATCCACAAACCAAAACAAATGGGATCGAGTTCTGTTGTGGAAAGAGATACATAAAATAGAGTATAGGGGATTGAGTTCTCCTTTGGACATAAGTCCATAAATATTGTAATAGGGATTTGGTTCCCAAGATATTTGTTGAGAAAATTTAGAAGAAATATTTTCTCCGTGGATGTAGTCCACATTGGATGAACCAAGTGAAATTTGTGTCTCTCATGTGTGTGATTATTTGTACATTGTTTTACTGCATTGATATTATTGTTGTTATCATTTGGAAAGAAAAGTAAAAGTTGGTCTTATACTGTTCACCCCCCTCTTATTATAAGCTTGTGTTCTTCAATGGTTATGGGCACACCACGCTTCCACTGCACAACTCTAATCTAATTTAAGATTTAAGGTTGAAGAGGAAAAGAAGAATTGAATAAGGTATGGCTGAACAATTAGAGGTAAAAGAGACAAAGTGTGAAAATCTAGAATATGAAGTTATCTCTCTAAAGAAAGGACTTGGAAAATATCTTGATAAGTTAACTAGGTTTAAGGAAAGCTCAAAAAACTTGGATGACATTATCAAAATACAGAGATCTCCATTTATCAAGTTAGGACTAGGTTATGAATAAGGCCAAGAGGTACAAAAAGGGGAGTCAAGATCAAAATAAAAATAAATTTCAAAGGAAGTGATTAAATAAAAACCTAAGATCTATGCTGATGAGTTGAGAAGTGGAAACATCAAAGAGGAAGAAAATAATGCACAATAAAGGAACAAAGATCATCACATAAAAAAACAAAGAAAGAACCATGAGATAACATTCTCCAAGGCAAGATAAATATTTATTCCAGGTATATTTCAACTCATGTAATCTTTTTGGTCATAGAGCTATACATTGTAGGGTTCATGATAAGAATGATTTTGGATTCATCAAGAGGAACTTCAATTCATTTGCACCTTTCAATAATTACAATATTAGATGTTACAATTGCAATAATTATGGGCATAGAGCAAAGTGGTGTAGAATAGAATTTTAGGAACTTCCAAATACTAGCAAGAATAAGGATAGTCAAAAGGTTCAAAGAGGTATGACTACAAAGATATGGAAAAATATTGAAAGAGAAGAAGAGCATTGTAAGTTGGGAGTAGGTTTACTCCCATCCCAAAATTGATCACCTCAAGAAAGGAGGTGGTGATGGGGCTATGATAAGTGTCTTATATTTAGCCCCAAGGAGCCCTTTGCCATTGATGTCAAGGGGTAGAGAATTCAGTAAGGGGGAGCAGCTTCTCAGGGGGAGCAATTTGGGAATCCAGTTACAGTAAAAATAATTTTTTTTAAAGGGTTGCCATCAATGACAAAGGGAGATATTGTTGGAAATATTGAGCATATTGAGTTGTCATTGATGTCAAAGGGTTGATGTCAAAAGGTTGCATGGTATTCAAGGCAAAAAATTTCTTCAAAGAAAGGAAAATTGTTATAAAGAAAAGGTTTATAAAATTTATTTGAAATATTATAAAGAAGAACAAAAAGGTTTAAGAGTTACTTGGAACAAAGTGGATTGGGCCAAAGGTTTAAAATATAAGGTAAGGTTTAAATAATTAATGAGAAGACCAAAGTTTAAAAGACAAGACAAGACCAAGTTTTAAAAGAAAAGGAGTATTATATTTAAATATTATAATGAAAATATTTGTAAGTGTTTGAAGCAAAAGTTTTAAATGGAGGACAAAAGTTTTAAGGTAAAAATTATAATATTTAAATCTTTTTGAGTAGTGTTTTAACCAGATTGTGAAAACACACTCTCCTGTAGGATCTGAGTCCTAAATCCTCTGCTTGCAAAGAAAAACGATTTCTCCAAGGTTCTTATTATGCTAATTATTGATTATCAAGGATGCTGTTTAAAATGAAATGCTAAGAACACCTTAGGGTTTGCAAGTGGATGTTAACAAGGGGCACTGTGGTTTATCAATTTTGAACTTTCAATGGACTCAAAATGAATAAAATCTGTTTAAACCTTAAATTCTGATGGATTTTCAGTGATTTATTCAAACACAGTAATTAAACTGCTGAAAATAAAATATGGGTTTGAAAAGCAAAGACAAAAGTAAATAAAAGTAACAATAAAAATAGATTACAGTCAGAAAGCTGTCATTAATCAGATGAAACTAAAGATACTGAGCCTTTCTACATGCAACCTAACCTAATGAACCTGCACATCCACACAATCCAAATAGGCCAAAGTGCGAGTCTCGAGGGTTTCCGTGGTAATTCCAAAAAACAGGCATTCGCATGAAGCAACCAAGAGATCTTGCATTAACTTCACCTAAAAACCTAAGAAATCTGGAAGGGAAATATAAACGTTAAATCATGCATGCAAAAGTTACTCCTTCTTTCTCATCCAATAAGATGCCAACTCTCTGTATTTGTATTTAAATGATATCTCAATTACATTCAAGAATGTTCCAGGTGTAAAAGAAAATCCCAGAATAAAAAGAAGGAAATTGCCCAAGTACGGGCCCAGAATAGCACAAAGCTTTCGTCTCTGCAACTCCGTATTCGACAATTTCCAACCTATCTTCAATTTGCATTTTTGGCTTTATAGCATTGTTATGGCTCTTCGATTTCCTCCGTCGCTTCATTTCCTCTTCCTGTGGGCGACCCTTCAAATTCTTGCTTTTTCCTGCTTTGATTCACGCTCAAATTTGGAAACGGTCCGAAATTCATCTCTGCATGTAACGCCTCTGCAAGTTTGACACCTGTATGCCACGTGTCATGCATTTTTTGTGCCTGCTGTAATGCCTTTCTGCGAAAGAACCTGACAAAACTGCAAGTCCGCCTGTTCATCTTCTCGGTCGCGAAATCGTGACATGTCGCGATATCGCGACGTCTTTCTCATCCGTACGTGTCCAACGATTTTTCATAGCGATATCGCTACCATTTTGGCCTCGAGCTTCCTTTTCATGAAATGGTAGCGATATCGCTACCACTTTGACTTTGAGCATGCCTTTACAAAATTTGTAGTGATATCGCTACCGTTTTGAACTTTGAGTCTTCTTTTCGTAAGGCGTAGCGAAATCGCTGCCGTTTCTCTGTCGGGCCTCCTTGGCAACCTTACGTTGCGACATCGCGACCATTATCATGCTCTTGCCCTCTTTCGACAAACCGTCGTGATATCGCTACCGCTTCTCTGCTTCGAGCCTGATTTTCATTTCCATCATGATTTCGTGACATCTTCCATGCACCGTACAACTTTGCCAAAATGCGTCGTGAAATCGCGACACCTTTCATCATCCGTACGTCTTGGCAAAACCTGTCGCGATATCGCGACGTTTTTCCCCCTCGGACCTTCATGCAGCTTTCTGTCGCGATATCGCTACCGCATTTTCTTTCCGTACACTTCCCCGAAACACGTCGTGAAATCGCGACCATTTTTCTGTTCCGTACGCTTCGGCAAAACACGTCGCGAAATCGCGACCATTTTTCTGTTCCGTACAGTTTGTCAAAACACGTCGTGAAATCGCGACCATTTTTCCGTCCGTACACCTTTGCTGCAATCGGTCGCGAAATCGTGACGTCTTTCCTCATCGAGTCCTTTAGCTGTTTCCTGTCGCGATATCGCGACGTTTTTTCGCTTCCGTACACCTTTCCAAAACACGTCGCGAAATCGTGACACTTTTCATCACCCGTACGCTTCGGCAAAACACGTCGCGATTTTGCGACATCATTTATTTTCTTCCCAACAGCATGTCGCGATTTCACGACACCTTTTCTTTTCTCCTCAGTGACATGTCGCGATTTCGCGACATCCTTTTCATCCTGGTCACCGACACGTCGCGATTTCGTGACACTTTTTTCCTCCTGGTCACCGACACGTCGCGATTTCGTGACACCTTTTTCCTCCTGGTCACCGACACGTCGCGATTTCACGACACCTTTTTCCTCCTGGTCACCGACACGTCGCGATTTCGCAACAATTTTTCTGTTTCGTTGTCGTTGACCGCGCTGACCGCGATTTTCCGACATGTCGCGATTTTGCGACAATTTTCCGGTTTCGGTCGCGATTTCGCGACATGTCGCGATTTCGCTACCTGTCGCGATTTCGCGACCCCTTTCTACACTTGTGCATTTTCTCTTTTTTTCAATTCTGGCATCTGGGTCACTGAGATCCTTCCCTGTGAGCCTGCAAAAAGGTGGGTCCCCAATTTTGGGGTGTGTTGTGGATCAACCACAACAAATCTTTAGATTTAAATTATTATAATATAAAGAAGGTTTAAAAAGACGAGGCACCAAAAAAAATTAGAGCAAAGAAAATCTGTAAAACCCATGAGCGCCAACGTTGTTGACGAGGAAGGCTAAAGGATATAAATATATCACCAAAATCGATTGTTTGTTGTGTATCATGGAGCGAAAATTTAATTTCCCCTCGTGCGCTAAAATTGATGAATTATAGAAGGGAGTGGACACAATTTTTAGTGAAACAATGATCTGAGTATAAAGGTGAAGTGCTTCAGTGTTTATCTCGACCAGGTGGCTAGCCTAGTTGGTCATAGAGCTAGCGCTAAGGCACTGGGAGCGAGGAGGTCACAAGGTCGAATTATGTGGGTCTTGTTTTAATTGGTAGCAAGGAGAAAATATTTTGATCGAAAGGGAAGAGCATCAAGTCATCATGCTATGTGGAGGTAACTACCCACTGGGGTAGCCCAACTGGATGCCTAGCTAGTGCTAGGGCACCGTAAGGTAGGAGTTCACAGGGTCAAATTCGGCGAGCACTGTTTTGCAAGGTAGGAACGAAATATCATGCGTTTGGTAGTAGGAAAGGCAAATTGTGCGCTTGGTGAAAGGTATGAATTAATTTTTTGATTAAATATTTTTATTAAAGGGAAATCGTTTGTTGTGCATGTTGAATATAAAGGGGGTAAAATATTTTGTTTTGAATTTTATTTAAAGGGAGTCATAAGGTGTAATAAGGATTATTTGATATTGTAATGTTTGCATGAGGTAAATAGACATAAGGTGATTTGGGTATTATTTGAAAGTTGTGATCTTGCATCTTTAGAGAGGAGAGATAAGGTGTATTTATGATTATCGTGATCTGTAAGTTTACATGTTCTAGAAAGGATAAATAAGGTGTATTTGTGACATTTATTATTTGTATTTTTGGCACATCTTAGAAAAGGAAATTTGAGGGTTTAGTCATGATTACAAAATTTATTTTGTGAGACTAAAAGGGGTTATAAAGTATTATTTTTAAGCCTTATTGAGAACATTTTTTGAGAAGGGTTTTATGGTGGATGTTTTTAAAAAGATATTTTCTAATCTATTTTTGAAGTGGCAAAATAAAAGGAAATTATTTTAAGATAGGTTTGGAGAAGCCAATACACATAGTAATATTATCATCAAGGCATCCTTGGAGGTATGTTGATTTAACTCCTTCTCAAGGTGGTTTTGTTTGAGGAAAACATTTTATTGAAATAAAGGATGGAGGTATAAGGATTGATTTGATGTGCATTAAATTGAGTGTAATTGTGCATTACCTTGATTGAAATTGGAAATATATGAGCCAGGGTTTGAGAACAAGTTGTGCATAAGTATTGAATGATATTGGGAATAAAAGTGCAAGTGTTTGAAAATATAATTGTGCATTACTTTGAGTGAAATTGAAGTGGAAATTTGAAAGGGTTATAGACCAGTTTTGTGAAGCAAATTTGTGCATTATTGTGATTGATTTTGAGAGTAAATTTGCAAGGGTAATAGACCAGTTTTGTGAAGCAAACTTGTGCATTGGTTTGATTTATTTTGAGAGTACATAAGAAGGTCAATTACGAAGTGCTATACTAGAGCTATCTTGTGAATGCAAATAAATGTGAGACATGTGAAAGCGATAAAATTAATGAATGTGAGAAAACCACATTGATTTTTTATAATACATATCATTCTCTATATGTTCATGAAGAAAAAGAATTTTGGGTAGAATATGTCTGAATTACTCTAGTCAAAGAAAGCACTTTTGGGAAAGATATATGAAATTGTTTGTATGCAAGAATTGGGAATGTTTGAACAGTGATAGTGATAATATTTGAGCAAGCCTTGTCAGAAGGCTTTGAGAATATTTGAGAAGGTTTTGTGAGCTATATTGAGTAGGCTTTATGATTAGTTTTTAGCAGTGATAGTAAGCATATTTGAGCAGGTTTGGTGAGAATATTTTAGTAAGCTTTTTGAGTAAGCTTGGGGAAGATAGGAGTAGAGTTGTGAGCAGGATTTGGAACTGACCAGAGCAAAGGATATTGGTGTCTCCTATGGATAGAGGTCCATGAAATAGAGCAAGGAGATTGGTGTCTCCTATAGATAGAGGTCCATGAACTAGAATTAGAGGATTGGTGTCTCTTGTGGATAGAGGTCCATGAACTAGAGCAAAGAGGATTGGTGTCTCCTTTGGATAGAGTTCCATGAACTTGAGCATAGAGGATTGGTGTCTACTTTGGGTTGGTGCCCATAAACATTGTAATAAGGAATTGATTCCCAAGAGATTTGTTGAGAAAATTTATAAGAATATTTTCTCTGTGTATGTAGCCCACATTGGGTGAACCACGTTAAATCTGTGTCTCTTATGTGTGTGATGATCTGTATATTGTTTCATTGTTGCAATTGATAATATTGTATAGTACCACTTTGGAAGTAAAAGTAAAAATATTTATCTTATATTGTTCACCCCCCTCTCAGTATAATATTGTGTTATTCACAACTATACTTGCTTGAATGTCTCGAAAACACACATAACATTGACTAAGCTAGAAATGTGCACGATGTTTTATTGCACAAAAGAAATATAATAATAATAAATGAGTTTCTATAGACTATTTTTGTAGATAGTTTCAGCAACACTCCTTTGTAGAAATATCTCGTAGATCATGTCTGTGGACTGCTTCAAAAATGTCCTCCTATAGTAGTGTTCCATAGATTGGCTGTAACATTTTTAATTGCTTAAAACACAACAATTTCCACATGATTTGTGTAAAATTGTAATAATTTAAGACACAATATCTATGGATAATATTTGTCTAAAAAGCATACAAATATATATACATTATTGATCAAAATACATAGATGTCCTGAAAATTGCAACACAATTCATGCCCTCAACATTTCCTCCAAACTGAAGGGGGTGCATGTCCTCATGCACAAAAATAATTTAGCTACATTAAAATAGAAGAACATGCCATATACATTTATTTAAAATAAATATAATCAATAGTCTATAGTTTATGACAACATTTTTCAAATAATATTTCAAAAACTAAATATAATTGGCTCAAATCTGAGATGAAGTTTGGACTGGAGTAGGGTTATCCTCTATATTTAGCCTCTCTCGCTTGACTTTCTAGACTTGTGCTCTAGCGAATTCAGGATTTGGTGGCCACTCGGTGGATACGGTCTTCAAATAGGCCATGTCCTCCTATTCTCCCCCTATGCCTATTGTCACTTGAGTTGTGTCGCATGGATATTCTAGCTTCACCTTTCCTGCTAGTGGGGATAGCTATCCCATTTATTCGATGATCATATTTATCACCTTATCAACATTTGATTATATTTTTAGCTCTATATTTGGGGCTAGAGGGCTAATATACATGCCACATGTCAGAGGAACAATGCACTTTTGAAATCTAAATTCTCCCAACATTGAAGATAACATTGGTGACCTATCCCTGTCAAACATCTAGGATAGAGCAAAGTGCTTGCTAAAATTTATCAATCATCTTATCTTCCCCATTGAGCTCTTATTGGGTGAGGCATTGGAGATCGATGGTTGGGAGACTTTTTCAACTAATTTGGTCATATTTCCCTTGATTTTTGTGGATATCTACCTAAGGATATTGTGTTGAGTGGAGATAGCTTTCTCCACTAGGGCTACGTGTTGTAAAATTCCTTGCAAAATCTTTCCAACTGAGACTATAGTTGTTTCTACTAGGTGTATACCTAGGATAAGATATCATTAGATTTTGGTCAAAGACTTGCAGTCATAGGGCTTGATCGAGGGTTCGCTAGTGGTTTCAAAGTCTCTTCCCTTTTCTCTTTTTCTGAATTGAAAACCTCAAACTATGTTTTCCTAATTTTCCAAGGTGAGGGTGACTTTGAAGACTTGGAGGTTTGGCTTATGCAAAAGTGGTTCATCTTCCTCCTCACTAGCACTAAGTTGAGAGCTATCCTCCTATTTGGACTCTTCTTTTGATGATTAAACTGAAAGGTTAGACTCTTCCACTATTTTGTCCCACATGATCCCTGTGTCATACATTTTATGTAGAATAAATAGCTTGATTAGGTCATGATGGGAAATGAGGTGGAGTTTGGTTTTAGCTTTTGGGTTTTTTGTTTGCACTCTTTCAATGGTAGCTTTTAGAGATTTATACAGGAAGTATGGTAGATTTACTATGTAGTCCTCTTGGTTAGGATATTTGAGATTGATAAGTACTTTTAGATGATATCCTCCACACACTGATAACCTACCTTCAATAGTAAAGAATTTCATAATAAGGGTGACCACTTCCTACCATTTGAGCAAGAAGGAGGAGGTTACCACACCTTTTATCCAACCTTCCCTATCCTAGATTATAGAACACTTCTCTCCAAAATTTTCAATCAGTTGGGTAACTCCTTTATTGTTGATCTTAAAGTATTTTTACCCCATCTCAAGAAAATGGAAGACCTTAAATATTAGGCTAGGGTATCATTACCCTAACTTGGCAACATGTGTAACCATGGATGTAGAATCATAATTTAGAATAAATCATTCAGCCACACCATGGTCGTGGCCTTGGAATCGGGTTAGGGCTTCCCACCACCTTGCCTTCTAAAAAAATTTCCTCATAAAGTTGGTCGACATCTGAGTATCAATGGAGGAGGGTTCACTTCTCTTATGGGCTACTCAAGGATTTTACTATGACCATAGAGGTAGGGGGTTTAAAACAATGTTTAGGTTTGGTATTCTATTTTGCATTATACCCTTAGATTGGTTCAAGAAGATGACCTTTTACAAAATTTTAATAACACAGAGCCTGTAAATTTCAAATATTAAAAAACTAATCCTATGCAAAATTCTTAAATTATTTTAAAAATAATAGACTACATTTGATACCTATAGTCATCGCTTTGCATAGTTAAATATTTTATGCCTCCTTTTGGTGTATGCCTACGACTCTTCTATCATATCCCTTAACAAAACCAAGCCTAAAACTCATCACTACCCTAATTTATTCTTTGCATGATGTTTTTTTTATAGCAAAATTACATTCAAACATGCGAAGTTTCAAACCCTTAATCGATTCACAGAGAAAAAAATGAATATGACATGAAAGTTAGGGTTTTTCTATGATATCCCAAAGCACATTTTGCTAGAGAAATCATGGTCCTTGATTATTTTTAATTGACATTTTGAGCGTTCAATCTATGACATCCATCCTTATTGCTTCGTGATAGCCTTTGTTATCTACATTCGACCATGTGTCTTTACGTTTGATGTTTGATTTGGAAGGTGGTCACCCCTTAAAGTGAGCGTTGTTACCACCATATCACAGTAATTTTAATTCCCTAAGTTACCACATGGGTGAAAATAGATTTTAATATGCATCATTAACACATAATCAACCAACTATGCTCTGAAACTAACTTATCACCTTCAAAGGTGGCTACATTTTTTTGATGTCACCTCTACCTCTGCTTTGCCATTGAAAATAATACATGCAGTGATCACCAATATGACCATGTACAATACAATGGGGAACACAAAACATAATGACAAGTATCATCCATAAAATTATGAGCACTATCAGTGACATGGAAAAGGTGCACCTCCTTAGAATCAACGACATAATTTAAATGATCTTTTGTTGGAAAATATAAACTTGAGGATTAAGATAAAACCATTTCTAATAATGACATGAAGGAATTAAAATGGCTGAAAATCCTTGAAAATAATTTATAGCATCCCTTATTTCATGTAGATATGGCAATCTTTGAATATTGTCCAAGTGTTTACCTATTTTCCATGATGATGTTCTCCACATGTGCCATGTAATACCTTCATACATCCCCCAAGTATTTGTCCAAGTGTTTGCCACAGTGGAATTCTATACATGTGATAGGGAATACGATAGTGAATGCTTGGGTCAACACTCCATGTGATAAGGATTTATGATGCTAAGACTTACCATTTTCTAACATCATCCTTGTAGGGTAGAAAATCTGAAGACTCGCTCTTCGCCTGACTTATTTGAATTATGACATAAATGTTGTGTATGAATTTTAGTCCACTTGTTCACTCAAGTGCTTATGTGAGGGTCACTTGTCCAATTGTTGGCTCAAGAGCATCCACATATTTTTCTTTCTTCATATCTTTTGCATAACCTTTAAAAAAAATAAATGGGCTTTGCTTATACTTATGTTTGCACTATCTGCGATGATAATGTGAATGCAAGAGCAAGGAACTTCAAATAAAATAGCAAAAAATCAAATAATGCAATGAGGCACAAAGATTGCACAAAATAATATATTCAATAAAATAGGGGGGAGCCAATAAACTCCTTTATTACAATCAGTATTCCATGCGAATATTTGATACAATAGATTATAATGGCGCTAGGGTTCTCCAAAACCCTAGCTAACAACAACAAAAGTGTCTTTAGATTTGGGTGTGTCCTTGATTCCAACAAGTTGAGTGGGCTTCAGATATCCAAGGTTGGGCCACTCCAGCTTCAATAGCCATCAAACAATGTGTGAAATTTGTAGATCTGCATACATAAAATAGAACAAAGGGAGTTATTGATACCTGTGAGGGCTCCACAGTGTGAGGCCCTCGAACATCAATAAAACCCTAGTTTAATAGTGAATCAAGAGAGCATGAAAGATCAAAAAATTGTTAAATAATATACATTAAAATGAGATATACCTTGCTTTGGTTCAATTATTGCTGATGGCATGGTGTAGAAGGCTCAAATTCATGTTTTTGTAGTTGCAACAGGCTTGAACGCGAACTTGCCAATCTCTAACGTAAGCTTCATAGGCTCTAGTGTGTACCTACGAGATACAGTAGGCTTTGGAGAGCACCTGTGGTATATAGTAGGCTCTGGTGAGCGCTTCATAGGCTCTACAGTGAGCCTCACAAGCTTTGGATGGTACCTGCGGGTTAGGGCAGAATCTGCAAAAGTAGATCTAGGTGATGGTGATGAATGCGACAGATGGATGGGGCCTATGACGATGATGGAGGATGAATGGGTGATGACTAGAACATCTTATCGGTGAGCTAGGGCTTCAGATTTTTAGGATTCTATGCTAGGGCTTCACCAATAACTCCTCGAGGGTGCAAATGTCTAATTCTCAAGCTCCAGTGGATTCCTGTGTTTGAGAATTTACAAATGCTCTTACTTATAATTCAACTTAGGGTTCTTAAATTTACACTTTTGATCGTGTTGCTAAGATTAAGTTATATATCTTAGGGCTAATATTAAATTATGGAAGTGGCATGGATTGAGTGGGATGGATGGTAGGGATTTAATCTGATCGGACGGTGGAGGTTAACTGAACTTATAATTATATAATATAATATTAAATATATTAAATATAATATAAAATATTAAAATAATATAATATATATTAAAATAAGTCATATTTTTGCGGGAAAGTGGAAAATGGGCCTTTTTGAAGGCGGGAAGGGGGGAATGGGCCTTTTTGAAGGCGGGAAAGGGAAAATGGGCCTTTTGAAGGTGGGAAAGGGGGATGGAGGATAAGTGGAAGGTGGGATGACTAGGAAGGTGGATGAATGGCTGCAATTTGGTGTCTAAAGATGCCTCTTTTTGTACCATGTTGTGTGAAACACAATATGGTGCAAAAATATGAGACACCTGCATGGGCTATGGGCAACAAAAATCGCTTCTCTCATTGGAATTGCACATTGGCATTGAAGATAAAAATAATGAAGAATTTTTAGATTTCATTGCGTAGCTTACCCCCTCAATTGGTGAATGAGAAAATTCTCATGAGCCAATTGAAAAAGCATGGATTTTGTGCAAACGATGGATGAAGGATGAATGATGATGCGATGTGATACCATTTTTTCCCCAATGGTTGCAGAAAGGGGGTTGGTGTATAATACCATGATGCTTGAAGAATGATGATTGATGATTTGATACTGTTTTTGCCCCAACGATTGAATAAAATGGGGTTGGTGTATAAATCATGATGCTTGAAGAATGATGACTGATGATTTGATACCGTTTTTGCCCCAATGATTGAAGAAAAGGGGGTTGGTGTATAAACCATGATGCTTGAAGAATGATGACTAATGATTTGATACCTTTTTTGCTGCAATGGTTGAATAAAGAGGGTTGTTGTATGAACTATGATCATGTAATATGTATCCCATCATGGGAAATCAAAATCAATGCGGTTGTCCCAAATTTGGGGGTGATTCGATGCTGTTGAAAAAGATGCCTCACAAGCATCATTGAGTATGCAAGATATGAAAATGTAGAATGACTGAGTCATCGCAAGGTTGGCCATTGACTGTACAAGATTATTTGTCAATTCCATAATGGAACCAATCAAACCTAGCAAGATTTTCTGATTTGTGACTATAGTCATATGAATGAGTGATTGATATTAGTTATCAATGATTTTGCATTCCATGGAAAATGACGTCAATGATTCCTATTTGGTGAATTCTTATTGGCAGTGTTTCACTTAGAATTTGAGGTTACTGATATGATTATGATTATTGACAATGAGATAATTGCTGATGACCATGATTAAGTGTCCTTATTATAAACTATTCATGTTACCGAATTGCATGGATTACTATCACTACAACCGCCAAGTTTATAGAATAATTTATTGGATACAAAGTTCACTTAGAGCCAACTAATGAGATATTGTTTTTGCTCCAACGATTGAAGAAAAGGGGTTGGTGTATAATACCATGATTTTTGAATAATGATGATTTATGAGATACCATTTTTTCCCCAATGGTTGAAGAAAATGGGTTGGTGTATAATACCATGATGTTTGATAAATGATGATTGATGAGATACCATTTTTGCCCTAATGGTTGAAGAAAGGGTATTTTGATGATGTGAAAATGTGATGAAATAAAATGATTTGTATCTGTTATTTACCCTTAATAGATAAAGGGGGTTTTGATGTGTGAAAATGAAGTGATTATGTCTGTTCTTTGCCCTTAACAGATAAAGGGGTTTTTGATGATGAAAGTGTTCTTATGGTAGTCTATCCATCCTACCGAATTACATGGATAACTAGTCGCTGCAACCACCAAGTGTATAGGATAAACCACTAAATACAAGGTTCACTTGATAGAAATGCAAATGTGATCTATTTTTGCCCCAATAGATGAAGGGATGTTTGATAAATGAATGAAAATAACATGATTTGTATCTGTTCTATGCCCTTAATAGATAAAAGGGTTTTTGATGATGTAAGATGAAAAAGTATCTGTTCATTGCCCCTAACAGATAAAGGGGTTTTTGATGATGTAAGATGAAAAAGTGTCTATTCATTGCCCTTAACAGATAAAGGGGTTTTTGATGATGTAATATGAAAAAGTGTCTGTTCATTGCCCTTAACATATAAAGGGATTTTTGATGATGAAATATGAAAAAGTGTCTGTTCATTGCCCTTAACAAATAAAGGGGTTTTTGATGATGTAAGATGAAAATGTGTTTGTTCATTGCCCTTAACAGATAAAGGGGTTTTTGATGATGAAAGATGAAAAAGTGTTTTCTCATTGCCCTTAACAGATAAAGGGGTTTTTGATGATGAAATATGAAAAAGTGTCTATTCATTTCCCTTAACAGATAAAGGGGTTTTTGATGATGAAAGATGAAAAAGTGTCTGTTCATTGCCCTTAATAGATAAAGGGGTTTTTTGATGATGAAAGTTTCCTTATGGTAGTCTATCCATCCTACCAGATTTCATGGATAACCAGTCGCTGCAACCTCCAAGTTTATAGGATAAACCACTAAATACAAGGTTCACTTATGAATGGATAATGATAAAAGAATGTAAATGTGATCTATTTTTTCCCTAATGGATGAAGGGATTTTTGTAATTTGGATGATGTGAACGCAAGGCAAAGGGCGCAACCTTTAACAAAATAACGTAGTCTTTTGAACCTAGCAATTGACTTGTTGATGATGTGATGTGATTGAATGATTGAATTGTTTATTGCAAGTGTGGGGAAGGTGTGAAATTTTTAACACCCCTAAGTTCTATCTGTGATGTTTATTTATTAGGGGAAAGGTGTGAAACCTTGAGCACCCCCTAGTTGTGAGGTTGCTTACTTGATTGAGGGAAAAGTGTGAAACCTTGAACACCACCAAGTTGTGATGATGTTTGAACTTGCTAGCGACCTTTGCATATGTGAGTTTGATATATATACATACATGGCTTTTATGTTTGTGTTAATGTGAATGCAATGCATGTTTAATAAAAATGTTTTTATGGAATACCCTATGGATGATTAATGCAAGCTAAATGATGTATGTGCCTAATGCTTATATGGATGATTCATGCAAGCTAAATGATGTATTATTGATGCAAGTAAATATGTAATGAACCTAAGCTATATGAGAGGGATGCATGGTGTTCGAATGATATTTTTATAATTCAGAAATTTTATTGGCCATGTTTGATGTCCACTGTTTTGTAATTAGGGGTACCCAATTTTAACGACTTTATGCAACTTGACGTATGACGCAGGCATGAATGTTGACATGGAAGAAGATATGGATGTTGATATGGAAGAATATGGATGTTGATATGGAATGAGTACTGTAGCATTTTCAAAAACTCAAACATACTAGTATTATCAATAAAACTCACTTGGGTTGTCTAACTTTCTTTAGGACCAATGTGTGTGCAAGTGAGGTCCAATTACCAAATCTTGAGTGTGACAATGACCCTATCTAATAAAGAACTAGTGTGTGTGCAGGTGAAGTTCATTGACCCACTATGATTAAATTGGGCATGACCTATTATGGAGATGACCTAAAGCTAGCCTATCCTTATGTGCGGTTAGAGGTCTTCTTGTTTGCTAAGGAGACATGTCACCCAGCATGAGCTTACTTCACTGCTAGCCAGGCGTCTATAGCCCTGATGAAGATTCACTCCATAGTCCAATGGGATTTGATGTTTTAGGCCTTAGGGATGACTACCCATATATTCTAGGGACGTGAAGTACGAATCCTTACGACTTGAAGGATCAAGGGTATTTGGGATTTTATTTGTTAATTTTGTATAGAGCTTTGGGGAATCAGATTCTCAACCGAAGTGTGATGAGAGTTTTGACCCTATTATTACTACTCTATGTTTTTATGCTTATGTTTGAAGAGTAATTGAGGTAGTGGTAAACCACTATTTTTGCTTTGGACTATGTTGCATGATGGGAGAAGCGAGGATTATCCCTTTTTGCTTCAAGGTACTACCCAAGTATGGTACTAACCCTCTTTGGCTCATAATGATTTTAAGATGTGATGGTTCAAGATTGTATTCGGAATGAATTGGCAATACTCAAGACCTTCTTAATGTGTAAAGTGTATTTTTTGTCCCAAAGAAAATCAGACATTCATTTGGAGGTTGCTTGTTGCACTAGTAATGGCTGAGTGATTGAAAATCTAGGCTTTATGATTTTTGACACGGGATGTGGTTTGACATATGGCTTTTGTGAGGGTTGCATGATTTTTTCAAACTAGGTACCCCCAATTGTTATAACTTGACTTTGTATTTGTGGCCATATCATCATTACTAAGTAAGATAATTCGAACATGGGATGGGATGAATGCAATTATGAATGACTATAGCGGAATGTATATGAAATGTGCAATTATGAATGTATGAATCTATATGTATGAATGCAAGCGAAAATGAAATGCATGTGAAAAATGCTTATGAATGTGAATGTGGAAGTGTATATGCAAATGCCTATATGTATGCATGCTTATGAAAATGTAATTTGATATTGTTATTTTGTTGTTTTGATTTCATCATTTCATGTTAGTGATGAAATGATGAAATGGCTCATGAGTGGCCTATGTTTATAACAACCATGCTAAGCATTCATGTTGAGGCCTGTGTTCATAACATCCATACTAGGAACAATGCACATTACACATATATATGTATTTTATATATGATGAAATGGCTAATGTTGAGCCATGTTAATGATGAAATGATAAAATGGATAAGGTTAATCCATGTTAATGATGAAATGGTAGTGTAAGCCATGTTAATGATGAAATGGCTAGGTTTGAGCCATGTTAATGATGAAATGGCTAAGGTTGAGCCATTTTAATGATGAAATGGCTAAGGTTGAGCCATGTTAATGATGAAATGATAAAATGGATAAGGTTAATCCATGTTAATTATGAAATGGCTAAGTGTAAGCCATGTTAATGATGAAATGGCTAGGTTTGAGCCATGTTAATTATGAAATGGCTAAGGTTGAGCCATTTTAATGATGAAATGGCTAATGTTGAGCCATGTTAATGATGAAATGGCTAAAGTTGAGCCATGTTAATGATATTGAGCCATGCTAATGATGAAATGGCTAAGGTTGAGCCATGTTAGTGATAAAATGATGAAATTACTAAGTTTGAGCCAATGAAATTGCTAAGGTTAATTCATGTTAATGATGAAATGATAAAATGGCTAAGGTTGAGCCATGTTAGTGATGAAATGATGAAATGGCTAAGGTTGAGCCATGTTAATAATGAAATGATGAAATGGCTAAGGTTGAGCCATGTTAATAATGAAATTATGAAATGGCTAAGGTTGAGCCATGTTAATGATGAAATGATGAAATGGCTAGGGATTGAGTGGGATTGATGGTAAGGATTTAATCCGATCGGACGATGGAGGTTAAATGAAATTATAATTATATAATATAATATTAAATAAATTAAATATAATATAAAATATTAAAATAATATAATATATATTAAAATAAGTCCTATTTTTGCGGGAAAGGGAAAATGGGCCTTTTTGAAGGTGGGAAAGGGGGAAATGGGCCTTTTTGAAGGTGAGAAAGGGAAAATGGACCTTTTGAAGGTGGGAAATGGGGATGGAGGACAAGTGGAAGGTGGGATGACTAGGAAGGTGGATGAATAGCTACAGTTTGGTGTCTACAGATAATAATGTGACTTTCTCATGAGTGGTCTATGTTTATAACAACCATGCTAAGCATTCATGTCGAGGCCTGTGTTCATAACATCCATACTAGGAACATTGCACATTACACATATATATGTATTTTATATATTAGTTTATTTTATGCAATTATTTTTGATAATTAAACTCATAAAATAATGTATATCCCCAGGCTTTTGCAAATGCTTGAAATTTCATTAGGTTTTTATGTGTATTGTTTTCGTAGAGTCTTATTGCATTTGTTCTTATTACAAACATGGCTTAAGTCATAGTGTTTTTAATCAAGATTCATTACGGTCATACACTAAGGAAATTTACTGCGAAGATTGCTTACAAAAATATACTATGAAAACACACTACAAAATTAGGCTACAACAATGAATTGTAGAATTGAGCTACAAAAGTGAATTACAAAATTGAGCTATAGAAATAAACTACAAAATTAACCTATAGAAGTAAACTATAAAATTAACCTATAGAAATGCACTACAGAAATGAACTACAAAATTAACCTACAGAAACAAGTTATAGACGTCTATTACAGAAACATAATATTATAGAAATATTTCAATTGTTTCATTTTTTCTTTCTTTCCCCAAACTATATTATAGCAAATATTATATTACTCCTTTGCTTTTCCTTTCTCTCCCTCAAATGAAATTTTTGGTTATATAGCCAAAACATACAAGGAGGAAATTTTTTATTCACGATAATGTATCTATCTATATATAGATATTTATATTTTCTTATATTTTATTTTTATTATTTAAAGATCCCCTTTTATTTATTTTATTTATGAATATGGGGTATTTACTTATTTTTATATATCAACTATTTATTCAAGCTAAGCCATTAAACAATATTGTAGGATAATAAATCTTCTTGAAATAGGACTGTTTGTTCCCAATGTCAAAGATGTTTTGCAAAAACATTGATGTCTTCCTTATCCTTTGATCAAAGATTCCATGGCTTACAAAATAAACCTCTATAATATCCTAGAGATATCAATTTATATGTTCTAATTTCTTCATTATCATTGTGGAGCTCCTCATGATAAAAAAATGATAATAAAATTAAATTAATATCCATCATCAATACTTTGGTTTGTAAAACTAGGTCTTATCAGTCGTGGATACATTCAAAACCTGTTTAGAAAGATAAAGTAAGCTAGTAGTTCTGGTATCATTTTTGTTTTACCATTTTATTGCTACAAAGCTTTGGGGAATCAGATTCCCAACCACTCTATCAAAGTCCTTATGGGAATTATCACCCTATCCTTACTACTCTGCTCCCTAAGTAAGAAGAGTTAAGGCTTTGGGAATCATATTGCATAACCACCTAGATGGAAATGTAATCCTATCCTTACTACTATCTCTTTTACTTGTGGAGGAAATTAGAACCTTGGGGAATCTGATTGCATAACCATATGGATGGAAATGTAATCATATCCTTACTATTATTTTCTTCCTTTTATTAGCATGGGAAACAAGAAACAAGGTCTTGTTGGAAATTTTGAGTACATTGGTTGTCATTGATGTCAAAGGAAAGATAAGTGAAAATATTTCTCATGGTTGTGTGAGAAAAACAAAGACAAGGTACTCTCCAAAGTTGCACTTGCAAGAAAGATAAAAGACTATTAATTCTCCATGGTGGTATTTGCAAAGAGAAATAAAAGGTTTTATTAATTCTCCATGGTGGCACTTACAAAGCAAGGACAAAAGACTTCATGTTGAAAAAGGCCCAAAGGTAAAAGTGAAAATTATAATATTTAAATCTATTCAGATTTAAAATATTATAATAATTAAAAGTCTAAAAGGTTTTAATTTAAATTTAATTATGGACACCAAAATATAAGGTGAAACCTTAGTTATCAAGTTCAAGTTCGTATTCGAAATCAACATTCTTCAAATTTGAAAAAAAATCGACATGATTAAAATTCGAAATAAAATTTGACATAAAATTCGATTATTATAAATGCATATTTTTTATTTTTATATAAAATTTAAAAATCAAAGATATAAAATTATAATATTTGATTTTAATAAAAAATTTCAAATATATACTTTAAAATATTTTTAAAAATATAAACATTTTTTTGACTTTATTAAACATAGTAATATTTTAATATGTGAAAATATTTTCAGATGTTTAAATCAATAATTTAAAATAAAAATAAATTAGTGTTAATTATAATAAAAAATCAAATGATAAATGCATATTAACACAAAACAATTCTATATACAACCCAAGAACTGCAAGTTGAAACAAAATTCTCATTTTACAAATTGTACCCAACAGAAAATGATGACTGTGTTAAGCCCTTTCACCATGAATACACCTTGCCAACTGAATATCCTTTGGCATGATTGTAACCCTCTTTGCGTGGATGGCACACAAATTGATGTCTTCAAATAGACCCATAAGGTAGGCCTCTGTAGCCTCCTGCAACGCAAGGATTGCATGACTCTGGAAACGTAGATCAGTCTTGAAATATTGCGTAATTTCTCTCACAAGCCTCTGAAAAGGTAGCTTTCAAATCAAAAGCTCATTACTATTCTGGTACTTATGGATTTCTCGAAGGGTAGTGGTACCCGATTTATGAGCAGCCTTTGTTACAAGCTGCTTCCTCAGAACCTTTCCACCCATATACTTACGTGCTATCTGCTTTGAATGAGCCATTTTATACCATTTACTTCTTTATTCGAAATTAAATCTATAGGTGCATGCTAAAACAAAGATGGGGAATCCACATGAACAATACCAAACCGAACAATAGACAAAAAATTTCAATGATTTTAGGGTTTTTTTATGTTGATTTTTTTTAAGTCGAATTTAAGTTTATTCATCGAATTTATTCGTTCAAGCTTTGAATTCGATGAATTTAAAATTTTATAGATAAAATTCGATGAATTTGATAACTAAGGGTGAAACCCAAGTGCCAACGTCATATGGTAAAATCCAAGCACCGACGTCATGTTTTTTAAAGTGCCAAAAACACATATTTAAGGGGGAAGAAAAATCATTTGGCAAAGGTATATTTTTGGTGATGATAATTTAATTGCATTTGGACTGCATCCTATTCGTATGAGCGAGCACACTGTGATCGAGTAAAGGTAGAGAGGGAAAGCGATGCATGTTTTCAAAGACAAGAAGAAAGTGCACAAGGTGTAAATCAAAGCAGCCACATGGTTGTTTTCAACCAAGTGGGTAGCTTGGTTGGTAGGTGGACCCCATGTAAGGCGTGGCATAGAGGAGGTTTCAAGATCGAGTCTAAGTGGCATAGAATAGTTCAAATTTTTTTATGTCAAGGATCTGTGGAAGGCTTAAATAAAAGGTGGTGCAGTAAGGTTGTTGTGTGGGAAGTTAGCCCATGCGGTGCTCTAGAAAGCGCTAGAGCATGGTCTCCATGAGGTCGTGCGTTTGAATCCCCATAGTAGCAAGTTGGTAAGGGCAAACCAATTTTTTATAAAAGTTGATTTTTTTAATTTAGGGAGTTATAAGGGTTAGGTGTTGATTAAAGTTCCATAAGGGTTAAATTGATGATGTTTGATTTTTTAATTTAGGGAGTCATAAGGGTTAAGTTTATAAAATTTGAAATTGCACTTAGGGAGTTATAAGGGTGTAATTTGTTAAAATTTTGAGAGTGCTTTATATAGTTTATTTTTGCAAAGTGGTTAAATGAAAAATATGTTTTACATGCAAAGATAGGATTAATAAGGTGTTATAAAGGTTTGATATTTTATTGTAATATTTGTATGGTGAAAGTGAGTTTGAAGGTCTTTGATGATTATTAATGCCCTATTTTTGAGAACAAGAGAAGAATTATTGAACATCAATTTCAGATTTCATTGAGCATATCTTTTTGAGAAGGAAGTTCATGTGGATGGTTTGAGAAAGTATTTTTGCTATCTAACCTTGAAGTGGCACTAAAAAAAATTAGTTTTTTGTGAGACAGGTTTTTGAAGACATATCTCTATAAGAGAAAATTAAGAGGTATGGGCACATAATTCCTTGTTTAAGGTGTTTTGTTGAGTAAATATTTTTGGAACATAAGGTGGAGATAAAAGGGTTGTTTGGTATGCATTGTTGAAAATATTTGAGTTAGGGTTTGAGACCTACATGTGCATCAATGGTTGAGGGAATAGTTGAAACAAGTGGATTAGAGTTTGAGAACAAGCGTGCTTCCATTTTTGAAAGAGATCAAGAAATTTGTGCTAGAGATTATGAACTACTTGTGCTAGGGTTTAAGACAAGTTTGTGCATCATTGTGAAACCTTTTGAGCATTGGTTTGAGAGATATTGAAAGCAATTGTGAAAGTATTTGAGATCAACCTTGTGAGGGAAATTTGTGCATTATTGAGTGAGAGTAAATTTATAAGAAAGATAGATCAATTTTGTGAAGCAATTTATACACTGTTTTGATTTGATTTGAAAGGGATTTTGCAAGAGATAGATATTGGATTAGTTGAATGCAAGATTTGTGAATGTGAAGAACATATTGGGGTTTTTATAGTGCATATCATTCTCTATATGTTCCAGAGGTTAAACGAATTCTAGGTAGAATATGTTTGAATTGCCTAGTTGAATAAAGTACTTCTAAAAGAGATATAAGCTTTTGTTTATATGCGATATTTGGAAATATTTGAGTAAGTTTTGTGAGCAAGTCTTTGAGATAGATTTGAGCAAGTCTTGTGAGAAGACTTGAAGCAACTTTGAGACAGATTTGAGCAAGTTTTGTGAGATGACTTGGAGCAGCTTTGAGGTAGATTTGAGCTAGTATTGTGAGAATATTTGGAGCAAATTTGAGGTAGATTTGAGCAAGTATTTTGAGAAGACTTGGAGCATATTTGAGCAAGTCTTGTGAGAAGACTTGGAGCATCTTTGAGGCAGATTTGAGCAAGTCTTGTGAGAAGACTTGGAGCATATTTTTTGTAGATTTGATCAAGCTTTGTGTTAAGGCTTAGGGTAGATTTGAGAAAGAATTGAGAGCAGGTTTGGTTTCTGATTTTATAGTCTTTGTGTTAAGGCTTGGGGTATATTTGAGATATATTTGAGAGTAGGTTTGGTTGCTAATTTGATCAAGCTTTGTGTTAAGGCTTGGGGCATATTTGAGATAGAGTTGAGAGCAGGTTTGGTTTTTGATTTGATCAAGTCTTTGTGTTAAGGCTTGGGGTATATTTGAGATAGAGTTGAGAGTAGGTCTAGTTGTTGATTTGATCAAGTATTTATGTTAAGGCTTGGGGAAAATTTAAGATAAAGTTGATATTAGGATTTGGCACAATGACAAAATGTTAAGCTTGGGAGATTTGAGATAGAATTGAGAGTAGGCTCTAAAGGTTACAAAGTAGAGAGTACAGAGGTCTCCAATGGATATAGGTCCATAAAACATTGTAGTGGAGACAGAGGTATCTTGTGGAGAGAGATCCACAAGCTAGAGTAGTGGGGACATAAGTATTCTAGAAGTTTATCATCCAGAGTAGAGGGGATAGAGTTCTCCTATGGAGAGAGATCCACAAACCAAAGCAAAGAGGGGATATAGTTCCCTATGGAAAGAGATCTGTGAACTAGATGGGGAGATAGAGTTCTTCTATGGAGAGAGATCCATGAACCAATTGAGGAGATAGAATTCCTTTGGATCAAGTTCCACGAACTAGAGCAAGGGAATAGAGTTATATTATGGAGAGAGATCCACAAACTAGAGCAAGGGGATAGAGTTCTCCTATGGAGAGATCCAAAAATAATAGCATAGGGGATTGGTGTCTCCTTTGGATAGAGGTCCATAAAAATTGTAATAGGGAATTGATTCCCAAGAGATTTGTTGAGAAAATTTAGAAGAAATATTTTCTTTGTGGACGTAACCCACATTGGGTGAACCACATTAAATTTTTGTCTCTCATGTGTGTGATGATTTATGCATTGTTTTGATCACTGCTATTGATATTACCATTGATAATATTAGATAATATTAGATAAAAGTGGGTCTTATACTATTCACCCTCCTCTCAGTATAAGTCTATGTTCTTTAATTGGTATCAGAGTAAGTTCCTTCGAAAAAGTCTAACAACTTGAAAGAAGATATTACAAGAACATAGATGGCATTTCAGAATGGATCTTCATCAAATAAGGCACCATTGTTTGATGGAAATAATTATGCTTTCTGGATCATAAGAATGAAGACTTACTTGATGGCACAAGGATATGAGACATGGTAATCCATTGAGGATGGGTTCACACCTACAACTACTCCTCCCACAGATAAATATGGTAAGATGTTACATGTGAATAATTACAAGGCTATGAATGGAATCTTAATTGGATTATGTGAAGCAAAATTTGTGAAAGTTATGCATGCAAAAAGAGAAAAATTAAAAATAAAAACAAGATGGTAAAAATGAAAACCAGAGAAATTTTGAATATTTGAATATGGAAGATGAGGAGGATATTGCTACATACTTACTTCGTATGGATGAGGTTGTTAATACCATGCATGGACTTGGATTTGAAATTGAAGACTCCAATGTTGCTCAGAAAGTATTAAGGTCACTTCCTATGAGGTATGATGGAAAGTTTTCAGCTATAGAAGAGATGAGAGATATTTAAAAGTTGACTATGGATGAGTTACATGCAATTATCATAGCTTATGAAATGAGAATAGTAAAGGATCCCAACTCCAAGAAAGAGGTAGCTTTCAAAGCATCAAAGAAGACAAAAGATAAGAAACCAGAATCAAGTGGTGAGTAAAGCAATGATGAAGAAGCTAATTATGGGAGAATAAACAAGGACTCAAGAAAGCAAAAAGGTATGAAAAATATGAAATTTTTTAATTGTGGTAATTTTGGTCACTATGCATCTAATTGTCTAGAAGCTAGAAGTAGTAGTAGTGAAGAGAAACATGATCATAAGAAAAAGGAAGGAGGAAAATCTAGGCATGAAAATAAAAATAAGTATGGACAAGGTAAGCATGAAAAGAAGTTATTTCAAAGGCACAAGAAGATTTTCTATGTTAACAAAGCAAGAAAGGCTTCAAGTGATAGTGATGAAAGAATCTCAGATAGTGAAGAAGAAGAGATTCTATTTTTAGAAATAGAAGAGGAAGAAAATGCTCTTGCTGAAGATAAAGTTGAAAATTATGAAGATGCTCTTGAAGACCAAGAAGTAGTGAAAGAATGAGAAATTGAAGAGGAAGGCACAGTTGATATAGAAGCAGAACTTATTGTTGCTCTCATAGAACTGAAAAAGGTTAGAAATAAGAATTCAAGACTGAAGCCTCAAGTTCAAGAACATGAGGAAGAAAAGGAAAAGCTTCTACAAGACCTAACAAACTCAAAAGCTAAGGCAAGGAGAGTTAAAGAGGCCATGGTTGAAAATTTAGAGGTAAAAGATTTAGAATGTGAAAGATTAGAACATGAGGTAGTTTCACTAAGGATGGAAGTGAAAGATTCTAAGGACAAGCTACACAGGTTTGGGAAAATCTCAAAGACTTTGGATAAAAGTATCAATGCACAAAGATCTTCATGTATCAAACAAAAAATCTTTTTGAAGAAGGACAAGGGAAACAAGAAGAAGGGTCAAGCTCAAGCTCAAAAGAAGAGGAAGTTTAAGAGGAAGAGAGTGAAGAAGAAATTAAGACTTATGAGGATAATTTGAAGAATAGAAGCTTCACTAAGAAAGGAAATAATGCACAAATAAGAAACATGGATCATCGCATAGAAGGTAAGGAAAGGACTAAGAGACCAGATGGTTCTAGACAAGATTTCTTCAAAGGATATTGTTTTTCATGTAATTAGTTTGGTCACAAGGCTATGCATTGTAGGACTCATGGAAAGAAAGAGTATGGCCTCACTAAAAGTAATGTCAACTCTTTCAAATATGGACATTTCTTTCAAGGGTATTGCTACTCTTGTAATCACTTTGGTCATAAAGCAATCCATTGCAGGGTTCATGATAGAAATGATTATGGCTTAACCAAGAGGAACTTCAAGATATTTTTACCTTCCAAGAACTACAACATTAAGTGTTACAAGTGCAATAATATTGGGTATAAGGCCAAGTGGTGTAGAATAGAGTTTCCAAAACTTCCAGAGACAAGCAAGAACAGGGACACTCAAAATGATCAAAAGGGTATGTTGAAAAAGAAGGTTGACAAAGAAAAAGAGCATTGTATGTTGGGAGTAGAGATACTCCCACCTCAAAATTAATCACCTCAAGGAGAGGAGGTGGGGAGGGTGCTGATCTAAGAGTCTTATATTTAGTCCCAAAGGAGTCCCTTTGCCATTTATGTCAAAGGGGGAGATATTTGAGTAAGGGGGAGAGCATTCAGTCAGGGGGAGCAGTTTCTTAGGGGGAGCAAATTTGGAATCCAGTGGTTGAAAAAGGAATTTTTAGAAAGGGTTGCCATCAATGACAAAGGAGGATATTGTTGGAAATTTTGAGTACATTGGTTGTCATTGATGTCAAAGAAAATATAAGTGAAAATATTTCTCATGGTTGTGTGAGCAAAAAAAAGACAAGGTACTCTCCAAAGTTGCACTTGCAAGAAATATAAAAGACTTTATTAATTCTCCATGGTGGTATTTGCAAAGAGAAATAAAAGGTTTTATTAATTCTCCATGGTGGCACTTACAAAGCAAGGACAAAAGACTTCATGTTGAAAAAGGCCCAAAGGTAAAAGTGAAAATTATAATATTTAAATCTATTCAGATTTAAAATATTATAATAATTAAAAGTCTAAAAGGTTTTAATTTAAATTTAATTATGGGCGCCAAAACATAAGGTGAAACCCAAGCGTCGACATCATATGGTAAAATCCAAGCGTCGACATCATGTTTTTTAAAGTTCCAAAAATGCATATTTAAGGGGGAAGAAAAATCGTTTGGCAAAGGTATATTTTTGGTGATGATAATTTAATTGCATTCGGACTGCATCCTATTTGTATGAGCGAGCACACTGTGATCGAGTAAAGGTAGAGAGGGAAAGTGATGCATGTTTTCAAAGGCAAGAAGATAGCGCACAAGGTGTAAATCAAATTAGCCGCATGATTGGTTTCAACCAAGTGGGTAGCTTGGTTGGTAGGCGGACCCCGCATAAGGCATGGCACAGAGGAGGTTTCGAGATCGAGTCTTGATAGTGACATGACAATTCACATTTTTTTGACGTCAAGGATCCACGATAGGCTTAAATAAAAGGTGGTGCAGTAAGGTTGTTGTGTGGGCAGTTAGCCCACATGGTGCTCTAGCAAGCACTAGAGCATGGGCTCCATGAGGTCGTGCATTTGAATCCCCATGACAACAAGTTGGTAAGGGCAAACAATTTTTTTATAAAATTTGATTTTTTAATTTAGGGAGTTATAAGGGTTAGGTGTTGATTAAAGTGCCATAAGGGTTAAATTGATGATGTTTGATTTTTTAATTTAGGGAGTCATAAGGGTTAAGTTTGTGAATCACTGTGAAACATTTTGAGCATTGGTTGAGAGATATTGAAAGTTTTGTGAAAGTGTTTGAGATCAATATTGTGAGGGACATTTGTTCATTATTAAGGTTGATGTTTGAGAGTAAATTTGCAAGAAAGATAAATCAGTTTTGTGAAGCAAGATATATACTGTGTTGATTTGATTTGAAAAGTATTTTACAAAAGATAAAGATTGGATTAGTTGAATGCAAGATTTGTGAATATGAAGAACATATTGGGATTTTTATAGTGTACATCATTCTCTATATGTTTCAAAGGTTAAACGAATTCTAAGTAGGATTTTTTTGTGTGAAGAAAGCTTTTCTGAAATAGATTTAAGTTGTGTTTTGTATGCAAAATTTGGAAATATTTGAGCAAGTTTTGAGAATAAGTCTTTGAGAAGGCTTGAGGGTATATTTGAGCAAGTATTTGAGAAGGCTTGAAGGCATATTTGAGCAAGTATTTGAGAAGTCTTGAGGGCAGATTTGAGAAAGTCAATGAGAAGGCTTGAAGATAGAATTGATCAAGTCTTGAGAGAATACTTGCGATAATTTTGGTGTAAATTTGTGAGTAGAGTTAAAGCATATTTGTGCTAGACTTATGATAGGGTTTGGTGCAAATTTGAGATAGAGTTGAGAGTAGGTTTGGTTTCTGATTTGATAAATATTTGTGTTAAGGCTTAGGGTAGATTTGAGATAGAGTTAAGAGTAGATTTGGTTGCTGATTTGATCAAGATTTGTGTTAAGGCTTGGGGTAGATTTGAGATAGAGTTGAGAGCAGGTTTGGTTGCTGATTTGATCAAGCTTTGTGTTAAGGCTTGGGGAAGATTTGAGATAGAGTTGAGAGTAGGTTTGGTTGCTAATTTGATCAAGCTTTGTGTTAAGGCTTGGGGAAAATTTGAGACATATTTGAGAGCAAGTTTGGTTGTTTATTTGATCAAGATTTGTGTTAAGGCTTGGGGTATATTTGAGATAGAGTTGAGAGCAGGTTTTGTTGATAATTTGATCAAGCTTTGTGTTAAGGCTTGGAGCAGATTTGAGATGAAATTGAGAGTAGTATCTGAAGGTTATAAAGCAAAGAGGATAAATGTCTCCAGTGGATAGAAATCCATTAACCAGTGCAGTGGGGACAAAGGTCTTCTATGGAGAGATATCCACAATCCAGAGTAGTGGGGACATAAATCTTCTAGAAGTTCATTAGCAAGAGCAAAGGGTATAGAGTTATCCTATGGATAGATATCCACAAACTAGAGCAAAAGGGGAAATAGTTCTCCTATGGAAATATATCCATGAACCAGCTGGGGAGATAGAGTTATTCTGTGAATAGAGATCCATGAACTAGTTGAGGAGATAGAGTTATCTTGGATCAAGTTCCATGAACCAGAGCAAAGGGGAAATAGTTCTCCTATGGAGAGAGATACACAAACTAGATAAAGGGGATAGAGTTCTCCTATGGAGAGAGATCCACAAATCAAAGCATAGGGAATTGGTGTCTCCTTTGGACAGAGGTCCATAAAAATTGAAATAGGTAATTTATTCCCAAGAGATTTGTTGAGAAAATTTAGAAGAAAAATTTTCTTTATGGATGTAACCCACATTGGGTGAACCACATTAAATTTATGTCTCTCATGTGTGTGATGATTTGTGCATTGATTTGATTACTGCTATTGATATTGCCATTGATAATATTGGATAATATTTTTTGGGAAAGAAAATTAAAAGTTGGTCTTATACTATTCACCCCCCTTCTCAGTATAAGCCTGTGTTCTTCAGGTCTTTTACTACCTTGTTTCATTAATTTGTGATACCATCATGACTATATGACCTCCCTTCTGTAAGGCAAGAATATATCTTCACACACTGAATCTGACTTCTTCCTTAAAACCTGGTATTGTGACTGAAAGTGATGAATGATAAGATGAATAAAAATATTTTATGTTAGAACTCCATCATGAAATAAAGGAAGCATATTTAAAGAACATAGTGTGACCTTCTAGTTCATTTTCAAGAAATATTATTGTTCCATGATAATCTTCTTTCATTGGTCAAGTAGTGTAAATATTTTTTCCATCCATCTTATTTACTAGTACTTATACATCCAAACAAGAGGATTGATTATACTACATTATTTTAATGATTGCACTTATTTGCTTAGTATATACTAGACTACAAAGCAACAATTTATTTCTTATTTTAATAGTGTTTTGTTGCTTTAGATAGAGAAAGAGAAGTTCTTATTTAATAGTAGTTGATTGCATTTCAGAAATGAACTGCAAATCAACTTGTTGCTTAAGGTGGTTTAAAAATTTTTGTTTTAGATAATGGCTTCCTATAGAGCTTAAGCCTATGTCCATTAACCAATAATATTCATGTTGAATCATCAATGGGCTTAAGTTTAATTGTACCATTCCCAAATATTTCTTCAACCTCATAGGGTCCAAGCCATCACATCCTTAGCTTTCCTTGGAAATCTTGGAAGTGGGAATCAAATAGCAAGGCCCAATCTCCTGGTTGAAATATTCATGGTACAATATGTTTATCATGCCATTTTTTCCTTTGTACTTGCATTAGTTCTATCCTATGTAGTGCCTCTAATCTTCTTTCATCTAGAACATTTAATTGTTCCAACCTAGCCTTTTGTGCTTGATCCAAATCCATGTCAAGTTCTACCATTGTGCAAAGAGTTTCAATTTCAAACTCAATAGGCATAATGGCTTACTTCCCATAGACCATTTCATAAGGTGATAGTCCTGTGGTGGTTTTCCAAGTTGTGTTATATGCCCATGTAGCTTCTTTCAATATTTCTGCCCAATCAACCCTATTGGTGGCTACAATTTTTGTTATAATATTTTCAAGCTCTCTATTTGTAACCTCTACTTGCCCATTAGCTTGAGGATGATATGGTGATGTATTCCTATGTTTTATTTGATATATTTTAACAAAATGCTCAATCACTTTGGAGGTGAATTGAGACCCTTGGTCTGAAACCAATTCTCTTGGTGCTCCAAAGTGTTGCATGATGTGTGTATAAAGGAAATCAGCTACGGGCTCAACTTGTGCTCGTGGCAAGGCTTTTACTTCAGCCCACTTAGTGACATAATCTATGCACACAAGTATATGTTTATTGCCTTTACTTGGAGGATCTATTGGGCCAACAAAGTCAATTCCCCATTTCTCGAATGGTTCAAACATTATTTGTGGTACTAAAGGCATCTCCATTGTGGGTGTAGGTTTTCTAGCCCTTTGACAAGCATCACATCGGTCAACAAACCTATGGGCATCCCTACGCATAGTAGGCCAAAAATAACTTGTTTGAAGTATTTTACTAACTATCCTTTGAGTGGCATAATGGCCTCCACAAGGTTCTTCGTGTGCTGCCCGAATGATGTCATATACATCATCTTCTTGCACACATCTTCTAATCACATGGTCAGGACAAGATTTAAACAATGCTCCATTGATCCACATATAAGGGATACTTTGATGTACTAACTTCCTACGCTCATATGGTGTAAAACTTTGTGGCATCTTTCCTGTTACCAAATAATTTACAATATCGACATACCAAGGAGTGAAAACTGAAAGAGCAAACAAATGTTCATCTAGAAAATTATCAAGAATTAATTCATCATCATCAAATATATGCATACGAGATAAATGATCTGCAATGACATTATCTTTACCTACTTTATCTACAATTGTGACATTAAATTCTTGCAATAAGAGCAACCATATAACCACTCTTCCTCCAACTATGGTTTTGTTCATTAGATATTTAATGGTAGAATGGTCAGTATGGAAAAATACTTTATACCCTATTATATAATATTTGAATTTATTAATGGCATGAACTACAACTAAGAATTCTTTCTCAATAACTATATAGTTGAGTTCTACCCCATGCAAGTTTTTGCTCACATAATAGATGGCATAAGGTATTTTGTTCTCAATTTGTTGTAGTACTACCCCTATTGCATAACCTGAAGCATCACAATGTATATGGAAGGGTAATTCCCAATTTGGTCCCCTTAAAATGGGAGAGGTAGTCAATTTATCTTTTATAATTTCAAAGGCTTTTTGACATTCCTCTATCCAATTAAACTCACTTTATTTTGTTAAGAGCTTAAGCATAGGAGAGGTAATCTTGCTAAAATCCTTAATGAACCTACGATAATATCCTGCATGTCCCAAAAATCTCCTTACCTCAGTTTGTGTCTTTGGAGGTTGGAGGGATTTGATAACTTGGATCTTTGTAGGATCTACTTTAACACCTTCCTCAGATATATAATATCCTAAGATAATACCTCCTCTCATCATCATGAAGCATTTTTCATGGCTCAAGGAGAGATTTTGTTCTTGGCATCTAACAAGAACTTTTTGTAAGCTCAACAAAGTTTCTTCAAAGGTGTTACCATAAATTGTGAAGTCATCCATATAGACTTCTACACATTCATTGATTAAATCAGCAAAAATAGCCAACACAACCCTTTGAAAAGTGGCAGGTGCATTGCATAGTCCAAAGGGTAGAACTTTGTAAGCATAGGTACCTATGAGACATGTAAAAGTTGTCTTCTCTTGATCTTCTTCTACTATTGAGACTTGATTGTACCCACTAAAGCCATCCAAGAAGCAAAAGTACTTCTTCCTAGCCAAGGTATCAAGGACTTGATCAATGAAGGGTAAAGGAAAATAATCCTTCTTTGTCACCTTGTTTAATTCCCTATAATCCACACAAATTCTCCATTTTCCATTATTTTTGGGAACTATCACAAGTGGTGATACCCATTGGCTATCAGAGATTGGGTATATAAATCCTGCATTCAATAGCTTAATAATCTCTTCTTGAACTATGTCTTTCATGGTTGGATTCAGCCTTCTTTGAGGTTGTCTCACTGGATGGCAACCTTCTTGGATGAATATATAGTGGGTACAAATATTTGGGTGTATTCCTTTCATATCCTCATAGTTCCATGCAAATGTTGTTTGATGTTGCCTAAGTACATCTACCAATTGTGACTCTTGTATGCTTGTGAGTGCATTATTAATGTTTAAAGTTTTTCCATGTGTAATATCTATTTATTTGTAGTTCTCAGTGTTTGCATCTATTCCCATTATCTTACACATAAGAACATTTAATTGATAGTTATAGGGCACCAATTGATGAGATTGACTTGTACCTACTTCATCATTAGACATGGTAGATTCAAGTGGACAAATAGTATTTTGGTCTTGGTCTTCCTTTTGATCATCTAATAGTAGTGGTAGTGGTCCTTCAATCTCTTGTTGTAAATGTTCACTTAGTACATTAACTGATAGAGTTTGAATATCATCCAAGTCATTAGGAAAATCATACCAAAGTTATCTTGAAAAACCTTCATCCAATGTTGACTCAGGAAATAAGCTAAGATCTTTAGTGTGTTTACCATTGGAAATAGTCATATTTCTAGACCTACAACTAATGTAGGCATCAACTATTGCAAGCCATGGGTATCCTAGGATTAAGGGATGTCCCCCTAATTTCTTCTTTGGTTGTAAAACCACAAAGTCTACAGGATACTCCCATGAACTTACAGAAACTATAATATCTTCTAACTTTCCTTCTAGTTTGATAGTAGATCTATCTACAAGTTGAAGCACTATAGAGGTTGGTTGTAATGTATATACCCCTAAATATTCTATTGTTTCCTTAGTCATAACATTGATGGTAGCCCCTAGGTCCACTAGTACATTTTGCAAGGTTGTTTTACCAATATGGACTGTGAGTATAGGTACTCCAGGATCTGCATATTTTGGCAACAATCTCCCTCTAGTCATTATTTTAGATAATTGCCCAATAACTTGGATAGTTTGAGGTTCATTTTTCTTTTTCCTTCCTGGATTTGTTGTGCACATACTCTTTATTAATTTGGAGTAGATGGGAATATCCTTGATAGCTTGTAAAAGAGGAATTTTAATGGTAACATTTTCTAGTTCTTGAAGAAAATTGAAAGCTGGTTTAGAGGGTTCTTTAGTTATTGCCAATATTTCAAGAAATGGGATTTCCACTTCTTTCCTTTGAGGGATTTGAATCTCTTTTTGTTTTTCTGGTATATTATCTGGTAGAGTTTCTATCTCATCTTCAAATTTTTCATCTTTGTCTCTTTTTTCAAATGAGTTTTGGATAGGTTCCTCAATTTTTGTGAAGGTTACTATTATTATCCAACACCTTTCTAGACCTTAAATGGATCTGTTGGCAAGGTACCATAGTTATTGAACATGTTTCATTGGCTTCATAAACTTGTTGAACCATTTTGTTGTTATTAGGATTGGGTACCGGTTGAGCTGGTAGGGGTGGTTGTTTAGGAGGATTACTCACATTATTTGGAGGTGGTAGGAGTCTATTTTGAGGTTGGTTTTGAGGAGCTTGTCCCCTGAATTGATTTTGAAAATTTTATTGTTGGGGTGGACCTTGAGACCAACTAGGTCCCCCTTGATTATATTGGTAATTCGTGTTCCAATTAGGCACATTCTGATTTTATCCTGACATTCCTTGAGTCCATGGAGGTGGACTCCCATAAGGGTTGGACATAAATTGAGCCCATGGTGGCATATTCCATTCTTGATTAGATGGATTCTAGTTTGTCCAATTTGGTGCATTTGACCAATAGTTAGGTCTTTGTTGGTTGGAATAATTAGAATTGGACCAATTAGATGGACCATTGAATGGGTTGCTTCTTATTTGGGCTACAAAGTAAATATCCTTTGCTTCCTCAACTTTAGGCTCTTTTATAGCATATTTTATAACTGAGATATATTTACAATTTTTAGTACTATGATCCTTGTCACAAATTTTATAGCTAGCAGAAATGTTGGAAATATTTGTGATGTTAAGAGGACATTCCCTTAGATTGTGTCTTTTCCTACATCTATGATAGTATATTTCTTCAATATCTTGCTCTTTAGGTTTCTTTTCCATGAGGTCAAGAGATGTAGTTAATGTGCTCAACAAATCAGTCTTCAGACTTTCCAACATATTACCAATTTTTGTTCTTGTCACTCCTCCTCTTGTTGATGGGTATTTGTTATTTCTAAGTGGCTTATTTCTTGAGTAATTTTTGCAAAGGTTTACAATTTCTTCAAATCCCATTTGGTGGATATCCCCCTTAGCCATAAGGTTTAATATATCAAGGACATCTTCTTTCAACCCTTTTAGGAAAAGTTCCTTTGAGATTTCTTCATCTAGCTCAATGTTAACTCTAGACCCCACAAACTAAAATATTTCAAGGTAGTCTTTGAGGGATTCTTCCTCTCATTGGTTCATGCAAAATAATTCAGCCTTCTTATCCCTAACTCTATAGTAATATTGATACCTTTCAAGGAACATATCCTTTAATCCATTCTCTCCATCCCATCATCTACAAACACTCTCACCTAGACCCATAAACCATCTTAAGGCTGCATCCTTAAGTGTAGAGGGGAATAGTCATAGTTTTTGTTCATCAGTGGTGTAGAAATAGGCTTGGCATACCACTTCGAATTTGAAAAGGAATGCATCAGGATCTTCATGTGGTTTTCCATGGAAGGTAGGCAAAATAGCAATAGAAATGAGCTTTGGTTGTAATGTATATACCCATAAATATTCTATTGTTTTCTTAGTCATAACATTGATGGAAGCTCCTAGCCCTCCGACTGGGGTGGGATATTGGTCTTTCCTTCATCTGGTGGCAAGTTTGGCTAGAAAGAAATGCTCAAATCTTTAGAGAGACCTTCTCCTCACTAGATGGAATATGGCAGGTAATCTGGAGTAAAGTCACAGAGACGGTTGCCATGTATGCTGAAGAGGAAATTTTGACTGAGATGGGTCCACAGGAAGAGGGATCTGCGGTACAAGGTAGAAAGAACATAGCCAGTTGGAAACCCCCCCAGCAGGCTGGGTTAAAATTAACACAGATGGAGCTGCAAAGGGCAATTTGGGCAATGCTGGAATTGGTGTTGTGTGCCGTGATCATGCTGGCACTGTGCTTTACTGGGAACTTTAGGGTCTGGGAAGAGCCACTAACAATGAAGCCGAAGCCTATGCTATCAAAATTGCTTCCTTCTGGGCTGTCAATCGAGGCTACAGAAAGATAATCCTTGAGACCGACTCTCAACTTTTGGTTGGTGCTCTGGATTGTTTGAGGAACTTTGCTTTGAAATCTTGGAAGATTCAGATTCTTGTCTCTCAAATCAAGGACCTTTGGAAGGAACTTGAAGATGTGATCCCTATCCATGTGAGTCTTGACTTAAATTCGGCAACCGATTTCCTTGCAAATATGGGTGCGGAAAAAGAGGTTGGAGTTCAGTAGCACAGTGACATGCCTATGGAAGATGCTGAGATTCGATAGGGACTTGCAAAATTTTTGAGTCAATGAGAAATTTTTGTGCTAAGGTTGATTTTCGTCGCGTTTTTGCGACCTGCTGTGCTGCTGCGGCCTTTGGCAGGAAACTATCACGATATCGCGATAGTTTTCATCACCACGGCCTTCGGAAGGTTTTCGTCGTGGTTTCGCGATGCTTTGGGAGAAGATGCAATAAGGAGGCAAATAGTCACGATATCGTGACAGTTTTTGTGTTTCGGCGACAAGGGAAAAAACCGTCGCGATATCGTGACAGGTTTCGTCATCACGGCCTTTGGAAGTTTTTCGTCACGATTTTGCGACGCTTTGAGAGAAGTTGCAACAAGGAGGAAAACAGTCACGATATCGTGATAGTTTTTGTGTCTTGGTGACAAGGGAAAAAACTGTCGCGATATCATGACAGGTTTCGTCGCCACGGCCTTTGGAAGTTTTCTGTCGCGATTTCGTGATGCTTTGAGAAAAGTTGCAACAAGGAGGAAAACTGCCGCGATATCGCGACAGTTTGTGTGTTTCGGCAACAAAGGAAAAAACCGTCGCGATATCACGATGTTTTTGATGACTATGTGCCTGCTAGAAGAACTGTCGCGATCTCGCGACATTTTTGGCAAATGGATGACTTCTGGAAAAGACGTCACGATTTCGTGACCATTTTGGAGCTTGTGCCTCATGAAGATTTTTTGTCACGATTTCGCGACACTTGGGAGGATTGTTTGCAGTTTAGCATTTTTGTCGCGATTTCGCGACACTTCTGGCATGGGGGTGTCAAAAGGAATTTGTGTCACCATATCGTGACATTTTTGAGGGCTTATTTCTTTGTTGAGAATCCGTCGTGATATCGCGACATTGTTGGTGGTCAAGGGTTGCTGGCTTATGCTGTCACGATTTCACGCATGTCACGAATTTGCGACCGGTTGCTCGGTGGCGGCTTCGGCTAGCTTGACTATCATGATTTCATGCCTGTCTTTCCTCTTGTGCTTTGTGTTGGGAAGTGCTACCCTCTTGTCTTTTGTTTTGGCTTTTGGCTTCCTTGCTATGGTTTGGGATGTTTTGGCTCCCTCTTGTACAGGTTCTTTGTTTTAATTCAAGTTTTTCAAATTTTCTCAAAAAAAAAAACATTTATGGAAGCTCCTAGGTCTACTAGGATATTTTGCAAGGCTATTTTACCAATATGGATTCTCAGGATAGGCACTTTGGGATGCACATATTTTGGCAACAATCTTCTCCCATTCATTATTTTGGATAACTATCAAATAACTTGGATAGTTTGAAGTTCATGTTTATTTTTCCTTCTTGGAGTTGTGCATATACTCTATTAATTTGGAGTAGATGGGAATATCCTTGATGGTTTGTAGAAGAGGGGTTTTGATAGTAATATTTTCTAGTTCTTGTAGAAAATTGAAAACTGGTTTAGAGGGTTCTTTAGTTATTGTTAATATTTCAAGAAATGGGATTCTCACTTCCTTCCTCTGAGGGTTTTGAATCTCTTTTTGCTTTGCTAGTAAATCATTTGGCAGAGTTTCTATCTCATTATCATATTTTTCATATTTATCTCTCTTTTTTAAATGAGTCTTGGATAGGTTCCTCAATTTTTGTGAAGGTTACTTTATTATCCACCTTTCCAGACATAAAATGGATTTGTTGGCAAGGTACTAAAGATATTAAACATGCTTCATTGGCTTCATAAACTTGTTGAACCATTTTATTGTTGTTAGGATTGGGTACCAGTTGAGCTAGTAGGGGTGGTTGTTTAGTAGTATTAGTCACCTTTTTTGGAGGTGGTAGGAGCCTATTTTGAGGTTGGTTTTGAGGAGCTTGTCCCTTGAATTGATTTTAAAAATTCTATTGCTGGGGTGTACCTTGAGACCAGCTAGGCCCCACTTGATTATATTGGTAATTCATGTTACAATTAGGCACATTCTAATTTTGTCCTGACATTCCTTGAGTCCATGAATGTGGACTCCCATAAGGATTGGACATAAATTGATCCCATGGTGGCATAGTCTATTCTTGAGTAGATGGATTCTGGTTTGTCAAGTTTGGTGCATTTGACCAATAGTTAGGTCTTTGCTAGTTGGAATAATTAGAATTGGACCAATTAGATGGACCATTGAATGGGCTACCTCTTCTTTGAGATACAAAGTAAATATCCTATGATTCCTCAAATTTAGGATCTTTTATAATAGATTTATAGTTGAGATATATTTACAGTTTCTAGTACTATGATCCTTGTCACAAATCTTACATCTAGCAAAAATGTTGTAAATATTTGTGACCTTAAGAGAAAATTCCATTAGATTGTGCATTTTCTACATATATGATAGTATATTTCATTAATATCTTGCTCTTTAGGTTTCATTTCCATGAGGTCAAGAGATGTAGTTAATGTGCTCAACAAATCAGTCTTTAGACTTTCCAACATATTATCAAATTTTGTTCTTATCACTCCTCCTATTAATGGGTATTTGTTATTTATAAGTGGCTTATTTCTTGAGTATTTTTTGCAAATATTTATAATTTCTTCAAATCCTATTTGGTGGATATCCCCATTAGCCAAAAGTTTTAATATATCAAGGACATATTCTTTCAAACCTTTTAGGAAAAGTTCCTTTGATATTTCTTTGTTTAGCTCAATGTTTACTCTAGGCCCCACAAACTAAAATCTTTCAAGGTATTATTCGAGGGATTCTTCCTCTAATTGTTTCATGCAAAATAATTCAGCCTTGTTATCCCAAATCTACAGTAATATTGATATATTTCAAGTAGTATATCCTTTAATTCATTCTCTCCATCCCATTGTCTACAAACACTCTCACCTACACCCATAAATAATCTTATGATTACATCCTTAAGTGTAGAGGAGAATAGTCACAGATCTATTCATCACTGGTGTAGAAATAGGCTAGGCATTTCATTTCAAATTCAAAAAGGAATGCATCAGGATCTTCATGTGGTTTTCCATTGAAGGCAGGAAAAATAACAACAAAAATGGGCTTTGCTTTCCTTGTTAACCTGTATTCTAGAGAAGGAATTGGAAAGTACAATTTTTTTCTTTTTGTATTTCTCTTCTATTTTCCTTTTACTTATCTATGATTACTATTTCTTTTCCTATTTCTCCTTTGGTTTTCCTCTACTTCCTCCTGTTCACTACTATGATCGTCCATGATTGATTGAAGTAATTATAGGATTGAACCAATTTTAGGATAAAAAAAGATAGTGGAAGGATCTATATGATTATTGAATCCATATTCTAATAATAGAAATGCTTTGGGATCTTGATATAGGAGAGTTAATGGAGAACCCTCAGTTATCCGAACTATAATTTCAATCTTCTTTGGTCTAGCATTATCAAGATTTTTACTAGATTTTCCTCTAAAGTTCTCTTCTTGTTTTTCTTCATTAACTTTAATGAATATTCCTTTCGAGTCTCTAGGTCAATTCATAAATTTATGAAACTGTAGATACCCAAAAGTCACACATGATCACCCAAAAATTCTTGTAGGCTTACATACATATTTCTAGGCACTCATAGGCCATCATAGACCATCGTAGGCCATCGTAGGCCATCACAGGTCATCACAGGACATCATGGGTCATCATAGGCCATCTTAGACCATCATAGGCCATAATATGCCATTGTAGGCCATCATAGGCCATCGTAGTCTGTCATAGTTATCTGTAGATGCAAAACCTACAAAACTATACAAAACACATCCAAAATACCTTCTATTTGTAATAGGGTCACCTACAAGCCCCTTAAGACTACCTAAGCCCTTTTATATGCCTAAATAGGGCCCCCATGGGACCATTCCATCAAAAAATCCTAATTATGCTAATTACAATTCTAATTTGCAAGTGACTTTTCACTTAAAATGCACTTTATCACTTAAGTAAGATTAATTAGGGTTAAGAAGCCAAATTAGCCCTAATATCCCCCTCACACATGTGTGCACCAAATTAGTTAGGATATTTTATAGAATACCTAACCTAACCTCCATCTAACCTAGGGATTAGCTAATTAGGGTTAACCCTAATCCTAGCTCACACATGTGTGCACCTAGGATATTTCCTTTAGGGCACATGAAGGGATGACTAAGCATGCCACTTCATAACCCTAAATTCACCATGGTAAGACTTGACCCTAGATTCTATGATACATAACTACCCCCCCTAAACTTGGCTCCCTCTATAAATAGAGGACCATTTCCTTCATAATCCCTCTCTCCCTTTTAGTCAACATACCCAAACTTTTCCAAAATTATACCAGAACCTCTTCTGACAATTTTGCACCCAAAAAATAGCAACATATATTATCTGGAACATATTCGAACAACAAATTATCACCAATAGTCAATAGTAGTCTAGTTCACACCTTGCCCTGCGAACCCGGGATCCAGTTCACATGCTACCATGCAAACCAGCCTTGCAATAGTTTTGCAACATCAAATCAGGTATACATTAGTTCTAGATAGTTTCTATAACATTTCTATCAGTTTTTATCATGTTTTTCTTCAGTTTTATGTCGATTTGTCTTTATAAATATGGGGTTTGATCCAAGATAGGTCCCCAAATGCACTAAATCCTTTTGCAATCCCAAAGAAAGTATAAATAACATCTTCAAGTAGACTACCAATGGCACATGCACACAAAAGACCACCTACATTGAGGGCATCAAAAAGACTCCACAAGTTCACCTAAATTTACATTGAAAGAGAAATAAATACTTGTCTCAAGAGAGACTATATTGTAACACTCTTTTTAATTCAATAGTAAAAGGACACTTTGCACATATTCTATTAGTTTTAGAATTGGTGACTTTTTGCATGTTACATTCTGGCACGCCCGGTGGGACCCCCACTAAAATTATTTTAGAATATTTTTTATGGCTAATCTAACTCAATCTACAACTTCATTTTGCTATTTCAGGTATTGTGAACACAAAATCGAGCCTATAAAAGCCCTAAAATACACCTCAGACTTTCATATCAGAAGTTTCAGGCTTCCAAACCTAGTTCACACCTCGCCCTATGAACCAACAATCTAGTTTGCACCCCACCATGTGAACTCTACCAAACAACTCTAGAACAACTTGAAATTGTAGAGGTCTGTAATAGAGATAGAAAGAAGCTCATATGACACCATAGGATTTAGGTATTCTTCTTAGGACATCATTCTTTCATCAATTATTTGCAAATAAATTTCCCTCTCAAATGCATCAAGTCATTTTGTGAAATTTTGCTTCAAAGTACATCAATTAGGGTTTTCATTCCCTTCCAAACCAAGTTAGGTTGAATCATTTCAAATTTATTTTAGACCTTTAGATTAACATTTTACTCTCTTTCCAAGTTATTAGAGTACATTTTGATTTCTCTCCAAATTTCCAATCACTTTCAAATCTCTTTCAAATTTACACCTAGTTAGGTTTTTCAATCTCTTTGCAAAGCACTTAAGATAGATTTTACAATATTTTTTCAAAAGCATTTTAAATATCTTTCAAATTTACACCTAGATAGGTTTTTCAATCTCTTTGCAAAGCATTTAAGATAGATTTTTCAATCTCTTTTTGAAAGCATTTAGAATAGAATTTGCAATCTCTTTTTGAAAGCATTTTAAATCTCTTTCAAATTTACACCTATATTAGATTTGTAAATATCTTTCCAAATCACATTAGATTAGGGTTTCAATTTCTTTCTGACAAGCATAGATAGATTTCAAATTCCTTTTGCATACACTTTAGTTTAGCTTGCTTTCATGCTTCATAGAGTAGGTTTTCATTTCTGAAAAGGCATCTAAGCTTAGTTTCATTTCAAAAAGCATACATATCTAGCTTCATTTTGAAAACGCATCTAGTGTTAATTTTATTTCTAAAAATACATCTAGCTAGTTGTTTTTTGCTTTCACCTTAGTGGTAGCAAACACACTATAATACAGTTATGTAGCATACATAGTGGTGAGATTGTACTTCATCCCCAATCTATAACTCGAGATTGGTGATGTTGGAATTCATATCCTTCCACCAGCTCATCCCCTAGACACCATAGTAGCCCCCAAGAGTAGTTTTCTAGACTTCATCACCAGAAAATCCCCTACTCTTGAGATTGGTTTTCCAGATTTCATCATTGAAAGGGACCTTCAGAGTGGTATAGGGTTAGACACCTTTTTTCACAAGGCTCACATAATTAGTGAAAAGGTAACTGTCATTATTGACTAAGCTCACATGATAGTGAAGCGACCGCCTGGCTAGGCCAGTAGGAGATCTTAGACAATGCCACCTCTTCTCGTAAGAGGATTCTAGACTCATTAGCACATTTTGAGTTCCTCCCCTTTGGATATCATTTTACTGCACCTCTACATTCAGGTTATTATTCGCCTGTTGAGACAATGTTCTATTCTATGCACCCCTCGATGTTGCAAGACGTTTTTATAGAGTTTCACCCCACTTTTTGTGGTATTTTCTAGAGTATATATCATCATTAAAACACACAAAACAAACAAACATTTATTTTTTGTATTTAGAATTGATTTTAGATACGCTTTGTTTACATGCTTGTAAAACTAGTTTTAGCATATTCACATGTTAGCAACCCATATTTTGGTTGTTTGTAGCCTATCACTTTTAGTTTTCTATAAGATTCACTATCTGGGTCCAGTTCACATAGCACTGTGTAAACCAAATATTTGTATTCCAGGTTCACATAGTGGTATGCAAATTTTGTTCTAGGACACATAAACATACCAAATTTCATAGGATTACCCAAAAGCTTACATAGAACACACCCACAACTTCAGATTTATATTTGTAGATAGTTTGAGAACCTCATTGCACTACACAAAACCATGCCTATTATTACTCATAGCCAAGCATGCAAGCAAATGCATCTTGAGGAGGAGGCTTATCATGCCACCTCCATTCACTCTACTCCTCCTCCTCCTCCTTTCACAAGGGAAGCATCCACACTCACACATGTTCTCCTTACAAGTTCTAAGTTACCTCACATATACACTATATCTCAGGGTGAGACTTCCATTTATAGCAACATGCTTGCCACATCGTCTAGAAAATATCATCCTCTTCTTCCTTAGTCACCCCCACCTAATCCACGTTCTATGTTTTGTGACCATATCATCTATACTACTCTGAAAACCCACCTACCTCACCTATCTTTGTGCGTCCTTTATTTTAGGATCTATCTCATTCCCTTCTTGGGAATGACCCTTATTTACTCAATTACCCTCACCCTAATATTACATCGTCCGTCCCTACCGTAGTATGATCTCATATCCCTAATATTCCACCCTAAGCACTCAGGTGCCTTTATCACAATCATTATTGTAATAATCATTGTTGCAACAACTGTATACTCCACCCACATTGTCACATAAGTATGCTTCCCAAGTGTGTCAACAACCATCTTCCAAACAATCCTTTTTCCCATATTTTGATACCACATCACAAAATCCCTCTCAATCACCATAATTCCAACCTCAAAAACATCAAAAAATTCCATCTCCATAATACTTTGTGGACACATTCACCATAACTTCTTCTCAGGCTTATACCTTTGAGACCTACACTCCTTCCTCATAATTACCTCCACCTACATTCCTCTCCTTTGGAACATATGGTATGCCATATTCCACTCCACCTCCACCTTCATCTACTTCCATATTTTTATTCCCTCCACCTCATCTATTTTAAGCTTCTCCTTCCATTCCCATTTCTTCTTACAATCCACTCTATCTATCTTATCTTGCCAATACCCCATGTTACTCTACCCAACCTGAGTTCTCCATTCATCACTCATCTAGGAAGTCACCGTTACCATTATTTGGCACATCATCTCACCAACCATCTTTGTCTTCTATCCCAACACTGCTTTCTCCACCATAATATACTATACCTACATTCTTCATGACACCTCCTTCTTGGTCATCGTCCTCCACTGTGCAACCATTATAGTAGATCCTATTGCAACATCCACACACCCCACAACCATAATATTACTATTCTTAGAAGATGCCTACTTCCAATATAAAAAAATCAAACTCAGGTAGAAACCATATTACAATTCAAAATTTTTCTTTAATCACAAAGCTCAAAATAAACCATTTTCTAAACCACCATATGTCAATCAAGTAGCAGTAGCCTCTCCATATTCTTCATCGATCTCAGAACCTCCTCCTCCATAATAGTAGTTATCTCATACTAATGTGCCTCCTCCATCCAATCCACAATGAGCTTGCAGTCCCCATACTCAATGCCTACATCACAATTGGACCTCACTTTTTGAGCCTCTATCTAATTTATTCCATAGGTTGCTTGACATTGGTCATGTTACTTTACCTAATATTCGATCCGTAGACCTAAATCGACCCAAACATTGTGGGCACATCAAACAGGACTTTTGTGTTTACCATCGCTAGCATGGCCATAATGTCAGTTCTTGTCACACCTTTCATGACTTAGTACAAGATCTTATCGATCATGGTACTATTCAAGTTTCAAACCCCCTTGCACCATAAAATCAAAATCAAGGTATTTATCAGAACCTATTACCTGAACATATGGGGACTAATCCTCAAGGGGTTCAACCCACTCAATAGGCTAAATCAAGGCAATTCGATCATGTCCACCATGATCCTCCCTCATGCAGAGTGGTTGGCATGATTAACATAACTACTAAAAATTAACATTATCCATCACATTAGGATGTGCCCATTACTCCACTTCCACCATCATCCACTTCTACTTTTCACTTTCCTCCATCTACATAGAATTCATTTTTTCTATGTTGCATTCATAATTCTTCCTTTCCCTAAATATTCTCCTCCTTCCTCACTTCTTCAATTTCCTTTTCTTCTTCTCCATCATCATCCATTGACCATTTCACTAATCATGTCAATTTTCCCTTTCAAAAGGCTTGAAATTGTGCATTCATCACTTCTATAAGTAGGGTCATATTTGGCCTAAATTTTCACCTATCAAATCATATCTAAAATTCCCAATACTTTCACCAATGTATTGTGCTTGAAATGAAATTTACAAAGGTATAAGTTTTGTCTAATTATGATATTGTTTGGTTCTTCAAACTACCAAAACACTGCATAGGGGTCAAATAGTCTTGGTTCACATAGGAGCATGCGAACCTAGTTTGCACCCCACCATGGAAACTTGGTTCATACCCCTCCATGCAAACATCTAATTTTCTATTCCATTATTCATGTTATGCATGGCTATGGCCCTGAATAACACCCATTTGCCTTTTCTACCATTCTTCACATCTCATTGTTCATCATTTTTCAATCACATCTTCATCATTCCACCATTCATTTTATTAACCTTCTACAATGGTTTTGTCCATTTTTTCTACATCTTCCATAACTAGGGAATTTTATCATCTCCTTCCAATCCATTATTCATGATTTGGAGGAGTTTCTATCTTTCCACCACACTCTCCACATCTAGCAGAGTTTCACTTCCTTGCATCCCATCATTCAAAACTGGGGGTAATTTCATATTCTCATACTCCATAATTCAAAAACTAGGGCAATTTCATCTTCTCCCCCTCCATAATTCAAAAAATAGGGAAATTTCATCTTATCCCACTCCATAATTCAAAATATGGGTAATTTTATCCTCTTCCAATCCATCATCAAAATTGGGGTAGCTTCATCTTCTCCCCATCCATCATTCAAAATGGGGGCAACTTCACCCTCTCCCAATCCATCATTCAAAATTGGGGTAATTTCACCTTCTCCCAAACCATCATTCACAATTGGGGTAATTTCATCTTCTTCCAATCCATATTTTGCAACAAAAGGGGGGTTTTTATCTCCTTTCACTTCATCATTCACAACTAACACAATTCATCTCATTTTCACAAAATATTTATGACTGGGGGATTTTTCTCCCCCTCCTAAATGATTTTGCAATTAGGGGATTGACTTCCCTTTTCAAACCACTTCTATGTTTAGAAAATATATTTCCCTCTTTCCAACCATAGTTCCCTTTCATGGAGTTAATCCTCCTTGCACATTTGCACTTCATCACCTCTCATTTACTCATGATGGTGCCACCCAAAATTACACTCACAAATAAATCACCATCAATCACATAATATTTCTAGATCCTCAAAATAAGGCATCCCTTTGTTAAAGGTTGCACCCTTTGCCATACATCAACAACTCATTTAACAATAGGTTTTTCCACAAACCTCATGGCATTTGGACATCATAATAAATCACTAGGTTCAAAAGGTTGCACCCTTTACCTTACCTTCATCACAATGGTTTTTCCAAGAAACCATGTTTCTCCAGAATCCTCAGTAAAATTTTTGAACATTCTTTTTAGAATATCTTAGCAAACTAGGTTTCTCCAGAATCCTTAGTAAAATTTTGGAACATTATTTTTAGAATCTCTTAGCAAACCAGGTTTCTCCAAAATCCTCAATAAAATTTTGGAACATTCTTTTTAGAATCTCTTAGCAAACCAAGTTTCTCCAGAATCCTCAAGAAAATTTTTGGAACATTCTTTTTATAATCTCTTAGAAAACTAGGTTTCTCTAGAATCCTTAGTAAAATTTTGGAACATTCTTTTTATAATCTCTTAGCAAACCAGGTTTCTCTAGAATCCCCAGTAAAATTTTGGAACATTATTTTTAGAATATCTTAGCAAACCAGGTTTCTCAGAATCCTCAGCAAAATTTTGGAACATTCTTTTTATAATCTCTTAGGAAATAGGTTTCTCCAAAATCCTTAGAAAATTTTTTGGATAGGTTTCTCCAAAAACCTCAGCAAAAATTTGGATAGATTTCTCTAAAAACCTCAACAAAAATTTGGATAGGTTTCTCCAAAAATTTCAACAAAAATTTGGAAAATTTTCTCCAAAAACCTCAGCAAAATTTTGGATAGGTTCCTCCAAAATCCTCTGCAAAAATTTGAATATGCTTCTCCAAAAACCTCAGAAAATATTTGTATAAGTTTCTCCAAAATCCTCAACAAAATTTGCATAGGTTCTCCAAGAAACCTCAAAGCATTTGGAACATGCACCTTAGCCTCATTTTCAAATTCCTTTCCCAATGCATTAGGTTAGATTTGATTTTGTGAGGAAGCATTCTAGCTTAGATTCCTTTCAAAAGCATTTTTCTTCAGTTTTTATTTCACAAGCATTAGGTTAGATTTGATTTCATGAGGAAGCATTCTAGCTTAGATTCCTTTCAAAAGCATTTTCCTTTAGTTTTTCATTTCAAAATACATCTAGATTAAGCTTAGCCTAGCCTAGTCATAGCCTAGCCATAGACATAGCCTAGACATAGACATAGTCTATCATAGCATAGCATAGCCTAGCATTGGTGTAGCCATAGACATAGCCTAGCCATAGACATAGTCTAGCATAGCATAGCCTAGCCTAGTCATAGCCTAGCATAGCATACTCATAGCCTAGCATAGGCGTAGCCATAGACATAGCCTAGCTATAGACATAGTCTAGCATAGCCTAGACTAGCCTAGTCATAGCCTAGCATAGCATACTCATAGCCTAGCATAGGCGTAGCATCAGCATAGCCTAGCCATAGACATAGTCTAGCATAACATAGCCTAGCCTAGTCATACCCTAGCATAGCATAGCATAGAATAGCATAGCATAGCCATAGACATATCCTAGCATAACATAGCATTGTGTAGACATAGCCTATCATATATAGCGCATGGCCTAGCTTAGGCGTAGCATACACAGTCTAGCATAGTCTAACCTAGTAATTTTTCACTTCTTGATCCTTGCGATGAGTTTGCTTCAAGGGGAAATTTTCCTTGCTTGCATATTCTTATACATTTGACATTGAAAACAACAAACATAAAAAACAAAAATGCAAACAAATCAAAACCGTCCATTGGCGACGTATCTTGCATTTCATTTTCCTCTTTTCCACCAATCTTCTATATCACTTGGATTTATATCAATGTTGTATGGTCATGCTTCGAGTGGCTACATACCTTTGATTTGATCCTATTTTCATATTCCCCTTCTTCTCTCTACCTCTTTTGGTTCTCGATCAATATTTTACGGTCATGCTTCGAGTGGCTACATACCTTTGATTTGATACTATTCTTCTGATGCAGGAGCATCCAGTAGCACTTGTAGCAGAGGCATCAGAAGACAGGAGGGCCACTTCAAAAGAAATGGCTAAGGAAGAAAAACTTCACGATTTCACGACGTGTCACGAAATCGTGACAGAAAAAGGCCAAGAGGGCAAGGAGGAAAAAGTGTCACGATATCGCGATAGAAAAAGTGTCGCGATATCGTGACACTTCCGAAGCCAAGGCACCAAGGTGCAAAATGGTTGCAAAATCATGACACTTTCGGAGTGAAGGGGCCAAGGCGCAAAGTGGTCAAGAAATCGTGACACTTTCGGAGCGAAGGGGGCCAAGGTGCAAAGTGGTCGCGAAATCATGACACTTTCGGAGCGAAGGGGCCAAGGTGCAAAGTGGTCGCGAAATCGTGATACTTTCGGAGCGAAGGGGGCCAAGGTGCAAAGTGGTCATGAAATCATGACACTTTCGAAGCGAAGGGGCCAAGGCGCAAAGTGGTCGCAAAATCGTGACACTTTCAGAGCGAAGCGGGCCAAGGCGCAAAGTGGTCGTGAAATTGTGACACTTTCGGAGCGAAGGGGCCAAGGCGCAAAGTGGTCATGAAATCATGACACTTTCGGAGCGAAGGTGCCAAGGCACAAAGTGGTCGTGAAATCATGACACTTTCGAAGCGAAGGGGCCAAGGTGCAAAGTGGTCATGAAATCGTGACACTTTTAGAGCAAGGGCACCAAGGGGGCAAGGTGGTCGCGATATCGCGACACTGTTGGAGCAAAGGCACCAAAGGGCAAAGTGGTTGCGATATCGCGACACTTTTTGAGAAAAGGCGCCAAGGGGCCAAGCTGTCACGATATTGTGACACTTTTGGAGAATCGGCACCAAAGGGAAAAGCTATCGCGAAATCGTGACATGTTGCGGTTTCATGACCCAAAGGCAGGAAACAAGTCCGAAAGGCAAAGACATCGCGATTTCGTGATGTGTCACGAAATCACGACCCGAAGGCAAAAGACAAGTGCGGAAGGCCAGGATGTCACGATTTCGTGACATGTCGCATTTTCGCGACCCGAAGGATAGAAAGGAGGTGAGGAAGAAAAATGTCACGATATCGCGACATGTCATGATATTGCAACCGAAAGAGAAAAAGATGCGCAGGAGACAGAAATGTCACGAAATCATGACATATCAGGTTTTCGCAACCCGAAGAGGAGAGAGAAGGCCAAGGGGCAGAACTGTCATGATATCATGACAGGAAGGGAAGACGAAGAGCAAGAGAGAGAATGTCATGATATCGTGACGTGCTGCCTCTTCGAGGGGACCACGATAGAGTGACAGCTACAGCTCTTGGAAGACAGGCGGCGGATGCAGGAGTTGATGTAGTGCAGAGGTCAGGCGGTAGTTGCAGGGCCGTTATAGAGACACATGGTGGCACGAAATGCAGTAGAAGCAAGCGAAGCGACATGGGAAGACGACAACGACTAGTCAAGTAATGGAAGCAAAGGGTCATGCACAGTAATCTGGCAGATGGCGATGATCAGACAAGGGGGACAGAGGTCGTGCGGAGTGGAAGCATGGAGCGGTTATGCAGGGCTACATTTTGTCTAATGATTACTCAGAGGGTCGGGACCTCTATAAAATAAACCCTAGCATTGTCATAGAGAGGAGGTTGGAAAACACGGGTTGCGTTGGGGGTTTAAAAAAAAAAAATACGCAGATTACAGTTGTAGAAGAACTATAATAGCAGACTCGAAGTCGAGCTGCAAAAGCTGATACAGAGATCCAGCTTGGGGTATTGCGTGTTTTCCTTCCTGGGTAGGCAGAATAGGAAATTACAGTAGGGGAGTGTGAACTGAGCCATGCGCCAGTTACTGTGAACCAAGCCAAGCGCTGGTTTTGTAAAGCCTACGGGCTGTTACGATGTACAGAAATTTCAAAGCTAATGAATGAGAATTTTTGAAATTTTTGGGTTGCAATTTTTTTGTCCTGCATCAGTGGTATCAGAGCGAGAAGGTTCTGAGCATGCGAATAGACCACCGATTGTGAGGCAGTTTGTGCCAGGACTTGTGGTTGTGGGTTGTGAGTGATTAAACAAAATGCCTCCAAGAAGAAACCCTGTTGGTGGGAGAGGCATAGCGCCATTGCAGAGAGTTCAATGGAAGGGCTTGGAAGAAATGATGACAATGAGAAAGTTCAAAGCATTGCAGTGACAATTTAAAGCCCTGCAAGAGGAGTGGATCAGAATGAATTTGTGGGAACAAGAGGAGACGCGTAGAAAGCATAAGAATAAATCGAGTAGTTTAAACCAAGGAGAAAGAACTGGTGAAAGAGATGATGAAATGCGACGGCAGTTGAAACCATTAAAGGCTGCAGACGATGGAGCACGTAGAAGTGCCAGAATCTGCCTGGGAGGAAGCAGAAATTTATCTGGTCAAGAAAAGGAGTGTAAGCAGGCTACAGAAGAAGTATGCAGTAGTGGGAAAATCTATCTGGAAGAAGACAGAAGTAATGTGAACCAGGAAAAGAGGTTGGAGCAGTCTGCTGAGGCAGAGAAAGATCTAGAAGTACTGTAGGAGTCAGTAACCAGACAGTGCAGAAGTGAAGATCACTTCTCCACCAACCCCGGGTGTCTGATGTAGGAGCATCCAGCAACACCTATAGCAGAGGCATCAGAAGGCAGGAGGGCCACTTCGGAAGAAATGGCTAAGGAAGAAAAACATCGTGATTTCACGTGTCACGAAATCATGACAAAAAAAGGCCAAGAGGGCAAGGAGGAAAACCTGTCGCGATATCGCGACAAAAAAAGTGTCGTGATATCGCGACACTTTCGGAGCCAAGGTGCCAAGGTGCAAAATGGTCACGAAATCGTGACACTTTCGGAGTGAAGGGGCCAAGGCGCAAAGTGGTCGCAAAATTGTGACACTTTCGGAGCGAAGGGGGCCAAGGCGCAAAGTGCTCACGAAATCGTGACACTTTCGGAGTGAAGGGGCCAAGGCGCAAAGTGGTCACGAAATCGTGACACTTTCGGAGTGAAGGGGGCCAAGGCGCAAAGTGGTCACGAAATCATGACACTTTCGGAGCGAAGGGCCAAGGCGCAAAGTGGTCATGAAATCATGACACTTTCGAAGCGAAGGGGGCCAAGGCGCAAAGTGGTCACGAAATCGTGACACTTTCGGAGTGAAGGGGCCAAGGCGCAAAGTGGTCATGAAATCGTGACACTTTCGGAGCGAAGGGGCCAAGGTGCAAAGTGGTCACGAAATCATGACACTTTCGGAGCAAAGGGGCCAAGGTGTAAAGTGGTCACGAAATCGTGACACTTTTAGAGCAAGGGCACCAAGGGGGCAAGGTGGTCGCGAAATCGTGACACTTTTGGAGAAAGGGCGCCAAGAGGCCAAGCTATCACGATATCGCGACACTTTTGGAGAATCGGCGCCAAAGGGAAAAGCTATCGTGAAATCGTGACATGTCACGGTTTCGTGACCCAAAGGCAGGAAACAAGTTCGAAAGGCAAAGACATCATGATTTCACAACGTGTCACGAAATCGCGACCCGAAGGCAGAAGACAAGTGCAGAAGGCAAAGATGTCACGATTTCATGACATGTCACATTTTTGCGACCCGAAGGAGAGAAAGGAGGCGAGGAAGAAAAATGTCGCGATATCATGACATGTCATGATATCGCGACCGAAAGAGAAAAGGACACACAGGAGGCAAAATTGTCGTGAAATCATGACATGTCAGGTTTTCACGGCCCAAAGAGGAGAGAGAAGGCCAAGGGGTAGAACTGTCGCAATATTACGACAGGAAGGGAAGACGAAGAGCAAGAGAGAGAGAATTTCACGATATCATGATGTGCTGCCTCTTCAAGGGGACCACGATAGAGCGACAGTGATAGATCTTGGAAGACAGGCGGTAGATGTAGGAGCCAATGTAGTGCAGAGGTCAGGCGGTGGTTTCAAGGTCGTTACAAAGACACATGGTGGCACGAAATGCAGTGGAAGCAAGCGAAGCGACGCGAGAAGATGACAACGACCAGTTGAGTAATGGAAGCAAAGGGTCGTGCGTAGTAATCTAGTAGATGGCGGCGATCAAACGAGGGGGACAGAGGCCGTGTGGAGTGGAAGCATGGAGCGGTTATGCAGGACCGCATTTTGTCTAATGATTACTCAGAGGGTCGGGACCTCTATAAAACACCCTAGCATTGTAATAGAAGGAGGTTGGAAAACACGAGTTGCGTTGGGGGTTTAAAAAAAAAATATGCAGATTACAGTTGTAGAATAAGAACTGTAATAGCAGACTCGAAGTCGAGCTGCAAAAGTCGAGACAGAGAGCCAGCTTGGGGTATTGCGTGTTTTCCTTCCTGGGTAGGCAGAATAGGAAATTGCAGTAGGGGAGTGTGAACTGAGCCGTGCGCTAGTTACTGTGAACCAAGCCGAGCACTGGTTTTGTAAAGCCTGTGGGCTGTTACGATGTATAGAAATTTCAAAGCTAATGAATGAGAATTTTCAAAAATTTTGGGTTGCAATTTTTCTGTCCTGCGTCATCTTCTCTTCCCATTTATCCTCTATTTCCCATGCCCACTTCCCCACCTCTTCCATCCTAATCATATACATCCATAAATCACATTGATGACCACAAAATATTTGTATTCAATTCAATTATTTCATGCATCCATTCAAACCTTTTAGATTTGGTCCTGTACATGGAAATCTACATTTCGGATACACCTTCTTGCATCTATCTATCTCAATTATCTTGCATTGTCAAGAAACACACTAGTCGCATACTCCTATGCATTTTTAGGCATTTTTTTACATCATGTAGACATCACCCCTAGTCATGTTCTTTGTCTTCCTTGTACATACGCAATCAATCCTATTTTTAGTTGCATATTAATAAATAGTCTTTTTGTTGCTCAACCATTTATGGTTAGTTTAATCAACTTGTATCAAATGTCATCAAAATATATAGGATTTTAAGACTTTCCCTATATAAATCAAGTTCATTCACATACCACTCACACTTTACATCTTAAGAAAGTTTTGAGTCTAGGGAGGACAACACCTTATGTAGACATTGCCATATAGTGAATGGTTTTTTCCTTGTCATCCTATCATTTGTATGGTGAAAATACAACATGGGGATTAAAAAAGGGACAAGCATAAGCAAAATAAAAAAATAGGTAGAAAAAAAAGCCAATGCCCACACAAAAAAAAACATCATGAAAAGAGTATCACAAAAAAAAATCAAAAGGAAGAGGGGTAGAAAACAAAAGGAAAAGCCTCCAAGAGTAGTATCCCTATGCTTGACTCCTTTTGGTCCTTTAGTTTAACATAACATCAAGGTATGATTTCCATCACCAGTAGTAGGCTCCAAGAGCCTACTTTCTAGTGGAATAGTCTTACAAGTGGTGACACATTTTTCACATTAGTGACCTTCTCTTGTACAAATAATTGTGTGCTTGTGGATGAGCTAGCTACTTCAGTTAAGTTTGTAATGTGTTAGTCCAACCTCCCTCAAAATGGATAAATAAACATCATGTGCACACACAGGTCCATGAATGATTCAACCTCAGTTATGATAGTTAAGATATCTTCATGATATTGATTGGCCACTAGATTAGTTTGATTCTTCATACTATGTCATTTGAGCTCCCAAAAACTCTTCTAAACATTTTCTATGCTTGATAATTAGGGTCATGCAACATCATCATTGAATTTGTTTGTCACATATGTCTTCTTAATCACACTTGCATTTTCTCATTTTTTGCATAGGCTCATGATTTGTTACATCTCTTTCATGTGCATCTTGTACACCTCAGTTAGTTTGTACACCCCATGTTTTCTTATTTCATATTCTTGTTGTTGGTCAGTGTACTTTATTTGTTTCTGATTAACCATGATAAGTAATATGGTATCCACGCAAGGTGGAATACCCTCTATTTATCTCTATTCGTATATCTTGCATGTACATAGGTTATCACATATAACCTCTACACATCATCATTCATACATACTCATGTTCAATTAGGTTCATCGTACCTAGAACACATAATTCATATCAAACACATTTGACAACATGTGCACATTACATACACGTAAATTCACACACATTATATGTAGGCCCAACAAAAAATCATAATGCACACCCCTTTCAAAAGTCTTGCAATTATGCATTCATCATTTCTAAAATTAAGGTCATATTTAACCTAAATTTTAACCTATCAAATTATATCCAAATTTACCAAAACATTCACCATTAGATTAGGTTCAAAAAGAGCTTTCCAAAGATATAATTTTTGTCCAATTCTAACATCATTTGGTCCCCAAAACTACCAAAACAATGCACATGGGTCAAACAATTCAATTTCACACCCCGCCATGTGAACCAACCCTCATCACATAATTTTCACCTTTTTTTTTCACTTTTGTAGCCTCCTCTTGATTTCCCACCACTGTTTATCCAATTTGTCCACCTTTTGTTATCATTTTTTCTATCAATCTACTCATTACCATATTTAATGTGTTTCATTGTTGATTCCTCGCTTGAGGGGGTATTCATACACAAATCTACTTTGCATACGATCAAACATCCAAATCATAGATATCACATCTATATACAAAATTTTGTTTAAGATTATATCAACATAAAATCAATCCCAATCAGACCTTTATTAGATCATCAGAGCCATGTGCACTACCGACACATCTTGATTTCAAATGTATATTGGCACTGACCACATATTGAATGTTACACTTGATTTATCCTTGCTACTAAACATAAATTATTTTAAAAATATCATCATGCACTCATCAATAAATTAGAAGCAAAAATTGGATTAGGCAGTTGTTCTATTCGTAATTGGACCATCTTGCATTGGTCGTAAAAACAAAGCAGTCTTAAGTTGCCCTTATAAACAACTAGTACGATGTTGTAAAATATTGTACTAAATTGGCAAATCATCTGTTTCACCATCATTTTTTATCTGCAATCATCCACATTCATCCACCCACATATTCTTCATCCTTCTAAACACCTCACCACCTTCTTCCATCATATTTTTGTACTAAATTGTGTTTTACACAACATAGTACAAAAAGGGGCAAATGTAGACACCCAAAACTCTCACATGATCACCCATAGATTCTTGTAGGCTTGCATAAATACTTGTAGTTTTACATATGCATTTATAGGCACTCATAGACCATCGTAGACCATCGTATGCCATCATAGGTTGTCATAGTTGTTTGTAGATGCAAAACCTACAAAACTATACAAGACATATCCAAAACGTCTTATATTCACAAGAGGGTCACCTACAAGCCCCTTAAGGCTACCTAAGCCCTTTCCTATGCCTAATTAGGGCCCCCATGGGACCATTCCCTCCCAAAACCCTAATTATCCTAATTATAATTCTAATTTGCAAGTGACTTTTCACTTAAAATGCACTTTATCACTTAAGTAAGATTAATTAGGGTTAAGAAGCCAAATTAGCCCTAATCTCCCCCTCACACATGTGTGCACCAAATTAGTTAGGATATTTTCTAGAATACCTAACCTAACCTCCATCTAACCTAGGGATTAGCTAATTAGGGTTAACCCTAATCCTAGCTCACACATGTGTGCACCTAGGATATTTCCTTCAGGGCACATGAAGGGATGACTAAGCATGCCACTTCATAACCCTAACTTCACCATGGTAAGACTTGATCCTAGAGTCTAGGATACCTAAATACCCCCTAACCTTGGCTCCCTCTATAAATATAGGACCATTTCCTTCATTAACCCCTCTCTCTCCCTTTTAGTCAACATACCCAGACTCTACCAAAATTGTACTAGAACCTCTTCTAACAATTTTGCACCTAATAAACAACAGCAAACATTATTGGAACAAATCCAAACAATAAATTCTCATCAACAGTCAACAACACTCCAGTTTGCACCCCACCCTGCGAACCTGGGATCCATTTCACATGTCATTGTGTGAACCAGCCCTACAAAAGTTCTACAACATAAAATTAGGTATACATTAGTTCTAGATAGTTTCTATAGCATTTATATCAGTTTTATCATGTTTTTATTTAGTTTTATGTTGATTTATCTTCATAAATATGGGGTTTGATCCAATATAGGTCCCCAAATACACTAACTCCTTTTTGCAAGCCCAGAGCAGGTATAAAAGACATCTTCAAGTAGAATACCAGTGGCACACACACATAGAAGCCCACCTACATTGAGGACATCAAAAAAACTCTGCAAGTTCACCCACATTTGCATTGAAAGAGAAAGAAATACTTGTGTCAAGAGAGACTATATTGTAACACTCTTCTTAATTCAATAGTAAAATGACACTTTGCACATTGTTCTATTAGTTTTAGAATTGGTGACTTTTCTCATGTTACATAAACAATGCTCCTAATCTCTGCAAATAGGTTTAATTGTATTAAAATCATTTATCCTCATCAAATAATTTATGAATATATTTGATTAGACCTAACTGTTCAAGGGTCATATAATGTTCTTCCTCAAATGCAAAGTCTTACTTTAAAATATGAATCAATTGGGTAATGAAGGCTTGTCCTTGTATAGTGGTAGGATTTTCAAATTGTAAGTCATGACATAGCTCCCTGAAGCATATAATCCTAGGTGCTTTGTGGTATATTCTACTATATTCTAAACTCACCTCCATGTTTTCTATATCTGCTAAGAAATTATGGACAACAAGGGAATCCTCCAAGTAATGCTCCCAAGGATATGTATATGGATTTATGCTTGCTCTTCTGTCCCCTAACCAACGTTCACAACTTCTCAAGAGGTCAAGGTAGGGTGAGTGATAATTTGTACATAGGGTCTTAGTTATATTGATTATTTTAATTTTACCCAAATCTTCTGACCTTTTCCTAATAACATCAAGGTGTTTTCTATATGATAGCACTATTCCCATAATTGACTTATGTTTTGTTTGTAGAGTGAATTTATTTCTTGTTCTAAGAGTATTCTTCTAATGTCTATTAATTCAGATTGACTAATGTAATTTCCTACTATTAGCAATGTATATTTGTTTTTCAATTTTCCACAAATCTCTCTTCTTCTTTTTTTTGCTTTTGAGAAAAATGTAATTTCAAAGATAGCAACTGGATTCTATTTTTTTCAAAAGAAGTAATTTATTGCTATTAAAATTAGATCTAAAATTCAATAGTCAATTTTAATGCAGCAAGGAAAATAAAAATGTTGCCACTACTTTGGTTTAAAAACACTCGGTATGATCTTATCGCACCCCTGACTTGCATGCAAGTAAAGTTTCTAAACCAAAGATGTTACAACCATAAAATTTTGAAATTAAAATGCTAAAAATAAATACTAACTAATGTTTTCACTACTTTAGTTTAAGAAACACTCGATATGATCTTGTCGCACCACTAACTTGTATACAAGTAAATTTTCTCAAACAAAGATGTAACAACCATAAAATTCTAAAATTAAAATTCTGAAAATAAATTCTAACTAATCTTACCACTACTTTAGTTTAAGAAATACTTAATATGATCTTGTCGCACCCCTAACTTGTATACAAGTAAAGTTTCTCAAACAAAGATGTAACAACCATAAAATTCTAAAATTAAAATGTTGAAAGTAAATACTAACTAATGTTGCCACTACTTTAGTTTAGGAAACACTCAGTATGATCTTGTCGCACCCCTGACTTGTATACAAGTAAAGCTTCCAAAAACAAAGATGTAACAACTACAAAGTTCTAAAAATAGCTTGCTAAAATTAAATCAAACATAAATGCTAAAATAAAGACTAAATTTTTGCCACTACTTTGGTCTAAGAAACACTCGATATGATCTTGTCACACCTCTGACTTTCATGCAAGTAAAGTTTCTCAAACAAAGACGTGACAACCACAAGATGGTGAAATAAAATTCTAACTTAAACAAAAAAACGAAATTGAAACCAAGAAGGTGGAACTTGGTAATGCTGAAATGAAGATACTTAGTGGAACTTGTTGTGCCACTCTTGACCTGCATGTAGGTAAAGCCTTCTTCTCATGCAACGCAACATTCTCCAACCAAAAATTATGGTACTATTCTCCCCGAAAATTATGCCAAATATTTAGTGGTAATTATCTCACACTTAATTGTTAAACCAAGATTAGATTTAAAGAATAGTTATCCTATATAGATATCCATAATTCTGATCATTGACCTTTTATTTATTTTTCTTAGTCTTGCATAAAAGGAAGTTTGTAGTAAATGAAAATATGCTTAATTTAAGGAATGCAATTATGAACTAGACTAGGTGTGGATCCACTTTTTATGATTCTAATGATGCATTATCTATCTTAATATGTTCTATAATTTTGTAATATGCAATTTAATCAAATTTATATTCTAAGTTTATTCTATGTTCTAACTATATCTACTATGTTTTAGGAGGAAGAGATCTAGGGACTAACCTTTTGGAGTGGGCCCTACCTCCTCAAGGTTAGTATTAATCTCCCCCTCTTTCTATTCTACTTTAACTTTTCAAAATTTTATATTCATTAAACTAATTCTTATACTACCTAATTCATATGTGCTAGAAAGGGAATGAAAGTTACATTAAAAAGCAAAGCATTAAGAAGAAATACAATGATGCTAATTTACTCTTTTATTCCAAACTTCATATAAATTCGTACAATGTAACATGGCTATAACAATATGCTTCCTTTCTTCTCCTATGTATGTGGACCCTTCTATCATTGAGGGCTTTGTAATATATACTTTTACGTTATTCCCTTACAATAGAAATTCCAATATTTCCTTTGTTACATGGTTTTGAACAAATCTTCTCCATGTGGCTTGGATACTAAAAATGCATAATAGGACAATCTATAATCTACGTGACTTAATAACAATATGAAACTTCTTATCCCTTTCTTAAGGAAACATTATTCTCTTTCGAGTTACATAATCTCAATCAAATAACAAATTACACAAAGTCAACAATAGTCCCACTATAGAAGATAACAACTATACTTTCTTGACTGTATCAACAACACACATGGTATTGGCTGAGCTAGCAATGCACATGGTGTTTTATTGCACAAAAGAAATATAATAATAATAAATGAGTTTTTATAGACTATTTTTGTAGATAATTTCAACAACACTCCTCTATAGCAGTGTCCCATAGATCACGTTCGTGGACTACTTCAGCAGCATCCTCCTATAGTAGTGTTTCGTAGTTTGGATTTAACATTTTTACATACTTAAAACACAACACTTTCCACAATATTTATGTGAAATTGCAATCATTTAAGACATAACAACTTTAAATAATATTTGTCTAAAAATCATACAAAAACATATACGTTATCGATCAAAATACATAGATGTCTTGAAAATTGCAACGCAAATGCACAAATAAAATTTATATTTTAGTTAGATTCCTACCCTCATCACAAAGTTCTCCATACATAAAACTTGTAAATGCCTAAGATTTGATCCTTTCACAAGATGCCATTGTTCTTATTTATAACTTCCCTATGGTTCAATATTTTGAATTACAAAAAGAGTTTTTATTTGAAAAATTATTACAACAAAATGTTGGATGACTAGACTGGCAAAACACCATGTAGTATGGTTGCTCTAAACTGGGACATCATGCATGATTTTTGACCATAGATCAAAAATTTCCTGCATGTGGGAAAGTAGTGGGGATGAGTTTAAATCTTATCCTTTTTGCGTCCTTAAACTGATCTCCCATCGTGGATCTATAATAGAGGTAGGATGAGACCTTCTTGGATATTCTGTCATCTGTAAAATATTGCAACCATAACACATAGACATGTCATGATGCCATGCTTTATTTTATTTCTTCAAGCCTTCTAAGCATCTTTGGCTATGACGTGGATACAAGTCATGATATCATGATACTTATCTATCCTTTAAGATCTCTAAGATTTGGTGATTGTGCCATGGAGATATGTCGTGATGTCACGTCCTTATTTTTCCTCTAGGGCCTCTTGAGTCTTCACGACCATGACTTCTAGACATGTCATGGTGTCACGCTCTTCTCTTGCATAGAGGCACATCATGATGTCACTACACTTTTTTACCTTAAAATTTCCCAAGCCTCCATGACTATGATGGAGAGAAAAGTTATGATTTTGTGATGTTTAATTTCTTTTATGTCTCTTGTACCTTAGAAATCGCAACATGGATGCACATCATGACATCACTACATTTTTTCACCTTAATATTTTCTAAGATTCTAGGGCTGTGATAGAGAGACAAGTCATGATTTCATGATGTTTTATTACCTTCAAGTCTCTCGAGCCTTGGAAATCGTAATGTGGATGTAGGTCATGATGTTGTGCCTTGCTTTGGACTTAGAAAATCCTAGGCTTTTACAACCATGATATTGAGACATGTTGCAATACCACACCTAATTTCATCCTTATGCAAACTTAAAATGTTTTAGAGTCTATCACCTTATTTATCCTGATGTAGTCATTCTTACCTACATTATTGGTTCCTCTAGAGGTATTTTTATTGCAAAATTTTTATAACTCATAATCTTATCCATTAGGTAAACAAAGTCTAAAAAAATGAAGAAGAAAAATGACAAATGATAGGTAGATAATGAGTGAAAAATGAGAATGAAAGGGATGGTAAAACAAATGAAGGTTTTGGGAAGTAAGGGTGCTTTGAATTTTCTTTTACTCTACCCTATTATCATCAGGATACTTCTCTCCTTCGGGTTCTTCTTATAACTCCTTTTTAGTACCTCCTCCAACATCTTCCTCTAATTCCTCTTCTCCTTCCTTTTTTGTTTCTTCCTCTACTTGGTTTTTGTTCCCTTTACCTTTATATTGCAACATTTTGGCAATGTCATTGTAGGTTTTGCAATCTTATTTCCAACCCTCATTAGTAGGATCTGATGACTCTATGAATTTCTTATAGATAAAATTCAGCTCATAAATATTATCATAGGAGAGATTCTTGGTCTTTGTAATCAATTCATCCATGTAGGATTTGATCTAAATGAGAATCTATACCAATTTGAAGATATGCTCTTACTGTACAAGATCTAGTCATCCTTCTATTTTAGGCTCATCATTCATAGTTGTAGTAAGGAAAACTCAAAGTTCTTCCTCTCCTAGGATGTAATTTTCATCCCAGAATCCTAGGAAGCCATATTGCACAACTTTATTTAGATGCTTCATTATACCATTGGATTCAACTATGAGCTCTTGGATGAGCTTACTCCCTTCAGTCATCAGTCTATGTATCATAAAAAATCTTCTAGCCATTATCTTAGCATAAGACTGCTCTTTTTTAGGAACTCTATTTTCTACCCTTTCAAAATTAATCTCAGCCAGTGCTCGAATGTTTGTTACTATAGATAGTCTTGACCAGATAAGATCCTTAGCATTTTTTAATTCTTGTCCTGTTGTCCCCAATATTTGACCGATTTTTCCATGTACATCAGTATAGGCCGAACTCTGAGGCTCATCTCCAAAATTTCCTTGGATATTTCTTTTCTTACTTGTTTGGCCTTTTCCTTGGATAATCCTATGGATTTGGTTTTTTTCATTTGAATTTTTTGCTGAAGACCCTTGATTTGTTTAGACATATCATGAATTCATTTCTTCGCATCTTCTACCTCTTCCTTGCATTTGGAAATTTCATAAAACTTATCCTACCACTTCTTGACCTCATTCCTAAGAGCATTTTCAACATTCCTTTGATATCTCAATGCATTCTCCAATTATTTAACCTTTTCTTCTTCTTGTTAAAATTTCTCATTGTAATAATCTCCATGTAAGTATTTGGTATCTAGGTGAGCTTTGACAATCACTAGTTCATATTGCATTGGTAATTATGTGATATCTTCTATTGTTGCTTTGACATGGTAATCCTCCATAGTCATATCTTCTTCTAGTTTGCTAACCAAGGGATTAATTATCATTTTGGTCTGTTGAATGGTGGTTGGGTCTACCGCCATCATATATCTTGGGTGAGCAGGTTTCTTGGAGCATTGGGCAACCTTTTATTCCACCAATAATAGGTATTTTAGTAACCTTCTTGAATTTCTTAAGCTTGGAAGGGGTGGGATGAATCTCTATAGAGTAGGTAGGTAGAGACTGCAACAATGGGAGAAAGACATCACCATGATAGTAGCATCCACACTTGTAAGGGCTGGAATGGATACTTCTACAGAGGTGGTAGATGTGAATATTAGTGATGTTTAAGAGTGGGATGTGATAGCTAAAATAGATGGATAAGTTGGCGGATAATCTTGAGGTGAAGGTGGACATGGTGGAGATGAAGGCTAAGCATATTTTTTATCAAAAGAGGAGAGGGAATCTTTTGGGTAATTAGGACGAGGACAAGAAGAGGAAGAAATATTTATCATACTTGAGCTTGATTGCTGAAGCAATTGTTCTCCTTGTGCACCTTTCATGGGAGGTAATTTTTCAACAATATCTTCTTGTTCAAGTGCACCCATATCTTGTTGTTGAGCCACCTATTAGATATTCTTATCTTGTTCTAAGGCATTTATTTTTCTTAACTTTTTCTTTTTTTGGCTCTTCTTGTGTGTTCCTTTCTTGGATGCATCCCTTGCCTTCCTTTTAGATTTTTTAAGGGGAGGAAAATTAACTACTACTTTTGCAACTTGCTATTGAGCTTGTGGTAGTGTTTTTTAATTTAGAGGAGGTGCTATCCTAATGGAGGTTGGTTTTACAAATTTAGGTGCGAGGGAAGCCAACTTGGAACCTTCACCCTTTGAATTTTTTGATCCTAGGTCCAAGTGTTCTAGCCATTTATGTACTTGAATGAGCTCAGTGACTCCTTGGTCATGTTTTCCAAGACCTTCCCCACAATAACCCATATTTTGCATCATTTTGGGTGCTTTTGAATATATTTCTAGTTGCTCTTATGTACGAGTATACATAGGTGTCTTTCCAATAGTAGAAGTAGAGGAGACTACAATTTTAGTAGCATGCTACTGATATTGGGAGAATATTTTTCCTTTGCCTATGTTTGCCTCCCCTGTTGTGTCTTTTATGGCTTGGTCTTCTATGTGAGTTTGGAAAAAGCTTAGTGCAATATTTTTCCCAATATCCTATGCCCAAGACTCATAGTTTTTATCACACTTATAGTAAAACTCACCATTATTTTTAATGCCATATATTAAAGGGGTTGCATTAGTTTCAACCCTCATAATCCACTAGTCATAGATCTTGGCTTCATTCTAATTGAACTTTTTATCCATCTAGGTGATCTTAGATTCTTATAAGACATGTGTGGGTTCATTCTCAGGGTCATAATCAATCACTCGCTTGTAGAAATCCCACCATGGGGAAAATGGTTGCATTTGGTCTATGTGCCATTCTAGTTATTTATCTTGCTTATTATTTCAATGTTGCTCTACGGTCCCTAGTTGTTTTATAAAAATTTGTAGCCCTGGAGTTGTTAATAATGGTTAGTTTTTCCACAAATCTATCAATAGGGTCATACCTCCATATTTTTGGAAACTCTATCAAACATAAAACTCTCATGGCCTAGGAAATACTCTGATTCTAACCTTTTCTTATTATTGTTATACCCTCAAAATTGAGGAGGTAGGTACAAGTCCTCTTTTTTCCCATGTCAGTGCCATATTGGCAATTAATATACTTGTTTTGTTTGTAATACTCCATTGTAAACAATCAGTTACTTAAAAAATGGGGGAGCAAGAAAATTTTTCTAATAAAACTATATAATTTGATGATTATACCCTCTATTAAAATGAACCAATCTCCTTCCTCAACCTGAGGGTTTTGCAACACACTTTTAGCCTTTTGGAACAACCTATCATAACTTCATACAAAATTCTTAGAGTAGGTCCTAGGAACTCTCTGTTAAAGTTGTAATATATCTATGATGTGGTCAAAACAATGGTCCATTAATAAACTTGTAATTGTCTCCCTTTGTCATCCTTGTCTGTCAAAACTATCCAAGGTATTTCTTATGGCATGAAGTAGAGAAAAATCTAGGCCAAATGGAAGCAATACTAAAGGAAGTTTGAAGTAGAGTTGCATTAACCAAAACCATAAAATCCATAGAAAAATAGCCAACAAATAAAATTCTAAAAGCTTTCTAATATTCCTTCCTTAGGAGAATGGAGCTTACAAAGACTAACTCTTACAATTTCGAAATTCCCCCCTTTTGAACTAGTTTTCCCTTTTCCCACCTAAAACCATCTATTTCAAATTTGAATTTAGGGGGCAACTTGCCAAGGTCATAACTTCATGCTCGTTGCTCCGATTGACTAGTATTGCATATTTTTAAAAAAGGGAACGAGATGAACTAAGGCTTGCAACTAACTGAAAATACTCAAATTCGGCCTCTAGGGCCTTCAAAATTCACCTGCAAGTTTTACTAGTTTTACAAAATTAAACAATTATAATTTTTTTTGTTTATGCAAGATCACTCTTACACCACTGGATGATCCTGCATCAGACACCCAGGGTAATTTGAGAAGTAACCTTAACTTCTTTGTTGTTGGAAGAAAACCAAGTCATTCAACCTCAGCCTTTGACAACCAAGATGAATCTTCAATAGGCCTGCCCTTCCACTTAACCAGATATTCTGCATACTACCTATTTCTTGTGCTTTTGCCTATGCAGGTATCTAGGATCTCTTCTATCTCTTCTGTCTCTGGAGTAGATGCTGGAATACTCCACAATTATGTGACTGGCCTGCCATTATTTTCACCTTCATAATACTCTGCCAAATCAGAAATGTTGAACACAGGTGATATGTTCAGCCCACTTGGAAATTATACCTCATATGCATTTCCTGAATCCTATCTCTTTGTGATTATGCATGGTCCAAACTTCTTCATTTTCATCTTGTTGTAGGTTTTAGAAGGAAACCTTTCTTTTCTCAGGAGAACCATAACTTCATCTCCCACCTAGAATTCCTTGAAACATCATTTTTGATCTGCCCTTGTGTTGTATTGAGTGTTCATCTTAGTAATATGTTGCTTTACTTCTTCATGCAAACTCTTCAGGTGCTCTGAAAAGTTGTCAGCCTCAACACTGCTCTTTTAACATTTGTCCATCTTTCTCAACTCGAAAGCATTCCTCAGGTTGCTCCCATACACAATATGGAATGGGGATTTATTAGTACTCCTATTAACAAAATTATTGTATGCAAATTATGCCTGTGGCAAAACCAAGTCCCACCCCTTGGGCTTATCTCCTACCAAGAATTTCAGTAGATTACCCAAAATATTGTTCACCACCTCTATTTACCCATTAGTCTGTGGGTGGTATGCATAACTGAATTTCAAATACGTCTTCAATTTCTTCCATAGGGTCCTCCAGAAATACCCAACAAACTTGGTATCCCTTTCGAAAACAATACTCTTTGGTAGACCATGAAGTCATACCACCTCTTTGAAAAACAACCCTGCAACATAAATTACATCATTAGTTTTTTGGAAAGGAATAAAATGTGCCATTTTTGAAAACCTGTCAACTACCACAAATATGGAGTTATTCCTCCTCTGTGTCCTTGGTAAGCTAAGAACAAAATCCATGCTGATGTCCTCCCATGGTCTCTTTGGTACAGGTAATGGTTGATATAATCAAGTGTTCTGTCTCACACCCTTGGCTATCTGGCATACTTTACAACTTTGTACAAATCTCTTCACATCTTGCTACAACTATGGCCAATAGTAGTTCTCACTAACGAGAGCAATGGTATTATCCCGACCAAAGTGTCTAGACAACCCTCCACTGTGCTTCTCCTTGACTATATTATCCCTCATTGAACTCCTTGGAATGCATAATTGATTTCCTTTTAAAAACATTACATATTGGATTAGAAAATCCAACCACTTAGTCCTGTCCAAAGTAACAAGTGCCAAGAAATCCCTCCAAGCCTTTGCAAAATTAGGATATTCAGGGTACAAACCCTTAAGTTCGTCAAACCCTACAACTTCCACCTTCATTTCTATCAACAAACGCTACCTTCTATGGTATGAAACTAAATGGTGCGGGAAGCAGGATCGTTTTTATATTGAATCGCTTTTTGATTGTAAGGTAGAAAACCCACAATAGACTTAATTTATATATTTGTTCGATGATGCCTTATTATCATATGTGGATTGCATTTAAATACCTAGTATAATAGTTGTAAGAGTGAAGGGTTGTGACCCTAGAATATAATGAATAAATAATATAAGTAATTAGGATATGTTAGGAGGGTCCTAACATGCCACCCCCCTTAAAGGAGCTTTGTCCTCAAAGCTGGAAATTTGGAAATTGCTCTTTGGATATCTTGAAAATTTTCCCACTTTGCATCTTCTAAAGGTAGACCTTTCCAATTGATTAAAACTTGTGTGATATTTCCAGTACAAAGGTGACGAGAGCGGCAATCCAAGATAGCTTCTGGCTCGACTAGAAGTACTCCATCATCAGAGAATTCAGGGAGAGTCGGTTGTGTCATGATATGGGCTTCCACTATGAGCTTAAGGCAAGATACATGAAATATGGGGTGAATTTTGGAAGACAGAGGAAGCTCTAGTTTGTAAGCAACGGTCCCAATACATTGGAGAACTTTATAAAGCCCGTAAAATTTGGGTGCTAACTTCTAAGAACATTTTTGTTTAAGAGAGGATTGACAGTAAGGATGGAGACATAAGAAAACCATATCACCCTCGTGGAAACTACGTTCACTTCTATGTTGATCGGCTTGCTTCTTCATGCAATGTTGGGCGGTGTGTAGGTTCTCTTTTAGGATCCGTAGTATGTCATCTCTATTAGAAAGTTTCATTTCCATCGCATGGACTTTTGTAGTCCCTGGAATATAGGAAGTGAGGGATGGTGGTTTTTGACCATATAGTGCTTCATAAGGAGTCATTTTGATGGACGTATGGTATGAAGTGTTATATCACCATTCCGCTAGTGAAAGCCACTTTACCCAATGGAGTGGTTGATTAGAAATAAAACATCGAAGGTATGTTTCCAAGCATTTATTTACAACTTCTGTTTGGCCATCGGTTTGAGGATGGTAAGCAGAGCTCATACGAAGTTGAGTACCTTGTAATTTGAACAATTCCTTCCAAAAGGTGCTAGTGAAATTTGGGTCACGGTCACTAAAAATTGTGGAGGGCATACCATGTAATTTAAATATTTTATCTAGGAAGAGGTGGGCTATAGTGCTAGCAGTATAAGGATGAGCCACGAAACAAAAATGGGCATATTTAGATAAACGATCAATGACTATGAAAATGGTTGTTTTTCCTCCTAATTTTGGTAATCCTTCAATAAAGTCCATATAAATATCTGCCCATGTTTTGGTGGGTATAGGAAGAGGTTGAAGTAATCCTGGAATAGCGAGGGTCTCCCCATTTTGTCTTTGGCAAACTTCATTCTTTTGCAATTTTTTTAATGTAATTTTTCATTCCTACCCAATAGAAGGAGGTAGTGGCTCTTTTATAGGTTTTTAAGAACCCTGAGTGGCCTGCAGTGGGTGAGGTATGTAACTCATGAAGAATTTTTTCACGATAAGTTGAATTGGGAGTGAGGACCATCCTCCCTTTGTATCTTAATATATTGTCCTTCCAAGTGTATGGAGTTTTGCTACTAGGATTATGTTGAAGTTGTTGAATTAAGGCATGGATAGTAGGATCATTTATCCATTCTTCATGCACCTCATCTACCCATTTAGGAATAAGGGAGGAAAGAGCATGGACTTGAGGCATATCTTCAAATTTTCTAGAAAGTGCATCGACTGCCATGTTGTCCTTTCCATTTTTATGTGTAATTTCATAATCATAGCCAAGAAGTTTAGTAACCCATTTTTGTTGTTTCGGGGTATTAGTCCTTTGTTCCAAAAAATACTTCAAGCTATGATGGTCAGTGCAGTATAATGAAATGTTGGCCAATAAGGTAAGGCCTCCAATGTTGAATAGCATGGACAATCACCAACATCTCTTTTTCATACGTAGAGCGAGCTGAATTCTTAGGAGAAAATGCTTTGCTTATAAAAGCTAGAGGTCTTTCATCCTGCATGAGTACGGCTCCCATTCCTATTCTCGAAGCATCACTTTCAATGACAAACGGTTTAGAAAAGTTGGGCATGGCTAGAACAGGGGTGGTACACATTGCATTTTTCAAGGTGATAAAGGCCTTATCCGCTTTAGACGACCATTTGAAAACATTTTTCTTAAGTAATGTTGTTAGAGGAGCAGTGATTTTACTATAATTTTGGACAATTTTCTATAATATCCTATTAGTCCAAGAAACCCATGTAGAGCTTTTAAGGTTTTTGGAATAGGCCAATTTTTCACCTCCTCGATTTTGGAAGGATCTACCATAACTCCTTCCTTTGAGACAATATGCCCTAAGTATTCAATTTCTTGTTTTCCAAAGGAACACTTTGATATTTTTGCATAAAGTTGATTTTCCTCCAAGATTTGGAACGCTTGTCTAACATGGCCCAAATGTTCTTCCCATATTTTGCTATAAATCAAAATATCATCAAAGAAAACTAATATAAATTTATGAAGAAAAGGGTGAAATACCTTATTCATTAGACTTTGAAAGGTAGAAGGAGACGTGGTCAGGCCAAATGGCATCACCAAGAATTCGTAGTGCCCTTCGTGAGTACGAAATACCATCTTAGGAATATCCTTTTCATTGACTTGTATTTGGTGGTAGCCTGACCGTAAGTCTAACTTGTAAAAATAAGCTACCCCATGGAGTTCACCTAATAGCTCGTCTATGACCGAAATAGGAAATTTATCTTTGATGGTCATTTTATTAAGTGCTCGAAAATCGACACATAAACGCCACGAGCCATCCTTTTTTCTAACTAAAATAATTAGATAGGAGTAAGGGCTTTTGCTAGGTCTAATGACTCCTACCTTAAGAAGCTCTTGTACTAATTTCTATTTCGGTCTTTTGGAGGTATGGATAACGATAAGGTCTAATATTAGGAGGTTGATGCCCTAGAAATAGTGGAATAGTGTGATCGTGACTTCGTTGTGGAGGTAGGCCTTTTGGTTCATTGAATACCGCCTTATGGTGGTCTAAAATCTTTTGTAACTCTGGTGTCTCGTCTTCTTTGTGACTATGTTGAATTGAAAATAATTGGGTGACCATTCCTTTGTTTCCTTTTTGAATAATTTTCTCCATTCTATGTGCGCTGAAGATTTGGGAAGGTCCTAATTTCAGGCCTTGGATAATATAGGTTTGGTTCTTTGCTGTGAATTTCATCCATAGTTCATCAAATTCCCATTGGACTACGCCCAAGGTTCATAACCATTGTACGCCTAGTACAATGTCGTACCCACCTAGGGGTAGGATGTACATGTCGCCTTTCATGTTATAAACCCCCATAGTTAGTTTTATATTTCTGCATTTTCCTTTGCATGCAATTTTTTTGCCATTTCCAATCATCACTTCGAAGTTATTGCAAGGGTATATAAAACAATTTGCTTGTTTAGCCACCTTTGGATCAATAAAATTGTGCATGCTACCAGAATATAGGAGCATGGTAAGGTTTTGTTTCTTAAAATACCCTTTTACTCGCATTGTTTGAGGGGCAGAAAATCCGGCAAGGGCGTTGAAGGAAACCTTTGGTGCATTTTCTTCGTCACTTTCAAGTGTGTTGGATAATACCTCTACTTCAAGTTTAGGTTCCTCTTCAGTAGAATTCCATTCCTCTGTGGCATCTAGAATATATAATTTTTGTGAGGCACATTTATGATTTCTGTCAAATTTCTCATCGCAATGGTAGCAAAGACCCTTAGCTTGTCTTTCCTTCATTTCCTTGAAACTCAGACGCTTAATTGGTAGAGCGGGGTTAATTTTGGGGGTTGTGTAGGAATTTTGGGTTCGTCCGTTTTGCATTGGTTTGGGTTTGGTATAAGTGTTTGATGGTTTCCCCCAAGTTGGTTTTGTGAACCGATTCCGTGCCTTGATTTTGTCCTTCGCTAATTTCGCCAAGCCGATGGTCTCTAACATGTTTGTAGGGTTATACATTTGCACCTCTATTCAAATTTATTCTTTTAATCCGCTGAAAAAACATTCTTGAAATAAGGCAACGTCTAATCTGGATGTTTTATTAGCTAGCCTTTCAAATTATGCTTGGTATTCACTTATCAAAGTGGTTTGACATAATTTAGTGAGGGCCCCTGTAAAGCTTTGAAACTTGCTAGGGCCGAATTGCACTAATAGATTCTGTGTAAATGTTGACCACGTCGGAGTGCCGTTAGTTTTATCGAACCATTGGTACCATTGGATGGCGTCGTTTTCCAAGTGGAAGGAGGCGATATACACTTTTTGCATTTTTGGAATTTGATTTAGTGAGAAATATTGCTCTGCTTGGTAGATCCAGTTTGTAGGGTCTCCTCCTTCAAATTTTGGGAAGTCTAATTTGGTCGTCCATGGTAGAATGGAAGTTTGTGGACCTCCTAACATTGCTCGGTTTTATGACCCATGGTTGGGTGAATTTGCATGTGTTGTTGCCCGATTTTGACTGATGGCATCAAGTTTAACATCCATTGCAAATATTTTCTCGAAGAGTTCTCTTATGGTATGGGTATTCTCCTCTCTTTCCTGTTGAACTTCTTTAGTGAGCCTTTCGTGTTTCTCATGAATGGAATCCAGTGATCGTCGTCCTTCAGCCATTGCGGTTGGTGTAGGTAATGATCAATATGACTTGGTACAGGTGAGCAAAAAATAAAAATAATAATTTTAATTTTTTTCCTTGCGTTTTGGACGTCGAAAACCTTGATGCTGCATTGAAGATTTTAGCTTTTTCAAAACAGCCACCGTTCACCATGCGAAAGGTCAAGAAATTTGGGTGTAATACAACTTAATTCATACCTTAGGAGAAGGTTTAATTTTCTATGAAGATTTTGACACGGATACGTGAAGTGTGAATTTTGTTTGCGTCCTGGCGAATGTGGATTGGCTGAAATGTGCGGTGGGAAAAAATTTAATGGTGAATTTGCTCCTTGATCTAGCTTTGATCCAGATGGTATGAAACTAAATGGTGTGGGAAGTAGGATCATTTTTATATTGAATCGCTTTTTGATTGTAAGGTAGAAAACCCACAATAGACTTAATTTATATATTTGTTCGATGATGCCTTATTATCATAGGTGGATTGCATTTAAATACCTAGTCTAATAGTTGTAAGAGTGAAGGGTTGTGACCCTAGAATATAATGAATAAATAATATAAGTAATTAGGATATGTTAGGAGGGTCCTAACATTCTACTTAAGGCATCTGCAACTCTATTTGAATTTCCACTCCTGTGCTTCAACATAATGTTATAACTCTATAGAAACTCAACCCATTTTAAGTCCCTCTAATTTAGCTTCCCTTAGCTATTAATATACTGTAAGGCCTGATGATCAGTATATAGAACAAACTCTTTTGGCAACAAATAGTACCTCCACTTCTTTAGAGCCTGAACTATAGTGTAAAACTCTTGATCATAAACTGAATACTTCTTCCTAGCATCATTGAGTTTCTCACTAAAATAAGTAACAAGTTTACCTTCTTGACTCAATACAACTCCTATGGCACTACCACTAGCATCACAATCTACCTAAAATAGTACCTCCACTTCTTCAGAGTCTGAACTATAGTGTAAAACTCTTGATCATAAACTAAATACTTCTTCCTAGCATCATTGAGTTTCTCACTAAAATAAGCAACAGGTTTACCTTCTTGACTCAATACAACTCCTATGGCACTACCACTAGCATCACAATCTGCCTGAAATACCTTAGTAAAATTTGGAAGTGCCAAAATAGGTTGCTTCGTGACCTTATTGTTCAACATATCAAAGATATTATCTAATCCTAGAGTCAACTTAAACTCCTTCTTATTCCCTCTCATTGTCTATGTTAGGGGTGCATAAATACTACTAAAATTTCTAATAAACTTTCTATAAAAACTATCTAGACCATGAAATTATCTTACCTCTGTAATGCTCCTTGGGGTAGGCCAATCAATGATAGCCCTCACCTTTTCTGGATCCATTTTAAGACCCTCAACTGAGATGACAAATCCCAGATACACCAACTCCTTCTTCACAAAACTGCACTTCTTCAAATTAATTAGCAATTGCTCCTCCCTCGGCTTATCAAAAACTCTTATGATATGCATCAAGTGCTCTTTCAGGGTCTTGCTAAATATTAAAATGTCATCCAAATAGACAATGACAAATTTTCCTAAAAATTCCTTCAATACCTCATTCATTAGCCACATGAATGTGCTTGGTGAATTTGTTAGCCCAAATGGCATGACCAACCACTCATACAAACCCTATTTGGTCTTGAAGGCAGTCTTCCACCCATCCCCTTCTTTGATACAAATCTAATGGTACCCACTCTTCAGGTCAATCTTTATGAAGTACTTGGCTCCACTTAAATAGTCCATAATGTCATCCATCCTTGGCAATGGAAATTTGTATTTGATGGTGATCTTGTTAATGGCTCAAGAGTTTGTACACATCCTCCACTCTCCATATTTCTTTGGTGTTAGTACTACAGGTGCTACACATGGACTCAGGCTCTCCCAAATCAGTCCCTTTTTTAGTAACTCTTGGAATTGTATATTTAGCTCCTCATTCTATGGGCTATCTTATTGGGTAAACTAGATCCCGATACCAAATATATATGGTGATTGATCTTCCTCATTGGTGGTAAGCCCTCAGGCACATTATCTAATATAATATATGGGAATTATTCTAAAAGGTTTGAGACTTCTACTGGGGTATCCTTGCATTTTTATTTCCTAACTCTTGGAATTAATGCATAACACATATGCTCATGCTTCAAACCATCCAAAAACTTTCTACCTTCAACTAAATAGATTATGGAACTGCTACATACCTTTTCATCCACCTCCTTCAAAGGCTTCAGCTTATGACGTACTCCTTTATTAGGGAGCAAGTGTTGGCATACCCATCATGTATTGCACACTGATCAAACTACCATGGCCTTCCCAATAGCAAATGGCAAACATCCATAGGTAGGATGTCACATAGGATCTCATCACGGTAATTCCCAATATTAAATTTTACTAAACACTGCTCGTTGACCAAAGTCCTATGGTCCTTATGCAACCATGCAATTCGATATGGATGTGGGTGTCTCTTCTTCTCTAACTATAGTTTAGCAACCATTCCTTCTGAAACTAGGTTATCTATGCTACCATTATCTATGATAACATTATAGACCTTACCTGCACATTTACACATTATGCAAAATAAGCTCTTCCTATGATCTGGATCTCTCTCCTCATTCAACAAGGCTCTCCTTGTGATCAACACTTCTCCTATTTCTACTTCTTCAGAGTGCTCAGATTCAGCACCTTCATCTACAATAGCAGCTCGATAATTACCTTAGGGCCTCTTATTTATCCTCTCTTGGTGTTGTGGACACTTGTATGCTTGATGTCCTTCTTCCCCATAATGGAAACAAGTTCCACAAAATCCTCCTCTTCCAAATCCTTGTTCGTACCTTCCTCTTCCTCTCTGGTAATCGTTGTTTTGATCACGGGGGTGGTAAGCATTATACCCCTTTTGGTCTTGACCACTTCTGGCTTCTCCATTCTTCTTTTGATCTTCATTTTTCTCTCCATTTGTTCTTCCACTATTTCTTCCACCATGACCTCTTACTCTTTGATTGCTCTCAAACCTTTTGTTTAGCTTCTCTTCAACCCTCAAGGCAAATTGGTAAGAATCCTCTATGGTGGTCATCTTGACCAGACTTAACTCCTCTTGAATACTTGCTCTTAACCCATTAATATAACGGGATACCTTCTCCTTGTTGGCCTTAGAATGGCCTGTTCTGATTAAAATTTTATAAAACTTCTCTATGTATTCTTTGATAGACTTACTTGACTATCTCAAAACCTACATTTTATTGAGCAGATCCAACTCATAATCAGATGGAATAAACTACCTCTTCAGCTTATCCACAATTCGCTCCCACCTTATTATCCTTTATTTCCCTCTTCTATTTCTATCCAACTATACTCCCTTCCACCAAATACTAGCATGGCCCTTCAGCTTAGTCTTAGCAAATCTGACCCTTTTAGGATCTTCTACCTCCTCATACTCGAAGTATTCCTCCATGTCATTGATCCAGTCGATCAAATATTCTAGGTTAATATTTATAGAATACATAGAGACATCAAACTTTGGTCTCTTCCCAATCTAGGATATGGCCTTATACAGTCTAGCTTGTGTAGGATCTACTACATCTTCTTCTTCCTCCAACTGACCCTCTTCTTCTTTAGCTTCATCTTCACTCCCATCTTCTCTCCTTGGCTCAAACCCTCTACGTAGATCCTCTTGCAGATCCTGAACTTGCCTCTACAAAGCTCTAAAATATTCTTTTGGAAATACATTTCTCCCACCACCACAATTTATTTATGGAGGTATTTTTGCTCTCTTTTCTCACAGACCCTAACCACATATCCTCGCATAAACTGCCTCACGTTTGGTGATCTATTTACACACTTAGGAACTCTAGCTCTGATACCACTTGAAGTAGATTTGCATTAAAAAAAACTATAAAATCCATAGAAAAATATCCAACAGAGAAAATTCCAAAAGCATTATAATATTTCTTCCTTAGGAGAATGGATTTTACAAAGACTATATGCTTACAATTTCAAAATTCCTCCCTTTTGAACCAATTTTCCCTTTTCTCTCTTAAAACCATCTATTTCAAATTTGAAATTATGGGGTAACTTTATGAGTTTATAACTTCATGCTCGTTGCTCCGATTGAATAGCATTTGATATTTTAGGAAATGGTACGAGAAGAACTAAGTCTTGCATCTAATTGAAAATCCTCAAATTTGGCCTCTAAGGCCTTCAAAATTCACCTGCAAGTTTTACTAGTTTTAAAAAATTAAACAATTACAATTTTTTTTTGGGTGATGCAAGATCACTCTTACACCACTGGATGCTCTTGCATCAAAGTTCTAGATCCTTTTTGTAACTTGCTTAGTTTTTCATGATTTTTTTGATATAGAAAGGAGGACCAATCAAATAAAATTGACCTAGTGCCTTGGTCAATGAAAAAAGTTTCATAGAACTTAGGATTAGAAATGCAATGGGCTATGGAAAACTACCAACCTTGGACCTATTCATCTGAGAAAAAACCCACTAACATCACCAACATTGAAAAGAGTTCATGGTTTTTAAACTTAGTCTTTGGGATGGGGATTTTAGGTAAATTTCCTCGTGTTGGCTTGGTTTTTAGCTGTGATTCCACCTAGGACCTCAAATGGCTTACCCTACTTGGGGTATACAATTTTACCTAATCATCAGGGTGAAAAGGCTTAGGTTTCTCGATGGGAACTAGGCCTACAATATAAACAATTGAGAAAATATTAGGGAAAAGCATGAGCAGGGTTCTGTTGGTTCAACTTTTATACACACCCTGTGAAGAATGAGCATAAAATACCGATAACACTTATACGGGATAAATCCCACTCACTTTAGGATCTTGTTGGATATCCAAGGTGTGAGTTACAGAGTTGGGTCGAATGTCTATTCACTCTTTTCCGCTTCTGGAATAGTTTCAAGTGGACTGTCTGTTACCTTACAACGGGCTCGGGACTTCGGTTCAAGTAATGTTTTTGGAGTTGGTTATCTTTGTGGATAATCAAATTTACAATCAGTTCTTTGATCTAGCTCTTTATGCTTTAGCAGATTTAAATAAAAGACAAATTTAAAGAAAGATAAAAATGGATCATTTCACGATGGAACAGAGAGAGTAGGGTAGGGCAGAAAGAGAAGTTTATCTAACTTAGCTGCAAAACCAAAACTGCCAATTTTAGTTATACCGGTTAGCTTCACAATAGAACAAATCAAAGAGGAAAGTGTCCAGCTTTCTAAGATCACTTTCAACTAAGAGCATAAGACAAAGATGAAACAAATCTAACAGAAAATTATAAACAGAAGGGAAGTCGGTTAAAATTGGTATCTCTCACCGACAGCCTAGCTCGCACAGTGAGGACAGAGCAATTAGAACAGGCCTGAACCTTAAATCTATAATTTTCCCTAACATACAATAAAGAAAATGAAGCCTAGCAAGCATATCCAATCCTAGTAACACAGATCTACAACATAAATTAAATAAACCTTAATGAAACGAAAACAAAAGAAGATGAACTTATCACAATCTGAAAGAGATTAGGCTCCTGGCCATGCTATCACAGAAAATGAAAATCACACCAACTCTAAGTCCAGAACAAAGCATTCAAACAAGATTTGCAGGAAATTGCTCCAATAGCTTCTATTTCTAAGTTTTCGCCTCCCGTGATTTACATTCAGAAGAAGTATTTATAGACCCAGGACAGACCCTGATATTTTTAGGAATATCTTCTTCTCAAACCCTAAATTTTATCCTCTTAACCTTACTACCGGGGTTTTACAATATAAGGCCCTTTAAAAATAGAGTTTTTATAAACCCTAACCACTCTGCAAATCTGAGTGTAGTTACTTGCCATAAATGGAAAAGGCATGATCTGATGTTATTCTCATCCATCTGTAACTGCAAGTAAATATCTTCATCTTTCTGGTGCACTTGCCAGGAGGGTCTCATTAATTCCTTAGAGAAATTCGGATGAGTCACCGATTTCTCTGACACTTTATCTTCGCAGAGCCGCTTCTGAGTTGAAATTCTTCGCATGCCATTACTTTCACCATAAATTCTTCTGTTAAATGCGTCCATCGGCAAATTTCGGTAACTGTGTGTAGATATTTTCATTTTTCGGTCAATTGCCGACATACTCCATTAAATGGGCAGCTGCTTAGTCACCGTAAAGTCTCTTTGCAGCCATATCTATAAAATCTGGATGAACCAACAATTCTCGGCATCTCCAATTTCCATCTGACGGCCTTCATTTAATCCGTGCTTATTTTTGTCTTTTTCGCCATTACTTCCGTTAGTATGCAATTGCCAGATGGCTTTCTACAAAAGACATGCAAGGATTAGTACTTTAATATTATTAAATCAAAACCTTAATGTTCATTATATGTCGGCTTTATTTGCTTTTGACACGTGTCGTGATAACACGACGCTTTCCTCCAACTATTTTTCATTTTGGCCTCTTTGTCTCTTTTGCCACGAAAACGCGACATGTCGCGATTTTGAGACATGTCACGAAATCGCGACGGTCCCCCGACTTGGCAACTTTCTTCTTCCTCCACCGTGAAAACGTGACATGTCACGATTTCGTGACATGTCACGAAATCACGACATTCCCCCGACTTGGCAACTTTCTTCTTCCTCCGCCACGAAAACGCGACATGTCGCGATTTCGCGACATGTCTCCCGACTTGGCAAATTTTCTTCTTCCGTGTCGCGATTTCGCGACATCGCAAAATCGTGACGTCACGATTTCGTGACACCTATCTGCCTTGGGCTCTTTTTTATTTGCCGTGTTTCACGATGTCGTGATTTCGTGACACATATCTGCCTTGAGATTTTTTTTTTTGCCGTGTCACGATTAAGCGACGTCGCGAAATCGTGACGTCGCGATTTCACGACACCTTTGGGACTGAGGTTCTCTACTCAAAACCCATCGTGAAATCGCGACGGTCTCCATGCCTTAACCATTTTTTTGCTCCTTTTTCGTGAAATCGCGACATGTCGCGAAATCGCGCCCTTTTCATCAAGACTTGCATTCATCCAAAATGTGTCGCGATATCGCGACGTTTTTATCACTTGCACTTTCTTTCCAAATATGTCACGATATCGTGACGTTTTCATTACTTGGCACTTTCTTTCCAAATATGTCGCGATATCGCAACATTTTCATCACTTGGTCTTTTCTTCCAAAAATCTATATCCTTCTCCTCTTTTTCAAATTCATCGCGACCTTTCATCAAGTTTGGCTTCCGACTCAAACCTGTCGCGATTTCGCGACATTTCCAAAAATGGAAAGTGTCGCGATATCGCGACTTTTCCAAAAATGGAAGTGTCGCGATATCGCGACATTTCCAGGACTTAGCCAATTCTTCCAAGACCCGTCATGATTTCGCGACATTTCCAAAAATGGAAAGTGTCACGATATCGTGACTTTTCCAAAAATGGAAGTGTCGCGATATCGCGACGTTTCCAGCACTTAGCAAAATTTCCAGAAATTGTAGGTTGACTCTAATGAATTCATTCATCTGTATTTTGCATTTTTACATATCTGTGAAAGATCTTTTTACTCAGAATGTTTCTAACTTTTAAAGAAGTGAATTCTAAATTGAAATTAAAGTCACATGCAAGACTACTTAGATACTTTGATATAGGCAAAACTTGAAGAAGAAGGAGGCAAGCAAAATTTGGAATAAAAACCTGGAAAACATCAAGAGGGTCCCTACTAGCAAAATGAAAGCTAAATATTTTCAAAGGATGGAAATTCATTTTTTTAGTGGGGGTGTGTTGCTTCTCAACAAATGGCGATATCTACGAGGGTAAAATAGTAGCACTATTTTAGAATCCAGGACTCTAGTTTCAAAACAATATAGACCATGTACCATGCCTTGCCACAAATATTCTTCAAAATAATTTAACTACTACCTGATAGTTGTTAAAATTTCCCAAGGACATACTAGGTTGAATCACTTAAGGAAGATTTCTGATGTGCAATTATAAGCGTATAAAACTTTCTTCAAGAATGACTGGGCCTTCGAATGTTGTACTCTGGATTGATCAACTTTTCTAGAAAGGGGAAACCGAGTTGTGAAAGGGGAAACCGAGTAGGGCTCTGTTTACTAGTTTAGCATTTTACAGCCCCGACAGAGTTACTCTTTAGATTTTCACGACCCTGATCCACAACTGTGAGGTAGTATCTACAACTTGGTAAAAGAAAACATCTTCTGAAGCCTTGGCTATCTCTTTCATTACATAACTTTTTCTCTTTTTTTTTTTTTTATAATAGGAAATAACGGAGTGCCAGCTTTATGCTGTCTTGCTCAACTTTCACCTTCTCTCTCTCTCCTTTGAAATATACCGAAATCTGAAAAGCCTTAAAAAAGAACAACAATTTTTTTTTTTAATATTTCATCAATCTGGAATTGCTTCAGCCTGGGTACTGATAGCCTCTATGGATACTCAAATAATTTCACGAATCGAAGTCCCCTCTTATGACCAACTTTTCTTGGATTCCCTGGGAGTTTCTCCAGCCAAACAAGTATAGCAATTTCTTTATAATTAAAATAATTGTGGCAAGCAAGACACAAAATCCAATCATCTTTCTACTATTGTTCTGAATAACAAAATAGTTCCACTATTCAATTTAAGCAGACTATCTCTCAATTAGAATAATGAACACTAGATTTTGAACTCAGAATAAAACAAATTTAGAAGGCTGACTTTTTCTTTGCTGCCTAGGCAAAACTAAAAAAAATAGAATTTTAAAAGCTAAAGAAATTTGTACAGATCCCAAAGGATAAAACACAGAACTTTAAAATCAAACAAAATAAAATAAAACAAACTACTTTGTATAGACCCCAAAGGATAAAACACAGACCTTTAAAATCAAACAAAATAAAATAAAACAAACTACTTCAAAGCTTATTTACAATGTATACACATGTTACAACGTCTTTGTGATTTATTCAATCGATGTATTGGATGGAAAAGCTGAGAAATAATGCTTTAGATATTGACCATTAACAAGAAGGTTCAAAAAATTACCCTCCAGGTCCTGTAGAAAAAATGCATTATTACCCAAGGTTTTGGCAATCTGGTATGGCCCTGTCCATAAAGGTTGCAGCTTGGTGTTTTTACGCTTCTTTTCATGGGCTTTGTCCCACGGAAACACCAGGTCCGCAAGTTTGAACGCCTTCGAATTGGCCCTCTCGTCAAGCCGGCGCTTGACTGTCTCTTGGTGCCGACTAAAATGCTCCACGGCTTGAAGTCGTCCACCCCGCAAATCAAACAAGTCCAACATACGGGTTTTCGTATCCGCATGATCAAAGTAATGTAAAGCAAATTTTAATCCTGGTACTAATGCTTCATATTCTACCAAATTATTAGTGCAGGGAAACTGCAAGCGATAAGACATAAAATCGGTTTGATTTTTTGGTCCTTTAAGAACAGCCCCTGTACCATAACCTTGCTCAGACTTAGCTGCATCAATATGAAGTATCCCAACTTCATTATCGTGATTAAGGTGAGCTTTAACCGGTTTCTCCTTTTGAGTAGTTGTTAAATTATAAACCCCGATATAACAGCCCTCAGCAAGATTAGCAGTCTCATTCTTGGCATTATACTCTGTAACCATGAGTTTATATCTTGGTTCTCTGTTGATTCTTAATTGATTTGCAAAACCATTCCAGGGTAACCACATATGCGAGAAATCAGTAGCCAAATACCCATTCAATGATTTTGACCAATCCTTGCTCAGAAGCATCCCGTATCCTACAGGAATATCCACCACCTGAATATCAATTCTGTGTTGCGCTCTTGGCTCAGATGCTAGCTGGATATGTATATTCTGAAGTTCACCTACCACTTTAACCTCTGACTTATCTAATTGGACGACTCTCATCTCGGAGTTCATTGGGGTCAAACCCAACTGTTGACAAATGGCCAAAGGCATAACATTAGCTGAAGCACCCGAATCTACCAGACAGTTGTGTAAGTTTTTCCCAAATATTCGGACAGTCAGTAGAAAAGGTGGAACTTCAGTCTTCTCTTTATACATGGCCACATTTGCATTTGCCATCTTCTTTCCCTTTTCCAAAGGTTTGGTAGTAGGTTCAGAATATGTTTTGATCAGGTTATCCCTCTGTTCAGAAATTTGGGCCAACTCATGAAGAGTGATGTTGGCTTTGATCTTCTTCATGTCCTCCACTATATTATATCCCTTATTGAGTGGAGGGACAAATGCATCTGGTCCTCTCGGATTTCCTCCCTTGGGTGGGGATGGGTTATTGCTTGAAGATGGATCTGGAGGAACACTATGTGAGTTGTCCGGAGGGGTAGATGTAGTGTTGGGCTCCGGATTTCTATTTTTGAGGTTGTAGTTGTCCCTCCTGTACTGTTGAAAAGCCTGTACTTCATCCATGGGTAGCTCCACAACATTCTCTGATTCTTCTGGGAAAGTGAAAGAATCTAAGACCATAGCTGCACTGTGGTTGGATGAACTTGGGGCATCCGCAGTTCTTTGATGTTCAGGAGAAACCAACTCGCCAGAAAGAGCTTCAAAGGCATTACAGAATTCCAAACAATCCAACTCCCCGTGTTGAGACGTTCCATGAATCCTGCACCAGTTAGGCAAGGCTAAATCACAAATATTTACATCATGCCCTTTACCTTTATAATCCTTATTGGGCTCGTATGGGGGCCGAGTGAATCTATTCTGCTGATAAGAAAACCTGTTTGGGTTTTCGTCGGTGGACACTTGCCTTTTGAAAGTCAAAAAGTCATTTGCCAACTTTTGGACTACCCTTGAAACTTCTTCAACTCTTGTGTTATCAACTTCTTTACCTGGATTCTGTACATTTTCAACAGGTGCTACAGCCAATGGATTTCCTGATGGTGGAGTTTGACACACTAGCAACATCATCTGATGTGGTATGGGATTGAAAATAGGGGCAGCTTGTGTGACCAAAGGAATTTGATGAGCATTTAAAGGTTGGGGTCCCAACTGTCTTTCCAGAACCAAAGCTTCTTTGTAAGCCTCTCGTTAAATTGGTAATAGAGGGATCTCTTTTCAAGAAAACAGAAGTCATTGGATCCAGAGAATTCCTAAAAATCTCTAATGCCAGGTCTGCATTTGGCACATAATAACCAATCAGTCTACCATAAGCCTTCTGAAATCTAACATTGTAAGATCTGACTAGATTCATTTATTTCTCTTTTAATACCAGAAAACTGCTGATATAATACACTGGGATCTATTACCTCACCAAACTCGTGATACAAAAACCTTTTCCAAGTCATTCCAACTGGTAATAGAATCGTTAGTGAGATTTAAAAACCAGTCGTAAGCTCCCTCCTGGAGAGTGAACGGGAACAATCTGCAAGCCACATCTTCATGCTGTACATTTAACAATTTCAGAGCATTCTTGAATGCTACTAGATGTTCTTCTGCTGTCCTAGTTCCATCATGTTTGTATCTGGGAAGATATCTCTCAAGATTTTTGGGCAGGTCATGGGCTGCACCCGAGATATTTAAGGCAAGTGGAACCTAACCAGTTTGCCATTATTACTTGATTGACAATGATATTTTCAGTTGCAGTTGGAGTAACTACAAGTGGTGACAAAACTATTTCGGATAAGGACTTGGCCCTTCTGAGGCTGCTTCTTCTGGGAGTTTCTAACTCGAGCACAAGGAGCTCTCCAGCTCTGGAGTGGGACCTTGTTACCCTATAATTAGAATCCAGCTTTTCACCAGCACTTACAACCTTACAATCCTTAACAGACTACTGAACTTCAGGTCCTCTTTTCTAGCAATTTTAAATGTTGGTGTTGAGTTCCGCTGTTTAGGCAAAAACTCAAACAAACAAGTTTAAAAAGAGCTAAAGAGGAGGGAAAAGGATTCAAAAGATAAAACACCAGACTCTGCACAAACAACTTACAATACTGAACGGAGTTCAGTGGGCCCTCCTTCTAGCGCCAATTTTAAATGTTGGTTCGACTTTTATACACACCCCGTGAAGAATGAGCATAAAATACCGATAACACTTATACGGGATAAATCCCACTCACTTTAGGATCTTGCTGGATATCCAAGGTGTGAGTTACAGAGTTGGGTCGAATGTCTATTCACTCTTTTCCACTTCTGGAATAGTTTCAAGTGGACTGTCTGTTACCTTACAACGGGCTCGGGACTTCAGTTCAATAATGTTTTTGGAGTTGGTTATCTTTGTGGATAATCAGATTTACAATCGGTTCTTTGATCTAGCTCTTTATGCTTTAGCAGATTTAAATAAAAGACAAATTTAAAGAAAGATAAAATGGATCATTTCACGGTGGAACAGAGAGAGTAGGGTAGGGCAGAAAGAGAAGTTTATCTAACTTAAACTGCAAAACCAAAACTACCAATTTTAGTTATACCGGTTAGCTTCACAATAGAACAAATCAAAGAGGAAAGTGTCCAGCTTTCTAAGATCACTTTCAACTAAGAGCATAAGACAAAGATGAAACAGATCTAACAGAAAATTATAAACAGAAGGGAAGTCGGTTAAAATTGGTATCTCTCACCAGCAGCCTAGCTCGCACAATGAGGACAGAGCAATTAGAACAGGCCTGAACCTTAAATCTATAATTTTCCCTAACATACAATAAAGAAAATGAAGCCTAGCAAGCATATCCAATCCCGGTAACACAGATCTACAACATAAATTAAATAAACCTTAATGAAACGAAAACAAAAGAAGATGAACTTATCACAATCCGAAAGAGATTAGGCTCCTGGCCATGCTATCAGAGAAAAAGAAAAATCACACCAACTCTAAGTCCAGAACAAAGCATTCAAACAAGATTTGCAGGAAATTGCTCCAATAGCTTCTATTTCTAAGTTTCCGCCTCCCGTGATTTACATTCAGAAGAAGTATTTATAGACCCAGGACAGACCCTGATCTTTTTAGGAATATCTTCTTCTCAAACCCTAAATTTTATCCTCTTAACCTTACTACCGAGGTTTTACAATATAAGGCCCTTTAAAAATAGAGTTTTTTATAAACCCTAACCACTTTGCAAATCTGAGTGCAGTTACTTGCCATAAATGGAAAAGGCATGATCTGATGTTATTCTCATCCATCTATGTAATTGCAAGTAAATATCTTCATCTTTCTAGTGCACTTGTCGGGAGGGTCTCATTAATTCCTCAGAGAAATTCGGATGAGTCACCGGTTTCTCTGACACTTTATCTTCGCAGAGCCGCTTCTGAGTTGAAATTCTCCGCATGCCATTACTTTCACCATAAATTCTTCTATTAAATGCGTCCATCGGCAAATTTCGATAACTGTGTGTAGATATTTTCATTTTTCGATCAATTGCCGACATACTCCATTAAATGGGCAGCTGCTTAGTCACCGTAAAGTCTCTTTGCGGCCAGATCTATAAAATCTGGATGAACCAACAATTCTCGGCATCTCCAATTTCCATCTGACGGCCTTCATTTAATCCGTGCTTATTTTGTCTTTTCCGCCATTACTTTCGTTAGTATGCAACTGCCAGATGGCTTTCTACAAAAGACATGCAAGGATTAGTACTTTAATATTATTAAATCAAAACCTTAATGTTCATTATATGTCGGCTTTATTTGCTTTTGACACGTGTCATGATAACACGACGCTTTCCTCCAGCTATTTTTCATTTTGGCCTCTTTGTCTCTTTTGCCGCGAAAACGCGACATGTCACGATTTCGCGACATGTCGCGAAATCGCGATGGTCCCCCGACTTGGCAACTTTCTTCTTCCTCCGTCGCGAAAACGTGACATGTCGCGATTTCGTGACATGTCGCGAAATCGTGACATTCCTCCGACTTGGCAACTTTCTTCTTCCTCCGCCACGAAAATGCGACATGTCACGAAATCGCGACGGTCTCCCAACTTGGCAACTTTTCTTCTTTCGTATCACGATTTCACGACATCGCGAAATTGCGACGTCACGATTTTGTGACACTTATCTGCCTTGGGCTCTTTTTTGTTTGCCATGTCACGATTTCGCGACACATATCTGCCTTGAGCTTTTTTTGTTTGCCATGTCGTGATTTTGCGACGTCGTGATTTTGTGACACCTTCGGGACTTAGGTTCTCTACTCAAAACCCGTCGTGAAATCGCGACGGTCTCCATGCCTTAACCATTTTTTTGCTCCTTTTGCCCGTGACATGTCACGATTTCGCGATGTGTCACAAAATCGTGCCCTTTTCATCAAGACTTGCATTCATCCAAAATGTGTCGCGATATCGCGACATTTTTATCACTTGCACTTTCTTTCCAAATATGTCGTGATATCACGACGTTTTCACTACTTGGCACTTTCTTTCCAAATATGTCACGATATCGACGTTTTCATCACTTGGAATTTTCTTCCAAAATATGTCGCGATATCGCGACATTTTCATCACTTGGTCTTTTCTTCCAAAATACGTCACGAAATCGTGACATTTTCATCAAGTTTGGCTTCCGACTCAAACCTGTCGCGATTTCGCGACATTTCCAAAAATGGAAAGTGTCACGATATCACGAATTTTCCAAAAATGGAAGTGTCGCGATATCGTGACATTTCTAGGACTTAGCCAATTCTTCCAAGACCCGTCGCGATTTCGCGACATTTCCAAAAATGGAAAGTGTCGCGATATCGCGACTTTTCCAAAAATGGAAGTGTCGCGATTTCGCGACGCTCTCAGCACTTAGCAAAATTTCCAGAAATTGTAGGTTGACTCTAATGAATTCATTCATCTGTATTTTGCATTTTTACATATCTGTGAAAGATCTTTTTACTCGTAAATGTTTCTAACTTTTAAAGAAGTGAATTCTAAATTGAAATTAAAGTCACATGCAAGACTACTTAGATACTTTGATATAGGCAAAACTTGAAGAAGAAGGAGGCAAGCAAAATTTGGAATAAAAACCTGGAAAACATCAAGAGGGTCCCTAGTAGAAAAATGAAAGCTAAATATTTTCAAAGGATGGAAATTCATTTTTTTAGTGGGGGTGTGTTGCTTCTCAACAGGTTCTTCCTTGTGCATTATGAATAATCCTACACTTGGGGTCATAGTACTTGGCTATAGCATGCACCAACTTAGGGCATGGGTGGAATGGAGTGCAAATGTAAAAATATAATAGGGAATGAAAGGCAAAAGTGCTAGGGCTTGATGGAGTAATACCTTTAGATAATCTCTCTTAGATGTTGGCTCTAAGTCACTCAACACCTTTCCATGTCACCAATATGTTTGTAATTTTTGCATCCCTATCCTAGAATTTGAGATCCTTTTTAGTCTCAACCTATGTTGATGTCATAACAATTAAACATTATATTGTCATTGTGATATGAGAAATTACCCAAGCACTATTTTATTGAGCTGTTTTTGAATTGCTAGTACAAGAAAACCCTCAGTGACGAGGAGAAATTTCAAAAAAGTGAAAATTTTTTAGTATTTTTCCCTATATACAAAGTTCTATGGAAATTAGGATGAAGTGCAATTAATTACAGTGGTTATGCACTTACTTGATGTGATAATTGACATGGTGATTCTACTTCAGTTCATGTGTTGACCTACCCAATGAATCACAATAGATATTACATTAATGATTGTCAAGCTTCCCATTATCCTTTTTCAATTTTGAAAGGAGTTTTCCCTCTCGTCGTGTGATTGTGCCTTTTTGGATTTAGGGGTATTTTGAATCTGGTTGACCATGACTCAGTGACATATCGTGATGCCACATCGAATTTCTATTTCCAAAATTCTAGCTCTTTTTTAGTTACATGGAGGCATGTCGTGATACCTTTAGAAAAAAAATATATCACATATATTACATAAAGTACAAAAGGCATAAATGCTTTTAATAGAAGTAGAATTTCAAATGAAATATATTGATAGGGATCAATTGAATTATTCCTTGTTCATCTTGCAGTTGAAAAGCATCATATTTTTTGTCAACAATTATTTTGAATGGACCCTGCCAAAAGGAGTCAAACTTATGGTGGTTCCCTTGCTTTGCTTTATTTTCATTTCCCCTCAAGACCTGATCTCCAATTTTGAATTCTTGAAAGTGGTATTTATATTAAACCATACATTGGTTTCCCATAGATGTTTCTAAAACTATACATAAGCCTCTTCTCTTTGTTCCTCTAGATGCAAAAACTACATCAACCTATATTCCACTAGGTTACCCTCTATAATATGATTTTGATAAAGCAATCTTGGAGCAGGTATTTCCAGGTGTATGGGGAGAATAACCATTTTTCCATATACCATAGCATAGGGGGATGCATTAATGGATTTATTAATGGTAAATCTATCAGCCCAGAGTGCATGGTTTATTAGTGAATGCCAACTCCTCTTGTTATCCTTTAGAATCCTAAGTAAATTCTTATTAGTATATTTTGCCAACCCATTTCCCTACTGATAGTAGTTCGAGTAATTCTTCAAATAGGTTCCATATTTACTAGAAAAATTAGTTCCATATTTACTAGAAAAATTAGTCATTTTTGCTCCAATGAAGTATGGCCATTATCACTCACCAATGCATCATGTATGCCAAACCTTATAATTAGGCTTTCAACAAATTCTACCACCACCTTCTAATTAGCTTTCTTTGTGGAAAGTGCTTCAATCCATTTGGTGAAATAATCTGTAGCAGTCAAAATATACTTGTGTCCTACTAATAAATTTGGCTCTATCACCCCTATGAAGTCCAGTCCCCATTGCTAAAAAGTTTCTTCCAGTTGTATGGGTTTGAGAGGTAAGAAGGTATTTTTATTCCTTCCCACATACCTCTCGCATTCCTCACATGCTCTTGTCATTTTGAAAGTATTAGAAAATATGGTTGGCCAATAAAAACCTATTCTTAGTATTTTTAATATAGTTATTCTACCTAAATATCCTCTAGACAAGCCTTCGTGGGATACCTTCAAGATTTTTTGTTTTTGATTGTCTTTTATGCATTTTAAAAGAACTCCATATAGACTTTTCTTGTATAAACATTCAGGTAACAAAACATATTTCAAATATTTTAGCCTATACCTTCTTTGTCACGCATTCAATTTTTACAGGTATTTTCCTATTTAGAAATAGCTTATGAGTTTCTCAACCCAATCTTAGCTTTATGAGGACTGTCCATCCTCTTGAACTAATATCGGTGCTTGACATGCTACATAGTTCATTTTGACTCTTTTAGCTAATTCTTGACATAAAGATCTACCTCTTATAGCTTGGTAAAATGGATCTCTACATCATACTCTTGAATTTTTTGCACCCATCCTACCCTTTTTTTCCCAGTTCTACCTGAATTAATAAGTTTCTAACATCTAGGTGGACCACATACACTAGAGTTTTGCTTTGGGATAGAAAATTCTTGAATTTCTTTAATGAATTCATGACTGCATACACCTAATTTTCAATGAAATTATACCTTTCTTTGTGATCTTGCATTGTTTGGCTCAAAAGGCAATAGGTCTCTCATTATATTTTCTCTTTTGTGTAAGGACTGCAACATAACTTTCTTATTCACCAACTGCATACAATATGAAGTCTCTTGAGTAATCTAGATTGATGAGCACAAGTGCTTGGGAAATTACTTCTTTTATATTTTTGAATGCATCCTTTCGTAGGTCTATCCATTTGAATTCCATATCTTTCTTCAATAATTTGGTCATAATCTTTACTATTTGTGAGAAATATGAAAAAAACTTGCGCATAAAGTTTATCTATCCAAAGAAATACTGTAACCCTTTTTTATTCAATGGCAAATAAAGTTTTAAGATATTTTTTACCCTATCTAGTTTAATGGCCAACCCAGCCTCATAAATAGCATGGCCTAGGAGTTTCCCTTCTTGGATAGAAAATATTGACTTCTTTGGATTTAAGAAAATTCCAAATTCTCTACACTATTCAAATACCATATTGAGGTGTTCAACATGTTTTTCCCTTTGGTGAGAGAATAAAGTCATGTCATCCAGGTAGATGACTATTATTTTATTTACCAACTCTCCAAAAGTAAGATCCATCACTCTTTGAAAGGTACCTCCTGCATTGGACAGACCAAAAGGCATCTTTTGGTATGCAAAAGTTTCCCATTTAGTAGTGAATGTAGTTTTGTGTTGGTCTTTATATCTGAACCAAATCTAATTATAGCTAGAAAATCCATCTAGCAGTGAAAATCTCTTTTCCCCTACTACGATATGTAGTATTTGATCTATCTAGGGAAGGGTATAATGGTCTTTCAATGAGGCCCTATTTAAATTTTTGAAATCTACACATAATATGATATCACCATTCTTTTTTTTTTTATTGGTACTAGGTTAGCAACCCATGTAGAATGCTTGATAGGGTAAGTTATCTTAGAATTGAGGATTTTTAGTACTTTTTTCTTCATCAAGGCTTCTATCTTTAGATTGATAGGCATCTGCTTCTATCAAAATATTTTTGAATCTGGTTCAAGCTCAATAGTGTGTTGTATTGTTGTTTATTGTACACCTTGAGTTCATCATATGCCCATGCTATAATGTCATTGAATTCTTTACATAAATCCTAAATTTGATCCTCTTATTCTAAATATTAAACTCCAATATTAAGCATTTTCCTAGGTTCCAATGGGATTTCTTGGTAACTTTGCTTATCAACCTTCATTGTGTGGCCCACTGGCCAATCACTACTATCAGCATGGGTATTATGATCCTTGGGGATAGCCTTGATATTTAAAGCTTCAAAAGCCTCAAATAAATCCCACACTTTGTTCTGGTAGGCTCTGGTATAATGTTGCTTATTGATGCACTTTTCTATGACCGGATTTACTATTAATTTTGAATCACCATATATTTATAGTTGTTTGACCCCTAAATTCTTAGCCTTCCTTAGGTCTAAGCAGAGTGCCTCATATTCTACTGCATTATTTGTCTAGCTCTATGTTAACCTATATGAAAAGACCTTTTTCACACCAATAGGTGATATTAACACTATACCTACTCCAACCCCATTTTTACATCTGGCACCATCAAAAAAAGCTTCTAGACATTATTCATGGGAGAATCTTATTTTGATGGAGTAGAGGGTTCAACATTTTTTAGGCTTTGTGACTGGATAGGTCCCAATTCCTATTTCTATCATAGCATTAAAATATTTCAAGGATAATTGATCTTCAGTTTGGAGCTCCTTCAAAACTTCTTCCATTAGGTCTAGCTCTTCAATCTCCTCCATAAGCATACTAACATTATTAGCATGTTTTTTTTCCTTTTCAATTTTCTTAATATGAAAGGAAGAATGTTTTTTATTGAATAGTTTGATCCTTATACCATTGTATGGAATCTCTAAATGTGAGTAGTCGAGAGACAAATATTATCCTATCTTGGCTATAAAATCACTTGAAAGACACATCCTAAAATAAGGCTCTAAGTCCATTACAACCACTTCTATGCAACATTATAGAAATATCCTTGATAACCCCCACAATATTGACTGGGGTTTCGTCTAACTATAGTAATTTTGGGATAATTTTGGTATATTCCATCCCCATGATATCACATACAACTTTAGGCATCATTGTAGTAGCTACACCTGAATCTATTATACAATTGTGTACCACCCATCCTTCCATTTGTAGTGATAGATAAAAAGGAGGTTTATTCTTTCTTGTTGCTTGTGTTGAGCTAGATTGACCTAGATTCAACTAAGGGTGGTATTTGACCTTGTTTTTTATCGATTTGAGGGATGCTTGTAGCAAATAAATCTACCTTGGAAGCAACAATGCATCATACATGCTTGATTTTGACAGTGTCTTCTTTAGTTCTTCCATAATATTAAAAGTAGGTGCATTAGATTGTTTATCCTTTTCTCTTGAAGGCTGATCATACCAGTTCCTATATCCTTGGGTTGCTTCCACTGTTTTATTCTTAGTTAAAGAGGGGTATCTCAAACTATTCCTTACTTGTTCTTGAGTTTCAACCTTCTTTTGTGCAACGTCATTTCTTCTTGCTTCCATCCTCTATTTTTGAGTTGGATTTTGAAATGTAGCATATTGGGAAACCTTACTTTCAACCCGATCCTTTGTTCTTGAAGGTACTTTTGAGGGATTCAACTCATTGGGATCCACTTGAAGAGACTAATTTCTTTATCTAGTTAGGATTGCAACCTGCTCCACTAATGGCATCATAAAGTTATGTCCCAATTATCTAATCATATTTATTTACCCCTTCTAGGTTTTTTCTACTTTCTCAATAGTCTCCTTATGTACGTGGTGTTGATGAATCATACATAATATTTCACCATGTGGATCATTAGGTGTACAACACCAATAATATGATTTAGATGAGGATGTGAAAGTTTCATTCTCCTGATTTGCATACACTATGCTTGATCTCTCTAGATACTTGTTAGTTGAGGCAACTTGATCTCTTATTAACTATGGGAACCTTCTTGGTTGGAAGTTTCTTTTGACTTCCCTTATATTAATTGAAGTGTTTTCATTGGTTAAGTTCTTCATAATAGTTTATATTTCTTGAAGGACCACAAGTTGAGGATCAGGAGCTGGTAAAGCAGGTACTGCAAGGATTGGATATAAAGCTAGGTTTGCAAGAGGAACTATAAAAATCAAGATGGTTGGTGGTCCAAGCTATATAGGAATATTTATTGTAGGGTTAGTGTTAGTATATGACGTGCTTGTACTAGATGCTTAAGAGAATTCTAAAAATATGGTAATTATTTTTTTGGGAGGAAACCTTCCTATAGCAATAAGGTATTTTTTTGCCTTCAAGGCTTCTTGGAAAATTTGTGGGAAGGTGAACACGTGAGACTATCTTATCATCATACCTAGATCTGAGTTGAAAGACCTTAGATAATAATACATTGGCTACTCATTTGTTGGTCTAAGACCCTTAGACACTCTTCTCCTTGTGCGACTGAATCTAATTTTGAAATCCGCTATCTCTTCTTGAGGATATTTTTGTATAATTGTAAACTGCATAAGAAGGAAGAAATGATCTACTTGCTCATTAAACTCTTCTATAATTTTTCTAGTAAGCTCAACCCATGTAGTTATGGTTTTATCTAGAATATTTCTATACCAATACAACATTTTCCCTTTTAGTGATATCACCAATAATCTTATCATCACATCTTCTTCCTGAATATTATGAATAACAACTAGTGATGTAATTTTCTGACAATGTATAGGTGGTTTTTCCAGTATTGTCATAGTTTGGTAAAGCTTTGAGTGCTACTTGGAGGATAGGATTTTGGTTGGAAAAATTTAGAGGAATTGTATGGTTCTAGGTTGGTTAGTTTTGAGCATTTTTATTTTGATTTATAGCCATTTCTACTACTGTGTTGATAGGGATTGTAGGAGCAAGATAGGCTATGCTAGTCAAAATTGGGTTGGTTGTAATAGTAGAAACCCTAATGAGGCCTAATAATAGTATTGATTGAGAGGGTAGAATAGGACATGTTATAAAACTACCAAGATGCAACTCTAGAAATTCAATATGTTCTTTTGATCTTCTACTTGCTTGTCTCATGATCATGAATGTTAGGTCTAAGTAGTGAATGGATATAAATATTTTTTGGATTTGATATTTTGAAATGGAGCCACTAGGTGATTTAGATTTTAATAGGGCAAATATAAACACCAAATCTATGACCTATGGGAGTGATGGAATTTGGTCCCATCGGGCATGCCAAAACTATTGGTCTAAAATCTACCTAAGGTAAATTATGCACCAAAGACTTGACCAACATTGAATGATCGGTTAAACTATAAAGCTTAACAACATCAATATCTAGAGAAGGTTGGCTATTGCAAAGTTATAACTAGCTAAAATATACAATGAGGGGGGAAGGATGCATAAATAAATAAATGTAGCTGAAGCTAGAACTTAAAGTGGTACATATTAAGCAACATCAAGAAGTACATAGAGATCATGAAACAAAGTAAACATTCAGATCACCTAATAGACCAACCAATTTTTATAAAATGCATAGTAATACCTTTAATTAGTTTCAATCTAACAAATGGTAAATTCTAGAACTAGAGAATGAGTATATGCAGAAGTCTAGAAAATAAAATTAATGCCATACATGTTTATCCAGCTATAACAAAAATAAACATTCACTCATACATACATGTTCTGCACAATGATGAACCAGAGGTCAAATAGAAGCCTAAGTTGTATTGCTCTCTCCAAAGTTCTCCATACATACAACTTGTAAACACCTAAGAGTCAACCCTTTCACAAGAGGCCATTGCTCTTATTTATAACTTTCCTATGGTTCAATATTTTGAATTACAAAAAGAGTTATTTTTGAAAAACCATTACAAAAAAAAATTCGGACGACCAGGTAGGCAAAACACCATGTAGTATGGCTGCTCTAAACTGGTACATCATGCATAAATTTTGACCATAAATAAACCATTTTTTGCATGTGGGAAAGTAGTGAGGATGCATTTAAATCTGATCCATTCTTTGTCATTGAATTGATCTCCCACCGTGGATCTATAATGGACATGGCAGGATGAGACCTCCCTGGAGATTTTGTTACCTGCAAAATATTGTAGCCATGACACAAAGACATGTCATGATGCCATATTGTTTTTCATACCTTTGAGCCTTCCAATTATTTTTTGCCACAACATGGATACAAGTCATGATATCATGACACTTCTCTATCCTTTAAACTCTTTGAGCTTTGGTGACTATGACATGGAGACATGTCATGATGTAGTGTCCTTATTTTTCCTCTAAGGCCTCTTGAGTCTTCATGACCATGACTTGTAGAAATATCATGATGTTGCACTCTTCTCTTGCATGGAGGCACATTGTGACATTGCTACACATTTTTACCATTAAATTTCCCAATCCTCTACGATCGTGATGGAGATACAAGTCATGATTTCATAATATTTTATTGGATTCAAGTCTCTCATACCTTGATGATTGTGACATGGATGCATGTTGCGACATCACTAGACTTTTTTACCTTAAGCTTTCCTAATATTCCATGATCATGACGAAGATATGAGTCATGATTTCATGATGTTTTATTACTTTCAAGTCCCTCGATCCTTAGCAACCATGACATGGATACTAGTCACAACATCGCACCTTACTTTAGACTTAGAACTTCCTAGGATTTTTCAATCACGATATTGGGATATGCTGTGATGTTGCACCTAATTTCATCCTTATACAAACTTTAAATTTTTTTAGAGTCTATCACCTTATTTCTCTTGATGTAGTCATTTTTATCTACAGTACATTGAAGGGTGATATTTAGGTGACCATGCTCATTTCTAGGTGGGTGGTAATGACCTTAGTTAACCTATAGAGTGTGGTAACTAAGAACCAAGGCTTACACCAGAATAACCTTCATAGATGAACTTATGGAAAGGTTAGGGAATGCATGTCCCCATTTAAGTGTTATGGGCTTAAAATTTTAATCCCTACAATGTGCTTGAATTGTCCTATACCAATGAGGGTATGGGAAATATGGAGGGACCACTTTGGTATCCTTCTAAATGAGAGGTTTAGTAAGGTGAACCCCAAAAAATATGAGATGTTGGCCACTCTTGTCCATTTGAGTGTTGTCTAAAGCATCATTAAACTCAAATGTGGTGAAGCCTTGAGAATACTAAAAATAATATTGGGATCCCTTTATGTGAACCTACTTCAAAAAAAATATCTCTCCCTTGGGTTGGTTTTGGTGGGTTGTTACACGATTCCAAAGGTATTTAGTGGAGCTAGTACTAGCAAATTAGCTATAGAGGCTACTCAAGTAGAGTTGGAGGCTTTGAGTAGGAGCTTTCATGAGGTCAAGGGTGGTTAGCATTAGCTGAGGCTATACAAGAGGAGGAGGCAACTAGAGCTTAAGAGGAGATATCTTAGATGAAATAAGAGTGAGCAACTTGTAGCGAGGTTTTGGATGAGATGTAGGTTGCTCTAGATTTTGTTACCTAGGAGAGAGATAAGACACTTTTTAGGATAGGATAGGGTGTAGATGTAGGCATTATGGCTATGGTGGTCGGTCCACTAGAGTGATGATTAGAGTGGATTGAGAGGGAGATGGATATGTAGAAGATAAATATAGATAATATTCCAGTTGATTTTGAAATGGCAAGGGAGGAGTTATGTATGTCTCATGTAGGGGAAAAGAGGAAGAGGATCCAAGATGTATATTATTGAGAGATTTATCATTTATTTATCCCTATAGAGTAGAAATATGCATCACCATCATAGACGTAATCAAGAACTCCATCTATAAGTCATTATTCATAAATATTAGTAGGCTTTAGGCCTCCTCCTCCTCCACTAGCAACTAGAGGTGAGGATGTGGGATCTAGCTATTAGGGCTAGAATTTTGGGAGTGAGTGTACCAATTTTTATGTGGTACATCCTCTCTTTGCATATGATGTTGGATGAGTGTATCAGTTTTGATTATTATGATACACCTACTCTAGATCCATGTATGATTTTGAGGTATTGTATATAGTTATGATATTATGCATATATTTTTATCTTTTCATGATGGAATTTTTGATGATGTGGTATTTTTGATTTTTTTTTAACTTGATGTAAGAATTTGATGCAGTAATTGTTGATTTTATGAGATAGATAGGCAAAATTTAAAGAAAGTACGATGTTATTTTAGCAATAGTCTAAAGGAAAAAATAATGGATAAATGCTAAATCATGAGGATTTTATTGAGTGGTGACCTGAGAGTCTGATAATAGAAAAATATCAAATATATTTGTTTGCATTAGTGGTGGATTCTAGACCTGATAAAAGACAAGCGCTCATTATGATCCCAATTCAAGTGTCATCCTTTGAGCCTAAAGAAGAATTGTGAGTTAAATACATATATTTAAGTAAAGTATTAGTATTGTCATTTGGTCCTAGAAATACTTATGAACTAGTGCATGGAAATATGTGATGATTCCATTCCCAAGCGGTGGCCTAAGAGCCATGATAATGGATAAGCATTGAGGGATATGGAATAAAAATATCATCATGCTTAAATGGTGGCCTAAGATATCACATAAAAGACAAGCACTTAAGACATGATGAGGTACCTATAATATGTATAAGATATATGTATTGTTGTTAGTAAAGTTAGTCATAAGTGATTTTTAGTAGCACACACTTTGATGACATATCTAAAGTTTTTTATTGAGTAGATGTATGGTTTGAGTCGCATACCCAAAGGATTTTACATAAAAAAATGCATGCTTTGAATGACATATCTAAAGGATTTTACTGAGCAAACACATGATTTATATGGCATACCAAAAGGATTTTACTGAGAAAATGCACACTTTGAATGACATACTCAAAGGATTTTACTGAGAAAATGCACACTTTAAATGACATACCCAAAGGATTTTACTGATAAAATGCATGCTTTGAGTGCTCAAATAATTTTACTGAGCAAATGCACACTTTGATGGCATACCCAAAGGATTTTACTAATAAAATGCATGCTTTAAACATTGTACCCAAAGGATTTTACTAAGCAAATGTAATATTTGAATGGCATACCCTAAGGATTTTACTAATAAAATGCATGTCATGCTATGGAAAGCACATATCAAAGTACTTTATTGAGAAAATTCATAAGAGAGAAATGATTATGTATGACTATCCTAATGGATGCCCCTAAGTGGGAAGGGAAATGTATGGATATGTATAGTGGCAGAGATAAATTACCCTCCAAAAATTGTGTTTGAGAAAGAATGTCTTACTTTTAGGAGAAGGTTTCCCCCATAATTAGTATTGAAAGTGTCTTGATTTGAAATTTTGAAAGTAGGTTACCCCTAGATGAGGTAGGAATGTTGATGAGAAATATGTTGATGAATATTGTATGGTAATTGTATCCTAGATCTGTTGACATGTCATAAAGGGTAATATGGGTCTATAAGTCTATTACCTAATGCATATGCAAATATTTACAAACACGTGAGGAATTGGAATTAAGACCCATCACCATATCTAATTTTTGATGAAAGTTAAGACTTATATGAGAAGAGTACTACTAAAGGTGCCAAATGTGATGACTCAGAGAATCATTTTATTTAACAATCATGCCGATAACAAAATCATGGATATGTAGAATGAGTGAATATGATAAGATAATTTGCTTGAAGGGTATATTAGGTTGTACTTCTAGCCACACAAATGAAAGATTTATGATTACTTTATAGTGATGTCTTGGATTTTTTGACATATTAGAGAGGGCATTTGGGTCTACAGGTACCTCATCTAACACATGCAAATATCTACAAATACATGAGATATGGACCTAAGACCTAGAGACATCTTTGATGTGTGAAGAGAGGTTAGAATTTTGTGAGAGGACTTTCTTAGTTGAAAGATGATGGTTATGTCTTGGATATATCAATATATCAATAGGAGTTTCAAGTCCTAGGGATCATTACCTTATGCATATACAAATATTTACAAATACATGAAGAATTAATCTCGAGGATTTGATTCCCCTATTGATATGGAATATATTTGAATATTTTGCAAGAGGATATTAGGATTTTATTATTTGATGAAAATATTTAATATTTTGTGAGAAATATATAACAACAAATTTGTAGGCTAGGCACAATGCTATAACGTAGACATCTGAGGAAAGATGAAACCCTTTACCTTTACCCAATGTATATACAAAAAATTGTAAATGCATAGAACATGGATAAAAGAAATCATATTTTATTTAAGGTTCATATGTTAGCATGGCACATAGCCTACAATTTTTTTGTAAATGCAAGAAAAATATCCTCATGCTAGTTTATAAATTGTTAGAAAGCATATATATTTAATGATCTATTGCTTAACGCACTCATAAATCATTATGGGTACACAAAGTGCTGATCATTAAGTGTCAATGCTCACTCAAGGTCTAAAAATTAGTGAGGATATTTTATGATGAAGGGAACATTGATACGACATGATTGACTCCTAGCATGCTTATAGATTATTGTAGATATGCAATTTTTTGGTCACATTGTACCAACATTTACGTATTATTCACCTATTTGTCTTAATGGGTACTTGAAGCCATGTTTTTGTTACCACATGGATGATAGGATTTGTGTTTGATTGCATAATTGTTTAATAAACTAGGTAAGGAATAAATATTTGCTAATCTACTACCTAGTAAGGCTTGCAAATGACTACAGGTCTATTAGATATTGGATTGGCAAAGCCTTGCAACCCGAGTGGCTTGTTAGATAAGCCAATTTTTAATGAGACTATAAATAATGTTTGAATGCACACTTATTTGGTAAACCAAGTGGGAAAGAGTACACTATTGATCCCGTGTCTAGTATGGTTTACAAATAATTATAGGCCTACAAGTTATTGGATCAATAGGGCTTCTTAGCCTAAGTGGTATACAAGATAAGTGGTGTTTGATGAGTCTAATGAATAGATGCCATGATATATTTGATAGGTTGTGTGAATATAAAAAAACCCTCCTTTGTTTCATGATATGCATACAAATAATTATAATATTAAAATACATAAGAGGAGAAAAATGATTCCCTGGAAGGGCCTATTAAATAATCATGAGAATTGGAGAGAGAAATATTTGTTGAAAATGGTGTTGAAATAAGGTGAGAGAGTGTGATGTGTATTAAGTATGCATGATGATGTTATTGGGATAGAAAAAAGGAGTAAGGCCCAGTCATCAGGGCCATGGAATATCATATCACACATCACTTAACCCAATATAGGGAGAAGAAGAGAAGAAACATGATATATATTAAAAGATAATTTAAAAGAAAAGGGATGATAAGAGGAGAAAAATCAAGCAAATGACCATTGTAGTGAGTAGGGTTGTTATTTATTTCTTCAAAATTCCTCTTAAATCTATGGTATGATCAAGTAAACTAGGAAAAATATGCAAATAGGATAATATTTTAGACCACTATGCAATCCAGTTGTCATGCAATTAGTCATATGAACAAGTAGGTCATGTAGTGTTTAGGCATAGTACATATTAAGGTGAATTATGTTGATTGGTTTTTTATGTTATTTTCCATATAATGTGGCTAGGAGATAGGCTCCATAGAAAAATCTAGTGCTAATGGTGAAATTTCTTGGCCAATTGGGCTTGAATTTTCCTTTGATCTTATCTTTGACATTGATATTCTTTTATTTTTCTTTGAGGACTAAATCCCTAATCTCAAAAGATCTTGGGCATACCTTCTTTTGATAGGCATAACAAAGTTTATTATGATAGGTTCTTAAATGTTCTAGGGAATTAATATGCTTTTCTTCTAAAATATCTAATTGTTGTAGATGGCCTAGGTGATATTCATCATTGATAGAGGAGTCTTTTAATAAAAATCTTAAAAAAGGGATTTCGATTTTGTAGAAAAAAATTGCTTTAGTCTCATAAACTAAAGCATAGTTTGGTGCATCTATAGGGGTTCGTATAATAGTACAATATACCTATAGGTGGGGTATAGTTATAAGTGCCAATATCAACCATTTTCATTGACCAATATCTTAAGGATATTGATTAATGTCTTGTTGGAAGATTCTACATGGCCATTTCATTGTGGATAGTATGTCGTTGATTATTTTTTTTGAATTCCATATTTGGTGTACATTTTGGCAACTTACTTATTTTTAAAGACCATTATATGCAATCAGGATATATGGGATTCCATAATGATTGATTATTTGGTTAGTGATGAACTTGGAAACTTGAATTCCTATTTTGGTAGATAGAGGCATGTCCTCGACCCATTTGGTGAAATATTTGGTTGTGATAATAATGAAATTATGGCCATCTGAGGATTGAGATTTAATTTTACCTATAATATCTAGTCACCAAGTAGAGAAAGGCCAAGACAAAGTGATTTCTTGTAATTATTGAGAAGGGGCATGGACAAGGTTATCATGCCATTGGTATTTTTAATATTTCCTAACATAGTTATAGGTATCATTTTTCATGGATAGCCAATAGTAACCCATCCTAAGGAGTTTTCTAGCTACATCTTGTCCAAGTGTTCTCCACATGATCCATCATGGGATTCTTTAATGATTTCTTGGGCTTCTTCTATATTCACACATCAAAGGAGTATGCCTTTAAAGAAGCATCGATACAAGACCTCTCCAATGATGATGTACTTGCAAGCATTTAGTGTTAGCTTTTGATGATTTATATTGAAGTAATTTCAACCACAAGATGTAAAATAAGCAAGCAATGATAATTTTTTGATAATGGAAATATAATATGTAGGAAAAGTATAAGATAAAATTATACAATAACTCAAAAATATACCATTAATGGATGCTCATGAAAATAGTACAATGTATCATAATGGAGGACATGAACACTCCATAATTTCAATGAAAGAACTACATTGTCCTCTAACTACAAATCACTATAGTAACTTCAATCTCTTCTACTCTCTATACCTTAAGGTATATATAGGAGGATATGTGACTTGGCCTTTAATCCACCCATGACTCTTAATATACCTATCCTATGAATGTACATGTGGACTACATGCACATTTACATCGTTGCACATTCTAAAACTTGTGCATTTATTAAGTGCTTGAAGTAACTACTCAAACCTTAATCTACGATAAACTCCTAATCTAAAAATGTACCCAAGATGGTACATTGACATGTACCAAATAATGTAATATACTATAAAAATCTTAAAATTACACATTTTCCTTCAATAAACCTTCACTTTGTTGTTGTAAAACCAATAATCTCCTTTCTCCGAAATAGCCTTCAAGCCTTCAATGGTAATTTCCAAATCTCTCAGATTTGGTGGATTTTCTAACTCCTTTCTCCTTCAACCCCCTTCTCAAATTTTGACTTCAATATTGGCCTATCTAGTGGCCTTCTTATCAAGAATATGAATGTCTTGAGGTTTTCACTATTCTCCTCTAAAATTTGGCAAACTCCTTGCAAAATCCTTCTCCTTTTGTGCTTGTTATCGGATGGTGATAATTATCCCAAAAACTCCTTTATCAGGAACTCCTTCCTACTAGTAAATTTCTCTAATGAGTTCTCCTTTAAAATCCTTCAATGGTCTTCTCTAAAATTTGGAACATGACCTTTGCTAGTCCTTATCTTTATTCAATATTCCAAAACTGTAAGTTCTTCAATGGGACCTCTTGTGGGTCTCTTCAGCTCCTTAAGTTGTTTTCTCCTCCTTCTTCAATCTACAATCTACAATATTCAATATTCAATGAAGATCACCAACATCAAATCTTCTCCTGGACTCTTTTCTAGAGTCTCTTCTTCCTTGAATATGAAATAAGGCTCCTCTAGCCTTTTTCTATTCTACACTCTGCAGGTATATAATCTTGCAATGGGACCTTGCAATGGGACTTTTTTCTTAGGCCTACAAATATTCAATATTTTATTTATTCCTTCAGAACTGGATTGATTCTAAAGAAGATATTCTTCCTAGATCTTTGTAGGAAGCTTCCCAACTTTCTTTGAATCTCCTTTTCCTGCAACAAATATTAGAATCTGTAATGGAAGAAACTTTAAATCTAGAGATTATGAATCTTCACTAGTTAATTTGTCAATCTAGTGGAATCAATGTTGAGTCCTAGTCTTCATGAGTTTTTCAAAAATTCTAAAAATAAGATTTCATATCTCCTCCCAATCTCTCTTGTGGCTCTCCCTATTTCATATCGATCTATCATGTGCTCTGATACCACTATTAGCTTTTGATGATGTATATTAAAGGAAATGCAACCACAAGATGTAAAATAAGCAAGCAATGATAACTATATGATAATGGCACTATAATATGCAGGAAAACTATAAGATAAACTTCTGCAATAACTCAAAAATATTCCATTAATGGATGCTCACAAAAATAGTACAATGTATTATAATGGATATCATGAACACTCCATAACTTCAATGAAATAACTACATTGTACTCTATATACAAATCACTATAGTAACTTCAATATCTCCTACTCTCTATACCTCAAGGTATATATATAGGAGGATATGTGCCTTGGCCTTTACTCCGCCCATGATTCTTCATCTACATATCCTATTACTCATGTACATGTGGACTACATGTGCATTTACATCATTGCACATTCTAACACTTGTGCATTTATTCCTTGCTTGAAGTAACTACTCAAACCTTAATCGAAGATAAAATCCTAATATAGAAATACATCCAAGGTGGTACATTGACATGTACCAAATAATGTAATATACTATAAAAATTAGTCTAAATTATCTACATTTTTTGTGATTGAATCCTTTAAGGAATTATATGCCTTATTTTAAGAATTTAAGGATGTCTTGGTACCAAGGCTCTTGTGGTGAAATTGATTTGATGGTGTAGATGTTTAAAGGTTTTAGGTAGTATTTTAATGTTTAAGGTCCTTTTATTAATTGTATGATAATGAAGGCTTTCTCATACTCTAATTCTATGGGGATGAGGGATGATGTGGTAGCCATAGCATCAACATGGCAATTTTCAAACCACATAATAGCTTCAATAGTGATTTTGTCAAAGTAAGCTATTAATTTACCTAAAATATATTTGTAAATATTTAATATATCATATTATTTAATTGGCTAATCACTAATTGTGAATCACCATATACTATTAGGGTTCTAATATTGAGTTTAATGTAGCTTGAAGACCTAATATGAGCATATTATATTTGGTTGTGTTATTAGTGCATGAAAATTAAATTTTAAAGGACAATGGTATGAGTTGTTATTATAGGATGACTAAAATTGATTCTTGCTCCTACATATTTGACAGATCAAGTTCTATCAAAATATAAGATCCAAGATTTTGGATTTTGGGCTTCTATAGTTAGAACTGTTTCATTGAGAAAGGTTATGTCTAGGGGATATTTTGATTCTAGGAGTGTCGTGGAAAGTTAATATGCTATAAATTACCTCTTTAGTGATTTTTTATTAATGAATTGATGTCAAATTCACTAAGGGCTATGAACCACTTAGTGGTCCTCCCTAAGAGGTAAGTTTTTGACATGTGGTATCGTAAGGGATTAAATCTTGATATGATGTGGGTCTTTTGGTTGAGCATATAATATCTTAATTTGATGGAGGAGAAAATGATTGCTAGGCATGGCTTTTCCAATGGCATATAATGAGTTTCATAATTCACAAATGTCCTACTTATATAGTAGATAGCCCTTTATCGATGTTGGTCATCATATTGAGCTAGCAAGGATCCAATGACATGATTAGTAGCAACTATATATAATAGTAATGGTTAGAATGGATTAAGTGGAATCAAGACAAGTGACATTAAGAAATCCTTTTAACACTCACTATCATATTAGAATTTTTTGTCCTTCTTGAGTAATTTGGAAAAGAGATGATATTTTTTTGCTAATTGTAAGATGAATCTCTAGATGGCTTATGATTTGCCTTGGAGACTATGCAGTTCAATCAAATTTTTTGGTGGTGGTATGTTTATTATTGCTACAATTTTGGAAGAGTCTACTTCAATTCCATGATGAGACATGATAAACCCTAGTAACTTTCTTGATGTTAACTTAAGGATGCACTTTGGGGTTTTAACCTAACTTTTTATTCTCCCAATATTTTAAAGATGCATCTTAGGTCCTAAACATGTTTTTATCTTTTCTTGGAGCATCCCAAAATGTTGTCCATGTAGTCTTATATAGTTTTATGCATGAGGTCATGAAAAATATACATCATAGATTTTTGATATTGTGCTCCTATATTTTTAAGACCAAAAGGCATGACTTGGTAGCAAAAGGTTCCCCAAGGGGTTATTAAGGCCATTTTCGATTAGTATTCAAGAGCAATATTTATTTTGTTGTATTCTAAAAATCCATATATCAAAGACAACATTTAGACCCTGCAATAAAATCTACTATCATGTCTATATTTTGTAAAGGGAAATCATCCTTAGGATATGCACTATTTATATCTCTAAAGTCTATGCAAATCTGAATGGATACTTATTTCTTAGTAGTAGGAACAATGTTGGATATCTAAGCCAAGTAATATATAGCTTTTATGAAGCCAATATCTAATAGTTTTTTGGAGTTCATCCTTAACTAAAATAAAAATCTTAGGATGCATTTTCCTTAGATTTTTCTTAATTGGTTTGACATCAAGGTGTATGAAAATATGATGTACCACTAGTGAGGGGTCAAGTCTAGGCATGTCATCATATTTCCAAGTAAAGATGTCATTGAATTATTTTAAAAATTTTGTGTATTTTGCTTGCTCATCTTGGGACAATACCTTCCCTAGTTTAGGGAGTCGAGGGTTCTCTTCAGTGCCACTGTTGATATCTATTGTATCCTTAATTAATGTTTATTATTAATCCTTGAAGTGAGGAGGGGTGGCCAATATCCTAAGTATTTTAACTCTTGTGGATATAACATTGTTTGCTCCAATTTATACAATTGGGTAGAATCTAAATTGAAGATCTGTTTAAGAGATTCTTCAATGTGTTTTCATCATAATATTATTTGATGTTGCTTTCATTTTAACCTGATATGAATTTAGGATGGACAATTGTTAACATGTTGATGTTAAAAAAATGTATGGTTTTGCAAGATGTTTCATTGAGAAGTGACCATAGTTCCTTTTCCTCTTCATCATCCCATTGGGATCCATGTAATGATTTGGTGTAATTTTCTTCATCATAAGGTGATGGCTTGTTTTTTTGGGGATATATCCAATCCCACATTATCTTGGCCAAATTTTAGCTTCTAAAGAATATTTAATGTCTTGCTCAAAATGACCTAAGCCCTTACCTTGATAACCCATATGACTAGAATTTTTTTAGATAGAAAAAATATGGGTGACATGTAACATTATGCATATGTTCATTGTTTGGACATGAAGTTACCACCTTAGATTTTTTATCAAAGGTAGTTTCTCCATAGATGAAATCAGAAGTCCCTAATTTAAATTTTAATCCTTTTCTATTGGGTAAACCTGTAGCTTGAGGGAAAAGGAATGGGCTAACTAATTCTGCAAAGGGATTTTAATTTGGATAAATTAAATTAATTTGATATTTAGAATAAGGTTGGGGATCATCCCCTAACTTTATAAGGGTTTATTATAATGCTTATTTCCCTATATCTATCTTAGACGAAGTGGATGGCAATGCTAGTTGAAGAGAGGGGCAAAGGTTAAACTCCTTTTGTTGAATGTCTAAAAATATACTTAAGGCAAATGAATCTAGATCTCTTGGGATATGAATAATCATTTCTTGGCATTTATATTTTAGGAATTGATGTAAGGTAGATGGTACTACTTTCATGGCATGTATTGAAGTATTCCCACCAATTCTATAATGACCTACTTTCTTGACCTAAAGAAGAGAGGTAATTTTTTTCTATAAGGATTAAATCACAAAGAAGACCCAACAATTGCATCAATATAAAGTATATACCATCTTGAGTTTATTGTTGCTACAAATGACACTCAAGTGGAAAGGAGTGGCCAACCTCCCATAATTCTTAGGGTTCACTTTTCTAATCTCACCATTAGAAAATACACCACCAATGGTTCCCCTATTTTCCATACACTACCCTGTCTGAGACAACTTGACCATGGCATAAGGATTACTATTTAAGGCCCATAATACTTAAAGGTGATGCCTATTCCCTAACCCTACATACTATCATCTATGTAGGATTACTATGGCATGATGCCTTAGTGATTATTTAGTTTCATCTACCCATGAACTAACTAATACCATTACCACTCACATGGTAATGATCATGGTCATGCTTGCATCCCTACAAGGTACCACTACTATACTACCTTGTGAATGATCTGATGGATTATCCCATACCAATCCATCATTAAGATTCCTAAGCCTCACTACTAGGAATCATCCAAGCCTCATTGTTAGGTATATCATTCACAATTACCTAGTTGAATTATCTACCCACAATTCAACTAGGATTGGGTACAACTCAACTCTAGGGGTTACTAATATGGTGCTAAGAATTCATGCCCATAAAAACTTCCTCTTAACCCAAGTGTTCTAAACAACATTTTAGTCTAATAAATAATTCTAATAATTCAATTATAACATACATATATCATATTTATAAGACTAATATATTTAGGTTCTTCCTTAAAAACATAACACTAAAAATAAGAATTTCCTTTATTACATGAAAATAAGTAAACAACATCTAGAAAATCATAATTAAACCTATTAATTGCTTTTTAATATGATTACATATTTATTTAACAACATAATTTATCTATCATGATTCATTTCCAAAAAATATCAGAAAAGCAATAATTTGTCTTTCATCATTATGAAACATTATTAGTATAATTCATGAAAATGAAGAAAACAAGCTTATACTGAGAGGGGAGGTGAACAGTATAAGACCACTTTTTACTTTTCTTTCCCAAACAATATTATCCAATATAATCAATGGTAATATCAATAGTAGTAATCAAAACAATGCACAAATCAACACACACAATAGAGACACCAATTTACGTGGTTCACCCAATGTGGGCTACTCTACGGAGAAAATATTTCACTGAAATTTTCTCAACAAATATATTGGGAATCCTTCCTTATTACAATATTTATAGACATCTATCCAAAGGAGACACCAATCCATTAATCAAGTTCATGGATACCTATCCATAGGAGACACCAATCCCCTTAGTTGGTTTGTGGATCTCTATCCATAGGAGAACTCCTTCTCCTCTACTTTGGCTAGTGATCCTCTTAGAAGACTTATTGCCTCCACTGCTCTGGCTTGTGGATCTCTCTCTACAAAATACTATGTCCTCACTCAAAATACCTCTATCCTCACTATCCTGGATAATGGATCTCTATTTACTAGAGACTACTATCCTATGCTTTGTCACCTCCAAATCTTACTCTCAACTCTGCTCAATATCTATATCAAATTTGCACTAAACACTATCCTTCAATCTAGTACAAATATGCTCAATATTTGTCTCAAATCTACACTAAACACTATCCTTTGATCTAGCACAAATCTACTCAATATATGTCTCAAATATGCACTAAACACTATCCTTCGGTCTAGCACAAATATACTTAATATCTATCTCAAAATTTCACTAAACAATGTCCTTTAGTCTAGCATAAATCTGCTCAATATGTATCTCAAATCTGTCTTCAAGCCTTAACACAAAGCTTGCCTCAATCACAAATAGACTCTGCTAGATTTTCTCAAAGCCTTAACTCAAATCTTAAACAAATCAATCAATCAAATCTACTCTCAAGTATTCTCAAATATTTACCTCAAATCTATCCACAATTCCTCTCAAGAACTTGCTCAATCTACTTCAACAAGTCTTCACCAAGACTTGTCTTAAATCTTCTCAACAAGTCCTCTCTAGAGCTTTTCCAATCTACTCAACAAGTATTCACGAAGACTTGTCTCAAATTTTCTCAACAAGTCCTCTCTAGAACTTGTCTAATTTTATCAACAAGTCTTCACCAAGACTTACCTTAAATCTGCTTGTAATCTTCTACAAAATCTCACACAAATCTATCCTTAAGCTTTCACAAAAGCTTACTCAACTCTATCCTTAAGTTCCCTCTAGGACTTACTCAAATCTGCCCACTAGCTTTAACAAAAGCTTATTCAAATCAATTGCAAAACTTTCATACACAACTCAACTCAATCCTTTTAGAAAACCTCTTAAATCACACAAACAAGTTTCACTCAGAATCTTGTTTAATCATAGAAACATATAGATAATGGTAAGAGAATCAATATGTTTCACACTTAAAAATCACTCAATCACTTTCAAAATCACTTTCAAATCAATTCAAAAATAAAGAATAATTTTTTTCACATAACTTGAACTATAACTCCAATGAATTCAATCAATAATGCTCATCCAACATCACTCAACCATTCACTCAATGAAACACAACTTTCTTACAAACCCTAACCAAGTGTTTCACTATACTTCCAACAACTCACACTATGAATCTCAACCCTTGACTCAAGATGATTCCAAATTCACATAACAATGATACTCATGATCTTTCACACACCCTAGCTCAATATAGTTCTCAACTTCACATAACAATGATACTCATGATCTTTTCACAAACCTTAATCATGCACATGAAAGCTTACTCAAATATTTCCAACAATGCTTATCAAAAAATCTCACATAACAATGATACTCATGTTCTTTCACAAACCCTAATCATGCACATGAAGGCTCACTCAAACATTTCCAACAATGCTTATCAAACAATCCTTTTCACTCCAAATTTGCATTTCACAACTCTCAATCCAACAATATTTCACTCATAAGGAAGATGTGCCCATACCTTTTGTTTTGATGGAGATATGTCTTCAAAACTTGTCTTAATCACAATCAAAACCTCTTTGCAAATTTCAAGGTTAGGTAGTAACAATCTATCTCAAAATCTTCACTCAAAATTCTCCTCAATATTTATTTCACCATAAAAAAATAACAAGTCTCAAGTACACCTTATAATCTCCAATATTTTCAAAATACAACTAGAAAAGGTTCAATTAACTCACTTTCACAATAATTCACTTCAAAATTTTAATGCATAAAATAATCAAAATAACTCCCTTATATATCCCTACTTAAAAATTCATTATGAAATAATCAACACACCTTTCCAGAAATAATTCAATTCACTTTTAAGCCAAAATTAAATCCTCCTCAATATTCAACTAAGACAAAAATAAAATATATCTTAATCACCTTATATCTCCTAACTTAAAAATTGCATTTCAAAATAATTAACATCACTTACCCAGAAATAATGCAATTCACTTTTAAACCACAATAAAATCCTTCACAAACTTTAACAAAGATAAATTTTTCTTTAATCACCTTATATCTCCCAAGGCACTCACAATACAACCTTAGACCACATGCACATTACAACAAAAATTTAAAGTACCTTTGCACACTCCTCGGTGGGATTCGATCCTAGGTCAAGCTTTTACCTACAACCTAGTCGTGGCCGCACTGCCGTGTGAGCTAGGCACTCACATGGGAGGTAAAAGTGCTTTGAGTGCTTTATTTCTTTGACCAGCGCCAAAGCCAAACAAAAGGCTTTGTCCCTTCGCAGCCGTCGAGACTCGAACGCGAAACCTCCGTGTACCCTGTGCCTTACACACCATAAATTTCCACTAACCCAACCGATTAGTTGGTGACAAGGCTTTATGCCTTGGTAACTTTTTCCTTCACGTTTTTCGGACACAATAAAAAATTAATATCCTCTTGTCTTATTTGCTCATGAAATTTTGCATTCACTTTCAATAATCGCATGTGCATTAATATTCGAAGACTTGCATTTGTGAGGCAAGTCTTATGGTATTTATGCCATATGCTACTTTCCTTCGAACGTTGGTGGAGGAAGAAAAATTAAATCAAATTTGTGCCCAACCCTTCTTTGGGGTTTAAATAATATTATTTTATAAATTAATTTATAATATAAATATTATAAATAATTTATAAATTACCTTAGGCTTTAATTTTAACCTTTAATATTATAATAAAATATTATAATATTATTTCCTTTAGGCCTTTCCTTCAGGGTATTTAACCATCCTTTTGACCAATCATGTGAAGCCCTTAAACCAAATCTCTTGGGCTTAAAATATAAATATTTTAACCCTTCTTTTGCCAAGTCTTGCATTGATCAATGACAACACAACTCACTAAAAATTTCCAAAAAAAAATACATTAAAAATGTTTACAAGGATATCCATTTTGCTATTAACAATTTTTTTCCCAATCATGTGAAGCCCAATTATTTTCCTTTAGGGTATTTGATTAATCATGTGAAGCCCTTAAACCAAATATCTTGGGCTTAAAATATAAATATTTTAACCCTTCTTTTGCCAAGTCCTACACTGATCAATGACACTTACTCTTAACATCAATGACAACATAACTCACTCAAAATTTCCAATAGAAAATACATCAAAAATGTTTACGATGATATCCATTTTGCTATTAACAATTTTTTTCCCACGAAACTTATCATAGAAGGAAACATAAATTAAACTTTCATATTCTGAATAAGTCTCAAGATAGTTCAATAAGAGTATTTGATAGAGTATATAAAAATCACATCACAACTTTATACAAGATACTTTTATATTTTTCTCATCACTAAATACAATATAACAATCAATATATATAAAGGTCATAGTTCCATTCTCATCTTCAAGTATTCTAATTAATAGGTCCTTTCTTCATATTTTCTTGAAAAAAGTATAAGGATCAAGACAACTGTCTTTTTCTTTTGATGCATTAAGCAATAAAGTATTCAATAATGCAAGCTCATACAAACATTCTTTCAAAACTTTCTAACCATATAAAAGAGAAGCCCATACTTCTCTTACTCGGTTATGGTTCATCTAAAGCTCATACTTCCACTAAACCATATATCAAGATAAATTTATTAACTAGCTTGCTAATTTTGAAAAATAAAAGTAATCAAACTACCAAAAATTCCTTTAGAAATAAAAGCATCCTTTGTTTTAATTTTTTTTCTAAATAAGTCAACTATAAATTTTTCCATTTATACAAGTTTCAAAATTAAAAATTTAAAAAAATTAAAGAATGTTTTATCAATTTAAAGAGTTCATATGGTTTGTTGTTTAACTCACTCCAATGTTCAAAATACATGTTGTCCTTCCCAACTCAAACATAATCTAAAATTATTTTTTCCCCAAGACTTTTCAATAGCTTTCTTAGAAATATTTTTGCTACTTAAAAAGAATCTAAGATACATCCATTGATTTAAAAATAAAAACTTATAAAATAAAGATTGTTTCAGCAGTTTAAAGGATTCATATGGTTCGTTGTTTAATGCACTCCATCACTCAAAAAATACATACATACCTTCTCAACAGGAACACAATTTAAAATGATTTTTCTTGAGACTTTAAACAACCTTTTTAGCAATATTTTTGCTACTTAAAAAGAATCTAAGGTACATGAATTGATTTTAAAATAAAAAACTTATTTAATAAAGTTTCTTTCAACAATTTAAAGAGTGTGTATGGTTTGCTATTTAATGCATCTAGTATTCAAAAATTACATGCAATCCTTCCCAATTGGAATAGAATCTAAAATTATTTTTCTTGAGACATTTCAAGAACACTTTTAACAATATTTTTGCTACTTAAAAAGAATCTAATATACATACATTGATTTAAAAATAAAAACTTATAAAACAAATATTGTTTCAGCAGTTTAAAGAGTTCATATGGTTTTTAGCTACTTCCCGTTGGGCGGGATCTTCAAACTTACCTTCCTTTGAAATTGGTGGTTTCCCGCTGGGCGGGATTGTTCAAATTTACCTGTTCCCGCTGGGCAAGATTTCTGCTTGTTTTTCATTTTCAGGGTATTGGTGCCTTGGGCCCATAATTTTGTTGTAATGACTTATTCTCGACATGTTATTTCCAACTCTTATGTAATCAGGTTTTGGGATCCTAGTTAAAACCCATTGTAAATACAATAGCTACTTATAAAAAAAAAAGAGTTCATATGGTTCATTGTGTAATGCACTCTAATATTTAAAAAATACATGCAATCCTTCCCAACTGGAACATAACCTAAAATAATTTTTTTCGAGACTTTTTTAATAGCCTTCTTAGCAATCTTTTTGCTACATAAAAATAATCTAATACACATGCATTGATTTAAAAATAAAAACTTGTAAAATAAAAATTGTTTCAAAAATTTAAAGAGTGTATATGGTTCACTATTTAATGCACTCCAACATTCAAAAATACATGCAATCCTTCCCAAATAGAACATAATCTAAAATGATTTTTCCTGAGACTTTTCAACAACCTTCTTAGCAATATTTTTGCTACTTAAAAAGAATCTAAGATACATCCATTGATTTAAAATAAAAACTTATAAAATAAATTTTTTTGTAGCAATTTAAAGAGTCCATATAGTTTGTTGTTTAAAGCACTCCAACATTAAAAAATAATACAATCCTTCCCAATTGGAACAAAATCTAAAATGTTTTTTCCTAAGACTTTTCAATAGTCTTATTAGCAATATTTTTGCTAGCTAAAGAGAATCTAATATACATGCATTGATATAAAACAAAAAAATTATAAAATAAAGATTGTTTCAGCAATTTAAAGAGGTCATATGGTTCGTTGCACTCCAACATTTAAAAAATATATGCAATCCTTCCATCTGGAACAAAATCTAAAATAATTTTTTTATTGAGACTTTTCAATAGCTTTCTTATCAATATTTTTTATACTTAAAAAGAATCTAAATACATGCATTTATTCAAAAAAAAATCTTATAAAATAAAGATTGTTTCAGAAGTTTAAAGAGTTCATATGGTTTGGTGTTTAATGCACTCCAACATTAAAAAAATGCATGCAATCCTTCCCAACTGGAACAAAATCTAAAATGATTTTTCTTAAGACTATTCAATAGCCTTAGCAATATTTTTGCTACTTAAAAAGAATCTAAGATACAATGCATTGATTTAAAAATAAAAACTTATAAAATAAATATTATTTCAGCATTTTAAAGAGTTCATATGGTTCCTTGTTTAATGCACTCTAGCATTCAAAAAATACATGCAATCCTTCCCAACTGGAACAAAATACTTCTAAAATCATAGGGGAAAATAATATTAAACACAAAGAATATAAATTTATGGTATCCTTAAGTTCTATTTTCCCAAAAAGCTAACGTGGGTAACGAGGGTTTTTACATTAAACTTACAAGTGATTGAGAAGCAACATAAATTCAAGCCATAGAAGGCCCTAAGCTATTTTTTCCTCCTCCACTTCGAATGTCAAAGATTCTAGTCATAAAAACAAAATAATGTAAGCTAAAATAAGAGGTATCTCTACCCTTATAGTTTTTTGGAATCATGTAGATAAAATTTTCTAAAAGGATCTTTTCATTATTTATTTATAGCAAATGATTAAGGGTTTACAAAATGCAGCACATCAAGGTAAATAATAATTCATATCTACCATTTCCTCAAAAATCACACAATATCAAACATGCATAATAAAAATTCAAAATATAACCTGAGAGATCTGTTGCAAAATCCCAAAAGCTTGATATCATTTTTTTTCCAAATCCTTCACTCCTTGCCAAATCTTCCTTCCAACCAATAAAATCCCCCAAAAACCTGGCAGTCAAGAATCATATATTGCTTAGAGGAAAAGGGAGATCAAGGGTCAAGGATGAATTCTTGATTCCCTTGCTATTCATACCTTCCACCCGTCTCCTTTTGCTCGAGTGCTCTAGCCCGTCACTCAAAAAAATTAACTCCCCATAATTTTCAATTGTTACATTACAACCCAACTTCCAATAATAAATAAAAATGAACTTATTTTAGTATTTATTAATTATGTCCCCTTTATAAATTTTAACTTATTAAAGTTAATATTAACTTACTAATACTCTTAAAGCAAAATATTAATAATTAAATCATTCACTCATCTCATAACATTAATTTAATATTATTATTACTTTTTAATGCTAGTGTTAATTACCAACATTAGTGTAATTAATAATTAAATTAATTACTCACAAATTAATTTAATTAATATCGAATATTAATATTAACCATTAACATTGATAATTAATATTTTAAGTATTAATAATATTAACATTATTATTAATACCTTGATAAATTATTAACCAAACAAATTCCATACTTTAGAACACATGCATAAATGCATCCTAATGATAAATTACAAGTCTAAGCAACACAAGGGCTCTTGCTAAAAGTTGTCTTTTCCCGGACTAAGATGCAAATAAAAAATAAACAAAAATATGCACAAACAATATTTTTTTAAGTGAGAGGTATTATGATAACTATAAGGTTATCACCTACCTATGAAAGATCCCCTAAGCACATGGTAAGGGCTCTTTTACTTTTATAACAACATCCTTGCCCGATGATGCATTTTAATCACACATACACATGCCAATGCATGTACATGATTGTTTTACCCTTGTGGTTATTAATGAAAATTCATCCATCATTTCATATTTCTCTTGACTTCGGTGGCTATCCCATACTAATGCACCTGTAAGAGTACCTAGTCTTACAACCACACAATTTATCAATAGTACCATATTCTAAAAATAATATAATTTAACTTTAGAAGGTATAAAGTATAACTATCAACTCATCTTGATAGAATAGAATAGGATCATGCATTAATTATGAACACATAAATACATCAATCAAACAATAAGGGAAGGTCCTACCAAATTAGACCAATACATACTCCCCTAGGAATAAACACAATCCCTTGTATTTTTTGAAAACAAAATATTTTATTCAAACAAAAAAGAAAATTGTTTTCTCATTACATAAACATTTTTCCAAGTAGCACAATTCTTAGAAAAATGGTCCCACTAGACCTTACACTATTATAAGGTATATTCTCTCAAGTTTATAGAACAAAACCCTAGAATCTTGATAGGTCTTACCTCAAAAGCCATGAGATCTACCATTTGTAATTTAGACACATTCCAAATATGAGAAGGATCAACAACAAACTTCCTAAGTAGGGATATGTGAAAAGCATCATGGATTATTGCAGGGTTATGCATAGTGGGTATTTATCGCCAAATTGGCTAAAATTAAGATTTTCAAAATTTAGAATTGACTAATATTTGGGACCCTTGACTAGGACCCATTAGCCAAAACATTTTGGGTGCAATTTTTTTTTTGGGTTGATTTCCCCCAATTTTATAATAATTTGACCATTTTAAGTTTAAATTTCTAACATTGCTCATAATAATAGTGAATCTTCTACATGCATTTGGATATTGTTCACTTGGATTTTGAAACTGTTTCGCAAAATTTTTATAAATACATTTAGGGTATGACCCCTTACGCATAACCCTGGATTATTGATAGGTTGGGAGATAAGACAAGTGGATAGGCTACTGGACTACCCTTATCAATTATGCTAAAAGGCCCAACAAAATGAGGATCCAGCTTGGTTGACTTGATGACACTTTTCTTAGGTTACACCCTTATGAAGAATCTATCTCCCACAAATAATTCTCTCGATGACCTTTTTAGATTTGCATGGCTTTTTTTACGATCAACTATTTCTTTGAGCCTTTGTCAAATCACCCTGAGCTACTCCTCCATATCCTTGATAATATTTGGTTTTATCGTCACTCTATCTTCTGAATCATACCAAGATAGAGGTGTTTTCACCTTCTTCCATACAAGGCCTCAAATGAAACCATTTCCAAGGATGTATGGTATCCATTTTTATATGCAAACTCTATCAGATATAAATAATCTTTCCACATAGACTTTTGATCCATGCAATACATGCAAAAAATATCTTTAAGAACTTGTTTAACCCTCTTTATTTTCCCATCTATTTTTGGATGGTAAGCAAAACTTATATTCAACTTAGTGCCCAAAGCACAATGAAGAGCTTACCAGAATTTTGATGTAAATTTAGAGTCTTTATTTGATATGATTACTTCAAAGAAACCATGCAACTAGATTATTTCCTTGTCAAACTTATTTACTACAAACGATGCATCATCCTTGATGTTCCCTGGTATGAAATGTGCAACCTTTGTCAACTTTTCCACCACCACAAGGATTGCATCAAGTTGGTACCTCATTTTAAGTAAATCCACAATAAAATCTATGGATATGACCTATCATTTTTGAGTAGGTATATCATGTGGGTATAGTTTTCTTACTGGATGCTGATGTTTTACCTTTAATTTTTGATATTCCAAACATCTAGCAATGAAACCACTGACATATGGTTTCATTCTAGGACAATAAAAGGTCTTTTTCATATTCTCTCTCATATTTGCACCTCTCAGATTAGCATAATATGGAGAAAATTATGCCTCTTATATACTCATTCTACTTAAATAATAAATCTTAGGTATAACAAACCTATCTTTAAAACATAAAAACTCATATTTTATGTTAATAATCCTTATTTTCTTCAGGATTTGCCTCAACTTTATCCTGTATTTCAATATAATACAGTTCCTATAACTGCATTTATCTAAATTTTTCAATCAAGTCAACATGACTTCGAGTTAAGGCTATTATATGCCTCCTCCTACTCAAGGCATCAACCACCTTATTTTACTTTCCTTTTATATATTCTATACCAAATTCATATTCAACTAAGAACTTTATCCACCTTCTTTGCCTTACATTCAACATCAATTGGGTAAATATGTACCTTAAGTTTTGGTGATCTATCCTTAGCTCAAAATATTTTCCAAACAAATAATACCTCTAGATCTTAAGAGCATGGAAAACCATTGCTAGTTCTAGGTCAATGTAGTATAGTTCATCTCATGCTTCTTAAGTTTTCTAGATTCATAGGCTATTGTAGCTTCATTTTAATATAAAAATCCTCTCGATCCTTCTAAATAAGCATATGTGCATATTGTAAAATTTCCAAAAGGATTAATATTTTGAGAATTGGTGTTGTAGTAAGATTATTATTTAGAGTTGCAAAGGCAACCTCACACTTCTCTATCCATTTAAACTTTTTTATTTTTTTTGAAGGATAGTAATAGAGTATGCAATTCTTGAGAATATTTTTGTAAATCACCTAAAGTAACCAGTCATTTCCATGAAACTTTATATTTCAGACACATTAGTAGGTGTAGGCTAGCTTAGTGTGATTTCAATTTTTTTGGATCAATAGTAATCCCTTTTGCAGATATAATATGCCCTAAATATTGTACTTGTGAAACATAAAAGTCATACTTTGATAACTTTTCAAAAAGTTGATTCTTCCTCAACATCTCTAATACCAATCTCAAATGTTGGTCATGCTCTTATTTGGTGTGGGAATATATCAAGTTATCATCCAAAAATATCAAAACAAAAAAGTCCAAATATTTCTTGAACACATTGTTCATTAGGTTTATAAAGGTTGTTGGTGCATTTGTTAGCCCAAATGGTAGAACCACAAATTTATAATGTCATATATTGTCTTGAAAGACATTTTGTGAGTTTCTTCCTCATGAATTCTTAATGGATGGTATTCTAATATTAGGTCATTTTTTTGAGAAAATGGTGGCATATTTTAATTGATAAAAAATATCATCAATTCTTGGTAAGGGATACATATTCTTGATGGTCACCTTATTTAACATCCTGTAAACAATACATAGTCTTAAGGAACAATCCTTCTTTACAAACAACATCGGGGCACCCCAAGGTAACACACTAGGTTTAATCAAACCCTTTTCCAACAAGTCTTGGATTTGAACCTTTAACTCCTACAACTCAATTGTGGTCATTCTACAGGGTGTCCTAGCAATAGGTTTAGCTCTAGGTATTAATTCGATAGTGAAATCAAATTCTTATTGGGGTGGAAGACCTGGAAGATCTTTCAAAAATACATTCATAAATTCATGCAAGATTGGATGTTTCTTAAATAGTTTTGCATTACCATTAATTCCTTTATTTTCATTTATTTTGACTACATACAACATTCCACCTTTTTTTAATTGCTTTTTAAAGTTACATAGCTGATAATAAATATGGTTGAAAAGACCCTTGTTTACTTTGAACCCTTAATCTTTGCTTATCTTTATCAATATAATCCATCCATATTTCTTGGAAATTTATTACGACACCATGGGCTTTTAGCTAATCTATCATTAAAATAATATCAAAGGCATGTAGTAGTGCTACATATAAGTGCCAAACTGTTGATCCATTAGATAAGGAGATCTCAATATTGGATAAACATTGATTCACTAAGTATGTTTACCCAGATCCATACTCAATGTTCCACCCTTATTGCAACATTCTAAGTTTTTTGGTATATTCCCAATAATACTAGTAGAAATAAAACTATATTTAGCTCCATAATCAATTAAAATATTAACATTTCTATTGAAAAACTTAACATTTAAAATCATAGGAATTCCTTGGCCATCTAAGTTCTAATTTCCTATTGTTACATAAATTTGATGAGGTTGCTCTTCCATTTATCCATTCTGACCTACCCATTGAGGACACTTGTTTGCATAGTAAGGACCTCCACAAATAAAACAATCCATCTTAGGTGCATGAGACTTATCTTGCCTTCTAACCCTTGCATCATATTTATTTGCTGAGTCATTTTTTTTTCAAAGATGAGGCTTCTGGTCATATTTTCTCTAAAAATTCTTCTTGTTTTTATCGTTCATATTCCTTCACTTTGGTCGTTTTGGGTTTCCTTTTCTTTTCTTATTTTGTTCAGTGGATTATCTTGAAAAGCCAACACTCTTCCTCTTTCTGAGTTCTTTTCTCTCTTCTTCTATCAACACTCCATAATTAAAGGTCTTCTTAGTGTGCTAATTTATCTCCTCCTGCCGAGCCAAATCATATACCTTTTGTAAAGTTTTGGGTTTAAATTGATTACTATTCGAATCTTAAGATCTACTCCCAAGATGAACTTTTACACCTTCAAATGTTCCTTAGTCTCATATTCAAAAATATATTTCAAAAGTTTGATGAATTTTTGATAATATGCTTCTAGAATCAAGGTGCTTTGTTGGAGCATAGAAAATTCTTCAAATTTCTCTATGTAGAATTGATCAGTTAGGACTCTTTTCTTAAATGCCCTTACAAGTTGATTCCATTTTAAATCCACCACTTGGATTCCTCTACCCACCTTGAATGTATTCCATCACTCCAAGGTGATATATTGTAGATTAAGTATGGTCCAAACATATGTTTTAGGCAAATATTTCTTCATAGAAAAATAGGTCTCTAATTCATTCAACCATGATTCAGCTATATCACCCCCTTATTTTCCACTATTTTTTTGTACCCTAACATTCTTCAAGTCCTTGGCAAGTTCAGCCTCAATTTGAGCTTTACCCTCTTGGAATTCTCTAGCAATATTTTATTCTTGTCTACCCTTATGGTTTTTGTTATTGGATTCTCAATTAATAAATGTTTCCAAAATTTTTTGTTGTTGATCTATTTTATTTTGTAGCCAACTTAATTATTGATGTAAGATTTTCCATCCTTTTGTTGGAGTCCCCTAAACTTCTAGTTTGTGTTTCCTTTTAGGGATAAGTTGTAGCTTCTTCCTATGTAGTTGGACCCAAGTTCTTAGATGATCCCCCTCTCAAACCAGGTGTTATTTCCTCTTGGCCATAAAAGTAGCTAGGTCAGCTTATGATCCTTAATAAGAAGCTATAATTTCTATGAATTTTACTTATTGGTTTGACTGATCAAGACGATGTGCAATGCCACTTGTCTTGAATTAACTTAAGAAAAAATCCAATCCAATTTTCTCAAGGAAGCATTGAGCCATATGACCTAGGCCTAGTCTCTGATACCAACTGTAATGGTCACTTTCTCGATCCAAGGGAGAGAGTTATTTTTTTTAATAAGGATTAACTTACAAAGAAGAACTAAATATTTTATTAGTATAAGGTATATACCATCTTGATTTTACGGTCACTACAAAATACACTCAAGTGAAAAAGAGTTGCCAACCTCATGTATTTCTTGGGTTTCACTTTTTTAATCTCACTTTTAGAAAAGATACCATCAATAGTCTCCCCATTTCCCATGCCTACCTTGTATGATATAACCTGAACACGATATAGGGATTATCCTTTAATGCCCATAATACTCAAAGGTGATGCCTATTCCCTAACCCTACATACTATCATCTATATAGAATTATTATGGTGTGATGCATTAGTGATTAGTTTGTTTCATCTACCCATGAACTAAGACCATTACCACTCACCTAGCAATGATCATGGTCATGTTTGCCTACCCACAAGGTACCACCACTATACTTCCTTGTGAATGATTCGATGGATTGTCTCTACCAATACACCATGAATATTTTCAAGCCTCATTGTGAGGAATCGTCCAAGCCTCACCACTAAGACCACCCAATCCTCACCATTAGGTATATAATTCACAACTACTTAATTGAATTGTCTACCCATAACTCAACTAGGATTGGATACAAATAAACTCTAGGGATTACTAATATGGTGCTAAGAATTCATACCCATAAACACTCCCTCTTAACCCAAGGGTCATAAATAACATTTTAGTCTAATAAATCATTCCAAAAAATTCAATACTAACATCCATATATCATATTAATAAGACCGATATATTTAGGTTCTTATTTCAAAATATAATACTAGAAATAGGCATTTCCTTTATTTACATGAAAATAAGTAAATAACATCTAGAAAATCATAACTAAACTTATTAATTGTTTTTTCCTATGATTCCATATTTTTTAACAACGCCATTTATCTATCACAATTCATTTCCAAGAAACCTAAGAAAAACAATAATTCATCTTTCATCATTATGAAACATTATTAATATAATTCATGACAATACATAAAAAATATTTACAAGGATATCCATTTTGCTATTAAAAATATTTTTTCCAAGAAACTTATCATAGAAGGAAACATAAATTAAACTTTCATATTTTGAATAAGTCTCATGATAGTTCAACAAGAGTATTTAAGAGAATATTTAAAAATCATATCACAACTTTACACAAGATACTTTTAATTTTTCTCATCACTAAATACAATATAAAAATCAACATATATAAAGGTCATAATTCCATCCTGGTCTTCAAGTCTTCTACTTGATAGGTCCTTTCTCCATCTTTTCTTTGATGATAGTATAGGGATCGGGACAACTCTCTTTTTCTTTTGAATGAAAATGCAAGTCTATCATGCATTAAGCAATAAATCATTCAACAATGCAAGCTCATAAAAACATTCTTTCAAAACTTGCTAGCCATATAAAAGAGAAGCCCATACTTATCTTACTCGGTTATGGTTCATCTAAAGCTCATACTTCCACTAAACCATATACCAAGATAAATTTATTAACTAGCTTGCTAATCTTGAAAAATAAAGGTAAACAAACTACCAAAATTTCCTTTATAAATAAAAGCATCCTTTGTCTTAAAATTATTATGCTAAATAACTCAATTATAATTTTTTCCATTTATACATGCAAATAGAAATGAAATTTAAGATGGTTTTTCTGAGACTTTTCAATAGCCTTCTTGGCATTCTTTTTGCTACGTAGAAAGAATCTAAGATACATGCATTGATTTCAAAATAAAAACGTATAAAATCAATATTTTTTTAGCATTTTAAAGAGTTTATATGGTTCGTTGTTTAATGCACTCGAACATTAACAAAATTACATGCAATCCTTCCCAACAGGAACAAATCTAAAATGATTTTTCTTGAGACTTTTCAACAACCTTCCTAGAATTTTTTGCTACTTAAAAAGAATCTAAGATACATGCCTTGATTTAAAAATAAAAACTTATAAAATAAATATTATTTTAGAAGTTTAAAGAGTTCATATGGTTTTTTGTTTTATGCACTCCAACATCAAAAAATACATTCAATCCTTACCAACTAGAATAGAATCTAAAATGATTTTTCTTGAGACTTTTCAACAAAGTTTTTAGTAATATTTTTGCTACTTAAAAAGAATCTAATATACATGCATTGATTTAAAAATAAAAACTTATAAAATAAGATTCACGAAGGTGAAAAATGAGCGCAGACAAGAAGGTGAGCGTGCAGGGTGGCTGGGTGTCTAAGAGCAAAATGAAGGGTGGTCTGCAGAATCTGATTGGTAATGGTACTGGTCAGGGTGGTGGTATCGATGGTGATCTCGATGTCATTCACAAGAAAATGGGGGTATCGATAAGGTTGATGGTCAAGATGGCAGTTTTGGTGGCAGTTTAGAAAGCGATTTACAAGTGGGTGGTGAGGTCAGGAAAGCTGATGGTCAGTCGAAGCAAGTGGTCCTCGGGGGACCCTATCGTGGGATTTCTAGAGCTATGGAGTTAGAGGATCTAGCATTATCCTCTAGTGAACCTGTGAAGGGGTCCCCAAAAAGTAGCCATCCCTTTGACCCAAGTGAGTCTTCTTTTGCTGTGGTTATTGCTAGGAGTTTATTTTCTCGAGCCTCAAAATCTCTTTTCGACCTTTCTCTGATTAGCAATAAACTTGTCATTTCATATGAGTTGGTGGATGCTACCATGGTTGAAGGATCGTGGAACCTGGTTAGGAATTTTTAGGGAATTCGACCAGATCTCAATTCCATTCGGTGGTGGGATCTATTCAAATGAAAATCCTTGGGCTCCCTTGATATTGTGGTTGTATCCAATGCTTTCTTCCTTATCAAGTTGAGCTATGTGGAGGACTCGAAATCAATTCTTGGGGGAGGCCCATGCTTTTTTAGCAAACAAAGGCTTTTTCTGTGGAAATGGGATCCAAACTTCAACCCCAAAACTTAGAAGGTTAATCTGGCACCCCTTTGGGTTTGCCTACCTGATTTACCATTTTATTTATGGCATGAAGATATCCTAAGGGGTATAGCCAAAGCCATTGGGAAATTGGTTCTTATTGACTCAACCACCAAAGCTATGTCTAGGATGATATTTTATAGGATGTGCATAATGGCATACCTAGAGGCAGAGCTACCGAGACACATTGAACTTATCTCCAAGTAGGATCCTTGTCTACAACAAATATTCTATGAGAATCGATCCATTAGGTGTTCATCATGTCAAATATTTGGGCATGTGATGGGGTCTTGTCCTCGTAAAGCAACTCCAAAGAAAATCAAGCCAAAAAAGCTAGTTAGCAAGACCCAAGAACAAATTGTTGCTTCTTGAACAAGATAATCTGAGCCAAGCCTGAATGAGCTAGAAATGGGAGATAATATTGTGGATCAAATTATCCCAGTTAATATGTCTAAGTCAAGGTGACAACCCTATAAATCAACACTTGTATTCCATAAAAATTTATTCATAATTCCTATTAATGTTTGGCTTCTCAAGATCCGGTTAAGGAGGAACTATGTTCTCCTTAGAAGGCTTTTGAACTTGTAGTCCAGGAGGAACTTTGTTCTCCCTAGAAAATTACTGAACTTGTGGCTCAAGAATCGAAGTCTCCAAATCTTCTTGAATTGAAAAAATCCCCATGTTCGAGAGAAGGATCTTTGGGAACTTCAAATTCCAGGCCCAAAACCAGAAGTTCAAAAAACATTTAGATGGATGTGGGGGTTAGTCAAAATCCTGGTAAACCCTCAAACATGATGGTAAGGTTCAAAGAAGCAAAATCAGATATCACGGATGAAATTCAAACTCAACTTAAATTTGAGAAAGAGAAGGTGAATAAAAATAAACAGCTCAAGTTGGAATCATTTTGTGGACCCCCCAATCCCCGAATGGGGGAAAATATCCCAAACCATACAAATGAATATGCTCTCTTGGAATATAAGAGGCCTAAATGGGCCTGCAAAGAAGAGGATTTTGGCATCTATCAGAGAAAAATTTCATTTGGACATTATATTTATCCAGGAAACCAAAATGGATAGGACCAATGCGAAAATTACCAAGGACATCATCTAGAAGGAAGTTGAGTTCATAGTAAATTCTGCTATTGGGGCTTTGGGAGGCCTTCTATGCCTTTGGGATCCCATGAAATTGGATGGTTCTATACTTCTTATATCTAAAAGGGTGATAAATATTCTTTTTTGCTACAAAAATTTAGGATTTAAGTGGATCTCATCTAACATTTATGCTCCTAACACTAGTCCAAACAAGGTGATACTCTAGGATTCATTGAGCACCATGAGGGGCTTGTTCAAGGATGAGGTATGGATTCTTGTAGGGGATTTTAATACCCCACTCTATCCCTATGATAAGAAAGGGGGCTCTGATTTAAATTCTAGAAGCATGGAAGAGTTTGCTTCTTTCGTTAACAACCAGGAGCTGATGGACATAGAGTTGAAAGGATCTAAATTTACCTGGACTAATAGATGGGTGGGAAGCTAGAATATTCAAATCATACTAGATAGAGTTCTAGTTTCAAAGGAAGGTCTCTCCTTTTTTGGTGATACTCTCCTTTGCTCCTTGCCTAAAATCGGGTCTGATCACAACCCTTTAGTCTTGGAAAAAGTTCAAAATAAAAAATTTTTTCCCTAGGCCATTTAGATTTGAGGCGATGTGGCTGCAACACTCGGATCTGGAGGCCAAAATTAAAGCCTGGTGGCCATAGACTTTCTTCGGTCCTTTGATTTCCCAAGTGACATCTAAGTTAATATTTGTCAAGGCTAATCTTAAAACCTGGAATAAATTTATCTTTGGAGACATATTTCGAAGGAAAAAGGAGATATCCGAGTAATTAAAGGAGTTTGAAGTTGATGTAGCATCAAGGAAAGTAGAGGAAAGGGACCAAATTAGAGAGAAAGAATTGTTATCAAAATATCATAACTCGTTGGTCGAGGAGGAAATGCTATGGCGGTAAAAATCTAGGTCTCTCTGGCTCCAGGAAGGAGATAGAAACATGAAATTTTTTCATGCTTCTACCTTGAGGTATAGAAGCAATAACAGGATTAGAGAAATCCATTGTGCCAATGGGATGGTATTCAAATATATTGAGGATATTAGGAATGAAGCAGTTAGGTATTTCAGAGATCTCTTATGTGTCATTGAAGATAGGGACCTACTCGTAGAAGAGAGACTTCTCCAAAACATCCCTACTTTGGTTTTGGTAGAAATGAACTCTGCTTTGTGTGCCCTATTCAGTGATGAGGAAATTAGGGAGGCGGTGTTCTCGATGGGGGCCTCAAAGCTCCAGGTCCTGGATGGATTCCCACCCATTTTTCTAGAGGTTTTGGCACATTTTGGGAGAAGATATTTGTAATGCCATGAAGGAAATCCAAGCATCAAATTTTATTCCACCTGACATCAAATCTACTTTCCTTGTCCTTATTCCTAAGATGAAAGGTGCTAAGGAATTCAAGGATTTTAGGCCCATCAGCCTCTACAACACAATGTGAAAAATTCTTACAAAAAAATTAGCAAATAGATTGAAAGTCCACCTTCCAGGTATTATTGATTTACCTCAAAGTGGGTTCATGGTTGGAAGACAAATTCTTGATGGCATCATTGAAATTCATGAACTGATACACTCTCTGGATAAGAGCGGTAGACCAGGTACCCTTCTGAAACTTGACATGGATAAGGCCTATGACCGGGTTTACTAGGAATTTCTTCTAAAAGTGATGGAGAAATTTGGATTTAATCAGGAATGGTTGAGTTTGATTAAATCCTGCATTTCATCGATGAAGTTTTCTATCATTGTTAATGGATCCTTGATGGGCTATTTTGGGAGTTGCAGGGGTCTCCGACAAGGGGATCCCTTATCTCCTTATTTATTCATCCTATTGGTAGAATCCCTGGGAAGAGCTATCAAAGCTGAACCTTCTATAGTAGGCATCAACCTTGCAAGTGATTCTGATCCAATTTCACATCGTCAGTTTACGGATGATACATTGTTGTCCTTCTTGGCTTTGATTTTGCAAGCTTGGGTGATTAAAGCCATTATTTTAGACTATGAGCAGGTTGTTGGGCAGAAGATTAGCTTCAAAAAAAGTAAGATTTATTTTTTCAACACTCCAGTTAGAAGGTAGAGGAAAATTATTGATATCCTAGGGTGTGCGATTGATTCCTTTCCATCTATTTACCTGGGAATGTTGCTCTTCAAATGTGGATTCAAAGCTTCTTTGTGGGAATTGATGGTGGAGAGAGTCCAGAGGAAGGTAGAAGGGTGGAAAGGGGTGCTCTTGATCCAAGATAGTAAGGCCCTTTTGGTTAAAACTACTTTACAAAGAATTCCTATTTTCTTTCTTTATTTAGGGTGCCAAGGATAATTCTTAGAAAATTATAGCAGATTCAACGTTCCTTTCTTTGGTTCAAATATCTAGATAAAAAAATAAATTTCCTTAGTATCTTGGGATCAAGTTTGCAGTTGTAAGGATATGGAAGGACTTGGCTTGAGAAAAATAATTTTAATGAACAGGGCCCTCATAGCTAAGCAAGGGTGGAAGTTGACCCAAAATGCTAATACAAATTGGGTAAAAATTTTAAAATCCAAATACTTGGGGAATGGAGATTTTATTTTTTATCCTAGCCCGTACCAAGGTTTCGAATTTTGGAAAAGCGTGGTTAAATATCGAGCAGATATTCTGAAGGGTGGTTGTTGGCTTCTAGGTAATGGTTAGAGGATCAATTTTTAGAGAGATAGGTGGGTAGCAGATAGACCTTTAAACTCCATTCCTACCTTCTCTCAAGCTGAATTTATCACAACACAGGCTTTCGGATCAAGGGTCTATGATTACTTTGAGATGGTGAATGGTAAAAAATATTGGAAACCTCTTTCCTTCCTAGACTTATCTCAAGATGAGGAATCTACTTGTAAAGCCCTTTCAAAATTGCTAAAATTCATTGTTATAGTCTCTAAAGATAAACAAGATAAGTTGGTTTGGGGAGCTAAAAATAATGGATGTTTCTTGGTCAAATCGGTGTATGCACTCCTTGATGATCACGAAGAGGCTTGGTTCCCAGCTAATAAAATTTGGTGCAAAGGTCTCACACCCAAAGTGAATATATTTTTTGGTTGGCTATGTAGGGAAAGTGCTTAATGCTGGATAATTTACAGAAGAGAGGTCTTAGTTTACCCAACATATGTTATTTGTGTGGGTTGGTAGAAGAATATCTTGAGCATCTGTTCTCACTGTGTTCCTATTCTAAAGAAGTTTTTGGGATGTTGCTTCATCTGGTGGGAATGGATTGGGTTCCCCCTAAAGAGCTAAATACCCATGTGGAGCAATGGAGCACTCCCTATTTGTCACCTTAGATTTGATCATTCACATCCTTTGTCCTCCCTCATCTATGGTGGTGGATATGGAAGGAAAGAAATTCTAGAGCTTTTAAGAACACTTCTCATCACCTAGAGTCAATTTTTGTTAAGACTATCCTTGCCACGGTGGAGAATGTTGATCTCCTATCCCTGGATGCGGGGAACGTTGGTATGGAAGTTGGGATAGAAAAGAATTTAGATTTTAAATTTTCTATTTCTTTGGTCCCAAGAATCCATCAACTCCTAAGAGCAGGCATTGTTTGGGAATCACCCCCTCTTGAGTGGTTAAAAATGAACTTTGATGGTGCGTCTAAAGGTAATCCAGGCTGGGATGGAGTAGGTGGTATTATCAGGGATGTGGAGGGGTGAATTTTTTTGGTGTTTTCTAAAAACATCGAAACCCAAACTAGCCATGCAGCTAAGGCTAGAGCTCTCTTTCAAGGAGTCTTGCAGTTAAAATATCTAGGATTTAGAAAAGTTATAATCGAAGGTGACTCACTCAATATCATTAATATGGTTAGAGGGATGCAAAATCCAACTTGGACAATCTCAAACCTATTGGAGGAAGTGCATAAATTAGCCCAAATATTTGAAATTATCCAGTACCAACATGTGTTTAGGGAGGGTAACAATTCGGCTAATTTTTTGGCTAACCTAGGCACCTCTCAAAATGGCATCACAGTTTGGAATAGGGAGTTTTTAGAAGGCTTAATCCAACTAGCTAATGATGTCAGAAGAAGGTAATTTACTTGTTGCTTATTTGGAGACCAAGGTTCGACTCTATTTAAGGGGGATTTTATGGTATTTTTTGAAAATTTTAGGAACCACCCTCTCTAAATCCAAACAAGATGATTTTCTTTAGGTCTGATATGATTGGTTATGGCCCTAATCCTCTTGTTTTTGGAATATTGTGAGATGACTATATTTCCTCAGGTACTGGATCTTATGGACACAGTTGTTGGGCCTAAAATCCTCCTGAGTTTTAATGGAGTTATGAGTTTTCATTGTCGGATTGTCTCTCTAGATTATGGCTTGGTCTTTGAGCAGCTTGGCAAAATGATTTTGAACTATTTTACCAGGCTCTAAACCAAGCTAAAATTCTAGTTTCATTTTTGGTGGTTTTCCATTCTCAAATTTTGGTACTTGTTTCTAGATCAACTGGGTGGGAAGCCCATTTAAATTAGTAGTTTTAACCTTCCGATGGTCATTTGTTGTTTAATTTGCTTCACTTTGTATGTCGGACTCTTTCTCGGTTGGGCAACATTTCAATTTTTAAATTTTAAATTATGTTGATGTAAGTGTCGCCCAGGTTTGCCTAGGTGTAGCCCCTTTTTATGTTGATGTTCATTGTCACTCTCTTAGTGACTAGTTTCTCTTTGTAATAGGTTTGGAGGTCCTTTCAAAACTCCTTCATCCACCTAATAAAAAAAACTTGTAAAATAAATATTGTTTTAGCAGTTTAAAGAGTTCATATGGTTCATTGTGTAATGCACTCCAAACATTTAAAAAATACATGCAATCCTTCCCAACTAAAACATAATCTAAAATAATTATTTTCGTGAGACTTTTTAATAGCCTTCTTAGCAATATTTTTGCTGCTTAAAAAAATTGAAGATACATACATTGATTTAGAAAGAAAAATCTATAAAATAAAGATTGTTTTAGTAGTTTAAAGAGTTCATATGGTTGGTTGTTTAATACACTCTAGCATTAAAAATACATGCAATATTTTGGCTACTTAAAAAGAATCTAAGATATATGCATTGATTTAAAAATAAAAACTTATAAATATTGTTTCAGGAGTTTAAAGAGTTCATATCGTTCGCTGTTTAATGCACTTCAACATTAAAAAAAAAACATGCAATCCTTCCCAAGAACAAAATCTAAAGTGATTTTATCCGCCCATGTAGAGGAGTTGGAGAGCAAGTGGGTAGTTAAACCTCTCTAGTTGCTGAGAGGCCGAGGTTCAAATATCTTGCCTCACATGTTGCGGATATGTTATGTAATGGTTCCCTCGTGGTCACAGTCTGTTTACCCCTTGTGGCCACCACCAAAAAAAAATATATATATAAAGTGATTTTTTGGAGACTCAACAACCTTCCTAGCATTTTTTCTACTTAAAAATAATATAAGATACATGCATTGATTTAAAAATAAAAACTAATAAACTAAATATTGTTTTAGCAGTTTAAAGGGTTCATATGGTTCCTTGTCTAATGCACTCCAGCATTTAGAAAATACATTTAATCCTTCCCAACTGGAACATAATCTAAAATGATTTTTTCTTGAGATTTTTCAACAGCCTTCTTAGCAATCGTTTTGCTACTTAAAAAGAATCTAAGAAACATACATTGATTTAAAAATAAAACCTTATAAAATAAAAATTGTTTCAACATTTTAAAGAGTTCATATGGTTTATTGTTCAATGCACTCCAACATTTAAAAAATATATATAATCCTTCCCAACTGGAATAGAATCTAAAATGATTTTTTTCTAAGACTTTTCAACAACCTTCTTAGCAATATTTTTGCTACTTAAAGAATCTAAGATACATTCATTGATTTAAAAATAAAAACTTATAAAATAAAGATTGTTTTAGCAGTTTAAAAAGTTCATATGATTTTTTGTTTAATGCACTTCAATATTAAAAAAATACATGCAATCCTTCCTAAACAAAAATGAAAATAATTTTCTTAAGACTTTTCAAAAACCTTCTTAGCAATCTTTTTGATACTTAAAAATAATCTAAGATACATGCATTGATTTAAAAATAAAAACTTATAAAGTTTGTTTCAGCATTTTCAAAATATCATATAGTTCCTTGTATAATGCACTCTAGAATTAAAAAAAACATGCATTCAATCCTTTTCCAGCTGGAAAAAAATTGAAAATGATTTTTCCTAATACTTTTCAACAACCGTCTTAACAATATTTTTGCTACTAAAAAAAAATTGAATATACATGCATTGATTTAAAATTAAAAACTTATGTCCACGAGGGCTAGGTGGATTGGTAAGACGTTGGGCACTTACCTGGAGGAGACCTAGGTTCAAACCTCATGGGCATGCCCACTCTAGGGCAAAGGTAGTAGTCTGACTAGAATTTGCTGAGTGTGCACCAACTTGATGATGACGGTACCAACCCCGTGTGCACCAGCTTGATGATGGCGGTACCAACCTCAAGCCATCGGGGTCTCCCTCACTTTGGGTCATGTTTACTGAGGCGAGGTAGGGGTTATGGTGGTAGCTCCATAATTTGATGCTACGACCAGAGGCAATATGATTTTACCTTGTGACCAACAAAAAAAAAATTAAAAACTTATAAAATAAATATTGTTTCAATAGTTTAAAGTGTTCATATGGTTTGATGTTTAATGCACTCAAAAATTTAGAAACTACATGCAATCTTTCCCAACTAGAACATAATCTAAAATGATTTTTTCCTTACTTTTCAACAACATTCTTAGATTTTTTTTTTTTTAAAGTGAAAAACCCCTTGTGGGTCGTCTTGGTCTGAAAGACCATGACTAGGGGGACACCGTCAAAGTCACCTGAGAGTCACGATCTTGGTATGAGAGACCATGACCACGGGGACACCATCAAAGTCACCCGAGATTCATGCTCGGCCTGCCCGCACGAACATTATCAATTGAATGTTGGGTACCCAATTCAAATTTTTGGTAGGGTGGAGATTCGAACCTGGGACCTCTCTTGGAGGATTGCCCTCTCCTCTCCAAATCACCTACAACACTTGGGTATTCTTAGCAATATTTTTGCTACTTAAAAATATTCTAATATACATGCATTGATTTAAAAATGAAAACTTATAAAATAAATATTATTTCGACAGTTTAAAGAGGTCATATGGTTCGGTGTGTTTAATGCACTCTAGCATTAAAAAAACATGCAATCCTTCATAACTAGAACTGAATCTAAAATGATTTTTCTTGAGACTTTTCAACAACCTTCTTAGCAATATTTTTTCTACTTAAAAATAATCTAAGGTACATGCATTGATTTAAAAATAACAATTTAAAAAGTTCATATGGTTAGTTTAATGCACTCCAACATTCAAAAGATACATGCAATCCTTCCCAATTGAAACAAAAATTAAAATGATTTTTCTTGAGACTTTTCAACAACCTTCTTAGCAATATTTTTTCTACTGAAAAAGAATCTAAGATAAATGCATTGATTTAAAAATAAAAACTTATAAATTTTGTTTCAGCAGAGTTCATATAGTTCACTATTTAATGCACTCTAGCATTCAAAAATATTACATGCAATCCTTCCCAACTAGAACAAAATCTAAAATGATTCCAAATACTTTTCAACAACCTTCTTAGCAATCTTTTTGCTACTTAAAAATAATCTAATATACTTGCATTGATTTAAAATTAAAAACTTATAAAATAAAGATTGTTTCAACTGTTTAAAGAGTTCATATGGTTTGTTTTTTAATGCACTCCAACATTTAGAAAATACATGCAATCCTTCCCAACTAGAACAAAATCTAAAATGATTTTTTCTGAGACTTTTTAACAACATTCTTAGCAATATTTTTTCTACTTAAAAATAATTTAATATACATGCGTTGATTTAGAAGTAAAAACTTATAAAATAAATATTATTTTTACATAAGATTTCATATGGTTCAATGTTTAATGCACTCTAGCATTAAAAAAATACATGCAATCCTTCACAACTAGAACTGAATCTAAAATGGTTTTTCTTGAATCTAAAATGATTTGTCTTGATATTTTTCAACAACCTTCTTAGCAATATTTTTGCTACTTAAAAATAATCTAAGGTACATGCATTGATATAAAAATAAAAACTTACAAAATAAATATTGTTTCAGCAGTGTAAAGAGTTCATATGGTTCATTGTTTAATGCACTCCAACAGTAAAAAAATGCATGCAATCCTTCCTAACTAGAACCAAATACTTCTTAAATCATAGGGGAAAATATTATTAAACACAAAGAATGTAAATTTATGGCAGCCCTAAGTTCTATTTCCCTAAAATGCTATGGGTAAAGAGGGGTTTTACATTAAACCTATAGGTGATTGAGAAGCAAAATAAAATAGTTTCTTCCACTTCGAATCTCAAATATTTTGTCCATAAAAGCAAAATAATGCAAGCTAAAATAAGAGGCATCTCTTTCTTTATTTATTTTTTGGAATCATGCATACAAAATTTGCTAAAAGGGTCTTTCCATTATTTATTTATAGCAAACCATTAGGGGTTTACAAAATGCAACACATTAAAAGATTTTTTTGAATGTACTCAAGGTAAAAAATAATTCAAATTCTACCATTCCCTCAAAAATCGCACATTATCAGACATGCACAATGAAAATTCAAAACATAACCTGATAAATTTGTTGCAAAACCTCAAAAGCTTGATATCCTCTTGTTTTTTTCAAATCCTTCACTCATCAAATATTTCTTCTAACCATCAAAATCCCCAAAAAACTTGGCAACCAAGAATCATATAATGCTTAGAGGAAAATGGGCGATCAAGGGTCAAGGGTGACTTCTTAATTTCCTTGCTATGCATACCTACTACTCATCCCCTTTCGCTTGAGCGCTCCAACCTATTACTCAAAAATATTAACTCCCATAATTTCCAATTATTATGTTACAATGCAACTTTCAATAAGAAATAAAAATGAACTTATCTTAGTATTTATTAATTATGCCCCCTTTATAAAGTTTAACTTATTAAAGTTAATATTAACTTACTAATACTCTTAAAGCAAAGTATTAATAATTAAATCATTCACTCATCTCATAACATTAATTTAATATTATTATTATTTTCTAATGCTAGTGTTAATTACTAACATTAGTATAATTAATAATTAAATTAATTACTCATAAATTAATTTAATTAATACCGAATGTTAAATAAAAACCATTAACATTGATATTTAATATTTTAAGTACTAATAATACTAAAATTATTATTAATACCTTACTTGATGAATTATTAACCAAACAAATTCTATATTTCAGAATAACATTAAAAAATGCATCCTAATGATAAAGTACAAGTCTAAGTAACACACGGGTTCTTGCTAAAATTTTTCCTTCTCCAAACTAAGATGCAGATCAACAAGAAGCAAAAATATTCCCAAACAATATTTTTTCTTAAGTAGGAGGTATTATGATAACTACCAGGTTATCACTTGCCTATGAAGGATCCCCTAAGCACATGGTAAGGGATATTTTTATTTTATAGCAACCTCCTTGCCCGATGATGTATTTTAATCACACATACACACACACAAATGCATCTATATGATTTTTTTACCCTTTTGGAAGTCAACAAAAATTCATTCATCATTTTGCATTTCTCTCAACTTCGATGGTTGTCCCATACCAATCCATTAATGATAGTACCTGGTCCTACAACCACAAAATGTATTAATAGTACAATATTCTAAAAATAGCATAATCTAACTTAAAAAGATATAAAGTACAACTATCAACTCATCTTAATGGAATAGAATAGGATCATGCACTAATTATGAACACATCAGTACATCAATAAAACAACAAGGGAAGGTCTTGCCAAAATGGACCATTACAAAGTCCTTCCATTTGAAAAATGTTCATTCTTGGATTTTTTGAGTTGGTATAGATAATCTATGGTGACTTTTTACTCTATGCATACTAAAAATTATATAACAAAGGCTTCCATAAGTTCTTTTAAAACTTTAATGGAGTGTTGAGGTATTTGAAAATGACATTACAAATCTAATCTGCTATGACTTTTAGGGAATAACCTAAGAAGAAAATTCTCATCATGGTTGATGTCACTACATGCTATTTGGAATAGTCTTAAGTGAGAAAGTTATAAGTTTCAAAGTTCTTTGGAAAAAGGATTATTGCCTATCATGGGATCCAATGGATCATTGTAGAACTCACTAAAATATTATTTTTGCTTTAATGACCTTGAAGGTAAGTGATTTGGTGTTCAAGCTCTTCAAACTAAGAGTCTTTATTTTCAAGGTGTTCAAGTTTGACATTGATGTTTTAAAAATCATCAATTGGTGGATTTTGTGAATTAAGTAAAATCAAAGGGGGTTGTAAGGGAACTTGATATAGAAAAAGGTAAGGTCATAAAATATGAAGTAGTTTGATTAGATGTTGTAAGTGGACGGTTATAGTTGACCCCTAAGTCATGGGATGAAAAAGGATTTGTAGAATTAAGAATTGGAATAGGTATTATGATACTAAGGGATGATGTGGACATTGGTATACCCATATTATGTACACCTATTAATATTGTTGGAGGGGTTGTAGAATAAACCAAGTGTGTCATAACCACATTAAGACTAGCAAAGTTATTTTGATTTTCATTTATTTGTGTGATAGTGGATTGCCCATTAAAATGGTCAATATTATCATAAGGTATAGAAATTTATTTCCTATTTTGTTCTTCAAGTTCTTCCCTAATAACATCTAGGAAGATATATTTATTCCTTTTGGTATAATCTCTAATATAATCTAGAGAGTTAAAATTGACTTTCTCAATAAGGTGTTCTTCTTCCCTAGGTTTGCAGTTTTGCCAAGGGTTTTCCACTTGGTCTTCATGTTCATATGTGAAGACTTCATAATATGAAGATGCTAGACCCTTGCTTCAAGTATTGTAGGGATTTTGATCTATAGTTTCAATGTTTTTGAAGAAGGATTTACTTTGTTAAAGGTTTGTTTCTACAATACTTATAGCAAAGAAGAGAAGATGTTTTGAAATACTTGTCACTCTGGAAGAGAACCCTCCTATGACTCCCACTAGCATGCTATAATATACTATCCAAGATATTACTCTCCCAAGGTTTGTATGTTAGTTTACTCAAGGGGTCATTATTCTTCCCCTAGTAGCACTAATAATTTGGTTATATTCTTCTTGTCTTAAGTTAATGTTATTTACACTATGCAAACAAAATTAGATGATCTTGTTTAAGTTTGAAAATTTTATCTTATTTAAGGCAAAGGGAGTGTTTACATCGGGTTCACCAAAATATAGATTTGGAACCTCGCAAAGATGTGGATGGGATCCATTGGAACCCTTAATTCCCCACTTGAGGTACCCTTTCCAAAGGATACCCTAAAGATATGAGAATCTTCAGCATGAGTAGGCTCTACCTCATATATTAAAAAGATAACTATGTGTTGTGTTGATGTTATGATTATGCGGTGTTTAGTGAGTTAATTTAATAAAAACCTAAGGTTTTGGGTTGCTAATATGACTCTTTATTGAGCCTTGATAAGATAAAACTTATTCAAACCTAAAGTGAAGATCGCCTAAAGTGTATGCTATATGCAATCACACAATATGAAAGAAAACAAGTGCTAGACTAGTATATATTTTTATTCAAATGATGTCTATGCTAAAGAAGTTTTTATTTTCTTTAAAATGAAACAAAGGAATATACAACAAAATAAAATAGCTTAGGATGCAAACTATATGATCTTTTACTTTTTCCTTAGTGCGTTTTAAAAAGAAGGATCTATGCTAAGGTTCTTTTATTTTCCAATATAAATGTGGTTTAAAATAAACAAATTAGCAAGAAACAAGGGTCTGTAAACTAAAAAGGATGAAATTATAGCAAGTAGAGGGATGCCAAGTGGAAATATTATCTAAATCAATTCTTTATCATGTTCATCATAGCCCGTCAAATTTACCACTGGCATTTTTACAATTGAGTGGCATTTTTGAAACCTACAAAAGTAGACAAAGAAAATTAGGTTTATCAAATTTTGGGGGTCTATTTGAGTATAGAGAGGTGATAGGTTATCTTCCTAGCTGATCAAACCCCCTATTCAAAAAAATTTCAATGTAAATTTGAACCTTTTTGAATGGAAATAGTCCTTATTAAATTCACTATAGAGTGGAAAATTTGCTAGTGGTGTTTTTGATGAAGAGTGCCATTTTTGCTCTATGTAATTCTAGAGAGTTAAATTCTCCAATGGTTATAGGTAATTTTTATTATACTCTATGATAGAGGCTGACTAAGTTATGGGTTTAATTTTAAAGTTATTTGGGTCGATTTTACATGGGATTAGAGGAGGGAGATGAAAAGGTCAATCCCTAGGGCTTGCAACTTGTGATTTTACAAAATCTTAGGAAATGGTTTTAAAATTTTCTAAAACTTGCAAAGGGGATATATATGATAAAATAGCATGTGAAATGGTTGTTGTGGATTCAAAAATACCCTCAAATGGGGATGTAAATGTGCCTATATGCCAAAATGGATTCTAAAATGCTCCCAAGATGAGGTTAGAAGAAATTCAAGCCTATGGAGGAACAAATAGGATGATGTAATAGGAACACTATGGTGATATAATAGAGGTTTGAGCCACTATTATGAATTAAAAACAAATTTAGAGGCTTCAATGCTATTTTATATAAGATAAAGAGCAAATAGAGCATGCAAATGGAGAGGAAATACAAAGGAACTGTATCGAGTTTATAATGCTAATGCAAAATGGAAATAACATGAAATAATGCAAAAAATAAAAGCTTATTTAAAGTGCATGGAAAATAAGAACATGTAAATATGAGATGAAATGGAAGAGATAAGCAAATAAACTTATAAATGAGATGGAAATGAACATGAAAACAAGTTAAATAGAGATTAAGATTGTAAATAAATATGGATTAGATGAGATAAAGATCAATGCCTATAAAAGGAGAGATGTTAGTGATTAAAATACATGGATTCAAAGATAAAATGGTGTTAGTATGCTATAGTGAAAGATAATTTTCTTATGAAATGGAAGAAGCTTGTTATAAATGAAGAAGAAAAATGCAAATAAACATAGAAGGATACAAAAAAGAGTGTAAAAAATGCTCAATAGACAAGAGACAAAGGATTAGCAAATACCAAATAAGATTTCCAAGTTAACTAGTTCAACATAAGATGGGAAATGCATGAAATGAAGACAAGAAGAATGAAATAGAGAGGTGCTAGGAAAATATACAGTCCTAGCAAGTTCCCTCCTCACTCCAATATGATCCTCTTGTTTCAATGCCCCCTTCCCTTGCTTGGCTTACCCTAAATTCTTGTTGAGAGTGCTCCAAATTAGAGGATGAGAGAAAGAGAGAGTAAGAAAATTTGGTAGTGTTGCTAGCTATAATTGCTTATTGAATGCTTGCCCCAAGGGCTGCATTTATAGATTTTTGGAGGGATTGAGAGGGAAAATTAGGTGTGATATGCTCTTAGGATTTTAAACAAAATTTGAATTTGCAATCCTGGTTTATGGCTAGAGCATGCAAGTTAAAAGGAGGTAGTGGGACAAAGGAACCTCCATACCTTTGGCTTATACCAAAGGATATTATCCATTTTGGAAAAATTGCCACTTTGCATCAAAATCCACATTGGTATTTTTGTCTCGAGTTGGTGAATTTGACCAAAAAATAGTTTGATTGGCCAAGGAGATAAAAAATAGATTTTAACAAAAATACCACTAAGTGGCAAAATCACCACTAGCACTTTTTCCAAGGAATGGTAAATTTGAAAGGGGCTACAAATGATGCCCAAATTGCTCTGGTTGGGTTGTTTGACTATTTTTAATGTTTTCTATGAATTTTGATGTATTTTTTATAGATAGAATTTCAAAATTGCATGTCTACATGAACTACTTCAATTGAGGATGAATTTCTATAAAGTAGTTGGACAACTTTTATCCGTAATGGTATAGGTTACTTTTATCCTTGCGATCAATAATTCCAAGATCCCCACTTTAAGTGGGGATCATGGTCATTGGTTGAATTTTAGGGTTTAATTTTAGCTCTTTGCCTTTGTTTCTACTATGACTTATGATCACCTTGTTCTCTCTCTCTCTATCTATCTCTCTATCTCTCTCTCTCTCTCTCTCTCTCTCTCTCTCTCTATCTCTATCTCTTTCTCTCTCTCACCCTTGAAGCTACAACTAAAGTCATCAACCACCAATTCACTACCTTTGACATAGTAGGACAAGATGCTCTACTAGGATTTATAGTCAAATTTTTAGACTCATTGCTTAAGGACCAATTTTTGAGTCATATCTAATTCATTATATACATTCTAGATGTGATCTCTACTTTCTTATTATGATGACATAGCAAGAAAATATTACCCTTGAAGCTACAACTAAAGTCATCAACCACCAATTCACTACCTTTGACAGAGGAGGACAAGATGCTCTACTAGGATTTATAGTCAAATATTGAGACTCATTGATTAAGGACCAATTTTTGAGTCATATATAATTCATTATATACATTCTAGGTGTGATCTCTCCTTTCTTATTATGATGACATAACAAGAAATATAGAATACAAGTGAGTGTTTTTATTATGCTTACTAATGGATTTTTTGATCCTTGATGCCTTAGGTGTCAAGTATTTTGTTTTGCTACATTAGAATTTACCCTAGATTATGTTTTTTGGTGGATAATCTTACTGTATTTTATTTTTTAATTCTCTAAATTTTTTCTTGGATCATGATATTTTTATCTTTGATTGCATAATTGTTGCTTTGCTATCTTAGGGTTACCTTGAATATCTATTTTGCTTTGTCATGAGGATTTTGGTAGTTGAATTACTTAAGGATAGAAACCTTGGAAAAATGTTAGTTGATCTTCAATAATTTTTTTCTTCTCTTATGGATCCTCTCACTTATTCGAAGGGTTTCAAAATGACTACTAGTCTAAGAAGAATCAAATTTTATAATTTATTGAAGTAGAAGAGGATCTCACTCAATCCATTACTTAGGAAAATTATATTATTAATTTCTAATGCATATCCTTATCATGAACTTAAAATTAAAGATTAGATAGATAGAAATTTAATTATGATAAAGCAAAAGATCCAAATGTGGAATACAATAAACATTATAGTTCTATTATAGAATTTCAAAAGGCCTAGGGAATGTTTGTGTTAAGTAGAATTATGAATGTCACATTGGACTGATATCACCAGTTAACATAGAAATAATGGGCAAACAAGCATGAATGAAAAACACATCTCCCCAATATTCCATGCTTATTTTGAGTATCATACAAAAATATGTTTGTTTATATGATGATCCTTAGGGAATATTTGACCTATAAACTAGACAGTCATAGGTGTGATAATGAGACCTCTTTGTTTATATGATAACCCTTAGGGAATCTTTGGCATATAAGGAAGAAATAACTAAAAATATAAAGGATATGATGACTAATATCACTCAAATTTTGAGTGTTAAAAGAAACCCTATAGTGTAAAGTATTATCCCTTATTCAATCTTAAACCACAATGCTCCTCCTCCTCCACCTTCCCCAACTAACCTTAGGCTCACATTTCCTATATCGACTAGTCCTACTTTGAGAAACTACCAAATCCAACATTGATCCCTTTATATGGAAGATATAGACTTGTCTTGACATGTTTCTAAATTATTCTATGATGGGACAAATAAATTCCAAACATTCATTGATAAGTTCATTGCATACTATTAGAATTGGTGGCATAATGAAAATACTTTGTTAAAATTAATGACTATGTTATAGTAGGAAATGCTCTTTATTGGTTTGCATCCTTACCTAAACATTTTATTGAATTTCTACATAATCTTGTAAAGAAGTTAAAATAAGAATTTTATTATGACATAACTTTTATGGAAATAATGGAAATTTTTGTGAATGCTAAACAAAGTATTAATGAATTAAGAGGTGGAAAAGATTTAAATTTCATACTAATATGAACTTAACTAAAAGGAAACAATAACCATATTTGTAAACAATATTAGACCACACTTTTAGGATAAGATATAGGAGCACAACGTGGTTTTCCATCTCTAGAAAAAGGTTATACAATTTTTAAAATCATTGAACATTGAGAAAAGAAGAAAATTTGAAAATCCTTAAAATCTAAAAATTGTAATAAGAATACTATAGAGGATGGGATTTTTAATGTATTTATCAAATATACCTTTGATGGATTGGATAATAGGTGGAGCTCCTATGCATATGTTTACAAAATATGGAGGTGGTATAAGACATGAGAGTATGATTCCTCAATGGATCCATAAAATTATTCTCAAAATATGTCTACCATCTAAGATTAAAAATTACTATTATAATAATAGGTTTAAAGCACTTGCATGGTATGATCCTAACAAATTATGCTTTTGGCATGAAACTCATGGCCATGATAATTCCACTTGTGTAAAATTACATAAATTATATATTAAATTATCGTTTGGTCTTAATTTTAATGTTGATTAAGTTAACAATGATAGGATCAGTTTATTTCATAAAAATAATCAAAGTATCCAAAAAAGCACATTCGCCCTTGAAATTAGAGGTTAGGTATCTATAACACCCCATTACCCAATCATCAACAACAAGCTCTAAACCAACAACAAAAATTGAATCAAAATCACAATCAAGGGTTTGATCAAGGAGGCCATAAACATTATCAAAATCAAGGATACCATCCTAATTTAAGGAAACCAAGGGTATAGTCAAGGAAGAGATCAAAATAATTAAAATCAAAATGTTATCCACCCCTAAAATCAAAATATTGGAGCTAGCACTTCTTAACATTACTATCAAGTTAACTAAGTCTTTACCCAAATTGGTCCAAATGAAGAATATATTTATGGTCAACCAAATATGGCTCATTATATTAATATCTTGGAGGTGCAATAGGAGACTATTGCATCCTTGGAATAATAAATTATTGCTACTACTAGAAGTGCACCTCAATATAAGAACAAGAAAAATTCTAAATAGTAAAATTAAAGAAAGGATAAGAAAAAAGTACCTATCAAGGAAATAGTCAATCCAACCACAGTTGATAAAATTTCAAAATATTCTTTGTTCATTCCAAAACCTACTACAATTACAAAAATATCAAAAAACATGAAAATTTTTCTTCAGAATCCCTCATCCTAGTCTACAAAACCTTTTGCTTTTAAAAATGTTGAAAGACTAAGATTACCAGTTAAAGTGGTGATCTTGGCACCCATGATATAAAAGTGTTAGTATATCACCCAATCTAAGGAATCAATACTTAAAGAAATCATGAGAAAAATAAAGAAAGGGATATAGTTGAAGAGTTACATATAACCCATTGTAAGGTCCCATACTTGTAATTAATTAGGAATTCTCCTTATTAAAAACATTAGTTAATAGAATTACTATATGAGATGGATATGCATAGACCAAGGGTTTCCAATGTTATTCTCACTATTCTAGTATATTATGAAGTGCAATATATTCAATCACAAAAATAATATATTTGCATGATGCGCATACTAGCCTTGATTTGATTATAAAATTTCCTTTAAAAATATGATTGCTACTAATTATTTTGTGAGGGTTGATAATCCACCATTGATGGTAATGGTTGTTTATAAATATATGGTATTCTATAAGGATTTGGTTAGTGAAATGAGTGGTAAATATGTTATGCCTTTGTCCTTGATAGATAAACTAAAGATATTTAGAGAAAATATCCTCTATACTAGAAGTCATTGCTATGCTTATAATGGTGCACCACAAGATCCTATGTGTTGCATTTGGTTGTCAATTTTACTTGAGCCTAAATAATTCAAAGTTAAGTTTATGGTGTTTTATTTTCAAACTAGTAATAACATGCAAATAGGTAGACCTTGGTCTAGTAAGATGAGAGCTATAGCTTCCTTTGCTTGTCAAGTAGTTAAAAATATCTATGATGATAAAATTTTCACCACAGAAGAAGACTTAAATCCTTGGGGGACTCATACTCCAAACCATGATTATATTTTATTCCTTCTATGTATGAGATACAAAAGGTTCTAATTTAATAACCTGAGCCTCGATGGACTTCTAGAAGAAACTTATATAAGAGGCATCCTGAATTTTGCTTTAGAGGCCTCCAAGATAGGTATAAGTTAGAATATAATCAGACCAATATGGATGCTACCACTCCCCTTCCTCAAGAAGTAATTGACAAATTACCATCATTGTTAAAACCTAAAAATAGAGAAGACCCTATTTTGTTCTATCAACAGTTTGTCAAATTACATAAAGCCCATGATAATACTACAAAATTGAAACAAGTAACATTTTATATGGATAATGACACCATGGGGGTTAAAATTGGTAGTGATGTGGAAAATTATTTTAATCAAGACTTTAACATTAAAATTGAGAACACTTCTACTACTCCTATTTCTGAGGTGTGTGTTGAGCATTATTGAGTAGGTTCAATAGTTCCTATTTTAAGTTATGATGATAGTCAATCTGATATAAATTTTTATGATATTGCTAATGGAGATAGCAATATTTTATATGTTATTGCATGCTTATAAATTATAAATAAAATCTATACAAAACTAGGCTAGATAGACATTTAATAACTAATGTTTTTATTATCTCTACATCACAACCTTTAGATATCAAAATAAAATAGGAATTATTCCTTTACCTAGGCATTTGAAAAATGCTAAAATCTATTAGTTCCAAAATTGCTATGAAGATAGACCAATTGGTTGTTTTATGTCTAAAAATATTGATTCCTACACTATTTTCAATTGTTTTTAACCAAATTCACTAGTGGCCTATCCACTTTTGAGGTCTACTTACATAACCAAGATCATCTCCTAGATTGGTATCTAGTCATGACTAATTTTACAACTATTTCTAGGTATGTTTCTACTAGTTTAGTAGTCCCATATGACTATATGACCTATAGGACCCTTGTTGTTCCTATATTGATTGGTATTTTAGATGAAATTTCTCTACATCAAATATTACCTACTAATATGGCGATCCTAGTTCTCCTATTATCTAGGAAACAAAAAATATCTAAGAATTTAATATTATCTCTACAAGCCTATTTCTAGGCGTGGAAATATTTTCTTGATCAAAAATACCATCTGATAATTGGTTAGATAGTTGTATTTATCATAAACTCTCTTGTGTGTCATGAAACTTAATTAAACCTGAGTTTTCTCCTAAACTAAAAACCATGATTTTCATGGATGCTTTGATAGATGTTTATGAGAAATTAGAAACATACACGAGTCCCCAAATCCCTATATTTCATTATTTGTTGTCACATGATCATATACTCTCTCTTGAATTAAGGGTAAGGAGAATGAGGTTGAACAACCCATTGAAATCATAGAGAATTCCCTCTTTCTCTCATAGTTTCCTAATAACAAAGCCATTCTAGATTACTTATATGCTAGAGAGGAAAGAATACCATAATAGTACCATAAGATAGGTTTCTTCAAGAGACCAATCCTAACTATGGAAGGCACAATTGGTTTGATTATGTTTTCTAGGTCAATATTGGTTCTAAATTAGAGAATCTCCCCCTGCTCTAGATCATTTTAAAGAAGGCAATGTCATAAATGTTTAACCTACTATAGATATTAAAATAGGCATCCCTAAGAAATCGTACATAATCAAAATAAGGTCTAGCATATGTAACGAAGAATAATACATCTTTACTTATTTACTTAAGGAGTATAAATATGTTTTTTCTTGGGAATATTCTAGCATGCCTATAATAGACGAGGATTTGGTTGTCTGTAGCACTATTATCTATGAGGATGTTGCTCCCATTAAAAAAAATCAAAGAAGGTTCTCTCCCCTCATTCAAGACCTTTGCATAATTGAAATATAGAAGTTGTTAGATGCTAATATCATGAGATATTTTAATTATTTAGGATAGGTGTCTAACATTATATCTATAAAAATAAAGATAAGAATGTTATCTAGATTTGTCGACTTTAGAAATATCAACCTAGCTTGTCCTAAGGATAACTTTCCTTTTCTATCTAATGATGCTATTGTTAATTCTACAATAGGATATAAAATATTGACTCTTATGTATGGCTATTTAGGGTATAACCAAATATAGATTACCCTTGAGAATCAAACCAAAATAACTTTTACCATACATTGGGGTACATTTTGTTATGTTTTTATGCCATTATGACTGGAAAATGCTAGAGCTACCTATTAGTGCACCATGAAAATTGTATTTCATGGATTGATTCAAAAGATAGTGGAATTCTATATGGATGACATCTTGGGTAAGTCTAATAAGTAAGTTGACCTCCAAACTGACCTTTGCATGATCTTTGAGTGATTATGTCATTATAACGTTAAACTTAACCCTAAGAAATGTGTTTTTATTAGTACTAGTGGTAAGCTATTAGGATTTATGGTGTTTTATAGGGGTATATATATTTACCACCACAAGATTAAATCCATAAAGGTTATGCATCCCTATTAAACTATTAAATATATCAAATTATTCTAAGGTAAGCTTTGTGTTATTAGGTGATTCATCCTTGAGTTAGCTTTTAAATTTTATCTATTGATTGTTGAGCAAGGTGCAGGAACAGTATTGTCATTGTTGTCAACACAGTCAGACAGATCGGGTGATGTAGTGGACAGGAGTTAAGAGGTTCTTCAGAGTATGTACAATGGTTTTCCAAAAGATAGAAGTGGCCCATATACTAAAAATCAAAAGAAAATCACAAGGCAAAAAACTGTCGCGATATCGCGACATGTTGGCAAGAAAGAAAACTGTCGCGATATCGCGACATGTTGGCAAGAAAGAAAAACTGTCGCGATATCGCGACATGTTGAGAAGAAAGAAAACTGTCGCGATATCGCGACATGTTGGCAAGAAAGAAAAACTGTCACGATATCGTGACATGTTGAGAAGAAAGAAAAACTATCGCGATATCGTGACATGTTCGGAGAGAAAGCACAAGCAAGAAAAACTGTCACGATTTCATGACATGTTCGGAGAGAAAGCGCAAGCAAGCAAAACTGTCATGATTTCGTGACATGTTCGGAGAGAAAGTGCAAGCAAGCAAAACTATCATGATTTCGTGACATGTTCGGAGAGAAAGCGCAAGCAAGCAAAACTGTCGCGATTTTGTGACATGTTCGAAGAGAGAAAGGCAAGTAGAAAAAGTGTCACGATTTCGTGACATATTGCAAGGAAGGTTGTACGAACGAAAAAGTGTCACGATTTCGTGACATATTGGAAGGAAGGTTGTACGGATGAAAAAGTGTCACGATTTTGTGACATATTGCAAGGAAGGTTGTACAAAAAAGTGTCGATTTCGCAACATATTGCAAGGAAGGTTGTACGGACGAAAAAGTGTCACGATTTCATGACATATTGCAAGGAAGGTTGTACGGACGAAAAAGTGTCACGATTTCGTGACATATTGCAAGGAAGGTTGTACGGATGAAAAAGTGTCGCGATTTCATGACATATTGCAAGGAAGGTTGTACGGACGAAAAAGTGTCATGATTTCGTGACATGTTGCAGGAGAGAGAGTCCGAAAGAAAAAGTGTCACGATTTCATGACATAATGCAGGAGAGAGAGTCTAAAAGAAAAAGTGTCACGATTTCGTGACATGTTGCAGGAGAGAGAGTTTGAGAGAAAAAGTGTCGCAATTTCATGACATGTTGCAGGAGAGAGTCGAAAGAAAAAGTGTCACGATTTCACATGTTGCAGGAGAGAGAGTCCGAGAGAAAAGTGTCACGATTTCGTGACATGTTGCAGGAGAGAGAGTCGAGAGAAAAGTGTCACAATTTCATGACATGTTGTAGGAGAGAGAGTTGGAGAAAAAGTGTCACGATATCACGACATGTCGGGTTTTCATGACCCAAAGGCAAGAGAAAGAGCTAAGGAGAAAAAGTGTCGCGATATCACGACATGTCAGGTTTTCGTGACCCGAAGGCAAGAGAGAGAGTCAAGGAGAAAAAGTGTCGCGATATCATGACATGTCGCATTTTCGTGACTAAAGGAGGAGAGAGAAAGTAAGAAGGCAAAAGTGTCGCGATATCGCGACATGTGTTTTCGTTGAAGCCAAGAAGAGTAGCAAGGAGGCGAAAGTGTCACGATATCTGACATTTTTAAGTTGAAGCCAAGAAGAGTAGCAAGGAGGAGAAAGTGTCGTGATATCATGACATGTTGCATTTTCATAGGCGAAAGCCATGAAGAGGACAAAGAGGCAGAAGTGTCACAATTTCATGACAAGTCGCTTTGGCATGAGCGAAGAAGAGAACCCAACCGAAATAAGATATGTGACAGTTAACTAAAGTTATACATCAGTTACAGGTGCATCTGTAGAAGAAATTCATGTAGATAAAATAAGAAGAGTTAACCGAAGTCAGTACGTCGATTACAGGTGCAGTTATAGTGAAAATGCATGCATGCACAAAAAAGAAAGCGAACAGTCACTAAGGAGAATACGAACAGTCATGACCAAGAAGACGAATAGTCATGGTAAAGGTATATGTGTCAATTCGTTGCATGTAATGTGTTTAACGAAATGCCTACTCTATATATACAAAAGGAGTTACATATAAAAGGCGTTACAATTGACAAGTGGCATATGAGAAATGAAAGAAGGAGTTACAACTGGAGTTACAAAGAGACAATTTTGTTATAAAAGGAGGTCTGCATGGAGAATTAAAGTGCTGCTGATATAGAGTGTGAGTGCGCTGCTGAAGAGAGCGAAAGTGCTACAAAAAGGAGGGCTGGAAGAGTGCCGTAAGAGAGCGTTAAGCAGAGCCGTGAGAGCCGTAAGAGTGTAGTAAGAAGCGCAACAAGAGGGCTGTAAGAGGGCTATAAAAGTGTAGTAAGCAGAGCCATAAGTGTGTGTGGTGTTTTGGTGAATAGCGAGAGAGGTTGGGTTAGCAATAGACCAGTCAGGGTCTTGTATAAGAGAAGGCATCTTTATGTCAAACTTATAGTTTCAAAATTGAAGTCCAAGTTGGTGCTTGGAATTAGGGGTTGGTGCTCCTTTCTATTGGTGCAGATAAATCAGGGGTTGGTGCTCCTTCCGTTGGTGTAGATAAATCAGGGGTTGGTGCTCCTTTCTATTGGTGCAGATAAATCAAGGGTTGGTGCTCCTTTCTGTTGGTGCAGATAAATTAGGGGTTGGTGCTCCTTTCTGTTGGTGCAGATAAATCAGGGGTTGGTGCTCCTTCCAGTTGGTGCTGGTAAATTGATTGTAAAGTTGATATTTTGCAAAGGCTGGATTTGGATGGGAGTCCAAGCAGTCATTTTTGAGGAGTAGCCAAAACTGGTGAACCTCGTTACATCTTGTGTTGTGTGATGCTCTCTTGTTATATTTGCTTTATGTGGTTTTAAGCTTTCATTGTTTTGGCTTTAAGAGTTGAAGTTTTTAAGTTTTAAAGAGCCACACTGATTCACCCCCCTCTCGGTGTCATTGTGAGACTAACAATTGGTATCAGAGCCAAGTTCCTGAACAAAGCTTAACCAGCTAGGGTGATCTTGGATTAGTACGCAATGGCAGGTGGTGAAGGCTTCTCATCAAACAAAGCACCATTGTTGGATGGAACTAATTACTCATTTTGGAAACTCGGGATGCGAGACATATCTTTGTGCTTTGGGATATGACATTTGGGATTCAGTAAATAGTGGATACACAATACCCACCACTCCTCCAACCGATGCTGTCGGTAAGAAACTGTTTGAGAATAACTCTAAAGCAAAGAATGCTATCATGTGCGGTTTAGTGGACAACGAACTGATAAATATTATGAGTTGTAAAATGGCAAAAGACATGTGGGACAAACTAAGGAGCATTCATGAAGGAGACGACAAGATCAAGGAGGCCAAGTTACAAACGCATCGAGCTCAGTTCGAAGCATTAAAGATGAATGACGATGAGAACATAGAGGCATACATGTTGAGAGTTAATGGAATCATTAATGCGATTAGAGGACTCGACGAGGAAATGGAAGATGCTGTCATCGTGAAAAAGGTACTAAGATCTCTTCCCCAAAGATTTGATTCTAAAGTTTCAGCAATAGAAGAAGCTAAAGATCTAAATACTTTTAGTATGGATGAGATGCATGGTTCTTTGACTGCATATGAGATGAGAATAGGAAAAACTAAACCCACAGATAGAGAAGCTGCTTTTAAAGCACATAAAAATATAAAAGCAAAACAAGAATCCGAGGAAGAAGAGACATCAGATGAAATGGAAGCAAACTTTGTTCGAAAACTAATAAGGGGAAAAGGAAAATACAGAGGAAAGCTACCTCTTAAATGTTTCAGCTGTGGAGGCGTTGGGCATTTTGTGACTAACTGTCCACTTAATGAGAAGGACGAAAGTAATGAAGGATCGCACCAAGAAAGAAGTGACTGGAAGAAGAAAACAAATTTTAGAAAAGGCAACTTCAAGAAGAAAAGTTTCATCTCCAAGAATGTCAGTTCATCAGAAGACAACTACAGTGAGGATTCTGAAGAGGAAACAGGTGAAGCTCTTTTCATGGCATTTGAAGAAGAAGAATCAGAAAAGGAAGAAGAAGTGAACTCTGAAGTATGTGGTGAAAAATCTGAGGCTGAAGTAGATCTAGAAGGTGAGTTGATCTCTGCACTTGAAGAGTTGGGTTTAGAAAGGAAAAAGAACAAAAGACTGTCCAAGAAGTTGGAAGAATATGAGGGTAATATTGAAGATCTCTTCTTACAAATTCACAAAGCCAAGAAAATAGAAGAAGCCTTGAAGTCACGAGATCAATGAGAAAGAGATTGTTTGTTGCAAACAAGAAGAGGAGATTGTGTTATTGAGGAAACAACTAGAAGAGGCCAATACAAATCTCAAATTTGAGAAGAGCACAGAGCTGCTAGATAAAATGATAAGGCAACAAAGAAGCCCCATGTGCAAGCTTGGTCTTGGATATGAAGTTGAACAACCTTCATCTTCTAAATCTGCAGAGAAGAAGAAATCCATTGCTGAAGGATCAAAGCAAGAAAATCCTGAAGCTGAATCCTCAAAAGGAAGAAAATCTCAAAGGAGATCTACAACAAAGCAACCACAACAAAAGAGGTTCTATCACTCTCACTTTATTCATAATAATGCTTTTAATGGCAATTGTTTTAGATGCAACCATTATGGTCACAAGGCAATTTATTGTGGATTGAATAATAGATCAAAGAGTTATGCTTGGTAGAAATACATCTGTTATTCCGGTTGAACACCATGTGCAATGTTTTAAATGTAATGGTCATGGGCACATAGCAAGGTCTTGTCCAAATCTAAGGCAAGACAGTAGATTTCATCAGACGCAAAGAATGCAACACAGACAGGGAAGAAATCATGTGCATCAAAGAAAGGAAAAGAATCATCCATCAAGGATGTACAAGAGACAACCACCCAAGAGAAATGTTCAAGTTCACGAAAAGGTTCAAAATGGGGATGCAGGTGAAAACCTTCAGCCTAAGTTCAAGAAAGACTGGAGAAAGAAAGAAGAGAGGAAATCGTGTCTCCTTGGACAGAAGGAGATTACTCCTCTATTGCACTAAGCAGCTCCAGGTAGCACATCCTCAGGGGGAGCAATGTTAAAGTTTTATTTTAATGCTCCTATGTATTTGTGTAGTTATCTGAGGATGAAAGGAAAGTAGTCGGGGAGTTGTTGTATAGCTGTCAAAGTGTGTTTTCTGTTCATGCAGTTGTTTGTGGTAGTGCCGTGAAGGGTGGTGATTAAATTGAGAGTTGTCTTTATTGGTAATATTGCTATATGTCATTGTTGTACTGTTGATGGTTCTTACTGCCACTGTCCAAAGTTAAGGATTATAACAGTTCAGATAGTGTGGTTAGTGAAAGAATGTTGCCCGAGCCGCATATATGTGTTTCGATAAAAGCAGTGTGTATTTGAACTTCACATTGACGTGAAGATTGTCAGATCTATTATGACGCTGTGTTGAAAAATATTGAAGTCTGATTTAGCTCATCAAGATGAGCAACTTTGCTTTGTGAATCTTACCTATCCGAGGTCCAGTCGTATGAGTTTGAGTAAGGTGCACTATAGTTGGCCGTGAAGTGTTTGACAAAATGTTGTCTCCTAATTCGAACAGTTGGAAGTAAGGTGTGACCAGCGGTGATTGTAGAAAACATAGACCAAGTTGAAAATGAAAAAAGGGATTTGGTTGGTGTTGTGGTACAGTGTTTGATGCTTGCACAGAGTTGGTTGATACATGCTTCGACGAGGGTCTATGATAAAGGGATGTTCTTTGAGGTGATTGGTTGAGTAGAGTTGATTAAGCCTAGTCAAGTAATTGGATGCATGTGGTTGTTCAAGTTCCATAAAATAAACTATTATTGATTTGAGTTGAGATTGGGATTTGAGTATAGAACATATTGAGTCTCTAACAATTCTCTTTATGCTTCTATGAGATTTAGTTGATATAATGATTGAGCATTAAGTATAGAACATATTGAGTCTCTAACAATTCTCTTTATGATTCTATAAGATTGGATAGATTCTGTGTGAGCCTATTGATAGGGTACAGAGGACAGAGTCTCAATGGATAGAGATCCAGCAACCAACACAGTTGAAGATAGATCTGAGTGAGGGACCACATTCTTAGGGGGAGCATTTATATATTTGATTATCTTTTTGCTCATGTTTGTAATTTTTGCTAATTGTATTAATTTGTGCCTGAGAATGATGTGCATGGACTCAGGGGGAGTCTACGATAGCCCTTTGGTATTATTGTCAAAGGGGGAGAAGAATTATAGGAAATTGCATGTGTGTTGCCAACAATTCCAAAGGGGGAGATTGTTGAGCAAGGTGCAGGAACAGTATTGTCATTGTTGTCAACACAGTCAGATAGATCGGTGATGTAGTGGATAGGAGTTAAGAGGTTCTTCAGAGTATGTACAGTGGTTTTCCAAAAGATAGAAGTGGCCCATATACTAAAAATCAAAAGAAAATCACAAGGAAGAAAACTGTCGCGATATCGCGACATGTTGAGCAAGAAAGAAAACTGTCGCGATATCGTGACATGTTGGCAAGAAAGAAAAACTATCGCGATATCGTGACATGTTGAGAAGAAAGAAAACTGTCATGATATCGCGACATGTTGGCAAGAAAGAAAAACTATCGCGATATCGTGACATGTTGAGAAGAAAGAAAAAGCGTCATGATATCGCGACATGTTCGAGAGAAAGCGCAAGCAAGAAAACTGTCATGATATCGTGACATGTTCGGAGAGAAACGCAAGCAAGCAAAACTGTCATGATTTCGTGACATGTTCGGAGAGAAAGCGCAAGCAAGCAAAACTGTCATGATTTCGTGACATGTTCGGAGAGAAAGCGCAAGCAAGCAAAACTGTCATGATTTCGTGACATGTTGGAAGAGAGAAAGGCAAGTAGAAAAAGTGTCGTGATTTCGTGACATATTGCAAGGAAGGTTGTACAGAAAAAGTGTCACGATTTCATGACATATTGCAAGGAAGGTTGTACGGACGAAAAAGTGTCACGATTTCATGACATATTACAAGGAAGGTTGTACGGATGAAAAAGTGTCGCGATTTCGTGACATATTGCAAGGAAGGTTGTACGGACGAAAAAGTGTCACGATTTCGTGACATATTGCAAGGAAGGTTGTACGGACGAAAAAGTGTCACGATTTCATGACATATTGCAAGGAAGGTTGTACGGACGAAAAAGTGTCACGATTTCATGACATATTGCAAGGAAGATTGTACGGACGAAAAAGTGTCACGATTTCATGACATGTTGCAGGAGAGAGAGTCCGAAAGAAAAAGTGTCACGATTTCACGACATAATGCAGGAGAGAGAGTCCGAAAGAAAAAGTGTCATGATTTCATGACATGTTGCAGGAGAGAGAGTCCGAGAGAAAAAGTGTCACGATTTCGTGACATGTTGCAGGAGAGAGAGTCCAAGAGAAAAAGTGTCACGATTTCATGACATGTTGCAGGAGAGAGAGTCCAAGAGAAAAAGTGTCACGATATCATGACATGTTGAAAGAAAGAAAAAGTAATTTCGTGACAAGGAGAGAGAGAGTCCGAGAGAAAAAGTGTCGCGATATCGCGACATGTCGGGTTTTCATGACCCGAAGGCAAGAGAAAGAGCTAAGGAGAAAAAGTGTCACGATATCACGACATGTCGAGTTTTCATGACCCGAAGGCAAGAGAGAGAGTCAAGGAGAAAAAGTGTCATGATATCGTGACATGTCACATTTTCGTGACTAGAGGAGAGATAAAGTAAGAAGGCGAAAGTGTCACGATATCGTGACATGTGTTTTCGCTGGTTGAAGCCAAGAAGAGTAGCAAGGAGGTGAAAGTGTCACGATATCACGACATGTGTTTTCGGGTTGAAGCCAAGAAGAGTAGCAAGGAGGCGAAAGTGTCATGATATCACGACATGTTGTTTTTGTAGGTGAAAGCCGAGAAGAGGACAAAGAGGCAGAAGTGTCACGATTTCATGACAGGTCGCTTTGGCACGAGCGAAGAAGAGAACCCAACCAAAATAAGATATGTGATAGTTAATTGAAGTTATACGGTAGTTACAGGTGTAGTTGTAGAAGAAATTCATGTAGATAAAATAAGAAGAGTTAACTGAAGTCGGTACGTCAGTTACAGGTGCAGTTATAGTGAAAACGCATGCATGCATAGAAAAGAAAGTGAACAGTCACTAAGGAGAATACGAACAGTCATGACCAAGAAGACGAATAGTCATGGTAAAGGTATATGTGTCAATTCGTTGCATGTAACGTGTTTAACGAAATGCCTACTCTATATATACAAAAGGAGTTACATATAAAAGGCGTTACAATTGACAAGTGGCATATGAGAAATGAAAGGAGTTACAACTGGAGTTACAAAGAGACAATTTTGTTATAAAAGGAGGTCTACGTGGAGAATTAAGTGCTACTGATATAGAGTGTGAGTGCACTGCTGAAGAGAGCGAAAGTGCTACAAAAAGGAGGGCTAGAAGAGTGCCGTAAGAGAGCGTTAAGCAGAGCCGTGAGAGCCGTAAGAGTGCAGTAAGAAGCACAATAAGAGGGCTGTAAGAGGGCAGTAAAAGTGTAGTAAGCAGAGCCGTAAGAGTGTGTGGTGTTTTGGTGAATAGCGAGAGAGGTTGGGTTAGCAATAGACCAGTCAGGGTCTTGTATAAGAGAAGGCATCTTTATGTCAAACTTATAGTTTCAAAATTGCAGTCCAAGTTGGTGCTTGGAATTAGGGGTTGGTGCTCCTTTCTGTTGGTGTAGATAAATGGGGGGTTGGTGCTCCTTTCTATTGGTGCAGATAAATTAGGGGTTGGTGCTCCTTCCAGTTGGTGCTCCTTTCTGTTGGTGCAGATAAATTAGGGGTTGGTGCTCCTTTCTATTGGTGCAGATAAATTAGGGGTTGGTGCTCCTTCCAGTTGGTGCTGGTAAATTGATTGTAAAGTTGATGCTTTGCAAAGGCTGGATTTGGATGGGAGTCCAAGCAGTCATTTTTGAGGAGTAGCCAAAACTGGTGAACCTCGTTACATCTTGTGTTGTGTGATGCTCTCTTGTTATATTTGCTTTATGTGGTTTTAAGCTTTCATTGTTTTGGCTTTAAGAGTTGAAGTTTTTAAGTTTTAAAGAGCCACACTGATTCACCCCCCCTCTCAGTGTCATTGTGAGACTAACATTGATGAACTTAAGAAATATGTTGAATTCAAATAGAATGATAGTTACAATTAGGACTTTATCTTTTACAACCCCCAACTCTTTGACAACCCAAATTGGATAGTCCTTTTGTTCTATAAACATAAGATACTTAAGTTTCTTTGGAAGTGGTTCTTACCCAATAAGATGATGACAATAAAGAGTATGTCATGTATTATATTAGTTAAACAATACTTCTAATAGAGACTCGATACACTTACATGGAGAAGGGCTACTTGGCCATCAACTTTGTATGTGAGAAACTCATGTAGTACATGTATTAGACAACTTATGTGATCATTAAAAATGACCCATTGAGACACCTATTACAAAAACCTTATATACCTAGTGACCCCCAATACAAAAAATGGATCACTTTGATACAAGAATCTGATCTCCACATCATAACATAAAAAGCCGTAAAATCTCAAGTGATCGATGACCAATTGGTAGTGGATATTGAACCATAAAAATAACCTCTAAAGGAGGCATTGCATGATGAGAAAATAAGGGTTATTTCTTGTGTTTCTCATGATTGGTCATAATTATTTACTCCATTACCTCTAGTCTAATTCAAGTGTTTGACCCTTGTTATCTTATAAAACTAAAGTCAAATCTAAAGTACCTTCTACTTCTCAATATTCTAATGAAGACATACTTCTCAATATTCTACTAAGAGGCATCATGAAGATAAACCTAAAGTCAAATCTAAATCACCTTCTACTTCTCAATATTCTTAATCAATGACCTTCACCATATCTTTCTAAATATTATAATGCTAGAGCTAATAACTTTTACTAAATGTTTTTGGAATATGAAGCTTTATATTGAATGTTAAATACATTCAAGTGTTATAAGACTCCCAAATTATGGTTTATCAGATCTCTAGTGAGTATGCCATCAAAACTCTACATTTGATCCCTTATCATCAAGTGGCCATAAATTTAATCAATGATTTTGAGACCTTTTCCATTAGGAATTCACCAAAGGAAAAAAATGTTGATATGGACTCCCTATCTGCTTCAGGGAGTAAATTCATACCACATAAAAACATCATTGAAAAATATTTTATGGGAATATTCCATGATGAACCTATGATCTCTATCATTAAAGGCTCATTGGATATGCATACAATTGAGGTCAATTATATAAATTATAAAATACCTCATAATAACCTTGGGATGGTGATATTTTATACTCACTTGATAATCAAGCCTATCCACCTATGGCTAATGCTAAACAATGAGCTCACATTTGCAAGAGAGCATTTTGACACATTGTTCGTGATGGCATATTATACTACCATAACCTTGATGGCATTCTCTTATGATACTTTACGAAGGCTCAAATTCTAAAATCTCTCTTTGATATGAATAGTGGTAACTATAGTAGATACTTTAGTAGTTATTCCACATCATGTAAATCACCATATAGACCATAATGGAAGCTAATACCAATAACTATGTAAAAGCATGTGATAAATATTATTCCATAGCTATGAGGTTCTTCATCCAATTGAGTCTCCTTGGTCCTTTTTAACTTGGGACCTTGACCTTATAGGGCATATTTATCTTATGTCCTTTTATGGGCACAATTTTATTACCAAAGCCACAAAATAGTTTACCAAATGAGTAGAATCTATACCACTTACAAATCACACAACCCTCACCATCCCCAAATTTATTTTTAATAAAATCATGTGTCAATTTGGTGTCCCATCTAATCTTATTTTAGACAATGAAACTCTTTTCTAAAATATAATATTGTAGAAATTGACTTCTTAGTTAGGGATTATGAACAAATTTTCCATGCTTTGTTATCCATAAGGGAATGATCAAGCTGAATCTAGTAATAAGATTTTGGTAACACATTTTGATAAAGATAAAGAAATCAATGAAAGACTCACACTTAATTTTATATATTTCATTGTGAGTTTATTACACTAGTATTCAAAAATCCATAGTGGCAACACATTTTTATTTGGTCTATTATACTGAAGCTATTTTGCCACTTGAAATTAAATTGTCTTCTTTGCATGTTTCTTTGAAGAATTTTTTGAGTCACAATAAATATTATTAGGAGTATAGGGATTAATTCCTTTCCAAAATTACTACTCTTGATGAGAGGCATCTATGTGCCCTTGAGCATAATATATCCTATAAGAGTTGTGTTTCCAAGCAAAATAATCTGCAACAATAATGTTTAGGCAACAACAATGTTATGAACTTCTTAATTGCTATAACAATGGATAAAAGTTCCTTCTTAGCTGGCTAATAAATTAATTCATGTTTCTTAAAATTACCACTCTTGTATATAGATAATTGTTTTATATCATTTCTTTGAACCAAAAAAATTGAATCCCAATGTTATATAGAAACATCTAGTTAAAGTATGTAAGGCAGTATCAAAGAAGGCCCTAATGGGTGCAATGACAAAAAAAAATCTTTTAATTGTTTGACCACTTTAGTAGCTTTTTTATTCTATTTGAATGGTTTGGTAACCATAATATCCTTGATAGGTTTGGTTTTCTTTGATATACCCTAAATATAAGGATGAACATAATTTGATAAAGCCAAAAAACCTATGTATTTCCTCCATATTAAGTAATTCATCAAGAAATTGACTTATCTTTATCATAACATGGGTTTGTATGCATGTTTTTCTATTTTTGAGCATAACCTTAGGAAAATCCACTTCTGATACCGCAAATTGAAATCTCTTTTTAACTATTGATAAGTCAATACCATGTTGCATGACAACCTTGTGAAACTCTTTGATATGTTTCAATTTTTTTGAAATGTCTTTAGAAAATATAAGAAAATCATCATTATAATTAGCTACAAAACTATAGTAAGGAAAAAAAATTTATCCATGCATGTATGAAATTGTGTTGGAGCATTTTTTAGTCCAAATGGTATAACCAATAGTTCAATAGTCTTATTGGAGTACTAAAAGCTATTTTATGTACATATATTTCCTTTATTTTGCTTTGATGATAACCAAATATACAATCAAAATTTGAAAATACCTTGCCTTGTGCACATTTTTGTATTAGTTGTGATTTTTCTAGTAGGAACCAATTAATTAATTTTATAAAAATATTCAATGGAATATAATTAACAACTAATTTGCCTTTACCCCTTTTAATTTTTTATTGCTTTCTTAAAATAAAACAAGAACATGAATCAACCAATAAATAAGGACTGATCAAAACTTTTTGTCTAAGTTCTACTTGCTTCCTTACTTTTGCATAATATTCTTTGATTTTTACCTTTTATAGCTAATTGGTGGTAAGTAGGAATTTTTACCTTAGGTAAATCAATATCCCATTTTTCTAGACGATGTTCAATACATCATTGAAGCATTTCCTATTTGGCTTTGGCTAATTCATCTAACATTACCATTAACTAAAATGTTGTAAACAAAGACAAGAATCCATTATTTTATTTAGCTTGTTTGTGTTAGCTTTTAATGAATAATCACTCAATAATATGGCCACTAAATCAATAATACTCAACTCAATATGAAGGAAATAATAATGCTAAGCAAATAAGCTTATATTCAGAATATGAAATAACTCCAATATTGCTAATGGCAAATGCTGAAAAATACAATAAACTCTTATTGAATAAAAGACCTCAAATACATCATATTACATCACCTTCCATTGCTCCATGGGTGATGTCCCATATCTTGATCTTCCCTTTGTGATATACCTTCTATTACAATTGCACATCCATATATAGGATGGAATGTGACTCTTCATATGGTGTTTCTTGGCCTTCACTCTTCCTATGACTCTTCATATTCCTATGCATGATAGACATGTGTACACATGCATACCTAACTAGGACACTTGTTCTTCCTATTCTAAAGGACTCATGTACATGTGGACAACATGCACATTTACATCATTGCACATTCTTGTGCATTTATTCCATTGCATAAAGTAAATCCTAATCTAGACATGTACCAAATAATGTAATATTCTCCAACACCCCCATGTATTACATTATTTGGTTATTGAAGACTTTAGTCTTCAATATGGATCTTCATCTTCTTTCTTGAACCTATCTTCTTCTTCTTTGCATCCTTTGTCATGCTTCATGTTTGTATCCTGATTAGTATTTTCATAAAATACTATATTTGCTAAAAGTGCTGTGGCTTCATGTTCTTCTGTAGTATCTTCTAGTTCCTTCCTGTATCTCTTGGGCTAAGTGCCCCTTTTGATTTCCTTCTTTGTATTGTAGCTGAGGTTGATTGTACTGACATTGAAGTTATTGTTGATGTAGTATTTTTTGCCTTCTCCAATCTGCTACCTTTCTGTATACTTGATCAAATGAATAGTTAGCATATTTCAGTCTTTGTAGCTTCACGATTACAAGTTTCTTGAGCTCTTGCATAGTCATCAGATTCTTGTATAAGAATTTATCCTTTTCCTTCTATCCTTAGAATCATATTATTCTTTGTTTCCCTGTCTAGACACTTTTGCTTCATCACTTCCATCCTTTGATTCTTGTGTATGAATATGGAAGATAAATTTGGATCACCATTGATCCATTTTCCTTTTCTAAATATTTTGTAAGATGTTTCCTTGCAATTTGATACTTAAACACTCTACTTTAGATGATGCTCTTATAGAGTCTAAATCAATATTGTGTGAACCCAAATAAGTCTTGAGCATATGTACCATCATTAATAGGTCTTGTAGCTTCTACTTCATACTTGAATTCAACCATCCTTCTACTTTCAATGAACTTGGTTACTGAATCTGAGCTTCTATATATTATCTCTTTGAATCCAGACATATTTAAGACTTTAAGGTGATCAGTCCATTGAGGATTTCCTGTTGTATGTTTACTAGTTCTCATATCCATAATTGCTTTAGCTTTGAATGTTCTAATCCTTTGAGGTGGACTTCCTTATGGCTCCCTAGTTTAGTTTATCAAATAAGTATTTGAAACTATCTCAAATTAATTCCTTAGTTTTGAATGATAGACTAAGGATAATATTTAAATGTTGACAACCTTTTATCTCCCTAGTTTCAATATTGTCCTTTCAATTATGTTTTGTAGAAATCCTTGTATCTCCCTAATGTTTGAATATGACAATACAATATTTAATATCAATTCTATCAATCAACAATCCTTTACAAATCTTCAAATCTCTAATAATTTTGAATTTAGAGATTAAGCTATCCAATGCAATTTTATCAATATGTAGGATTCCTTTTATCTCCCAAATTTATGAATAAAATATTTAATTCTAAATTTCATATACTATTTTTGATGTAGAAATCCTTATACCTCCAAAATTAGAAATTTAGAAATTTTGAAAATAATATTTGCAATATTTTGTAATTCTAATTTGATGTAGAATCCTTATTTCTCCAACCTTAATAATTTTACAAATATTTAATTGGTTTTGTAAACTATGGTATGCAATTTTACAAAACTCCAATATAACCTTCAAATTCTAGAAAATGCTCTTCAAAAATATAATTATAGGCTTCAAAATAATAATTTGATTTTCTAAGGTTATAAAAATGCTTATCACTCCACTTTTACTTTTAATAAACTTTGACCTTAGAATATATTCCCTTCTTATTCCTCCTATCAATATAAAACTTTAATATATGGTAAAATGCTATGGTAAATACCTCAATTATTCAGGCGCTCCTTGATGGTCTTGTTGGGTGCTTATCTCTCTAGTCAAACTTGCTTGGAATGCTTCGTATGACTCTTCAAAGATGCTTTGACCTTCTTTAATGCTTCTCCTCTTGTATTTGCTATGTAAGGTGCTAGAAAAACTGCTATATTAATACCTCTATGACTATATGAGTGCTTCACCTTTCTTTGGATGTGTGCCACATGGTGTAGACATTATTTGACTCCTTGTCTTCCTTCTTGGTGGTGCTAACATTCATGAATAGAATAAAGTGGACACTTGTCACTTTCTTTCTTGCAACTTGGGAGTTACACAGTCTTCTTGAGCGCTTGGATAATAATGAAGAATATTTGAATGTTTGAGTGCTCTTTTCTCATGTAGAGTTACGTTCAACCTTATGCACCAACTTCTATCTTTAGTGCCAAGTGGAGATATTCCCTTATTTTGGAAGAGACAAGTGTAATCAACTCTTTGTGCATGCACTCTTTTTCCAAACGTATGGATTGTAAGGCTTTTGAATGCCTTTGCTCTTCCCAAACTTATTCTTGCTCCTTGTAAAACGTATTCTAGCTTCTTGAAAATGTATTCTTTCTGGAGTTTCTCCTTCCTTTGGATGATGGTGGACTTGCTCATGGATGGCTTCAACCAAAGACCTTCTTGTATGCTTCAATGGTGGCCCTATGGTAATCACTATGGCACTTTATTTTTCTTCTTTGATAATGCACCATATATTTTCTTTTTCTTGTAATATGCCCTATTTTGAATGGCTGTAATAGTACTTTTGTAGGTTGTGGATGATGTTCTCTACCTTCTTGGGCTGGCCAAAACTTGAGCCTAATGGCTTCTTTTCCTTATGCTCTTTTGTTGGTGCTTTTTCCTGCAAGTGGGTGGACGTATGATGGAGTATTTTCCCCCTGTAATTTGTTGCCGAATGGTGCTTTATATAGTGGTGGTTTTCACCACTTCCTTGGTGGTTTCCTATACCACTCCCAACTATAAATCCGATGTTTTTAAACACCTAAAATCTGCCCAAATTTGGAGCTCTTTTCCTTTTCAAAATTTGTTGTACTTTGAGGGTTATTTTCCCTCACAAACGTAGAATATTTTGCTTCTTATTTCACTTTAAAATTCAGCATATACTAACACTTATAACTCCTTTAATAAATCAATCTAATGCTGCTATAATATTTCAAATTTCTTAGATAATAAAGTGGTTTTATCCCACTAATAAATGTTAAATAAATCTGATTTTCTCTTATTAAAAAAACAACATATAATCAACTTCTTATCACTCCAATTAAACTTGTAATTTTGCTGTTATAATATGCAATTTTTCTATAAAATCAATGGTGTGAAATAGTGTCCTTTATTAGCTTAATGACACCTTAAAATTCTTCTTCTTAGCTAGCTCTAAATAGCTCCAAAATCTGATGCTTTAAAACTCTTAATAAACTCCTTTAAAAAATTTGCAATAGTAATCTATATGGCATCAATTTTACACACCTTTTTGTAGCTTCTTCCTTCATAGCTTACTATCTTGTATTTGCTGGATTTTCACCCTTCAATTTGTTGTTAGTAGATCCTTCAATTTGCAGCAATAATGGCTGCCTCAAAGCTTGCTTTCTTTTCCTTTAAACAGGTGCTTTCTTCTCCTTCAAACAAGTGCTTTCTTCTTCTTCAAACAGGTGCTTTCTAACTTTGATTTTTATAGCTTCAAATGTTGTCCAAATGCACTCCAAATCTGCAATCAACCTCCTTCGTAGGTGCTGCTACTAATCCTTATGCTTTTTTGTCCAAATCTATCTCAAATATTTCCCAAAGCTTCTTTAAAATGCAGCTAATTTTGTTCTTACAATGCTGCCCAAAAATGCAGCTTAAACACCTTCTAATTGTTATTCCAAAATCTGATTTGATGAAGTTTACTAACCTTCAAATTTTTTGCTCTCTTTGCTATCAAGCCTTCTCTTAGTTGGCTGTCCAAATCTTCCTTGAAAGCTTCTCCAAAGCTTTTCAATCTGCAACTTTCTGCTTCTACTTTTTGCAGTCCTTTTCCTTTCAACTTTTCTTCTAAAAATCAGCAACTTGTGCTTTTACAAATTAGCCTACAAAACTTGTGTGGCTATCTTCAAATTTCTCAAATTTATGGCTTTTGCAATATTCTTGCTTTCTTTTGACTTCTTGCTGAATTCTATCTTCAAATATGACCTCTATCTCTATCTTCTCTCTCAAGAATCTGAATGTCTTGAGTTCTTCAAAATCTTCTTCAAATTTGACAAACTTCTTGCCAAATCCTTTTCCTTGTGGGCTTGTTGTCGGATGGTGACAATTATCCCAATTTCTTTTGGTCAGGTACTCTTTCTGCTTGCAATCTTCTACCATGAACTCTGCTTCAAATCTCCTTCAATAATAGCTGCTTCAACTTCTGCAATAAGGCTTTTCTGTAGCCTTATTTTCTTCTTCAAAATCTTCTTTAGACCTCTATTCTTGGGTCTTCTAATTCTGCAGCATTCAAATCTATTTTCAATGAAACCTTACCTTGGTTTCTTCAATTTTCCACTATGGGAAATTCTTCAATGAGATCTCTTTCTGGATCTCCAAAATCTACAATAGGACTTTCAATAGTCCTTCAATCTTCAATCTTCAATTTACTACTTCAATTTGCAATAGGACTTTCAATAGTCCTTCTATCTTCAATATTCAATCTACTACTTCAATATGCAATAGGACTTTCAATAGTCCTTCAATATTTAATCTTCCAATATTGGAAGTTCTTCAATATGACCTCTCTTAGGGTCTCTTCAATCAGTAGTCTTGCAATGAGAACCTCTCCTTGGTTCTTCTCAATATTCAATTGGGGCCTTCTTCTTGGACCTCCTTCAATGTCTATTTTCTGCAATAGAACTTGAGCAACAATAATATATTCAAAGTTCCAAAAATAATAATCTTCACTAGCTATAACTAGTGGAATCAAATCAATGTTGAATCCTAGTCTTCACAGGTGTTCCTTCAACCTTGTGGAAATATTCTAGCCAATCAATAATCTGGAATCTATATTCTTTCAATCAATCAAATTTATCAATAGGACCTCTTCTAAGGGTCTCTAAATCTTCAATATCAAGGTCTGTCTTCAAGACCTGTAAATTTTCTTCTATTTCGATTTTGCTCTTGGAATAGGTAAATCTTTAACTTTCACTGGTTTTCTTTCAACCTAGTGAGAAATGCTATCTTCTATGGTTTTATTTTCCAGAGGTAATTTTCTTTTATCTTCTCTGGATTCTCTTTCCAGAGGTAATTTTCTTTATCTTCTCTGGTTTCTCTTTCCAGAGGTAATTTTCTTTATCTTCTCTGGTTTCTCTTTCCAGAGGTAATTTCCTTTATCTTTACTGGTCTCTTCTTAACCAGTAGAAATTTCCTTCCTTCCAATCTATATAATAACTTCTATCAAACAATCTCAAAGCCAACAAATTTTGCAAGGGGTAGGTCCAAAGGTGCGTCTGGTTTGCAAAAATGCAGCAATGGTGTTGAATGATGAAAAACTAGAATAGTTTCTAGTGGCTCTCTCAATTCCTATCTAGACCTATTGTGGCTAGATCTACCATGGCTCTGATACCACTATTAGCTTTTAATGAATAATCACTCAATAATATGGCCACTAAATCAATAATACTCAACTCAATATGAAGGAAATAATAATGCTAAGAAAATAAGCTTATATTCATAATATGAAATAACTCAAATATTGCTAATGGCAAATGCTAAAAAATACAATAAACTCTTATTGAATAAAAGACCTCAAATACATCATATTACATCACCTTCCATTGCTCCATGGGTGATGTCCCATCTCTTGATCTTCCCTTTGTGATACTCCCTTCTATTACAATTGCACATCCATATATAGGATGGAATGTGACTCTTCATATGGTGTTTCTTGGCCTTCACTCTTCCTATGACTCTTCATATTCCTATGCATGATAGACATGTGTACACATGCATACCTAACTAGGACACTTGTTCTTCCTATTCTAAAGGACTCATGTACATGTGGACAACATGCACATTTACATCATTGCACATTCTTGTGCATTTATTCCATTGCATAAAGTAAATCCTAATCTAGACATGTACCAAATAATGTAATATTCTCCAATAGTTTGAGACCTACTTAATGTTTCATTATTTATGATATGGAGGGGTTTGTCCATTGTGCCTTTAATTTGTTACCCTAGAAAATTGATGCTATTTTGGGCATTGTTATTTTTTAATTTTCAACATTCATCACCAAACAATACTGACCAATATTATATGGCCTTATTGAATCAATAAAAGGGCTTACTAAGCCAACATAATAACCCAAATTATTAATTTAGAAAGAATAAGTGAAGGATACCCCTGCCTCCTTGGGTCTTTACCCAAAAGTGGCATACCTTTTGGGATGTTTTCCACAAATAATAAAAAAAAAGAATAAGTGAATAAAATCTTGTCTCCTATTTGAATTGAAACTCTAATGAAAAAATACTTTAATTGATTGGATCCATTCATAGTTGATACTTCATAATTAGTTGTGGATGTTAACCACTTTTATACAACCTTTTCATGGAAAAAATTAATGTTTGAACATGTATCAATAAATTCCACATGTTTGACAAATTTTATATTTCCATTCTTAGCAATCCTTATTGGAATCAATACTACATATTGGGTGATGACCATCTTGTTGATATAAACCTATGCCCTTTTTGATGCTAAAGGAAGCTCTAAAAATTCTCTTTTTTGAAATAAGGTTTTTATATTGTTTCTTGTATGGAGTAAGAGCATAAGGATTATTAATGGGATCATATTATTTTCTACCTGTCACCACTGGCTCATCCTCAATATCTGAGTAATATGTAGAATTTACATCTTCTTCATAAATATTAGAAATATCAAATTCTCTTATATTTTACAATTTATTATGCTAGTAATTAGCAAAATCATGTTCAATTTCTATTTTTGAAATAGATTGTCCTTCATCAATAATATCCTCAAGAGGAGGAATGTTTTCATAGTCACTTGTGTTGAGCAAGGTGCAGCAAAAGTATTGTCATTGTTGTCAACACAGACAGAAATTGATGCAGTTGAAGCAATGGACAAGAATTTAGAAGTCAGTCAGATCAAGTACAGTGAATTTCCAGGAAAACAGAAGTGACCCAGATTCAAAAATTTGCAGAAAAAGACAAGTAAGAAAACTGTCGCGATATCGCGACATGTTTTCTGTCGCGATTTCGCGACAAAAAGGAGGAGAGAGAAAGCACAGCCAAAAATGTCATGATTTCACGACAAAAAGGAGGAGAGAGAAAGCGCAGCCGAAAATGTCATGATTTCACGACAAAAAGGAGGAGAGAGAAAGCACAGCGAAAATGTCATGATTTCATGACAAAAAGGAGGAGAGAGAAGGCACAGCCAAAAGTGTCACGATTTCATGACATATCGGAGGAGAGAGAAAAATATGGAGAAACTGTCACGATTTCGTGACATGTTTCGGGTAAAGGCGCAGGCAATGAAAAGTGTCACGATTTCGTGACAGGATCGGAGTGGAAGCAACAAGGCGAAAAGGTGTAGCGATTTCGCTACATGTCGAGTTTCACGAAGCAAAGAAAAAGCTCTAAGTCAAGAAGGTGTAGCGATTTCGCTACAAGTCAAAATGCTAAGTCAAGAAGGTGTAGCGATTTCGCTACAAGTCAAAATGCAAGGCAACAAAGGTGTAGCGATTTCGCTGCATGTCAAAATGCAAGGCAACAAAGTTGTAGCGATTTCGCTACATGTCTTGATTTCGCTAGTGCATGAAGCAAGAAATGTACGGATGCGAAAGATGTCGCGATTTCGTGACATGTTGCATTTTCACGGGCGAATAGCAAAGAACAACGCTAAGGCAGAAAAGCGTCGCGATTTTCGTGACATGTTTTTTGCTGGGAGCTAGGAGAATGGTAGCAAAAAGTGTCACGATTTCGTGACGTGTTCCATTTTCGTGGGTGCAAGTGAAGGATAGTGAGAAGGAAAGTGTCACGATTTCGTGACATGTCCCGAGAGGCGAGAAGGAGACATGGGAGAGAAAGAGAGCGGAGCAAATGTGTCATGATTTTATGACATGTTCTGTTTTCGAGTGCATGCCAAGATAAGGTTGAGGAGGCAAAAAACGTCATGATATCGTGATAGGTCAAGTTTTCGCGGTCAACTATCCAGAAAAAGTCAAATGGGCAGAAATGTCACGATTTCGCGACAGGTAACAGTTTGGCGGGTAAAAGCCGAAGGAGCATGCATAGTGACAGGTGTCGAAAAAGCATAAAGGAAAATCATGCAGCCAGTTACGTAAGAATTAACTAGAGTCAGATCTACAGTTACACAGTGACAGGTGTTGGAAATGCATTGGAACAGCTGTATATGCATGATTGGAAAAGCATTCAAACAACCGCATATGGAGAATCAAAAATGTATTCGAACAACCGTATTTGCAGCATTCGAACAACCGTATTTGTAGAATTCGAACAACCGCTTATGGAGAAGAGAAAAGAATTCGAACAGTTAGAGAATGTCATTCGACTGCATGCAGGATTAGAAAAGTGATAGAAGACGAGGAGTCTCGATGAGGAAAAGGGGTTATAAAAGGACAGTCATGCAGAGAATTAGGTTGCTACTGTTAGAGTGAAATTACAGTGAAAAGAGGGTTAGAAGAGGGCCAAGAGAGAAATAAGCAGAGCCGTGAGTGTGTGTAGAGTGTGTTTAATTGTAGACCAATCAGGGTGGTGTAAACAGTGAAGACATTTTTATGTCATTTTAAATTGCTCAGAATTGCAGTCCAAGTTGGTGCTTGGTACTAGGGGTTGGTGCTCCTATCTGTTGCAGCAGAAAATTAAGGGGTTGGTGCTCCTTCCAGTAGATGCTGGTAAAGTGTTTGTAAAATTGGTATTTTGCAAAGACTGGATTTGGATTGGAGTCCAAGCAGTCATTTTTGAGGAGTAGCCAAATTGGTGAACCTCGGTATATTGTGTGTTGTGGTGTGCTCTCTTGTTCAATTTGCTTTTCTCGGTTTTCAAGTTCTCTTTGCTTCAATTTTAAATGTTGTAGATTTGAATATTAATAGCTACACTGATTCACCCCCCTCTCAGTGTCATTGTGTGAATATCAATTGGTATCAGAGCAAGGTTTCTTGAACAAGCTTAATCAGCTAAGGTGATCTTGGAAGAAACACAATGGCGAAGCGATGAAGGATTCTCATCCAACAAAGCTCCCTTGTTCGATGGAACTAATTACACTTTCTGGAAACTCGGGATGCAGACATATCCGTGTGCATTGGGATACGACATTTGGGATTCTGTAGATAGTGGATACACAACACCCACTACTCCTCCAACAGATACTGCTGAGAAGAAAAAATTTGAGAACAACTCCAAAGCAAAGAATGCCATAATGTGTGGGCTTGTAGACAGTGAACTGATAAGAGTCATGAGCTGTAAATCGGCAAAAGACATGTGGGATAAACTGAAGAGCATCCATGAAGGAGACAACAAGATCAAGGAAGCCAAGCCGCAAACTCATCGAGCACAGTTCGAAGCACTACAAATGAATGAAGATGAGAACATAGAGGCTTATATGCTAAGAGTCAATGGAATCATTAATGCAATCAGAGGACTCGATGAAGAAATTGATGATGCAGTTGTCATGAAAAAGGTTCTCAGAACACTTCACAAAAGATTTAACTCCAAAGTTTCTGCAATAGAAGAGGCGAAAGATCTAAACAATTTCAGCATGGATGAGATGCATGGTTCCCTGACTGCATACGAAATGAGAATAGGACAAACTAAGTCTATAGACAGAGAAGCTGCTTTTAAAGCACACAAGAATATAAAAGCTGAACATGAATCTGAGGATGAAGAGACACCTGGATGAAACAGAAGCTAATTTTGTTCGGAAACTCACAAAGGGAAAAGGAAAATATAGAGGAAAGCTACCTTTTAAGTGCTTCAATTGTGGAGGAGTCGGTCATTTTGCAGCCAAATGTCCAATGCATGAGAAAACCAAAAATGGTGAAGGGTCACACCAAGAAAAAGGTGACTGGAAGAAGAAACAAAATTTCAGAAAGAACAACTTCAAGAAGAAAAGCTTCATATCCAAGAATGTCAGCACTTCTGAAGAAAGCTCAGGTGAGGATTCTGAAGAAGAAACAGGTGAAGCTCTGTTCATGGCACTTGAAGAAGAAAGAACAGAGGAAAATCAAGAAGGTGATGAAAACTTTAAGGATGAGGCTGAAGTGTATCTGGAAGGAGAATTGGTTGCTGCACTTGAAGAGTTGAGTGCAGAAAGGAAAAAGAATAAAAAATTTTCAAAGAAACTAGAGGATGCCACTGACATAATAAACAATCTGAAAATACAGATAGAGGAATTCAAGAAAATGTCTGAAGTTCTTGATGAACAATTAACTGTAAAGACAGTTGAATGCAGCAAGCTCGAAGAAGACATTGTTAAGTTAAGGATGCAGCTAGAGGAGATGAATAGGAAATTGAGCTGTTTTCATAAGTTTGAAGAAAGTACTGTAAAGCTGGATAAAATGTTAAATAACCAAAGGCCTTCCGGCATCAAATTTGGTTTAGGCTTCGATGAAGGAGAATCATCAAAGGGTTCAAAGGCCTTAAATGTAGAATCCATAAAGAAAGAAGAAAAGATCAGGGTTGATCAAGAAAAAACAAATCATGCCAAAGAAAGCAATAATGCCAGACTCAAGAAGAGTACTGACAAAGATGGATTCACAAAAGTCACACATTCAAGAAGGAGAAGATTCATGGCTCCTACTTCAAACTGGCAAAGACCCGCACCCGGGTTTAATCATTCCTTTTCTGGTTATTGTTTTAAATGCAATGCTTATGGCCATAAGATTTCAGATTGTAGTCATAATGTACCTCAAAGGAATTTCACCAATAGAAATATGTTTTCTCCTTTAATGAATTATGCAGTTGAATGTTATAATTGTCATAATTTTGGACATATTGCAAGAAACTGTAGAAGCACTTTTGCATCAAAGAATTATCAGGGTAGAAAATCTAAACCAAATGGGTTGAACCAAAACAAGAAATTTCTTGAAAAATAGGCACATGCTAATGAAAGGGCACAGGCAAAACAAGTAGCAAAATCTGCTATCAAACCAGAATGGAAAGAAAAGGAATCTTTGATTGTTCAGACTGCCTTTAAAGCACAGAACAAATCTGCACCTTGGATACTTGACAGTGGATGCTCCAGTCACATGACAAGTGACAAGCAAAAATTTGAGAAGTTACAGAATTATGAAGGTGGTTCTGTGAAATTTGGAAATAATGATGGAGCAAAGATAGTTGGAAAAGGATCAGTCAAGATCAGTGATGGAAAGATAAAATCAAAAGAAGTCTTGTTTGTGATTGGTCTAAAGCACAACTTGCTGAGTGTAAGTCAAATCTGTGACCGAGGTCATGAAGTCATTTTTAAGAAGGAGGGCTGTGAAGTGAGAAAAGCACACAGTGGGAAACTGATAGCTACTGGATCAAGGACTTCTGGTAATCTATATACTCTCTCAGAAACTACAGAAGGAACATGCTTGATTGGACAGGAAGATGAAAATTGGCTATGGCACAAGAGGCTCGGTCATATTAGTTTTGACAATCTGGCAAAAATAAGTTCAAAAAGAGCAGTAAGAGATATACCAACCATTGGCAAACCAGTAAATAGCATCTGTGCTTCATGTCAAAAAGGAAAGCAAACCAGATCCACATTTAAATCAAAGGAATACTTCACCAGAAAACCGTTGGAGATAATTCATACTGATTTGTGTGGACCCATGAGAACTCAAAGCATAAATGGTGACAAATACTTTATGTTGTTCATAGATGACTACTCCAGGATGACATGGGTATTATTTTTAAAGATTAAATCAGATGCCTTTGAGATGTTTAAGATTTTTAAAAAATAGGTTGAAAATCAAACTGGAAAGAGGATTAAATGCCTAAGATCAGACAGAGGGGAGAGTTTATTTCAGAAGAATTTGCAGAATACTGTCAAAAATATGGGATAAGAAGACAGTTTTCAGCAGCAAGGACACCTCAGTAGAATGGTGTTGTAGAAAGGAAGAACAGGACAGTGCAGGAAATGGCACGGACAATGCTGGCTGAGAACAAAATAGCTGATAGATTTTGGAAAGAGGCAGTCCATACTGTAGTTTACATTCAAAACAGGTGCATGCTAAGACCGCATGAAAGCAAAACACCGTATGAGCTGTGGTTCGGCAGAAAGGCAACTGCAAGATATTTCAAAGTATTTGGCAGCAAGTGCTACATCAAACGGACTGAAGATAATCTCGATAAATTTGAAGATAGAGCTGATGAAGGGATTTTTCTTGGTTACTCAACAAAAAGCAAAGCCTACACATGTTACAACAAGAGGCTAAAGAAAATTGTTGAGAGTGCTGATGTTAAAGTTGATGAAGGTAGAGAGCAAGAAATTTCTTATCAAGAAAAATACCCTATTTATGAAGAAGTCATTGAAGGAGATGATGAAAAGGAAATAGAAGAGAATCAGAAAATTGATCCAGATGTTTTAAAAACTGACTCAGAGGAAGAAGAAAACAAGAAATTTAAAACAGGCAGCTGGCAGAAAAATCATCCCAGTGAACAGATTATTGGGGACCCCACTGATGGTATTCAGACAAGAAGAGCGGTAGTGCGGAACTATTCTCTGTTATCTAGCATTGAACCTAAAAATGTTGCCGAAGCAAGCACAGATGAAAGTTGGATGAAGGCAATTAATGAAGAACTAGATCAGATTGAGAAAAACAAAACCTAGGAATTAGTACCTCGGCCAACAAATAAAAACATAATTGGCACTAAATGGATTTTTCGAAATAAATTAAATGAAGATGGACAGGTTGTCAGAAATAAGGCAAGATTGGTCTGTAAAGGCTATGCTCAGGTTGAAGGCATTGATTTTGAGGAAACCTTTGCACCGGTAGCCAGACTAGAGGCAATCAGAATGTTTCTGGCTTTAGCAGTCCATAAAAACTTCAAAGTATATCAAATGGATGTAAAATCAGCATTTCTGAATGGAAAACTGGAAGAAGAGGTTTACATTGAACAACCAGATGGCTTTCAACTTGGTGACAATCCAGATTTTGTTTGCAGGTTAAAGAAAGCATTATATGGTTTGAAACAGGCACCCAGAGCATGGTATGCAAGGCTGGATAACTATCTAATTAAACAAGGGTTCAAGAAAGGTTTGGTGGACAACAATTTATATGTCAAAACAGAGAAGGGCCATCTTATTGTTCTTGTTGTTTATGTAGATGATATAATATTTGGCAGGAAGATGGATGAATATTGCAAAGACATATCAACTAAAATGAAGAAAGAATTTGAGATGTCTATGATTGGTGAACTTTCTTATTTCCTAGGACTCGCAGGTCAATCAAAATGAAAAGGGCATTTTTATTTCTCAAGTTAAATATGTAAAAGAAATGCTGAAAAAGTTCACAATGGAAGATAGTAAACCTGTTAGCACTCCCATGACAACAGGCTGCAAGTTGAGCAAGGATGATAAATCTCCAGATGTAGATCAAACAATGTACAGGTCTATGATTGGAAGCCTACTGTATTTAACAGCCACTAGACCAGATATATTACAGGCAGTATGCATGGTTGCAAGATTTCAGGCTAGTCCCAAAGAAACTCATGTGACAGCTGTAAAGAGGATCTTCAGGTACCTCAAGGGTACTATGGAATATGGGTTGTGGTACCCAAAAGGTAAAGACTTCACTTTGATTGCATATTCTGATGCAGATTGGGCAGGATGTATTGATGAAAGAAAGAGTACCAGTGGAGGAGCATTTTATCTTGGAGACAGGTTGGTAGCATGGCACAACAAGAAACAAGAATCAGTCTCTCTATCCACAAGCAGAGGCAGAATACATTGCAGCAACAACATGTCGTACACAGATATTATGGATGAGACAAACGTTGAAAGATCTTGGTATTCACTTCAAAGAGCCAATATCAATAAAATGTGATAACACTAGTGCTATCAACATATCCAAGAATCCGGTTATGCATTCTAGAACCAAACATATTGCGATCCGGTATCATTTCTTGAAGGATAAAGTTGCTTGAAGGAGAGGTCAAATTGGACTTTGTTCCAACTACAGAGCGAGGTAGCTGATATATTCACAAAACCATTGCCCAAGGAAGTTTTTGAGTACCTTCGAAATAAGTTGGGAGTGGTCACAATTCCCAAGAACTGACTATCATTTGGGATCACATTCTCAGGGGGTGCATTTATGCCTATACTTATAGTTTTGCTTATATTTATGATTTTTGCTAACTATAACAACATTTGTCTGAGAGTGGTGTGCATAGACTCAGGGGGAGTCTGCAACAACCCTTTGGTATTATTGTCAAAGGGGGAGAAGAATTACAGGAGAGTGCATAAGTGTTGCCAACAATTCCAAAGGGGGAGATTGTTGAGCAAGGTGCAGCAAAAGTATTGTCATTGTTGTCAACACAGACAGAAATTGATGCAGTTGAAGCAATGGACAAGAATTCAGAAGTCAGTCAGATCAAGTACAGTGAATTTCTAGGAAAACAGAAGTGACCCAGATTCAAAAATTTGCAGAAAAAGACAAGTAAGAAAACTGTCGCGATATCGCGACATGTTTTCTGTCGCGATTTCGCGACAAAAAGGAGGAGAGAGAAAGCACAGCCAAAAATGTCATGATTTCATGACAAAAAGGAGGAGAGAGAAAGCACAGCCGAAAATGTCATGATTTCACGACAAAAAGGAGAGAGAAAGCACAGCCAAAAATGTCATGATTTCATGACAAAAAGGAGGAGAGAGAAGGCACAGCCAAAAGTGTCACGATTTCGCGACATATCGGAGGAGAGAGAAAAATATGGAGAAACTGTCACGATTTCGTGACATGTTTCGGGTAAAGGCGAAGGCAATGAAAAGTGTCACGATTTCGCGACAGGATCGGAGTGGAAGCAACAAGGCGAAAAAGTGTAGCGATTTCGCTACATGTCAGCAAAGAAAAAGCGCTAAGTCAAGAAGGTGTAGCGATTTCGCTACAAGTCAAAATGCTAAGTCAAGAAGGTGTAGCGATTTCGCTACAAGTCAAAATGCAAGGCAACAAAGGTGTAGCGATTTCAAATGCAAGGCAACAAAGGTGTAGCGATTTCGCTGCATGTCAAAATGCAAGGCAACAAAGTTGTAGCGATTTCGCTACATGTCTTGATTTCGCTAGTGCATGAAGCAAGAAATGTACGGATGCGAAAGATGTCACGATTTCGTGACATGTTGCATTTTCGTGGGCGAATAGCAAAGAACAGCGCTAAGGCAAAAAAGCGTCACGATTTCGTGACATGTTTTCCGATTTCAGAGGCCTTGCAGAGAAGAAAAAAGTGTCACGATTTCGCTGACGTGTTCCATTTTCGCGGGTGCAAGTGAAGGATAGTGCAGGAAAGCAAAAAGTGTCACGATTTCGTGACATGTCCTGTTTTCATGGGCAAGATGCAGAAAAGAGCGAGAGGCTGCGAATGTGTCACGATTTCGTGACATGTCTCGTTTTCGCGGGTAGGAGACAGAAGAGAGCTGGAGGCAGCAAATGTGTCACGATTTCGTGACATGTTCTATTTTCATGAGTGCATGCCAAGATAAGGTAGAGGAGGCAGAAAACGTCGCGATATCGCGACAGGTCAGGTTTTCACGGTCAACAGTCCAAAAAAAGTCAAATGGGCAGAAATGTCATGATTTCGCGACAGGTAACAGTTTGGTGGGTAAAAGCCGAAGGAGCATGCACGGTGACAGGTGTCGAAAAAGCATAAAGGAAAATCATGCAGCCAGTTACGTAAGAATTAACTAGAGTCAGATCTACAGTTACACAGTGACAGGTGTTGGAAATGCATTGGAACAGCTGTATATGCATGATTGGAAAAGCATTCGAACAGCCGCATATGGAGAATCGAAAATGTATTCGAACAACCGTATTTGCAGAATTCGAACAACCGAATATGTAGGATCGTAAAAGCATTCGAACAGCCGTATTTGCAGGATTCGAACAGCCGCTTATGGAGAAGAGAAAAGAATTCGAACAGTTAGAGAATGTCATTCGATTGCATGCAGGATTAGAAAAGTGATAGAAGACGAGGAGTCTCGATGAGGAAAAGGGGTTATAAAAGGACAGTCATGCAGAGAATTAGGTTGCTACTGTTAGAGTGAAATTACAGTGAAAAGAGGGTTAGAAGAGGGCCAAGAGAGAAATAAGCAGAGCCGTGAGTGTGTGCAGAGTGTGTTTAATTGCAGACCAATCAGGGTGGTGCAAACAGTGAAGACATTTTTATGTCATTTTAAATTGCTCAGAATTGCAGTCCAAGTTGGTGCTTGGTACTAGGGGTTGGTGCTCCTATCTGTTGCAGCAAAAAATTAAGGGGTTGGTGCTCCTTCCAGTAGATGCTGGTAAAGTGTTTGTAAAATTGGTATTTTGCAAAGACTGGATTTGGATTGGAGTCCAAGCAGTCATTTTTGAGGAGTAGCCAAATTGGTGAACCTCGGTATATTGTGTGTTGTGGTGTGCTCTCTTGTTCAATTTGCTTTTCTGGTTTTCAAGTTCTCTTTGCTTCAATTTTAAATGTTGTAGATTTGAATATTAATAGCTACACTGATTCACCCCCCCCTCTCAGTTTCATTGTGTGAATATCAACTTGCACAATATTTTTTATTGGATCCAAACAAAAAATTTAATTTATTTTCTTGACTTCTTCAATATCCACTTCTTCATCAACAAAGTCAATTTCTAAATTTTGTTCTAGTATATAAATATTTGTATTATTTTGAATAAGTTCTATAAATTCCTTAGGGGATTCAATTAAAAACCATTCTTGGTTTATCTCTTCTTTAGAAAACAATGTCTTAACATATTTATGTGTTTTAGGAAGATAGGTAGACGTATAATTGCTTTTATTTTTGTATGTAAAGTAGTAGACATACTTTTGTTTCTTACCCTATCTTCTTTTCTAGAGTAATATTTGTGTGGCCTAAACTTTCCTGGTTTAGTCCTTTTGAATCTATAGTGTTTCTTTATAGGATTTTTAGAATAACAACCATACTTGTCAGAACCTTCTACTCCCGCATAGTCATTGTCTGATGACTTTGATAATTTTTGTTGAACCTTTTATTTTGCAAACACAATCTCCTTACTCCTATCTAGAAATTTCTATAAGGTCAACATAATATAGTGTATTTATATTTGTGCCTTATGAAAAATATTTTAGCAAGAACCAATTGATCAATATATTTTGGTAATGTAGCCAAAAATTTAATCTTGACAAATTGATCTCTGTGAAGGCCCAAATTATATACTTTTTTTTATATATTTAGTAGCATAATTTTTAAATTTATTTAAGTCACAATTTTATATTTTCTAACATGAAATAGTCTTCTCTTATTTTATTTGACTCATTGGGAGTGAATTCAATAAGTAATGTAGTCTTTAATTCATTCAATAAGTAATGTAGTCTTTTATTCATTCAACCCATCCTGATAAACTATATGCTTAGAATTATTAGAAGATTTAGAGCACCAATGCAATATATTTCTAGCAATATTTCTAGTAGAAATTTCTACAACTGCTATATCAGTCCAATTATTCACATGTTGTAGTGATCTATAATGGTTTATCCATATATTAATAATATCAATAGGATTAGGATCACCATAAAAATTTAGAACAACCATGTATTTCAACCCTATGGACATTAGATCTTGTTGTTAACCTTGGATTACTTTTTTTTAAGTCATTCTAAACATCTTGGCTTCATAAATTCTTTTATCTATTTTTTCTTTTTCTATTTTTTGAAAACTTCTTGGAAAAATATTATAACCTTAATGGTTTAGAAGCTTGTGGTAATTTAATTTGGATCCATTTGTCTTATTTCTATTTTTGTTCATGCAACTAATTTTGATATTCAAAAAGAACTTGTAAATTACCTTGAATGAATTTCATTTCCTAAGATAGGTTGTCTAGTTTAGAATTGATTATGTCTAGATGACCTTCAACATATTGTATCCAATTGTTAACATAATCCAACTGTCAAATATGTTCATCTTGATCCTAGGTTAAACTAGTAGAATATTCTAATAAACAAGATAAATTTACCCTATTTTGGGATGGTTTTTCTTCTGATAATGTAGTGTAAAAATCCTTTTTAGTAGAAATTCAACCATATTTATGAAATAATTTACCTGATTGTGTCCATTCAACTAAAGTAGAAGATCCTGATATGATCATTTTTAACTATGGGTTCACTTCCACCTTTGGATTTGGGTCTATCGTCATAATTACCAGACTATAGATATCCTTAGGAAAATCTACTATTTTTGTTTGACACATGGAACTAAGTGTAATGGATTGGGTACTAAATTTATGAAAACAAGATCCATTGTATCAATTTGACAAGCAATAGGCCTAGGATTCAAGTTAAATTTTATTTTTTAGTTGGAGTGTTTGAAACTCCTAATTTTCTAAATATTTAGTAATGCATGGAAAAACTATAGAATAATATTGTGTTTATTTGTATACCAATTTCCATCAAGTTTCTTGAACCTACAAGATATTGAACTCCACGTCTAATTTTGGTAGGTGGTAATATGGTATTCAACAATCTAAATATGCATCTACTGCCTATAATATAATATATAGATCCTAGAATTAGATCCATACCATATAATTCTATATAAAGCATGAGAGAATTTGTGTTATGCTCATCATCTAAAGATAATGTAAAATTAGGTTATATAAAGCACGCATCATCTTTATCCAACTTTCCTTTAAACCAAGGTATCAATGAATTCTCCCAAGTGGTGTCTTACATATATTAATTAAGCAATATATTGATCACTTATATCATGATTAAACTATGGGTTCACTATAATATCTACTTAAGCAATATAAATATGGAAAACCCTATTTTTTTTATTTTAATATTTTCTTTAATCAAAAAATACAAAAACACTGGCCTAATTCCTACCCCTTTAACTTGCAAACTCAATTCAACTTGTCTTACTATTTTTATAATTGAATATTGTAACTTATTTTATCTATATATATCTATCTTGGAAATAAGAGGATATTTAAACCAACCATTTTATACAACAAAGCTTTCTTTTTCTACAATAAAATTATGGATTTGGAAAATTGTAGTACCTAAATTCATATTGGAGAGAACATTTGATGAAATTTATTCTAATTAAAACTAATAAACTCCTTTAAAATACCATTTGGCTTTGATAACAAGAAAATTAAAAGAGGGAGAGAGATTTTATTATCACAGATTGGATAAGCAATATGCAATCTAGTAGGAGTTTGTCCCCAATACTAAATAATAGGGGGTTGAATTGGTTACACTATAAATAAGATTAAAGTAACCTAGCAGGGAGCTATATTTTTGAACAAACAACAAGACTAAATGATTAATAGAACAAACTACATAGAGACAGGGCCTTTATATAGGCTTCTATTAATTTGAAAATAGGAATACAAAAGATCCCAATTTTCTCAATGGACTTAGACTCCAAATATTTGATTTGATGTCCATAACTATCCTTACAATAAGTATTTATAAACTAATCAGATAGAGAGTGGGAATATTTGAGGAAATTAGACTTCTAGTGACATGACATAAAGTGAAATAAGATTTTATCCAATCTAATAAAGGTATGGAGGTCCTATCAATCAAAGCCACATCTATCTTCACCACTTTCTCTGGCAGGTGTGGTTAGAGCGTAATCATAGAGCTTTTCACGAGTCCAGCCATGATCCCCCCACTGTCATTTCTAGGATCCTCACCTTTTCCAAAGAAAATGCTAGTCTTATTTCCCCTAAAGCCCATGTTCCGCCTCATAATGAGACCCATATTGCTCAATATTTGAAATTAACCTTGATGGAAGACCCTGCTCCTAACAGACCCAATCCTAGAATAGGTGTCAAGTGGTCTGCACCTCCGGTTGGTTGGCTCAAATTCAATTTTGACGGGGCTGCAAAGGATAACCTAGGCAAAGCAGGGGCGGGTGGAATAGTCAGAGACCATGAAGGAAGAATGGTCAGGGATTTTTTTGAGTAGCTAGGGATAAGGACAAATAACGAGGCAGAGGCGAGAGCATTGTGGAGAGGTCTCCAATTGGCTCAGGAGATAGAGGGTAAACTTATTATTGAAGGTGACTCAATGCACATTATAAACCTCCTAAGTAATGAGAAAAATCTCCCATGGTGAATCAAAATTGTCATGGAAGAGGCAAGGATATTTTATTAGGCTAGGAGAGAAATAATGGCCCATCACGTGTTCCGGGAGGCCAACAAAGCAGTAGACAGGTTGGCTAACATAGGAGTGGATGTTGACGGGCTTGTCACTTGGGATCATGGGGCTCCAAGTGACGTGGATGAAATTATCCAATCTGATTGCCAAGAATGACAGATTCGTGGACCTAGAGAGGAAGGAGCAAAGTCATGAAGTTTAATAAAAATCCTGCCAAATTTTTGAATTTTATTCACAAGCAAAGGTGTGAGCATATGTGGTTTTCATTTGGAAATAATGCCCTGCCTACTCTCTATGCTTTGCTCCATCCAACGATAATTTTGGTTTTATCTATGTGTTAAGGATAAAGTCCTTTTTGTTTTGGTTTGAAATATGCAATAGTTATGTTTATTGTCATGATTAGAAGATCGAATATATGTTCAACAGTTGGGTATAATTGTTCGAAGCTTATTTTTGCTGGTAATATATGTAAAATGCTATATGCTCTCTTGGTTGTTAGTTTTATGAAAGACAATAGTACCGGTGGAAATATGTCCTCAATAAGGATATAGTCCTTAATAGCATTATGATGAATGTTGTAATAGGTTTTGGGTCAACCTCTAAAACCTGGTTTTAATGATATAGTCCCTTAATTACCAAAAAAAAAGGCCACATGGCATAATGGCAGTGTCTATCCATCCTTTAAGTACACATACTAAATAAAGCAAACCCACTATGGAAACTTTATTACAATTCCATTGTACCTTTAATTTGTTAGCCTAGAATATTGATGTTATTTTTTTAATGGGTTATATGGGATTGAAACAAGCCCCACCCATATTACATCATCACCACATAATGGTATTACAATAAATATTGGATATTATCCATGTATCATTTGACAATATTTGAACCTGGGTCTCCTCCTTAAAATGTTGAGGAATCTAACTGGTTGACCTAATGCCACTTGATCATATTGATGCTATTATGGGCACTATTAATTTTTAATTTTCAACATTCATAACCAAACAATATTGACCAGTAGTATATGGCCATATTGAATCAAGAAAAATGCTGCCCAAGCCAACATTATAACCTAATTTTTTTTCGAGTTGACACATGTTTTTAGGAGGGGTCCCAGTCCCCTCATATTGAGTGGGGTTTGAATCATGGATATATCAAAGATAATCCAAATCCCTTACCACTGTAGTAAGCTTACAACTATCATAACCTAAATTATTAATTTAGAAAAAATTAGTGATTAAAATCTTATCTCCTATTTTAATTGGAATTCTAATGGCAAAATGCTTTAATTACTTGGATACATTCATAGTTGATACTTCATAATTAGTTATGGATGCTTACAATTTTTCTACAACATTTTCATGGCATAATTAATATTTTAACCTATATTAATAAATACCACATGTTTGAAAAAATTTATATTTCCATTCTTAACAATCCCTATTGGAATCATTACTACAGATTGGATGGTGACCATCTTGTTAATCTAAACTTGTGCACCTTTTATTGCTAAAAGAAACTATAAAAATTATTTCTTTTCAAAAATAAGGTTTTTATATTTTTTCTATATGGATTAAGAGAATAAGGATCATTAATGGGATCATATTCTTATCTAATTGGTAGCACTAGCTCATCCTTAATATCTATGTAATTTCTTGAAATTGTATCTTTAGAAATATTAGATTCTCATGTATTTTACAATTTATTATGCTAGTAATCAGTAAAGGCCTATTCAATTTATGTATTTTAAATAGATTGCTCTTCATTAGTAATATCCTCAAGAGGAGGAATATTTGTACAATCACTTGCACAATCATTTTAACTAGATCCAAGCATAAACATTTAATTTATTTGCCCATCTTCTTCAATATCCACTTTTTCATCATCATCAAAGTCAATTTCAAACAAAAATTCTAGAATATAAAGATCTATAATAATTTGAATAAGTTCTTCAAATTCCTTGGGGGATTTAGCTAAGAACCATTCTTGGTTTATCTCTTCTTCAACAAACAATGCCTTAACATAATTAGATGCTTTAGAGGGATAGCAAAGGCATAATGGCATTTCTTTTTGCATGCAAAGCAACAAACTTCCTTTTGTTTGACACACTATCTTATTTTCTTAGAGTAGTGTCTGTATGGCCTAAATTCTCTTGGTTTAGTCCTTTTGAACCTATAATGTTTCTCTATAGGATTTTTAGAATAATAACCATACTTGTGAGAAAATTCTACTTCAACAAATTCTTTGCCTAATAACTTTTGTAATTTTTATTGAACCTTATTTTGCAAATGCAATCTCCTTACTCTTGTCTAGAAATTTCTATATTTATATTAGTGCCTTGTAAAAATATTTTGTCAAGAGTAAATTGACCAATATATTTTGGTAATGTAGCCAAAACTTGAATCTTGACAAATTGATCTCTATGAAGACCCAAACAATATACTTTTTGCATATATTTAGTAGCCAAATTTTCAATTTGACTTAAGTCACATATTTTTATATTTGCTATCATGAGTTGGTCTTCTTTGATTTTATTTGATTCATTGGGAGTGAATTCATCAAGTAATACAATATTTAATTTATTCAACCTAGCCTGATATACTACATACTTAAAATCATTAGAATATTTAGACTACCAATGCAATACATTTCTAGCAATCTTTCTAGTAGTAATTTCTACAACTGCTAGATTAGTCCAATAATTCACCTATTGTAGTGATCTATAATGGTTGATCGAACCTTCTAGCAATTCTCCAGGTCTTGATGCTCAGCAGGATGGCTTTGAACAGGTGAAATGAAAGAGAAACAAAAAGAAAAATGGCAAGGAGCAGGTGCAACTCAAGCCAAACAATCGGTATGAAATTTTTAAGTCATTAGTGGATCAGGAGGACCAAACTATGGAGGGAGTGGATGGGAATGGTGTGAATGACAACACTCCACCTCTTGTTTCTCCTTCTTTTACTCCTGTAGTAGAACAGGTGACTGTGCCAAGTGAGAATCTGCGATCAGAGAATCCAGGGGCATTGGTTATACACTCCCCAGCACAGCCGGCTATCAAAGATGTCACCATGGGAAATGTAGATAAAAATAGAGAAAGGCCTACTTTAGGGATTACCCAGGTGGAGAAGAGATCTAGAAACAATAACTCTCAAGGAGTGGGAAGAAAATCCAATAAGGAACTACTAACAGCGCAAGGAGATAAGCTAATCAATGGAGGATTGGTGAGGACCATTGATTCTTACTGCTCTCAAGGTTTTAAATGATTATTCAATCTTGGAATGTTAGGGGTTTAAACAGTAGAACCCATCAATCTGCTGTTCAAAGACTCTTAGAAAACCGTAAAACAAACTTTTTGCTTCTTCAGGAGACCAAAATGTCTTTAGATATTATGAGTAAAACTGCTACTAAAATCTGGCGGGGAGCTGGTCATATGGATGTGGCTGCCCAAGGAGCTTCAGGTGGAATTGTTACCCTTTGGAACCCTCTGGATTGGACTGCTTTAGAACATATAGCTTGGAGGGGTGTTCTTACTTCTCTCTTCAGAAATAACTTCACTTCTGAGCATGTCCTAATCACCAACTTTTACGGGGCCCAAGACCTAGATGGCCAGAGGCTCCAATGGGAAGTTGTTCACAACATGAGGGCATACAAGGAGTGTTATGACTGGATTATTGCAGGGGATTTTAATGCAAAATTATATGTTCATGACCAGGAAGGTGGCACCCCTATTTTGGATCCAGGGGACCGGCTTCTGATTGCCCAAGTTCAGGCCTTTCATTTAGTGGACGTTCAAGGCCTTGGTGCTTTTTTCACTTGGACAAACAAGAGAAAGGAGCCACATAGCAGGAAGGTCAAGTTAGATCGGTTTTTTGTCTTGGAGGAGGCTTTTGTTAAATGGACTTTTAAGTTCCAGATTTTGGAGGGCCCTATTTCGGATCATTTTCCCATTTTGCTAGAGGGAGGGACTTCGAGAGGGCAGCACCATAGGCCTTTTAAATTTGAGAATTTTTGGTTACAAAAGGAGGACCTTCGACAAAAAATTACTCAATGGTGGACAGAAGGCCATCCACCTTTTGGGACAACAATGTTCAAATTTCATAAACAGCTTCAATTTGTCAAATTTCAATTGAAACAGTGGAGGAAAGAAAACAAGTCGGATTTCCAGTCCCAAAGGGCCCCCGTGGTGGCTAGATGGGAGGAGGTTCAGAAAATTTTTAGGGAAGGATCAATTACTGAGAAACTCAAATCTGAAGATGATGAACTGCGTAAAGCGGTTGAGGACATTGACAACCAAGAGGAGATATACTGGAAACAGAGGGCTAGAAATACTTGGTTATTAGAGGGGGACAGAAATACCAAATTTTTTCATCGGTCAGCTTGTGCTAGGAGACAGATGAACAATATGGAAGCTCTTAAAGATGAAAATGGAAACGTCTTCGATACTCTTCCTGGTATGCATTCCCATGCAATCGATTACTTTTCTAAACTTTTTAAGGAAAGTATGGAGCAAAATGTTGAGGCTCATAATGAAGTTCTTAATGTTATTCCTTCTATTATCTCTGAAGAAGACAATCAGGCCCTGCTTAGACCCATTGAAAGGGATGAATTGAGAAATGTGGTCTTTGGTATGAGTACGGGAAAATCTCCTGGTCCAGATGGCTTTCCTATTGAATTTTTTTAGGCTTTCTGGGACACCTTGGGAGAGGATGTTTTGGCTGTTACTGAGGAATCTAGATCCAATCGAAGAATGCTCAGGGCGATCAATCACACCTTCATAGCTTTAATTCCAAAAGGGGAGGCGGGGACTCATATCTCTGATTTCAGGCCTATTGCTTTATGCAATGTGATTTACAAAATCATCACTAAGATAATTGCTGAGAGGCTTAAACCCCTACTTCATAACATCATTTCTCCTGAACAAGGGGGCTTTGTTGAGGGAAGACAAATCTTGGATGGGGTGGTTTTGGCCCAGGAGGCCATCCATTCAATGCAAACTTTGGGAAATAAAGGAATGTTCATTAAACTGGATATGTCCAAGGCTTATGACCGGGTGGAGTGGTGCTTCTTGTCGAAAATGATGGCTGCCTTTGGCTTTTCTCAGGAATGGATTGATTGGGTTATGAGTTGTGTTTCTACTCCCTCTTATTCTGTTCTCATCAAGGGCCTTCCCTCGCATCCTTTCGGTGCCACTCGTGGTCTTCGCCAGGGAGACCCTTGTTCTCCCTATCTCTTCCTTCTCTTGGCTGAAGGTTTGGGCAGACTGTTTCTGAGGAGAAGGCAACAAGGTCTGCTCTCTGGTATCAAGGTTGGGGAGGAAACTCTGACTCACTTGCAATTTGTGGACGATACTGGCTTGGTTGGTGTGGCCACTCTTCAGGAAGCTAGAGGAATCAGAGATACTCTGAATATCTACCTAAGGGCTTCAAATCAGGTTCTAAATGACAGGAAGTCAAAAGTTGTCTTTTTCAATCTTGACCAACGGCTACAGGAGCGTGTTATTGAGATCCTGGGCTTCACAAGGACTTCTCTTCCAATTGTTTACCTGGGCGTTCCCCTTCATTTCAAAAAGTTAAAAATTGACATCTGGAAGAATCTGTTGGCAGGCATCAAAGACAGAATGAATCATTGGGCTCATAAATGGTTAAGCTACGGGGGTAGATTAACCTTCCTGCAGTCAGTTATACAGGCTTTGTCGATCTATAAATTCTCAATACTGGCTGCCCCTCATACCATCTGGAAAGAGCTGGACAAAATGGCTAGAAGATTTTTATGGGAAGGCGCAAAAGGGAAGAAAATATGGGCTTTGGTTGGGTGGGACAAAGTTACCCAGCCTAAGGACAAAGGAGGGCTGGGCCTGAGAAGTTCTAAGCTTAATAACAGAGCCTTGGCTGGAAAACTGTATTGGAGGTGGATTTCTCAGCCAACCTCCCTCTTCAGCAGAATTCTTTCCAGTAAATATTTGGGGCATGTTCATCCCAATGAGGTGGGTCGCTTTCCCTTGGAAGGTACTGGATCCTTAGTGTGGCAGACTCTCAAGCTTGGGTCCCAGATTATCAAAGATCAATTATTTTGGAAAGTGGGGAGAGGAGACAAGGCTCGTTTCTGGACTGACTCTTGGGACCAACATCCACCCATTATTGTCATGTTCCCTGAGCTCCAACCAATCATGACCGCCTTAGAAGCCCAGGGCTGGATCCATATTGATAATTATCTACACACCAGTCAATTGGGGGGGTATAAATTTAAAAAGTTTAAGCGGTGGGAGGAGTGGCCAATTACTGTCTCTTCGGAGTTGGCGCCCATCCTGCATAAAATCTTGTCAGAAAGGTTCCTCACGGGGAGGGATGAGGAAGATGAATTAGCCTCGGGGCTATGGAAGCCTTGGGGTCTACTCGGTTAAGGCTGGATATGAAGAGATCCTCCCTAAGCCTCCCCCACACTCTTTTCCGGTTCAGCATTGGAGAAGGATTTGGCATTCAAAGGGCTGGCCGAAAGTGAATTTCTTTGCTTAGCAACTTATGCATAATGGACTTCTCACCTTTGACAATCTCAGACGTAGGGGTTTCAATGGCCCCTCTCAATGTGCTTTATGCCTCCAACATGAGGAAACTGCAGATCACTTGTTTTTTGAGTGCCCTTTTACTCATCAGATTTGGGAACGCTGGTTCTCTCAATTTAAACTCCAGGATAATGGTGTTTTCAATCGTACCAATATTTGGGAAAAATGGAAAAGGGGCAGGTTCAATTCCATAGCTCTCCGAACTGGCTGGTAGTTAGGATTTCTCTTCATTTGGTGGAAAGTTTGGTTGGAGAGAAACACCTGGATCTTTAGAGACACTTTCTCCTCGATTGATGGCGTTTGGCAGGTCATCTGGAGAAAAGTCACAGAAACTGTTGCTATTTATGTTGATGAAGAGAATCAGACAGCTCTTGGGCATCTTGAAGAGGGGGTTGAGGGACATGAGGGGCAAGGCAGAGCATGCTGGAAACCTCCCCCAGTTGGCTGGATAAAGATCAATACTGATGGGGCTGCAAAAGGCAACCCGGGCAGCGTAGGAATTGGTGTTGTCTGTCGGGATCACTCGAGTGCGGTTCTTTACTGGGAATTGCAGGGATTGGGTAGAGCCACGAACAATGAAGCCGAAGCCTTTGCCATTAAGTCAGCGTCTATCTGGGCTGTTAAGCAGGGTTACCGGAGGATAATTCTTGAATCAGATTCTCAAGTCCTGATCGGCGCTCTTGATTGCTTGCAGAATTTCTCATTAAAATCCTGGAGACTGCGGATTTTGATATCCCAAATCAAGGAGTTATGGAGGGAGTTAGATGATGTTATCCCTGTGTATGTGAGTAGAAATTTGAACACGGTAGCTGACTTCCTTGCGAAGATGGGTGCTGAGAAAGAGGTAGGTGTTCAGCTGCACAGTGATATGCCTATGATAGATGAAGAGATTCGGAGTGGTCTGGAACGATCCCTGCATCCATGAGATCAAAAATGGCTAAGGTTAGTTTTTGTTGCGATATTGTGACATATTGCGCCGTCACGACCTTGTTTGGAAAGCTGTCACGATTTCGCGACATGCTGCTCTGTCGCGACCTATCCTGGACAATTGTCGTGATTTCGCTACCTATTTTGTTACCGCAGCCTTAGGAGGAAAATTGTCGCGATTTCGTGACTTGTTGCGTCGTCGCGGTCTTTGATGAGAAGGTGTCGCGATTTCGTGACCTTTTTTGTTGGTTCTGCTGCTGGAGGAAAGTCGTCGCGATTTCGCGATGCTTTGAGAAAAATTGCGTGAAGGGGAAAAACCGTCGCGATATCGCGACATTTTTTGTGAAAAGCTACTCAAAGGAAAATTTGTCGCGATTTCGTGCCATTTTTTAGGAAAGGAAGCAAAGGGGCAAACTTGTAGTGATTTCATGAAAATTCTGGAGAACAAACTTCATGAAGGATAAACGTCGCGATTTCGTGACTAGTTTGAGAAAAGGGCACCACGGGGAGAACATGTCGCAATTTCGCGACCTTTTTTGTCAGTTCTGCTGCTGGAGGAAAGTCGTCGCGATTTCGCGATGCTTTGAGCAAAATTGCGTTAAGGGGAAAAACCGTCGTGATATCACGACATGTTTTGTGAAAAGCTTCTCAAAGGATAATTTGTCACGATTTTGCATCATTTTTTAGGAAAGGAAGCAAAGGGACAAGCTTGTAGCAATTTTGCGATAGTTTTGGAGAACAAACTTCATGAAGGATAAACGTCGCGATTTTGCGACTAGTTTGAGAAAAGGGCACCACGGGGAGAACATGTCGCGATTTCGTGACACTTTTGCGGAAGGGGCGCCCCATGGAATTATTGTCACGATTTCGCGACACTTCCGGCCAACTGGTGCTTTAAGGAAAAGCCGCCACGATATCGCGACACTTTCTCAAGGTTGCTGTCAAAGGGAGAACTCGTCGCGATTTCGCGACAATTTTGGTGAGCAGGTGCCTTCTGGATTTCTCATCGCGATTTCGCAACGTTTTTGGCGTTTGGGTGCTTTGGAGCTGTGCTGTCGCGATTTCGTGACACTTTTTGAGTTGTGTGGCCTCGGTGCAGTTTTGTCGAGATGTTGTGACATGTCGCATTTTCGCGACCGGTTGTCGTGGTGCAGCGGTTGTTAGGTTTGGTGTCGCGATTTCGCGACTTGTCGCGTTTTTGTGACTTGTCGCGTTTTTGCGCCCTTTGTTCTCCTGGTCTCTTTGCTCTTGGTTGGGATGCCCATTCTCCCTCTTGTAACTGTAATTTGTTTTAATGCAAGCTTTTTTCAAATTTTCAAAAAAAAAATAATGGTTGATCCATATATTTTAGCATAAATAGGATTAAGATCACTATAAGTGTTTAGAAAAACCACACCTTTCAACCGTATGGACATTAGATCTTGTTGTAGACCATGGGTTCCATTTTTTCAAGTGGTTCTAAACATCTTGGCTTCAAAAATCCTTGTATTAATTTTTTTTCTTGAATTTTGAGAGATTCTTGGGAAAATTTTATAACCCTTAGGAAGTAAAATAAATGGCTTGCTTATGGTAATTTAATTTGGGTTTGTGGTCTTCTCTATGTTCTTTCTATTTTTGTTCATGCAACTTATTTTGATATTCAACTAGAACTTGTAAATTACCCTAAATGGATTTCATTTTCTAATATAGGCTATCTAATTTGAAATTGATTGTGTCTAAACTAGATTCAACATATTGTGTTCAATTATTGACAAAATTCAACTATTGATTGTGATCATTTGATCCTAGGTTGAACTAGCAAAATGTTCTAATAAAAAAAACTATTCTACCCTAGTATGGGATTGCTCTTATTTTGACAATGTAGTGCAAATAAAATTTTTAGGAAGCCATCGACCACATTTATAAAATTATTTACTTGATTTTTTCCATTCAATTGAAGTAGAAGATTCTATTTTTAATTGTGATTTCACTTCCACCTGTGTATTTGGGTCTAGGGTATTAATTACCAGACTATAGATATCCTTAAGCAACTATGTTTTCTTATGACTATATTAGGGATTTTACTAGTTTATGGAATTACACATGGTGCTAAGGGTAATAGATTGGGTACTAGATTTATGGAAACAAGATCCATTGTACCAATTTGACAAGTCGTAGTATTGGGATTTAGGCTGAATTTAATTTTTTTAACTACAAGTGTTTTCTAAATATTTTTCAATGTATGGAAAACCTATAGAATAATATTTTGTATTTATCTATGTACTAATTTTCAACAAGTTTCTTGAACCTAAAGGATAATAAAATCCACATCTAATTTTGGTAGGCAGGAATATGGTATCCAATAATCTAAGTATGCAAATAGCACCTATAATACAATATACAAATATTCGGATTAGATCCACACCATGCAATTATATACAAAGCATGAGAGCATTTGTGATGCTCACCATATGAATATAATATAAAATTAGGTTGTACTAAGCATACACCATCTTTATCCAACTTTCCTTTAAATTAAGCTATTAATGAATTTCCCAAGTGTCATGTCTTACACCTATTAATAAAGAAATACATTGAGCGCCCATATCATATCTAAACTATGGGTGCACTATAATTTTTTTTTGAGAAATATGAATATGGAAAAACCTTGATTTTATCCATTCTAATATTTTCTCTTTAAGGAAAAAAGGTAAAAACACTCGCTTGATTACTATCCTTTTAACTTGCAAATTTACTTCAACTTGCCTTACTATATTTATCGTTCTAACTTAAAACTTATTTTCTCTAAATAGATTTCTCTTATAAAATAGGAGGATATTCAAACTAACAATTCTCTACAGCAACGATTTATTTTTCTAGGATAAAATTATGGATTGGTAGGATTGCAACACCTAGATTCATACTTGAAAGTGAATTTTATGAATCTATTGTAACTAAAATTGATGAACTCCTTAGAAATGTCATTTGGATCTAATGCCAATAAATTTGAAAGAGAGAGAGAGAGTATTAGATATATTAAAAGAGAGATATCCTATTGTTAGAAATTGGGTAAGTAATATGCAACCTAGCAAGAAATTATTTCCAATACTAAATAATAGGGCATCTAATTGGTTGCACCAAAAATAAGCTTAAAGCAACCCAATAGAGGGTTATATTTCTAGAAAAACAACAATATTGAATGATTAATAAAATAAAATACATAGAGGAAGGAAATTTCTATAGGATAATATTAATCTATAAATATAAATACAAAATATCCCAATTTTATTAGTAAACTCAGACTCCAAATATGTGATCTAATGTCCAAAAATTCCCTTACAAAGAGTATTTATAGACTAATTGGATAGAGAGTGGTAATCATAAAGGAAATTAGAGACTTCTAGTGACATGACATAAAGTTAATTAATATTCTATCCAATATAATAAAGCTATAGAGGTCCTAACAATCAAGACCTCGTGCTATAATGGATGCACTAAATAAAACAAACTCACTATGGAAACTTTATGTATATCATAGGTTATCTTTACGTACAATCCTATCTTAAAGAATATGCCAACACAATATCATTATCCAAAGGCAACATGAAATTATTTATGGGTTTTTCATATTCTATAAGGATACCAAAAATAATCTTTATAGCTGGCAATTTCAACTTCTACTTTTTGATGAATCTCTTCATGCGATTTAGTTTTTGATTTTCTAATACTGTATTTTCATGTGATGATTATCCTTATTCTGAGAGGATTTGAGCTGAAGACATCTCTTATCATGGGTTTCTTACACCCCACAACCTAACACACATGTCTGTTGTTCGATGTAAGATATATGAAAGACACAAATGCCATAGTTGCATATCCATTATTGAATTATATGCCAAAAAATCAAGGGAAAATATAGGGTTTAACACCCTAAACTATTCCCCATAAAAGGACTCAATAAAATACATTATCCATAATGCCTTATCCTTTAAGCTCTCGTATTTCATTTTGTAACAAAATTCATACTTAATCATTATCATCCATAAATTCAATGGATTCCAAATGTACTTATCACTTTGTGACTTAGAGAGTTCTAATTAGAAAAAAAAAAAAAACCTCATAAATATGAAATAAATTGGTATTAAATTTTGAATGAACACACTATGAAATGTCCAAAAAGCAATAGTCCAACACAAATGGGGAGTATTTTAGAACTCCCAACTCTCATGAGCTAACATCATATCCACAACATGCTAGGTAATATAGGTCTTATCAATGATAAATTAACTTGGTAATTTAAGTAAAAGAGATGTCTCACACATCATATCAATAAAATTACCAAGGTGCCTCATAGGGGTCAAACCTTGATCATGTTAGATTCACAATAATTTTTAGAAATGAATCATATTTCTATGAAATAAAGGCCTAGGAAACCTCATCAGATGGAATATAGGTAAGTGAATAATGGAATAAAGGTATTTAGGCTTAGCATATATTGATTAGTTAAGAAATTTAGTTTGGCTAGTGTAAGATATACAAAAGATCTAACACCTAAACATGTAATATAAAATCAAATTTATAATGCAAAACATGTAACTATAATGATAAAGAAATAGAAAAAATAAAGTGTCCTTCTCATTGATATTTAAAAATTATCTTTACAAAGAGGTTACAAAATATCCCTCTTAGGGATTACACCAAATTGATACAAATTACATCAAGGAACCAATTATAGGTGTCTTCAAAAGATCTTTGTAATCTTCAAAACTGATTATGGAGGGTTTCTTAGCAACCTCCACTTGATGATGCCAATATTTAGGAATCTTTATGATGATTTGCTCCTATTAAAACCTGATATCTGCATACAAAAGCACTTACAAGAAATTAGTAATAAATGTGGAACCTCTCAATATGAGGTCTATTTCCTATAGTATGCAAATGAAATAAAATTACGTAAAACAATATAGAAATGCATGTAAAAATTGAATGAAAATATGCTAAACTATGTTAGAAAACCAAATTGAATGTTGCTAAATCTAATCTGACTAAGAAGAGATAGAAAATAGAATGTCACCACAAGGCCATAATTGGCTAAAATATCTAGCTTTGTTAGCCATCATCAGGTATGACGGATCCATCTACGGGTCGTTGTTGGGCACAATGGTCATTGAACAGAAAGCTCTTTCTTTGTGCTCAATGCGAGGCTATGTTCAATTTGACTATCAAATTGATGTTCAAGGATCTTGTGCTTTGAAGCATAGCTGAATCATAGGAATTAGGCTCAAATTCATGAGAATTGATGATGCACAATGGTGGGATTTGATCTTCAAGCTTGAATGGACTCCATTGATGCGAATGCAATATTCATGATGGGATTTGGGTAGCACCTTAACTCTTATGAGAGAATGATCTCTCTATTAATCAAAGTGGCAGCACTTCATTGCATTCCTATTGATCTCAATCCTCTTTTTCATGGAGTTTTTGGGCACATTTTATAGATTTCCCAATTGGCATCTTGGCTTGTAAGGGAAGCCAAGATCAAGATTTGGTTATGATCCAAGCATTGCTTCTGGATGCTTATTGCAGTTAATCATTACGTGTAATTTGCCCTATAATATATTTGTATCGACTTAGGGAGCCCAAGTTTTTTATAGATGAGGTTGTCCTTGAGGGACATGGCCTGATCTAGGGGTCATCATTGGATCTAGTAGCTGCCAGGCAACCGCTAAGGGGGACAGTAGCCCAGGCTGTAAAGAGTCAATTTACCCTATTTGAGTGGTTAGAATCAATTTTATATCTTGGGAAGGTCCAAGGTGAGTCATATGGCCTTCAAAATTGTCCATATAAGTAGCCTCCTCAACATGACATATTTTAGGTGTCTATAGATGCCCATTTTTGAGATGCATTGTGTGAAAGCACAACATTGAGCAAAAATAGACAACCTAATATCACATTGTAGGTTGATTGATGTTCATTGATCTGGTCAACTTTAGATACCCCAATCATGGAAAGAGCATGCATCTTTGAATCATTACCTCCAAAAAATGGGTAGGCTTAATTTGAGTAAAAATTTGATGAATCTAAAGGTATTCGGGTAGCGTTGTCAAGCTACATGGACCGTTAGTTCAGACTAATAAATTTTTAGTTTAGTATTTTTTATTTTTGCCCCAGTAAATAGGGAATCTTATGATAGTTGTTATCAATGATTCGTGGATGAACTTAATTTGCATGATTAAGTGTTTAATTGTTGATTTTGATTATGAATTCTTTGATTATGACTACCCCCTCAAGTGATGAAAGTGATGAGTCACTTAACCAATATGACTTACTTGAGCATTGCAATATGATAACCAATGTGAAAGGTAAATTCCTATTACTATGATTTCAATAATTATTAGTAATTGTACATATCTATCCCATGGAGTAGTCTAGCCACATGGATTTCTTAGGGAATCAAGATGATAACAATTCAATTCAACCTTGATGTGAATCACTATGTTTGATTATTTGATGAAACTTGATGCAGGAGCATCCAGTGGTCAAGGAGCAATCTTGCATCCTCCAAATCATTTTATTGTTTGCTTTTATTTTCTAAGTACTTGTGTTGGGTTTGTTTCAAATCTTGGCCCAAGAGGGAGGTTTTGTAAAAAGAAGAGGAAGTTTTAGAGTAAAGGCACAAGTTGCGTTGGGGTCATGATTTTTTGAAAGGGCAATGGCCAGTTTGAGTCGCGATATTGTGACGTCGTGATATCGTGACTCTTGTTTGACTTCAGCAGCGTTGAATTTCTGTCGCGTTATCGTGACTACAGTTGGCAATTAAAATCAAAGGCTTGGTGCAGACGAAGAAGGGGAGAAGGTTTTGGTTGTGATATCGCGACGTCGTGATATCGCGACATCATTTGCAAATTGAAGAGAGGTGACCGTTGGGTCGCGATATCGCGACATGTCACGATATCGTGACTTTTTCCGCCAAGGTGAAAGCAAAGGGACAGTGGGTCACGATATCGCGACATGTCGCAGTATCACGACAAGTATGAAGACAAGCTTGTGGACACGTGTTCAAATGAGAAGGAGAGCCATAGTGACATGCGACCTCCACGTGTGTTAAAGTGGCACGGTCAGTCGAAGACAAAGCAGAAAAAAAATTAATTAATTAAACGCACGGGCTGCCACGAAGATTAAAATTGAAATTGGCGACTGCGTGTATTAAGATGGGAATGGTCTTCACAACAGTGACGAGCATGGACATTATGGGTGAAACAGAGGCGCGAAAGGACGATCTGACCAAGGCGACGTTTGCAGGTCAGAGAAGATATTTAATGAGGTTTTCATGGTGGGTAAGGCAGTGGCCATTTATGAAAAAATTTGGGAAGTTCGACTGAGGGAGGGAAAATTAGAATTTGAATTTGTTAGGCAGGGCATTGATGGCCGAGAGGATCGGGGGCCTCTTTAAAAACCCGACATGCTGTAAGGATGGAGGATGGTGAAGTTCGGGATTGGGGGAGAAGTGGTATACTGGAGAGACTACTGTAAACCGTATTAAGCTATTTTTAATGAAATTACCATGAAATTACTGTGAATGTGTTTGTGTGAATCTCGGCTTGCCATCAAAACTTTATATAAGAATGAAATGTATGCCTCATTCCCATGGAGTAGTCCGGTCGCATGGCCTTCTTGGGGATTGAAGTGAAGACATTTCGATTCATCGATGAATAATTTGGTTCAAATGGCCTTATGGTAATTTACTCATCTTACCGGATTGCATGGATAGCAAGTCGTTGCAACCACCAAGTGTATAGGGTAAATAACTAGGTACGAGGCACATTTGAGATTTTGTTTATTTGATTTTTTTGTTAATTTTGCAATTTTTGATGAAAGTGGACCATTAGATGTTGTTAAATGTCCAAATTTAAGCTCATGATGCTGACAAAAATGGGTGCATTTATTGCCATTTGGAGGTCATCTTGGGGTACAGTGATGATGATTCTACAAATTTTGGGGCCATCACAGGGTACAATGGTTGCGCTAAAATGCGACCACCCTCTAGGGGAACAACTGCAAAATTTAGAAAATATAAAAGTAATTTTTGTAATTTTTATTATCATTTTTATAGTTGGCAGTGAGAGAAAAGTGAGTTGTGAGGTGGAGGAGAGAGATATTGATGTGGAACACTGTTGAACTTGCACTAGAGGACCATGATGGACCAGGCAGAGGCTTCGACGAGTGGTGGAGTCGAAGCTCCTAAGGTAGAACTCTCAATCCTTTGCTTGTAAATTATGAAATTTAAAATGAACCTCACTAAGTAATGAGATAAATGAACCTCATTAAACTGTAAGTAATGAACCTCACCCTAGCTTAGGAATGTAGATTAGGCTAGATTAAGGGTAGGTTAGATTAATTTTTGGTATTTTTAGGAGGGGAAATGACCCTATTTAGGTGCCACTACGAGGTCATCCTGGGCAAGAGAGGCTCCCCTTTGGTAGGAAGGGGGCCATCATGGGGCATGGCAACCATGGTTGAATTCCAAAAGTTAAAAATTTGACCATTGGCGTGGTCGTCCCTAGGGTCCGGTGGCGGTTCTTGGCGGCCATCCGTACCTAGAGTGGCCTCCAACTTTAGGAAAAAAAAATGTTTTTGTTTGATTTTTTTATTTTTTATTTTTTTATTTGTTTGATGTTTTTTAGATTTTGATTGATATTTTTTTGGTGGGCATTAGACTTTGACGGCTCAGGCTAGGGAGCCTACCCTATTCATAGAGTTATGGAGGGTGCTCAACAGAGATGATTGGGCATGGTTTGGGGTGATCGGACTCAAATAGGTTGTGTACCTATCGATAGTGATGTCATGTCAAGCTTATCTCACGGTACTAGCTCATCATTGGGATAACAAGACCAACACTTTCCATATCCTAACTGGTGAGATGACGATGACCTTAGAAGATGTCTATCAAATTTATAGGATCTCCATTGAGGAACTAGCCATTACCTCTACTCATGTTTAGAATATGTTGAGGGTTCTATAGCATATTTTTGTGTGAGGGTAGATGAGGCCTTGATAGATATAGACCATGGTGAGGCCCTAGTTAGTGGATGGTATGAGGCATGTGTATTCTCTCATCATCAAGTAGTGGTGATGTATGTCATCTCTAATATCTTACTACTCGATTCATTAGTAGCGAGGTGCCCTTGGAAGCTCCTAGACATGGTTCAGGACTTATTGGAGTGTGATCTAGAGGATCTCATCATCATGGCATGGGATAGCACATTTTTGGCTCATATGAATGATGAGCTATATGAGATTCAACATCAGTGGTGGATGGGATTGGGGTGAAGTCTACTACTCTAGATCTAGGTTTTGGGAGCATATCTAAGTAGATCAACCCATAGGATTACCAGTGATCCGAGCGGATCTAGGGGATATGGATATAGGCTATGTAGCTCAGTGACCATAGGATCAGGAGGTCAGTTGAAGTTGGCCACATGGAGGTATATTAGCACATTACATGGGGTCCCTAGAGAGACTACAACATGACCAAGTTATATGGAGGTCATACTTGGATTGCCTCGATTGGCCTGAGGTGATAGGGTACCTAGCTAGGGTGAGGTATGGTAGATGGCTCATTAGGAACCATGGGACTGAGAGAGAGTACTTCCATTACTCTCGAGTGACTCGATAGTTTGGGATTGCTTAGGATGTGCCAGAGGAGCCAATCCTCTATCATCATTATAATGATGAGATATAGTTTGAGTTACCTCAAGTGGAGGCACTATCAGAGGAGGTAGACCCTATAGTGGTAGAGATTGGCTTAGAGGACCCGAGGACCAATATAGAGTATGACACCTGGTGGGTTACTCGACTATGGTAGGGTGGTGGTCCTATGGGTAGGCCTACAATAGTGATAGTGGAGGAGGGTGAAGGTGATGATGAGTGATGAGTACATCATAGGATAGAGGGTGAGTGGGGGTAGGCTACAGGATAGATAGATGAGCCCTAAGTTGAGGAGGAGGGTGAGGAGGATGCCTCGAGTGATGAGGTGGCATAGCTATGAGCATAGTTGTAGGCTATATAGGTGCATCTATAGACTTCTTAGGGTGGTTAGTAGAGTGGGACACTTCTCTCACTATTTCTCATAGTCATTTGAGCATTAGATAGAAGCTATGGTGGGGGTATTCTAAGGAGAGAGCTCTCCTCAAGGCCTATGTGACTACAACTTAGGTAGATATTGATAGGGTTACAATAGAGAGGGATACTCTCCAAACTCAACTGATAGCCATGATAATCGAGAGGGATGCTAGGATAGTAGAGTAAGATGCTCTTCAAGTTCAGCTAGCAACCATGACTATAGGTCAGGGTGCACCTTATACTCCAACCACATAAGGGCCAATAACATCAGGTGGAGATATAGAGATCAAGAGACTATAGAGCCTCATAGAGGAGACTATGATCCAATATAGAGCAGATGCAACATATATTATTGATCTAGAGACTCGGGTTAGGCTATGTGGGGGTAGTCTTCTAGAGAGGTCTATAATAGGGGGCTCCCAAAGGAGTAGGTGAAGTGAGTCTGGGTAGTCATCAGTGTGACCTAGTCATAGGTCAGCTTCGTTATCAGAGAGATCAACAGCTAGTGGTTCTAGATAGCCTCGTAGAGATGGGGTTGAGGGTGGAGGTGACTCTGGGGGTGTAGGCCCCACTTGATATATCAATATGTATTTATCATTTTGAGTGTAAGGTCTGAGGACCTACATAATTGTAGCCTACGGGAAATTTTGTACCATGATGTACTTTATTATTCACACATATATATATGATCTCCTTTTATGGCTCATTATGTGTTATGGTTTTGATTTATGTTCATGGATGCATTGATGGATGTAATGCTTATATGATGATGTGTTATTCTATATATGCGATGTACTAATGACATGCAATAGTTAGATGATTGATGTATGATTAGATTTTGTGATCTAGATGTGTGGATGTACTACTATGTATGCTTATATGGATGTAGTAGTTAAATGTTAAATGCATGTTTTGATTTGTTTAATTGTTTATGCATTTAATTTCTTGTGATATGATATGGCGGATGTAATGTGTATGTAATGCATTAATTTCATGTGGATGGTCTAATGCAAATGTACTTGTATGCTTTAATCACTTAAAACATAATGAATGAATCTAATTTATGTTTAACAAACTAATGGTAGACACCACAGAATGTATAAAAATCATGAATAAAAATGTGAATCCTTATCATAAGAATTAAATATTTATTCATGCATATGTGAGATGAAATGATGTGAGATGTAGGGGCTTTCCCTATAAGCTTATGCAAACTAAAAGGTATGCATAAAATAGTCAGTGGTCATCTAAATATCATTGTTGATATCCATTCGGTATCTATCCTATTTTATGAACACCCCTTAATAAACAAAAGTTCATAAGGAAAACTGTGATTGTTTGATGAGATGATTTGTTGCTATGAGGGAATTTTTGAGGTTTTCCATGAGACTCAAACACCCTAGTTGATTGATCAAAAGTTGTATAATGACTACACAAGACTCCTGAAAGATATAAGCCTATTAAGAAGACCATGATATTCATTATCCCTATGTGTGCAAAGTGAATATATTAGATGAGGCATAAGACTACCTCATTGCCAGGTGGGTTTCATGCAACCCATTGTTGTAATGAGGATCACCCTATGGTCATCATGATCCTAAGTTTGGATGCAGTTAGACTAGACTACTAGGCAATACAAGCCACCTAAAGCTAGCTCATCCATAAGCTGACATTGGTCTGTACAAAATAAGGTCGCTAATGTGATAGACATATCACCACGCATAAGGCTACTCCATTGCCAGGCGGGTTTCATTCAACCCATTGTTGTAATGGAGATCACCCCATGGCTTTTGAATACTAAAGATTCTAGGGATTCAAGCTTGTTACCCCCTTATTTTATTTTGATTGCTTGGGATACTTGCTCATGCTTAGTGGTGAAAACCACTATTTTTTTTGTTTTTGAGCAAGGGATTTGCTTAGTGATGAAAATCACTATTTATTTTGCATTGTTTTGGGAATTTTGCTCATTTTGTGTGAGAGCAAGGGATTGTTTGGGTAGGGGGGAGCTTGTCCTTTTGTCAATTCTCAGCATTCTAGACCATGCGCATAATAATATGAGCAAGGAAAACCTTTCGCTTAAGGTGACAAGGACCACTTTGTAGTGTCATCCTTCCTTGTTCAGACTCGGATTGTTAATGTGTAAAATTGTGTTGGGATTTTGAGATATGCAAGGTACTATCAAAACTAGACCTTACCTTCTAAAAGCCAAGATAGCTTTCTACAAAATCTGAAAAGATAACTAGGGATGGCTGAATGACCGAAAAACCCTAGTATACACCCTATAGCAACTCATAAGTTGTGTTGAAAAACACAGTTACTCACAAGGAAAATATGAATGATAAGGATATGTGGATTCATGATTGACATACAAACATGGTGTCATTCGTAAGAATGTAAACACAACCTATCCTAATGCAAGTGCAATGGATGAAGATGCCTAATGCAATGCAACTAATGAGTGCATATAATGAAAATGCATGATAACATAATGTAAATGTTTTGTGTTTTAATGTTTTGTATTGTTTTTGTGTTTTTATGTTTTCTGATTTGTTTGGAATTTTTGATGATTTTTGTTGTTTTTGTGATTTTGATTGTTTTATGAATTAAGTATAAAATGCCCGTAAATGAAGAATGTTGAGAGGCTCAGGCTCCTCAACACCTTCTAGCGAAGTTAGGCGATAAGTACCTGGTCCTATCTTCTCTGTTACGATGAAGGGACCTAACCAATTGGCCATAAATTTATCTCGCAGATGAGGTGATAAGTTTGAGTTTTATTGGTTCTCTTTAAGCACAAGATCCCCAAACTTAAAGTCTCTTGGATGGACTTTAGTATTATAAGCTCATTTAATATGATCCTGATAAATGCAGAGATGCTCGAGAGCATTCACTCATCGTTCATCAAGAAGGGTCAATTGATCGAGGTGAGCTTGTCATGAAGTGTCATCATCGATGAACTCTTTCAATGAGACTCACAATGATGGAATTTCTAATTCCAAGGGCATAATGGCCTCAACACCATATACTAGCAAAAATAGGGTTGCCCTAGTGGGTGTCTGAATGCTAGTTCGATAAGCCCATAAAGCTAGAGGTAATTGAAGGTGCCAATCCTTATGATTCTCCTTAATGATTTTCTTCAATATGGAAACTATGATTTTATTAGAGGCCTCTACTTACCCATTTGCTTATGGATAATAAGGTGTTGCAAAGTTGTGTTGAATGTTATATTTGGATGTTAAAGCCTACACATATTTGTTCTTGAATGATGTTCCATTATCCGATATTATTTTGGATGGAATACCAAAATGACATATAATATTATGGAGTATGAACTCCGCAATACGAGCTCCAATCATAGTGGTCAAAGGGATTGCTTCCACCCATTTAGTAAAGTACTCAGTAGCCATGATAATGAATGTGTGATGGCCCAAAGAAGGAGGAGAGATCTTCCCGATTAGATTGAATCCCCATTGAGAAAAAGGCCAAGTCGATTGAATCGGTTGCAAGGCCTGAGATGGTAGGTGTGAGAGATTAGCATGATGTTGACACTTTATGCATTTCTTGACATATGAGAAATAATCCTTCTCCATCATGGGCCAATAATAGCCCATTCTGAGGATGCGCTTGATGATAGCCATACCGCTAAAATGGCCACCATAGGTACCATCATGAGCTTGCAATATTGCCCAAGCAGATTCTTGGGGCTCAAGACAATGAAGGAGGAGTCCATCATAGCTCTATTGATACAGAATATCTCCTAGCAAGACATACCTAGTCACTTTCTATTTAAATGCTCATTTTATAGCATGCGATAATCCCTGAGGGATACTACCAAGTTTTAGGTAATATTTTAATTGGATGAGCCAATCCTGATAAGCTTGAGCTTCAACTATCTGAATAGCTTGTTCCCATTGTGATTCATTATGCACAAATGTATATTGAGAAATAACCTTATGATGAATGGTAGTGCCATTCTCTGAAGGACCCTATGAGATCAAGGACCCCTAAGATGCCTATTTCAAAAAGTCTTGGGCTTTGTAGAACCACTCATGATTTGGTTCTATCTGAATCATGTGGACTGATTCTTTGTTGTTTGGAGCCTCACGCAACATCACTGATTGTGAGAGCATTTTGACATGGATGGTAGTAAAATCAGTGGAAGGATTCTGAGGGATTAAGGATCCCAAAGATGCCATTGTATCCACAAATTGATTAGACGTACGAGGGACTACCTCGATGTCATACCAATCTAGTTGGGCTAGATATGTGTCCACAAGCTCTTTGTAAGATTTCAAGATGGGACATCTACATTGATAAATTCCTTTCACTTGGTTTACAATGAGCAAGGAGTCACCAAAGATATTAAGCTTTTTAATCTTCATGGTGATAGTTGTTTGGAGACCCAATATTAGAGCCTCATATTCAACATTATTGTTGGTGCAAGGGAAATCAAGTTTAAAATACAAGGGCATAGGAGCTCCTTGTGGTGTGAAAAACATAATCCCTACACCACCCCCTTGCTTGCACTTGGAACCATCGAAGAACAAAGTCATGTCTGCTTTGTTATCTAGTTCTTTAGGTTCAAGTGACTTTGATAATGCAAACACTACATCATCAGGTAGTTCTATAATGAGAGGCTTATCATCCTAAAGAGGTACCTCTACTAGCTGATCAGCTATGACCTGACCTTTAATGGATTTTTGACTGATGAATTCAAGATCAAATTCTATCAATAGCATGATCCACTTTGTGGTATATGTATTATGATACGTGTGACTCATCATGTACCACAAAGGATTTTCTTTTGATATGACATACATGGTATGACTTAGCATGTAGTGGCATAAATTTTTGGTAGCAAACACCACTGCTAAGTAGAGCTTTTCAACGTATGCATACTTCAGCTCATAACTGACCAAGGTGCGACTAATGTAATAGATAGCATGTTCTCTATTTTCTTTGTTCTTCTAGGCTAACATGGTTCCTAGAGCAAAGTCTATGGCTGAAATGTATAGCAAGAAAGGCACACCTGGTCGAGGTGGAGCTAAAATTGGTGATGTTGCTAGGTACTATTTGATCTCATCAAAGGCCTTTTGACATTCTTCATCCCAATTGAATGGGACCCCCTTGTGTAGCAGTTGATTCATGGGTCGACATTTATCCAACAACTATGCTATGAAGCACTTGATGGATGCTACTTTGCCTTGTAAGCTATGAAGCTCTTTGATGTTCGTTGGGGGAAGCATTTCTAGAATTGCTTTGACCTTTGTAGGATCGACTTTGATCCCTCATTTAGAGACTATGAATCCCAAGAGTTTTCCTGATGTGACACCAAAAACACATTTCTTAGGATTCAGCCTGACATTATGCTCTATCAAGTGATCAAAGACTTTACGTAGAACTTCTGCATGCTCTTCATGCAATAATGACTTGGTGAGAAAATCATCAATGTAATCCTCTAGAATCTTATGCATATAATCATGAAAGATATATGTCATGGCCCACTGATAGGTGGCACCAACATTTTTAAGATTGAATGACATAACTTTATAGTAGAATGTACCCCATGGAGTGGTAAAGGTTGTCTTATGTTGATCTTTGGGTTTGACCCAAATCTGATTATAGCCTAAAAATCCATCCATAAGGGATAACATCTCATGACCTACAATTGCATCTACAAGAGCATCTATGTTTGGCAATGGGAATACATCCTTGGGTGTTGCCTTATTGAGGTCTCTAAAATCCATGCAAATATGGATCCTCCCATCAAGTTTACCTATAGGTACCATGTTCGATACCCATTCTGGATAGTCGATGGGCTGAATAAACTCTACATCCAACAACTTTTGTAATTCATCCTTCACCATTAAGGTGATTGTTGGGTGCATATTTCTAAGATTTTGCTTGACCGATTTCATAGTGGGGTCCAATGAAAGGTTATGTGTAACCAACTTTGGATCAAGACCCGACATGTCTTTGTACGACCAAGCAAAAATGTTAGACTTCTCTATCAAAAGAGGTATGAGGATGGCACGCTCCTCAAGAGATAGAATTTCTCCAAATTTGAATTTCTTAGGATGATTAGGATCAGTGCCAATATCCATATCAAAAGTCTCCTCAATTGACATGTGGGATCCCTCCTCAAGTTGATGAGGTGTAGGGATCAAGTGGATGTCATCCACTGGGCTAGGATGATCTATCATTTTAGATTTGACCTCAGCATTATAGACATCATCAGCATGGCCTAGAGAAAAATGAAATGGTTGCAATATTTCTTCACATGGGAAGAACTCCTCAGGTGATGGTGTCGATGCAGCATGATCAAAGTCAATGGCCTCAAGGTTGAGGTGCAACGGCTTTGAGGGGTCACTAGGATTGTGGAGTGGTGTGGTTAAATCAATGGAAATCATATTGATGGATAGTTGGTGATCTCCATGATCATAGGGGTAGGACCTATCGATTGATGGTTGCTCTAGATGCTCCAGATGTGGATTAGGAGGCATTGGGATCTCTGGGTCTACTCTAGGAGTAGATAGGATAATTGGGTCCTCAAGTCAGGAGTAGCTACCTCAAGTTAGGTAGATGAGGAAATACCCTATGATAAATATCATCTATGTCTATAGGGGGCCTAGCAGGCTCAATGTCTCCTATGTCATTATTGAGATGACGAAGGTGGGTAGGATCTAAGTATGCAATTTTAGTTGCATCCTCATACTCATCATCTTTATCTACCCAATCATTTTTAGGAGTATCCTCTAGTTCTAGTTCCTCTTCTGGAATGGTCTCATGATATACTATAGGAGGTTCTATAGCAACCATGGTGACTAGGTGATGATCCCTCCATAAGTGAGAAGGGTTGGGGTCAGCGTATTCATTCCAATCAATGTCCACCCCAAATCCTAGGCTTAGGCACTCTAGGAAACTAGCCAACAACTCATCCGTCATGCAGATGGAATACCCTAAACCAAACTTATCAGTAGGTAGTTGGTACTATGGTAGATAGGGTGTTTTGATACCCTGTTCATAAATACCTAAACCACTACCATGCCAATGGTAGTGATAAAAGTATCTCAGAGCAAATTTAGGGTTTGACATATAGTAAATGTTGCAAGAAAATGGTTCATTATCATGATGGATCACTTGAGATTGATCTATGGCTGAGTCAAAACCCCCATATATGAAGTTTGTTTGGTTGGGTGGTATACCTAAGGGTACCACCATTCCTATGGGCAAGGGAGGAGCATGAGGTCTCCCCATGTCTTGTGCGGACTCGATAATTGGTATAAAAGTTACATTTTGTACCAAGTATTTTGCAAGCCTAGGGTTGACTAAATGGATAGTCACTTGAGGGGTGGATGATGTAGTAGATGAAGTAGGTGAAGCAAGTTGAGGCACATCATCCATTAGGTCAGGTGATTCTTCCTCCTCCATGGGAGTCAGAATATCCATCATAGATACATTGGGGATGACTTCAGGATCATCTACCATGGGTGCTTTCAGCTTCTGTTTGATCTTAGGATCAGATGATGATGAAGGTTTATCAGAAGTAGCTACTAGTTTAGGTGATAAGGTGGTAGCACTGAGGTGGATGGATCAACATGCATTGCTCTAGATTTGCGCTCTGGATGCTTAATGGGAGAACTAGATCTGATGTCCAGATGCGTTGATGGTAAGATGAACTCCCTCGAATTACTAACCTGATTGACGTACTTAAAGGGCTCATCATCCGATGGGATGACATGGACCTATCCCTCATGAATATATTTAATACATTGATGTAAAATAGAAGGGACACATTTCATGTCTCGGATCCAAGGATGACCGAGCAATATGTTATATTGCATCGCTCCTTCCAACACATGGCATAAAATGGAAATGGTTTTTAGTCCCACCTAAATAGGTAAGACTATCGTGCCAATCATTGAGCATAATGCATCATTGAATGCTCACAATGTAAAAGTGGATGCCACTATGTGTGATGTTAGAAGACTGAGATGCTCTAAAGTAGTCATCATTATTATGTTAATCGATGAGCCTGTATCGATCAACACTCGCTTGTAAGGTATCCGATTGATACAAGCAATTATGTACAATGGAGGATACACTACATTAGCTGGTACTTGTTTGATTTTATGGTCATAAAATGTGACCATGGGCTCTTTGCATTTTTTAACATGTACCACAAAGTTAGTAAACATTATTGGAAATAAATTCTATTCCATCATTTGGGTTATGTAAATATATCCTCCAAGATACATACTTAGATTACTTTCTATACAAATTATCTGGTTACTTCATGCAATGTAATAAATGCACAAGTTTCAATGTGCAAGTTGTACATGTGCAAGTTATTCCTTGCAAATCTAGATAGAGTATTGGCCAAGTATCCTATTTTTCCTATATAAGGATGGTATTTTGATAGATAGATATAGAGTCAGGGGATATAGTCAGATAGTGTAGCTTAGTGGATAGTATAGTTTTGTGTGCCTCACCATTCATTGGTGATGGATACAATGTATATCAATAGCTTTATTAATGGAGTGCTCATTTTCTCCATAGCTACATTGTAATATTTTATATGATTTCTATTTACAACATACTTCAATAATCTAGCATATTTACTTTCTTTCATATTATTCTACATATTGTGATTGTTATCTCTTAAGGCTCATTCAACAAAAGCTAACAATGGTATTAGAGCCATGGTAGATTTATTCTGTATAGGTCAATAGAGAAACCACCATTATCATTTAGCCTGAGTGTTTTTTCAAAATGATGCATCGTTGGACCAGCCACTGTCAAAATATCTTAGAAGAATCTAGGTGGTAGATTTAGGGAGAGTCACAAAGTTAGGACTGAAAGGAATCTTAGTTATATAAAATATTGATATCATTTTTTTCTAGATTCTTTTCCACAAAGTTGTTAGGAAAACTTGTGAAGACCAGGACTCAAAATTCAATCCACTAGATTACCAAATCATCTAGTGAAGATCATCCAGGTTAACTAGAATTTACTAACTAGTGCTTAAAGTTTGTTTTGTTGCAAAAAACTAATTCTCAAAGGATTGGGACTCCTCCTATTATAGAAATATAGGAGACTCCAAATTCGTTGGTCGAAGGTCAGTGTGCCCTCATAGTGCAGAGGTTAGTTCATTTTGTAAGAGGAGAATACTGTGAAATAATACTTCAAGTGGAGGATCATGGTGAAGAAGGGTTATGCATAAGCGTGAAATATCATAAATTGGCTCTATTTAGGATTTTCAAAATTTTCAAAAGGCTAATTTTGGATCCTTTCACTGGGGCCCATTCGCCCAAAATTTACGGGGTGGAATTTTTTTTGGGGTAAATTCACTCATCGTTGATAATCATGAACCTAACTTTATTTTAATTTTTCGACCTCAAATTACATATGATTTTGATTTTTCCACCCAATTTGCCTTAAAATTATAAATGATTTTATATTTCTCGCACAAATCGCATTCAAATTATAAATGATTTTATTTTTCTTGCCCAAATCGCCTCATATACTACCCGTATATATATTGTACTGAGTATCGATAAACATACATCAAAAATACTCTAACTCAAAAATAGCTTTGAAACAACACAAAACTTGAGAAGGATGCAGAGGAGTATCTATCGAAATAAACCGATTGATTGCAGAAGAGTGTCGATCGATGCAATACGATCAGTTGTAGAGCCATGTCTGTTAGTATAAGATGATCGGTTGTAGAGCTATGTCTATCGGTGTAAGCCTATCTATTACAGAGCCATATCTATCGGCATAATATGTTCGGTTGCAAAGTCGTGTCTATCGATATAAGTCGATCAATTGTAGAGTCATGTCTGTCGACATAAGCTAATCAGTTGTAGATCCATGTTTGTCAGCATAAGCCTATCTATTGTAGGGATTGTCGATCAACATTTGTCTATCAGTTTTAGAAGTTTCGATCGGCATTAGTCAATCAGTTGCAGAAATGGGGCGATCGACATTAGTCATGCCTCCAACCGATCATCATGCCTGCAACCTATCGTCATGCCTGTAGCTGCTTGTCATGCCTACATTCAATTGGTATTCATGTAGATGATCATCATACCTATAGCTGATCACCATGCTTGCAGCCTATTGTCATACCTGTAACCGATCATCATGCCTATAGCCACTCGTCATATCTACAATCGATCAAAATTCCTACAACCGATCATCATGCCTATAGTCGATCATCATGATTATATCTGATCAGCATACCTACAATCGATCATCATACCTATAGATGCTCGTCATGCCTACAACCACTCATCATATCTACAGTTGATCGACATTCCTGTAGCCGATCGGTATTCCTACAGTCGATCATCATTCCTACAGCTGATCATCATTCGATTGTCGTGCTATCGGTCATCATGTTGGCCTAAAGTCTTTCATATCGACCTAAAGCTTTTAAGTATGCCGTACATTTTTTATATTTTTCAAATTGATATTCATAGCTCCCAACATAGAAAATTCACCATGGTTTAAAAAATTTTGGAGACAAATTAATGAAATTTGCCATGGTTTTAAAATTTTTGAAAACAAATAAATGCAATTCACCATGTATACTTCTACAAATATCGCTGAGATTCCAAGACAATTCGCCTTGATTTTATAAATAGATTTCGAGGCCGACCCCTTATGCATAACCCTGTGGTGAAGATAGGAGACTAAAGATTTTCATTTTTGGATTGTAGAATTCCCAGTTTAAGACTAGGCCATAGGAGCCTTGATACAAGAAGGCCATAGAAGCCTTGAAGAATAATCCATAGAAGTATTAATACTGAAAAATCCACATAAGCCTTGGTATTGAAAAAGCCACAAGAACCTTGATATTGAAATAGACCATAGAATCCTTGATCCTGAAGAAGAATTCAAGAAGAATATATGATTTAGAAGTAGACTAAAGATTTCAGTACTAACATATTTATTGCAGGAATAGAAGATTCAATGAGTTGGGAAACTTCCTACAAGAAATTTAGGAAGAGTATATTCTTCAGAATTAACTCAGCCCTAAAGTAAAAGTGAAGAGATCAGGAGAAGATCTCATTGAAGAAATTCTAGTCTTGGAAGAAGAAGAAGGAATAGGAGAGTCCTGCTCGAATCTAGAAGCAGCAAAATTAGAAGATCTAGGAGAAGATATCATCACCAACACTTTTAGGAGCAGAAGGTTGAAGAGAAAATCTCAAGGAAGACCATCATAAGCTGCCAGATGAAAGACATTGTGAAAATATCACCGACTATCCATAAAAGGCTAGGAGAGCCTTGCTGAAGATCAATAGATTTATTTGGATAACTAATTGGATAAATCCACTACCAAGGTGAAGTCCCTAATAGTGAAGAACTTGGGACAATTATCACCATTCGACAACAAGCCCAAGAGGAGAATTTTGCAAGGAGTGAAAAATATGTGAAGGAGAATTTGGTAAGGAGTTCCAAATCATGAAGAAGAATTTGGCAAGGAGTGTCAAATCCATGAAGAATAATTTGGCAAGGAGTGCCAAATCCCAGAAGAAGATCCTACTTGAAGTCAGAATTTGACAAGAAGACTTGAAGATAGAAGAATCTCACCAAATATTAGAGATTTGAATATTACCTCTCACGGTAATAAAGCACCACTTTAGAGACATAGACTTATCCAAATCTATAGTAGAAGGAGAAGAAAACAAGAGGATAACAAGCCACCAAATCCTAGGCTCATGAAAGAAAGTTTAAGACCATCATTTGGTGAAGAAGGAATTGTTCAGAACATCCTACTTGAAGTAGCAACTTGGTATTTTTTACACACCAAGGTCTACATCCTCTACAAATGTGGGAGAAGAGCTACAAAAAAAGGTAAGGAAATTTTGATGCAAGAAGATTCATTTACTTATCAGATTTATTAGAGCGCCTGAATTTGGATTAAAGTTGCAAGAAGAAAATTAGATTACAGTCTTCTAAAGTGCAAAAGGAAATAGATTATTTTTAAGGATTTATTTGCACATTTATTAGGAGTTGATTATATTTCATATTAGATTCTATCAACTACCTATCATCTAATTTAGACAAAGAAAAAGAATACTAAGTACTACAATATTGATTGTAGTAAAATTATAGAATAACTCGTAAAGATTCATTTTAGGTTATTCTTGATTAGTTGCATTAAATTATTAGTGCATGACTTTGAGAGTTGATTGGAGTGATAAGGTGTAATATTAGTGCATTAAATTTGAATGAATTGTACTATTATACTACTCTCATAAAGAAATTAGTTTTGTGTTTCTTGAAGGGTATAAAATCTTATTTGTATCAAGTGTCTAAAGACATTATTGAAGCACAAAAATCTGCAACTTGTAGTGGCCAAAATAAACCACCAAAAAGGTTAGAATCCTCAAAAATTTGGAGAAGAACTTAACTAACCAAAAACAAAAATAGAAGCTTCAAATATTTAGACTTGGTGAATCTCAAATAAAAAAGCATTACAAAGTTGGATGCAAAGAAATAAAGTGCAGAAAATTGCATCAATTGAAAAGCTTCTATCTACTGTTATTGAAGCTTGGATTTTTTATCAAAGTGTCCAAGCAAAAAGGGAAAGGTGTATCTACTCTTAAAAGACAACCTCAAAACCCTTGTATTACAGGAAAAATCTGCCACAAAACCAGAATTTTAGATCTGGAAATAGAGTGCAAAAGAAGGTATATTAAAAGAAGCCTTATTATACAACATTATAATACATTATATTGCACTACTCTAATCTGGTTTTGACAGCAAAAGAGCAGATTTGGAAGTTCCACAAAAGGGAACATTAACCATAGGGTAAATCATCCAAGGAAGGTCAAACCTCAGCACTCTTCTTCCCAAGCTAAAAGGAGCCACTCAAGGGCTCATCTTGGATGTACGTACCTACAGAATCAAAACTCATATCAAATCATACTAGATCTATATTTATGTAGACAAGTGAGTGCACATCTATTTCTAAAAGACATCAAAAATCTGCAAAGGATTCAACATGATTGGAGGTATAAAAGGAAGAAGCAAAGGTGTTACATTTGTGGTCTCTAACTTGGAGAAGACCATCCACCAAAGGAAGCTCCAAATTGTCATCCAATATCCATAGCGCATCATCAATCCACCTACAAAATAATAGCTTGCTTGTTGCCCAAGAAACGTAGCAAAGCAAAGGAATGGTTACAAAAGGATTTGAGGAGTTATAATATCCATATTCGAAGATGTTACAGGAATGAAATCCATGTAGAAATACCACTTGGTATTATAGAAATCATTCCTCTCAACATTCAAGAAACTCCCATGCAAGAGTTACAACAAATCAGTGACACTTGGTATTCTCCACCAGCTTCACACGAGTGCCCATACATTTTTATATTACTTCAAGAGTGTTGAACAAAGAACTTGGAGCATTACAAAAAGAAGGGAGCACTCACTTGTAACGGATGTGACATATGTAACAAAGTCCTTGATCAACTATCCTTCAAAGGTATTCGAAGTCCAAGTTCAACATGTGTGAGTGAAGCACAATCAAATATGTCCAAAGAGGGAGTGAAGCACAATCAAAGAAGGAGTGAAGCATAACAAAAACATCTGAAGCATAGCGTGGAAGGAAGGAAGAAGGAGCATTAAAGGCTCCTGTATTTTGAAGGTCAAACCTTTAGTGCCTACATACCAGCATTAAAGACTAGCTACTCCAAGGAATATTCATTGATTCAAGTGCCTAAGGTACCACTTACATTGTTGTTATACTCAGCCATAGAAAGCACCAAACAATGAGGAGATTTTGCATCTAAAAAGGTAAGGTTTAATCCCATTTATTATTTCTTTCATAGTTGGAGATATAAGGGTTATAAAATAAGGTTAAAACTTATATTTTGAAAGCAAAAGGGGTAAATTATCTTATTAATTTAATATTTGCAATTTAGCTTAGGAGATATAAGGAATTTAACTTAGATTATATAATTTGGCAAATATTATCATTTTTCTAATTTTCCAAACTTGGGAGCCACAAGGGTTACTCCATCAAATTTATTTTATTGGAAATTAGAAATAGTCCAAGGGACATAAAAATTAGGGTTTCCATTAATATTGGATAAATATATTTTTACTTTTATTAAACCTTCAAAAAGGGACAAAATAATTCCAACATCAAAACCTCTTCAAAAATTGAAAAGTGCTTAGTTCAATTAGGAGTGGTGTTAAGAAGTTGATTTTTTATTCTTACAAAACTTGTACAAAATCAACCAAAATTAAACTATATCTTTACAAAAGAACTATAAAATACTTAAAAACACTAGGGAGACGTAAGGAAGTCTAAAAATATAAGGTTTTATATTAGGAAAATTCAAAATGGCATCTAAAAATTTCTTCCTGGAAGAATCTCAACTTCTCAAAGGTCCTAATTATTTTTCTTGGAAAAATAAAGTGAAAGCAATTTTAGTATATGAAAAACTTTGGGATGTTGTCAAAGGGAAAACATAGAAACCTACCACAGGTGAAACATAAATCCTAAAGTTTGAAGAAAATGATTCAAATGCCTTAATGATAATAAATTTTGATATCACTGATGAGACTCAACCATATATTAGTTTAGCCAAAACATTTTCAGATGCATGGATAAACCTAGAAAAAAAATTTGAAGGAAAGAATAAGGCAACTCAAACTCAACTTCACTCATTGAAAATGAATAGTAGAGAAATTATAGAATTATTCCTAAGGAATGTAGAAGATATTAAAGGTAAATTGTTAACCTTAGGTAAAATGGATAAAGATGAACTTCTTACTCAGGTAACCATGAGAGCACTCCCAAATAGCTATAATAATTTGGTAACATCTTTGCAAGTCCTAAGTAAATATACTTATTTTGATGATTTAGTAAATATACTTCAATAATATGAAGTAGAAAATACTATGAAATATGAGATGACTAACACTACATTGGCATCAAAAGATAATCCATAGGGAAATATTGCTTCTTCAACAAGAGGATGGAAAACATGGTATTGTCAGATCTGTAGAAAGAAAGGACATAGTACAAGCTATTGCAGATACAATCCTAGAAACTATAACAAAAGAAATCAAATGAATCATGGGAATCAGTTTGAGCTATAAAATACCAAAGGAACCCTCCTTAGCAGCAATTTTAGTGACCTACCAATTATCCTCAACTTGAATATCAGAATAAAAATCAAAAAGGTCACTTGGTTCATAGGATAGAATAATTTGAAGAACTAGAAGAACCCACTAAGGTTTTTGAAGTGAAATCTCTATTAGCAAATGTAACATACTACAAAGACACTAACTATTTGCTTGAACAGGTTACAAAGAATGCAAAGGAATAAGACTACAAAGATCAAGCAGAAGGTGATGAAGAAGATCCATATTGAAGACTAAAGTCTTCAATACCTAAATAATGTAATACAAGGGGGTGTTGGAAATAGAGTCTATTCTATCATTTGGGTTATGTAAATGTATCCTCCAAGATACATACTTAGATTACTTTATGTGCAAGTTATCTAGTTACTTTATGCAATGTAATAAATGCACAAGTGTCAATGTGCAATTTGTCCCTTGCACAACTAGATAGAGTGTTGGCCAAGTATCCTATTTTACCTATATAAGTATGGCCTCTTAGATAGATAGATATAGAGTCGAGGGACATAGTCAGAAAGTGTAGCTTAGTGGATAGTATATTTTTGTGTGCCTCACCATTAATTGGTGATGGATACATTGTAGATCAGTAGATTTATTAATGGAGTGCTCATTCCTCCATAGCTACATTATAATATTTTATATAATTTTTATTTACAGCATACTTCAATCATCTAGAAGATTTACTTTCTTTCATATTATTTTGCATCTTGTTATTGTTATATCCCAAGGCTCATTCATCAAAATATAACAAACGCATTAGGATTCTAGGGTTAAAGCTCAATAGATTTAAGAATCTCCACGAGTGTCTCCCTATGTCTAGGGGATTGTTGAATGAGCTCATAAATTGAAATATTGGCCGAGGCCATCTATAGGCTTTGAGTAAGCCTGTTTCTAATAGTAATCACTAGTTGCGATGGTGGACTTGGTAGTGGGTATTGAACTGGCTCTTTTTGGGGTGCAACAGGTATACGAATGGGAGCTATAGATGTCTCAAGTTGGTTGTACCTTCTATTATGTGTTACAATATTGATCATACCTACGAACCCATGTGTGGGTGGATTCGTATGTATCTCGTTAACCTGCCCTATTTGATTACCCTTGAAATCATGGGTGGGCAAGGGATATTTGAATATTCCTATCTATTGATTATCTGAGGCTAGAGGATTTTCTATTTGTAAATGATTCTTATCAAGCATATTATGTACTAGGTTTTTTAAACCATAGCACATTTGTATATCATGCCCATTTTGTCTATGATAAGAGCAATATAAAATTATTCTAAGAAAGAGAACATAGCACTAAATTCCACACATGGTGAATGTATGCCAAAGAATGTGTGTGGTAAAGTAATGACGTGATGAAGTAGAATTGGATATTTAAAATATCCTACCCACTATTTCACCATTCAATGCAAAATTATGTGGGGGAGTGGTCCTAGAGGATGACCTTAAGGAGATGTTCCATCGAGAGTTCTTGAAGGTTACCAAAATAAAATGTGGGCTACCCTGACAACATTGGCTAATTGAGTAGTTTGAGGATTTTTTCAAGGATAACCCACATATTTGACCATGTGAACCAAGTAATATGTGACTGGTATTACCTAGTATCAGGATAAAAAGCCCCAAATTTTGGCACATGTAGAATCAAGTGACTCTTTCACCAGCTATCCAATGCATGTGATGCCCATATTGCTTGTCAAAGTCATCTTCAATCATATGAAGTCACCACCTATGACCCTATTATGGAAAATTCTTATATCCCTTAATTATTTTCCACACCACAAGATTTCTCTAAATCACAAGCAGTATTAAAAACTCTAGCCAATATGCCTCTTTAAATCAGGAAGATATTATCACATAGACTCTAGACTAACCAAGTAGGCTAAGGATACCCCTAAGATGAGCTTATAATGTTTCTTTATACACCCATGCTTGTCCAGATTACAAGTTAAATAGAATTGTTTATAATTGGTGACCAAGATTTACATAAACCCTAATATTATGCCTCTAATAGTAGATCGATGCCTTGTCCATTACCAATTGTAGAAATATTGTAAACACATTAATGTAACAAAAAGAAAGAGAAGGAAAATGTTGAGTCGATTATGTTCATTCAAATAATGTAACAAGCATAATTTATTATCAATGAAATAAAGTGTCAATTACACATTCAAATTATGTAATATGTAAAAGAGACACACATACAAAAATGAACACAGTGAATTACCCAAAGGAAGAAGTTGAAATTGTATTAATTTCAAAAATTTTATAGTGGGAGCCTAGCTCAAATTGGCATATAACTCTTTAAATGAATACAATTAGAATTTGTGTTTAAATGATGTAACAAGAACTCTTCAACCTCCATTATAAGATAATAGTAGACCTCCAAGATTTTTATTCAGTAGCTGGAAATAATCTCAGCTTCCTGAATGCTTCCTTAACAAAACCTACATAGTAATGGGGAGGAATTAAGAGATGATAGAGAAGACTATGAGACAAAAAGAGAATACAATGGTAAATCAGGGACACTTAGAATACCTCTAAGAAAAAAAGGTAATGAAAAACTTGATGATGATTGTAGCTGGTGTAACTCCTTATATAGTTTTAGGGATTCTTATTCTATTGTAGTTGCATGTAGTAGATCTATCCATCTGGAAACACCCTAGACCTTGATTTTATGAATGCATTACAACAAAAATGTAGTTATCCCAAGTTTTTTTATTTAAAAACCTGCCACTTGGCTATTGATGAGATCGTGGATCTTCAAAAATAGAGTACAGTTGTATTCATTTTGGACCCTACAACTATCTTGTTTTATGACCCTATATTTGGTTTTTCTAACTTTTTATATTTTCCTGAACTAGGCCCTAGATCTCCTTTTGTACCTCATTATTATATTTATCGGTTCCTTCTTCTTTTCCTTTGAATTCGTGCCCACCAACCATACTAGATATTTTGATCCAAGTGTCTACACATAGATCTATTGTGGCCATGATGGCATCCATTATCCTTTGAGACTTATTTTTATAGTGTTTAGTGGTAGTTTTATTCTCTTGCAAAAAAATAACTATTGGCCCTATTGTTTTGGCCAAGTCAGCAAGTTGTTGAGCTAGCTTTTCTTCATTGTTTATATCAAACTCAAATTCAAATATCCTTTTACATATTATATCATGGATATCTTCAGTAGTCAAAAATTCTTCAAATATGATCCAAGCTTGTTTCATTTTTTCATTCATTTCCCTAACCCATTTTCCAAGTCAACAATTACATCTTTCCAATGAGATCTTTCATGCAAATAAGTGGTCACCTTAGTAAATTGATCTTTACATTTTATCACCTTCCCTTGTGAATTCGTTACTATTTGATCCCTTATTCTTTCATATTGTTCTTCACAAAGTTGAAATACTTCTCATATGGTGTCTACTTTTTCATTTGTTCCCTTAAGTAGAACTCTAATTGTCTAGGACAAGAGTATAACATCCATAATGTCATTGAGGAGAAGGGCCAATGCTCCTATTTTGTTCTTCAATTTTGAAGCAATATTCTCTTTGTACTTTTGGATGAAGAATTTTACATCAATTTGCTGAGATACCTATATCTGTAAAGGCTATCCCTTGAGCTTATCAATTTTTACCTATAATTTTTCATTTTTAGCTTGCAACTGATCAAGTTTGGCTACCCTGATTCTTCATTTTGTAATTTCTTTTTCTAGAGCAAGTGCAGTTTGTGCCTATGCATGAATTTTAGATTTCATCAGAGTGATTGGATATCCTATGAATTATGCATCCCTTGTTGTTGCATTAATTTGAAATTATTTCATACCTTTGGTAGGGATTTTAATTTTTGTTGTTGATACAGGCTATGAAATATATTCCTTAATAGTGTTTTAAATTTTAGTTAATTTTCCTTCTACTATTGCTTGAATTTGCTCTTCTTCCAAAGGATCAAACCAAATGTTTTCTTTGAACCTAGATAGAGTGATACTTTCAAGAGCATTAGGGATAATTTTGGATCTAGCCTTCTTAAGCTTTGGTGAACTAGGAGGATTTCTGAATTTTACCTGATGTTCTCTAAGAAGGTTAGACAATCCTTCGACCTCTTGTATTTTCTTTAGCACTATTGAAGATATTTAAATTTCTTCTTTTTTTACCACTATGGTGATGGGTACCACTTTGGATAAATCTATAACTAGTTGTAGCTTATTTTGTGGCAACATTAGTGCTTTGGATAAATTTATTACTATAGGTTAAACATGTGCAGATGAAATAACAATAATTTCCTTAACCTTTCCAATGTCTTCAACAACACTATGAGCATTTTAAGCAACTGAGAGATCTTCCATTTTTATTGCAATAATATTAACTAATTTCAGTAACAGTTCTCCTTTTTTAGGCTCTTGATTGATAATTTATAATACATGATCTTGATATTATTTAGGAGGTATTGTAGGGACCAATGGGATGGCTGACTCCACTGTAGTATTTCTCAACACTCTTTATTTTATAGGATAATTGTCCACCATCTCTATTTGAGTGTGTGGTCTCTTCCCTTTGTAATCTCTCCATATGGGATCTATATACTCACCTTTTATTATGGCTAATTGAATAGCTTCTTTGAAAAAATCTCCTCGGTGGGACATTGGACTTTTTTAGTGGTAGCATTTTTATAGTAATTGTGAGGGTCATATGGTCACTAGGTGATTTTTATGAAACCATATGAATCCATATTCCATAAGGATCCTAATAAATTGGGATATCCTTTGTACACATAGTGTCCCATCTTACAAGGAACACTTATCCATTGGATATTAGTATATTTTCTCATTGCCCTCATTTTGGTATCTTATGCAATTTACTTGATAATTTACAATGCAATAATTAACATGGTACAAAATCCAGGTATGGCCTTTGGAGGTATTTTAGACCCATATATTCTTATGTAAGTGAGATCCTTCATTAAAAAGTAATCTCCTACATTGTTTTTGTGTAGGAATTTGGCTAATCCTTGACTCATTCTGTAAGGAATTTACCAAAAATTTGAGAATAACTAGATGCCCCTTCTCGTATCCATGGAAGCCTTTCCTGAAAACATTTCTCATATACTCCTCATAATCCAACAAATTGCTTTTTTTTTTTAAGTGTTCTACTATTAGGTGTACAAGAAAGGAATAATGTGAAAATTGGGTATCAGTTCCTTTTATTTAGAAATGGCCCTCTGTAACTCCTTGAGTTCTTTATCTATGGTGTCACTAATCAGGCTCTCCCATTTGTACATGGTAGGCTATATCTTTCTATTATATTGGACTATTAAAAACACAACTTATTTTTCAACCCAATGCAAATCTTTAGTTCCAATTAATATATTGATTATATTAACATAATTTTTTGTCCAGGGATGAAGTGTAGACTGATGAACAACAAACTGAGATGACATTGGTTTCTTATAATTAAATATCTTATTGTAAAAAGTGGTTTCAATCATATATAGGGCTTGTGAATATATTACCTAACTATTTAGAATCGTTGTGGCTTTCTCCAACTGAAAGACTTTATTGATCTTATCTAAAGTTATTCTGAATATGGCTCAATTTGTATTATCCATTACTACTTTAGTTTGTGAACCATATGCCACCGCTAACCAAAATAAAAGGTCAGAGAAATAGTAAACCTTGGGGCATATCAATCTACCCATGTTACATGCCCATCTGTTGCAGTACGAATTAGGATTGTATCAAGCCATGTATGCCCTCTTGAAAATTCCTTTCAGCAATGTTGAGTAGCACTAATAATACTCCATTATCAACCCAAAACTAAAAATTATAGTGTTTTCTATCTCCCACTTATGATCAATGGTGATATCTTGATTTAGGCCTAATGAATTGGAGAAATCCTTTGTATCCTGAGAAATGATTTTCCTTTGTAACTTCTTATAAGGTGGAGCTTCATTTAATTTTTTGATTCTAGACATGACAATGAAGGTCCTGGGAGTAGCACTTGAGAAAACCATTGCTTTTTGTAGTTCTAAAAATTTACAGATTATTGCAACAATTTTCTCAGCTCAATAGCTCAGTATGTACTTAGTGTGACTGTAGATGGCAACTTCAGTGAGGCTTTATTGGGCTCTCTTATTTTTTTGAATTATTTCTATACATGTTGTGCAATAAATCCACACCAACTACTTCTATGTTTTTGCCACCCACAAATCAGCATGTCACCTTCCTAAAAATGCTAAAAAACAGATCGTACACCTATGTAATGAAATAAAGAACCAACTAGATAGAAAATTATATAACCATAATGATAAAAAAAGATATGCAATAATGGTGCCCTTTTATTAATATCAATTATATCCTTCAAGAGGGTTACAATGAGATCCCATTGAGGGATTTTCTACCACTTTGATACAAATTTACAATAAGAAAAGTAATCCAAGGTGTATCTCGTAGGATCTCTCTTGCTTCTTAAAAATTGATTATTGATATATTTTTGGTGACTGTCGCAATGTATGATGGTGAGGTGTGAATATTTATGTCATTTTCTCCATTGTAAAGACCTATAATCTACACACAAATAAATTTAAAAAGCATCAAAAGCATATGAAGATCCTTCCAAGATAAGGCCCATAATTATGATAAAGAAAGCGATAAATAATTTGAAATAGGACAAATAAATGTATGAAAATGAAATCTAACTATGCTAGGAAGTAATTAAAATGCTGCTAAATCTAATGAAAGCAAAAAAAGAAAAATATATCTCTACCAAGAGACCATCTCTATGCGGGACGGTCTTTCCTACTGGCCATCTCGAGGTGAGATGATCATTATTGAGGGTCGTCTTGGGGCGAGACGACCACTAAAATATAAGTGAATTCCTTGTGGACAATATGAGATGACGTCAAGTTTGATCCATGGATGAGTTAATGTTCTTGGTTCACTCATGAGGAATAACTTAGAGGTAGAATTTACATCGAAGAAAGGGTGTTGGATGATGCAAGGAGTATGAATTTGATTTTCAACCTTTGAGATGATCCATTTGCATTCTTGGAAGCTTCATGGTTGAATTTTGGTAGTACTTCATTGCTTTGAGAATGAGAGCTCTTTGATTCTTCAGTTCGACAATACTTTGATGCATGAAACTTGGATATCTCCAATGAAGTCTAGGCACCTTTAAATAGACTTCCCAATGGGAGTCCAAAGCTTGTTTGAGAAGCCAAAAATATGTTTAATTCAAGAAATTGTTGTGCTTAGTTGGCACGTAATTGCTTGAACTATAGTGCAGGTACTTACTTCTAGCATGACCATATTGGGGTCAGACGGTTATGACTGTGGGTCATCTCATGATAGGACGATCACAATTGGAGCCATATCAGGGTAAGACGATCGTTGTTGCAAAGGGAAATTCCTCCCTGTTTGAGTGGTAAAAACCACTATTAAGCCCTAGGGCTACCCAAGGTGGGTCATATGGCTTTAAAATGTATTCATATAGGTAGTCTCTTCATCATAACATATTTTAGGTGTCTATAGATACCCCTTTTTGGGATGCATTATGTGAAAACACAAGCACGGAGCAAAAATAGATGACCTAAAGTCAAGTTGAGGGTTGATGGTGTTCATTGATCTAATCAATGTTAGATACCCCAATCATGGAAAGAGCATGCATCTTTGAATCATTGCTTTTGACAAAATTAAAGAGCTTAATTCAAGTAAAACATTCAGTCAAGGTACACAAGGAGAGGTCTACAGGCTTGATCTATAATTGATCTTGGCACACTTTTCAGCCATAGGCAGACACAGGGATCTATAGGCCTTCATGTTTCAAGAATACCAAGTTTTTGTTTGGTTAATTTTTTTCTTATTGTCTTCCCCAAGAAAAAAGGGCATGATTGTCTTTGGTAATGATTCTTGGACAAATGCAACTTGCATGATTGTGTTTGATTGTTGATTTTGATTATGAATTTTGTGATTATATGACTACCCCTTCTAGTGATGAGTCGATGAGGAGATGGAAAGTGATGAAAGCAATGAGTTGCTTGACCAAAATGACTTTTTTTGGGTTTTTTAGGACTTTTGCGAATGTGTAAGGGGGACAATCCCATTACAATTGTGATTTCAACCATTATTGATAATTGTACATCTCCATTCATTGGAGCATTCCAACTGCATAGCTTTCTTGGGGAATTGATATGATAGAAATTTGATTTTTTCTAGAGGTAAATAATTATATATGATGATCACTTGAGGTTGAGTGGAAGAAGGAAATGTACACCTCTATATTTTGGAGCAGTCCAGTCGTATGGCCTTCTTAGGGAGTTGAGATGATAACACTTTGATTTGTTTGGGAGGTATTTTTGTTCAAGTGGTCTTATGGTAACTTACCCATTCAACTAGATTGCATGGATAATTAGTTGCTGCAACCACCAGGTGTATAGGGTAAATTACTAAATACAAGGTTCACTCAAGATTTTATAATTTTATGGTTGTAAGTATTTTATTGGAGTTTTTTTTTTGGATTTTATTTTTAAAGTTTTGAGGCCATCCATGGAAGGACGGTTGCAATTTGCAAATTTTTGGGCCATATCATGGTAGGATGGTTGCACTGAATGCAATCGTCTGCCACAAAATGGTAACAAAATTTTGAAAGTATAAAAGTGAATTTTTTAGAATATTTGATGTCATTTTCACTATTGGCAATTAGAGAAAAGGATAGGTGAGGAGGAGCAATTTTTTATGTGAAGCACTGAAGGATTATCTACTCATTCCTACCATGGACTAATACCTGCTTCAATGAGCGGAGGAGCCAGAGCAAGGAAGGTAGTCACCTTGTTTCCTCTTTTGTTATTTTACAATTTAAAATGAACCTCATTAATTAATGTGGAAAATGAACCGCACTAAAATTTAAGGTAATGAGACCTTATTTTATATGTAGGATGTAGTGTAGGTTGTTTTTTTTCCTCTTTTTGATTGCTTGTTTGTTTATTTTTTTTTGGCGTGTATTCCCCTTATTTTTGGGGTCATCTCGGATAGAGACAGTCCCTCTTTGTTGTTTTTGTGGCCATCTCGTGGTGGGATGACCACGTTTAAAATTGCAATGATTAAATTTTTGACCATTGTGGTGGCCATATTAGGGTGATATGGTCACATATATGGACCATATCACTTTGAGACAACCAAAATGTTTTTATTTTGTTTTGTTTTTTAGATTGATTTTTTGATTTTTTATTTATTTTATTTATCTTTTTGTGACTTTATTGTTTGATTATTTACTTTGTATTCATCTTGTGAGGGCTCATCATAGAGTTCCCACAATTTTTGAGACAGTGCAAGGATGCCTCTCAAATGATTATTGGAAATGGTTGGAGGTCATTGGCCTCAAGCAATTGACAAGGATTAAGGCAGTGACATCAGATAAGGCTTATCTGAATGCATTGATATATTAATGGGATAGCCAGACCAACACCTTCTACCTCTTGACTAGCGAGATGATAGTCATTTTGGAGGATTTTTATAGGATCCTTCATGTGCTGATTGATGGACACGCTATCACCGCGACTCCCATTGGCCAGTACAACAGAGTGTTGCAGAGGATATTTGGTGAGGATGCAAATATTGTGAGGCAGGACATGGACAATGATGGAGTTCATGTTGAGGCATGGTATGTCATAGAGTTTTTTATCCTAGACATGTAGTATTGATACCGCTCATGTCTAATATACTGCTACCTAACTCTTTAGTAGTGAGGTTCCCATGGAATCTCCTTGATGTAGTACAGGATTTGGTGGAGTGCAGCATTTAGAATCTATTCATTATATCATGGGGGAGCACTCTAGTAGACCACTTGTATGATGATTTGTATGAGCTTCACTAATGAGGTAGGTGTGGATTAGGTTACAACTTCCTTCTTTAGATCTATGGGTGGGAGCACATTTAGGTAGACAAACCAGAGGGACTTCCATGAGCATCACAAGTATAAATAGAAGACCATAAGATTGGCTATGTAGCTTGATGGTATTAGGAGTATGAGCGAGGTCAAATTCATCCACATTTACGTAGGCTTCCCAATTATATAGGGCCTCTAGAGGGATTGAGGGTGGAGCAGGTGATCTGGAGATGAAGGATATGGATTAGCTAGGGTGGGTGAGGCATAGATGATGGTTGATAGGAAAACATGGCATAGAGCAAGAGTACTTTCATTATTCTCATGTTACTTGATAGTTTGGGGTTCACCAAGGTGTACCTAAGGATCCTATCATTTACTGTCACTGAGAGACATAGATTCATCTAGAGTGGCCTCGAGTAGAGTCGTTGGGGAATGAGGTGGATCAATTGCTAGACAATCCAAGTATAGAGGATCCAAGTACAACTATAGAGTGTGAAACTTGGTGGATCACTCGACTATGGTAGATGGGGGGGCCTATGGGTAGGCCGACTAGGGCTACGGTAGAGGAGGATGTGGTAGGAGAGGCCATAGAAGATGAGGTAGGTGATGGGGGTAATGAGTGCATCATCAGATGGAGGGGGAGTGGGGTCAACCCTCAAAGGTAGTGGAGGAGCCATAAGATGAGTGTGGATATGAGGAGGATCCTGAGGATGAGGATGGACATATTAGAGGATAGGTGCAATCTCTTTAGGGGTAGTTAGTAGAGTGGGATACCACCATTGTTGTACTATAGAGCTAGTTAGCCAGAGGGAGATAGCAGTAGAGAGGATTCTCTAAGGAGAGGGACCTACTTAAGGCCTAGGTAGACAACACCTAGGCAGTGGTTAATAGGGTGATAGTAGAGCGAGATGCTCTACAAACACAAATGATAAGTAGGATAGCAGAGCAGGATGCTCTATTAGGTTAGATAACTCAGGATAGTGGAGTAAGATGCTCTTTAGGATCAAGTGGTAGCCTTGATCATGGCTTAGTGGTAGATAGGGGCAGGTAGCCATACCACAAGTGATGTGTCAACATTACAGGCATAGGTAGCTCAATATTCCTCTCTTTGGTGGTCATATTGAGCGTACATTATGAGCTTGGAGGATGAGGTAGAGCGATGCAAAGGCATATTACCTACGTGATAATCCTCAGGGACCTTCCATCAAAGCTAACGCACTAATTTATGTTAGTCATAAATGAGGCACCAGGTGCTCACATTCTAAGACCCTCCTTAGAGGTCAGAGGCTAGTGGTTCTTCTCAACCTCGCCAGGGTGAAGCTGAGGGTGGGGGTGAGAGCAGTGGTGTAGAGACAACCTACTTGTTTGTGTATACTCATGTTTTTAGAGTGTGAGGTCCGAGGACCCACTCTATTTTAGCCTATGCATATGTTTGTATCATGATATACCAAACTTATCTTATATATTTATATGATATTTTGATTATGGCCTCTCAAGTGTTTGTGTTATGTTTTTGTTTTATGTATGGATGCAATAATGGATGTATACTTAGATTATGCAATGTATGGATGAAATACCTAGACATTGTAGCATAGATGCATAGATGTATGCCTAGATATATGTATGTATGGATGCAACATCTAATGTTAGATGTATGATTTAGATTTTTTTATTTTATTATGAATGTGAATTCATGTTGTTGTTCTAACAAATCTAGTGTGTATGAGATGCATTATTTTTTACATGGATATTTAAATGCAAGTTGTGGATGTATATTTTAATTTATTAAAACATGATGAATGAATCTAAATGTATTTAACAAACTAATTCTAGACACCATAGAATGTATAAATAAAGCATGAATTAAAATGTTAACCTTATAACAAAAGTTATACATTTGGATGTGAATGTGTGAGATGAGATATGTGTAGAATGTGGGGGTTTTCCCTATGATTTTATTAGTGGTGAAAACCACTATTTTTTTTTGGGGGAACTTGCTCATTTTATGGAAGAGCAAGGGGATTTCTTGGGTAGGGAGGAGTTTTTCCTTTTTTCAATTCTTAGCATCCTAGACCATGCACATAATAGGATGATCAAGGGAAACCTTTTGCTCAAGGTGGAAAGGACTACATTGTAGTGCCATCCTTGTTCAAACTTAGGTGTCTTGGTGTGAAAAATAGCACCAGAAGAGCGGGAGGCACGTCTGAAGGTTTTCAACTAGCATTGAATGACCGTTGATCTAGGATGGGTAGAATTGGTTGATCTCTAGAGAAAGCTAGCTCCTGATATCCCAGCTAACTATTCTGTAAAGTAAAAATGGGGAAAAAGGGAGTGAGAAAGAGATTAAATAATGTCATAGTCAAAATTTACAAGGACATAATGCGACCACATCAAGAGACACTTCCTCAATTGTCATCGATGCAAACAACAACAAACATCTAAATTATCAACCCACCCTACCTGTCACTTATCCTTTGGCTCGATGTGTAGGGATAAATTCTAGAACCAATGGGAAGGTGCATGAAATCTAGGCAACAAAATTAGAGTGCTCCCACCCGATTGGCTTTAGCAAAAATAAACCCTAAAACCCAATGGTGAATGTGAATTCCAGAACCACCTAGTTGAACCCATGAAATCCAAATAGTCGAATTAAGCAGACCAACTTAGATAACCATAGTACAAATAAATGCTCATGCAAAGGCAAAAAGAGAAAGACAGACATATTGAGAGACCAAACAGTGATTGCTATTATTTACAAGTGACAACAAATTACATATGAATTGTAAAGGCCACAGAGCTGCCCTTTTGGAATTGCAAATGATGAGCACCAGAAATGCTCATATTTTGTACATATTTCTTTGATCAATATGCGGTTGTATAATAAGGATTACGTACTTTTATGAATGATTATATAGATATTTGATATAATTATTCATGTTATCTAATTTGTGTGTTTTTAGTATGTTTTGTGGAATTGCAGTTGATTCAGTTAGATTTGGAACAGTCGAGGTCTTTTGATGGACCTGGCACTTTATTTCATTGGGGGTCAATATAGAGAACATAGGCGCCTCCCTGCAACCGGAAGGCGCCAAGGGAACAAGTGCCTCCCTATAGTCGAAAGGCACCAAACCAAAGATGAGTGCCTCCCTGCAGTCAAAAGGCACCAACTAAATACCAGCACCTCCTTGCAGTCGAAAGGCACCAACTGAATACCAGTGCCTCCCTGCAATGAGAAGGCACCAACTAAATACCAACACCTCCCTGCAGTTGAAAGGCACCAACTGAATATGAGTGCCTCCCTGCAATTGGAAGGTGCCAACTGAATACGAGCGCCTCCCTGCAGTCAAAAGGTGCCAACTGAATGCGAGCGCCTCCCTGCAGTTGGAAGGCACCAACTGAATACGAGTGCCTCCCTGCAGTCGGAAGGCACCAACTAAATGCGAGTGCCTCCCTACAGTCGAAAGGTGCCAGCAGAAGGCAAGTGCCTCCCCACAGTGGAAGGTGCTAATAGAATGCAAGCACCTCCCTACAACCAAAAGGCATCGTGATAACAAGGTACCTTCCTCATAAGGAAGGCGCCACTGATTCTTTGCCCATTGACCAGATTCGAATGACGTGGACAGCAGCGGCTAGTGCAGTTCCAGCTCTATGTCATGCAGAGCTAAATTGGAGATAGCACCAACATATCAAAATGTCTTACTGATGCCAAGCAAAGCATGAACTGAAGCGAACATGCCGCCATCAAAACAAAATGCCAGACATTGATTGCATTTGCCAGATTGTTCTAATTTAGTCTGGGAAGAATCGACTGTTGTAACCACTTCTATAACAGAAGTTCTACGGGTGTGTTATATAAACACATGTAGATCGTTCTAAAATATATATATAGAGAGAGAGAGATATATATAAATAATTAATAAAGATCCATTTAGAGTTGTAGAAGATCGATTGTAATACGTTGATAAATATATTACAGTTCCAGAAGTTCTAAAGCACGTGTTCGATCGGGAAGAAGCTGCTGGAGCCTGGGCCCACTCCAAGCCAGTATTTCTTCCCCATTTCCTTCTTGTTTATTTATGTTAATTAGTTTATTGCTTTCATAGGAATGTTCATTAGTTTGCTAGTTCCAGTATTTGCAGTAGATTTATTTTCAAGAACATGTACATGATTTATTTCTGTAGATTTAATTCTATTCTTCTTATGTAATTTATTGAGGAGTGCGGGAATGATTGACAACCATTTCAAGAACACCCCCCAAACGTAGGATTAGCAGATTCACTTCGCAAGTTTACGAAGCTCCCTGGGTTGATAATTAAATGCACAGGCATGTGAAAAAAATAGGAAACCATTCACCTTGTTTGGCCCGCAACATTTTGGCACCGTTGTCGGGGAAGAGTCTTAATTAGATTACTTACAATACCATGAAACCTTGCATATGACCTTGTATGAGTTCTTCGAGAAGAAGAGGACCTGACGGTCGCTTTATAAGAACTAATCCATCAGGACCTGAGTCAACCGAGCATTTTGGATTTGAGTTAGACTCGCCCGACCTACCAGCAATCCATTGGAGTGAGGAACCGCACTTTGTGCAAAGTGTCGCCTCATCCCATCAACAATGGGATGAATGAATCATCACAAATCCCTTGTTTAATAGGACTCCTCTAGAGGAAGCCCTATTATGGAAGGCTATGGAGGATCAGACGATCTCGCCAGACAACCTTAGAGCATTGACTCAGAAAGTTTTAAATGATCGAAAGGCCATAAACGCTGCATTAGAAACCACATTTCCTGAAAAAATGGCAAATAATGATGAAGTCTCATTTGGCTTTAGTTTCCCAATCGAGGAGGGAGTAGGAGATACCAAAATGAAAAACATATCCCCTGCTCACCTTTCGTCCTTCAAAGGACACCCGACTGAGGACCCTGACCTATTTTTATTCAAGTTTGATGTTTTGTGCAGGTCTATGGATTACAAATAAAAAACGTAGAAGTTGAAATTATTTCCTTCTACATTAGACAATGCAGCTCTATGATGGTTCATTGGTCTGGGAGACAAACACATCACCAGCTGGGACCAGATGAAGAAGCTCTTTCTAGAGCAATATCAAGATTTTAGGAGAGCAAGAGACTCCAAGGAGGAAGTCCTGAGCATGACACAAAGAGAATATGAGTCTCTCAAGGAGTATTGGGAGAGATTTAGCTTTAATCTTCAACAGTCCCCTCACTCGAAGCTATCTGATAAGTCCCTCAAAAGCATATTTTTGAGGGGACTTACCAATGAGTCACTGGAGGCTCTCAACATGATCTCTGGAGGTGATGTCTATCAGCATGCTATGGACGACATCTGGAAATTATGTCGGAACTACTCAAGAAGGCGAGGCAAAATCACCACCATAACCATGAAGGTGACTGCTTCAATCACCAAAACAAAAATAGGCAACATGCTGGAGGATTTGAAGAGCGAAATGCTCTCATCTCTAGCACTACAGATGGATACGCTACTGTTAGAAAATAAGAAACAAGAAAATTATGCAGAGGAAGACACACAAAGAATGCATGTCCAAAAAACAAGGTCAGAGTATGCGCAGTTTGTAGGCTGAATCATAAAACTCGATTGTGCCCACAACTGCCCAGTAACCAGGAAATGGCTGAGATCATGGAGGCCTACTTCATAGGCAATAGGAAGAGTTGGCCATAGCCCCCCGCGGGGAATATACCAACCGGGATGCCATCATATGGGGGAGGGTCATACATGTACCAAGGACCCCCTCAACCACCTAATATGGGGTGGTGGGGACCATCACCCTGGACTAACGTACCCCCAGCAGCATTTCTGAATCCGTAGCCATGGATGCCATATCCATATCCCGGGCAGCAGTGGAGAGGCCACAATGTGTGGAATCGTAATCCATAGGGTGTAGCACCCGCTCACATCCAACGGAACTTACCAAGATTGCCAGCAGTGAAACCTGCACAGCTACCATCACAACCGACAAAAAACCCGAACAACAGAGTAAATCATCCGACATACAACGTAGAAGGTGAGATGTATCATATGTACAATATTCAGCTTAGATCAGGTAGGCAGCTAGGAGTAGAGACACCGCCTTTGGTAGAAGAGGAGGAAGAAATAGTAGAGACACCTCCACTAGTAGAAGAGGAGGAAGAAATAGAGGAGACACCTCTGGTAGAAGAGGGAAAAGCACTTGAGAGAGCGGAGGCTCCATTTCCTAGCCGATTGCAGAACAAAGAAAAACAACACAGTCAAAATTTGACATCTTGTCGAGCTTGAAGAATCTCATGGTGACAATCCCATTATTTCAAGCAATTCGAGATGTCCCCATTTACACAAAAGCAATTAGAGAAATGTGTCTAAGGAGACCGGGATGAAAATCTACCCAGACTATCAACATCATGGGTAAACTGGCAGATCTAATGATGGGTAGAAGACATCATTCAAAGTATGCAAATCTAGGCAGCCTAGTGCTGACCGTAAAAATTGGAGGACATTCCCTGTCCAACACATTGGTTGACCTCGAGGAAGCCATCAATGTGATGCCTTAAGAGACCATGCAGAAGCTACAGCTCACAAACCTGAAGCCAACCACGACAGTGCTGCAGTTAGCCGATCGATCAACCATGTCATCGGAAGGGATGCTAGAAGATGTGATCGTAACAGTCAGTGCATGGGAATATCTAGCTAATTTTTTAGTTTTGCAAACCAAGACCAGGCTGGGCGGTTACCCACTCATTTTGGGGAGGCCATGGCTGGAAACAGCTGACGCTTACATCAACTACTGGGATGGGCTAATGACCATCTCCAACGGGAAAAACATCAAAAGGCTGACCATTTCACCACCAGCTCAGTATATGGACTCGGCAAAAGAACCCAGGATCACCTAGCATGGAACTACGGAGTTGTCCATAATCTAGCCGATGATGACCTTGGAGGAGGTGGTAGAAGAGGACGAGGATGGTGCTATCATGGAGTTTCTCCATGGAGAATCGTCCACCCCCACACCTGGATCACCGTTGATTGGCACCCAAGATCAGCACATCCGAAAGATACACATTGGGCCAGGGAGGATGTTGAACGTCAACAGCAGGTTGATGCCCACACAGCTAGAAAAATTGGAAGAGCTTCTGGTAAAACACCAATAAGCATTTGCATGGGATTACGTAGATATTCATGGCATCAACCCGGAAATATGTACCCATCGGATTTATTTAGATGACCAGGCAACTCCTAGTCGACAGCCATAGAGAAGGATGAACCTAGCAATGAAAGACATTGTCAGAGAAGAACTACATAAACTTCTGGCTGTCGAACTCATATATCCGATTTTGGACAGTGAATGGGTATCACCATTAGTGGTGGTCCCCAAAAAGAACGAGAAATGGTAGATCTGCGTGGACTACCGGGCATTGAACAAGGTGACTAAGAAAGACCACTTCCCACTCCCATTCATCGATCAGGTCTTGGACACACTCTCAGGAAGAAAATACTTCTCCTTTCTAGATGGTTTCAGTGGTTACAACCAGATTCAGATAGGGGAAGAAGATCAAGATAAAACAACGTTCACCTATCCATGGGGAACGTTTGCCTATAAGGTATTGCCTTTTGGACTATGCAATGCATCGGCCACATTTCAAAGGGCGGTGCTTAGCATATTCTCTGATATGATAGGAGATGGGGTGGAAGTATAAATGGACGACTTCACCACCTATGGAGAAACCTTCGAGGAGGCAATGACAAATCTGGAAAGAGTGCTCGACAGGAGCAAGGAAAATAATTTGTCCCTAAGTAATGAAAAATGTTTTATGATGATGCAGGAAGGCATCGTGTTGGGACACCACCTCTCTGTGGAAGGAATAAAAGTAGATAAGAAGAAGATCGAGGTCATCAGAGACCTACCTAGCCCCAAAACGCAGAAGGAGGTAAGAAGTTTCCTTGGATCAGCTGGGTACTACCGATGATTTATTGCCGAATTTAGTAAGATTGCCAAACCACTGCACATCCTAATTTCTAAGGACGTAGAGTTCAATTGGATGGGAGACTGCAAAGAAGCATTCCAATTGCTGAAAGAAAATTTGATATCTACACTGGTTTTGAGAGGACAAAATTGGGCCATACCGTTCCATATTTACTGCGATGCATCTAATGGTGCGATCGGAGCAGTCCTCGGGTAGAAGTACGACGAAGAATTTTACGCCATCTATTATGTCAGTAAAAACTTGGTAGGAGCAGAGCTCAACTATACAGTGACAGAAAAATAATTCCTTGTAGTTGTCCATGCAATAAACAAATTCCACCACTATATAATGGGATACAAGGTCTTCTTCCATATGGACCATGTGGATATCAGGTATCTGATGAGCAAGCCGGCCATTGGTGGCAGAATTATCATATGGCTGTTGCTATTGCAGGAATTTGACATTACTATAGTCGATAAACCGGGAAAAGACAACGTCGTGGCAAATTTTCTATCCAGATTGATACCAGCAAATCATCAAGCAGTGGAAGATCAATTTCTAGATGAACATCTGTTTGCTATTAGTGAACAAAATCCGTGGTATGCAGACATAGCCAATTACTTGGCCACCGAAAGGACCTCACCTGCTCTCTCCTATCAAGAAAAGCAGGCGGTCATAGAGAAGAGCGCATCATTCCTTTGGATGGATGGTCTCCTATTTAAAATAGTATGGGACCAAATTATAAGAAGATGCATAGCAGAACAAGAGTTTTCATAAGTGCTCAAGGCATGTCACGATGAGCCATGTGGAGGACACTTTGCAGGGAAACGAACTGCCTACAAAATCCTCTAGGTTGGGTATTTTTGGCCCACTTTGTTCAAGGACACGGTAGCATATACCAACAAGTGTGACAAGTTCCAGAGGATGGGTAGACCAACCCACCGAGATGAAATACCCCTGTAGCCCTAGGTACACCTAGAACCTTTCGATAAATGGGGCATGGACTTCGTGGGACCATTCAATCCACCTTCGATGGGAAGGAGGTTTATTCTGGTCTGCATGGATTACGTCACCAAATGGGTGGAAGTGTAGGCATTAAGGGACTCAAAGGAAATAACGATCATTGATTTCTTATTTGCCCATATTTTCACATGATTTGGGGTTCCTCGGGAGATAACAATAGATCAAGGGCCCCAATTCACCTCCAAATTGATTGAGGAACTGATGGAGCAGTATAGAGTTCGATACAATAAAACCACGCCCTACCATCTGCAGGCAAACAGGCAAGTAGAAGTGACAAACAAGGAGATAGAAAACATCCTGACCAAAATTGTGTAGCAACACAAGAAATATTGGGCCACACGATTGTCGGAGGCAGTTTGGGCATACAACACCACGTGGAAATTCACCACAGGATGCACACCTTTCCAACTGGTCTATGGGAAAAATGCAATGATGCCCATCAAGCTTGAAATAAAAACTCTGAGGACGGCTTCAGAATTAAATTTGAGCTTGGACGAAGCTCAAAAATAGAGGATTCGCCAGCTAGATCAGCTGGATGAAATCCGACTGGATGCTTTGTAGAGGACAGAGATTATACAGAAGCAGAGAAAGAAGTGGCATGATAACCACATCAAGCTGAAGAAGTTCCAGGTAAGGGAATGGGTACTATTGTATGATTCTCGGTTCCAAGAAAGGAAGGACAAACTTATGTAGAGGTGGATGGGGCCGTATGAGGTGGCAGAGCTCATTAGGAACGGGGCGGTGCTCGTTAAGACAATTGACGGTAGCAACACCATGTTCATAGTCAATGGCCACCGACTACGCCCCTATAATATGTTTGAAACATTACAGGTGGAATCTAGAGTAGGTGTGGGGGAGACCCCATCTTGCTATATTTGGACCGAACTCTCACAGGTGAAATGGTGGGCACGAAAGCGCTCAACCAAATTTTTTAGTTAATATAGTTTTTTTTGTAATGTGTGTTTTTGCAAGGACGACGCCCACATGCAAGCTGCAGGCATCCTAATCCAAGGCCTAACAGGCATGGAACACGTCTAACTGCCTTTATTTTCCTTTCTTTTTCGGTTGCTTTTTGTAGTTGGAGGACCTGACAGCACGAGGGATAGGTATCTGGGAAACCAGGCCTGATTCGGCTCAGCATTCTGACAACGGCTCGTAGGTAGAATCTGGGTAGCATGAAAAAACTGGGAAGACTTGATCACCCTTTTTCCAGTCAAATTGCCACCCAGAAGAAGGCGCCTTACTGCATCTGGAAGGTGCCAAGTCCAGAATAAGGTGCCTTACTACATCCGAAAGGTGCCCATCAAGAAGAAGGCACCTTACTACATCCAGAAGGTGCCAAGTCCAGAAGAAGGAACCTTACTGCATCCAGAAGGTGCCTTACTGCATCCATAAGGCGCCAAGTCCAGAAGAAGGCACCTTACTACATCCAGAAGGTGCCAAGTCTAGAAGAAGGCACCTTACCACACCTGAAAGGCACCCATCCATGGTAGGAAGGCACCAAATAAAAAAAAAATATATGAATAGGCACCTTCCGTGGCAGGAAGGCACCAAATCAAAAAAAAAAAAAAAAAAATCCAGCCAAATACACCTTCCAACATCAGGAAGGCGCATTCATCCAGCCGAGACGCCTTCCAACATTAGGAAGGTGCATTCATCCAGCCGAATACGCCTTCCAACATCAGGAAGGCGCATTCATCTAGACGAATGCATTCCATCATCGAGAAGGCACGAACCAGAAGGAGGTGCCTCCCACATTGGGAAGATGCTTGTAGACAAAAGCGCCCTCCATCGCCAGATGATAGCCAATCAGAGGCACTTCCTACAGATGATAGCCAACCAGATGATAGCCAATAAAAAGCACCAACAACGTTGGAAAGGCGCTACAAGGGCACCATCCACATGGGGAAAGTACCAAAGAACTCCTTTCGCATATGATATTTACATCTATCGGATGCCTCGAGTGGAATGAAGCATCGCATGAATGAGCGACATCAAATGACCATACCCCTCCCTCATGTCACAAGTCAGCAAATTAGCGGCTACCATGACGACAGGAACATCGAATCAGGTACGCGCATATTAAATCAAATCGTTTATATAATTATTTATAAATACGCAGTATCAAAAAAATACCGTCGTCATAGAGATCCTATCCCCCCAAAGTCGGAAACATGTGCCAATGATAGGGCATCTTCCATGACTGCTAGGGTTAGGCATATTTTCTATAAGAAAGCGCCTTCCTGAATAAGGAAGGATAGAAAAAAATACAGCACCAGAAGGCACCATGGGAGGAAGGTCCAAGAACCACGTGATCAATAAGAATGAACCCAGTGATACTGATGGAATAAGAGGGGCAGTGAAGACCCAATTTGAAGTCAAGGGGTGGCTCGAATACTACACCCTAGTCAGTCAGGGCCAAGATGTGGAGGCAGCTAAAGAATTTGCCACCTCTTTGAGGGGCGATGCGGCCCAAGTACGAGGGGTGGAAATTCTAGTCACCCCTGAGTTCATATCACAGGCGACTGGATTGCCTCTCATGGGGGAATGTACATACAAGGGCGGAGTGTTAAAATTATACACCGAAATACTGCTTCCAGGAGGAAATGTGCAGATAGACAGGGAGGGGTTACTCAAAAATAGTCTCCCCATGAATATGCAAAAGATGTTCGAGCAGATTTCTCGATTCTTCACATGCACAGGGAAGTATACCCATCTGAAAATTAATCATGTGCACTTCCTCAATCACCTAGTGCATGGGAGGAAATTAAATATACCTTTCTACCTGGCGATTGCTCTGAAAGATGAAGCGGCTCGATACCAGAAAGGGGCACCATCTACCTTAGCCCACCATGGGTTGATATCAGCATTGATCCACCATGCAGAAGCACAAACACAGAACCACAACGTAGAGGGAGATGGCGGCCAAATAGAGAAACACAATGCGGTTGCCGAATTAGGGCAAGATGAAACATCCCCTGCAGAGGAGATAAAAAACATCGAGCAATTGGCATTGCCCTATTTTACAAGAGGGGCAGAGTAGTCACCGATGCCTAAAGACATAGAGGACAGAGGGCATTCCCCAGTGCCCGAGTATGAGGAGGAAGGAGCACCACTCGCTGGTGGTGAGGACGAACCAATCCCCAGGAGGAAAAATCTACGACAATTCCTCTTGATAGAGAAAGGACAAAGTGACCCGGAGATAGACGTTGCCGCCCAAACCCTCCAATTATTAATGAACTAGAGCCCACAAAATGAAGGAACTTTTGGGAGTAACGACTAGATCGATGCGGCCTTGGAGGAGGCGCTCGAATGGCAAACTAATTGCTAGATGGCACAACAGACTCTGGAAGATTGCTAGAACTAGCATAAAAGGGAATTGGAGGAAAGGGATAGACGAATCGCTCAGCTCGAGCATCTGGTCTGGCAGTTGCAGGAGGAAAATCAAATTCTCTAGGACAGAGGAATAGCAAGACAGGAGGCGGCCACTCAGACTGATTGGGTAGAAGAAGTGCTGACAAACTCTCCCACATCCGTCGAACGAGTATTCTATTTGAGGGATATTTGATCGAACGCCCGACAGAGCAGCCTGGAGGCAGGGGAGGATTCCTCTATTTTTAGGGGTGAAAAGGAAAGAAGTCCTACGATGCCCCTTGTCATTGTCCTGAGTGACACAGAGCAGGACGAAGGTCTCCCGCAATAGATAGGACCAGAGGATAAGGAGGACCTCCCCAGGCCTAAAGAAGGAGAAGAGCCTGAGGGGTCGACACCAGGTAGACATGAGAACGAAGGATCACCCCCGAAGATAGCAACATAGCCGATCCTTCGGAGTAAAGAGAAGTCCCCAAAGGAGAAAGAAGAGACCCCGGTCCGAGCCGCCACATTTTCTACAAAAGCCAAGGCAAAGAGGCCCAGGTCGGCTTGATATAAGGCGACAGTAACCTTCACTGAGTCAGAGGAGGGCAAATGGGACATGCAGCTATTCATCAAAAGGCAAAAATATTTTGAGCAGCTATGCAACAAAATGAAAGTAGCCAAGGAGGCCAGGAAGGCATCCTCAAGGGTAAAAGGAGATTTTGGTATCTTTGTCAATTCGACAGAAGACAACCAATTTTGGGACATCTATGGTTCATCCTGATGGTGGCCTTCCATGATGAGGAGGTACTTGGAACGGTGGGGAGTATATGGCCCACAATTGGAGGCTGCTGCAATTGCAAAGGAGAATGCAGGGCTTACCCCTAAAGTGGTCGGATTATACAAGGCCCAAGTAGTGCCTTCTAGAGGGGATAACTTAGATATCCCTCTGGTAGTGGTCATACCTCCAGACGCCAACCTATGGCAAGCTGTCGAAGCTACATTTCAATCGACAGGAACAACGCTGGCTATACCACCACCAGTAGCGGCCAGAACAAGAAGGGGACAATTGACAGCCGTAGTTTCCCATAGGCAAAGGTGAACCACACCTTCAAATGCCGACACAAAAATACAAACTCGGGCCGCAGGGGCAACCGAATCCTCCAAGAGATGGTGACAATGAAAAGTCAGAGGGCTACCTGTAGTTTGGATGCCACGAGGGCATGGCACATGTTAGGCATGGGGGATGATGAGCACCAGAAATGCTCATATTTTGTACATATTTCTTTGATCAATATGTAGCTGTATAATCAGGATTGTGTAATTTTATGAATGATTATATAGATATTTGATATAATTATGCGTGTTATCTAATTTGTGTGTTTTTAGTTTGTTTTGTGGAATTGCAGTTGATTTAGTTAGATTTGGAACATTCGAGGTCTTTTGATGGACCTGGCACTTTATTTCATTGGGGGTCAACGTAGAGAACATATGAACCTCCCTACAACCAGAAGGCCCCAAGGTAACAAGCACCTCCCTGCAGTCGGAAGGCGACAAACCAAATATGAGCGCCTCCCTGCAGTTGAAAGGTGCCAACTGAATACCAGCGCCTCCTTGCAGTCGAAAGGCGCCAACTAAATACCAGTGCCTCCCTACAGTTGGAAGGTGCCAACTGAATACCAGTACCTCCCTATAGTCGGAAGGCACCAACTGAATATGAGTGCCTCCCTGTAGTCGAAAGGCGCCAACTGAATACGAGTGCCTCCCTGCAGTCGAAAGGCGCCAATCGAATATGAGCGCCTCCCTGCAGTCGAAAGGCGCCAACTGAATGCGAGTGCCTCCCTATAGTCGAAAGGTGCCAATAGAAGGCAAGCGCCTCCCCATAGAAAAAGGTGCTAATAGAAGGCAAGCGCCTCCCTACAACCAGAAGGCATCGTGATAACAAGGTACCTTCCTCATAAGTAAGGCGCCACTGATTCTTTGCCCGTTGACCAGATTCGAATGACGTGGATAGCAGCGGCTAGTGCAGTTCTAGCTCTACGTCATGCAGAGCTAAATTGGAGATAGCACCAATGTATCAAAACATCTTACTAATGCCAGGAAAAGCACAAACCGAAATGAACATGCCACCATCAAAATAGAATGCCAGATGTCGATTGCATTCGCCAGACTGTTCTAATTTAGTCTAGGAAGAATCGACTGTTGTAACCACTTCTGTAACAGAAGTTTTGTAGGTGTGTTATATAAACACATGCAGATCATTCTGAAATATATATATATAGAGAGATATATATAGAAATAATTAATAAAGATCCATTTAGAGTTGCAAAATATTGATTGTAATACGTTGATAAATATATTACAGTTCCAGAAGTTCTAAAGCGTGTGTTCGATCGGGAAGAAGCTGCTGGAGCCTGGGCCCACTCCAAGCCAGTATTTCTTCCCCATTTCCTTCTTGTTTATTTATTTTAATTAGTTTATTGCTTTCATAGGAATGTTCATTGGTTTGCTAGTTCCAGTATTTGCAGTAGATTTATTTTCAAGAACATGTACATGATTTATTTCTATAGATTTAATTATGTTATTCTTACATAATTTATTGAGGAGTGCGGGAATGATTGAAAAACATTTCAAGAACACCCCCCAAATGTAGGATTAGCAGATTCACCTCCAGTGGTATTGTAGTAACCTAATTTCGACTCTTCACAAGTTTACGAAGCTCCCTGGGTTGATAATTAAATGCACGTGCATGTGACAAAAATAGGAAACCATTCCACTATTTATAGAAGACTTTTCAATACATTCAAATTACAAGCATCAATGGTTATCAGTGAGAAAATCCTATTGGATTAGTCGTAGGATCTGCTAATGCTTTCTTCTAGGAGAGTTGGTAGTTGTCCAGAGGGAGTTAGGTGCTTCTACATCAATCCAAGTCCTAGATAATTTTGACATTCTTGTTGGGCCATAAATTTATCTTGCCCCCTTAGTACTGCAAGAAGGCCCAAAATTTATTATCTCTAAAGTTGTGTATTTCAAATCATATATTTCACGCCCATCAACCAGACGTACGAGGTAGCCAAGATCATTAATTCTCACTCTAGGAAATCCTCGTAGCTTTCATCCTGTTGCATGATAATATTATCTTTGGATGGGTTTTTGGGCCAACTTTTCTTGCACCAACCTCCCAACCTTTCGCTCATCATATTCTTTTGTGGACGAAATATCGGGCTTTGGAATTTTGATGCATTTTTTCCAAATTTTTGTCTAGCTGAGCATATGGGAACTTGGGACTTATAATTCCTTTACCTTAGTCCAATATTTATACCTGGAGAATTTTGGGATCTATTCTTCCATCTAATAATGAATATGGAGATTCTAGACCTAGTTTGAGTGCTCACCTTCCCACTTCTCCATCTACCTATTTAATGCTTCAAAGTTGGGCAGTCTTCCTAGCTAACATATTGTCAAAAAGAAAGAGTGGGTGAAGAGGTGAAAAAATTCACCCACACTCTTGGTGACTCACAAGGGATTTCCACTTGTAGAAATAGAAACCTGGTGAAGAGCACAAGCTTATACTGAGAGGGGGAGTGAACAGTATAAGACCACTTTTTACTTTCTTTCCAAATCAATATTAATTACTGTCCTTAATTGCAATAACCAAATATAGAATCATGCATTAATAACTTCGATAGCAGTAGTAAGCAAGAGCACAAGTTGCCACACATAATTGAGACATAATATTTAACGTGGTTCCCCCAATGTGGGGTACTCCACCAGATAATATCCTTATAATATTTCACACAAAAATAAGGATCCTTATCCAATATAATGATTTCTTTGATCTGTTCAAATCTAGGCAATAACAAGTTCACACAGAACTTGTCCAAATCTGAATAACAAACTCACACAAAACTTGTCCAAAATTGAATAACAAGCTCACACAGAACTTGTCCAAAACTGAATAACAAGCTCACACAGAACTTGTCCAAAATTGCTCCAATAAGCTCACCAAGAACTTGTCCAAATATGCTCTAGCAAGCTCACCAAGAACTTGCCCAAAATATGCTCCAACAAGCTCACCAAGAACTTGTTCAAATTTTCTCTAGCAAGCTCACCAAGAACTTGTTTAAATATGCTCTAGAAAACTCACCAAGAACTTGCCCAAATCTGCTCTAGCAATCTCACCAAGAACTTTCCCAAATCTGCTCTAACAAGCTCACCAATAACTTATCCAAATCTGCTCTAGAAAGCTCACCAAGAACTTTCCCAAATCTGCTCTAGCAAGATCACCAAGAACTTGCTCAAATCTTTCCACAAATCTATCCCAAAACTGTCCATAAAGTTGTCCACAAAGTTTTCCATAAAGTTGTCCCAAAACTGTCCACAAAGTTGTCCATAAAGCTGTCCCAAAACTATCCACAAAGCTGTCCCAAAACTGTCCACAAAGGCTGTCCCAAAACTGTCCACAAAGGCCTTCTCAAAGGCTCAATCAATCATGCTCAAGTAGCACTCAAATCTCATCCACAAATCTATCAAGGAAAAGCTTCAAAGATGAACTCAAAAATGAATGGCAATGTAATCTTCAATGGATGACAACAATGATCCACAATGATCTCAACTCAACTCAACTCAAATCAACTCATAGAAGCATAAAGAGAATTGTATTAGATTTGATATTTTTTAAGCTCAATCTCAACTCAACTCAACTCAAATCAATATCAACTCAACTGAAGTCAACTCATAGAGGCATAAAGAGAATTGTTATATACTCAATATGTTCTAATATCAACTCAACTCAAATCAAAATTATGGAATAGTTTGTTTCATGGAACTTGACCAATCACCTCACACAATCACTTGACTAGGCTCAATCAACTCAACTCAACCAATCACCACAAGGGACTACTCTTTCTCACAAAAATACTAGTCCAAGCATGTATCAACCAACTCAAATATTTCCAACAATGCTCAACCACAAATCTCACATAACAATGATACTCATGTTCTTTTCAAGTTCTTTTACAACCAATGGGCTTCAACAACTATGCTTATAAAACAAGGTTTAAACACAACTCTCAACCAGAAAACCTTGAAGCATTCAACCAACCACTTTCAAAAAGGAAACCACAATCAATCCTTTTACCTCCAATGATATTTCAGAAATCAACCACCATAAACAATCAATAGGAGAATGTGCCTATACCTTTTTGATGCCAATAAGTTATCCACAAAATCTGCCACACTAAACACAACTTTTCTTTCCAATCTCAATAAGGGTTAGTGGACTTCAAATAATAATCACAAGATAAGCATAAATCAATTTATTCCTTTTTAATAAAACTTAATAAACACATCCACCAGAGTCCTTTTTAATAAAAACCCTTATCAAAAATAATAATCAACAAGGCTCTCAAAAATATTTTATAACAACTCCTTATTTCTCCTAAATCTTAATTTTTCAATTTCATGAATATCAAATTAAATCAACAACTCATCCACCTCTGAAATAATAATCACAACCCTTATAAAAATAAAGTTTAATTAAAAACTTTAATTATTCCTTAACCACCTTATAACTCCTATCCTAGGGCATCAACGAAATTAATTAGAGCAAAACGTAATTACCTCCTCAAGGGGATTCGAACCCCCAACTTGCACACACCATGAATACCTTAGCTATGACTAGGGTTGCCACACGAGCTAACCGTTCGTTTGAAAGGAAAAGGCATGACGTGCCTTAAGTTCTTCCTCCCTTCCACGCAAACCAAAAGTGCTTCAAGCACTTTCCTTCCAATGCCTTCAAATGCAGTCAAGGAGATTTGAACCTTGACATAAAGTGCTGCCACACACCTTAACAAAAAGCCAATTGCCAATGCGCAAATCTGCCCACAATGTCTTGGGCTTTCGACCAACCTTTCATTTATTCTCTATCTTCCTTTTCAAAATGATTTTCGCATGAGCTCTCTTCGTATGCTTAGCCAACGATTAACATGAGCTCTCTTCGGATGCTTAGCCAACGATTAACATGAGCTCTCTTCGGATGCTAGCCAACGATTAACACGAGCAAGGATTAATTTCAAATGAACCTTAGGATCCCTCTTTATATAGTATTCTCCTAATTTTCGATGACATCGGTGCATTATTGATTTTCCCTCTTTCTTTAGACATCGACGCTAACTTTAATTTTAATTTTAAAATTTAAATTTAAATTTTAAATAATTAAAATTTAAACTAAATATTTAAAATTAAATATCTCCATCATCAGGGCACCTTTTTTGACGAAACGAAATGCCAACATAGGTTTTAAGAAAAATCCATTTCAAATCTGTCATCCATAGTTTTAAATAAAACCTTTTATTTTGTCTGCCTTGGTTTTCACAAAAACCCTAAATTTATCCATGCTTTCCAAAATATCACTTGCCCATCAAAACTCAATGTGATCCATATGACATGATTCATGTGACATCAATGATAACATAAAATAACTCAAATTGCAAACACCTAGATAGAATTATTACTTCACAAAGATATAAAAGGTGAGGGACAGATACTAGGATAGAAATAATAAACTTTGAATAGGGGTAGCCACGGTAAAGCTACCAGATGAAAATGGGGAAGGAGGAATGGCACAATCAGGTAGCATACAGTGGAGAAAAAGAGCAAGAGGAAGACATAAGAGGAGAAGAAGAAGTGCAGGGAGAAAAGCGTTGAAGGAAAATATAGAGAGTAAGGGGAGAGAGATAGAAACAATGCAAGAAGGAAATAGAAGAGAGAGTAGCCCTGAAGAAAACTCTTCAAAATAATCCTTGATTGATACACTCCTTCATGGATAGAGATACTTTTAATAATGGATAGAATGCCAAAGATATTTTTCTATGCTAATACAACCCTTCTTTCTTACATAATTTAGCAAGAATATTCTCAGCTTGTCAGAAAATATCTTGGAAGTTTTTTTTATGCTCCATAACCAACTGATTTGATGAATCCTTAGGGGTGTACACAAGGCCATTTATAGGGTGATAATTGTTGGTTTTTGTACTTATTCTGAAGATTTAGCTTAATGCATATATTTTACCATATGATCCAAGGTGTACATATTACATCAGCCTATAAATTAGAGTTGTCCATTGGGCTACGGAGTTACAAGATAAAGAAGGGAGGAAAGAACATAGAAGGAAGAGATGCCATATGAAACCATCCTTTTTTCCAAAAGTGGACTCCCTGAGATGATATCAGCAACCTATGTGACTGCTCGTGTCGCACCTTTTATTTACCTACTGGCCTATTTACACAAAATTGCGATGTTGGTGGCACGTCACTCCGTGGGAATTTTTCACCATTTATTCGGTGAACCTGCAATGTTCAAACCAAATGATACAAAATTTTAGCTATTAGTCATGCTCCATTTGGTCCTACTATCCTAATGTTGCTTTCAGCCTGAGCAGCTCTATATTTTGAAGGTATACCACTCATGCAAGAACTACCTTTATTATTTCAACCCATGCTTGGGTTATCATTTCTTCTGGAAGTGGATACCATAATCATACCTTGTATGGTCAACTTGCATTGTTACCCATACTTCATCCCTTTTGGGAGGGATATCAATCCCCTCTCATATAGATTATTCTTGGGTTTGGGGATGACTACAATAGAGGTTATTGGGGCATGACTCTTATACTACTTTGCTTGATTCCAACTTGGATTTGCTTTTGGGTTAGTGGACAAACTCCATCTCTTTTGGTTTGGGGCCTGGTGCTGGTGTGTGATTGCATTATTGCTCCTATGATAAACAACAAGCTATGATATTTCCCACCTCTAGGGGTAAAGGCTGCTTTTTATACATGATTAAGGGTACTGATTTCTCTCCCTCGTTCTTACTTCTTGCTGCATGTTGAAAAATATCAGGAAAGAATAAGTTACAAACCCTGGATTTTGAATAGGAGATGTGATGGGTAGAAGTGAATGAAAAGAATTTTTGATCATTTTTCCTGCTTGAACCAACATCCTCTCTGTCTGATCCAAAAAGGGGATCACACCTATCGATTCCTATTGCAAGAATTGAAAGATACACAAAATACATACAATAACAAGAAATTGACAATAAATTAACAATGATAAATACACTTTATTCCATTATATTCAAAGCCAAAGTCAAATTACAAGTACATCCCTCTTAGGGATAATCATTTTGATACAATTGTTACAATAGGATGTAATGTTTCCACCTCAAGGGTAGGTGTGATTTCCAAGTGCCTTTCAGGATGACATGAACTGCTCTAGGGTGTCTATGACCCTCTTCTCCATGATCAGATGTATTTTTTACCTTGCATCCTAAAACCCTGTTAGTCCTACGTTTAATAAACAACAAAAAACATTAAAAGCAAATGAGGCCTCTCTTGATGAGGATTTTAAAGGGTACTAGCACATAAGATAACATGATAAGCAAGAAATAAAGAAAGTGATTCAAAGCGTATAAATTGATCTAAATCATGATGATCTACCATTAGAAACATGAAATAAACTGAAATTAATCTATCTAAGCTTCTAATTAACCAATTGAAGACATAAAAGCATAAAAAATATTTGTTATGCCTACACAACAATGAAGGGAAATTGCAATTAAATCTTAATCTGTCAGTCAAATATCTCTAGAATATTGAATTAAACCTACAACATGATTAATCTAACCTATTTAAATAGACTAAGATTATTGATCCTGAAGTAAGTTTACCCTCCAAATCAGGGTCAATTCTCTGATTCTCCTTACCAAATTTATGGTCAAGGGTCGCCTCTTTGTCCTCTGACAGATTTGGTGATTGAATTGCTTAATGAGTGCACTGATTTCATGGATTAGCATTTCTTGGCTCTCTTATCCTCCTAGGACCTCCATGGCAATGTTATCTCCAATTTAATAGAAAAAGTATTCCTATAAATGCATGTGAATGATTATGCAATTCGACAGGGCTTCGTTGCTCAATTGATTATGCTTCTCTCTTTATTTTTCCCAATTCAAAGGGGGATTATATAGCAATTGCCAAGGGCTAGGGGTGGCTTCATGAGGAAGCCTAGATCAATATTGGGTGGTTGAGCTTGTTGTATGGAAGGATCCATAAACTTACTCACTCAAACCGCTCCAATCCGTAACCAATTGGTCGTTGCTACTGATTTTGGGTCAGACGAAGGCCAACTAACTCTGAGTCTTGATCGTGGCTAACAGGTGCAGTCAGCTCTGCTAACCATGGGTGTTAGTAGTAGCTAGCATTTACTAGGCAAATGTTCCAAAATGAGTGGAAAAAACCACTGCTATACCTTGGAATCTATCCAAGGTCTTCCATATGGTCTTCTAGCATGTTCCATATGAGTAGTCACCTCGGTATGACACGTTTTAGGTGTCTACAGATGCCCCTTTTGAGATGCGTTATGAGATCAAAAAACATTGAGCAAAAATAGACCTCCTAAAATGATGTCATAGGTTGCATGATGATCATTAGTCTGATCAACATTAGATGCCCAAGTCCTGCAAAGAGGATGCGCATCCTAGAATAATTTCTTCCAACTTGATGAAAGGCTTAATCATTAGGCATTCGGGTAGCTTTGGTGCTACAATAGGATTTAGGCATATATAACTAAAAGGAGGAGAGCTACAAATAAACTATTATATATGCTATTTTCCCCAGTAGAAGGGTAAGCTTATGATAGTCTTTGGCAATGATTCGTAAGATGAATGTAATTTTGAAAATATCTAGGGATCTACGATCAAGAAATCTTCTATTGACTTTGATTATGATTTTATATTATGACTACCCCCTCAAGCGATGAGTCGATGAGGGTAATGAAAATAAATGAAGCAACAAGGTTGCTTGACCACTATGAATGATCTTGAACAAAGTAAGATTTATCATTTGAATTCTTGGCAAGGCCTAATCAACTATGATTACAACTATTAATAGTAATTATCTATTTCTATCCCATGGAGCGGTCCAGCCATGAAGGCCTTCTTAGGGAATCAAAATTAAGAATCATGATTAGGCATGTGTTGAATCATATTATCAATGATATGCTGAAGATATCATAGGAGAAATACAATGAATATCTCATTCCCCTAGAGCAATTCGGCCATCAAGGCCTTCTTGGGGATTGAAATGAAGCATAACAATTCTATAAATGATGAATTTACCCCAAATGTCCTTATTGTAATTTATTCATCTTGTCATATTGCATGGATCACAAGTCGCTGCAATCGCCAAGTGTATAGGGTAAATAACTGAATGCGAGGCACATTTGGCTTTTAAATTTTATCTGATTTTTTTTTTCTTGAATTATCTGGTCTGGTTGGCATTTTTAATTTACCTTTTGATAGCTCTCCACAGTGGGAATTAGGAGCATTTATGGCATATTTTTTATTGTGCAAGTCAAATGTGGGAAATTTCCTTGACCACAACTTGAAGCCGCAGTTGCAAAACCCTAATTCGGGGACCGTGGTTATCAAACACGGGCCGACCCGAATTCAAAAAATATATATAAGGTTTGCACTTTTGAAAATTTTCATTATCTACCTAACATTAAATGAAAAAATTGAGAGCTCTAAGAGGTAAACAGTAAAATTTTACATGGAACGCTATCGCAAACTCGACCAATTTTGTATATTCCACACCGATGGTCGACTAGCTAGAGGCTTCAACCAGTGGAGGAGTCGGTGCCTCCAAGGTAACACATAAACCGAGACCATGCTTGTAAATTACCGGATTTAAAATTAACCACACTAAGTAATGGGTAAATGAACCACATTAAACTACCGGTAACAAACCTCACCCTAGTTAGATTTAGCATAGGTTAGTTTAGGGGGTGGGTTTTAATTTTGGGTTTATTTTGGGGAGGACGAGGGTCCGAAAAGGGTCTCACTCCTTAGTCGCGGGTGGTAGTCGCGGCTCCCAATTGGCAGATTGGGGGCCATAGCTTTCAATCACGGTAGGATTTAAATGCCAATGGTCATATTTTTTACCATTGTGTCGACCGCGGTTAGGACCCACAAAGCACAATTTTTAGAGAAATTTTCCAAGTTTTTTAATTTTTTTGGATTTTTAGGGCAATTAATGTCATTATATGCAGTTTTGAAGTACTCTTTTAATTTTTTTTTATTTTTTTATCATATTTTTGCATGTTTTTACATTTTGATGAGATTTTATGATTTGTTTGTCATTTTTTAGTTATTTTTAATTGTTTTTCATTTTTACTTTATTATTGTCACTCAGGCCTTGACTAATAGAGAGAGGGAGAATGATCTCTTTTGAAACCTTCACCACACTCTCACTGACATGGATAAGGGTTGGTTTTCTACCATGGTATTTGGGTATATCTTGGACCTCCTCGCCATCCGCATCGATCAGTCATACCTGACTGCCTTGGCCCATTGTTGGGATGTGTGGACCAACACATTTCACCTATCGACGGGTGAAATGATTGTTACTATGGAGGACGTCTATTGTATCTTTCGCCTGCCTATTTATGGTGAGGCCATCATGTCTTTTCCTACCATGATTAGGAAGGTCGTGTTTGATACCATCTTCAGTAGACAGAGTGTTGAGGCTTAGGACTGTATCGACCATGGTGGCATCCACATTCAGGAGTGGTTCTAGGCCAGCTTATTTTCCCAGAGGGAGGCTATATTCATGCATTTGATCATTTAGATAGTCCTCCCAGACTCCTCAGGTGTGAGGTTCCCTTGGAACCTCCTGGCTAGGACCAAGGAGGTGATGGTGAGTTCGACCGAGTGGCCTCTCATTCTGGTGTGGGGGAGCACTCTATTAGCATAGCTCTACCATGAGCTGTATCAGATCATGCACCATAGTAGAGTGGGCATCGGCTACAACATCCTTCTATAGATTTGGGGCTAGTAGCACATTCTAATAGAGCATCCTATTGATTTACCCTTGGATATCACTACCATTCCTACCGAGCGATAGTGCTACGTAGCCTGCTAGCCCTAGGAGTAGGAGGGCTTCAAGAGTAGGTCTCATGTAGGAGACCTAGATCACTACATTGATCACTTTGCACAACTTTACCCCAAGCAGATACGATGGTGATCCTACATGGACTGCCCACCCTGGACAGAGGTAGACAGATACCTATGTTGGGCATGCAGAGATAGGTGGATCATCGATCTGAAGGTCGACATACGTGAGTACCAGTTCTACTACTCACATCTTGAGGTAGTTTGGGATTTGTTAGGATGTCCCAGAGATGCCTACCATCTATAGACGCTTGGTCCTAGAGAGGGACCTGACCTGGCCCCAGGTGACTCCACTAGGGGATGATGATGATGAATTTTAGGAGTCGAGCCTAGTAGATGTAGGCACTACTACAGATTATGATGGCTAGTGGTTAGACTTCCAATGGCACGGAGAGGGTCCTCTAGGCCAACCAGCTGATGGGTTCGTAGCAGAGGGTGCAGAGGGCATAGAGGTGGACCCTCATGGGCACAGGACCCACTAGAGGACTAGAGGGCATGTGGGGTGTAGGGGCCTAAACATATGAGGACCCACAAGTAGAGGCAGAGGAGGAGGCCTCTAAGGAGGGTGAGGCACCTCCGGATAGTGAGGTAGGGCAGCTGAGAGCATAGGTTACTGACCTCCAGAGCTAGGTGGGGAGACTTCACACCTAGCTCCTGCATAGGGACACTTTGATCACCACTCTAGAGGTGAAGCTAGCTCATGGTCAGAGGTAGTGGTATGGATACAAGGAGGAGAGGGTAGCTCTCTAGGCATAGGTGACCATAGTAGACACTCAGATTAGGTAGATCACTAGCGAGCGTGATCTATCATAGGTATAGCTAGGTGTAGTGACCCTAGAGCGAGACCTACTCAAGGCGGTGAGGGGAGATCCCTCATCCTCATAGGCTATCATGGCACCTCTTGTGGTACCATCTACTTTAGTGCCAATAGGTTTTGATCCTATGGTGGAGATCAAGAGGCTATGTACCCTCATGGAGGAGGGTAATGAGTAGCACACAATAGATGTAGCCCACAATGCCCAACTGGAGGGCATCATCAGGCTGCTAGGTGGGTAGGTTTCAAAGAGGACCACTACCATAGGGTCCCATAGGAGCAGGACCAGGGAGACAGGGCAGTCATCAGCTAGCTCTAGCCACAGGATGCATAGGTCTAATAGGACTCATGGTACCAGCTCATGGAGGACCCACAGGGATGGTGGAGGCGATAGTGGTGCCTCACAGACTGGGGGTGCAGGCCCTATCTAGTACTGATCTTAGAGATGTCATTGTACCATTTTTTAGTGTAAGGTTGAGGACCTACACATATGTAGCCTACGGGTATTTTGATGTACCCCACTATGATGTACATTTGACACACACACACACACACACACACACACACACACACACACACACACACACAATATATATATATATATATATATATATATATATATATATATGATATGACAGTTCATCTCATTACATGTGTACTTTATTTTTGGTATTTTATGTTTTATGTTATGCATATGGATGCAATGCATTATTGATTAGATGCTATATGATGTGATGTATGGATGACATGCACTAGATAGCTATGTGATAGATGATTAGATGTTATGAGTTATGTATGCAGATGTACTACTTATGATGGATGCATTATGAATGCCATATTTTGATGTTACATGCATGTATACTTTGCTTTACTTGTATGCATTTAGTTTATGTTGCTATGACATAATTTATGCCATGTATGTACTGCATGTATTTCTTTGTTTCTTTGATAATGTGTTTGTAAAATGGACATGTATGCTTTAATCACTTAAAACATAATGTATGCAATATGAGTTTTAATCAATCTAATGGATGACACCACATAATGTATAACAATCATGGATTGTAGTTGCTTTATCTTTTTGTGAAAGATAGTACACCCATATGTGAGATGCAATTATGTATTGTTTTCTATTCATAAGCTTTTGTAAATTAAAAGAATATGGATAACATAGTCAGTGGTCATCTAAACATCATTTCTGACGTCCATCCAGTATCTAACATATATTACAAATAATTCTAATAAACAAACTCTCATAAAAGAAATTGATATTTTGATGATTGCATTAAAAATTGGTTGTTGCTATTTGGGAATTTTTGAGGTTTTCCATGAGACTCAAACACCCTAGTTGACTTATCAAAAGTTATATACTGACCATACTAGACTTCTGAAATATAAGGCTTTCGCTAGGATAGGCCCTAACTGTTCATTATCCCTATGTGTGCAAATGAATATATTTAGATAAGGCATAAGTATACCCCGATGTCAGGTGGGATTCTTTCAGCCCATTGCTAATATTGGGGGTCCTCAAATGTTTATCCAATCCTAGGTTTAGATTTTAGTTGGACTAGACCACTAGGCGATACAGGACACCTGAAGCTAGCTCTTCCACATTCAAACATTGGTCTGCACAAAAGCAAGATGCTATTGTATCAGACATATCATCATGTGTAAGGTACAATAGTGCTGGAAATTCCAGGGATTCAAGCTCGCTCCCTTATTTTCTTCAATTTTTTGGGATACTTGCTCATATGTAGTGACAAAAATCACTGTTTATTTTGTATATATTTCTTTTTTTTTTTTTTTTTTTTCTCTTTTTTTTTTTCTTGAGCAAGGGATTTGATACTGATTTTATTTTCTTTGTACAATTTGATCTTCATTTGATCTGACTTTCTGGGATTTACATTTGATAATTTGCTTCAAAAACTTCCTTTGGGGATTTTGCTTTGGGGAACTATTTTTGGGATATCAATCTAGGATATCGATCTTATGATATCAATATGGGATATCAATCTGGGATGTCGATCTATGATATCGATCTAGGGTATCAATCTGGAGGATTGATCTAGGATATCACTCTGGGATATTGCTCATTTTAACGTAAGCAAGGGATTCTGGGTAGGGAATAAACCTATCCTTTTGCCAATTGCCAATATTTCCTATACCGTTTGCATAGGGGGATAAGCAAGAATAAAATTTTCACCTTAGGATACCTGGTCCTGCTTCGTAGCTTTCATCTTCCCCTAGTCCTTATTAGGATTGTTTAATTTGTTGATTAGTGATAGAATTTTGATATGCTAAGGGCTATACTAACTAGACCTCATCTACAAAAGCAAAGCAAGCTTTCTATCAACTCTTGAGAAGACCTCTAGGTATGGTTGAATGACCGAAAAACCCTAGTATATTCTTCATAGCAACAATTGGGGTTGTGTTGAAAAACACAATTACTCACAAGGGTGATAAATGGATGAAAAATATAGTGCATAGATGCATGATTGAAACACAAATGTGGTGTCATTTGTAAGATTGTAAACACAATTTATTCCAATGCAAGTGCGATGGATGAATATACCTAATGCAATGCAAAGAATGAAATGCATGTGGAAAATGAGATGCATGATGCAAATGCGATATGACAATTCAAATGAAATGCAAATGTTTTTTATTTTTGATATTTTTCCAATTTTTTATGGATTTTAACATTTTGACCAAGGGATTTTTGAGAAACCCTTGGAGCCTTTTGGGATTGACCAAGCAGTTTTGAGAAACCCTTGGAGCCTTTTGGGAATGACCAAATGGTTTTGAGAAACCCTTGGAGCCTTTTGGGATTGACCAAGCGGTTTTGAGAAACCCTTGGAGCCTTTTCTGAATGACCAAAGGGCTTACAGATGCCTTTGGAGCCTTTTTAGGATTTAGGCATAAAACACTTTAAGATGAAGGATATTGAGAGGTTCAGGCTCTTCAAATCCTCCAAGCAATGTCAAGCGATATGTCCCAGGTCCAATCTTCTCTAAGATCATATAAGGACCTAACTAGTTAGCCATGAATTTATCTCACATTTTTGGCGATAAATTTGAATTTTGTTGGTTCTCTTTCAGCACAAGATCACCAACCTCAAAGTCTCTCAGATGGAATTTGCTATTGTAAGCTCGTTTTAAGCACTCTTGATAAACATGGAGGTGCTCAAGGGCATTCACGCAATGTTCATCAAGTAGCATCAATTGATCTAGGTGAGCTTGTTGCACGGTGTCATCATCAATGAACTCTTTCAATGCGATGCACAACGTTGGAATCTCCAACTCTAGGGGCATAATGGCCTCAGTGCCATATACTAATGAAAATGAAGTTGCCCCAATGGGTGTCCGAATACTAGTCTTGTAAGCCCATAATGCAAGGGGTAGTTGGATGTGCCAATATTTGTGGTGCTCTTGTACCATATTTTTCAATATGGAGACCACTGTCTTATTTGAAGCTTCAGCTTGTCTATTTTCCTACGGATAATATGGAGTCACAAAACTATGTTTGATTCTATACTTAGACATCAAAGCTCTCACATTTTTGTTCTTAAATGACGTTCCATTATCCAAAACTATCTTGGATGGTATCCCAAAATGACTTATGATATTGGTGAGTATAAACTCAGAAATACACACTCTAGTTGTCATTGTTAAGGGAATGGCTTCCACCCACTTAGTAAAATACTTAGTAGCCGTAATAATGAAAGTATGTTGGCCCGATGATGGAGGAGAGATCTTACCAATGAGATCAAGTCCCCATTGAGCAAATGGCCAAGCTGCTTGAATGGGTTGTAAGGCCTATGATGGCAGGTGCATAATATTAGCATGATGCTAACATTTAATGCATTTCCTGACATACACATTGCAATCCTTCTCCATAGTGGGCCAATAATAACCCATGTGAAGGATGCACTTGATGATAGCCATACCATTGAAATGGCCACCACACGTACCATCGTGAGCTTGAAAAATTGCCCAAGATGACTCTTGGGGATCAAGACAATGAAGGAGAACTCCATTGTAGCTTCTACGATACAGGATGTCTGCTAACAAGATATACTTTGTTACTTTCTATTTAAATGTGCATTTTGTGGCATGCAACAATCCTTGAGGGATCACACCAAGTCTAAGGAAGTCATGTATCTGTGACATCCAGTTATGATAAGCTTTGGCTTTGACCAACAAGATAACATGCTCCCCCTATGGTTCTACATTTGCAAATGTAGACTAGGAAACAACCTTGTGGTGAATGGTAATACCACTCCCCGTTGGATCCTGCGAGATCAAATACCCCCAAGATGCTCTCTTGAGAAAGTCTCTGGCTCTGTAGAACCACTCATGATTTGGTTCTACATGAATCATGTTGATTGACTCTTTGTTATCCAATGCTTCGCACTACACAACAGAATGTGACAATGTTTTTACATGGATGGTAGTGAAATCAGAAGACGGATTCTGAGGGATTAGAGATCCCAAAGATGCCATTGTGTCTACAAATCTATTGGACGAACGAGGGATTTCCTCGATGTCATACCATTCCAGTCGAGCTAGATAAATGTCAACAAGATCCTTGTAAGCTTTCAATACTGGACATCGGCATTGAAATAATCCCTTAACTTGGTTCACAATGAGAAGGGAATCACCAAAGATATTTAACCTTTTTATCTTCATGGCGATAGTTGTTTGGAGACCCAAAATTAGGGCTTCATATTTAGCATTATTTTTAGTGCAAGGAAAGTCCAACTTGAATGACAAGGTCATTGGAGCTCCTTGTGGCGTGAACAACACTATTCCTGCACCACCCCCTTGATCACACTTTGAACCATCAAAGAACAAGGTCATATCGACTTTGTTATCCGGTTCTTTAGGTTTGGGTGCTTCTGATAAGGCAAATATTGCATCATTAGGAATCTCTATGGTGAGGGGCCTACTATTTTCGAGAGGCACCTCAGCCAGTTGATCTGCTATGACTTTTCCCTTAATGGAATTTTGGCTTATGAATTCCAAATCGAATTCTGTCAATAGCATGATCCACTTCATAGTACATGTATTATGATATGTCTTGCTCATCATATACTGCAAAGGATTTTGTTTGGATATGACATACATCGTATGACTCAACATATAGTGTCACAATTTCTTTGTAGCAAACACTACTGCTAAACACATATTTTCCATGTATGCATATCCTAGCTCATAACTCACCAAGGTTTGGCTAATATAATATATGGCCTACTCTTTGTCTTGCACATTCTTTTGGGCTAACATGGTTCCTAGTGCAAAGTCGGTTGTCGATATATATAGAAAAAATGGCACATCTGGCCTTGGTGGAGCTAGCACTGGTGGTGTCACCAGGTATTGCTTAATCTCAACAAAGGTTGCTCGATAGTCCTCATCCCAATTGAATGGGACCCCCTTGTGTAGAATTCGATTCATGGGTCGACATTTATCCTATAATTGTGTGATAAATCACTTTATGGATGCTACTTTGCCCTATAGGCTTCTTAATTCTTTGATGTTTGTGGGGGATGCATTTCTAAAATAGCCTTGACCTTTGTTGGGTCAACTTTGATGCCTCATTTTGAAACGATGAATCCTAAGAGCTTTCCTGAAGTTATGCCAAATATGCACTTCTTAGGATTCAACCTAACATTATGCTCTATCAGGTGATCGAAGACCTTCCTCAGGACCTCCGCATGCTCAGAATGCAATAATGACTTTGCCAACAAGTCATCAATGTAATCCTCTAGGATCTTATGCATATAGTCATGAAAAATATATGTCATAGCCCGCTGATATGTGGCACCAATATTTTTAAGGCCGAATGGCATAACTTTATAGTAAAATGTCCCCCATGGCATTATAAATGCGGTTTTATGCTGGTCTTTGGGCTTAATCCGAATTTGATTGTAACCAAAAAAACCATCCATTAAGGAGAGCATTTCATGACCTATAGTGGCATCTACAAGAGCATCGATATTTGGCAATGGAAATGAATCCTTTGGTGTTGCCCTATTTAGGTCTCTGAAATTCGTACAAATATGGATCCTCCCATAAGGTTTTCCTATAGGCACCATATTGGATACCCATTTTGGATAGTCGATGGAGATGACAAAATCTACATCCAACAACTTTTGCAACTCATCCTTAACCATTAAGGCTACTATTGGATGCATCTTCCTGAGTTTTTGCTTGATTGGATTCTTTGATAGATCTAGTGAAAGGTTATGAGTAACCAATTTTGGATCTAGACCTAGCATGTCTTTGTAAGTCCAAGCAAAGAGATCAAGTCTCTCTCTCAGTAGAGGGATGAGGTTGGCACGCTCATCAGGAGTCAAAGTCTCCCCAAATTTAACCTTCCTTGGATTGGTGGGATCATTACTGATATCCACTTCGAAGGTTTCCTCTACTAACATATGGGATCCCTCCTCAAGATGATGAGGCATAGGGATCAAGTGGATGTCATCTGCTAGGTTTATAGGTTCCTCATTGGAAGCATCCTTAGCATGATAGACATCATGTGCATAGCCTAGAACAAAATGAAAAGGTTGCAGCATTTCTTCATTAGGGAAGAAATATTTAGGCTCTAGTGGTGAATCAACATGATCCCAATCAATAGCATCTACATTTAGATGCAACGGTTTGGACGAATCAGCTGGATTATGGAGTGGAGTGGTCAAATCAATGGATATCATGTTGATGGAATGGATCATGTCTCCAGGACCATGTGCAAGTGACTCAACATTAGCAAAACTTCCATCCCCGAGATGTGGTTCTGGGGGTATGGGGATCTTTGGATCCGGTCCATGAACAGACTGTCGAATGGGATCATTGGGCTCAAGGAGATCCATGTACATTGGTGGATCGGGAAACACAATATGATAAATCACATTAATACTCGGTGATCTCCCTCTAAGGCGAGGATGGAGATTGATCTCTCTATACATATCCTCAATCGTATATGGTGCATTACGATAGCATAAGTAAGGAGGTCCTAAATAGGCTCTCTCTATCTCATCTTCATCATCACTATCATAATACAAACACTCACCTCTACCTAATGGAATCGGGTGATGCTCTACATGAGGCCCCATGTAGGCTATGTCTTGATAGCCATCATCGTTATCATAGGGCTCTTCACTCGTATTCATTGATTCCAAAGGTAAAATATGATGCAAGAGTGTAGGTCCCAAGTAGGCTAACTCGGTTTCATCCTTGGATTGCTCATTGTTTGAGGATATCTCAACATCATATGTTCCAAAATCGTAGTCTAGTCCATCACTTTCGATGATGGATACTGCATGAACGTCCTCAGAAGCAACTTATGATTCGATATCTATAGTTGTGTCTAGATTATGGAAATGCATACCAATATCGTCGATAGCTCCATGGCTTTGATTATCTAAGTTGGATCTTGGAATAAGTTCTAGGTCGGTCTCCACCAAGATTTTTATGTGATATATCTCGGGTGGCTCTACAGTGACATAGGTCACTAGCAGGTTATCCCTCTGAAACATGAAAGGATTAGGGTGATACAGATTGAAATCAACTTCACCCCCTAAACTAAGGTACAGGTGGTCTAAAGATGCCACGAGGAGTTCATCCTATCCTCCACTATAAAATCCCAACCCAAACCTATCAGTAGGTAACTGATATTGTGGTTCTATAGGCTTCTTACGCCCCTACTCAAATAGTCTGAGACCGTAACCATGCCAATGGTAACACTCAAAGTATCACATGGCATAGTCTAGGTTAGAAATATAATTAACATTCATGGTGAATGGTTCATTATCATCCTCATCCATGGGTGTGGAAGATGCAAACCGATCTAGCCCTCCATAGATAAAGTTGGTTTGGTTAGGTGGTACCCCTAATGGTTCCACCATCCCTATGGGAAGGCAATGGGCTTGCGGTCAGCCCATGTATTGTGCAATCTTGATAATCGGTGTGAACGTCACATTCTGCACAATGTATTCCCCTAATCCGGGATTAACCAAATGGACGATCACCTACGATGTAGATGACCCTACTAAAGACACAGGCGAAGTAGGTTGAAGTGCCTCTTAGACTCCTCCTTAAATTTCCTCTACTTCCATGGGAGTAGGGACTTCAATTATGACTAGCTTGGGCATTTGATTTATCTTCTTTTCATCCACCTATTCTTTCAACTTCCTATCATCCTATTGTATCATGGATGTAATTGATCTAATAGAAGTAGTTATCATGTGCTCCGATCATTGAGATACGAATATTGTAGGTCTAGCACACACTTCTTTGATTTTACCTCTTGGATCTTTGATTAGTGATGCTGGTTGCACATCCAAGTGCGTTGAGGGGAGCATGAATTCCCTCGGTAAATCTGCTAGATTCACGTATTTAAAGGGTTATTCATCCGAAGGCACCATGTGAACATGTCCCTCATGAATGTATTTGATACATTGATGTAAAATAGAAGGGATGCAACACATATCTCTGATCCAAGGCCTCCCTAGAAGTATGTTAAATATTGCGTAGCACCTTTGATTACATGGCACATCACTGGGATGGTCTTCAGTCCTACATGGATAGGTAAAACTATAGTACTGACCGTTGAGCATAATGCATCATTGAAATCTCTCAATGTGAAGGTAGAAGGGATGATATGTATCTTGGGTAACTTCAAGTGAGTTAATGCCTTGGTAGTTATAATATTTATTGATGACCCCATGTCAATAAAAACCCACTTGAATAGTTTGTGATTCACACATGCAATAATATGTAGTGGTGGGTCTGCTATAATAGTAGAAACTATCTTGACTTCGTGGTCATGAAATTGAATGATCGATTCCTGACACTATTGCACGTGCCCCACAAAGTGTGTAAATGCTTTAGGATCCTAAGGTTGCACTTCTATGGAACTTAATATGTCCATGAGCATCTCCCTGTGCTTAGGAGACTACTGAATTAGCTCATAAATCGATAACTTTATTGGAGTTGTCTATAGGTTTTGGACCAACCTACTTCTAATGGTCACCATCGGTCTAGTTGGTAGGCCTAGAACATGTTGGGTTGGCCTTGGAAGAGGCATATCTTGTACTCTAATGGGCACTGGAGGTTGATTCAGTCGTTCATACCTCGTGTTTCTTGTGATAACGTTGACCATTTTGACAAAACCCTAGGTTGGTGGTTCGATGTGTACTTGGTTGAATTAACCAACATTATTCTTTGGTGCCTCATGAAGAACACAAGCTTATACTAAGAGGGTGTGAACATTATAATACCACTTTGTACTTTTATTTTCAAATTAATATTATGCAGTGTATAGATAGAAGTATCAATAGCAGTAATCAAAGTAATGCACAAAATACCATACACAATAGAGACACAGATTTAACATGGTTCACCCAATGTGGGCTACCTCCATAAGAAAATATTTCTTCTAAATATTTCTCAAATAATATTTTTGGAATCCTTCCCAATTACAATGTTTATGGACCTCTTTCCAAAGGAGATGTTGATCCCCTAAATATGGATCTCTATCCATAGGAGAACTTGTTCTCCTCTGCTCTAGCTGGTGATCCTCTAGAAGACACTTCCTCCACTGCACTAACTATGGATCTCTCTCCACTTGAAGACTCTTTTCCTAACTCAGAAGACCAATTCTCAATGTCCTGGTTGATGGATCTCTATCTACTGGAGACTTTGTCCTCTCTGCTCTATCACCTACAAATATCTATCTCAATAGGTTCACTCAGAACCTTCTCAAATATGCTCAATAGGTCCACTCATAACTTGCTCAAATATGCTCAATAGGACCACTTAGAACCTGCTCAAATCTACTCAACAGGTTCACTCAGAACCTACTCAAATCTACTCAACAGGTCCACTCACAACCTGGTCAAATCTGCTCAATAGGTCCACTCATAACCTGCTCAAATCTGCTCAACAAGTCCACTCAGAACCTACTCAAATCTGCTCAACATGTCCACTCAGAATCTACTCAAATTTTTTCAACAAGTCCACTCAAAACCTACTCAAATATGCTCAACAGGTCCACTCAAAACCTGCACAACTCTTCTCAACAGGTCCACTCAGAACCTGTACAAATTTACTCAACAGGTCCACACAGAGCCTACACAACTCTGCTCAATAGGTCCACTCAGAACCTGTCCAAATATTCTCAACAAGTCCACACAGAACCTGTCCAAATCTACTCAATAGGTCCTCTCTAGGACTTGCTCAAATCTGCATTACAAGCTTCCACAAAAACTCACATACAAATAGTCCACAAGCCTTCTCAAAGACTTACCTCAAATCAGCTTAACAAGTCCACACAAAACTTGTCCAATCTCATAGAATCATAAAGATAATTGTTAGAGACTCAATATGTTCTATACTCAATGCTCAATCACAACTCAATATCATAGAAGCATAAAGAGAATTGTTAGAGACTCAATATGTTCTATTCTCAAAGCTCAATATCAACTCAATCTCATAGAAGCATAAAGAGAATTGTTAGAGACTCAATATGTTCTATTCTCAAAACTCAATCTCAACTCAATCTCATAGAAGCATAAAGAGAATTGTTAGAGACTCAATATGTTCTATTCTCAAAACTCAATCTCAACTCAATCTCATAGAAACATAAAGAGAATTGTTAGAGACTCAATATGTTCTATTCTCTAAACTCAATCTCAACTCAATCTCATAGAAGCATAAAGAGAATTGTTAGAGACTAAATACGTTCTATTCTCAAAAATCAATCTCATAGAAGTATAAAGGGAATTATTAGACACTCAATATGTTCTATTCTCAAAGCTCAATCTCAACTCAAATCAGAATATAGAATAGTTTGTTTTATGGAACTTGAACAACCACTACATGCATCCACTTGACTAGGCTCAATCAACTCAACCAATCACTTCAAGAAACAACCCTTTCTTACAAACCCTAGTCCAAGCATATATCGCCCATCTCAAAATGTTTCCAAAAATGCCCAACAATAAATCTCACATAACAATGATACTCATGTTCTTTTCTAACTCAAGTTCAAGTTCTTTGTATAACCCATTGGCTTCAACAACAATGCTAATAAAACAATATTTTAATCCCAACTCTCAATTCAAAAAACCTTTAAGAATTAACTCAATGTACTTCACTCAACCAATGGTCTAAACAACAATGCTTATCAAACAAGGTTTAATCACAACTCTCAATTCAGAAAACCTTTAAGCATTAACTCAATGAATTTTGAAAAGGAAACCCTAATCAAATCCTTTTCACTCCAAACTTAATTTTCAATCAATCCAATCACCTAACTCAAAAAGAAGAATTTTTCCCATACCTTTTCTTGAAGAGTAGTTTCCCTTACAAATTTGCCACACTCACAATTACTTCTTTGACAAACTCAATAAGGGTTAAAGGATAATTTTTATATCACAAAAATAATATCACAATTACACCTTATCACTCCAACTTAACAATAAGCAATATCCTCACAATAATCAAAAAACCCTTTATTCAAAATAACATACAACCCACAAAGTCTTAATCCTTCAATATTCCACAATAGCAAAATTTAAGACTTGAAAATAAAAACAGAATTCTCCTTATAACTCCTAAAGGTATTTCTTAACTACCAACCTTTATCACAATGCAAAGACTTCAACCACCAAATACCTTATAACTCCAACTTAGGCATTAATCAAATAAAACATAAAACTGTATTTTTGCTTTTGGAGAGTTTCAAACTCTCAACGTAGACCACACAAATGTCTTTGCCCATAGTGCAAACCACCACATGATCTACAAGCTCATTGGGAAGGAAGAAGCACCACGTGCTTCAACACCCCTTACTTACCTTGTAAAACGTATGTGCCTAATGATTGGTGCCTTCAAAACGTCCACAAAAATCTTTTGCGGGAGTCGAACACTATCCACCATGCACACCAAAAATGTAAGTTTGCAGACCACTTGCCACTAGGCCAAGGTGCCTTGTTGGCTTCCAACTAATCAATGTGCTTGCTTTTGTTTCCTTTTGCCATCAAGTCAAACATGAATTTCACAATTCTATCTCATGAGCTCTGCATTTAATTTGTATGCTTTCTCTTTCCAATTCGAGCAAGGATGATTTGGAAATCAACTTTGGGCATGGTATTTATATGCATTTCCATTAATTCAAAAACATCGGTGCTTCCCTTTGGCTTCTATGACGTTGACGAAAATAAAATTTGCCTTGTTTAAAACTTTAAATCCAACCTTTGGATTTTATTAAAATACTCTTTGGTCTTAAAAATTTAAACCCAACCTTTGGGTTTATTAAAATATTTTTAGACTTTATAAACCCACTTTTGCAATATAAAATATTGTAATGAAAATCACAAATATTTTATTTTTGGTTTTCACCATGGCACTTCTAACCATTATAATATTTCACCTTTGATAAAGTACATTTTAATATTTATTTATAAAATTTAAATTCATCCTGAATTTAAATAATTTATAAAATAAATATTATAACTCCTTTTTAACTTCTGTATTTTCACTGTTTCACTCAAACTTCTGCCTTCTTGTTGAATATCAAATGATAATCTTTGTTACCTTTATTTCATGCTAAAATATTTGGTATTAATTATGACTCCATATGGTGGCATCAATGGTGACATTAATGACAACTTTGACTTAGGGACTCAAAATGTCCAACACCTCATGATTTGGTAGAGAATTTTTGTAAATCCCCATATTTTGATTGTCAAGTGCTTGTGGGTTATTGACAAGAAGCGTACCTCTTTCGATCATATTTTGCACCAGATGTTTGAAAGACCAACATCCCTCAATTTTGTGGCCTTTCAATCGGTGAAAGATGTAATATTAATCATCCTTGTAGCCCTTAGGCTTTGATTGATTAGGGTCCATTAACTTAACTTTGGGTAAGTTTATAGCCTTCGCCTTGCATAACTGATGAAAAATCAAATCCAAGGACTCTGATAATTGATTGAATACATGAGGTGGGTGTTTTTCCTTATTTTTACCCTTATAATTGTTGTTGCGCTACTCATACTGCATAGACGGAGGTTGGGCTTGATAGTTTTGCTTTTGATGCCCTTTTTCTCCTTTTTGAAGGTTCAACACTACTTGATTAACATGGGCCATCTTGGCCAATTTTCTCTCAGTGCTTTTCTTGTGCCCCTCCTTATTTCTAAGCTTCAAATTAACCTCCTGTATCTTTATGTCGTCTATCACCTTGGATTGTGCCAAAGCCTCTTCGAATGTCTGGTATTACTACAACTGTAGCAATAAAAAAATGTGCTTGGCACAACTCTTCATGAACATTCATGTTAATTAAAAGGATAGGATGGAGAATGGAAACTTTACCATCATTTTCCTCCATTATTTTCCATAATTCATCACTGGCTCATCATCATGTTGCATTAGAACGGCCAGGTCGGATAAGTTTACCTTCTTCTTAATACCGAAGGAGAAGCGTTGAAGAAATGCATCAGCTAGTTATTTGAAACTAGTGATGTTGTACCTCTTTAATTGGTTGAACCACTCTTGAGCTGGGCCTAAGAGAGTCATGATGAAGGTGTGTAGGAGCAAAGCATCATTGCTCTCAATCTAAAAGCACATATCTAGAAAACTAGTCACGTATTGTTGTGCATCTTCCTCTCCTTGAAACTTTTCTAGTCTAGGCATCTTGAAATGCTCAGGATATAATAGAATAGGCACTGACGTGCATAAAGGTTCATTATGATTTTTTTTCAAGGTAGGCTTATGATACACCATTCCTTGCTTCTTTATGGCTTGGACCTCCTCTTCTAAGGTCTTATATTCTTGCGAGGAAAGAAGCTCCTCCTCTCAAGATTACCTTGGAGGTACCCTCCAAGGCAAATTCTTTCTAGGTCGAGGTGGGGGACTAGGCTCGCCCTCCTCCTCGAATTGGGATATTTTTAGATACTCTTGTTCTAATTCCTCTCCCACTTCATTTTCATACTACCTATGCTCATGTTTGTTGGATGTTGGACATTGATCCCTATGCTGAGTCGTATGATGAGTATGTGTGTCTATGTTCTCAAGGTATAACTCAGGCTATGAAGCCACTCATCTATCAACACGCTCCTTGATATCACTACAAGGAGGTAAATCAACACTAGCCAATCGATCCTCTCTCTCTACATGCTCCTTCTAATCAAGGATGCATTGTTCACACATGCGTTATTCATATAATTTATATCTTATGAACCGCTGTCTCTAAGAATTCTCATTTTTGAGGTGCTCTTTTCTACGTGAACATCCTCCAATTGATCTTGGAGAATTTGTCGTCTCTTCTCTAACATCAGTATATGAGCTCTATCAACATGATTGGGCATCTGAGGCCTATAAGGAGTGCACTCTATTCGAGGGACTTTATGGGTATGTCCTCCAATGGACTAATTTTCCACACTCTTGCCTCAGTCTCTAAAGATGACATTTGTGTCAGGCTATCTCCTATACTCAGTGTCTGCATGCGTTGTAGAAGCACGCATGTCTCAAGAACACTTGGAGCACTATCCATGTTCTTGGGTGGTCCTAATGGTTCTTGCGCTAAAATCACTCACATATTGGGAAGGTGCATGCGTAGGCCTATATCCTAGATGTCCTAGGACTCTATATAGATCATCCAACTATTTTCTATGCCATGGCTCATAAGGTGGCATACCATTTACTTCCACTTTGGATATATCTATGGTGAACTTGGTATGTTCACCCCTATAGGGAGTCTGTGCAGGCCTATGCTTGGAAAAAGCCCTCTCCATTTGCCACTGAATGGGTGGATCTTGGACATGTCTACACTCTGACGGTGGAGGTCATGAGCCTCCCTTAGATACAGGTCGAAGGGGTACCAATATGGATCCCTCAATGATATATTCTTCAGCTGAACCCGTGGATGCCCGTAGAATGCAGTCACGATAAATGCTACCAGGTGCAAAACCCCCATGCTAGGATGTTCCATGCTTTGATCTATGTCTATAGGGATGCCTAGTACTTCCTCTAATTGGGGTATTCTCAACGAAATCCCCTTGTGTAGAATTATTTCCTCTAATACTTGTTGAACAATGTCCAGGAGGATTCTATGATTGAGGGTGTTCTACATCGTGTTGTGAACTAGGTGGAGCTTAAGCTTCGATCTCGGGTATATGCCCAGAGAGGCCTCTTTGTGTTTGCACTATTATGTATCCTATGTCTAGATTTAACTTTTATTAACACGTAAAGAATACAATGATGATTATCTATTTTTACAGTTTTAAAATGAGCCCTAAACTATTTGATGTGTTTTCAGTTTGTTGTATCAGTAAAGTAACTCTTGTCGTGTTTTGCAATACGTTGATAATTTTCTCAAATTTTTAATGGATTTCACTTGTATTCTCATAGCTCGACAACCTGGCTATGAAATCCAGGTCGAGTAATCCCTCCAAAGTGCAACAATGAAAGTCCACACCCAGGAAGGGAGCATAGGTCCTCCCAGATCCTCACCTATTTTCACCCAGTCAGCGTCATACCCTCCGAAGAGGAGTATATGCAAATTTTTTGGGCTACAAAAGGTTTTTGGATCCAGTATTGGTCTAGTAACAAGAAGTTATGAGGGAGTTGGGTCAACGGATGGAAATCACCTCCACCATCATTGAAACCCTACTAGTGGTTGGATCTAACTCCCAACTCGCTAGCATTTACTGTGAAACATGGTGTGTGTGGTTCATTTTACTTTGCATGAAATAAAAATACATAAAACAACACTCAAATAATTCTACATGATTTTCAAAAGAATGTTTTAATTTTTATAAGTATGCATGATTAATCTACTTAATTTTTAAAATATGCACACTAACAACGATGACAAGATGGCCACCAGGTGGACCTCATGCAATAAAAACCAACATATAAGAAGGGTCTAGACAACTGGATACTAGGGTGTACTGCACTCAGAGGTCTACTGTTCCTAGCAATGACTAGTAGATCCTAAGAAAATACCTAAGGACTCAATGCATTTAACATTCCTTCATTGCCTTCCCTAATTATGCTAGCATTTTGTGCATTCTGGAAAAACACATACAAAGAACAAAAAAAAATAGAATGATAGTGGGACCTACCTAATATCCTCATTCAATTAAGATTTTTCTCCCTACTGTCTGATTTGTCAGATTCTAACCACAACTTTATGGCGTGGTGACAACTTTTGCCTGTGGATGTCAATCATGATGATAAATTTTGACCATGGCTGTCAACCACGGTGAGCACCTATCATAAAAAATGATAGAAGTCAGAAATTTGAGGTATGAAATGTGGAGTTCCACCATGATCGCCTTCTGTCTGATCCAAAAATGGGCTCACACCTATCGGTTCCTATTGCAAGAATTAAAAGATACACAAAATGCATACAAGAACAAGAAATTAACAACAAATTAATAATGAGAAATACACTTTATTCCATTATATTCGAAGCCAAATTTAAATTACAAGTACATCCCTCTTAGGGATAATCACTTTGATATAATTGTTACAATAAGATGTACTATTTCCCTCTCAAGGGTAGGTGTAATTTCCAAGCACCTTTCAGGATGACACGAACTGCTCTAGGGTGTCAATGACCCTCTTCTCTATGATTAGAGGTATTTTTTACCTTGCATCCCAAAAACCTATTAGTCCTGCGTGCAATAAAAAACAAGAAACATTAAAAGCAAATGAGGCCTCTCTTGATGAGGCTTTTAAAAGGTACTAGCACATAAGATAACATGATAAGCAAGAAATCAAGAAAATGATTCAAAGCATATAAATTGATCTAAATCATGATGATCTACAATTGGAAACATGAAAGAAATTGAGATGAATCAATCTAAGCTTCTAATTAGCCAATTGAAGACATAAAAGCATGAAAAATATTCGTTATGCCTACACTACAACAATGAATGGAAATTGCAATTAACTCTTAATCTGTCAGTCAAATATCTCTAGAATACTGAGTTAAACCTACAACATGATTAATTTAACCTATTTAAATAGAGTGCAAAGAAAAGAACAAGGAAATCAAGCATTACCTGCTGACCGCGGGTCCTTCAAGTGGTGGGTACTATTCACCATGACTGAGCCTAAAGTAATTTTACCCTCCAAATTAGGGCTAATTCTCTGATTCTCCTTGCCAAATTGATGGTCAAGGGTCACCTCTATGTCCTCTGACAGATTTGGTGGTTGAATTGCTTAGTGAGTGCACGGATTGCATGGATTAGCATTTCTTGTCTCTCTTATCTTCCTAGGACCTCCATGGCAATGTGATCTCTAATTGGATAGCAAAAGTATTCCTATCAATGTATGTGAATGATTATGCAATTTGATAGGGATTCACTGCTCAATTTATTATGCTTCTCTCTCTATTTTTACCAATTTGGAGGGGGATTATATAGTAATTACCAAGGGCTAGGGGTGACTTCATGAGGAAGCCTAGATCAAGATTGGGTGGTTGAGCTTGTTGGATGGAAGCATGCAGAACCTTTCTCACTCAAACCGCTCCAATATGCAACAAATTGGCCGTTGCAACTAATTTTGGGTCAAATAAAGGCCAACTGACTCTGAGTCCTGACCATGGCTGACAGGCATGGTCAGCTCTGCTAATCCCAGGTGTCAGCTGCTGCTAGCACTAACTAGGCAAAGGCACCCAAATGAGTGGGAAAAACTACTGCTATACCTTGGAATCTGTCCAAGGTCTTACATATGGTCTTCTAGCATGTCCCATATAAGTAGTCACCTCGACATGACATGTTTTAGGTGTCTACATTCTCTACATGGGATGCTTCTTTAAAAACTTGAGGGAAGCATATATCTCTTGATTTTTGCACTAGAAGGCCTATGTTAGGCTCAAAGGCATGGACATAGTAAATGAATGCTTGGGCAGTATATGGTTTGTCTTCATAGGGGATCCTCCAAGTTATTATAAAGTAGACATTGAATTCAACCATGGCTTCACTGTTGAATCACTTGATGAATACGAGTTACGTGAGTCAGAGGAAGGGATCTGTAGAAGCATCAAATGCATCAACGAGTGCTTCTGCAAGATCATACCATTTATTGATTCTTCTATGCTCTAGATTTTTGAACCATAATAATGCTCTTCCTCTTAGATAAAAAGCAAGGAGCATGAGCATCATAGTTTTAGAATAAATAACATAAATAAAATAGAGAGATGCTACATCATGGTAGTGTTCATATGTAGCACCATCAGTACCATCATAAGTGGGGAGGATTTTAAGTGTAGCCTTGGGAATATCTTGCAGGCTTGAGATATTCAGGGGGCTCGTATCATTCTAGATAGGACATCTTGGCAGAGCCATTAAAGCATTTGTCCCTCAAAGCCTCTAGATTACATTGCTAAGATGGAGTCACCATATAAATATACTATCACCGCTTGTAAGGTCAAGGCTATTCATCAAACCCTAGGCCCTTCAAGAAATAAATAAAAAATTTAGCACAAGAAGGCAACTGATCTCATAATATGGAGATGTTGCATAGTCGGAGTCACCAGGTGATTTACCGAGATCTAGGTAAACCAGAGAATCTCCAGACTTTGATTTCCTCAAACATAAAAACTCATAGAGTTTCCCAGAAGAGTCACCAAAAACCATTGGTGTAAAAAATGGCACTAGATAAGATAAAGGTACACCCGGAGATTCTTAACCAACATTGAAGGGCCATCGAGACCAGGATGGATAGAATCAATCAATCTCTAGAGAATATTGGCTCCTGATGTCCCAGATAACTACACAGCAAAGGGAAAAGGGGGGAAAAGGGAGTGAGAAAGAGAGAAAATAAGGTCATAGTCAGAACTGAAAAGAACAGAATGCGACCGCTTTAAGACACAGTTCCTCTATCATCACTGACACAAACAACAACAAACACCTAACATATCAACCCACTCCTCTTGTCACTTCTCCTTCGAATCGATGTGCAAGGGAAAATTCCAAAACCAATGGGAAGGTGCATGAAATCCAAGCAGTAGAATTAGAGTGCTCCCACTTGATTGGCTTTAGCAAAAATAAATTCCAATGCCCAATGGCGAACGCAAATTCCATAACCACCCAGTTGAACCCATTGTAGGCAGCAAATCCACCTCCCAGAAGAAGAAAAAGTGATTTGCTAGATTTTGACAGTTTTGGGAATAATTTGCTCAAGTTTTGTAAAACCATACAGTTGGAGCAAATCATACAGTGGAAGGAAAAATCGTACAACTGGATTGGCAAATCATACAGAGCAGTAGCAAATCATACAAGGCGCACCAAAATTCACTCAGATGCAAAGGAAATGTAATTTCGGGATGAAATGTCGCATGGATTTGCTAAACTAAGGTGTAAACTTAGGAAAATGTCAAAATAATGTATTCAGTTGTATATGGGTAGTTGTGAATAATGGATTGTCTTAGGAACCACTTTGGAACGACCTGGGAAATGTTATATAAGGCCCCATTTTCAAATTTGTAGGCCTGGCTACTAGTTTACTGGTTATTAGTTGCTAGAATAGAGAGATAGACATATTTTTGAGTTATTGCAATTACCTTAAGAGAGTTTTCCACATTGTAATCGAATTGATAGCCATTAATGAGAATAACAGACATTGTGGATGACAATGTATGGTCTTGTTGTGAATGGATAATGCATTGTGGATTAACATTGTGTAATTGAGTTTCTATCTTACTATTATATGTTAGTTTTAGGCATTATTGTAGCTTGTTGAGAAGATTGTCACTGGTGAATCATGGGGAATTATTTAGGAGCATGATGACATTGGCAAGGATGTGGTGAAGCATATTGTATGATTTCTGGATGGAATTACTTGTATGGAATCTCTCACCAGCCCGGTTTGGATGTTTTGCTTGTGGAAGAGATTGTCTTGTTTAGGCTGTTAAACCTTTACAAAACATCCCGGAGAGAGATTGGAGTAGAAGAGCATAGCAAGTAACACCTTGTTGTACCTTTAGTTCATACATATCGTACATCATACATCATACAAATCGTACAAAATATTGTTACCCAATTTGGTAAAATAGGCGATTGGCAGGAACTTACCCGATTTGGCAGTTTTGGTGAATTGGCTTGAACGATTACAAAACTATGTACGATAGCCTACAAAATAGCATCTGTCAGTTTTTTGAGTGCAATATCATACCATATTGGACACTGTATGATTTGAGATCATACAATGTATGTAATTAAGGTCCGTACAAAGAATTGACAGTTCATACGAGGGTAGTTCGGGTGATTAGAATACTGTCTGATTTGGTAATTGAGATAGGCTCGACCTAGGAATCATTCTTACCTCTGGAAAACACCTCCCCACTAGGAATACTCCATCACTGTGTTACATTTTGGCACCATTTCCGTAGTTGGATGAATCCATTGATCGATTAGGTAGCGCCAAAGTGTGTTACATTTGGCGTCGTTGCCTTATCGAATCTGGCATTCTTGTTAAAATGGGTCGAATTTGACTAAAAACTGGAGGTGATTTTTTATGATGGACACCAGTACACAAAGGCATGGGAGAAGGGAACCATGAGACAACATTCCAGTAAGAAGGAGCACAAGGATTTCTCAAAGAGGAAACATGAGTAACTCAGATTAGAGTACGCACGAACCAAAAATAGAGCAAGTTTGGACATCCAAAGAAGGAGACTTTGAGGCATTGTTGATTGAGACAGAAGACGAGGAGGAAGAACCACCAAACATAGAGGAGACGGGTGACAAAGAGAAAGTGCACGATGACGGAGAGTGGATGGTAAGACCTGAGGAAGCGGCAGTAGGGTTGCGAGAGGGTGTAGAGGATGGGAGTCAGGCACCAGGGCAACAGGACGTGGGGACTCAGGAGGATAGACCAAGATCATCTCCATCACACCAGCGAAGAAGGTCGCAGAGTGAGGACGCACGAGAATTTGGTCATCGAGTGGTGGGACAAAACAAGATACCTCGAATTGACACTTTTGACGACAATGGGAGTAAGACACCCCCAAGGAGGAATCCAATAGAGATTCCATGGGACACCTCAAGTGAGAGCGATGACTCTCCTAAGATGGCTAACAGAGCAGCCAAACAAATATGTCCACCATTTTCAGGTGAGGGTAAGGAAGACCCCACACGACATGTAGGAACTTGCATAACCATTTGGAGGGAAAATGGTGTAAAGAGGAAGGTTGTCACTAGTGATGTAGTTTGTGACACTCCTCACAGTAATAAAAGATGCAGAATATGGTATGACATGGAAGATGTTGACATGGAAGATGTTGACATGGAAGATGTTGACATGGAAGATGTTGACATGGAGGATGTTTTGATGGAAGATGTTGTTATGGAAGATGTTTCCCAAATAGAACAACCCATCATACACTCAAAATTCCCTAAGGAAGAATGGGATTGTACGATTTTGCAAGAGGGCACTGTACGTTGGTTGGGTGAAATCGTATAGTGGGCAGAGATTGTACGATTTCAAGTCAAATTGCACAATGTGAGATCGTACAAGAAGAAATCGTGCAAAAGGAAATCGTAAAAGATGAAATCATACAGAGTAGAACTGTACAAAGTGTTCCATCAGTGGTTAAGACAGGGTAAAAGGGAGTCGATGTTGAGTTGTTTAAGGAGGTTGAGTAAAGAAACCCAAAGTGCTAAGGAAGAGAAAAATTTGACTTTGACAGTGAAGGTCTTAGCAATTTTTTCGTTGAGGTTTCGGGCTCCACCCTGAACCCCTGAGGGACGTTGTCCCTCGACCCTACAAGGGACGTTGTCCCTTGACCCTGCAAGGGGGTTCCCACCCCCTTGACCCCCATCATAGGTGGATATGGGTGTTACCCATCATGTTGATGATGTTGTTCATCTTGAGCATGTTTAAGGCCACATGGTGGTGTAAGCTACATAATGAAGAGATGCCAGTTGTAGCAGACCTTTGGAATCGATGAAAGCCAAAGGAGCCTGACAAGCCATAATAGTACAGTGTTTAGAAGTGGGGTGAAAGCCAAAAATGGTAGCCCCTTATGCAAACAAAGAAAAGAAAGAGATAAAAAAAATTGAAAAAAAATTGTGCCTTAGTTGTGAAAATCCCTCGGGACGCAATTAGGAAGGGCGAGGTTGAAAACCGGAAACGATGGCCTCTCCAGAGAAAAAGAAAGCAAAATTTTCTCTAAGTAATGAAATCGTACAGATAAAAAGTAAAAAATGGAAATCGTACAAAAGAGAGTCGTACAATGCAAGAATGACATGCAAATCATACATAATTGTGTACTGTATGATTTAGATCGTACAATGTACGATTTGCCAACTAACCAATTAATGCGACATGCAAAAAAGCAGCGGTTGGAGGAAAAGAAGGGGGAAAAAGACAAAAATTTTAAACCAACTACTGAGTTGGCAGTCATCTAGCAGTGGAGATGGAAAAAGCATGCCACATGGCATTTTTTTAGATTTTCTTGACAGTTAGGGTTTTTAGTTAGGGTTTTTGAAAACTTGCTTTAAAAGGAAAGTTAATTGACCATTTTTCACAATCACCAAGCAGAATTCAAATTTTTTAGGAGATTGAAGGGGAAAAGCATACATTTGATAAAAGAGGACTATATGGGCGATAAATATTCACCAGCACTCTGAATTTATAGACCCATTTTTAATTTTGTACCAGGGAGTTCTTTTCAGCTTCAAAGAATCAACCCGAGAAAGAGGAATTAGGGTTTTTCTCCACAAAAAGGGGGGAAATTCAATTTTTTAAGAAATATTACAGCAAAAGACATTAGAATACATCATTGTATGGATTTAGGACTGTGAAATTGTTGTTGGAGCCGGAGGAAGCAGAAATTGGTGGTTGGATTGGGGAAATTGCAAGAGTATGGAAGATTGAAACCCTAAGAACTAAAAAATCTGGAAAAAAGCGAGTAGGGAAATGTGAGGAGAAAAAGTACAGTCCGTACAATCATACATTGCAGCCAAAATTTTGTCAAATTGAAGAAAATTGCGCCAGGAGGGAAGGAGTGAAAGATTGGTTGAGATAAAGCACTACGGAGTAGATCGGGACAATCCGACAACTGGGTCGGTGGCATAATTGGTAAAGGAGACAAAAATCCTAGAATTTTGCATCAGTGAGGGTTAGGGAAGTCGTATTGTATGATTTGGGGGCAGCTTGTATGATTTCCAGAAAGAAGAGTGCAGTTTGAGTGTTTCTTTTTCCATTTTTGGTAGTTTTCAAGAGATCGTACGAAATTGTACGGAATCGTACAAATTTTAAAGGGGAGGGCAGCCATAAAGTAGCAGAGTATGGAGTACTAGCACCCTGTACGATTTTAGGTCGTAGTTGTACGATTTGAAGGAAATTTGACCATTTGAAGATTGACGGGGTGGAGGAAAGAACTGCAAAATATTGTACGATCTAGAAGCAACGGAGGAAGGTAAAACCATACAAGGGACTTAGAACCATACATTGTACAATTTTACAAGAGTGTGTATGATTTTTGGTACGTTTCTAATTGCGAAGGAGGAGGTTGAGTTAATCGATGAGATGTTGGAGGAATGATCTCAATGAAAGAATTTGGACGTTGATTGAGGTGGATTGCAACAAATAGGGTGGCGAGATCACCAGGTCCGCTACACGAGAGAGAGGCATACTCATGGCAGCACCACGAGCATCAGTTTTAGTCCCATGAAAGGCATGGTAATCATCCATGGAGGAGAGGAGGATATAGGTCATGGAGGGGACAGAGCCATTGGCAGGCACACCTGGATAGAACACCACCGAGGCACAGAGAGGGAAGAATGGCCCAAGAAGCTACCTCACGGAGGGAGTTGAGGAGTGAAGTACATGTGCAAGAACAAGAAGAACACCTGAGTAGTGGATAGGAGGAATGCCAGGTGGAATTATCGAACATCACATTTGTACAACACGGAGCGAAAGCATGCAAGAAATGGTGGAGTGACGAGAAGAACAGGCTCATCCCTGGAGGAAGACATTCAAAAATGTGCAAGTGGCGGTCATTGCGTAGATCCCACCATTTCATCGAATATTCTTCTAGAACTATATTTTACAGATAGTTCAGGCATATAATGCAACAACTCGGACAACCTACGTCAATGTGGGCAAGAGGTCAGTGAAGGTGGAAGTTTCGACGAAGGCATTCTGAAGAACATTTGGGTTGCCGATGGAAGGCATGGAGATAGTCAAGAAATTGGTAGACCCAATAGAAGCACACCGCCTGGTTACCACCATGACCACTATCAAATCGATGATAGAGGTGAAGATTTTAGGCACAGGAATGCGTGGAATCAAGTAGAGCCAGTTACGAGGAGACAATTGGGCATGTGCGATGAACACAATCATGGCTCGATTGTCAAGGGATATAAGGGCGACAGAGATGCCAATGTGGATGGCACAATACGTAGAAGGTATCACCCAAGGAATTCCATATGATTGGGGTACCTTTCTAGAGAGAAGGATGCATGAGGCATTGACCAAAAGACCGAAGAACTTTGGGATGGCCTTTTAGGCAATTGGATTGCTACTGAATGCAGTCATAAAAGTGGGAATGCAATTCCCAGGGTTGACGCCACCTAGAGAAATCAGGCTAGGACAACCGACGATATTGAGATGGGTAAAATTTGTACCCATAGAGAAGAGTACTCTAGAGAAACCATGCACAAGGAGTGAGCGGCACAGGAGTGAAGCTCAAGGAGATACCTCTCCGGAGGAGGATGCCGATGTACATCATCGGAGGAAGCGTTCTAGACGGTTGGAGCCAGAACTAGAACAACAAGTACCTGCACAAAGGCAATAGGAGTAGCCTCTCGATCAAGAAAGGGAGAGTAGTCCAGTACAAATAAGGACGAGAAGGCAACGAGAAATAATGGCAGATAAACTAGTTTTGGAAGTACAGAGGAAGGAATAGTCGAACTCAGAAGCGATGAAACTGGATGAGTTATATTGGACAGAGGCAGAGAAGATAGTGCAATCTCTAGACATCTTTGATCATTTTGATAAGATGGATGCCTCTAATTTCTTTAGAGGAATTGAGGTAGGGCATGATGGAGTAGCCACTACCCAAGACGAAGTGGGAGTTGGACCAAGTACCACGGTAGAAGAGCCCAAGAAGAAGACTCATTACAAAATTATAACAGGAGGCTCCAGTAAGCAAGAGGTCCCGAAGAATACCAAAGTGCCACAAGAAAAAGAAGCACTTGTTGCTCAACAAGTCATAGTTGGGGATGCACAACAAATTCAAGAAGAAAGGGTGATGGAGGAACAACAAGTGGATGGTAGGGAACAGGAAGTAGCTCGAGAAAATACGGAGGAGCAACAGGGGGCTCAACCGAAGCAGAAAAGGCTCAAGAACAAGTTGAGCAGACGATCTCAGGAGGAGATCATAAACATTATGGATAGCGAGGGGGAGGAGAAAATAGTGAAACAATCCCCACCTCGGGAAAATATAGATACCGAGAGAGTACTTAGCGAGCTTGGAGGAAGCTCTAGCCACCTTAGGGAGGAAGAAGACTTAAGGACTCCTACAGAAGAAGAACGATGGGGAATGCAATCCAGCTATCTCCTGGAAATACCATAGTTTCAAAGAATCACAATGGAAGAGGAGGCACATGGAATAGAGGATAAGGTGGAACACTTCTTTTCTCAGTTAGGCCATGTGATGAATAGTGCCAGAATGGAATTTTGCATTGGCCACGTGGGAGAACTGAAGCTATGGGAGCAACAAGTATCTCTCGAGTTAGAAAGGATAACAGAATGGGTGAATAGTGTAGAGCGCATAAGGAAGATAGTGGATATCCATGCACAACATCCATGGAGGTTACCCAGGGAAGAGGTAACAATGATGTTAGGAAGAGAAGACTTGCCAGAAGGGATGGTCACGAATTACAGGAAGGACCCAAGGATATATTTGGATCGAGTGAGTCATCCAACCTGCCCTATCAATACGATAGAAGTTGAATATAGGAGGGTCGCTATAGGAGTATCCATTACCCTAAGGAAGTTGAACTTCCTAACACACTAGATAGAGTGGTTGAGCATTGGGTTGGAAGAAATCCATCGACTCAAGGAGACACAGGAGGAAGAGACCACAACCGCTCAAAAGGAATTGGCCGTAATGGAAGATGAACTACAAAAAAGCAGAACTACGATAGAAGAGAAAATAAAGAAGCTGGAGGAGGATCTATCAAGCCTCAGAGTAGAGTCTGAAGCCAAGGTTACCATGCTTGAAGAGGAAAAGTGATAGATTTTCCAGATGGTAGAGGACAATATTAAGGAGTTGGAGGCACAACTCAAAGCGAAGGATGAGCAGATGACAACTCAGTTGGCCGAAAAGAGTGAGCAAATGGCTACACAAGCCAAGTAGATAGAAGAGCTGACAAGGGACAACAAGAAGTTGAATGAGATGGTCTTGGAGAAGCAAGCTCAAGTAAGGATCAAAGAAGACCAGGTTCAAGCTCTAGAAGCTGATATCAAACACCACTTGGAGACCATTGTAGAGAAGAATGAGGAACTCCAGGTAGCTACTCGAGCAGAAGCTCACTGGAAGGAGAAATTGAAGAAGAGTACCTCCGAACGGGAAAAACAAATGATGGACTTCATGAAAGCTACCGAGGAGAAGGCTAACCTTCATGGAGCCAAAGCCATCGAAATGGGGAGCTATGCAACCAAGCTAAGAAATGAACGAGAAATGTACAAGACACAAGTCAAGGACTTGGAGGCTGAATTAGCTAGACTGGAAGCCCAGTAGAAGAAGCAGAATGATTCATCGAGGATGCCGACTAAAGTAAAGGGGAGGGCAGATGTAGGCAGCAAATCCACCTCCCATAAGAAGAAAAAGTGATTTGCTAGATTTTGACAGTTTTGGGAATGATTTGCTCAAGTTTTGTAAAACCGTACAGTTGGAGCAAATCATATAGTGGAAGGCAAAATCATACAACTGGATTGGAAAACCGTACAGAGCAGTAGAAAATCATATAGGGCACACCGAAATTCACTCAGATGCAAAGGAAATGTAATTTCGGGATGAAATGTCGCATGGATTTGCTAAACTAAGGTGTAAACTTAGGAAAATGCCAAAATAATGTATTCAGTTGTATATGGGTAGTTGTGAATAATGGATTGTCTCAGGAACCACTTTGGAACGGCCTAGGCAATGTTATATAAGGCCCCATTTTCAAATTTGTAGGCCTGGCTACTAGTTTACTGGTTATTAGTTGCTAGAATAGAGAGATAGACATATTTTTGAGTTATTGCAATTACCTTAAGAGAGTTTTCCACATTGTAATCGAATTGACAGCCATTAATGAGAATAAAATACGTTGTGGATGACAGTGTAAAGTCTTTTTGTGAATGGATAATGCATTGTGGATTAACATTGTGTAATTGAGTTTCTATCTTACTGTTATATGTTAGTTTTAGGCATTGTTGCAGCTTGTTGAGAAGATTGTCACTAGTGAATCATGGGGAATGATTTAGGAGCATGATGACATTGGCAAGGATGTGGTGAAGCGTACTGTATGATTTTTGGATGGAATTACTTGTATGGAATCTCTCACCAGCCCGGTTTGGATGTTTTTCTTATGGAAGAGATTGTCTTGTTTAGGTTGTTAAACCTTTACAAAACATCCCGAAGAGAGATTGGAGCAGAAGAGCATAGAAAGTAACACCTTGTTGTACCTTTATTTCATACATATCGTACATCGTACAAATCGTACAAAATATTGTTACCCGATTTGGTAAAACAGGCGATTGGCAGGAACTTACCCGATTTGGTAGTTTTGGTGAATTGGCTTGAACGATTACAAAACTATGTATGACAGCCTACAAAACAACATCTGTCAATTTTTTTGAGTGCAAGATCGTACCATATTGGACACTGTATGATTTGAGATCGTACAATGTATGTAATTAAGGTTCGTACAAAGAATTGACAGTTCATACGAGGGTAGTTCGGGTGATTAGAATACTGTCCGATTTGGTAATTGAGATAGGCTCGACCTAGGAATCATTCTTACCTCTAGAAAACACCTCCCCATCGGGAATACTCCACCATTGTGTTACACCCATAAAATCTAGATAGTAAAATTAAGTAGACCAACTTAGATAGCCATAAAAAAAATAAATGCCCACATAAAGGCAAAAAGAAAGACAAGCAGATTGAGAGACCAAACAGTGATTGTTATTATTTACAAGCAACAGAGAATTACATATGAATTGTAAAGGCCATAGAGTCACCCTTTTGGAATGGCAAAAAATCCACTATTTATAGAATATTTTTCAATACATTCAAATTATAAGCATTAATGGCGATCGGTGGGAAAATCCTATTGGATTAGTTGGAGGATCTATTGATGCTCTATTCTAGGAGAGTTGGTGGTTTTCCAGAGGGAGTTAGGTGCTTCTGCATCAATCCAGGCCCTAGATCATTCTGATATTCTTGTTGGGCCATAAAGTTATCCTATCCCTTAGTACTTCAAGAAAACCCATAATTGATTACCTATGAAGCTATGTATTTCAAATCATTTGTTTCATCCCATCAACCAGACGTACGAGGTAGCCAAGATCATTAATGATCGCTCTAGGGAATCCTCGTAGCTTTCATCCTATTGCATGGTAATATTAGCTTTGTATGGATTTTTGGGTTGACTTTTCTTACACCAACCTCCCATCCTTCCACTCATCATATTCTATTGTGGACGGAATATTGGGCTTTGGGATTTTGATGTAGTTTTACCAAAGTTTCGTCTACCTGAGTAGATGGGAACTTGGGACTTATAATTCCTTTACCTTAGTCTAATATTTTTGCCTAGAGAATTTGGGGATCTATTATTTTGTTTGACAATGAAGATGGGGATTTGGAATCCAGGTTGAGCGCTCACCTTACCACTTCTCTATCTGCACCTTTAATACTTCAAAGTTGGGTAGTCTACCTAGCAAACAAATTATCAAAAAATAAAGAGTGGTTGAAGAGGTACCAAAATTCACCCACAAGGTGTTAAATGAGTGAAATTGTGTTTGGGATTTTGACATATGCAAGGTACTATCAAATCAAGACCTTACTTTCTAAAAGCCAAGATAGCTTTCTACAAAATCTGAAAAGAGAACTAAGGATGGTTGAATGACCGAAAATCCTAGTAAACACCCTATAACAACTTATTGGTTGTGTTGAAAAATATAGTTACTCACAAAGGGGAATATGGATGGTAGTGATATATGTTATGTGGGGGTTTCCCTATGCTCTTTTATAAACTAAAAGGTGTGCGTAAAATAGTCAATGGTCATCTAAACATCATTGCTGATATTCATTTGATATCTAACCTATCTTACGAGGACCCCTTAATAAGCAAAAGCTCATAAGGAAAACTGCAAATGATGATGATGGATAAGGTTGATTTAAGGCTCATGACTAGCATACAAACATGGTGTCATTCGTAGGAATGCAAACACAACTTGTCCTAGTGCAAGTGTAATGGATGAATATATCTAATGCAACTAATAAATGAATGCAACGAAATGCATGATGATGTAATGTAATTATTTTTGTAATTTTGATGTTTTGTATTATGTTTGTGGTTTTTATGATTTTTTTCTTAATTTTTATTTTTATTTTTTTTGGGAGGAGGTGTGATACCTTAAGCACCCCTAGAATTTATGGTAATTGATGAATGTGGGGAAGGTGTGATACCTTCATAATCCTCAAAATTACTCCATTGGTTGTGATGTGGATGGTGGGGAAGGTGTGACACCTTGAGCACCCCCAATATGCATTGTGTTTGATGTGATATGATTGGTTTGGTTGGGAGGAGTGATGAAAATTGACCTCCCCTATTGTGGTAAGGAATTTTGTGCATTTCCAATAACACTGTTTTGATGAGACGAGGTGAGTGAACCATATTTTTGGAGCTCATTTTGTTCTATCATGTCTTGCACAATATTTTTGAATGGATAGCAGGTTCGAATGTCGTGACCCTTATGTTTGTGGTAAACATAGTAGAGGTTTCCATTTTGAGATCCAGGTTTAGGTCTACTTGGTTTTATTTTTGGTAATGTGATTGCTTGTGCCTCATAAAGCCTTTGAAATAGGACTAAAGAAGGTATTGGAAGTTTTAAGTAACAGCGAGGTAGCTTGTTATGCCTATCGGGTTGTGGTTGATCTTGAGGTCACAACAAAGGTGGTGTGGCCTAAATTGTGACTAGTTGAGGTGAGGTGGGTGAGCCATCTATGGGAAGGGCCTCCCTATCGATAAGGTCTTGGAACACATTTTTAAATGTAATGCAATTATTAATGTCATAGCCTTTTTATTTGTGGTAAACATAGTATAAATCCTCATTATACTTTTTTTATTTAGGTTTGTTGGGGTCAAGAGGACGTATATCAGGTAAAACAATTATTTTTTGCCTCTTGTAAATTTTGAAAAATGGTCAACATGGGGTCGGATATCAGAGTCTAGGTACAAGGTTGACATATTGAATGAGGTAGGTAAGGTGGATCAATTTGATGAGGTGGTAGGGCTATGTGTATCTCATTCACCTACCTAGGTTGCTCTACTTGATTTGCCAGTGTAGGTAATGGATCATTAACTATGCCTATTTTTTTATCATTGGTAGTGAGAGGATTGTCAATTTGAAGTTTATTTCTCTCGAGCATATCCTATATCGCATTCTTAAATTAATAGCATGTCTAGATATCTTGACCATTTTATCAATGATATAGATAGTACAAGTCTTCTCTAGGTCCCTTATATTTTGGATGGTTTGGATATAGGGGATGAATCTCCAGCAAGGTGATAGCCTTTGCTTCACACAATTGATTAAAAATTGATGTTAAATATTCAGATAGTGGTGTATAATCGTGATACTGGTGGCATTGTTGCTTTTTCCCCTGATTATTTTGGTGTTTTTTTTTGTGGTTGCAAAGGAGGTAGTTTGACCTTTGATGTAGTTTGCTGCTACAACTCAATATTCATGAGTCAATTCATGATTTGTTGTAAAGCATCATTTTGGTGATACATTTGTATCTCGATTTTGGCTAACCGATCCAAAATACATTGTAAGACTATTGGGGGTGGTTGGTAGCTATCGACAGGTGATTAAGGGGGTTATAATGTTGGAGAAAAGTTAGATGGAACCTTATAATTTTGGTCTTCTATGACCATATTGACCATTCCAACAAAACCTTCGTTTGGACAAGGTATGTACACCTCGTTAACCTCCCTAGAGTGTTCTACTTGTCCCCCATGCTCATGTAATGAACCATGGATGGTTCCAATGGGTAGATACTTTATAGGAGGGTGACCTAAATATTTTAATAAATTTATGATAGGTGTGGACTTAAAATTTTGCATGAGGCATTCAGCAGGACTAGGGTTAGCCAACTGGACTGTGGCTTGTGGTGAGGATAACAAGGATGATGGGAGTGTTGTTTGAGGTGGTTCATCCATCACAACAGATGATTCTCCTTCCTCCATGAGAGTTGGGATTTTTATTATGGAGATTGATGGTGGGGTTTCCTCCATAGGTGTCTTTGATTTTTCTTCACTCGAAAGCCCTGATGATGACGAAGGAATATCGAAAGAAATAGATAGCAATAGCAGAGATGAAATATGTGATGATGATTTGATGGACGGTTGTAATGGTGGAACTAGAATTTTAATGGTGTAATTTGGTTGGAGTCCAGATGAGTGTATGGTAAGGTATACTCTTGCGAATAATCAATCATATTATAATACTTGAAGGGTTGAGGATCTGAATGGACCACATGGACTTACCCTTCATGTATATATTTGAGGTATTGATGCACTATGGATGGGATGCACTTCATATCTCTCATCCAAGGTCTTACAAGAAGTATATTGTACTACCTTGCACCCTCCAAGATGTGGCACAATGTAGGTATAGTCTTTAGCCCAACCTGAATAGGGAGGACTACTATGCCAATAGTAGAACATAAAGCATCATTGAAGGCTCATTGGGTGAATTTGGATGTTGTGATGTGTGAAGGTGGAAGGTTGATATGTTGTAGTGTAGTCGTGATGATGATATTAATGGATCAACTTGTATCAATCAAGACTCGCTTATATGAAATCTGATTCACACTAGTGATTTTGTGTAGTGGAGGATCAAGTCTATCAGTGGGAGTTGACTTGATCTCATGATCATGAAAGGTGATTATAGGATCCTTGTAGTGTTGGGTAGGATTCAACTATGACAAGGGTTGTGACGTATGAGGAACATTGGTTGGAGCTATAGGTGGTGTAGCTTGATCAAGATATTTCCTATTCCTTATCACAATATTGATCATTTTGATAAACCCCTGATCAGGTGGGACCATATGGATTTCATTGACTTACCTTATTTGATCTTCCTTATCCTCATGTTTAGGTAAGGGATCTTTAAATATACCCATTTTTTGGTTATCAAGGGCAAGAGGATTATCAATTTGTAATTGATTATTATCGAGCATATTTTGTACTAGGTTCTTGAATGAATAGTAGGCCTGGATATCATGGCCATTTTATCAATGATATAGGTAGTATAGGTCCTCTATATGCCCCTTAGATTTTGGGTGATTAGGGTCAAGGGGGTGAATCTTAGGTAGGGTAATAGCCTTTGCCTCACATAATCGATTGAAGAGCGATGCCAAAGATTCAGGCAATGGCGTGTAGTTGCAATACGAGAGATGCGACCGATTCTGTGCTTGATTTCACTAATGTTGGTTGTTGTATTGTGTAGGAGGGGGTTGAGCCTGATAATTAGGTTTTTGGGGTGCTGCTTGCTTTTTAGGCCTAGGAACACTTAGGACAACTTGGTTGATCGAAGCTAATATTTGTTGTGTATTGTTGCCTCTAGGGTTTTTGTTCCACTCCTTTTAGAGTTTAATGTCTCCCTCTTGGAATTTAATGTCCTCTATGACTTTGGCCTATGCCAAAGCCTCCTCGAATGTCTGATATTGTTGCAATTGTAGGAGAAGAAAAATTTGCTTTGAACAACTTCTCGTGAACATTCGAGTTAATTATGTTATAGGTAGAGTGAAAGGCAATTTGGACATCACCTTTCTCCACCTATTTCCATAGTCTGTGACTGGCTCATCATCAAATTATCTAAGGTTAGACAAGTCAGTTAGATTGGCTTTCTTCTTAACGTCGAATGAAAAATGTTCTAGGAAGGTATTTGTGAGCTGCTCAAAACTATAGATGCTATGCCTTGGTAAATGGTTGTACCACTCTAAGGTTGGGCTAGAGAGTGTTATCAAGAAAGTCCTTAGGAACAAGGCATCATCATATTGAAGTTGGAAACAAAGGTTCATGAAGCTAGTCACGTGTTCTTGTGCATCCTCATCCCCTTTGAATTTATCCAATCTTGGCATTTCAAAATGCTCAGGATATGGAGGACATGGTACTGAAGGATGGAGTGGTTGGTTGCACAACTAATGCAATGTGGGATTTTGATAACCCATCCCTTGTTTTTCCAATGATTTTATGTGCTCTGTGAGCACCTTGTAGGCTTGAGATGATATTATCTCATTTTCTTGTATTGGTGCTCATAGAGGGGGAGGTAGAAGGTTTCTATTAGGATGGTATGTTTGAACATAATCATCATCTATGCCCTCATAGAGTGTCTCAGGATACCCTTGGTCCTGATATTCTGGTTCTAGGTCTTCATAGACCTCGTACTTGGGTTGATGATTTTGACACTATTGAGACCAATGAGTTTGTGTGGGCACATGAGGAGGGTGATTAGGCCTAGGAGGTAGGTCATGGTGTTGCACAATGTGCCTTTGGTAGGTTTCCTGCCTATAGGTGCTAGGCATGAGAACTTCCTCATGAGCTTCTTTTTGTAATCTTTCTTGGTGCAAATGTTGTTGATGCAACCATTGTTGATGCACCCTATGTTGTTCTAATTTGGCATGATCTAGGTGTTCTTGATTCTTTTGCAACCTATCCAACCATAGCTAGTTTATGTTTGGCCTAGGTAGTGGATCATCCATGTGAGGCCTATGAGCCCTTGCATCAATGTGAAGGGACTTCACTTGTTCTACAAGCCCAATAGGGTTGGCTACCCATTTCCTCCAATCGAGGGAAGTTGCATTAACCTAGTGTTCAGGTTTGAAGGTCAAGTCTTCATACTGATATGGTGCAGAGGCACAATGTGCTTGCATGGAAAAATATCCATGGTGAAAATTAGGATGGCTTGGGCCTTCCTCTTCCTCATATTCAAGATAAAGGTGAGCAGATGAGGCTATGTTCCTATCTTGATGATAAGGGTCATATCTATCTAGGTGAGAAAATTTTTGGCTCATCCATGGTTGATCAAGTGGAGTGTCCCACTCATCCAAGCTAGGCGCTGGCATATAATATTGCTCATACTCAGAATGGTGTATGGATCAGTTCGGGATGTGAATCCATAACACTACCCTACTAGGCCCCTCGATGGGCAGGTTATGTCTAGTAGTGGCATGAGATCAACTTCGACCAAGAAGTTCATCTTCTTGATCATCTCAAGGATCTAAAGATACCTCCTAGATTGGGATATCCTAAAGGTTTGATTCCCTATAGGTGGTTTTAACATTGCGATGGATACCAGGACACCATTTGGGAATGACCAAGTCCTCGAGACTAAATCAAAGATGTTTTGTGCCTCCTTGTAAATTTTTTGCATCGTCGGCTCATGAGTGAGCTTGGTTGTGTGTAGTTACCATGATCTTGATTACATAAATAGTAAAGAAACAAACAAAGTATACAATGTGATTATATCTTTTAATTTTTCTTTGTGAATCCCTATACTGTTTTGTGTGTTTTGATGTTGAAAAACCCCTATTTCTATAAAACTAAGGGTAAAAAAATAGAAAACTACTAAGAGGTAGTTCAAGCACACCCCCTATCGAGGGGTGTAACTCAAATGAAAAAAAGTGGCTTCCTATTGGATTTAGGCTCAAGGTAACCTTAAGGGAACAAATTACCCCTTTAAAGGGGTCGCACTATCTAATGTCTTGGTATTGATGAAGCCTCACTTTCCCTTAACCCTCACGTTTAAGGCATGGACAATAACGACAATTATGTCCACTGAGTATTTTAAAGAGCCCCATGGTAAAATAGCTTTGCTAACCTTCCCACTCTAGGTGCACCCAAGAGTAGGGGATCTTCTGGTGATGAAGTCTAGAAAGCCACTCACTTTTGACCACTAGGTTGCTAGGGTGTGAGCCAATGGATGGAGATGAAGCCCACCATCACTGGTCTTGATCAACGGTTGGGGATGAAGTCCAACTCGTTGATGTTAAAGTGAAACATGGTGTGTGGGGTTCCTTTTATTTTATGCAAAAGAAAGTAAAAGCAAGAAGCATTCCATGATATTTCACTAATGCATAAAATAATGTTTCAAATTCAGATTTCTAAATAATGAATGTTTAAATTTTAGAAACCTATCAGATGTAGAACCCTACATGAGTAGCCTTTAAGTAGGTAACAAGCAATCAGACCACAACAACAATCAAATAGAGGCCATCTCTATGAGGGACAATCTATAGAAGAGGTCATCTGACATAGGGATGGTCAGAAATAGGGGCCATCTAGGATAGGGATGGCCATAGATAGAGGCCATCTGACCTAGGGATGGTCATAGATAGAATATTTTAAAGCTCAAAAATCCTCTGTAATTCCTTTACCTAAGCATGAAAAATCTACTTTTCTTTACTAAAAATAGGAAAGGAGGATAGAGTAGCTTACTGTGATAGCCTAAGTCTGATGAAGATGTTGTTCTATGTTGTTTCTACCTTCTGCTCTGAGGTCATATCTAGGAGGGATGGTTGCGACTACTGGTCATCTCACATAGGGACAGTCATGATTGTTGACCATCTCTGCAAGGGATGGTGGTACCTATAATTCACAAAAACCAAGAAAACAAGAATTAGTGATATGAATGCACAATGTGGACAAGGTCTGGTCGTGATCACCACTAAAAATGCTAAAAAGAGATCGTACACCTATGAAATAAAATAAAGAACAAACTAGATAGCAAACTATGTAACCATAATGACAAAACAAGATATGAAATAATGGTGTCCTTTTATTAATATCAATTATATCCTTCAAGAGAGGTTACAATGAGATCCCATTGAGGGATTTGCTACCAATTTGATACAAATATTTACAATAAGAAAAATTAATCCAAGGTGTATCTCGCAGGATCTCTCTTGCATCTCACAAACTAATTATTGATAGGTTTTTGGTGACTATCACGATGTATGATGGTGAGGTGTGAATCTTTATGCCATTTACTCCATTGTAAAGACCTGTAATCTGCACACAAAGAAATTTAAAGAGCATCAAAAGCATATGAAGAGCCTTCCAAGATAAGGCCCATATTCATGATAAATAAAGTGATAAAGAAGCTAAAATATGACAAATAAATGCATGAAAATGAAATCTAACTATGCTAGGAAGTAATTAAAATGCTACTAAATCTAATGAAAGCAAGAAAATAGGAAAAACAGATCTTTGCCAAGAGGTCATCTATGTGTGGGATGATCTTTCCTACTAGCTATCTTAGGGTGAGATAGTCATGCTTGCGGGCCATCTCGGGGTGAGATGATTGCTAAACTATGAGTGAATTCCTTGTGGTCGATGTGAGGTGACGCCAGGTTTGATCCATGGATGAGTTGATGTTCTTGGTGCACTCATGAGGAACGACTTAGGGGTGGAATTTACATCGAAGCAAGGGTATTGGATGATGCAAGGAGTATGAATTTGATCTTCAACCTTTGAGATGATCCATTGGCATGCTTGGAAACTCCATGGTTGAATTTTGATAGCACTTCGTTGCTTTGAGAATGAGAGCTCTTTGATTCTTCAGTTTGATAGCACTTCGATGCATAAAATTTGGATATATTCAATGAAGGCTAGGTACCTTTAAATAGACTTCCAAATGGGAGTCCAAAGCTTGCTAGAGAAGCCAATAAATGGTTGAATTCAATAAATCGTTATCAATAAATCATTGTGCTTAGCTGGAGTAGAACCACTTGAATTGTAGTGTAGGAACTTGCTTATGGCATGATCATATTGGGGTCAGATGGATGTGACTGTGGGTCATATTGTGGTAGGATGGTTGCAATTGGGTCCATCTTAGGGTAATACAGTCGCTAGTGCAAATGGAAATGCATCCCTATTTGAGTGGTGAAAACTACTGTTAAGCCCTAGGCCTACCCAAGGTGGATCATATTACCTTAAAAGGTGTCCATATAGGTAGTCTCCTCATCATAAATTTTTTTAGGTGTCTACACTTCCATAATGGTCTAACCTATCATGGAACTATTTTTTCTTAATTTGCCTTTATTAATCGACCATTGATTTGGGCACCTATTCAAATCTAGGTCATTTGTCTCATCATGTTGTCTTAAGGCATGTGCCTAATAAAATATAGCAAGATATTTATGTTTGGTTGTACTTTGGCCTGTGTGCCCTTATGAAGAACACAAGCTTATACTGATATGGGGGGTGAATAGTATAAGACCACTTTTTACTTTTCTTTCCTAATCAATATTATGCAATGTATAGATAGCAATATCAACAAAAGTAATCAAAGCAATGCATAAATCACCACACACAATAGAGACACCAAATTTACATGGTTCACCCAATGTGGGCTACTCCACGGAGAAAATATTTCACTAAAATTTTCTCAATCAATCTCTTGGGAATCCTTTCCCTATTACAATATTTATGGAAATATCTCCAAAGGAGACACCAATCCCCTAATCAATTTCATGGATCTCTATCCATAGGAGACACAAATATCCTAACTCTGCTCTGGCTGGTGATGCTCTAGAAGATCTCTTCCTTCAATGCCCTTAGCAAATGGAACTCTATCCACAGAATACACCTATCCTCCCTGCTCTAGCTGGAGACCTTTGTCCTCAACTTTGTCACCTCCAAATCTTTGTCTCAAATCTACACTAAACACAATCCTTCGGTCTAGCACAAATCTATCCTCAATCTCTATATTTGGTTTGGCACAAATCTATCCTCAAATCTGCACCAAAATCTATCCTTGAATCTATACTAAACATAGTCCTTTGATCTAGCACAAATTTATCCTCAATCTTTGTCCTCAAGCCTTAACTCAAAGCTTGACTGAATCTCAAATCAACTTTATTGGATCTGCCCCAAACCTTAACTCAAGGTTTGAACAAATCAATCAATCAACTCTGCTCACAAGTTTTCTCAAAGACTTATCTCAAATCTGCCTTGTAAGTTTCCACAAAAGTTCACACAAATCTGTCCTCAAGTTCTCTCTAGAACTTGTCCAATTTGCTCAATAAGTCCTCATAAAAACTTATCTGAATCTGCTCTCAATATGTATTTTAATCTTCCATAAAAGCTTATCAAAATCTGTTCACAAGTCTTCTCAAAGACTTATCTCAAATCTGCTCAACAAGTCCACACTAGAACTTGTCCAATCTCATAGAAACATAAAGAGAATTGTTAGAGATTCAATATGCTCTACATTCATCACAATTCTCAATCACTTTCTTAGAAACATATAGAGAATTTTTAGAGACTCAATATGCTTCACATTCACCTCAATACTCAATCACTTACAATCACTCTCTTAGAAACATATAGAGAATTTTTAGAGACTCAATATGCTTCACATTCACCTCAATACTCAATCACTTTCAATCACTCTTTTATCACAGAAACATAGAGAGAATTGTTAGAGACTTAATATGCTTCACACTCATCAACACTCAAACTCTTTCTCAAAACAATTCAGAATATAGAATAATTTATTTCACAAAACTTGAACAATCACTTCACACATTCACTTGAGTAGACTTAACCAACTTTACTCAACCAATTACTCAATGAAATGATCCTTGCTCACAAACCCTAGTCTAAGCATATGAATACTCACTCAAATATTTCCAACAATGCTTTATCAACCAATCTCACATAACAATGATACTCATGTTCTCTTCAAACCCTAGTTCAAGTTCTTCAATCAACAACTCACTTCAACAACAATGCTTATAAACAAGGTTTTATCACCAACTCTTAATTCCATAAAACCTTGAAGCAATAAATCAAAACACTCTCAATAATGCTAACCAAAAAATCCTTTTCACTCCAAATTTCCATTCACAATTTTCAACAATCACTCACTAGAAATAATTTACCCATACCTTTTGTTGGATGTCAAAATGCCTTTGGAAAAACTTGTCTTAATCACAATTTATTTCTTTTCAATTTCAATGGTTAAACACAACAATATCACTTCAATACTTTCCCAAAAATATTCTCTTAGACACAAAATAATCACAACTCAATTTATGCCTTATTTCTCCCTTTAAAAATAACACTCATCATAACTTTCTTTGATACACCTTATAAACTACAACTTAAAATAATATCCAAAACCATAAAATATCAACCAAACACCTTACAATCCTCTCAAAACCTTTGAGAAAATAACATTAAAAATTTAATTTTGCAAAACCCTTATAACTCCCTTACAACCTTAGAACCAAATAAAAATATGCAAAAATTAATTTTTAAATGCCCAAACTATATTCCAAAATTTTCGATGACCAATTATCAAAGCATACCTCTTTCTTCCCCAAAAGAGGATTTGGCAAGATTTGATCTGCCATCTCCTCTATCCTAAGCGCCTTAGAACTTGGGAGCCCACCGCATGGGCTACTAAGGCCCATGTGAAGGAAGGATAAGGTCCTTCCTCTTATGCCTCTGTCGTCGTCTTGTTTTTCATGAATTTCGCACACTTTCTCTCTTCCTTGGATGCAACGCAAATTACAAAGCTCACAATATATTTCAAGGCATGGTAATTTTTGGTGGTATGATAATTCCTCCTTTTATACACATTTTTAAACTTCTCCTCACGTCGGTGCTATTTCATTCAAAATCTAATTTCAAATTTTATTTTCAATAACCCACCTTAGGGTTTTTAACCTTAGCTTAAATTAATTTATAATTAATAATTACATTAATTAATTATTAACTTAAATAACTTTATAAGTTAAATAAATTAACTAATAAATTAGTTTAAAATTAATTTATAATTAATTTAAATCTAAATTTGTATAATATTATAAAAGAATATTATAATATTATTTATTTGGGTTTTTTCTTGCACTTTGGACCTCATTTGACTTCCTGGAACCGGGTCTTGAAACTGAAACTGAAATGGATGCTTCCAACTGAAACTGCCACTGACTAGTGTTGTTATTTTGATATCAATGACCACTTACTCTTGACATCAATGACAACTTATCACTCAAAATGTCCAACACCTTAATCCTATTTTTTGCTTCTTATTTGAGTCATCGAAACTTAATTTTAAAACATGTGCTAATAGTTTCCTTATTAAATCCAATTACTTGGCTAGGAGGTCCAATTAATCTCTCATTAATTATGGGCTAATCAAATGCATCGTTTCATGAACAACTTGTTTGTCTATATTCAAAAATGAATTTGGGTCATTTGACACCTTTTGGCTGATGCAATATAAACCTTTCATTGTATTTTGAGTGACTTTGATGACTTTCATCTAATGTGATATGAGTCTTCCACGATCCTTTGGTTGGCACAATCTAAACCTTCCATTGCCTTTCGATCAATGTGATCTGGACCACTCATTACCTTTTGGGTGACTTCGATGTTTTTCGACTGACACAATCTGGACCACAAGATTCTTAATGAAGGGAGCGCATACACGTGGATGAACTTAAGGCCTAGGCATAAATTTAATATAAGGATGTTATCGGACCCTCATGGGATAATTTAACTTAAATCTAGACTTTATACCATGAACACACATTTGAATCTGGACCTAAGGTTTTATCATTAGAACATAAGTTTTTAGGAAATATGGATTTAGACACTTGGGAAATGGCATAGGCTATGGTGACTCACGTGCTTAGGGAAATAAGTCATGATTGCTAAGAGAAAATAAATACTTTGGATTAGGTTAAGATCTTAGGTAATAAAATGATAAATTTTATGACAAACTTAGGGGATAACATTTTTAAAGAAAAATATTAGTCAAGGTGGGAGAGGGGAAATTTAGTTTACATATGCTTGACCTTCATACCATAGTAAAAATATGATATGAGTGCTTGATAATAAATGGATCATTCATTATCTTTTGGCTGATGCAATTTGAACCTTTCATTAGCTTTCGGGTAACTTTGATGTCTTTTAACCAATGCAATCTGAGCCTTCCATTGCATTTCGACCAATGTGATCTAGACCATTCATTACCTTTCATATTTTCAACCACTACATTTCTAGCCAATTAGATGAGGGTGCTCAAAATTATTTGATTAAATTTGAGCCATTCATTTTTATAACCATTCAGCTTTCGATGCTGGTGTTCACCCGATGCATTTCGCACCACTCATTTTATTTCAAAGGAAATCTAAGGTGGATGTTTTAGGCCTTGGTAAATGGAAAAAATAGTTAACTCTATGGACATATATTTTGGACTTAGAATCTAAATAGAAAAGAAGGATAGAATTTTCTCTTATGAGCCATTGAAACTCATACTTTAGATAATCAAAAGACATTGTTATAGGGAATTTTGGGGAAATGGTTTGATACATGGATGATCTAGGGGGTGAAACATATTTTTGTGGCCATATTTACCTAAGAATGAAGCCTAAAATTTTGGGGTTATGAAAAGCTAGGACATAACAAAGGAAAGGGGTGCAACTAGGGAATTGAATTTTCTACCTTCTCGATCTAAATTTTATCTGTATACACCTAAAACACATCATGTTGAACTCATGTGGACACATTTTTAGGTCATATGACTAATATTTGGTCTTCCCAAGATCTAACAGTGGTTCTAACCACTCAAACAAGGGCAACTTTACCTATTTTAGCCTAAGTCATGATGTCCTTTGATGGCTCTGGCATAGCCGTGTTGGTCCATGACGGTCGTGCAATGGACATGGTAACCTATGATGGCCCATGAACCAACCATCATATTCAATGATAGCCACACCTGTAACAAACACAAGCTCCCCAAGCTAAGTAAAATCCATTATAGGGCAACTGATCTTGAATGGTTATGATCGAGAAGCTTCCAAAAGCGATGCATTATCTCCCTGAATCTAACTGAATCTTGGTCTTGGATTCTTTAGCAAGACAAGAATGCAATGGAGGAAATCTATAAATTGGAGCATTTCCTTCACCCAAACCCTGGATACCTTTCACAATGAAATGTTGTCAAACTAGATCCCAAATTGTATACGATGAAGTGTTGCCATTTTGTGATTAGAGAGCTCAATATATTATAAGCGTTAAGGTGTTATCGATATTTCATCATGAAATTATCCCTTGCATCCATGGAGTCCATTTGAAGCTTGAAGAGCAATATCCATCATTGTTCATCATAAATTCACCACGAATTCAACTTAAATCTTGTTGTAAGATGTTCCTCAAAGAGCGCACCAAGAATGTCAACCTATCTATAGAGAAAATTGAATGTCATCGTGCATCAAGCTTAGAGAATGATCTCTCTATTCAATGGTCGTTGTGTTCCATAGCGACCCGCAGATGGTGTTGAAGAGCCCTTTGACGGTCAACAGGCCCAACCGTTCTGAGCCATAATGGCCACTCCATAAACTTAGTTTTCTCTCTATTTTTCTTATTACAGTAGTTTAACAATAGCTTATTTCTATTTTAGCATACTTTACTTTAATATTTCATGCATTTCTTTATTGTTTTCAGCATTTTTATTTCATTTGCATTATCATGAAATAGGCCTCATCTTGAGAGGCTTTACATTTGCTATTGATGCTTTGTAGGTTTTCTTATGTGTGCAGATTTCAGGTTTCCATAGGAGCAAATCACCTCAAGATTCCTCAATCTTGGCATCATCAAGCAGGGGTCACCAGGAAAACCCTCCATAATTAGTTTTGGGGATTACAAGGATCTTGTGAAGACACCTACCCTTGTGGGATTTCATTTGTAATATTGTATCATTTGGTGAATCCCTAAGAGGGATCTTTTGTAACCTCTTGTAAAGATATTTTGCAAATATCAATGAGAAGGGCACTTTTATTTCTCTATATTTTTGTCATTATGGTTACTTAATTCACATTTCAATTTGATATCATATTACATCTATAGGTGTTATATATTTTGTATATCTTACATTAGCAAGGGACTACTTATGACTAGGACTCTTATTGATAATACAAAAAATAATGACACTGTAAGAAAATCTTGATAACCAAATATATGAAGACTATCTTAGGGACTATTTCAAATAAACAAAACTGAACTTAACCTAGATTAAAACTTAAGACTCTAGAGGATGTATCAAAAATTTTAAATTAGGGGTAATTTTTAAGTTGGATCCAATAGACCTACATGGTAGAAGGTAGAGACTCCATAATCTACTACCAAAGATAGGACCTTTTATGACATCATTTGAGGCATAGGTATCAATAACCCCCAATGCATGGTTAGTAATTTAGAATATGGTACACAATGCTCTACCGATGGGATCACAACCATGGTCTACTAACTAGGACTATCATTGTGTTGCCACAAAGGTTGTAATACCACCTTGACTTGGTTCATGGGTGCTATTCAAAAAAAAAAATGGGCAAATGATGTAACAGGTTGTAGATAACAAAAAATTAAAAAACCTTAACTTCTTGTAGACATGGGATTCCCAAATCTGAAAAGTTATGGCAAAATTTGTGAACTACAAATTTTTGTCTGGAGTACATTAGACCCCAAAAATTCTAGGATAGGATGTTCATTGGGGGACGCAATCCAATAGCATATCCTTGTAGTTAAGATACTCCAAGACACTATAGTTGTTGGAGGAATCAAGAACATAACTACCCAACTGAATACTAGACATATGAAGTTGCTTCTCTAGGGTGGCATTTTCATCTATAAATCTCTTTTGTGGGCTATAGGAGTACCTTACGCTAAATAGGGGGAATGAACTAGAGGGCTGGTTGGTGGAGTAGATTGTGAAGTAATCATGGTTGCAACCCTTGGGGTATGAACCTATCGGGGCTAAGGAGCCTCTTTGTTGGCAATGTTAGCTAGGGGATATTTTTGTTGTCTTTTCCCTTTTCCACCAAATTTTAGGTATTCATTGATTTTGGATGTGCACATTTAAAGGTAGTAAAACATGTATTTGTATGTCCATCCATAGTCATCCAACCATCCTCCTTGGGCTAAGGACTGGGCATACTAGGTGTGCTAGGGCTTTGCCTATCCTTATTATGAGGCATTAGGGGATAATATTTGATCTTATGTTTTGATTACTGGAACCAAAAATATGTGTTGGGAAAGTTGATGTATAGGACCCATTGGGATATCATGGTTTCACCAACTTGTATTTCAATAGTCTCCTTGAGGTCTCGAGAAATATCAACCTCAACACAAACACACTTTTGAGGGTAGGAAAGGAAAAATTTATTCACCTCCACCAAGATGATGTACCCTATAGGGGCCACTGTGTGTCTTAAAAAGGCCCATGGAAGTAGAGGGAGTCTAAGAAACTCCACCCATATAGATAATTTGGTAGTCCTTTCTTCAAAAATAGAAATATTATGGGTCCATAGTTAAAAACAAGGAGCTTTGCACGTACTAGGGGCCATGGTCATAAATCATCTTAGCGTGGTTGATTTTTCAAAGTGAAAGAAATAACTCTTCATAAAATTTTGAATCATTATCAACTTGAATCCATGAGGAGTCCAAGCTATGTTAACCCAAGCCTGAAGGGAAGACTCATTGGGGATACATCCCACAAAATACCTGACAATGGTGAATGACCATAACCAGTGACATGAATTATCAAAATTAGGCAATGAAATAACTACATCAGGGTAAGGAGGGTTACCTCATGGACCACCTTCAGCATAAACTTTCATGATCGTCTGAGAGGATCCATATTTACATGCAATTTATATTGAATATAGAATGTCACTCACATGGAAATGTGATGGATAACCTTCCATGAGTTAGATCACCCATATAGAAATGTGGTGATTCACTTTCCATGAGTTAAAAATTATTTAATTAAAAATTACATACATATGACTTGTCCTTTTATATTTTTTCTTCTTCCAATGTGTTAATATGACTAGAGATACATTTTGACTATAAAAATTTAAAAATAGAAAATTCCTATTTTTAGTAAATATCTTGTTTTGCATTTTTGAGGTTCTTCGAAGTGTTTTTCACAAAGTTATTGGCAACCATGTCTATGATGGAGTTGACTACTAAAATTGTTGTTCTCCCTTAATATTTCCAACACTTCTTGAATGGATCAAAATGAAGCCTTAAGAATAAAGTTATACCTCTAACAATGTAGCTAGGATAAAATAATATATTTTTAGGCATAAAGCCATGTCCCAAAAAGGGCACATTATTTGGTCGTTTATCCCCCTTGACAAGTAATGGTCCCCATTGTGTCAACTTTTTATATTAGATGTGAAATTTGTTTCTTTATCTAAATTTGTGTTTCATTCCCTTAGTGACCAAGTTGTCCTATATTGACCACTTTGTACATTTAAACGGTCACCTTCTAGTGGTCTTAGTGCATGTGTCAACAATATGATCCTCCTACATTAGTGCTAAATTGTTTATATTAAGTTCTTCAATGTCCAACCAATATAATAATATAGAAATATCCAATTGAGGTGGATGATAGGGCTAGAGAAGTTCAACATTAAGGATTGAATGAAACCAAGATAATATGGAAGACTTAATTCAAAGGAATTATCTCCCACCTTCTTGGTTATGGTGTATGGTCCATAGCAAATATGTCTAGTATTCATATGGGGCCTTGCAATTATCTCTTTTTTTAGACCTAATTATACCTTATATCCAACCTTGAATTGATGTGGGACTCGATGTTGGTCATGATATTGCTTGTATTTCTTATTTTTCAAGACTTCATGGACATATTGTTGGATATGTTGAATTTATTCCATAAATTTTGTTGTCTTTCCTACTTATCTATACTCATGAGGTGAGTACTCCATGGGTTGCATAGTTGTATCTACATTAATATGTTCCAAGTATTGGAATCCAAAACATACATGAAATTTTTTGTGTGGTAGAGTTGTGTAGAGCTCAATTATACCCATGTTGAATGTAGAGTCTCTCATCCCTGGGGCATGGATGGTTAGAATTATACATTCAAATTATATATACAATCATTAAATTCATAACTTCTTTGTGGACATTAGTCTAAGGATGGAAGGTTGTAAACATGGTCAACTTGGTGTCCATCATGCTTCATAGAGTGGATAAAAAAATGCTCAAAAATTTGTTATCCTTATCAGATACAATGGACTTTGGCAAGCCAAAGTTGAGCTACACATGACAAAAATAAAGCTTAGGAGTCTTCTCAACTAAAATGGATTTTTTTACAAAGAATCCTGATAGCCATTTTTGAAAAGAATCAACTACTACAAACACACAATTGTTACCATGCTTAAATGTGGGAAAACTTGAGAGGAAATCCATGCAAATAGATTCCTAAGGCTTGGATGACATCAACAATGGTATATCCTTACTTATTTTTGGTTGATCTGGTAACAATGCAAGGGGTACATGAGTTGATGTACCTCTTGAAACTATTCCTCATTTTGGGCTAATGGAAGTACTTTTAAAGAACTACCAATATTTTCCACCTCAAAATGACCTACTACTTGGCTAAGGTGTGATTTCCAAACCATATTTGAGTACTCATTAGTTGGTACACTACTATATCCCATGTGATAGAGAACGTCATCTTGTAAGTAAAAATTAGAAATGTGCTTACCCACATAAAGATCTTTGTACGCATATACAACATCAAAATATACTTTATACAAGGTGGATATTGTCATCGTCTTTGATTATCCTTGCTTGGGATAATCATGCCTTACGTTGGAGTGACATAGTAGGTTGCAGCTAAGAGCATAGGGTTTGGATCAATTAGGGGCCTTTGATATTTTTTACAAGGTCATATCGTAGTTAGGATGTGATATTCAAGGCACTGGTTTCTCTACAAAAGAAAAGGGTACAAGAAAAATAAAGAAACTCAACAGGGATGATGCACTAAGAGATACACTAAGATTTTCTTGCAAAAGTGGGCTTGAACACTCTGTTCCAAGGATGAATACTTTCTTTCATTGACACAATGAAGTGCATTCAAAATCTACCAATTATACACATATATGAGAAGGCGGGTCCCACAGGAGAGCCAAGCTAGTAAGTGACTCAATCCAAAAATAGACGCAAGCCCCTCACACACACATACACTTGGAAAATACGATATTCATACAAAATATCACAAATACATACACATACATAGCAATGGGTTTGTAGGTAAAGGTTAAAATATAAACACAAACTCCCATGTATATATAATGCAAGTAAACTCTTATAAATATTATTCCAGAAGCAGGGATTTAAGATTACCTACAATCCACTCAAGAACCACAACTATTTTTATAGAGATAAATGAAATGAAAGCCTAAAAATAAATAGAATTGTAAACTTTCTAATCTTTTACAAAGCTAAGGCTACTGCTATTTATAGATTACAAGGGAGGATTTCCCTCCAAAAATCATGTAGATATTTCTAGGTGGTTGTCATTTCAAATACTGAGTCATGTCTTGTTTGAGGGTTTGTCCCTTCAAGATTCTTTTGGTTTGAAGATATGAATATCAATCGATCCTGGCCCTTGGATGAGCAGCTACCACCTTAATTTCCATCTACCCATTTTTTAGGGATTCCCATCACTTAGGTGTAGAAGATTACTTTAATTTAATATTCTAGATCTTCAAGTTGCTCCTGCTATGGTTCCATGCTGTTGTTGTCCTTTCTCAAAGATACAAAATATAGTTTTCAATAAGGACAATATTCCTTAAATAATGTGCACTTTATCGATTTGACTTTTGGGACATTGGTGTTATCTTCTTTGAGAGTTTTTTCTTTATATTTTGGAACCGCTTATCCTCAAATTTTGGGGTTTTCTTCCTTTAGTTCCTTTTTCAATACTTTTTCTTTTGCCTTATGTCCATGACTCAAGAACTTTTTACCTTTGAACATTTCTTGCTCATGAGATCTGACCTTCAATGATCATGCTTTTTTTATCAAGCCTTTTTTCATGTGCATGTCTACGACTTAGAATTTCACTTTTGAAAGGTGTAGTGATTTATCACTATAGTTCTGGTGGCTCTCAAGGGATATTTAACTTGCTAAAGATAAGGTACCCAGAAACTAGTGTCTTAGTCCATTGAGCATTTCTCCAATGAACAAGCCACAACTTTGAAATTTTGTCAATGGTCAAGACTTTAATTGGTGGGTTAGATTTGCTTTCTAAGTATTCTAGAGGTGCATGGATTTCTGTCCACCCTTTTCATTTTTTTGAGTGTAAGATTTTTACATAAGAGCTTCAATTGCTCTTCTTTGATTCCATTTTCCTTGACAATATCACAACTCCTTAAATTTATATAGCCCTTTTTAAAGCCTCTTAGTACACTTCCTAAACATTTAGATCCACCTTCCTATCTTCCATTCCATCATAGCTTTGCCAACATTATTCATAATAGTTACAATACAAAATTTTGATGTGTTATTTGCATCAACTTCTCATATGGTCCCATAATCAGAATATGTAGTGTCCAAACCACAATGACCCAAACTTTTGCTTCCTCCACATGTTCATTTTTAGAACATGTGAGTTACCACTTTTTCGGGTTTCGAGGAGGTTTACTTTGGCAAGGGATGTGTTCCTTGGCTTATATAGGTAATTTCATTGGGGATTATCATGGATATCTCATCATCCATTATTTACCATCTCATTTCTTCCTTTCAACATCTCATAGGGTCTTCAACCATGTGTTCATTTTATTTATTTGTTGCCCAATTGTTGAAAATTATCACAACTTCCAACCAATCACTTGGCTTGTTGATCAATGAGTTGGCCAATTTTCTAGATGTCATTCCTATTAGACATAATACAAGTATGGTTAGTTACAAATTTCCTCTAAAAATAAGTTATGTGTTATGAGTGTCTGAAGATAGATAATAACAAGAAGGGGGATCCTTCATGTTATTATCCTAGGTGGGAGGGGCTTGGTGGTAAGCACTTACTAGTTTTGGTCATGGGGGTGTCAATACTAAGACTTCTAGTTGGGTTTGATTAGGAATATGATCCCCTCCCTCATTTTTCTAGACTTCTATTTCTTCTATATTTTCTTCACACCCTCCTATTAGGAAGGAAGCCAATTGGTCCCAACTTTCAATAGAGTGTAGAGATAGGAAGTCATACCTTTGTTGCACCTCATATTTTAACAAGACCACCAATATCCTAAGGGCCACATATTTTCCTATGATATAGTGTGTTTTATATATGAATACCATTTCTTTTGGGTTCTCTAATGGTTCTAATGGTCCTTCACTAGTGTATTCTAGCAAGATACCCAACAGTGATTCTAAGAACTTTCTCCAAATAGTCAATGGTTTTGGAGGTCATAGTGGATTTTTGTCATCCTAGATAGGGTATGATTTATATGATAGGGAGGCCATGCTTGGATATTTTGGATCCTTTGTATTTCTGTGGAGTCACCAAGTGGATACGACTTCTTCTAGAAATAAAATAGATAAAAGTCTTCACCTGAACCTCGATCTAGTATCTTTAGTAGTGACTTCTTTTGGTGTTCATTCTAGAGCAGAGTCACTAGGTGAGAAAAGATACACTTTGATAAGATATAAATATAATAAGACCCTCACCATTTCTTAGCCCTACTCCTTGTAGTAATTTTTTATGGCTTTAGCAGCATTCCAACACAAGATAGAGATAAAAACAATGGAACATCTCATAATATGAAAATAAAGAGTGATACAAAAAGAGGTGAACCATGACCCCCTTCATATAGGAATAAGGGTTCCTTGGCCAAAACTCCAACTAGTTGTATAATGGGATACCTTGCACACATGCATACTGACATTTGTGCATATGATGCTTGTTCCTAAAGTAAATAGATAACTTCCCCCTAAATTAATCTATTGTCCTAACTATGTACCTTTATTACATTTACATAATATCACCCAAATGATGTAATATACTCTAATTATAACACCCCCCTCTATTACATTATTTTGGTACGATATTCCTTTGAATTTCATAGATGATCTCTGAATTTTTGAAATTTGATCTTTCCAAGTGCCTTTGTAAATATATCTGCTAACTGATTTTATGTAGGCACATACTTGAGGATGATGTGTTTATTATGAAAATATTCTCTAATGAAATGATATTGTGATTCAATATGCTTTGTTATTTCATGTATGATCAAGTTCAATACTCCTTTATTATTGCAGAATATCATGGTTGGAATCCATTTAATTCCCATGTCGGCTAGTATGTATTGTAGCCATAGTGCTTCACAGGTGGTATCTCTTGCTGAAGAACACAAGATTATACTTAGAGGGGGGGTTAATAGTATAAGACCACTTTTTACTTTTCTTTCTCAATCAATATTATACAATGTATCAATAGCAATATCAATAGCAGACATAAAAGCAATGCACAAACCACCACACACAATAGAAACACCAATTTAACGTGGTTCACCCAATGTGGGCTACTCCACAAAGAAAATATTTCACTAAATTTTTCTCAACAAATATCTTGGGAAACCTTTCCCTATTACAATTTTTATGGACATCTATCCAAAGGAGACACCAATCCCCTAATCAAATTTGTATATCTCTATCCACAAGAGAATTCCTTCTCCTATGCTCTAGTTGGTGATCTTCTAGAAGAATTGTTGTCTCCACTGCATTGGATTATAGATCTCTATCCACTAAATACTCTTGTCCTCACTTTGAAGACATGTCCTCATTGCCCTGGCATATGGATCTCTATCCACTGGAGACTACCATCCTCTATACTCTGTCACCTCCAAAGTTAGATCTTAGCTTTGTCTCAAATCTGCACTAAACACGATCCTTCAGTCTAGCACAAATTTGCTCAATATCTATCCTCTAATTTGTACTAAACATATTCCTTCAGTCTAGCACAAATTTGCTCAATATTTATGCTTAATTTTGCACTAAACACAATCATTTGGTCTAGCACAAATCTGCTCAATATCTATCTTCAAATATGCACTAAACACAGTTCTTTAGTCTAGCACAAATCTGCTCAATATCTATCCTCAAATTTGTACTAAACATAGTCCTTCGATCTAGCACAAATCTGCTCAATATCTGTCCTCAAATCTGCACTAAACACAGTCCTTCAGTCTAGCACAAATCTGCTCAATATTTATCCTCAAATTTATCCTCAAGCCTTAACACAAATCTTGACTCAATCACAAATCAAATCTTCTAGATCTGTCCCAAACCTTAAACCAAGGTTTGAACAAATCAATCAATCAACTCTGCTCTCAAGTCTTCTCAAAGACTTGTCTCAAATATGCCTTGTAAGCTTCCACAAAAGCTCACACTAATCTATCCACAAGTCCTCTCTAGAACTTATCCAATCTGCTCAACAAGTCTTCACCAAGACTTACCTCAAATCTACTCAACAAGTCCTCACTAGAACTTGTCCAATCTGCTCAATAAGTCTTCACTAAGACTTATCTCAAATTTGCTCAACAAGTCCTCACTAGAACTTGTCCACTCTCATAGAAACATATAGAAAATTGTTAGAGACTCTATATGCTTCACACTCACAACAATGCTCAATCACTTTCAATCTCTTTCTTAAATCAAATTAGAATATAGAACAATTTGTTTCACCGAACTTGAACTATCACTTCAACACTTCCACTTGACTAGGCTCAATCAACTCCACTCAATCACTCACTCAATAAAGCACTCCTTTCTTACAAAACCTGGTCCAAGTATATGAATACTCACTCACTTGTTTCCAAAAATACTTATCAAACAATCTCACATAGCAATGATACTCATGATCTTGCACAAACCTTAGTTCAGGATAGTTCACAACTTCACATAACAATGATACTCATGTTCTTTCACAAACCCTAGTTCAAGCATATGAAAGCTTACTCAATATTTCCAACAATGATTATCAAACAAGGTTTCTAGTATCAATTTTCATTCCAGAAAAACCAAACTCAACAATACTTACCAAACAACCCTTTTCTCTCCAACTTAGCATTCACAATATCCAACAATCACTCACAAGGAAGATGTGCCCATACCTTTTGTTTGATGAAGAATTGTCCTTAAAAACTTGTCTCAATTATAACCACTCTCTTTGCCAATCACAAAGGTTATATGTCACAAATACACCTTATCACTCCCTCTAGATCTTAATGCATTAAAAGAAAAATAATCACCACTTCAAAATATCCCAAAGCATTGACAATTTGTTTTTTTCCTTTTATAAAGAAAATATCAAAATAAAACTCTTTTTTGACCTTTTAACTCCACTCTCTAATTCATTTCCAAGGCATCAAAGAATTAAAATAAACTATTTTAATCCTTATACCTCCCTACTTCAAACACTACCCTCTTAATAATATGTATACCTCAAAATACCCTTTATCATAACATAGGCCTTGCAAAAATTAAATTAATTTTTTATACCTTAGAACTTGCACCAAAATGTTTGTACACCACACAACTGCCTCCACACGAATTCGAGCCCGAAACCTCACTGCTAGTGCTATGCCCTAGCGAACGCTAGGCTTTCTCCCTGGGCTACATGCTTGGTTGATATCACGGGCACATGATGTATCTTGTGTCCTTATCTCCGTGTAAAACTCGTCGAACGAAAACTTTCCTTTCTCCCTTGCAAAACGTGATTGTGCAACTTGAACCCACGACCTAGCCTCCACAAAGTCTTATCACTGCCTTGCCTATCATCTGCACTACCCAGCGTGTCATGTAGGGTTTTCATGCCCACTTTTATTTCAACACTAACTCATTTGTCCTTTTTGAATCACATGAAGTTTCCTCCCTCGAAGTGCTCACACGAATTATTATTTTGCTCAACTCAAACTTTGAATTCAATTATTGACTTTGGGGAAATAATTTACCCCTCTTTATATGCAATATGATAAATGTGAAGACGTCGGCCCTTATTCGATTTACCACCATCTATCAAAAATAACTTTGGCGCCAAGAATAATTTTGAATTAAAATTTTAACCAAAAGGTTAAAATATTTTAATTAAAATTATTTAACCTTTGCCTCCTTTAATATTATTAAAACTTGCTCTCTTGCTATTTTCAAGGAGAATGCTTTGCATTTCGAAAATAATAATTTAATTATAATTATTTTAAATTTAGAATGAATTTAAATATTATAATTAAATATTTAAATGTTCTTTGGGACTTTTTAAATATAATATTCCTTAGGTTTTTTAGGAAAACCTTTTGCCATTTTCACCTTAGCAAAATAATCTTATTATTTTCTTTCAACCACCATGGAATGGAGATATATTTTTAACCTTTTTATTTTACCCAAATATTATAATATTGTTATCCTTCTTGCTTCTATTTTTGCTTCTTCGGCCATATAATATTTGAATTAAATATTATATCCTTTCCTCTTAGAAAAAAAACCATGAACTATTTGCTTAAAATTATTTTGACATCTACTTAGTATTCCTTTGACATCAATAACAACAAATTCTGCTCATATTTCCAACACTTGTTGCTTGATATTCTGCTTCAGTTGATGATTGTGCTATTGTATGTTATTTCTTGCTGTGCCAAGATATGGGTCCTGATCCGAGGTAGAAGACATATCCTGAGGTATATTTTCTATCATCAATGGATCCAACATAGTCTGAATCTGAGTAACCCTGTAGACAAAATCCTTTGACATCTTTTAAATAGGTTAGTCCATAGCATGTAGTCTTCTTTATATATTGCAGTATCCTTTTTGTACCTTTCCAATGACTTTCTCTTGGTTCTTGCATGAACCGTGATAGATAATTCACTGCAAAAGCAATATCTGGCCGACTATTTGTTAAATATAGAAGACTTCCAATCAACTATCGATATAATGTAGCTAAAACCAGTGGTGTTTCATCATTTTTAGATAGTTGAATCCCTTGTTCCATTGGTGTATCTTTGGGCTTGCATTCTGTCATTCTATACTTTTCCAGTAGGGCTTTTGCATATTTTTATTGAGTGATCACTATTTTGTCCTCTCCTTGATAAATTTCTAGACCAAGATAGTAACTCATTAACCCTAGATCTATCATTTCAAATGCCTTTTCTAGATCCTTTTTTATATCTCTTATCAATTTTTCTGAGCTTCTAGTAATCACAATGTCATCAACATATACTATGAGAATCAAGATATCATTTCCAATTTTCTTGGTATATAAATTGGGGTCAGATGAAATTCTTTTGAAGTTATGTTGTAATAGATGATTGTTGATCTTTATATTCCAGGCTCTGGGAGCTTGCTTTAAACCATATAAAGATTTATTTAATCTGCATACCTTATCTTCCTGTCCCTGAGTGATAAAGCCTTTTGGTTGTGACATATAGACTTCTTCTTCTAAGTCACCATTAAGAAAGGCACTTTTTACATCCATCTGATGAAGTTTCCATCCCTGATGTGCCACTAGTGCGTAAACTGTTCTGATAGTAGTCATCCTTGTTGTTGGTGCAAATGTTTCTTCATAGTCTATTCCTTCTATTTGAGTATATCCTTTTGCCACTAATCGAGCCTTGTATTTGTCTAGTGTTCCATCTGCTCTGTATTTGACCTTGTAAACCCATTTACATCCTACTACCCTTTTCCAAGGGGTAATTCCACTAGATTCCATATTTTATTCTTTTGAAGTGACATAAATTTAGATTCCATTGCTGCTTTCCAGTGTGAATCATTTAGTGCCTGTAGTGTTGATGTTGGTTTTGCTATATTACTCAACATCCCTCTATTCATTCTGGTTATGCTGCGAGTCTGAGGTCTTGTAGTAGTAAGATCTGGCATCCTTTCTAGATTTGCTTCTCTGAGTGTATCTTTGAGCCATATTGGTTCTCTTCTAGGAGATTTTGTTCCCTATTCTTGATATTCTGATTCTGACTCTTCACTTATTGTATCTTCTTTGGACAGATCTAAAAGAACTTCTGTGTCATCACTGGATTTTCCTGTGTCAACTTTGACTTTTTCATCAAAGACTACATCTCTACTAATGTAGAATTTTTTTGTAGATGGATCTAGTATTTTGTATCCTGTAGATTCATTGTCATAACCAACAAATATCCCTACCATGGTTTTGTCATCTAGTTTAGTCCTCTTCTATTTTGGAATATGCATATAGGCTTTACATCCAAAGATTTTCAATTTCTCTATGTTGGGCTTTTGTCCTGACCATGCTTCTTTTGGTGTAATATGTTTGAGTACTCTTGTAGGTAGCCTATTTTGTATGTAGACTACTGTTTGTACTGCTTCTGCCCAAAATTGGTGATCAAGTTGTGCCTCTTTCAACATGCATCTAACCATTTCCATTATTGACCTGTTTCTTCTTTCTACAATTCCATTCTATTGAGGTGAATATGTTGTAGTGAGTTATCTTTTAATTCCATTTTATTCTAAAAATAAGTCAAACTCTTTAGAAATAAATTCTCCTCCTCTGTCTGAATGAAGTGCTTTTATAGTCTTTCCTGATTCTTTCTCTACTTTGAGTTTGAACTGTTTGAAATAACTAAATGCATCTGACTTGTATTTCATGAAGTATACCCACATTTTCCTTGTGTGATCATCAACAAATAACTAAAAGTATTTATGTCCTCCAACACTATCAACCTTCATGGGCCCACATAAATCTGTATATATTATCTCTAAAGGTTTTTGAGCTTTGTGTTGATGCAGTTCAAAAGGAATTCTGTGTTGTTTTCCTGCTAAATATTCTACACATACAGTAGTTTCTGGAGATAGGTTGGGTAGTCCTTCCACCATTTGATATCTGAATAATTCCTTCATTGATGTCTCATTGGTATGTCCTAGTCTTTTGTGCCATAGTTCTGAAGCATTGACTGAAAGAGTTGAGTGAATAGTTGTATCCAAGACAAATAGGCCATTTTTATATGATCTTGATGCTATTATTTTTTCCCTGTCTGGAGATGTGACATTGCTTTCTCCCAGTGAGAACCTTGAACTCAATAGTTAAGTTTTGATCCATAAGTTGAGAGACAGAAATGAGATTGGTGGTTAATCCTGGAACATACAATACATTTTTTATTATTCCTTTTCCATCCTTAAGATTTACTAGAATATCTTCGATTCCTTTTACTTCATATGTTTTGTTGTCTGCTATTGCAATTGGCTTTTCATTTATATTTTTCAAAGAGTTAAACCAAAGTATGTTTCCTGTCATATGCTTGCTTGCACCTGAATCTATATACCAACACTCCATGATATAGTGCTATAGTTCAATTCTAGTTGATTTTGTACAAGATTTGTAAGGATCAAAGATCAACTTCTTAACACCTTATTACTCCTAATTGAACTAAGCACTTTTCAATTTTTGAAGAGGTTTTAATGTTGGAATTCTTTTGTCCCTTTTTGAAGGTTTGAGACAAGTAAAAATATATTTATCCAACCTTAATAGAAACCCTAATAACCTCTTTTATATCCCTTGGATTATTTCTAATTTCCAAAAATAAATTTGATGGAGTAACCCTTGTGGCTCCCAAGTTTGGAAAATTATAAAAATAATAATATTTGCAAAATGTTAAATAATTTAATCCAAGTAGAATTCCTTATTTCTCCTAGGTTAAATTGCAAATATTAAATCAATGAGATAAGTTACCCCTTATAACTTTTGCTTTCAAGATCTAAGTTTTAACCTTAGTTTACAACCCTTATATCTCCAACTATGAAAGCAATAATAAATGGGATTAGACCTTACCTTTTTAGATGCAAAATCTCCTCACTATTCGGCGCTTTCTATGGCTGAATATAACAACAATGTAAGTGACACCTTTGGCGCTAGAATCAATAGAGATCCCTTAGAGTTGCTTGTATTTAATGCTGGTACGTAGGCGTTGAAGGTTTGACCTTCAAAATACAAGAGCCTTTAATGCTCCTTCTTCCTTCCTTCCACGCTGTGCTTCAGATGTTTTTGACTATGCTTCGCTCCCCCTGTTGAACTTGGACTTCAAATGCCTTTCAATTAATCATGGACTTTGTGACATGTGTCACATCCATTACAAGTGAGCGCTTCTTTCTTTTTGTAACGTTCCAAGTTCTTTGTTCAATGCTCTTGAAGCAATCTAAAATGTATGGGCACTCGTGTGAAGCTGGTGGAGAATACCAAGTGTCACCGCTTCGCTGTAACTCCTGTGTGGGAGTTTCTTGAACGTTGAGAGAGGAATGATGTCTATTATGCCAAGTGGTATTTCTGCATGGATTCCATTCCTGTAACATCTTCGAAGATGGATATTATAACTCCTCAAACCCTTTTGTAACCATTCCTTTGCTTTGCTACGTTGCTTGGGTAGCAAGCAAGCTATTCTTCTATAGGTGGATTGACGATGCGCTATGGAGCTTGGACGATGATTTGGAGCTTCCTTTGGTGGATGGTCTTCTCCAAGTTAGAGACCACAAATGTAACACCTTTGCTTCTTCTCTTTTATGCCTCCAATCGTGTTGAATCCTTTGTAGATTTTTGACATATTTTAGAAATAGATGTGCACTCTCTCTTGTCTACGTAAATGTAGCTCGAATATGATCTGATATGAGCTTTGATTTTGCAGGTACGTACATCCAATATGAGCCCTTGAGTGGCTCCTTTTAGCTTGGGAAGAAGAGTGCTGACGTCTAGCCTTCCTTGGCTGATTTACCCTGTAGTTAATGTGCCCTTTTTTGGCACTTCCAAATCTGCTCTTTTGTTGTAAAAACTAGATTAGAGTAGTGCAATATAATGTATTAAAATATTGTATATAAGGCTTCTTTTAATATACCTTCTTTTGCACTCTATTTCCATATCTGAAATTCTGGTTTTGTGGCAGATTTTTCCTGCAATGCAAGGGTTTTGAGGTTGTCTTTTAAGAGTAGACACACCTTTCCCTTTTTGCTTGGACACTTTGATAACAAATCCAAGCTTAAATAACAGTAGATAGAAGCTTTTCAATAGATGCAATTTTCTGCACTTTCTTTCCTTGCATCTAACCTTGTAATGCTTTTGGATTTGAGACTCACCAAGTCTCAATATTTGAAGCTTCTATTTTTGTTTTTGGTTAGTTAAGTTCTCCAGATTTTTGGAGGATTCTAACCTTTTTGGGTGGCTTCTTTTGGCCACTACAAGTTGCATATTTTTGTGCTTCAATAGTGTCTTTAGACACTTGATACAAATCAGATTTTGTGCCCTTCAAAAAACACAAAACTAATTTCTTTTTTAGAGTAGTATAATAGTACAAGTCCTTCACTTTTAATGCACTAATATTACACCTTATCACTCCAATCAACTCTCAAATTCATGCACTAATAATATACTGCAACTAATCAAGAATAACTTAAAATGAATCTTTAAGAGTTATTCTGCAATTTCACTACAATCAATGTTGTAGGACTTAGTCTTCTTTTTTTTTCAAAAGTAGATGATAGGTAGTTGATAGAAGCTAATCTAAAATCTAATCAAATCCTAATAAATGTGCAAATAAATCCTTAAAAATAATATTTTTCCTTTTGCACTTTAGAAGACTGTAATCTAATTCTCTTCTTGCAACTTTAATCCAAATTCAGGTGCTCTAATAAATCTGATAAGTAATCCAATTAATGAATCTTCTTGCACCAAAATTTGCTTACCTTTTTCTATAGCTCTTCTCCCGCTTTTGTAGAGGATGTAGATCTTGGTGTCTAAAATCACCAAGTTGTTGCTTCAAGTAGGATGTTCTTCTGGGTATTTTGCACTCCTTGCCAAATTCTTCTTTACATATTTGGCACTCCTTGCCAAATTCTCCTCTTGGGCTTGTTGTCATATGGCGATAATTGTCCCAAGTTCTTCACTATCAAGGACTTCACCTTGGTAGTAGATTTATCCAAAGAACTCTCTTGATGATCTTCAGCAAGGCTCTCCTAGCCTTTTCTGGATGCTTGATGAGACCTTCTCTTCAACCTTCTGCTTATCAGAAAACTTATCTAATCTCCTTATTCTTGTCAAGCTCTTCAAGCGATCTTAAAGCAATGGAATTTGCAAGTGGCAGGTCCAAAGTGGCATCTGTTTTGCAAAACCCATAGCAATGATTTTCCCTATTCCTATCTAGGAACGACCGTAGCTCTAATACCACTGATGGCTTTAGTAGTATTCCAACACAAGACAGAGATCAGAACAATGAAACATCTCATAATATGAAAATAGAGAGTGATACAAAAAGAGGTGAACCATGACCCCCTTCATATAGGAAGAAGGGTTCCTTGGCCAACACTCCAACTAGTTGTATAATGGGATACCTTGCACACATGCATACTGACACTTGTGCATATGTTTCTTCTTCCTCAAGTAACTAGATAACTTCCCCCTAAAGTAATATAATGTCCTAACTATGTACCTTTGGTACATTTACATAATATCACCCAAATGATGTAATATACTCTAATTCTAACAATTTTGGGATCAATGATGTGTCATTGGGGTCCCACCAAGTATACCATTAAATTGTTGTCATATTTGATTATCCCTACCTAGTACAATCGTACCTTTGCATTAAAGTGACACAATGGGCCATAGCCGATAGCATAGGATTTGGCTCAATCAGGGGCCTTCAAGATTTTTTACAAGGTTGGCTCCTTATCAATGTGATCTTCAAGGTATTGGTTGCTTTACAAAGTAAAAGGGTGCAAGGAAAAAATAAAATCAACAAATAAAATAAAAAGGGGGTGATGCGCTAAGAGATCCGCTAAGATCTTGTAAAACTAGGCCTTAACGCTATATGCCAATGGTGAACACTTCCTCTCCTCAACATAGTGAAGTATAATCAAAATATACTAGTTATACACATATATGAGAAGGTTGGTCCCGTAAGAGAGCCAAGCTAGTAAGTGATAGTCCAAAAATAGATGCAAGCCCCTCACACACACATACACTTAGAAAATATGATATTCAGGTAAAATATCACAAACACATATAGGTCTACAAGCAAAGGCCAAAAAATAAACAAAATCTCTCGTATTTTTTATAGATATATATATATATATATATATATATATATATATATATATATATATATATATATAATGCAAGCAAACTCTTACAAATATTATGCCAAAAGTGAGGGTTCAAGATTGCCCACAAGCCACTCAAGAACCATAATTGTTTTTACAAAGAGAAATGAAAGGAAATCCTACAAATACATAGAATTGCAAACTTGTCGATCCTTTACAAAGCTAAGGCTACTGCTATTTATATATTACAAGGGAGTATTTCCCCTCCAAAACTCATGCAGAGATTTTTAGGTGGATTTTATTTTAGATACGGAGTCACGTCTTGTCTAAAAGTTTATCCCTTTAGGATTCTTTAGATTTGAAGATACGAATATCAATCAATCCTATCCCTTAGATAAGAAACTACAGCCTTAATTGCCATTTACTCCTTTTTTGGAGATTCTCATCAGCTAGGTGTAGAATATTACTTTAATTATATGTTCTAGATCTTTTATTTGCACATGTTGTGGATCCATGCTATTTTTCCCTTTCTTAGAGATACGAAATATATATTTTAGGAAGGACAATCTTCCTTGAAGAATGTGCACTTTATTGATTTAACTTTTAGGATGTTACTGTTATCTTCTTTGGAATTTTTTTCTTCATATTTTGGGACTGCTTATCCTCATATTTTTTGGACTTTCTATATTTATTTCCTTTGTTAGAAATTTTGCTTTTATCTTTTGTCTGTGACTTAAGAACTTCCAACCTTCAGATATTTCTTGCTCATGAGATCGAACCTCTGATGATCATGCTTTTTTTATTGGGTCTTTCTTCATGTGTTTGTTCATGACTTAGACTTTTGCTTGTGAAAGGTGTAGTGATTTATCACTATAGGTATCATGCCCATAGAAATCAAGAATGGTAGTGAGTGCCATGATTGAATATTGGCTCAAATAATTTGCTACCAAATTGGCATATTTCCATTCTTGTGCTTGATGTTCAAATGAAATTATTGTGAACATATGTCTCACTTTTGATGTCTTTCATTCCTTAGCTTAATCTTTGTTGGATGAACTCCAAAGTCCTATGATCTATATGGATGATGGTTTCCTTACCCAAGATGTAATGCTTCCACTATGTATATGCTTGGACAATAGAGATTTTTTTTGTATATGGGTATTTTTGAACTACTTCACTGAATGTTTCACTGTGATAGATAATTGGATGCTCATGTTATGTGAGAACAAATCCCAACGGGTACTTTGATTCATGAATTATTACCTTAATAACTTAATGTAAATTAGGTAGGGAAAGGGTAGGAACTGAGAATAATTGTTTTATCAACCTTTTATATGTCCTCTATGATTTGTATTTCCAATGGAACTTATATTTGATACCTTATTTGGTCACTTGGTGTAGTGGCCAAGCAATGTTTGAGAACCCCAATATAAATCTTTGATAGAAATGAACAAGATCCAAAAAGCTACAAAACTCTATTAGACTATTTGGGGTAGGCCAATCTCTAATTATCTGAATCTTCTTAGGATCAACATAGGATCCAATTTTATCAACAATATACCTAAGGTATTGAATCCTCATTCCAAAGAAACACTTATCCAAATTAGTATATAGCTTGTGTCTTTGAAGATTCTAATGTACCAATTGAACATGTTGTAGATGTTCCTTCCATTTCCTACTAAAAATGAGAATGTCATCTAAATAGACCACCATAGATAAGCTAGTGTAGGCACACTAAACGTCATCCATCACTCTTATGAATATGGCAGATGCATTGGTCAAGCCAAAAGGTATACCTATCCACTCAAATAAACCCTTGTTGTATTTTAATGCAATCTTCCATACATTAGCGGGATCTATAGGTTTTTGATGATAGGCAGATTTGAGATCAATTTTGGTGAAGATATTTGAATCATGGAGTTGGTCTAGCAAGTCATCTATCTAAGGGGTTGAATAGTGTTTCTTCATAGTGATTTTATTCAAAGCTTTGTACTTTATATAGAGTATCCACATTTCATATTTTTTAAGAGCTAAGATAATTGGACTTCGTCATCATGAAGCACTTGGTTAGATGTTCCCTTATTGAATCAATTCTTGGATCTACCTCCTAATTTCATAATTTAAGGACTAATATGCTATAAACAAGTGTATTAGAAAAAGGAGAACCAGGAATTAAATCAATGGTATTCTATATCTCACAATGAAGTGGAAACCAAGTTGGTGACTTGAACAAGTTGTCATATTCCACTATAATCTACTCCATATACTTTTGTTGTACAAAGTCTTTGATAGATGTAGCAATGATCCTATTGCTTTATGGCTTGATCATCAATATATAAAATTTCCTTATTTGTTAGTATTTATTAAGGAAATAAAGGTAGGAGGAAATACATTTGGTATCCTATAACATTGACCTCTAATAGTGATGATGACACTTTGGGGCCTAGACTCATAAACACCATACCTCTTCCACATAAATGGTTAGCTCAATATCACATTACGAACATCCAAGGGCACAACATCATACAAAACTTTATCTTTGAAGGGATTGGTTGCATAAGAGAGGAGACATTGTTGAGTGAAATGAGTGCCTCTCCCCTATTATAGCCATCCAACATAATATAGTCATGGTTGTGGTGTGATTGACATATTCAAATCCTTTACCATCTAAGAAAAATTTATATTCTTCTAATTCCTACTATCAATAATGAAACTTAACCGATATTTGTGAGTGAAACAAGTGTTCCTCTTCTTGTGACTCTTCTTATGACTTCTTTGGTAAAACATGTGAGGTGGAAATGGTCACATTTGGTTTGGATTTCATGATTTTCTTCCCTATATCTTTAGTCTATGAATGTGGATATGGTGGTGTAGCGGATGTAGAAGGTTGTGACTCAAAAAAAACTAAACTGATTGATACTTCTCCCTAGAATGTTGGTTTCTCTTGTAATGATTGCACCATTTGCCAATCTTGGCCTTTGAGGGATTCTTTTATGAGTATTTTTTTGCTTTCATTTTTATTTTAGGGTTAACCCCCTTTATCTTGATTCTTTGGAGAGCCACTCATGATTTCTTTGGCTAGTACTTAGTGTTCTATTTTTTGTTATTTTCTTCTCCCATTTTCTATCTTGTTTTTGTGCCTATGCTCCAATTTGACAGTAAGTTTGTATGCCTCTCCAAATAATTGAATTCAAATAGGTCCATGCACTATTGAATGTACCATTGTAGCCCACTATGGTGCTAGAGGATTCAATACTTTTGATATCTAGAATACCTAGTTTTTTTATCATGGAATGGAAATCATCAATATAATCTTGAACAAACTAATATTTACCTTGATGTAAATGTTTACCATCTCATATATTGGTCTTCATAGGCTTCCATAAAATAATATTCTTCCTGAACCAACCTCTATGAAATAATCCCCATGTGAACACTACTTCATCTTTGTTCTCTTCCTTTTCCTATAACAATATGATTCCCATAAATTTTGAACTGGTAATGAAGATTTCAAAAATATAAAAGTGATTTTCTCACTGTTAATGAATTAAATTACAAATAAGTATGAAGATAACTGATCTAGCCAATTTTCTAAGGCATCAATATTAATTTTTCTTCAAAAATAGGAATATCAATATTCAAGTACATCTTAAAAGGTTATAAGTAGTAAATGGTGCTACAGTAGTGAGAGGTTGTGTAGAGGAAGTTGTAGAATTTTCACCAGCAATCCGTTGAATAATTTGAACAAATTGATCCATCGTTTGATGAGGGATTCATTCAACATCTCCTTGAAAGGATCGACTATCTTGATGTTATCCATTCTAATTCCCACCTAAGATTGTTTGACAAGAGAGACAAATAGAGGGATCTCGCATCTAATAGACAAGTTTTCTATCTCCTAATCTGATGTTTATGGACATACACTCAAAAGAAAAATCACTCTAATAACACTTATCTAAAACTCAAATTTTTGACTGATCCAAAACTCATAATTTTTAGTTAGGAAAGATCATAAAAGAGTGTAATTTGAAAGTAACAAAGTATAACAAACCATAACATACAAGTATATACACAAATAGCAAAATGATTTTACTGCTCAAAAAATAAAGTATAATATAAGCAATAGCTGAGAAGAGATGTGAGGCTATAACAATGCATACATTACTCATATCTTAAAAATAGGTTGCATCTCTCTTTATAAAATATTTTTAGTGTGTTGAAATTTCATTGTATTGAATATAGAAGGTCACCCACATGAAAATGTGGTGGTTCGAAGGTCACCCATATGAAAATGTGATGATTCACCTTCTATCAATTACAAAGTGCATTTAAATTGAAAATTACATACATATGACTTGTTTGTTTGTATTTTATCTTCTACTAATATGTCAAAATGGCTAGAGATGCATCTTGGCTATGAAAAACTAAAAAAAAAAAATTACAATTTTTAATAAATATTTTGTTTTGTAATTTTGAAGGTCTTTAGAATGTTTTTCTGGTAAAATTGTCAACAATTATTTGCCACAAAAAATACTAATTGAAATTATTGTTTTACCTTTAATATTTACAATACTTTTTAAATAAATCAAAAGAAAACTCAAATATAAAATTACGCTTTTATGCTTTTAACATTATAATAAAAATAAATTTTAAAATAATCATAGAAGATAATAACCTTGCCATTTTCTATGAAAAAAATAAACTTGCCATTTAAATGAAAAGTGAAAAACCCAAAATCTTTTGTTATATAAATGATTGTGTTTCCAACAAACGTGTGGTTATATTTATGACCATATAAACCTTAAACTTTTTACATGTATTTCAAATTTTTATAATTATATTTTAAATTTTTAATAAATATTTAAATTCAAATCATTATATAAAATATAAATAAATTTAACACAAAAATTACAGTCAAATATTTCAATTCACCTTTACTTTCAACAACTTACTCCATTTCTAAGATATACAATCAAATCTTTATACAAGTAAAGCCATATTGCCTCTTAAAATTATCCATCTATATATTACGCTGTATTTAAAAATAGAGTAAGATATACAATCGAATCTTTATACAAGTAAAGCGATATTGCCTCTGTATTTAAAAATGCAAACATAGCAAACGCAAAGAAACATGCAGAAACAAAACTGGAGAAAATAAAAAAGAAGAAGACTTAACACCTGATTGTTTATCTTATTTTTGGTGTCATATAATACATACACGATTGTAAAATGTAACCGATTCCCTATACTAAAAAAACTGCTGTCAGCGGCACTTTAGTTTTTTACAGAAAACCCGTAACCCAATTGAGTTTGAATACGAAACTTAAATTTGACCAAGGGGTTTGATGGATTTGGATGGATGGATGAAAGGGAGGCTTTAACCTTAAAAAGGGTTAATGATTTATTTCCTATCAGTTTTTGAAGATTGACCACCTCACAGGAGGATGTAAGTGTACGTGCACCAACCATCTTTAAGAAGGAATTTGACCACTTGTCACTACAATAATATTTATTCATTTATTTTGCTCCACCATCCATGCCCGTTGCAGCTGAGATGCAGGTAGTGATAATACCCTCAATCCGATTCAAAGAATAAAGCCTTCTACCGACCATTATAAGACTGGTCTTGCCAACTGCGTACAACGAAGACCAGAGTGATAATCAACTCTTTTGGAACATATAAAACGGTGAATAGGGATATGGTACACTGGTATCGTATAATGTTCCTGTATAATGTTGAAGGGCTAAAATACAGACGTATAATTTTTCAGTATATTTTCTTTGATCTAACTCCTTCATTGATCTTCTAGTTCTTCCAGCCATATATGTATGATTTAAACCATTTTCACTGACTTAGAAGTCATTATTATATTTAATAATGTCTTAAAAATGTTTGGGTGTTATAAATCAAAATGAGTAATTCAAGACAAATTTAATGTATATATATATTTTTAATTTAGGGAGATGATTCAAGTGCCGTCTATTTTTCTTTATGGTTATTGTTCACTTAAAATTTTGATTTTTACGTTGTAATATCCACATTTGACAATTGTTTTGTCCTCTGTAACTCATTTCATTTTTTCTGATAACTATTCTAGCAAACTTTGTTTCTAACAAATACTCTGATTATTATAGTTCTCAAATACAATTAATTGTTATTGACTATGTAATTAAAATTTGTAGAAACAAACTTTGACTTTATTGACTATGGCCCTTACTAAAATTATACCTAATTGATATTGGTAGACCTTGTCTTGACCGCTACTTTCACCTTAGGAGGTAACACGAAACCTAAATATTCTAGTATCAAAGACTATCTAGAACCTCCTTTCCAATAGGAAAACCAAGGTTATCGAACTTTCCTTAATGGTTATCAAAGAAATCCATCCCAACTTGACAAAGATTTGGGTCAGCCCTAAACCTCTGGTCAATAGATAGTGCCCATACATGCTCCCTTACAACAATTGCCTCCCAACCTAGTAAAGGATATCATCCCTGCTCAAAACAATTATGTGGGAGACTCACATACATGGAACTATTCATACTCAACCATATACCCTCCTAATCTTGAATATCCATAATAGGCCATATATACCCCACCGCATGCTACCTTATTAGAGCTAAACACATCGATGTAGGGCCATGCCTCTAGTGCTCCTTAGGGTGAAAACACTAAATTGGCAAAGTAGACAATAGTGACATGGGATGAGGGAGAAGTTTACACAGTGTCAAATAGAACAAATGTCCTGGCTTAGTCTGATATTATCATAAGAAGCAAAAGGAGGGCTATAACATAGCAAAAAGAAGTAGGTTGTAGCGAACCCACACTATTATTTTAATATCTATAACAATGCTTCAATATTGAATTATTGTTAACATGTAAATAATAATAATTTTGATTCAATACCATGAACAATATGCAAATATCAAATCCAATCTAGACAACAAGAAAATAGTAAATCCGATCAAATCAATGCCACAACAAATCCACAACCACTCAGAGAGGGCAAAGTCTCATAGCCACTTTGAGAGGACAAAGTCTCTTATACACATGATACGTGAATTAAATCCAAATTCTTTGATTAAGTAAACTAATAAAATATTATTCCTATTTATAAATGAAATCAATAATAACCTAACCCTAATTCTCAAGGGTCGACTAACTAAATAAAAGACTCCAGATAAAAATAGTTAGTTGCATGGCTATATCGGGACCATTACATGGCTCCCTCCCTCAGAAAGCTTTGTCCTCAAAGCTAGAAAAGACTGGAAGGTCCTACCACTTGATGAAAAACTCCTGAATTTGTTGAGATCGAAGATGATGCACTTTGGACCACAATATTGCTACAGGATGAAGAGTTATTTAACCTTTTTTATTGAGTAATGGAAGCTCTATCTAGGACTACACCTTTTAGCCAATAACTTGTTTGAGATAGGGTACATAAAAAATTGGATGGATGAAGGAAGAGGGTAGAAGCTCCAATTGATATGCTACTTCACCAACATGATGAACCACCTTATAGGGCCCATAAAATCAACGATCCAACTTCTGATTAGACTTGGTATTCAAGGACAATTGCTTATAAGGTTGTAGGCACAAAATATCATATATCCCACATTGAATTGTCGTTCAAAACAGTGTGAATCATGTTTTTACTTCATATGGTTATGGGCCTGGGTCAAATTATCTTTAAGAAGTAGAAGTAAAATTTGACATTATTGTAACAAATCATCTACCTGATCCACTTTGGAATATCCTTGAACATAGTCTATGATTGATGGAGGCTTTTGACCATACAAAACTTCAATTGGAGACATCTTAAGGGGAAAATGGTATGAAGTATTGTAACACCATGTTGCTAATGAAAGCCATTGAACTGAGTGATATTGCTTCTCTTGAGCAAAATAATGAAGGTAAGTATCCAAATATTTATTAACTATCTCAGTTTGACCATCAGACTAGGGGTGATATGAGGAAGACATGCTCAACTTGGTAATACTAAGATGAAACAATTCCTTCCAAAAGTTTCTAGTGAAAATAGGGTCATAGTCACTCACAATGCTTTTGGGCAAATCATATAACTTAAAAATAGAATCAATAAATTCCTTGGCTACCTTACTTGTTAAATAGGAATGTTGTAGTGCACAAAAATGAGTGTACTTGAAAAGACTATCTATTACCATAAAGATCATTGTTTTTCCCTCTGATTTGGGAAGACCCTCAATGAAGTCCCTGTATATGTTCTCCCATTGGTGGTTAGGGATAGGCAAGGGTTACAACAATCCAAGAGATTTAACTATTTACCCTTTGTTATGTTGACATGCCTCACACTCAACCACAAATGTCTTGACATATGTTTTTTATCCTTTCCAATAAAATGATTACTTCACCCGTTGGTATGTTTTCAATAATCTTGAGTGTCCCACAAAAGGAGATGCATGCAATTCTTGGAGAACCTTTGACTTAATAGTTGAATATTAAGGAAGATAAATGCGATATTTTTTGTGAAGCACTCCATCCAAGTATGAGAAGTAAGAATGCAATGATAATCTTATTTTTATATCTTGAATTATTTAGGTAGACTCTAAATTAGCAAGCCAAAATTCTTAAATTTGAGAAAGCCCTTGTGGATAAGGACAAGAGATGGTATTGATAGCCACATCATCGTCTTATTTATGAGATAAAGCAGAAACCACCACATTTTCCTTACCTTTTTTATATTCAATGATAATAACCCAAGAGTTTGGTCATCCATTTATTTTGTTCAAGGTATGAGAGACATTATTCTAAAAAATACTTTAGGCTACTATGGTCAGTCTTAATGATGAAATGACTACTCAAAAAATAATGCCTCCATTTCTCTATGGCATGTAAAATAGCTAGCATTTCCTTTTCATAAGGGGACCATCCCAAATTATTGCTTGAAAGTTGCTTACTATCAAAGACCAATGGGTGACCATATTGCATTAAAACAACTCCAATACCCATGTCGAAAGCATCAAACTCAATGAAAAAAGGCTTGCTAAAATCAAGAGTGTCCAAAATTGGAGTGGAACACATAGCTTCTTTGAGATCTTGGAAGGCTTGAGAAGTAGCTTAGTCTAAACAAAAACATCCTTTATGGTAAGGGCAGTGAGAGGCATGATGATCTTGCCATAGTTGCAGATACATTTTTTGTAATGACCTGAGAACACTAAATATCCATGAAGTTTTTTAATGGATTGGGTAAAGGCCAATCTTGAATGGATTTGATTTTCTTAGGATCTACCTTGACTCCTTCATGAGATACTATATGTCCCAAAAACTCCACCTCTTGGACCCCAAAGGCACATTTAGACATTTTAACCAAGAGTTTTTTCCTTTTGTAATAGATGGACTTTGTTAATGTGAACTAGATGATCCTCCCAAGATTTTTTGTATATTAAAATATCATCAAAGAAAACTAGGATAAACTGGCAAAGAAAAGGCTGATAGACATGGTTCATGAGATTTTGAAAAGTGGAAGAGGCATTAGTGAGACCAAATGGTATGCCTAGGAACTCATAATGACCCTCATGTGTATGAAAAACATTTTTAAGGATATCCTCTTTTATAACCCTAATTTGTTGAAACCCAAAGTGCAATTCTAGTTTAGTGAAATATCTAGCACCATGTATTTCATCCAATAAATCATCTATAATAGGGATACAAAACTTATCTTTGATAGTGATATTGTTGAGAGGACAAAAATTAGGACACATGTGCCATGAGTTATCCTTAGGTTGTACCATCATCATTAGAGAGGAATATGGACTGATGCTTGGATGAATGATTCCATGCTCTAACATTTTTTGGACTAGCTTCCCAATCTCTAACTTTTGGGGTTGTGGGTAGCGATAAGGACACACATTAGGTTGTTGAATACTAAGAATTAGATGGATAACATGATCATGTGTGCACTTAGGAGGTAGAACCCTTGGTTCACCAAAGACCTCATAACTATCCACAATATTTTGGAGATCCATTGGAAGAGTTGGAAGAGATAGATCCAGGGATTGAACCTCTATGCAATTCACTTGAGAAAGGAACCCATAACCACCTTTCTTCAATTTCCTCCATGCTATTTGAACTCACCACCTTGGATGGAGGTACTTGAATTCCTTAGAGACAAATGAACCTTCCATTCTCTGTCTGCTTGACATATAATTTTTGTAAATTAATAGTAACATTGTCGAGCTAAGATAACCATTATGCTCCAAAAATGAGATCTAAATTTCCCAATTTCATAGAAAAGAGATTACTTGTCCAAGTATAATCCCCCATTTGGAGTGTAACTTTAACTATTCAACCCACACATTGAGCAGTACCACCATTTGCAATTAAGATTTAAAATTTATCTTGATTTGAAGTATTGATATACAAGTCCAAGGATTTTGTTGTCTTACAATCTATAAAGTTGTGTGTACTACCCAAATCAATCAACACATTAACACGTTATTGTTTAATGAATCCTTGTACCTTGATAATGTGATAAGCTTGAAGATTAATTAGTGCATGAGAAAAGAGGAACACAATATCATCCTCTTGTTCTACTTCATCTACTTCTATTGGTTGTTGTCCTAGTTTTGTTGATTGATCTTGCTATAATGAATCTTCCTCCTCAGAAACTGATGCATCTCCATATTCCAAAAGAAAGTTATGTCATTCTTCATAGGCTAAATCTCGAGGATAGTTTGAACAACATTTAAAATAAAAAAATCTTGTGGAATGCTCAAAATTACGATAATGATGACAAGAGTTGAAGTCAGGTCTATATGGAAGACCATAATCTTGGAGCTTTTATTCAGGTGCTTGAGAAATACGTTGTGCATCATTGAGAGTATAAGGATCATTCATGTTGAATTCCTTTTTAGTTTTATCCTTAATACCATAGAAAAAGTTAGAGACCACCACTACTAGACTCAATTCATGAGTATAGGTAAAAAGACATGAACTCAGAGCAATACTCATCTACTATTCCTATTTGCTTAGTTAGCATTAGACGTACCACATATAATGTGAAAGATCCCTTGTCAAATATTTGAAGAAATCATTCCTTGAAGTTAGGTCACAAAAGAGGATTGCCCTATTGGCAAAGCTACCATAACAACCATGGATAAGCTTGGGTACCCAACTTAGAAGTTGCTAATGTAACATGATCTATTTCAAGAACATGTTACAAATGGATAAGGTCTTCTATTTTGGCCAACCATCCTTGAGGATCATCACATTCGAAGGTGGGCATGTCAATAAGAGGAATAAGAATATTGTGAGGCCATTCAAGGAAATTAGAAGCACCTCCTATTGAGGAATCCAAATCAAAAGTAAAACCTAGGTTGTAAGCATCAAAAGTTGGAGGATTATGACTAGGTGGTGGTTGAGGATGAATAGTAGTATTTGGTACTTATTGAATGGTCAAGGATTGTTACTTGATGATTTGTTGACACCTCGAGAGTAGAGGAGGTATAGTAGGGGATAATTTTAGGTGTTTTACAATGACACATATTGTTTGGAAAATGGAAGAAATTGATTCTTCTTGATTGCTTAAGAATGAAATAATCAATTGTTCTTTATTTCCAAGATATGCACATATGTTAGGGTCAATAGTATCAGGAAGAGGATTATTAGTTGGAGTGGTAATGGTGGGAATTACCATGCGAGGGTTAATAGGAGGAGATGAAGAACCTAAGGTGTTGAATAGAGGTGAATCCATAACACTTAAGGATGCAAGAAGACATTGGTCAAAACTATTAATATTAATAGGAATTTATGATGCTTACCAAGATTTTTGAGGTAGTACTTCTTTCTGCTCATACACACATTATCTAAAAAAATAATATGCTATAACTGACCATTCACTTGTTTCCAACCAGTAGTGGCAATAGGTTCACTCATGTGCTTTTATTAGCTTGAAGAGGCAAACACCAAATAATAGTACTTTTGAAAAAAATTTGACAATACCTGATACTTCTCTCTTCTTTTTTTGTTTCTCTATTTTTAAATTTATTTAAATAATTTTATTAATTAGGGAGAAAATATTTAATAATGAGAAAGTGTGAGTGGGGTTTTAATTAATAAAATAAATATGAGAAAGAGCGGAAGCAAGTGGGGTTGGGAGAAATTTAATAATTAAAAAATTGAGGAATGTTTAATAATAATAATAATAATAAAGTGAAATGTTAAAGTGGGTGTTTAATAATAATAAAAATAAAATGTGAAATCGTGGATACACTGAAAGAAGAATGGAAAGACAAATGACAAGGGGTGTTTAGTAATTAAAAAAATGAAATGTCAAAGTGGAGGGATTAATAATAAAAAAAATGAATTGCGAATATTTTTGGGGTGTTTAATAATTCAAAAAGAAATGTGAAGTGAAAGAAAGGGTGGGTGTTTATTAATTTAAAAAAAGAAAAATGTGAAAGCTGAGGGTGGGTGTTTCATAATTCAAAAGAATGAAATGTAAGACGATGGGGATGTAAAGTAGAAGAAGATGCAACGTAAAGACAATGGAGACACTTACTCTCTCTATTAATAATTAAATTAAATTAAATTATTAATATAAAGTAGAGAGTTGTGTCCAATTTAAAAAAACCCTAATTAATTTTGAGAAATATGGAGAAGAACAAAAATACAAATGAAAAGGGATGTTTGCTCTCTCTATTAATAATTAAATTAAATTTTATTTAATTTAATTATTAATATAAATTAGGGAGGGAAGTTGAGCTAAATAATTATAAAAAACCCTAATTAATTTTGAAAATTCAAATGTACCTTTTCTTTTGCAAAAAAATGGAAGCTTTATTTTTAGGGCACCAAATATCTTTGTTAATTTTCACTAGTTTTAGAATCATGCTCTTATACCACTTGTAGAGAACCTGCATAATTATTTTAATATCCACAAAAACACTTCAATATTGAATTATTATTAACAACATGCAAACAATAATAAATCTAATTCAATATCGTGAACAATATGCTAATATCAAATCCAATCCATACAACAAATAAATAGTAAATTTGATCAAATCAATGCCACAACAAATCCACAACCACTTGGAGAGGGCAAAGTCTTATAGCCACTTTGAGAGGGCAAAGTCTCTTATATGCAGGATACACAAATTAAATCTAAATTCTTTGATGAACCAAACTAATAAAATATTCTTCCTATTTATAAATGAAATCGCCCTAATTCTCAAGGGTCGACTAACTAAATCAAAGACCTAAGATAAAAATAATTCTGACATGTCTATATTGGGACCGTTACATAGGCCAGGTGGGCTTGAGCACCTCATCAAAACTCCCAATGAAGAACCAAGTTAGTCCATGTGAGACAATCAGGCAAAGTAGAGAAAGCTTGTTCCAAAACCAGCCAAAGATCCTAATTCCATGACTAAAATGCCAAGGCCTCAATGGAGAACAAGTGGTATACCTAAAGCCCAACCCCTCAAGTATTTTAGTGTTGTAGAACACTTGAAAAGGTCCATTATTCCCATGTTACTTTGGGATGTCCTTAACATACCAAAATAGATGAAAAAATTAGAAGAATTCATTGAGAAGCAATGGATCATTGGAAAATAAATATACCAATGGTCCTATAGGTATCTAGTCCTGGGCTAAGTAGGCCCAAGCCCCTACCATTTTACCTAACACTCATGTGAAGAGATAATTTGATCCATAATTGTATAGTTGACTTGAGGTTAATCAATTTGGTCATACCTAGGTGGGTGGCAAATGCGCTAAACCTAGATTATGAGCCAATCAATCAAGGGGTGGTCCAACTTGATGGAACCCTAGTTCAAATATTTGACCTTGTGAGAGACCTCTTGCTTGCAATACATGCCTAACCCAATGTAACTATCTTGCAAGATATAATAGTGATCAGGTTACTGACTTCATTTGATATTTACCTATCTAGAGCCTTCACCATCAAAATTGGGATCTATTTATCATTGGATTGGGCATACATGTTCTTAAGAACATATTATGGTACTAAGGTAAATATCCCATTTGAAATATTACACATCCATCATGTAGAACATGTACCAACACTCAAAGCTAAAGTAGGACATGCATTCCTAGCATAAGAAAGATAGTTTGAGTTTGAGCTGCTAGGGGATGAGGTCCACACTCCAGTTCTTGATGATCATATGGATGAACAATATTAAAAAATGTGGTACTTAGACCCATATGACACCCTTGAATCAACTAGATTAGGTTCCTACCTAATTCAAGATGAGAATCCATTCCTACACGATGCCCCTAATACTTTATAAGATTTGACCAAAATTTAGAAGCTCTACTTTGATGGAGCTAAACATAGGATGGAAGTAGGAGTTGCCATCTATTTAGTCTCACATAGAGGAGAGAAGACCTTGCAGGAATATAGGCCATAGTTCAACTACTACAATAATGTCATTGAATATGAAGCACTAGTGCATGACCTTTAGCTCATATCCAAAAAGAGAATTAAATTTTTGTAGATATACGATGATACTAAGCTAGTTATCAAGCAACTAAGATCCAAGTGCCTAATTAAGAATAAGTTTAAAAAATATATATAGGCATAGGTTTTAAGACATTGTAGAAGAATTTGAGGTAATCAACTTGCAGATTATTTCCCAGATTTAGAACATCGATTTCGATCACATGGTGATCATAAACACATAATTTGATCCAGTAGAACACCTGTTGCACAACCACCAGTATGTCAAGGTTATGATTAGATTGGTAGTACTAGACAATGGAGCACATTGGCAAGTCTTTGATAGTGATAAGAATATTGTTAGTTTCATCCAATAAGAGGTTGAATTTGCAAATGAATTGATGTCAAAGGTATACAAAGCTCACAGAGATTAGATTATTCAACTCAAGACCAACAAAATTCCCAAAGGACTAGTCACGTTGGAGTCTTTGTTCAAATTGAATGATTAATTCAAAGGCTAAAAGGGAATTATAATGGATAAAGATAATTATTGAGAAATGGAGATAGTGGTCAGTCAAACATTATAGATAGGTAAGGTAGCCACCCTGAAGGGAAAAAAATCCTTTGTCATCCTATGTCAAAATTATGATGGAGTTATAGTTTGGAACTATGAAGACCTAAAGGGGTACAACAAGAACATCATCCAACACACAATAGGACTAGATCTAGATGCAAATCCCATAACGCAAAAAATAAAGGTCTATCAACTCAAAGATTGATCCAGTAATGAGGAAGGAGTTGGTCAAGCTAATATAGGCAAGAATCATATACCCACTCAAAAAAATTACGTGGGAGTCCAATCTGGTACCCATGAGAAAGAAGAACATAAAAATTGTGTTGTGCATGAAATTCAAAGACCTCAACCAGGCATCACTAAAGGACAATTAACCCTTTCGTTTCATGGACCAAATTTTGTAGATATGGCTAGGCCTAAAATATTCTCTTTGCTAGATAGATTCTTTGGGAACAATTAGGTGTGGCTGAAGGATGAAGATCAATAAAAGACAACATTCGCCACTAAATGGGACACCTTTTCCTACAAGTGCATACCTTTTGGCCTATCCAATGTTAGAGTAGCCTTCCAACAGGTTATGAATATCATATTCAATGACCTTTTTAATAAAGAAATCCTAGTCTACTTGGATGAGGACAATTTGACACACATGGAAACAATGTTCAAATACTATCAAGAGTTTGGGGTGTGTCTCAACTTGAAGAAAAGTGTTTTTTTATGTTTTTCAAAGAAAGTTACTAGAAATTATCATGTTGAAAGAGGAAATATCAATAGACTCAAATCAAGTTAAGGCCATTATCAACCTTTCATTTTTGCATCAGGCAAAAACCCCTCAATCCTTCATAGGTTATATGAATTTCATCCTTAGACTCATACTAGGTTTCACCACCATTGTTTGGTTGATAACTTGCATGTTACAAAATGGGCATGAGTTCAAGTGGACCAAGAGGGTAAGAAAAATTTTAAGGAGATCAAGTGAAACATGACATAGCCTTCATTGTTAGTCAACCCATACATTGATAAAGATATCTTTCTTTATGTGTACAGGGATAAACTCAACATAGTTGTCGAGATTACTCAAAAGGATGATGAAAAGAATAAAACCCCCATAACCTTTTTTAGTCACACTTTAAAGGGCTATGAAGAGTTCTACAAATTTGTGAATAAATAGGTATACACCCTAATCCAAAGCTTAAAAAATTTTAAACACTCAATTTTAAATAACAAAATTATGACTAATATTATTCATTCAAGTATAAAAGATTACATCATGAATAAAGAAAGCAGTGATAAAAGAGTAGGGTAGATCACGAGGATCCTCAAATATGATATTGAAATTAAGATAACCAAGTTGATCAGGGATAGAGCATTATGCTAGAAGCTTTCTCAGGATGTTACTAGTACCCTCATGGGAAATACAAATGCAGGAAGAATCAAGCCTAAACAAAGTTCCTTGAGGGTAGTGAAAGCTATTTCCCAACACTGAACCACTCATAGTAAAAATAAGGAGCAAGGCTCTATCTTGAGACACCCCCTCACTACCTTTAAATATGAATCTTGAAATCACTATCCTATAACTAGAAGAGACACCCCCATTGATCGAAGCCATGACCATCATATTGCCTACTCCTTTCACTCTAACAACATCCTCTTCAAGTGCCCCATTTATCATTGCTTCCATCTCTACCACTTTGGCCACTCCTCTACCACTCATTACATCTAAACCAATTCAATCTATGAAATCCTCTACCCTTGTATTGATTGAGTTTTCTTCTACAATCATATCCTTTGCAGGTCAACCAACCATTCTACACTTCTTAAAACCTTTGGATTTACCTTCAAAAATATAACAACAACTAATCGAACCCTAAGCCATCATCTCTATCTTCAACCTACTACCCAGTTCTAACAAGTCAAAGAGTAAACACGATAACATGCACAATAGGAAGTGGTAGAAACAAGCAAAGGGACCCACAACAATGTAGATAAGGACCATCTATGATCCCTATAATAGCACATTATGCTTGGCCCATCTCACGCATGTCATTTCCAAGGTAGAAGAGAAGATGCAAGTTCAAGATTATCTAGTGGCTATCATAAAGCTCAGCCTTAAGGATTCTAGACCAAAATATAAAGTTAAATTTTCTAAGTAGGCACATAAGTTAGTAAGCCATTAATATTTAACTCACATGAGGAGGCTAGTAAAGAAGTAAAATGAGCTAGAAAAATTTAAGCAAACACTTAGAGCTTCCTAGGCTAAGGTCTAGGTAGTAAACTATCAAATGGCCCATCTCATTGCATAATTAGAAGAGACAGATGCAATAAAAATAGAATTGGAAGAGCAAAAGAGAAAATCATTTGAGTTAGAGAAGAAGGTGAGTGATGTGGAGGAAATGTATGAGATAAGCCAAGTACTCTAGAGTGGGGTCACCAAAGTAGGCGATGACTTGATCCCAATACTCGAGTTCATTCAAATAGTCACCTTATGACATGTCAATGTTAGCAAGGTGGTCAAGCATATTTTGGAAACTACTATCCCCTTGAAGCTTATAGGTAGTTGATAGAAGCTAATCTGAAATCTAATCAAATCATAATAAATGTGCAAATAAATCCTTAAAATTAATCTTTTTCCTTTTGCACTTTAGAAGACTATAATCTAATTCTCTTCTTACAACTTTAATCCAAATTCAGGTCCTCTAATAAATTTGATAAGTAATCCAATTAATAAATATTCTTGCACCAAAAGTTGCTTACCTTTTTCTATAGGTCTTCTCCTGCTTTTATAGAGGATGTAGATATTGGTGTCTAAAATCACCTAGTTGCCGCTTCAAGTAGGATTTTCTTCTGGGATTTGGAACTCCTTGCCAAATTCTCCTTCACAGATTTGGAACTCCTTGCCAAATTCTCCTCTTGGGCTTGTTGTCAAATGGCAATAATTGTCCCAAGTACTTTACTATCAGGGACTTCACCTTTATAGTGGATTTCTCCAACAAGTTCTCCAAAGAACTCTCTTGATATTTAGTAAGGCTCTCTTAGCCTTTACTGAATGCTAGATGATACCTTCTCTAATCTCCTTATTCTTGTCAAGCTCTTTAAGCGATCTTAAAGTAATGGAATTTGCAAGTGGCAGATCCAAAGGCGCATCTATTTTGCAAAACCCATAGCAATGACTTTCCTTATTCCTATCTAGGAACGATCGTAGCTCTAATACCACGGATGGCTTTAGCAGCATTCCAACACAATACAGAGATCTAAACAATGAAACATCTCATAATATGAAAATAGAGAGTGACACAAAAAGAGGTGAGCCATGACCCCCTTCATATAGCATGAAGGGTTCCTTGGCCAACACTCCAACTAGTTGTATAATGGGATACCTTGCACACATATATACTGACATTTGTGCATATGTTACTTGTTCCTTAAGTAACTAGATAACTTACCCCTAAAGTAATCTAATGTTCTAACTATGTACCTTTGGTACATTTACATAATATCACCCAAATGATGTAATATACTCTAATTCTAACAATTTTGGGATCAATGATGTGTCACTGGAGTCCCACTAGGTATACCATTAAATTGTTGTCATCTTTGATTGTCCCTACTTGGGATAATCGTGTCTTGCATTGGAGTGACACAATAAAACATAGCCGAAAGCATAGGGTTTGGCTCAATCGGGATCCTTCAATGTGATTATATTTATAAACATATAAACCTTAAACTTTTTTACATGCATTTCAAATTTTTATAATTATATTTTAAACTTTTAATAAATATTTAAACTCAAAACATTATATAAAATATAAATAAATTTAACACAAAAATTACAGTCAAATATCTCAATTCACCTTTACTTCCAACAACTTACTCTATTTCTAAGATAAACAATCGTATCTTTATACAAGTATTGCCTCTTAAAATTATCCATCTACAGAGAGCAAACGTAAACGTATCTTTTGATTTCGTATAACACATACAAGATTGTAAATGTAACCGATTCTCTACCTAAAAAAACGTTTTGCATTTACTGCTGTCAGCCGCACTTTAGTTTTTTACAGAAAACCCGTAACCCAATTGAGTTTGAGTACGAAACTTAAATTTGACCAAGGGGTTTGATGGATTTGGATGGATGGATGAAAGCGAGGCTTTAACCTTAAAAAGGGTTAATGATTTATTTCCTATCAGTTTTTGAAGAATGACCACCTCACAGGAGGATGTACGTATACGTGCACCAACCATCTTTAAGAAGGAATTTGACCACTGTCACTACAATAATATTTATTCATTTATTTTGCTCCTCCATCCATGCCCGTTGCAGCTGAGATGCAGGTAGTGATAATACCCTCAATCCGATTTAAAGAATAAAGCCTTCTACCGACCATCATAAGACTGGTCTTGCCAACTGCGTACAACGAAGACCAGAGTGATAATCAACTCTTTTGGAACATATAAAAAGGTGAATAGCGATCTTGGTACACTGGTATTGTATAATGGTCCTGTATAATGTTGAAGGGCTAAAATACAGATGTTTAATTTTTCAGTATTTTTTCTTTGATCTAACTCCATTGATCTTCTAGTTCTTCCAGCCATATATGTATGATTTGAACCATTTTCACTGACTTACTAAAAATAGAAGTATTGTTTTAGTAATAACTTAAAAAGTGTTTTGGGTGTTATAAATCAAAATGAGTAATTCGAAAAGACAAATTTAACGATATATATATTTTTAATTTAGGGTGCCGTCTATTTTTCTTTATAGAGTCATTGCTCGCTTAAAACAAATTTAATGATATATATATTTTTAATTTAGGGTGCCGTCTATATTTTTTATAGAGTCATTGTTCACTTAAAATTTTGATTTTTAAGTTATCCACTTTTGACAATTGTTTTGTCCTCTGTAACTCGTTTTTTCTGATAACTATTCTAGCAAACTTTGTTTCTAACAAATACTCTGATTATTATAATTTTCAACTACAATTCTCAATTGTATAGTCAGACTCTGACTTGATTGTTATTGACTATGGCTCTTACTAAAATTATACCTAATTGATATTGGTAGACCTTGTCTTGATCGCTACTTTCATCATCAATTTGTTCCGTCTATTTTTTTTGTTCATCCAATTTTGTGATAGTGATCTCTTCAGTATGGTCACTTCTGTGGTAGGGTTTTTGACATTCAAGAAAAACATTCACAAAAATAGGGTACTCTACACTAAGAAGTATGTATTATCTATAACCATCTATTATATCTTAAGGACAATTAGACCAATATTTAGCCGCTACTCAAAGAGGATTTCATACATACCCTTGAGCATAATACATGTCTTTCTCATAGTACATAAGGGTAATCTTTTTTAATATTGTGTTCAATGCACTATGAAAAATACATGGTTGAAAATCTTCTTAGAGCTAAAGGTTTCTCTTAATCCTAAGGGGGTCTCCCGATATACCCAAAGATATGTGGCAGCTTATATGGGTGTTGTCTGAGGCTTGGGTATTGAAGTCTAATTGCCCCTCTCACTTCACTAGATGCTTTACAGAGAATCTAACTTAACCAATAACAATAGCTCCTCCATGATATTTTCAAGCCCCAACACAAAGTTTCTAACCTAATAAACTAAAACATAAAAAGGGGTTGGTTTTTTTAATAGGATAATAAACAAAAAAATAAAATCACAAAAAAATTATACATAAAGTCGAAATTGCAGGGCAAGAACTATTACAATCGAAGCAAAACACGACCTTGGAAAGTGATCTAATGCCACTTATTAAGAATCTTCTAATTAAAATAAACACACCCACATAAATATTACAATAAAAACAATAATTCATGAAAGAACTTTTTTGCAATATGAAATGTAAATACATAAATATATATTAATCTACAAATCACAATACATAATCATAGGCCTTTTTGAGGGGGCAACCTACTTGAATACTTTGATTCAATATGCAAAAAGATACATTCATTTATGCCTTCTTGTTTTTTAAAGATACTTTTCATGTAATCCTACCCTAACACTCAAGAGTTGGCTTACATGCAAAATGTCACTTGAGATAGAATCTTCTACCAAAAAATAGTTAAATTCTTTATAAGTGTAACATGAAATGATCCTACTTGTTTAGGCACCTCAAATACCACATACCATTGCAAAATATTATAAAATATCATTATAATAGGGTCTCTGCATTGGAAAGAGGATCATTACATAATAATGTTAGTATGGGGTCCTAACAGGATGTTGTGCAAATGAAATTAATAGCAAGGGTTCATTGAAGAATTTGAGAAAATTGATTCATCATTTCATTCCTTTGTTTCATGAGGGTTTCATTCAACACCTCCTTGAAAGGGTAGACTATCTTGATGTTGTTCATTCTAATTTCCACCTAATACTGTTTGGAATGACAAGAAAAACAAACAAAGGGATCTCACATCTAATAGCCAAGCTTTCTGTCTCCTGATCTCATGTTTATAGAGACATACACTCAAAATACAAGTCACTCTAATAATAATGATCCAAAGCTCAAATTTTTGAATGATCTAAAACTTAGAATTGTGAGTTAAAAAAATCATGAAAAAGAGTAATTTGAAAGTAACAAAGTATAACAAACCATAAAAAAAAAAAAAACCTACGACAAACCATAACACATAAATATATACAAAAATAGCATAATGATTTTATTGCTTAAAAATAAAGTAAATGCAAGCAACAACTAAGAAGAGATGTGAGGCTATAACAATGCATTCATTACTCATGTGCTTAAAATAAGATGCATCTCTCTTTATTAAAAATCTATTGTATTAAATACATAAAGTCACCCACATAGAAATGTGGTGGTGCACCTTCTAGAAGATACGAAAATGTGGTGATCCACCTCCAAAGTGCATTTAATTAAAAATTACATACATATTACTTTTCCTTTTGTTCTTTGTCTTTTATTAATATGGCTAAAGATTCATTTTGATTATAAAAAACTAAAAATAAAAAATTACTAATCTTAATAAATATTTTATTTATAAAATAATATATAAATTTTATTTAATAAAATACATTTGAATTTCATAAGCAATTAAAAAACATATTTGAAATATGTGTCCAAATTAATAAATTTACCTATTAAATTTAGTTGCACATTAATACTTACCTATCTTTCTAACTCACCATAGTATATTTTATTTTTCCAAGAAAATAAATGATTGCAGGAAAAGCATTTCCTGCTATCAGCCCCACTTCAGTGTTTAGAGAAAACCGATTGAGTTTGAGTACGAAACTTAAATTTGACCAAGGGGTTCGAGGGTTTCGAATGGATGGATGAAAGGGAGGCGTTAACCTTAAAAAGGCTAATGATTTAATTCCCGTCAGTATTTGAAGAATGACCCCCACAGGAGAACGTACATGTGTACGTACACCAACCATCTTTAAAAAAAAAAATTGACCACCTGTCCCTACAATAATACTTATTCATTTATTTTGCTCCACCATCCATGCCCCTTGCAGCTGAAATGCAGATAGTGATGATACCCACAATCCGATTTAAATAACAAAGCCTTCCTTCCATCGAAAATTGTAAGAATGGTCTTGCCAACTCCGTACAACGAAGACCAGAGGTGGATGTGCGATCTGGTACAGTGCGTACTGTAATAATGTTGAAGGGCTAAAATACAGACGTTTAATCATATCCCTCTCTAAAATGAACGGACGACAAACACATCTCTATGTCATTGAGAAGGAAAATCGTATTATACCACACTGCCAATCGGGATTTCGCTGGATCTGCTAATAATTACCCACGTCGATTTTGTATTCTTTAAAATATTTGTACAGACAGAGCCCTTAGAACGTATCAATTTTCGAAATTAATAATCTGGTGTATATTAACGTACTCGTCTCGTACTTATAACCAAGTATCATTAGCAGATGTTGACCATATTCGGACAGTCTCTATTACTGCTAAAACTTGACCATATTCAGAGAGTTGGACTAATTTATTACTGCTAAAACTGGAATGCGCTTTGCAGACCATACACCTGTCACTAAGCCTTATGCATGAAAATACGTGAAAAACAGTTAACCACGATTCCGATGCGACGTCTGTGTCGGCTTGCTAAATTGCAAGTTGCTAGTGATCAAAATCGGGATGTTTTATCTGCATTCGGAATTTCGGATTGAGGTACGTTAACTCTATTGCGATTCCCTTCGCCCTTCCCTCTTGGCACGGATGGGATTTTTTTGATACAAAGTCGTATACGGCCACCCTATAATCTTTCAAAAACGAGGAGGAATTTCTGTGTAGTACGAAGGAATTTCAAGGGGACACCACAAGAATGAGAAGCACGGGAAAGAAAAGCATACGATGGGACCGATTTGCAGAGGGCCGACCACGGGAATGAGAAGTATCGGTCAAATGAATATTAATCATTTAATAGAGCATTACAAGGCTGTGAGAGTCCGGGCATGGACGGTTTGCAAGATAGAAGTCTTAAAAGAAGTAATTTTATACTCCCGATGCCTTATTTGCCATTAACTTTCCTCCCCCGGTTTTGACCTTTGGTTGATATGGATATTATTATTAGTTTGAGTTTTGCACTCAGACATAATGTCTCATCATTAGCTTAGATTGATTTTTGACCTTTGGTTGATATGGATATTATTATTAGTTTGAGTTTTGCACTCAGACATAATGTCTCATCATTAGCTTAGATTGATTTTTGCACTTTGTTTAAATGTATACGATTTTATTTATTTTTTAATTATTATTTAATTTTTTTTAGATTTAGTTAGTATGGGAATTTTTTACAAATAAGAATTTTATTTTACCAGAAAATTTGAATTTATTAATAAAAATTTAACACATAACTATATATTATAATTTAAACCTTAAACCTTTTAAAAAACCAAAATTCGAAAAACCTTACACTATGCTAAAAACTTTTTTTAGGGAGGATCTTTAAGAAATCCCTTAAAATTATTAGGACATGACATTATTATAATAAGGTGGACCTTTAAATAAGGGATTAGATATGGAGCTCTTTGGTACATATCGAGCATAAAATGCAGGAGGCATACTATCCGCACAACAAGTACTTGGAGCATGGCATAATTAATTAGTGGTGCTTGCAAGTTATAATTAGAATGATGTAAAAGCTAGAACATAAGAGAATATTGTTTATGTAATAAGATGTTGAGGGATTTACATAGGTTAGGTATTAAAATAATGGCGTATATGGGTGAAACTTAAGAGTGTTTATATATAAATTTAGGTAAGGTATTAAGGAAGAATATATACACACAAACATATTTTTTTAATAAATAGAAGGATCGGTAATTACTTTTCCTTTTTAATAATTGGTCACAAGGTCAAGTTGCATTGTTTCCGATCGTAGTGTCAAATCATGGTGTTACCACTATAACCCCTATCTCGCCTTGGTAAATATGACTTGAAGTGAGGGAGACCCCCGATGGCTCTGGGTTGATAATGCCATCATCAAATTGGCGCACACTCATCAAACTCAGGTCACACTACTACATTTGCCTCATGTTGCCCTGGAGGTTTGAACCTAGGTTTTCTCTTGGTAAGTGTCCAACGTCTTACCAATCCACCTAGCCCTTGAGGACAACATGAACATATTTTTATGAAACATAATAGTATTGTATTACAAAACATATTATAATGAATCTCTAAGAGATATGGAGAGATGCTTGGAGGCATAATCCAGACTCTTGAGAAGGAATGTGAGAGGACACACATTGGAGGTTGGATCTCTATGTAGAGATATGGTGACAAAAACCATATTATTAAGAAGTAATATAATAGCATTGGTTAGATCCCTATGTAGAGATGTATTGACATTTCTTGCAACTCTGGCATGTAGATGTAACTATTGATCTCACTAGCGAGATGTATGCTAGTGCAAAATGTTTTAATCTCAACCTCTCATATTTTTGCTTTTTTTTATGTATCTTGTACTACCTCCAAAAAAATTCTTTATACAAGATAATCTGACAGATTGAGAAGGAGCAACATTGGATCAAGAAACAACTAAGAACCTATTTATTGGTTGTTAGCAAACCAAACACCAATTATTGGAGTGTGCAAGTGGCTAAGCTAGTTTGGAACATCCGAGTTAGGTGTTGCAACAATCATCAAATGGTAATACATGACATTAATGCAAGTCATTTAACATATTCATGTAGGAACCAATACCTTTTGTCATTTTTGAATACGCAACAATTGAATGAGCACCAAAGGTTTGGTGCTAAAGCAATCATGGTGCCAAATTGTGGATTAGTGCCAACCTATTTGGTGATGAGTCCAAATAAGCACCAAGGCCCATGGGGCTAGTGCCAAGTCTAGAAGTGGTGCTTGATCAACTAGTACCAATATTGATGCTTAATGATGGAATGTATGTTAATAGTTGGTGATGACATTAATATTGAAGGTTGATGGTGCTTATGTTGGTAGTTGGTGTTGGTGCAATCTTAGAGGTTGATGGTACTAACATTGATAAGTGGCACTAGATCTAATGTTGAAGATCATTTTGTTGTTGCTATTGGCACCAACTTTCAGAGGTAACGCCGACACTAGTAGCTAGTACTAGTGCCAACATTGAAGGATGACAATAAATTCCTTCACCTTCTTTTATGTATGTATGAGGCTACCCACTCCCCCACGCTTACATCACAAAAACAAGAGAACAATGGTTTGCTTATGGGCTAATGGATTGTTTCTTTTGCTCCTTACAACATCGATAGGGTTGATGATTGTTTCTTCAACAATGGTTTGCATATGGGCTAAGTGACTAATGGTTTGTTTATTTTGCTCCTTACAACATGAATGATGCTTATGACGATTTGAGAAGTAATGTTCCCTTGTAATTAGAAGAAATATCAAATGATCTAAACAAAACTTTTGTGTGACCAATCAACAATGTTCCATACCCTGCTCTAATACCATGTGGTTTTCACCCAAACTCCAATAACAAAAAAAAGTAATATATTTACTCAAATTGTATATAGAAAGAAAAAATGACAAAAAGAGAAAAATGATAGACACAAATGGCTGGTGTCCTTGACCACCAAGAATCATTTTATTTGTAAATAATAATTTAACGCTGATACAATGGATGGAGTGAATGGGGGTTATTTATACCAATACGTGAACCCCAAATGTATAAATATTTTAACCTAAGTTGATATAAATGTAGTGAAGTTTCACTACATACAAGACTCGACAGGAAATCAATGAAGAGGAAGAAAAACATCTAAGTCCACTTGTAAGTCTGGAAAGCTTGACAAACACAATACAACAACTCAAATTGGATCTCTTGAGAAAATCCTAAGTAATAAAGAGCACAAAAATAGGAAAATTGAACTTTCAAAAGAAATTTTAGGCAAGAACAAGTGCAAAAGTGTAGAAATAAGAGCCTCCACATCAATGCCATCTTCATAGTGATCAAAAATAGAGTTCTAATAAAGGTCCAAGAAGACATTATGTGCAAAAGTGCAATCATCAATATTGTAAACTAAAGGCCAATGCAAATGAGCATCAACTAGATTTGATAGAAGATCAAAATGAGACCATATCACAGGAAGAAAGAAGAAAGAAGAACGGCGCCCACACGGTCAACGAGAGCCTTAGGATGGGTAAAAAACTTTCATAACAAGTAAGTGATGCCATGATGACCATCATTGGAGATTATTTATTCTAAAAGCGGAAAAAATCATAATTGCAACATTTGAAAAGAAACTACCTATTTGTCGAGCACTCAATGAGAAAGGACTTCCAACCAACCTCAAGCCAACCATACATAAATGTAGAATAATGACTTGAGTAAGGGAACTATGGAGGTTGTAGGTTTCTCACTGATGTTAGAGTAGGGGAAAATTTTAAATTTTGTAATGAATCTATAAATGTGTGGCTTAGAGCCTTGGAGAAAAGAAGAAAATTTGTATATTTGTGCATAATAGTTAGCCTTGTGTATAATTTTTTGTTAGTTTTCTTCTGTGTGTCAATATGGACTTGAACCTTGAGTCATCTTACTGGTAGCCTTTAAGCCTCTTTATTTTTGGCACATATGTATTGGTATTATATATATAGGGAACTATGAAAGAACTCTTTCTATCCTAGTCCTTGTATGTGTTGACTTATATAGAAAGTTGTGGTTGATATTGCATTGCCCTGGCTCTTATACATAAATATATATCTTTCATGGATGAATTATTATGTTGGATTGAGACCGTATTCAATTTTAGCTACTTGTGAATGATGCATGTATTTATTTGTCCCATTGGTATACAAAATATTTCATAATATTGGTGCATCACCAACCATAACTTAGGATTTTTATTTCTCTATTTTTCTTCTTTCCATTTTCCCTAGCAATATCCAGTAGATTAGAGTAGCATAGGAGAGTTAGCATCGAAGATCATATCCTATATCCTTAGAAAAAATCTGAGAGGTTTTCCTGTAAGTCATAGTCCCATGCTCTCAGGACATTTGGGTGGTTACACTCTACATGCAATGCGAGTATCAGGCACATCCAACTATTGTAACATATGGCCATGGCACTTTGAGCATCCCAACAATTTCATTACCATGCTTGATGGGATGAATATAATTTGATTCATCCCACAATTTTGATTGATCTTGATTCTCAAAAGAATATAGAGAAGTAAATCTTGAGAGGAACATCTACCATACATCACAATAGTTTCAATGGAAAACCTAGTGGGACAAGCCAATATTGACTAATACCTTAGTAGAGACCCCAATCTCTAGATCCATTCCAAGAAAATATCTATCTGGTAACTCCCCTGGATGAAGAAATCAATGTTTTCGCAACTCTATTGATCCTAACAGACCCAATATATTTATAAAATCAGGGCCTGTCACAAGGTCCAATGCAAGAGCAAATTTACAAGCATTGCTACCACCCCTTAATCATAATCATAGAAGAAGGAGACAACAATGTCATAATATGGCAATGCACCAAAATGAACTATCCAAAAGATTCCTAGCTTAGAATGATAGAGGCTCATTACAACCACCTATTCCAATTGTGATATGGGATGTGATCCCAACCTCTACATTGAAGTCACTATCCTGTTTCATAGGGGAAAATTTTACCACTCCTACGGAGCATCTCCATCACATGATTAGCTTGTGCATTGTGCACAATATTGAGTCATAGAATTTCTCCCCGACTTCTAGTTATGTCCTTAAAAAAAAATGCCCATGAAAGGTACACTAATATTCCATCACTTTCAATGGAGACATAAAACCAACTTGCAAACCTACTGATTGTCAAATTTGGAAAAAAGGAAGACAATGTGTCTCTTCTATAGTAATAGATTACCATAAAAAGAGATCCAACAAAGATGATGGATGACTTCAACACTAAATTCTAGAAGGCCTAGTAGAGGATACTCGATTATGTTTGTCCATACCATGTATGAATTTCATCTACTTTCTTAAGGCTATCAATTTTGAAATTGCTATGATTATTAGGTCAAAAGGAGGAAACTCCTTACCCCAAGCCTACATTCTTTCTATTTAGGCAAAATATGACTTGATTCAGATATGAAGACTTGCTCTTAAGCCTTTGATGTTATTATTCCCAATTTTTCAACTTCCCTATCAGCCACCTCCCATTGTTTAGCCTACTACTTTTTAGCCAACCCTTAAATTAACTAGTCTTGGTACAAGTGCCCCCTCCTACTCTAGAACAACCTTCCACCAATCCATACTCTTCTCAGTTGGATGAGATGAGTAACATATTAATAATGATATCTAATAAGATCATAGCCCTTAGGAGGTAACACGAAACCTAAATATTCTAGTATCAAAGACTATCTAGAACCTCCTTTCCAATAGGAAAACCAAGGTTATCGAACTTCCATTAATGGTTATCAAAGAAATCCATCCCAACTTGACAAAGATTTAGGTCAGCCCTAAACCTCAGGTCAATAGATAGTGCCCATACATGCTCCCTCACAACAATTGCCTCTCAACCTAGTAAAGGATATCATCCCTGCTCAAAACAATTATGTGGGAGACTCACATACCTGGAACTATTCATACTCAACCATATACCCTCCTAATATTGAATATCCATAATAGGCCATATATAACCCACCACATGCTACCTTATTAGAGCTAAACACATCGATGTAGGGCCAGGCCTCTAGTGCTCCTTAGGGTGAAAACACTAAATTGGCAGAGTAGGCAATAGTGACATGGGATGAGGGAGAAGTTTACACAATGTCAAATAGAATAACTATCCTGGCTTAGTCTGATATTATCATAAGAAGCAAAAGGAGTGTTATAACATAGCAACAAGAAGTAGGTTGTAGCGAACCCACACTATTATTTTAATATCTATAACAACACTTCAATATTGAATTACTGTTAACATGTAAATAATAATAATTTTGATTCAATACCATGAAAAATATGCAAATATCAAATCCAATCTAGACAACAAGAAAATAGTAAATCCAATCAAATCAATGCCACAACAAATCCACAACCACTCAGAGCAGGCAAAGTCTTATAGCCACTTTGAGAGGACAAAGTCTCTTATACACATGATACGCGAATTAAATCCAAATTCTTTGATTAAGTAAACTAATAAAATATTCTTCCTATTTATAAATGAAATCAATAATAACCTAACCCTAATTCTCAAGGGTCGACTAACTAAATAAAAGGCTTGAGATAAAAATAATTAGTTGCATGGCTATATCGGGACCATTACATGACTCCCTCCCTCAAAAATATTTATCCTCAAAGCTGGAAAAGACTGGAAGGTCCTACCACTTGATGAGAAACTCCTAAATTTGTTGAGATTGAAGATGATGCACTTTGGACCACAATATTGCTACAGGATGAAGAGTTATTTAACCTTTTTTATTGATTAATGGAAGCTCTATCTAGGACTACACATTTTGTCCAATAACTTGTTTGAGATAGGATACATAAAAAATTGGATGGATGCAGCAAGAGGGTAGAAGTTCCAATTGATATGCTACTTCACCAACATGATGAACCACCTTATAGGGCCCATAAAATCAAGGATCCAACTTTTGATTAGACTTGGTCTTCAAGGACAATTGCTTATAAGGTTTTAGGCACAAAATACCATATATCCCACATTGAATTGTCGTTCAAAATAGTGTGAATCATGTTGTTACTTCATATGGTTATGGGCCTAGGTCAAATTATCTTTAAGAAGTTGGAGTAAAATTTGACATTATTGTAACAAATCATCTACTTGAGCCACTTTGGAATACCCTTGAACATAGTCTATGATTGATGGAGGCTTTTGACCATACAAAACTTCAATTGGAGACATCTTAAGGGAAAAATGGTATGAAGTATTGTACCACCATGTTGTTAATGAAAGCCATTGAACCGAGTGATATTGCTTATCTTGAGCAAAATAATGAAGGTAAGTACCCAAATATTTATTAACTATCTCAGTTTGACCATCAGACTAGGGGTGATATGAGGAAGACATGCTCAACTTGGTAATACTAAGATGAAACAATTCCTTCCAAAAGTTGCTAGTGAAAATAGGGTCATAGTCACTCACAATGCTTTTGGGCATATCATATAACTTAAAAATAGAATCAATAAATTCCTTGGCTACCTTACTTGCCAAATAGGAATGTTGTAGTGCACAAAAATGAGTGTTCTTGAAAAGACTATCTATTACCATAAAGATCATTGTTTTTCCCTATGATTTGGGAAGACCCTCAATGAAGTCCCTATATATGTTCTCCCATTGGTGGTTAGGGATAGGCAAGGGTTACAACAATCCAAGAGATTTAACTATTTACCCTCTATTATGTTGACATGCCTCACACTCAACCACAAATGTCTTGACATATGATTTTGATCCTTTCCAAGAAAATGATTACTTCACCCGTTGGTATGTTTTCAATAATATTGAGTGTCCCACCAAAGGAAATGCATGCAATTCTTGAAGAAAATTTGACTCAATAGTTGAATATTAAGGAAGATAAATGCAGTATTTTTTGTGAAGCACTCCATCCAAGTATGAGAAGTAAGAATACAATAATAATTCTATTTTTATATCTTGAATTATTTAGGTAATCTCTAAATTAGCAAGCCAAAATTCTTAAATTTGAGAAAGCCCTTGTGGATAAGGAAAATATATGGTATTGATAGCCACATCATCCTCTTATTTATGAGATAAAGCATAAACCACCACATTTTCCTTACCTTTTTTATATTAAATGATAAAATTATAATCCAAGAGTTTGGTCATCCATTTATTTCTCTATGGCATGTAAAATAGCTAGCATTTCCTTCTCATAAGTGGACCATCCCAAATTATTGCTTGAAATTTTTTTACTCTCAAAGACCAATGGGTGACCATATTGCATTAAAACAACTGCAATACCTATGTCGAAAGCATCACACTCAATGAAAAAAGGCTTGCTAAAATCAAGAGTGTCCAAAATTGGAGTGGAACACATAGCTTCTTTGAGATATTGGAAGGCTTGAGAAGTAGCTTAGTCTAAACAAAAACATCCTTTATGGTAAGGGCAGTGAGAGGCATGACGATCTTGCCATAGTTTCAGATACATTTTTTGTAATGACCTGAGAACACTAAATATCCATGATGTTTTTTAATGGATTGGGTAAAGGCCAATATTGAATGGCTTTGATTTTCTTAGGATCTACCTTGACTCCTTCATGAGATACTATATGTCCCAAATACTCCACCTCTTGGACCCCAAAGTCACATTTAGAACTTTTAACCAAGAGTTTTTTCCTTTTGTAATAGATGAAGGACTTTGTTAATATGAACTAGATGATCCTCCCAAGATTGTTTGTATATTAAAATATTATCAAAGAAAACTAGGATAAACTGGCAAAGAAAAGGCTGACAGACATGGTTCATGAGATTTTGAAAAGTGGAAGAGGCATTAGTGAGAACAAATGGTATGCCTAGAAACTCATAATGACCCTCATGTGTATGAAAAATATTTTTAAGGATATCCTCTTTTCTAACCCTAATTTGGTGAAACCCAGAGTGCAATTCTAGTTTAGTGAAATATCTAGCACCATGTAATTCATCCAATAAATCATCTATAATAGGGATAGAAAACTTATCTTTGATAGTGATCTTGTTGAGAGGACAAAAATTAGGACACATGTGCCATGAGTTATACTTAGGTTGTACCATCACCATTAAAGAGGAATATGGACTGATGATTGGATGAATGATTCCATGCTCTAACATTTCTTGGACTAGCTTCTCAATCTCTAACTTTTAGGGTTGTGGGTAGCGATAAGGACACACATTAGGAGGTTGAATACTAGGAATTAGATGGATAAATTGATCATGTGTGCACTTAGGAGGTAGACCCCTTGGTTCACTAAAGACCTCATAACTATCCACAATATTTTGGAGATCCATTGGAAGAGTTGGAAGATATAGATCCAAGGATTGAACCTCTATGCAATTCACTTGAGAAAGGAATCCATAACCACCTTTCTTCAATTTCCTCCATGCTATTTGAACTCACCACCTTGGATGGAGGTACTTGAATTCCTTAGAGAAAAATGAACCTTCCATTCTCTGTCTGCTTGACATATAATTTTTGTAAATTAAGAGTAACATTGTCGAGCTGAGATAACCATTATGCTCCCAAAATGAGATCTGAACTTCCCAAGTTCATAGCAAAGAGATTACTTGCCCAAGTATAATCCCCCATTTGGAGTGTAACTTTAACTATTCAACCCACACATTGAGCAGTGCCACCATTTTCAATTAAGACTTAAAATTTATCTTGATTTGAAGTATTGATATACAAGACCAAGGATTTTGTTGTCTTACAATCTATAAAGTTGTGTGTACTACCCAAATCAATCAACACATTAACACATTATTGTTTAATGAATCCTTGTACCTTGATAATGTGATGAGCTTGAAGATTAATTAGTGCATGAGCAAAGAGGAACACAATATCATCCTCTTGTTCTACTTCATCTACTTCTATTGGTTGTTGTCCTAGTTTTGCTGATTGATCTTGCTATAATGAATCTTCCTCCTAAGAAACTGATGCATCTCCATATTCCAAAATAAAATTATGTCATTCTTCATAGGCTAAATCTCGGGGATAGTTTGAACAACATTTAAAATAAAAAAATCCTATGGAATGCTCAAAATTACGATAAGGATGACAAGATTTGAAGTTAGGTCTATATGGAAGACCATAATCTTGGAGCTTTTATTCGGGTGCTCGAGAAATACGTTGTACATCATTGAGAGTATAAGGATCATTCATGTTGACTTCCTTTCGAGTTTTATCCTTAATACCATAGAAAAAGTTAGAGACCACCACTACTAGACTCAATTCATGAGTATAGGTAAAAAGACGTGAACTCAGAGCAATACTCATCTACTATTCCTATTTGCTTAGTTAGCATTAGAGGTACCGCATATAATGTGAAAGATCGCTTGTAAAATATTTGAAGAAATCGTTCCTTGAAGTTAGGTCACAAAATAGGATTGCCCTATTGGCAAAGCTACCATAACAACCATGGATAAGCTTGGGTACCCAACTTAGAAGCTGCTAATGTGACATGATCTATTTTAGGAACATGGTACAACTGGATAAGGCCTTCTATTTTGGCCAACCATCCTTGAGGATCATCACATTCGAAGGTGGGCATGTCAATAAGAGGAATAATAATATTGTGAGGCCATTCAAGAAAATTAGAAGCACCTCCTATTGAGGAATCCAAATCAAAAGTAAAACCTAGATTGTAAGCATCAAAAGTTGGAGGATTATTACTAGGTGGTGGTTGAGTATGAATACTAGTATTTGGTACTTATTGAATGGTCAAGGATTGTTACTTTATGGTTTGTTGATACCTCGAGAGTAGAGGAGGTATAGTAGGGGATAAGTTTAGGTGTTTTGCAATGACACATAGTGTTTGGAAAATGGAAGAAATTGACTCTTCTTGCTTGCTTAAGAATGAAGTAATCAATTGTTCTTGATTCCCAAGATATGCACATAGGTTAGGGTCAATAGTATCAGGAAGAGGATTACTAGTTGGAGTGGTAATGGTGGGAATTACCATGCGAGGGTTAATAGGAGGAGATGAATAACCTAAGGTGTTGAATAGAGGTGAATCCATAACACTTAAGGATGCAAGAAAACATTGGTCAAAACTATTAATATTAATAGGAATTTTATGATGCTTACCAATATTTTTGAGTTAGTACTTCTTTATGCTCATACACACATTCTCTAAAAAATTAATATGCTATCACCGACCATTCACTTGTGTCCAACCAGTAGTGGCAATAGGTTCACTCATGCACTTTTATTAGCTTGAAGAGACAAACACCAAATAATAGGACTTTTGAAAAAAAATTGACAATACCTGATACTTCTCTCTTCTTTTTTTGTTTCTCTTTTTTTAAATTTATTTAAATAATTGTATGAGTGGGGAGAAAAGATTTAATAATGAGAGAGTGTGAGTGGGGTTTTAATTAATAAAATAAATATGAGAAAGAGCGGAAGCGAGTGGGGTTGGGAGAAATTTAATAATTAAAAAATTGAGGGATGTTTAATAATAATAATAAAAAGTGAAATGTTAAAGTGGGGGTTTAATAATAATAAAAATAAAATGTGAAATCATGGATACACGGGAAGAAGAATGGAAAGACAAATGACAAGGGGTGTTTAATAATTAAAAAAAATGAAATGTGAAAGTGGAGGGTTTAATAATAAAAAAAATGAAATGTGAAGATTTTTGGGGTGTTTAATAATTCAAAAAGAAATGTGAAGTGAAAGCAAGGGTGGGTGTTTATTAATTAAAAAAAAAAAGAAAAATGTGAAAGCCGAGGGTGGGTGTTTAATAATTCAAAATAATGAAATGTGAGACGATGGGGATGTAAAGTAGAAGAAGATGCAACGAAAATAAATGCAACGTAAAGACAATGGAGACACTTACTCTCTCTATTAATAATTAAATTAAATTAAATTATTAATATAAAGTAGAGAGTTGTGTCGAATTTAAAAAATCCCTAATTAATTATGGGAAATACAGAGAAGAACAAAAAGACAAATAAAAAGGGATGCTTGCTCTCTCTATTAATAATTAAATTAAATTTTATTTAATTCAATTATTAATATAAAGTAGGGAGGGAAGTTGAGCTAAATAATTATAAAAAACTCTAATTAATTCTGAAAATTCAAATGTACCTTTTCTTTTGCAAAAAATTAGAAGCTTTATTTTTAGGGCACCAAATATCTTTGTTAATTTTCACTAGTTTTAGAATCATGCTCTGATACCACTTGTAGAGAACTTGCACAATTATTTTAATATCCACAACAACACTTCAATATTGAATTATTATTAACAACATGCAAACAATAATAAATCTAATTCAAGACCGTGAAAAATATGCTAATATCAAATCCAATCCATACAACAAATAAATAGTAAATTTGATCAAATTAATGTCACAACAAATCCACAACAACTTGGAGAGGGCAAAGTCTTATAGCCACTTTGAGAGGGCAAAGTCTCTTATATGCAGGATACACAAATTAAATCTAAATTCTTCGATGAACCAAACTAATAAAATATTCTTCCTATTTATAAATGAAATCGCCCTAATTCTCAAGGGTCGACTAACTAAATCAAATACCTAAGATAAAAATAATTCTGACATGTCTATATTGGGACCGTTACATAGGCCAGGTGGGATTGAGCACCTCATCAAAACTCCCAATGAAGAACCAAGTTAGTCGAGGTGAGACAATCAGGAAGAGTAGAGAAATCTTGTTCCAAAACCAACCAAAGATCATAATTCCATGACTCAAATGCCAAGGCCTCAATGGATAACAAGTGGTGTACCTAAAGCCCAACCCCTCAAGTATTTTAGTGTTGTAGAACACTTGAAAATGTCCATTATTCCCATGTTACTTTGGGATGTCCATAACATACCAAAATAGATGAAAAAATTAGAAGAATTCATTGAGAAGCAGTGAATTATTGGCAAATAAAAGATGCCAATGGTCCTATAGGTATCTAGTCCTGGGCTAAGTAGACCCAAGCCCCTATAATTTTACTTAACACTCATGTGAAGAGATAATTTGATCCATAATTGTATAGTTGACTTGACGTTAATCAATTTGGTCATACCTAGGTGGGTGGCAAATGCGCTAAACCTAGATTATGAGCCAATCAATCAAGGGGTGGTCCAACTTGATGGAACCCTAGTTCAAATATTTGACCTTGTGAGATACCTCTTGATTGGAATACATGCCTAACCCAATTTAACTATCTTGCAAGATATAATAATGATCAAGTTACTGACTTCATTTAATATTTACCTATCTAGAGCCTTCACCATCAAAATTGGGACATATTTATCATTGGATTGGACATACATGTTCTTGAGAACATGTTATGATACTAAGGTAAATATCCCATTTGAAATATTACACATCCATCATGTAGAACATGTACCAACACTCAAAGCTAAAGTAGGACATGCATTCCTAGCATAAGAAAGCTAGTTTGAGTTTGAGTTGCTAGTGGATGAGGTCCACACTCTAGTTCTTGATGATAAAATGGATGAACAATATTAAAAATGTGGTACTTAGACCCATATGACACCCTTGAATCAACTAGATTAGGTTCCTACCTAATTCAATATGAGAATCCATTCCTACATGATGCCCCTAATACTTTATAAGATTTGACCAAAATTTAGAAGCTCTACTTTGATGGAGCTAGACATAGGATGGGAGTAGGAGCTGCCATCTATTTAGTCTCACATAGAGGAGAGAAGACCTTGCAGGAATATAGGATATAGTTCAACTACTCCAATAATGTCATTGAATATGAAGCACTAGTGCATGACCTTTAGCTCATATCCAAAAAGAGAATTAAATTTTTGTAGATATATGATGATACTAAGCTAGTTATCAAGCAACTAAGATCCAAGTGACTAATTAAGAATAGGTTTAAAATATATATATAGGCATAGGATTTAAGACATTGTAGAATAATTTGAGGTAATCAACTTGCAGATTATTTCCCATATTTAGAACATCGATGTCGATCACATGGTGATCATAAACACACAATTTGATCCAGTAGAACACCTGTTGCACAACCATTAATATGTCAAGGTTATGATTAGATTGGTAGTACTAGATGTAGCACCCTAAAATTGGCATGGTTAAAACATTAGTAAAAAGATAAAATATTAAAATTTGAATTTCAACCCCAAACTGCCCGTTAAACCGCCTTTTACCCGCTTTCCCCATTTTTTGTGCCATTTTTAGGATTTGTTTTGACCGTTGGACGATATCGTCTCAGATTAGACGAAATCGTCCCCGATCTGACGAATTCGTCTGGAACAGAACGTCCAGACGATTTCGTCCCAAAACCAAATTTTCATAATTAGCTTCTGTTTCAACAACCTCTCCAACTCGGGCAGAAGCGTGTCTGCGTAGTTGGAGATTTCCCTGTTGGAGATCTCCCAGATTGGGATGATCCCCAACCTCCCAAACCTCTTCCTAATCCTATATAAACTAGGATTTTTCTAGTTTATCCCCCTGATTCCCCCTGCTGATTCTCCTTGAACTCCCAACCCCTTAGTTGACGGATTTCATTGCAGAGTTAGCTCCTTATTCCCCTCGCACTACTTTGCTTGCATTCTATATTTTTACATTTTTATTGCAGGAACTCTACTATTTTCAGTCGAAGCTAGCTTGGATCGTCTCGGACGATCTCGGACGATTGCGGACGATCTCGTACGATTGGAGGCGATCCTGACTGTAGTCCAGATTGGGGGCAATCCGAGTTTAGAGTTTGCATTTTCTTAGCTTTTTCTGCATTTTTCATATCAGATCTCTGCACTATTTTAAGTTATTATGTTTTATGCATCTTGGAGTTCACCTCATTTAGCACAATCGCATGATAAAGTTAAAATCAACCATTAAAACTACTGCATTTCCTTATTTTTTTATTAGAATCTATTATTCAGGCATGTTTGTTGTTATTTCTACCCTTATCCTTTGCTTCTGCACTTGCATATTTGGTATTTTGTATCTATTTTTGTGATTGCAGGTTTTTGATGAATTCATCAGATTTCAGATGATTCTGTCTGATTTCAGATGACCTTCTGTGATTTGGGATGATTACGTACAAACTGAGACGATCTGAACTGCTACAAGACTCAGAATCTCCATCAGACATCCGGGATCAGGTATGACACCTTCTAGTTAGCATATTCTCTGTTATTTGCATCCATTTCTATTTTTTGTATTCATTTAAATCAGCATTGGCATATAGAATAGTTTAGATTCATATCGGCCAAACCTAGGAGTTGAATGATTAAAGCACGAAATGAACACATCAAACACACTATCAACCTAGGCGTGGAAACTGCCATTCAAAAGTTTCCTGGTGAACCCACCATCCATCAAAAATTCACCCTTATACACCTCCCCCGAGAGGCGGGACCTTCAAAGGGCCTCTCAGTCCGAGGTATTGTCCCATCCTTTTCCCATCCCCCTTTCGGGCACGGATCCTATAGCCTGAAGGTAAGGATGCAAAAAATTTGGAGCGATACATTTTGGTGAACCCGACGTGAATAACATAGGCATATTTCTGATTCAAAAATATAAAAAAAAATATATATATATATATATATATACAAGAAAAATAAAAAAAAAAATCATCATTTCAAGTTTGTATGTTTTAGATTCAATTCTAAATAGTAGATACTAAATATTACTTTTAGAAGTACTAAAGAAACCATGAGTTTTTACTCAAATCAATATGAGCCCATTAGTAATGTTGGAAGAATTCAGCCAAATACATTTGTTGATTATGACCAACCTCATCCCTATTCAACATCACCTCCATCACACTTTTCTCATTTTTCATCCTTACCCCAACAGGACAATCCCTTTTCCAATCCTCTTCATAACGATATTATCTATTCTCCCATATATCCATATTATGTCTATCAATCCACATACAATCCTCCTCCACCCTTTCAATATTCTTCTTTCAATACAACACATCCATTTCAACAAGAAAATACTTATTCTTCCAATCCTACCATGCACTCACATCATACTTCACAATCTTCCTATCATCATTCTACCCATAACAAAGAAAAGAGAGGTAAAAAACCATTAGGTCCTTTTATGACTGAACTCCTAAGGCACATATCAAAAACCTCTCGAAAACCTTCATCACGTACATTTACAAAGCTCAATCAACCAATGGATATAATTCTCAAGCATTTACTTGATACAAATAAGATTGAACTCCCTTCCATAAGACAACTTGATACCACAACAGATTGGTTTAAACCTGAGCTACATTGTGAATATCATAGAGTAGATGGACATATGACACAAAATTGTAAAGATTTAAGATGTGCAATTCAAGATTTGATTGATGAGGGTCTTTTTAATATAAAGGAATTACAATCTACAACTGATTATAAATCTCCAGTAAACTATCAAACTCCTACACAACAAATACCAATAATCAATCAAGACATGGGGATCTCCCAAGAACCCCTATTCAATTATCAACAACAGGAAACCAATCAAATATTGCATGTTAATGTGTCCCATCATGATGATATTACTAATATTGTAATAGAAACTACAAATGAGCAACCTCAAGTTCAATCAACTCAATCTGATATTCAAGAGATGGATTCCTCATTTGACCAACCTTCAAAACTATCTTTGGCTCTAGAGAATGATCCAAAATGGAATGTAAGCATAGAAAGCTCATCTTTAGAATCAAAATCTCAATCTGAAATCCACTTTGATAGCCAACAACAAGTGATTAATCCTCAAGCAAAGATATCCCTTTTAGAAGTATTACAAAGTTCTCATAAGGAAACTTTGTTCAAGATACCTAGCCAACAATTTGTTCCTCATCATATTTTCTCTAAGAACATAATTAATGGTGTAAGCCCTCTTGAGGTTAACCATATTTCATTCTATGATGAGGAGATTCCTTCCTCTACTCCACAAGAAGACTCCTATCTTTACATTACAGGATCTAGTAAAGAAACACCTATTAAAACTATCATGGTAGATAATGGCTCCTCTCTTAATTTATGCACTTATCAATTATTCCAAAAACTCAAATTAAAGGAAGAAGATCTTAATGAATCAAATGTTATTATAAAATATTTTAACAATGAAATTCAAGAAGCTCAAGGTACTATAATTCTTCCCCTTAATATTGGATCCAAGATCCTGGATACTTTGTTTTATGTAGCATATTGCCCTTCACCTTACAACCTACTTCTCAGAAGTCCTTGGATTCATACGATGAGGGTTGTCCCTTCCACTCTTCACCAATGTTTAAAGTTTGAACTTGCAAATAAAATTGTTACCATACATAATGACCCAACACCATTTGAAGAATATTTAACGGTTGAAACATCAAGTTCTATACATTCTCTATTGTCACAATTATCTTCTATCCATCACTTTTCTTCATCCATATATGATCATCCTTGTTTACCAAATAACACCCATGCATATCTTTCACATATGCTCCCTCCATCTTATCAAGACTTGGAAGATAGTGATAAGAATGAAGAACCTTCTTATCCTTCTGACATTTTATTTTGTAACATGATCAATTTTACACATATAAAAGTAAAATATTTTGCTACATTATTCTACATTATAACAAAGCTTTTGTTATCACTACCTTTTATTCATCACCTTTTGTTCTTACCTTCAACACAACCAAATTATCCTTCAAAACCTCCTTTGATTTTGAAGCAACCTTAGACATGCTATACTCAAATAACCTTGTATAGTGTATATAGATCATCTTGTATATACCACCAATTCCATCATCAAAAAATCAATTCATCAATCAAAATCAAAATATAAAAACATCAAAATCGTCAAAATCTTCAAAAACATCTTTTATTTTCATACCTGTCAATTCTTGGAGTTTGCAGTTATATTTTCAATTATTTTGGATAAATGAGCATTTATTTGGAATCCCGCACTTTCACACTCACATGAATAAATATCTTGATTTTATTTTGTATGATTATTAATCTCTCTTATATCAAAGTCCACATTGGCATTAAATAAAATTTTGAGCATAGAGAACTGATCTTGTTATTTACTTGAACCAAGTATATCTTTTCACATTAAAATGATTTCATTGCAAATTCAATATGATGCTACATAGTAGAAGTGGTTTCTTGAGCGAAAAGTTTCCCCTGCTATCCTATCATGCACATGGTCTAGAATCTTTGAGAATTGACAAAAGGACAAGCTCACCCCTACCCAGAATAAAAATCCCTTGCTCTACAGCTAATCCGAGCAAGTATCCCTAGCATAGGAAGAAAAAGAAAAGTTCAAGAAAAAGAGAAAAAGAAAAAGGTTATTTTGTATCATCACAGCAATATTTCAGTATTTTCTCAAATATCAAGCAAAAATACAAAAACAAAAAAAAAGAGCAAAAGAGAAAAGCAAAAGCAAAATGCAATAAAATCCTTTCCCTACCCCTTGAAAAGAAAAGAAGGGTGAATGAGCTTGAATCCCTGGAATTCTCAATTATTCGAAAACTGTGAGGTAAGCCCCATAACAGGTGGTTTGTGCCCAACCCGCTTGGCCTTGGGTAATCCCTAGCGTGGTGATATGTCTGTCACATTAGCGACCTTCTTTTGTATAGACCTATGTCAGCTTATGGATTAGCTAGCTCTTGATAACCTAACTTACATAGTAGTCTGGTACGGTTACATGCATATAAATCATGGTCAACGAACATTCATTTGGTTACGGCAAATTACTTGTATCAAATTATCTTGCTCAAAATTGGTGAATGAACAATACAATCGCACACACATTTGTATTTGAGAGATTTTGTATCATTATGATAAATCAAGATCGGTAATGAACTCACATTTGCACATGAGGATTCCTTATAAATCTACATTTCTCTTTGAGATAATTTAAAATATTTCTGTAACTCTTTTCGGAATAATTTTATCCTTTTATTTCAGAATTTTTGTTTGTATAAAAGCAATTACATACATCTTCTCACAAAATCATAATAAATATTTTCAAACAAAATTTTCATATTATTATTTTTCTATTTATCAAAGGTCAAAAATTCATCTTGCAATAAAACCAACAATCTATTTTCTTCTTTGGATTTCGCGATGATGGTATAAGTCTATACCTATAATTCTATGCCTAGCGCAAACCATTGTTCTAATTTTATTTTCCATTTATTTTAAAACCAAATTCATCAAAACATATGACTTGCATCATTATGTTACACAATTATGCTTTACCAACGAACGAACACCTATTCTATTTCATGTCATTATGTTCAAATTCAATTTTGCAACCATGGTATAAATTCTAAGGAATTGTTCAAAATTTTATCACACTTAGGAATTTATGCCTAGCAAAATTATATTTCTTTTCGTATCTCATGCATACTATTTTTATGAAAATCTGAAAACAAATCATCAAACCATCATTATCTCCATCATTACAACACAAAGTCTTAAGACAGTCTCTTAAGCACTCTTTTACTTTTAAACAATATTTCTATACTGGGATTAGCTTGACGACCGAGTGAGCGGCGACTCCATGAAATGGTCTATAACAACGACAATGTCCTTTGAAATTATTGTTAGAAGTCTCTTTTTATTTTTTTTTTTTATCAAATCACACCACCACAACCAATTGTTTACATCAGATTATTTCATTTAAAATCTTACAGCATGACATCAAATTATAATATTTCAAAACGACATAATTACATGAATCCTCAATCAAATAAGCAAACAATTCAAACATTAAAGCATCATAAAAACATATGAACAAGTCATATCATCAGAAACAAGATCATATATATATATATATATATATATCCAAAAATTATATACATCATATCAAAACTGGATTGGTATGCCACAATCTATACCCTGGCATACTCAATCCTCTCAAACAATCTCTACAAAATCTATAGTCCATAGACACCTAGCCTCGAGAAGCCCTCGAGCTCTCAGCCTCATCTCCTCCCCCACCCTGACGTGGAGGAGGTGGTCCCATAGAGGTCCGGGATGTATCTCGGGTCCTCGTCGTCGATCGGGAGGATGTCCTCGTCGATCCCAGCCTGATTGGTTCTGCAATGTTGGCTGGCAGCTGTACCCTCTAGCCCTCTAGAACCAGCTGGAAGTATACCCCCTGGTAGAATGTGGTCTGCATCATAGACCGCACTAGCTCATCCCTGCTCGCCCCTCCGCTCCGTGCCCTGAGCCGTGTAGTCTCATCCTGTAGTGTCCGTACCTACATCCTCAGCTGAGTGGCCTCGTCCTGCAGTGACTGCACCTGAGCTCGGAGGTGGGCAGCCTCAGCCCGGAGAGCCGTCGTCTCATTGCTCTCCCCTACATCCACACCCTTGCCCTTATCGGGCGATGGTGGTCTCTCCCCCTGCTACGAAGGGAGTCTCTCCTCCCTCCGCCCTGTCTCCCATGGCCTCTGTAGAGCCCGTGCCATCCTCTGGCATCTCTCCTATGGGATCCACCACTGCTCTCTCCCCCCATGACCCCGCGCTGCCTCAATAGCAGCCTGTCATCGCCTCCCCATCTGGCGCACCATAGCGTGCACTGGACCCTGCGCCCTCGTCATCCGAGGAGGGCGGATGCCTACGTACCAGGCATCGTACCCATCCATAACCTCGACATCGTCACCATCCACTGGCTGGATGGGGGCATCGTCCACGTCCTGACTCTAGAATCATTGCATATCTGGAGCCCCGCTCAGTGTAGTACTATCCCAAACAGTTCGAGAGTACTCATAATCCCTGAGAGAAGGGATCCCCTACTGTAGACCGAACTATCATAGTACCCGATCATAGCGGTGGAGCTCTACCTCTCCCCGCTCCATCCTCAGCCAGCAGACTCGCCTGATGCGAGCCAGCTCCTGCCCATCCTCTGCCCACCCGAGGTGCTCTCGCCATGGCCTCCAGGTGATCTAGTCTAGGATGAGGTCGTCCAGCAACCTCCGAGACATCGATAGATCTATCCACCGTTGTGACCCTCTCTGTAGCCACCAATAGAAAACTCGAGGCCTCTCCCGGTCAACCCCTGTCAATGGGAGCCCTACCGGCCTTCGCACCGCAATGTGCTCCCAGCACCAAACCTGTAGTAGCGATGTCAAAACCAGACATCGACCTCCCTTGTATACGACCCCATGCAGGATCCTATACAAGCGGCAAAGAACAAAGCTGCCCCATGCAAATCTGTACCCGTGGTCTCTCATGTCGTAGACTATGTCTGAGAGCACCCACGGTAGTCTGCATCCACTCTGGTGGCACAACAGTAAGCCACCGACAACTCCTGCCAAAACTTGAGTCAGCCTAGATGCCCCAGGCATCTGCCATAGAGACTCGATGTTCACTCCGCCCTTCTCCAGGGTGAAGCTCGGGTCTCCAGTGAGCCTCATCATCGCCTGGCCCTGATTGGCCGTAGGCGTCATCAGCCGTCCTTGTATGGGGATCCTCATGATCCTCCATACGTCCTCTAGAGTGGGAGCCATCTCCCCTATCGATAATCGGAAGCAGGACGACCCCGGATACCACCTCTCTGCTAGGGCTGTCAGTAGCCCCATGTCAGTCGACACTTGTGGCATCTCTGCCACATGCTGTAGACCGACCAATCCAAGTCGGTCATGCTCTGCCTGGTCAAGCGCGGCTATGTCATCTCTTAGCCCATCGTATTTCCATTCTCGGCTCTTTAGTAATCCCTTACGCAAAACAAACAATAAAACAACAAAATCATTAATAAACCAATCATTAACATCAAATTAAACAACTTAAAATCAAGTTCAAAATGATATCGTCCACCATTGGATGATATCGTCCCCAATTGGGCAAAATCATCTTTTGTGAGGACGAAATCGTCTCCTATTTCGCAACTTGGGAATCGCCCCTTGTTGGACGAAATCGCCCCTAATTCGTCGATTTCGCCGTCAGACGAAATCGATGATCTAGGGACGATTTCGATGAAATCGAGACGATTTTGTCCCGACGACGTCGACGGCCTAAAAACGGCCGTGATGCCCCAAACAATCAAATTTAAATAAAAAAAATTGCACAAAGTTAAATTAAACCTAATCTACTAGGATTAGATCCTTACCCGTAGCCCGCGTCGGACCTCTGTCGCTCTGTGCGCTGTCTCCACCATTTTTCTCTCTGTAGAGCTTTGGAACAGTAAAAGTGAATAGTAAAAATGAATTAGGGTTTTACCCTATTTTCTTTAATTTATTTAAAAAAAAATCAGCATTTTAAATTTTGCTTTTTCGCGTTTTTACCTCAAACGTTCGATTTGGGTAAAAACACGGAGGGGGCACCATAGTCAACATTCGTACGATTCGACCAAGAATCGTCGTCTAAAAAATTGAGTACATTTTTGCTTTCTCGTAAAACGGGAAAAACTCGTCTTTAACGCATTTTCTTCGAAAAATTCGCTAAAGAGGGGGCAAAATGTAGCACCCTAAAATTGGCACGGTTAAAACATTAGTAAAAAGATAAAATATTAAAATTTGAATTTCAACCCCAAACTGCCCGTTAAACCGCCTTTTACCCGCTTTCCCCGTTTTTCGTGCCATTTTTAGGATTTGTTTTGACCGTTGGACGATATCGTCTCAGATTAGACGAAATCGTCCCCGATCTGACGAATTCGTCTGGAACAGAACGTCCAGACGATTTCGTCCCAAAACCAAATTTTCATAATTAGCTTCTGTTTCAACAACCTCTCCAACTCGGGCAGAAGCGTGTCTGCGTAGTTGGAGATTTCCCTGTTGGAGATCTCCCAGATTGGGATGATCCCCAACCTCCCAAACCTCTTCCTAATCCTATATAAACTAGGATTTTTCTAGTTTATCCCCCTGATTCCCCCTGGCTGATTCTCCCTGAACTCCCAACCCCTTAGTTGATGGATTTCATTACAGAGTTAGCTCCTTATTCCCTCGCACTACTTTGCTTGCATTCGGTATTTTTACATTTTTATTGCAGGAACTCTACTATTTTTAGTCGAAGCTAGCTTGGATCGTCGCGGACGATCTCGGACGATTGCGGACGATCTCGTACGATTGGAGGCGATCCTGACTGTAGTCCATATTGGGGGCAGTCCGAGTTTAGAGTTTGCATTTTCTTAGCTTTTTTTGCATTTTTCATATCATATCTCTGCACTATTTTAAGTTATTATGTTTTATGCATCTTGGAGTTCACCTCATTTAGCACAATCGCATGATAAAGTTAAAATCAACCATTAAAACTACTGCATTTCCTTATTTTTTATTAGAATCTATTATTCAGGCATGTTTGCTGTTATTTCTACCCTTATCCTTTGCTTTGCACTTGCATATTTGGTATTTTGTATCTATTTTTGTGATTGCAGGTTTATGACGAATTCATCGAATTTCAGATCGATTATGTCTGATTTCGGATGACCTTCTATGATTTGGGATGATTACGTACAAACCGAGATGATCTGAACTGCTACAAGACTCAGAATCTCCATCAGACATCCGGAATCAGGTATGACACCTTCTAGTTAGCATATTCTCTGTTATTTGCATCCATTTCTATTTTTTGTATTCATTTAAATCAGCATTGGCATATAGAATAGTTTAGATTCATATCGGCCAAACCTAGGAGTTGAATGATTAAAGCACGAAATGAACACATCAAACACACTATCAACCTAGGCATGGAAACTGCCATTCAAAAGTTTCCTGGTGAACCCACCATCCGTCAAAAATTCACCCTTATACACCTCCCCCGAGAGGCGGGACCTTCAAAGGGCCTCTCAGTCCGAGGTATTGTCCCATCCTTTTCCCATCCCCCTTTCGGGCGCGGATCCTATAGCCTGAAGGTAAGGATGCGAAAAATTTGGAGCGATACACTAGACAATGTAGCACATTGGCAAGTATTTGATAGTGACAACAATATTGTTAGTTTCATCCAATAAGAGGTTGAATTTGCAAATGAATTGATGCCAAAGGTATACAAAGCTTACAGAGATTAGATTATTCAACTCAAGACCAACAAAATTCCCAAATGACTAGTAACGTTGGAGTCTTTGTTCAAATTGAATGATTAATTCAAAGGCTAAAAGGGCATTGTAGTGGACAAAGATAATTATTGAGAAATGGAGATAATCGTCAGTCAAACATTATGGATAGGTAAGATAGCCACCCTAAAGGAAAAAAAATCCTTTGTCATCCTATGTCAAAATTATGATGGAGTTATAGTTTGGAACTATGAAGACCTAAAGGGGTACAACAAGAACATCATCCAACACACAATAGAACTAGATCTAGATGCAAATCCCATAACGCAAAAATAAAGGTCTATCAACTCAAATATTGATCCAGTAATGAGGAAGGAGTTGGTCAAGCTAATATAGGCAAGAATCATATACACACTCAAAAAAATTACGTGGGAGTCCAATCTGGTACCCATGAGAAAGAAGAACATAGAAATTGTGTTGTGCATGAAATTCAAAGACCTCAACCAGACATCACTAAAGGAAAATTAACCCTTTCCTTTCATGGACCAAATTTTGTAGATATGGCTAGGCCTAAAATATTCTCTTTGCTAGATAGATTCTTTGGGAACAATTATGTGTGACTGAAGGATGAAGATAAAAAAAAGACAACATTCACCACTAAATGGGACACCTTTGCCTACAAGTGCATACCTTTTGGCCTATCCAATGCTAGAGTAGCCTTCCAACAGGTTATGAATATCACATTCAATGACCTTCTTAATAAATAAATCCTAGTCTACTTGGATGAGGACAATTTGACACACTTGGAAATAATGTTCAAATACTATCAATAGTTTAGGGTGTGTCTCAACTCGAAGAAAAGTATTTTTTATTTTTTTAAAGAAAGTTACTAGAAATTATCATGTTGAAAGAGGGAATATCAATAGACTCAAATAAAGTTAAGGCCATTGTCAACCTTTCATTTTTGCATCAGGAAAAAACCCTTCAATCCTTCCTAGGTTATATGAATTCCATCCTTATACTTATACTAGGTTTCACCACCATTGTTTGGTTGATAACTTGCATGTTACAAAATGGGCATGAGTTCAAATGGACCAAGGGGGTAAGGAAAATTTTAAGGATATCAAGTGAAACATGACATAGGCTCCATTGTTAGCCAACCCATACATTGATAAAGATCTCTTTCTTTATGTGTACAGGGATAAACTCAACATAGTTATCGAGATTACTCAAAAGGATGATGAAAAGAATAAAAACCCCATAACCTTTTTAGTCACAATTTAAAGGGCTATGAAGAGTTCTACAAATTTGTGAATAAATATGTATACACCCTAATCCAAAGCTTAAAAAATTTTAAACACTTGATTTTAAATATCAAAATTATGACTAATATTATTAATTCAAGTATAAAAGATTACATCATGAATAAAGAAAGCAATGAGAAAAGAGTAGGGTAGATCACAAGGATCCTCGAATATGATATTAAAATTAAGATAACCAAGTTGATCAGGGGTAGAGCATTATTCTAGAAGCTTTCTCAGGATGTTGCTAGTACCCTCATGGGAAATACAAATGCAGGAAGAATCAAGCCAAAAAAAATTTCCTTGAGGGTAGTGAAAGCTATTTTCCAACACTGAACCATTCATAGTAAAATGAAGGAGCAAGGCTCTATCTTGAGACACCCCCTCACTGCCTTTAAATATGACTCTTGAAATCACTATCCTAGAACTAGAAGAGACACCCCCATTTATCAAAGCTATGAACATCATATTGCCTACTCCTTTCACTCTAACAACATCCTCTTCAAGTGCCCCATTTATCATTGTTTCCATCTCTACCACTCTGGCCACTCCTCTACCACTCATTACATCTAAACCAATTCAATCTATGAAACCCTCTACCCTTGTATTGATTGAGTTTTCTTCTACAATCATATCCTTTGCAGGTAAACCAACCATTCTACACTTCTTAAAACCTTTAGCTTTACCTTCAAAAATCTAACAACTAATCGAACCCTAAGCCATCATCTCTATCTTCAACCTACTACCCAGTTCTAACAAGTCAAAGAGTAAACACGATAACATGCACAATAGAAAGTGGTAGAAACAAGGAAAGGGACCCACACCAATGTAGGTAAGGACCATCTATGATCCCTATAATAGCACATTATGCTTGGCCCATCTCACCCATGTCATTTCCAAGGTATAAGAGGAGATGCAAGTTCAAGATTATCTAGTGGCTATCATAAAGCTCAGCCTTAAGGATTCTAGACCAAAATATAAAGTTAAATTTTCTAAGTAGGCACATAAGTTAGTAAGCCATAAATATTTGACTCACATGAGGAGGCTAGTAAAGAAGGAAAATGAGCTAGAAAATTTTAAGCAAATACTTAGATCTTCCTAGGCTAAGGTCTAGGTAGTAAAGTATCAAATGGCTCATCTCATTGCATAATTAGAAGAGACAGATGCAATAAAAATAGAATTGGAAGAGCAAAAGAGAAAATAATTTGAGTTAGATAAGAAGGTGAGTGATGTGGAGGAAATGTATGAGATAAGACAAGTACTCTAGAGTGGGGTCACCAAAGTAGCCGATGGCTTGATCCCAATACTTGAGTTCATTCAAATAGTCACCTTATGACATGTCAAGGTTAGCAATGTGGTCAAGCATATTTTGGAAACTACTATCCCCTTGTTTTCCAAGGCACATGCATACAAGACCTAGGTAGCTCAATAAAAAATCAATAATATATGGTCACAAGAATTATTAATCATCACATAGTGACCCTTAGAATCATAGAATTCTTGGTGGTAGAGTGGACCATGCATCAATGTAAAGACCAAATTGATGATCTAGCCTAGACAACAAAGTAATAAAGAGGGCATATAGACTCTTTGGTTCAAATGGGCCTCCCTTCTCCTTGGACTCTAAACGATGAACTCTTTCCAGAGCAAGAGTTTTGGATAATGTTAAAGTAGAAGAAGAGCATCGAGATATCGTTAGACTCATCCATTGTTGACAAGGTGGCTTGGGTCATGGAACAAATAGTTATACTAAAATTTTACCTTAAAGAAGCCATAGGTAAAGCCTCCCATATCTCTCTATATGATCAATGGGAGCTCAAAAAGAGATACCTTCAACTCATCCAAGAAAATTTTCCCTTAAAATATAAATGGAATGAGGTTATAATGTTGATGAATAAACCTCAATAACCTCTCCCACTATTATTAAGCCCTCTATTGTGAGCCATACCCAAATGGATAAGGCTACTATATTTTAGGTCCCTCATCATTAGTAGGTTGGAGATACCTCGTAAATTTCCATAACTGTAGTGAAATTTCATTACATACAAGACTCGATAGAAAATCAATGAAGAGGAAGAGAAACATCCAAGTCCATTTGCAAGACCAAAAAATTTTGCAAACACAATATGATAGCTCAAATTAGAGATCCTAGGAAGAGCCCAAGTAATAAAGAGAATAAAAGACAAAAAATAAAATTTCAAAAGAAAATTTGGGCAATAACAAGCACAAAATCATGGAAACTGGAGCCTCAAAGACAAAACCATCCACAAAGTGACAAAAATCAGAGTTCTAGTAAAGGTCCAAGAAGACATGTGTACAAAAGGGTGATCATCAGGATTGAAAATAAAGGGCCAACACAATTGAGTGCTAACAAAATTTGGTAGAAGATCAAAAAGAGACTACATATTGAAAAGTAGGAAGAAATAATAATGAGCCCCATACAATCAATATGAGCCTCATGATGGACATAAAACGTTTATAACAAGTAAGTGTTGTCATAGTGACCATCACTAGAGATATTTTTTTTAAGAGGAAAGAATCATAAATACAATATTTAAAAGTAACTACTATTCTATCAAGAACTCAATGAGAAAGGACTTCCAACAAGCCTTGAGCCTATCATACATAAATATAGAATGATACCTTGAGTAGGGGATCAATGGAGGTTTCACATTTCTTGTCGATGCTAGAGTAGGGGTAAATTTTAAATTTTGAATTTTGTAATGAATTTATAAATGTTTGACTTATATCCTTGAGGAAATAAAAAAATTTATATATGAAGCACATGGAAATAGACACCAATTTGTCTCCTTGATTTCCTCGATGTAGAAGGGCTTACTGTGCATGAGCCATCATTTCTTGTAAACCTAAACAACCTGAAAAATTTGTTAGAAATATTTGGAGGCTTTACTTGATCAAGCCCCATATTTACAAAGACAAAATACTCAAAATAACTAAGTTAATGCATAATTGAAATCATCGTAATTACAATGATACTTACTTGTACAAAGGTCTTTGTGTCTACTACTAATTGCTTTAGAAGCTCCTTTCTACATTGATGAGACTTTCAAACCTACTTTCTATACAAAAAGGATGCAAAAGGATGGATGGATATTGAATGTGAAATGGATGTTGAATGTAACATAGTCTAGATGGATTTTGGCAGAGTTTGGGTATGTAAATGGTGGATTGATGAATATGGATAAAATGGCATTCTATTTATAGAGTTTTCCAAGGTTAGGGGAGGGGTTGAGGTGTCCCATGAGGTATCCCATGTGAGGTGTCCACTATGAGGTGTCCAGTTTGATGTGTCCCCTGAGATGGCATGGATGGAGCAAAGTCTCCAAATGTCATTGATGACATAGTGAGATGGAAAAATTTTCAATTTAAAATTACTTTTATAGTGTAAAAGTCTTCATTTGTTATTGAATGCAAAGGATATTGTGAGATGGAGGAAATATCAAGAATGCAAGATGGAAAGGCTAGGCTAGGCTAGTCAAAGTAGACTAGGTGAGGTGGAGGGATAGACTAGTCAAAGTAGAATAGATGCAGTGGCATGGCTAGGCTTTAATCATGATTAAGCTAATTAACCATGTGTTTAGCCATAAAGTGGATTTTGACCAAAAAGATGAATTTTGACCATAAAATGCTTTTTGACCATGGTGAAAGTTTCAACCCTAGTTGAGTTATGATGGAGGTTGCATGAGGATATGTGGTTAAGCGTAGAAAGGGCCTTAAGTAGCCAAAGGGGTAGAAGAGAATGAATAGTGAATTAATGAATGAAGTGTTTTTAAGCTAATTGATGCAATTTTTGTGGGTTTTTCAAATTGATCGGTTGTGATTGTGGGAAAGTGATAATGTGTGACTTTTGGATGTCTACAATATATTTGTGCATAATAGCTGACCTTGTGAATAATTTTCTCTTAGTTTTCTCTTGTGTATCAGTCTATAATTAAACCTTGAGTCATCTTACTAGAATCTTTTGAGCCTCTTTCTTTATGGCATGTATGTATCAAAAGGTTTAATATATAAGGTGTAGTCATGAAAACATGCCATTTCATTAAACATAAAAGATATTACAACCTAGTATTTTCAAAGGTCCCTTGGGCTACAAAGTGGGTTTTCAAGATAAAATCTCTTTCACAATACAATATTTGTAACTTTTGTCTTCTTTGACCACCTAAAGAAGGGTGGGTTTATGCTTGTGTACCACCATAGGTTGAGAAAAGTATCCACACCTGCACAATCAAAGAAAATGTTAATAACACCTTTTGGGTCCACCTAAGTTGAACCCAAGCTTATGAGAGGAGCAAACAATAAAAACTTGAACTAAATCATTACACAAACCTCAAAATAAGATAAAAACACAATAAAATTACCTTGCTCACCTCTATAAATGGTTTGCTATGATATGATTGACTGTAACTGGTTCTTGATAGCAACCATCCCTGTAAGGATGATTTTGACTATAAATTATCCCTTTGTGGATGCTTTTGGATGTATTGACTAGAATAGAATTTCCTTCAATGGGAACCTTATTTAGGTTTCTAGGTATCTATCCTCCATGTTTGGTGTCTGTTGTAGCTCCAATTTATGAGCAGTTTACAAAATAAAAACATGTGAGGAGAGGCACACAATATTTCCATGGTTGACATCCAAGCAAGATTATTTCTCACAAATGCATACAAGTAGATTCTATATAAATTTTGGTAATATAATATCACACATATGAAAATAGAAGAAATGAGGGCCTATTTATTGATTTTATCAAGGGTGAGGGGGTGGTGAAGTGGAGGTGACATGGTATATAAGTGGATTGAGTGAGGGAAGAGAAAAATTTAGGTTTTCCCACTTGGATGGTCAAAGGGGTATGTGTGCACCATACCTCATTAATGTTTTTGGGTGGAGAGAGTCCTCACCCCACCCAAGGGGTATGCCTCATTAATTTTTTTGTATGGGGAGTTATCACCCCATCCCTATGCATTAAAGAGCATGGGAGTTGTGTGGGTGCATGGAGATGTGGATAGTAGAGTGTAGGCTAGGCTAGGATGATAGGGTAAACTCGAGAAATATGCACATAGGCTAGGAGGAGTAGAATAGTCATATGGTGACCATGGGGTAGGTGTAGGATGGGGCCTAATAGATAAAATGGGCTAAAATGAGGTTGATTAATTTTTATAAGGTGGCAATGTCAAATAATTAGCTTATTTGGAGCAAATGTAAAATTATTAAACATTGACATTGGACAAATGATAGTATAACATTTTTAAAGTATCTACATTTACCTCTTTTTGTACTGTGTTGTGTAGACACGATGCAGTGCAAAAAATGACATAAAATGAGTGGATTGACAATGGATGATAGTGGATGATAATAGTTGACCATGGATTTTGGTGTGCTACAACAACAATTGAGGGAGGAGACATAAGGTTATATCAAATTATGAACAATGTAAGATGCCTCAATTGTGGAAGGGATGAATATCCTTGGATCTTTGAATATGAAGGATTTTTGATCTCACCATAGGTATTTAGCCTCATGTCACTCCTATCGATTAGATAAGTGGAAATAAGTTGTCACCTTGATGAAGCAAGTGTGTGAGTAACCATACAATAATGGCTTGGAGCTTGCTATATTTGGATTGAATTAGAATTTGAGTTATGAGAAGACGAAGAAGATATAGAGAAAGAAGAAGAGGTAAAGAAAGAAGAAGAAATTTGCCTTTACCCCATCAGAGGAGGGTTAGTGATAGTCTTAGGAAAATTTCTTGGACAAACATGATTATAGGATTATGTGTTTGGATATTAGAATTGTTCAATATGACATTGATGGGTAATATGTAACCCCTCAAGTAATGCTTTGATGGTGAAGAAATAAAATACAACAATGAAGCCCTTGATCAAAGATCACTACGTAACAACAAATTAGAAATGGTAGGATGATGAGCCACACAATAGTGGAGTAGTGGGAGGGTGGTGGAGGATGTTGGATTTGATGGGGTAAATGTTTATGAGGGGATGGTGTGGAGGAAGAGGTTCCACTCAGGTGGTGCTCACACTGACAAGTAGGTGAGGAGGTGAGTTCATCAGAGATCATAGAGGTCGATATGAAGCAGATACAAGGAGTGGGAAGACATCAGGGGATATAGGGATGGAGATGTTGATAGTGGATATAGGAAGTGGATATATGTTGAGTTTTGATGATATAATGGATTTTAGTGGTGCGGTTGTAGTAGTTTATGAGATTGAAATGTTGAGAGAGTGGGTACAAAATTTAAAGGTACAATTGGTAGGGTAGCAAGCAGCGTGATCTATAGAGATGATAGCTCTATAGAGGTATCTCGATATAGTGACTAGAGAGGGACACAATAGTACATAATGACAATAGAGAGGGATGACCTGATGACAAAGAAGGATGGATTGTAGGGTCAACTTGATGTGGTAACTATAGAGTAAGATAGTTTGAGGGTAGAGAGGGCTAGTTATGGATAGAGAGGGATGGTATTTGGTATAAATTTGAGTAGTTGTTAGCATATCCACCAAAAATGGAGAGAGGGGGAGATAAAGGCGATGTTACGACTATGAGTCAAGATTGCACAACTACAACAGGCCAGGGATGATTATAGGGCTATCTAGTTGTGGGATAGGGATAGAGTGAGAGTGTACGAGGATGCAATGGTGAGCCAATGTGTGCCTATTCCATCATACATAGGTTCCTCATATTGGTAGAGCTAAAAGAGCATGCCATCCATAGCTCTAGTAGTACCTTTTTCTATAGACCTGATAACATCATAGGTAGCATGACCAACTACTTCACATGTTAGTAGGTAGCATAATAGAGGATTATATGATAAGTAGGGTAGGGGGGATCCATTGGACAAAGAGGATAGATAGGTTGGATTGGGGAGACTCTAAGAGGACAACAATAGTGATTGTGTTTTAGTTGTGGCAAGTTGGACACAAGTTTTATATTATTTATTATGAGTGGGTAATGATGTTATGTATTACATCATGTAGATTTACATATGTAGGATGATAGAGCCCTATGGATTGTTTGATGTAGCCCGATGGGTATTTATGATTATGATGCACATGTTAATGTTGTATTTATAAGCATAGATGATTATTGGTATGTACATGAATATTTGAGGATTGTATTTATTTGTTCATGATGTATACATACAATGATGATTTGATTATTGACATGATATGATATAATGGATGGATTATGTGATGTAGATGGTTTGGTTGTGATATTGTATGATATATGGATGTATGTATGTGATTAGATAGACATGATATGTTAGATGAAATGGATGTGATATGCTTATGTGATGAATGATGATTCTTTTATTTATTTACATGGTGTAGGCTCACATGTGTTTATTTAATCACTCTTTGGATATGTGCATATGAATTTCACAATCAAAAGTGGTTTAATTAATCAATGACAAGTTAATGGTTATAATAACACATTAACACAACATAAGACAAGATAACAATAATGAACACAAGACTTAGGACATGGATGATAAGATAACATGTAATGGACAATTCACTAACCAGATAAATAATGGATAATAACTAATGATTAATGACATAGATTGAGACTTAGGACATATGGAAAATGAATGGTGGCTAGCCAAGATGCTTGTCACCCAAAAATCTTAGGATTTTTGGATGCTAGAAGTATCTTAGGAAAATCAAACACCCTAGTTGCAACAATAAAAATCATGTAATGGTCAATCAATAACCTAGACCTACTCCTAAATAATATCAAGCCCATCATGGATTAAAGTGTGTGCAGTGAAGTTCATTTTCTATCTTGATTAAGGTTGGACTAACCAATTGTGACTCCATACAATATAAGCTATCTCATCTATGATATTTCAAATATTTATACAAAATAAGGTCTCTAGTGTGACATATGTGTCATCACTTGAAGGACATACTCCACTACTAGAAAAGCATCTATGGCCCCAATAGAGGTTATCCCAATAATCCTTTGATGTAGCTCCACTACCATCCAGGAATCTATAGTCCCGATGGAGGCACCTTACTTGAGGGGACCAATATTTGGATCTATTTTTCTCTTTTCTATTTCATTTTTTTACAACTTGTATTTTGGATTCTCAGGTTCGGATTATGTGAATGATAGGATGAACGAGAAAATTTTCATTTTATGTCGTAACTACTCATGGCATTGTATTACTTAAGCTCAAAATTTAATTAAGGTGTGATATGTGGTTGGTCAAAGAAAGAACTCAAGTTAGATAGGGGAAGCCAAAAATATCCTTACAACATGATGATGTTTGATGAAGCTTGAGTGGAAAACTAGACATGGGTGAATGATAGAAATGACTTCATATCTCTAAGTAATCTAAGAATATGATTGAACAAGACATCATGTCAATTGGGACAACTAGTGCATGTTTACTAGCAAGATGTGAAATACAACTAAGCTTTGTATGTAATATCATTGACAAGACAACCTGACATGTGATAAAACAAGACATTTAAATAGTTGACAAGGGAATGTGAGATGGAAAAAAATACAACACATACATATGGGAATAATATGTACAATATTTATATTTCATTGATTAATCACATTAATTATAAGTGGAAAACACAGATCTATGCATCTAGGTGACCAAATTAGCTTGTTATGAGTTTTGATTTAGTTATGTATGAATGTGTTGGATGAATGCAATATAGGAAAAGGATGGGAGATGAGACCCAATAATTTGGGGCATCAACATGGAGATATTGGAAGTAATAAAATTGAGTTTGAGAGAAGTTTCAACTCCCCCAAACACAAAATTGGTTTAAAGAAACCTGCCTATACACAAAATTGGCTTGAAAAGAAGAGAAATAAGAAGGAAAAAATATTGAGGATGAGGAGAAGAGTTAGGAGGAAAATAAGGTTGAGGTAGGGAAGAATATTGAGGAAGAGGAGCAAAATGAGGATGAAATGAATATTGAGGATGGGAAGAAGAAGCAACATGCATGCCAACCAGAGGAGGATTGGGAGGAGGAAAATACAAAAAATAAGTAGAATTTGAAGGAATGGATGGTTATAGTATTTTCTAGATTTTCCAAGGGGTAATATTTTCTATAAAGGAAGTGGTATTTGATGAAGAGGGATGATAAGGGTTAATTTGATGAAGTTGTATTGTTTCATGACCAATGTAAGATGTACCAATTATGGAAGGGATGAATATCCTTGAATTTTTCTTGAGATAGTTTTTGAGCTCACTTGATTGAGCAAGTTGACCAACCATAGGTATGCATAATCATGATGTGAACATAGATTGGAAGTGGGCTTAGGTTACCACCTTGATGAAGCAAGTGTGTAACTATACAAAAATGACATGGTACAACACAATTTAGATTGAATGAGAGTTAAAGTTGAGATAAGAAGGAGAAGGAAGAGGAGGAGGAGGAGAAGGAGGAAAAATTTTACCTTTGCCTTGGTAGAGGAGGGCTAATGATACTCTTAGGAAAAGTTCTTGGACAAACATGATTCTAGAATTGAGTATTTGGATATTGGACATGTTCAATATGAAAGATAAGTATCAATTTGATGAATGGATATGATAAGGGTCCATGGACACAATACCCATAGCTTGGGGTATGCAAGGACGATCTAGAATGGATAGGAAATACACATTGTGAGGGTGAGTCTAAATTTAGGATAAAAGATAGAAAGGAATGATCAAGAAGATGGAGTGGGGTTAAAAATACTTGAGGTGAGTCATTCTATGGAGGATAGGATGATAGGGATTGACATAAAAAAATAGGTATTCTAAAAAGAAGAATGATAATAAGAAGGTTGAGGATGAGAAGAAACTTGAGGAAGAGGAGAAGAACAAGGATGAGAAGAAGTTTGAAGAAAAGGAGAAGAATTAGGAGAAAAATAAGGTTGAGGAATTTTAGGATGGAAGTATGTATTGGTTTGGGTTTGAGGAGGATGGAGTGGTCCTATCTCTAGGGCTCTCAGGTAGAATGATGTGGATGGCTTGGTGCATTAGGCATGGATCATAAGATGAGGGTTCATGATGGCCCATGTCACTTGGATATAGGATGTGATGGATAATGGATAGGCTACCAAGTGGGGTGAAGGGTACCTCATTCAAATGGGTTGGAGAGATCATTGAAGGAGTAGTGGTCATCTCAAATGGATCCATGGGATGACTCGCCTATGCTCTAGCTTGACCTCTGGTTATGACCATAAGGGAGTAGAGACAGGGTATACGATGGATGAAATGAAAGGTGGGGTGAAAAAGCACCTAACTAAACTAACAAGCAAGCATAAAACAAACAATTAAAATGAAGAGTTTTGACATGATTTATATTTGTTTTGTTTGGTGTTTCTTGGGTTTTGTTTTTTAAGGTTTTGGTGTGTTTTGTGTTACCTACCCCTAAAAGCTACAAAATGGGGATAGGTGAGATCTAAAGGTGTGTCTATGCATACTCCCCAATATACCTGAGAGTATGTGGAGAGAGGCTATGCATAAATGACCAAGATATTCCTAATGTGGTGGTGGCTTGAGGTTTCTAAAAGGAAAAAACACCTCAAATTTCATTTTTAGGGGATGTAAGAGGTGATGTTGTCTAAAATTGCTTGGGACCATTAGTCTTATGGTTCACCCTCAGGTGGAATCAATCCAAAATGATAGTTGCACACTCACTATTTCTATGGCCCTGTGAGCAAGGACGTCTATCCTGGAAATGACCACATCCTTAGAAAAAATTTGAAAATATTTTCTAAGGTATGAAGATGCTCCCAGCTATTCAACATACAGTATATTTTCTAGTGGCATAGTGCAGGATGTTCCACACCACTGGCAGAGTAGCTAAATTTTTATTGTTGTCACTTCGATAGAGCGACATATGACATATTTTCTAAGGTAAGAAGAGATGCTCCAAATTACTCTACACTGAGTGTATTTCACAGTGACACAACGACATGTTCCACACTATTTTCAAACTGAGTCAAAGCTGACATCATCATTCTCCGATGAGCGGCCCAATACACATTGTCTCAATCTACGTAAATAAGTGGCTAATTTTTTATGTGTTCCATGCCACTGATGTTCAAGTTAATTTTAGAGCGAAGCAGAAAACATGCTCCATACTGCTGGTTGAAGAGGTTGAAAGGTCCGAAATTTAGCACAAGACAATGACACATTGCAAAGTTCCTCAAAATATATTTTTACATTGTTTCCTGAGTGGCTTAGAGCACAAATCTATCCTATAGTCAAACTTGGTCAAAGTGTGATGGAGCAAATTTTAAATAGTGGGCTACAAACAACATGTTCTACACCATGGATGTGAAAGAAAATTAAACGATTTTAAGAAAAAAGTAAATGGCCTGGCGACATGCTCCATTTAGCTCAAAGCATAGTGTATTTTTGAATGTGCTCCACATCGCTGGTCAAATAAGTCAAAGAAAGTAACAAGTGTTATAAAAGAGTATCCTGGTGACATGTTCTATGTCACTCATCTTCAAAATATTTCTAAGGTTTAATCATATCCATTTACGAATGAATCAACGGTTGAGATTACGCTGATATTTTCTTAGCTATACAAAAATGAGTTCTTGGAAAATGAAAACCAGTTGGTTCGAGCAAGCAGGCGAAGCATCCATGGAGCCAAGAACCAAGAACTTAGGTAGTTGTAGATCTACGATCAGATGAAGTCCCCATGAAATATGAATGACTTAGATTTTATTTCTAACGACCTGGAGTCTAACTGCCATTACAAAACAAGCAAGTTGCAAAGCTGAGCTACCATGGCATGCGATATCGAGCAGTTTTCGTAGACTTCAAAGGAAAATAAATAATGCCATTGTAGTATTCTACTAATCTATCATGACTCTATCCTTGTAATGTTCCATCCCCTTCTTTCACTATAAAAACTATATATATATGTCAAACCCTCAATTTTCAAGGTTGGCTTTAGAGTGTTTGTTTGCCCTACTATGTAACATCTTTTACAAATTAATAGAAGGAGCATTACTTGGATTTTTGACTCAAGAACTGTTGTCTTCAATATTTCTATTGATAGATTCAAGTTGTGAATTGCATTTCTTCTAATGCTGCTATGGTTAGTTTGTTCCACTAATATTGGGGTACTAGTTGTAAAGCAATTGAAATATTTTCATGGTTAAATCTATGCTTACAAAAATTTTATTTTTTTTAAATATATATACTGATCTATTATGTTAAATTGGATTGTTAGTATTGTGGATATTAAAATTACTTCTTGGAGTATGTCTCTGTTTGTGTTTCTTGCATGAAGATTACTTTGTTTTTGGGTGTTGTTGATCTGGAGTGTGGGACACTGGAAATGATTTTTTGAAAGGTTTTCCCTGTGGATGCCTATGATGTTAGCTCTATTCGACCACTATTTTACTCATAATTTCTTAACCCTAACCCCTTTTCTAACCCTATCTCTTAAACAATTACTGAGCTTAATTGAGTCAACACCCTATCAGTTGACAACGAATTAACCTACTCTGGAGGTTGGGCTAGAGAAATATTTAGTCCATACAATGTTGAGTTATGAAATATGATTAGCAAGTGCAAGCCTAATTAGAAATTTGAAATATAGATAGTCACAGTATCAAGTTTACTTGATGTCAATTTGGATCCCAACAGTTTTGGCACACCTAGTGGGAATCGTTTACAAGAAACACTAAAACCCATTCTTTTCTTTGTATGTATATTTTCCCAAAGAAATCAAGATTTGGTGAATTGTCTTGACCTTGTTAAGTGTTGAGCAGTGAATTCACATGGTGACTCCCTGGTCTACAAAACCATAAAGTTATCCCTGTAGCTTGTATTTTTTCATGAATACTAGGTCATCCATAAGGAATTACCCAAGATCCTTTTTCTACTGCGAGATCCTCTTTAGAGGGTCTACTGTCATAAGATATTTAAATCAGTATTTTCATTCAGATAAAACTCCTCCTAAGGTACATCATATAGTACCCCCAAGGCCACCTCCAATAGGAACTACACTTGGAAACATGGCCCAAAATCAAAATAAAAATGCAAATGCAGCTCCAAATCAACCCTTTCAAAGGCATCCCAATTGGAATATAGCTGGTACCCGTAGACTAGCCCATATGCATGATATCCCTTAGGCTATGTGTAAGACCATTCCCACATATGATGGATCTGATAAAACTGCATATGAATATTGCCAAGATATTCTTAATCTAGAAGTGATCCACAACATAATGTTAGGATCCTCCATCCTAACAATATTAGTTAGTATTATTAATCATTTAATTATTATATTATTAAATCATAAAGTGAACCATCACATCTCTTCATAACGTGAACCATCACGTCTCTTCATAACATGAACCATCACGTCTCTTCCTAATGTGAACCATCATGTCTCTTCACCAACGTAGCTTTAGGGTAGATATATATATATATATTAGGTTGGCCATTCACACAAATCATCCATGAAGAAGAATATATATATTTTTAAACCCATTGGAGGGATTCCCCATTCCAGTGCAACAATGATTCAACCCTAAAAGTGATTATTTTTAATGTTATTTTATTTATTCATTTATTAAATATTAGCTAGAACCTTCAAGGTTCTACCATTTGGTATCAGAGCATCGATTCTTGACACAAGTGTGAAAGTTTTTTTAAAGAAATATCGAAAGAAATCTCGCAAGTAATGAATAAATGGCAAGATGATTTTGAAACAAAAACAACAACAAAAATAGTAGAGTTAACCTTAAAAAGGATGATCTTGCAAATAAAATTATTACAAAGGAGAATTTTTGCCAGTGGAAGAACCCAATTACAAAACCACCTGTATGGGAATAAAAAAATACATACACCACCCAAAAAATTACCTAAATATTACCCATTAAAAGTATTAACCCTGCGAAAATGAAGGCACGATGCGAAAAGGGTATTTATTTTCATTGTGATGAGAAATTTATTCATAATCATCAATGTATTACACCTGCACTATATATTTTGGATGCAACTATTCCTTTTAGTTCTCCCAATGATGAAAATACAATTGAGGTAGCCGTAGTGATGAATACACTTGAATATGACACTAAATATGGGAACGAGGAGGAAGGTAAGGAAGATGAGAATGCCATGGAAGATAAGAAAGATGAAGAAGATATGGAAAACAAGGATAATGAGCAAGAAATATCCAAAATACCTTAGCCCACCAATGACAACAATAGGGTTGATATACCATAAGTGATTGATACACCAGACAAGGATGAGGTAGACATTCCTAAAGTGAACCATTATGGCCAAATATGCACTCTACAAGAACTACACTCAATTTCCTCTCCAATAGTGAGTTATCACTACAAGGTCAAACCTATTCAAAAACAAGGCAGAAAGGTGATTGCACACTCCTCCATTCCCTCTCCCAGGGAACAATAGGATAATGTATAAGTTTTACCACATATTTTTAGGCATCCTTCTGAAGTGTTTGAGGAACCCCAAGGGTTTCCCTTCCATCATCATCACGATTCTCCTAAGGAATATTCTACTATTGTTCTTGGCAACCCCCACTAACACTCCAACCTTCAAGATATCCCTACCTTCGAAAAAGTGACATTAAAATAGTACAAGAACTTGCAAAAATTTTGCTTGGAAAATAAAAGATAAAGCTCCTCACTTTGAGCTTTGAGGATAAAGTTATTTCTAAGGAGGGTGGCATGTTAGGATCCTCCATACTAACATTATTAGTTAGTATTATTAATCATTTAATTATTGTATTATTAACTCATAAAGTGAACCATCACATCTCTTCATAACGTGAACCATCACGTCTCTTCATAACGTGAACCATCACATATCTTCCTAACGTGAACCATCATGTCTCTTCACCAACGTAGCTTTAGGGTAGATATATATATTAGGTTGGCCATTCACACAAATCATCCAATAAGAAGAATATATATTTGTTTAAACCCATTTGAGGGATTCCCCATTCTAGTGCAACAGTTATTCAACCCTAAAAGTGATTCTTTTTAATGTTATTTTATTTATTCATTTATTAAATATTAGCTAGAACCTTCAGGGTTCTACCACATAAAGAATGAGGATGTTATTATAAGAATCCTAGCTCTATCCTTTAGAGGAAAAATTCTACATTGGTTCAGGACCCTAGAAGACAATACCATTACCTCATGGGTAGCATTAGTAGAACCCTTTGTAGAAGAGTTCAATGAGTCTATTGATCCTTTTTCCCTCCTCAATCAATTCACATCCATACAAAAGCATCAACAAGAAACCATTTCAGACTTCAACTTGAGGTTTAGTAGGACTTGGAAGAGGATTCCTCCTGAAGCTAGACCAGCTTCAACCCTCACTTTCATGTATTATATTAGAGCCCTTGGATCAGAGTTAGGTCTGCAAACCCAACAAGCTGGAGTATATACCTTTCCATAGGTCTACAATGCAGTTGTCCATGCTAAAAATATCCTCATCAATGTGGGAAGATTACCCCCTAAAGTTATGTTGCCCTACTATTTGGAAACTCCCAATGTCCAAGGTCAGACAACTACATCATCTTATATGGATCCTCCCTCTTTGTCATCTCCACTTCCATAGATGACCCCTATTCCTCATCCGAAAGTATCACCTACTATAGTTCCTTTTCCACCACTTCCTTCTCAGATACCCCAAGAGTCCTCCATGCTTCTTGATATTCAGAATACTTTGAAAACTCTCAGTAACAAGATGAACTCAATGGAAAAAAGAGATAGAGATATTTCAACAAAGAATATTTCCTTATGTCAACAAATATCAAAGACTTGGTCCCAGCAATAGCACTAGGGTCAGAGTAAACATGATGCAAGAAGATCCAGAGTGTTCCTCTAAAACCAGTCTAGTGAATGTATGGTGTCTGGTATGCAATGATCCCCATGATTCAGAATCATGTGTTATGTACCAACACCATGTACAATAGGCTATGGAGAAGGTAGAGAGAAATTAGAAAGGAAGAGTGAATATGCTCTGGAAACCAGATCAGATCATGGTTGGAAAATATCTTGATGAAGATGGACCCATTTCTATCATGATGAGGTCAGGTAAGAAAACACTATAGGTTGATCCATAGAAGATGGGTCAATTTTAGGTCCCCTCTCAAAAGAAGAAAGACCCACCTACTCAAAGTAGTGATACATTTCCTATCCCCAGGCCAATGAAAAGAGGGACATGGTCCCTAAAGGCCAAGAAAAGGAGGTCAATTTTCCCAAAAGGTTTGACAAAGAAAATGAGGGAGAAAGGATGAGATCCAAGAATGAAGCTCAAGAGAGGCTTAGATTTCCCTCCATAACCAAGAGGTAGAGAATTGAAGCCACACAATAGTATAAGAGAAAGTATGGTGAGCCAGAGAGAAGGTCTGAGAGACCCACCTCTACCAAGTCAGAGTATAACATTATGGAGGAAATGAAAATAATACCCTCCAAGGCTAGCCTATATGATACTCTCTTTATTCCTAGCCAAATAGACCTACTGAAAGCTTCTCTAAACAAATATCTGCAAGAAAAGTAGGCCACTACAATCCTCAACATGCCCTCTGGGAAAGACAAGATGTCTCCTACTACTTTAAAGAACAAGCCCCCTCCCTTTTACATTTATTTGAGGATGGAGGGGTGGATTATCCGCAACTGCATGATCGACTCAGGGGCTTCCACCATAGTTATGCCCAAGGCAATCTGCGAGGAGATGGGAATGGAATATACCATATCCTACCCTAGAGTTTTGTAGTTAGATGGGACACCAGTGAAGATAGTGGGGGTAATAAAATATGTTCTGATGAGGTTGCATAGAGCTCTAGAGGTAACCATCATGCAAGAAATAGTGGTGGTGGATCTAGAGCCTTATTTTGGCTTGTGCCTTTCAAGAGAATTCACTACCAAATTGGGAGGATGCATGTACATGGATTATTCCAGCATGGTGATCCCCTTCAAAGGGAAGAGGATAAGAATAACACCAGAGAAGCTTATGTCTTATCATATTAAAAAAATCGAAGAAGACATGTGTAATCTCACTCCTCTAGATGAATTTGAACTAGTGGATAGTTTTGAAGAGCTAGAGATTGAAGATGAGCTACCTTTCAGAGAGGATTATAGTCAATTTGGGATAGGTATGGGTACATATAGCATTTCCATAGAAATAGAGAAAATAATCCCTGCTATATCTAATCAGTCCCTAAGAGAAATAGAAACCTGGACCATGCACTTTGATGGTGCAAGATGTAGAAATGGTGTTGGTGTTAGTGTACTATTGTAGTCTCAGTCAGAAGGTGCAAAGAGTTTCATGTATAGGCTAACATGGTCATGCACTAACAATGTTATAGAATACGAGGCTTTATACCTTGGGCTAATGTAGGATGAGAGCATGGGCATCAAGATATTGAATATATATGATGATTCTGAACTAATTGTCAATCAGGTAAGAGAGAGGTGCAGTAGTAAACACCATTACCTGAAGGTATACAGGAATAGGGTATGGGATTTGATGGAATCCTTTGATGCCCTAAATATTAATTTTATTCCCAGAAGATAGAACACCTTGGATGATTCCTTGGTAGTGAGGGGAGCTAATTTCAACCCTTCTACAGATATAGGAGTCACAAAAGACAAAGGGATCAAAATGATTTTTAGGCCTGCAATACCAGACAAGCAGATTTTTTGGTAGGTGTTTGAAAGTGATGAACAAATCATTGATTTCCTAGTAAGAGAAGCCTATCTATCTACCATTCAAGAGGAAAATCTAGAAGAGATAGACCAACAAGATGTCATCCAACTAAAGAACAATCATATACCTAGAGGGTTGGTCACTCTAGAAAGCTTGTTTGACAATGAAGATAGGAAAAGGATCAAATCCATGGAAATCAATGAAAATATCTACAAGGAAATTGAGATCAAAAAGGAAAAGAAGCTCAAAGTTGGAGTTCGATGTTCTCCAAAAGAAGAGGAGGATATCAAAGTTCTATGCCTAAAATACCAAGACATTGTGGCTTGGTCATATGAAGATCTTAAAGTATATGACAAGAAGGTCATCCAACATACAATTGAGCTAGAACCAAATGCAAAACCCTTCAGGTAGAAATAGAGGCCTGTGAACCCCAGAATCGAAGCCATAATGAGGGAAGAACTATTAAAGCTATTGAAGGCTAAGATCATATATCCAATCAAGCATTCAACCTGGGTAGCTAACTTAGTCCTAGTAAGGAAGAAGAATGGTGACATCCGCTTGTGTGTGGATTTTAGGAACCTCAATCAAGCATCATTAAAATACCACTATCCACTCCCTCAGATCGATCAAATATTGTAGATTGTAGTGGGAGTAGAGAGGTTCTCACTATTATATGGCTTCTCTAGCTACAACCAAATTTGGGTGAAAGATGAAGATCAATTTAAAATAACATTCACCACCAAATGGGGCACTTTTACCTATCAGAGAATACCTTTTGGTCTATCCAATGCAGGAGCCACATTCCAAAGAGCAATGGATTATGCCTTTGGAGAGCTGATCAACAAAGTCATTTAATCTACTTGGATGACATGATTGTATTCTCCCATGATAAGCAAGACCACCTGGCACATCTAGAGCAAGTATTTAAGAAGTGCAGGGAATTTGGCATCTCTCTTAATCCGAAGAAGTCATTTTTTGTAGTCCATGAGGGAAATTTGTTAGGCCATGTGGTCTCTAAAGAAGGTATGGCCATTGATCCAGATAGAATCAAATCCATTCTTGCTCTTCCATTACCCATGAACAAGAAAGCTTTGTAGTCCTTCTTTGGTCAGATAAATTTTATCAAAAAATTCATCTCTAATTTTGCTCAGAAGGTGAAACCTATCTCAGAACTACTAAAGAAGAATGCAGATTTCAAATGGACTGAAGTGAGAAAACAAGATTTTGAGATCATCAAGCAATCCATTGCTACAGCTCTAGTTCTAGTGAACCTAGACTTCAACAAATATTTCATTATGTATGCTTATGGAGCTGAAGAGAGCTATGCATCAGTGCTCACCCAGAAGAATGATGAAGGAGAAGAGCACCCCATATTATTTTGGAGCCAGAATCTCCATGAATATCAGGTCAAGTATAATTTTATTGAGAAACAAGTATTTGTAGTGATGAAGTCATTGAAAAAATTTAGGTAATACTTGGTTCAAAGTAAAACCCTGGTTTATGTGGTTCACCCAGATGTTAGAAGTTTCATTTTACAAGGTGAACTAGGAGACAAAAGAGTTGGTTGGATTACTAAGATCTAGGAATATGACATAGAAATTCATCCTACCAAGATGGTCAGAGGTAGAGCATTATGCCAAGGTTTGATAGAAGTAGCAGTTATAGCAGAAGTGATAGCCTATCAGTCAGTAGTAGAAGATCAGACTGAAGAACTATAGTCAGGAGAATCAGACTGGGTTGATCAGATGACCAAATATTTTTAGACTAGAGTGTGTCCTTATAATATTAATCCATCATAGAGGAGGAGATATAGGCTTCAAGATTTGAAATATATCTTATTACCAAAAGGTCTATACAAGAGAAACCTTGATGGAGTCCTCTTAAGATGCTTGAGAGATGATCAGAAACAAAAGGTCATAGAGGAGTTCCATGGAGGATTATCTAGAGGGCATTTCTCAGGAAGGGTTACAACTTTAAAGATAATTAGGGTAGGTTATTACTAGCCTACCATTTTTATTGACACCTTCAAAGTTACAAGAGCCTATGATGAATGCCAATGGTATGTGGGAAGAACTAGGAATGCATCATTCCCCCTCAAGCCAATTCAGGTTGAAGAACCTTTTTAGCAATGGGGGTTAGACTTCATAGGGGTTATTAATCCAAATTCCTCAATAGGACACAAGTACATTTTGACTACCATAGACTACCTCACCAGATGGGTAGAGGCCATCCCCACAAAGAAATCAGACCAAGAGGTGGTAATAGACTTCATGGAAAGCTTAATCACAAGGTTTGGTGTCCTAGAAGCTTTAGTGAGTGACAATGGACCAACTTTCATAGGAGCTAAATACATTGAGTTTTCCAGCAAGTATGGCATCACTATAAAAAATACCTCTAACTACTACCCCAGGGGAATGGATTAGCAGAATCAACTAACAAAAATCTGCTAAGAATCTTGAGAAGATCATTAGAGGGTAACAAGAGAAGTTGGCACCTATTGTTGGAACAAGCTCTATGGGCAGATAGGATCACCATCAAAAAATCCATTAAAACCTCTCCTTATGCCTTGGTATATGGTAAAGAAGTAGTATTACCTATTCACTTGGAAATTCTAGCTCTCAAGTTGATAGATACAGAGGAAGAGTCTGAATAGAATCCAATTGAAACCAGGTTAACACATTTGTTGTAGCTAGAAGAGAAAAGGACTCAAGCATATGAGGACTTCCAAAAGCACTCATTTGATATCAAGGGATGGTTTGACAAGAAATCTAGGTTCAGAGAGTTCAAATTTGGAGATTCTATCCTCAAGTGGAATGTGGAAAGAGCCAAGCCAGGGCACCATCAGAAGTTTGATTCCTTCTAGGATGGTCCTTTCAAAGTAGCAGAGGTTAAAGAGAGCAATGTTTTCTAGCTTGAAGACCTAGAAGGAAACATACAACCGATCTCGATCAATGGTTTTCATCTAAAACTCTACTTTGATTGAAATATAAGTTCATTGTAACATATGTACATATTTTTGTATTATATCATTTTTCCCCTTTACTGAAAGTTTTCATTTTGTAAAGTGTTATAAAAAGAAGAAAATTTTGCTTCAAAAAAACTATTTCAAAGTTGCAAAATAAACTAAGGGTGGTAGCAATATACAACATGTGTTCCATGCCACTCTCCAATAAGCAAAGGTGGCAGTGGAATACAACATGTGTTCCATACCACTAAAGTTCACATCCATTCTAGAGTGGACCAGGACACATGCGCTATGCTACTCTCCAATGAATAAAATATCCATGAGCTACGATGTGTGCTCTAACCACTCCAAGAGAAGGAAATATGATGAAAAGCACCATAGGTTCAATGAAGTGCTTCATGCTACAACCAATCAATGATTGACATGATGTTTCCAACCACCAAGATGCATACCTTTGAATTAAAAAGTGTGCAATGGATAGTTTCTCACATTAAATGCATTAATGGTGGAAGGTATACATGTGATAACATTTAAAAGTGGTTCGAAGTGCAAAGCTCATTCATTTTACAAATAACACTTACCTAGAAGAAAGAGCAAAGGAGTAGTCAAGCATTGTTCATGAATACCAGTGAAGAAGAACACCCTATGAATTTCCACTAAAAATGGCTCCAAAATAGCCCTAGAGGATATTCGGTAAAGAAATACAAAGTTAGAAGGCTACGTAAAATAGATGAGAGGATTAGAGATACTATAATGATGCAAGTAAGGAGAACCTACCTAAGGAGAAATTTTGAGTTCAGATACTTCAAGGAGGCCAATTCAACCTCAAGGTATCGTTGCTATAAAATCTCTCTTATTTTCTTACATCTATGATTCTATTCATCATTACCTAGAGTTAATTTCTGCAATCATTAAGTTTTATGATCCTAAGGCAAAAGCAATAAAAATAGCTAATGGCAAAACCTTATTTACCATCACTGCCAAAGCTTGTCATGACCTTTTTGCTCTAGGAATAGACCCACCTATAGAACCCAAACCATTTGATATAACAGAGCAAGCTAGGTCTTATTCTTCACTAAAGGCAACTTCTATGAGAAGAAAGCTTTAAAAAATGGCTTAGCTTCCAATTCAAAACTATTAAGATGAAATACCCAATACCCTAATTCCAATTGAGCAGTTTGCTAACCCAGAGCTTTTCTCTATGTTAGCTTATTTAGAGGGTTTAGATTCTGACCAGTTTGTAAGGGATTGGAAAATAGCTACTACTTATTGCATTTCAAATGAGAGGATGTATAAACCTAAAGCAGAGAAGGAAGGTATTAAGGTGATTTACTTTGATTGGCCAACCTTTCTTGCCAAATGAATGCATGAGCAGTTGGTAAGGATGAAAAGGGATTCAGAAGCTCCTTCTTTTAACACTATTCAAATTTGGTCTGGATGTTCTATGCCATTGTAAGGCACATGATGCCCTAGATTCCAATGAAAGAAAAGAATGACAAAGGAGACCCTATCCCTGTGTATTATTGGACCTCTCATTTAAGGAGCACAAAGTCTTTTTATAGGTTTAATCTAGAGTTCCTAGGGCCAGATTTGAAAATTATGTATGGGAAATGCCCTAGGTTACCATCTCTGACCAAGGAATTGTTAAGAGTACCAAGCACCAAAGAAGGAGACTGGTATGTTCTCATAGAGGGCACTATCATCAGACTTTATGGCTTCACTGGTAAGCCTTTTTTGCTACCCCATTTTATGACTAATAGATTGTTGGCCCTAGAATACTTGAGGTAAGCAGATTTCATCAACATGAATTACGACTCTAGAAAAGGAAGGAAATATTTATTAACTTACTCCCATAATATTGATGACATAACAATTGTCAGAAGGGGTCAAGGTGAACAAATCACCCAATATTTGGATAGGCTCAACCTATTTTATATCCCACAGAGGTGGAGGTATGACCTTGATGATAAATTCATGAAGAGGAATATCAAGCTTAACGGAGAAAAAGCCCTCAAGTTTGAGAAGACTTCAAGGCCTCATTTTGAACAGGGGAGGAATAACAAATAAAATGCTCCATTGGATTGGAATGTCACTAAAATGGAACAACTACCCCCATGGCTAGACTTCTATGAGTAGGTAGTTGATTTTGATTCTACTAACAATGAAAGCCATCAGTTGAAGGAGTCTAATATTAAGGATATTGAAAAGAAAAAGAAGTGGGATGAAGGTAAAATCATAGATTGGTGGAGAATGAGAGTAGAAACTGGTACAGATAAATCCAGATTCAATCGAGTAATAGATGATGAGTTTTTTGAGTGATATGACAAGCATATTAAAACCTAGAAAGCTAAGGACCCTAAGAATCTGGTATTGATTTATAAGAAGACTCAAGTAGGGATAGATTCTCCTTCCCCACCTTCACAAGAGGAAGCACAGGAGGTAGGGACTAACACTCCAATAGTTACTGTAGAAGCTCCTAAAATATTTGAACCCTCATCAGAGCAACTAGAGAAGTATCCTGTAGGGGCCCAACTTATAAGTAAAATGTATTACTCTGATGATAGGGCAATAAACACAGAAGTCATTCAGATAGCTAGTAGGCCCAAATTCCTAGCCCTGGGTGGAGAGCCTCCTGAGGCTGAGATATATTGGAATAAAAAGGATAAAGACTTTGTGTTCACACCTGTGAGTTTCACTATCGTAGCTACAACTGAGTCAAACCCTACTACTGAAGATGTATTGTAGGAGGGGCCATCCGAAGAGGATACAGAGAGTGATAAGCTGATAGTGTTTTGAGTTATCAAGAGAAAGGCTAAAGATGCACTAAAAGGGACCCAGAAGGAGGTTTGCAAGAAACTAAAAGTGGATAAGGGGAAGAGTGTTGAAAAACCCCTATTTTAGTTGTAGAGAAGTCGGTACAACAAGTGCAACACCAAAGTGTAGAGGTGATTCTAGAACATCCTACATATGTAGGTGAAGGTATGATTACTATCCCTTCTTCTCCTTCTCCTCCTCTTTCCCTAGAGAAATATCCTTCCCCTTCTCAAGAAAAGGTCAAAACAAAGGTGCCCTCTCCCCCTCATAACTCACCACCTATCTCAACAGCTAATACAGAGGGCCAAACCAATCCATCTCCTCCACATTCATCCAAAATCCTAGTCACACCATCTCCGATCATTCCACCTTCACCATCACAACCCCTAATATCATCTGAAGCACAAGTTGTTTCATCCACACCTACTCATTCTTCCTTGAGTTTTATTTTAGTTCCCATGTCTTTCCCTATTGCAACCACAACAATAACCATAGATTCAACTGTGGTCACTACTACTCCGCTACCATCAGCTTCTAAGTCTACCCTTCCATATCTCATAGCTTCTCCTCCTCCTACAAGTTATCCCACATTGGCTTCCTTGCAAAAGGAAAAGGATGTTTCTCAGAAGATTCAAGATTTCTGGGTAGAGAAGTTGTCCAAGCCTTCAAAAATAATGGCTACGAAGAGGAGCACAATGTCTATTGATCCAGTCACAAGGCAAAGAGCATCCAGATCTATTATCCCTTTGGTGAGCAAGCCTGAAGTAGAGATGACTATACAAGATTATCATCTAGAGGAGTATACTGAAGATATTGAGCAACTACCAGTTGAAGATGAGTTGGTCATAGCAAAAGCTCATCTAGAGACTTTCTATGTCAAAATTGATATCTACAAGGAGAAAGTTGGGAAGTTAGAGCAAAAAATAGAGAAGTTGGAGAAGACTATCAACAATCAAAAATAGGTAGAAAAGGTTATCAAGAATGAAGTTAAAAGCTGGTAAAGCAAATATCAAGAGGCCATTAAGCTTAAAGACCAAGTTGAGGAGCAGAAAAAGAAAAATGAAGAACAAGCCAAGGAAATACAAGACTTGAAGCATCAACTTCAGATTGAAAAGGCCAAGTCCTCAGGCTTCTCAAAAGTAGGAGTGAAGAAGGTAAGAAAAGAGCTTTGGTCCGAAGTCTTGGAGAAATGCTCTAAACTACAACCCATAATAGATTATATGGATGATGCTAGCCATTTGCTCCAAAATACTAAAGAAGACCTAGATAAGTTCACTCAAGAGCTACAGCCCATGGTCATTCCAGTAGAACAAATCTATAAACTATCTGATAGTAGGTTTAATGAGGTTGCTAAACCGATCCCCAACAAGGAATGGAATATTTCTAGATTGGCTACTAGAGTTGTGGTCAAGAAGAATAGATTGCTCCAGAAGGCTTGGTTGTTATATGACAAAGTGGAAAACACAATTCGAGATGTGGTAGATATCAACCAAGAAATGACTCAATATGGCTTTGGAGGACTCTAGCTTGAGAATAATACTCTATTATCAGAAGAGGAGATCAAGAAGAACATAGCTTCAAGCATCCAAGATGAATCTGAGGTTGATGCCTAGAAGGAGCCAATTGATCAAGAACAAGTCTCTCAGATGATAATTGATTTAACCAGGCTCAGAGATTTGATGGAGGACCTGGTGAACAAGGGAAGCTCCACAAACTATGAGGATACCTCCGAGTTGGAGTTTATTCATAAACAACTTAAGGAGACTTCTAACCCTTCTAAGGTAGTTTGGAGCCAAGCTTTGCAGACTCTTAAACTGATGATTCAACTATTTGGGACCGATGTTGAGCAAAAAGATAAGCAACAAGACTCACCAGAAGAAGAGGAGGTTGACCAAGAGTAGGAAGGCAATGATGAGGAAGAAGCTCAATAGGAAGGGGAAGAATCAGATAGAGTTGTTGAAGACCCTCAAGAGGCACAAGTGTAGAGTTTCCTATTTTAAACATTTTTGTATTCATGTAAAAGTGTTGTATATTTATTTTTGATCCTGACACTGTTAGAGGACAATAATAAAAGCATGAAGCCAAAGAGCAGAAAATGAAGGTTTCATGAAGATATTTTGATCATTTTGATTGGGCTTATAAGGGAGAGCATAGCTCTATTTTTGCTTGACATAGAGCAATTTTTTAGTCGAAAGGAGTGGTGAATATCATTATTTCTAGTATGATCTCCATATGAACCATTATCCTCTAAATGGCTTCACAAAGTTTCCAGAGGGTAATGGTCATATAGAAATTATTCTATGAAGCATTGCTCAAAGATTTATATTTTTTGACTCCTGATGCCCAATGGATAAGACTCTGAGTTCATTGGCTTTGCAAGAAAATCCACCGAGAGGCACTAGAATGTAGGCCCAAAATGGCCACATCCTTAGAAAAATTTTGAAAATATTTTCTAAGGCATGAAGATGCTCCCAACCGCTCAACATATAGTGTATTTTCAAGTGGCACAGTGCAGGATGTTCCAGCCACTAGTAGAATAGCTAAATTTGCATTACTATCACTTTGGTAGAGCGACATACGACATATTTTCTAAGGTAAGAAGAGATGTTCCCAGCCACTCAACACTTAGTGTATTTTATAGTGGCACAATAACATGTTCCATGCCACTATCAAACTAAGTCAAAGCTGATATCATCATTCTTCGATGAGCGGCCCAATGCACATTGTCCCAATCCACACAAATAAGAGGCTAAGTTTTGATGTGTTCCACACCATTGAGGTCCACGTTCATTTTAGAGTGGATCAGAACACATGCTCCACACCATTGGTTGAAGAGGTCAAAATATCTAAAATGTAGCACAAGGTAGTGACACAATGCAAAGTTCCTCAAAATATTATTTTACATTATTTCTTGAGTGGCTCAGAGCATGACTCTATCCCATAATCAACCTTGGTCAAAATTTGATGAAGCAAATTTTAAGGAGTGGGCTATGAACAACATGTTCTACACCATGGATGTGAAAGAAAATTAAATAGTTTTGAGAAACAAAGGGAGCAGCCTGGTGACATGCTCCATTCCACTCAAAGCATAGTGTATTTTTAGATGTGCTCCACACCATTGGTCAAAATAGTCAAAGCAAGTGATAAGTCTTTTAAAAGAGTGGCCTAGTGACATGTTCTACATCACTCATATTTAGAGCATTGCTAAGGTTTAATCGTAGCCATCCATGAATGAATCAATGGTCGAGATCATGCTGATATTTTCTTAGATATACAAAAGTGAATTCTTGGCAAATGAGAACCAGTTGGTTCGAGTAGGTAGGCAAAGCATCCATGGAGCCAAGAACCAAGAACTCAGGTAGTTGTAGATCTATGACCAGATGAAGTCCCCAAGAAATATGAATGGCTTAGATTTTGTTTCTAATGACCTAGATTCTAACTGCCATTACAGAACAAGCAAGTTGTAGAGTTGAGCTACCATGGCATGCGGTATCGAGTGGATTTCCTGGACTTCAAAGGTGAATGAAATAATGCCACCATAGCATTCTGCTGATCTATCATGGCTCTATCCTTGTAATGTTCCATCCCCTTATTTCATTGTAAAAACTATATATAGAGGTCGAACCCTCGATTTTTAGGGTCGGCTCTAGAGTGTTTGCTTGCCCTACTATGTAACATATTTTGCAAATTAATAGAAGGAGCATTACTTGGATTTTTGACTCGAGAACTATTGTCTTCAATATTTCTATTGAGAGATTCAAGTTGTGAATCGCATTTCTGCTAATGTTGCTATGGTTAGTTCATTCCACTGATATTGGATTACTAGTTGTAAAGCAATTGAAATATTTTCATAGTTAAATCTATGCTTACAAGAAGTTTGTTTCTGTTAAATCTAGATACTGATCTATTCTGCTAAATTGGATTGTTAGTATTGTGGATATTGAAATTACTTCTTGGAGTATGTCTCTGTTTGTGTTTCTTGTATGAAGATTACTCTATTTTTGGGTGTTGTTGATCTTGAGTGTGGGACACTGGAAATGATTTGCTGAAAGGTTTTCCCTATGGATGCCTATGTTGTTAGCTCTATTCGACCACTATTTTACTCATAATTCCTTAACCCTAAACCCTTTTCTAACCCTATCTCTTAAACAATTATTGAGCTTAATTGAGTCAACACCCTATCAGTTGACAAGGAACCAACCTACTCTGGAGGTTGGGCTAGAGCAATATTTAGTCCATCCAATGTTGAGTTCTGAGTTGTGACTAGCGGGTGCAAGCCTAATCAGAAAGCTGGAAGATAGACAGTCATAGTATCAAGTTTTGCTTGATGTCAATTTGGATCCCAACACTACCCCGAGCTAATCCCAAGGGTAGTCAATTTCCCAATGATGAAGTCCAAGAAACTATGTGTACTAGCTAAGGTGTCTAAAGGGGTAATAAATGGTTGGTGATGAAATCCAATGTCATCAATTGGTTGTAAAAGTACTATGCAAGTGTGATTTAAACTAAGTTTTTGATTTTTTTAAATTTCTTTAGGTTCTACTAACTATGATGCACAAACAAGAGATACCCTAGGAATTCAATGCAATTTTTTCTTAAACTAAATGCAATAAAGAAAATTCTAATCTAGGAATGCTATTTTTCTACCTACAATGGAAGGAGATGAAATTCTATCCTATGTTATGAAAATATTATTTTCTTTAATCAAATGATAAGAAATAAACCTATAATAAGAAAGTAAAATGCAATTGCCCTACCTAAGAAAACTAAAATATAGACTAGACAAACAAAATGCTCTTTTTGAAAAGATAAGCTAATATAAGAAGCAACAACAAGAAGTTCCCACTCTAATCAAACAAGCAAAGAAATCTATGCTATTTGGACAAGAAAGTAAATTCCTAGCCTAAATTGCAAGAAGTAAATTATATTCTAATAAAAGTAAAATGCAAATACAAAAAAAAAACAAACTAGATTAATGAAAGAAAATTTGCAACGCAATAAAAAACATATTCTAAGAAAAATAATTAACAATACAATTAAAGAAAAGCCTACTCTAACAAAAAAAAAATGTGAAAAATAGAAAAGTAAATGGCTTGAAAGTAAATCTATGCTAATGTATTCTATGAAATCAAAGAAAATGCATGAAATGAAATCTAATCTAATAAAGCAAGGAAATGATGAGGTTCTTTGACTTGAGGTGACTTACCCACTTTTGATTCCCAAGGTCACATGAAGTGATACATAATATAAGTGCTCTCTTAATGTGTGATGTTGTGGAATCTGTGTATTGTTCCTTGACCTAGAATAAGTTACTCACTTTTGATCTCCAAGATTGCCCTAAGGCGCTAGGAGAGAGCATACGAGAGTCAAATCCTCTATTTAATGTAAAGTATGGCAATGTAGGAAATGTAGTGCAATGTAAATTCTTAGAAATTGAATACAAGTACTTTAACCTCAAAAGCTATTACCACATTTTTTATCCTCAAGGTTGCTTTTCAGCACAAGAGGAGAGCATACAGATGGTAAGGAAACTTTTGTTTAATGTTATCTAGGCTAGAAAAGTAAATTTACAAACAAAGTAATTATCAATAAGCTTGAAATAGGGGATGGCGGGAGCGGGAGCGGGAGCAGGAGCAAGAGCAGGTACGGACGCAGGGCTGGGGACAGGCTCAGAGAATGATGCAGGTTTCTAGGTGGGATCGGGTTCGGGATTGGGGTCAGGCGCATCAAGGCCTGGTCCCGGGCCAACAAGACCCTCGACGGGCCCAGAGGATGGATTTATGACTGATATGTTTTGTGACCAGGGCGGGGATGACATCTTGGGCCCTGGCCCCCAAGCCAACCTTGATGCGAGCATAGGACTAGGGAAAAAGCCCCCTGATCTTGGGCAGGGCTCTGTATCAGGAGGGAACAAACCCTCCTATCAGTAGATCTTGGCGAGCACTAGGGCCCCTTCCCGGGCCCTGGGGTTAGGGCTTTCCCTTGAGGGCACCCACATTTCTATTCAGGAGAAGGTCTACACCTCCTTGGTAGATGGTTCCTCTACCTCCCTGGTAGGGAAATTCCTAGGAGGGCGCCCAGACATGGAAACCGTTCGCATATGGGCAGCTACCAAATGGAAGGTGTTCGGGCATATTCAACTAGTTGCCCTGACCAAGGGTTTCTTCATCATCAAGCTAAATAATAGCGAGGACACCAAAAAGATCCTATCGAGTGGGCCCTGGTTTCTAGGGTGCAAAAGCCTCTTCCTCAAGAGTTATGGAGCTGACTTCCACCCTAGCACCCAAAGCATCAATTTCACCCCGGTCTGGGTTCATCTCCCAGACCTTCCCTTTCACCTGTGGCACTAAGACATCCTAAGACTCATTGCTCAGTCGGTCGGGGACCTGGTGTCCTTCGACCTCGCTACCAAGGTAGGATCCTGTATGGTGCATTCCAAATTTTTCATCAACACCAATCTCGAATCTAAACTCCCCTCTTTGGTGACCATCTCGTCTGGGTCCTTCTTGTGGTGCTAGCCCCTGATTTACAAAAATAAACCTGCCTTCTGCCCCACCTACTGCACCCAGGGCCACCTCCCCCACCAATGCTCGATTTCCAAAAATGCTAATGGCCCTATCCCCAAACTCCCTTCTCGATCAGGTTGGGCCTCGTCTTGAGGGCCCCCTCACGATGACCACAGATCCCAGGCCTGGACCAGCAAGGAGGCTCCCCCTCCTGCCCCAAAGGACTCTCATGTGGACCCTGATATAGAGGACGGTCTCCCCCAGGTTTCCCCTTTAGCTGCTCCCTCCCCTGGGTCATCTTTCGGGACCCCAATCCCGAGTTCTTCCTCCCTGCCCACTTCGAATCCCGCCCTGTAGGCCCCTGCCTACGCCCCCCTCCAGGCATGCAAGCTGCCCGGGCTCATTTCTCCATCGGCTTCCACCTCTGTCGAGGCCCCCTTCTCCCCCTCCACTCCTGCTATCCCCCCCTTGACCCCCCCCGCCCATCCCGATGATCCCTACTGGGCTTCCTCCCTTGGAGTGCGGATCTGAGAGGTCAGATGAAGAGATTGAAGCTAGTTCTCCATCCGGGACCAATGAAGTCAGCCCCAAGATGACCCAAAGCAAGAATTATGCCACAGACTTTGGCAGCAAACTCAAAAGAGGGTGGCCCACCCTGGGTGACTAGCGTACAAGGTTCACTGAAGATGACATAGCCAATGGCTCCCAAGAAACTCTCTCTGATGTTGGTGTAAGCTTCTCCAAGACGGACACCATCCGACCCAAACCTCCCTCTCAGGCTGGGAAGGGGGGCAAGCGACCCCACAAGGGTTTCAAATGAAGCTCATCAGTTGGAATATCAGGGGGCTAAATGGGGCCCCTAAGAAAAGGATCCGTGAACAACTTTGTAAGGATCATCGCCCATCCTTCCTCCTTCTTCAGGAGACCAAAATAGATGACGCTGCTGCTCGGCGTGTAGCCCAAGCTACTTGGCGCAATTGTGAGTCCCTATCTACCCCAGTAGCCGGCTTTGCCAGGGGTTTTTTGTGCATGTGGGACCCCTGGTATTTTGAGGGAAGACTCATATCTTTGTCTCCCATAATAATCAACATTCTGGTCCATTGCATGAAGTCAATGTGCTCGTGGATTCTGTCCAATGTCTATGCTCCTAACAACCCCATCAAGAAAGAAGCCTTATGGAAGGAGATTAGCTTGATGAGAGAAGCCTTTGCCCCCTACCCTGGATCCTGGATAGGGACTTCAACAACCCCCTGTTCCTTTCTGATAAAAGTGGGGGCTCAGCGATTCAAGGCAAGATCATGGAGTACTTTGGAGCCTTTACCGCCCTCAATGAGCTCATGGACGTCAATCTAAAAGGATCCAGGTTCACTTGGTCCAATATAAGAGTGGGAGCAAATCATATATAGGTTAGACTAGATAGAGTTTTCTTGTCCAAGGAAGCCCTTCCCATGTTTACCAATTCCACCATGTTGGCCCTCCCCAAAATTGGGTCTGATCACAGCCCCCTCCTCCTCGAAACCGACCATCGCCCCTCCCCCAAGAGGCCTTCCGATTCGAGTCCATGTGGCTGCATCACCCTGACTTTCGAGCCCAGGTAGGCCGTTGGTGGGCTCCCCCAATCCCTGGATGCCCCATTGAACATGTTTTTCACAAGTTGAGATGCATCAAAGAGCAACTCAAGGTTTGGAATAAGGAGGTGTTCGATAATATCTTTAAAAACAAAGCGATTCTTAAAGATAAGCTCGAAGACCTCGAGTCTAGATTTCAAGTAGGCTCCCAAGACCCGGGGCTCATGGAAGAGGAACGCATTTCTCTCAGTGAGTATCACAAAATTTTGGCCAGGGAATAAACCTTTTGGAGGAAGAAGTAAAGAGCCCTGTGGCTCCAAGATGGTGATGCAAACACTAAGTTATTCCACGCATCGACTCTTAGGAACAGGGGTTCCAACAGAATTGCTGAGTTGGTGGGCAGCGATGATAAAATCATCAAGGAAGAAGAGGACATTCGGGCTGAAGCCACCCACTTCTTCCAAGAGCTCTTGGGTGATAGCCCCCCCATGTCCCCAGAAGCAACTGAATCCATTATGGAACACATTCCTTCTTTCGTCTCGGCCATGGCAAACGAGATGCTTGTGCAGCCCTTGTCTGATTTTGAAATCCATGCTACCACTTTTTCCATGAAGGCTAAGGTGGCCCCAGGCCCAGATGGATTCCCCCCTGATTCTTCCAATATTTCTAGGACATCATCGAGCAAGAAGTGTGTGCAGCCATTCAGGACCTATAGACTGCCAGCTCCATCCCTAGAGGTATCAATTCCACTTTCATAGCCCTGATCCCCAAGACCCAGGCAACTAGATCCCTCTCGGATTTTTTCCCCATCAGCTTGTGCAATGTCCTGTATAAAATCTTGACTAAATCCATGGCCTCCTGCCTTAAGGATATCCTTCCCTTGATTATTTCCCCTGTCAAGGCAACTCGATAAAAGGCAGACTGATCATAGACGGTGTTATAATCATGGACGAGGCCATTCACTCAGTCGCCCTATCCAAAAAAGCCTCCTTTCTACTCAAGTTGGATATGAACAAGGCCTTTGATAGGGTTCACTAGGATTTCCTGTCCAAGGTCCTCCTTAATTTTGGGTTCCACCCCTCCTAGGTCAGGCTCATCAGCAACTACGTGTCCTCCCCGTGGTTCTCCATCCTCATCAACGGGTCCCCTACCGGGTTCTTCCCTAGTTCCAGAGGCCTTCGCCAAGGTGACCCCCTATCCCCGATCCTCTTCATCATCCTGGCTAAGGCCTTGGGACGTACCATCTCGAGCGCTGTGACCCACGGTCTCATTTTGGGCATCAGGCCTGCACCGGGCCTACCCCCTGTGTCCCACCAACAGTTTGTGGATGACACCATCCTCGCCACCTCTGCCTCAATCCTTCAAGCTAAGACCCTCAACGTATCTTAACCCTATACGAGGAGGCAGTCGAGCAAAAAATCAACCTCTGAAAAAGCAAGATTTTCTTCATCCATACTCCCTTGGCTAGGAAGATCAAAATCAGGCAGATATTGGGTTGCACCCCTGGTTCCCTTCCCTCATCTTACCTTGGGCTTCCCCTGTTCATAGGTGCATCCTCCAAGGCCTTGTGGGGTGGGGTGATTGAGTGGATTCAGAGGAAGATGGAGAGCCACCCTCTTGGTGAAAGTCCTGCAAAGCATTCCTATATATTTCATGTCGGTCTTCAGAATCTTGGCCTCCATTGCAACTCACATCGAACAAATTCAGAAACGATTTCTCTAGTCGGGCAGCGAAGATTGTTGAGCAAGGTGCAGCAAAAGTATTGTCATTGTTGTCAACACAAACAGATAGATCAGTTGATGCAGTTGATGCAGTGGACAGGAGTTCAGAGGTCAGTCGAACATGTACAGTGAATTTCCAAGAAGACAGAAGTGGCCCAGATTCAAAAAATCAAAGAAAAAGACAAGTAAGAAAACTGTCGCGATATCGCGACATGTTTTCTGTCACGATTTCGCGACATCTCGAAGGAGAGAGAAAATGCTGTCAAAATTGTCATGATTTCGCGACATCTCGAAGGAGAGAGAAAATGCGGTCAAAATTGTCATGATTTCGTGACATATCGGAGGAGAGAGAAAATGCTGGCAAAACTGTCACGATTTCATGACATGTTGGAGGCAAAGAAGCCAAGTTGAAAAACTATCACGATTTCATGACATGTTGTCAGAGAAGAAGGCAAGTAGAAAAACTGTCATGATTTCATGACATGTTGGAAGCAAAGAAGGCAAGTAAGAAAACTGTCATGATTTCATGACATGTTTGGAAAGAAGGCGCAAGCAAAGAAAACTGTCATGATTTCATGACATGTTTGGAGAGAAGGCACAGGCAAAGAAAACTGTCATGATTTCATGACAGGTTCGAAGAGAAAGCGCCAAGGAGAGAAAGTGTCACGATTTCATGACAGATCAAGAGAAAGCCAAGGAGAGAAAGTGTCACGATTTCACGACAAGATCGAAGAGAAAGCGCCAAGGAGAGAAAGTGTCACGATTTCATGACAGGTTCGAAGAGAAAGCGCCAAGGAGAGAAAGTGTCACGATTTCATGACAGGTTCGAAGAGAAAGTGCCAAGGAGAGAAAGTGTCACGATTTCATGACAGGTTCGAAGAGAAAGCGCCAAGGAGAGAAAGTGTCATGATTTCATGACAGGTTCGAAGAGAAAGCGCCAAGGAGAAAAAGTGTCACGATTTCATGACAGGTTCGAAGAGAAAGCACCAAGGAGGAAAAGTGTCACGATTTCATGACATGTTCCATTTTCATGGGCCAAAGACAGAAAAGGCAAAAGGCAACGAATGTGTCACGATTTCATGACATGTGTTTTCACGGGCCAAAGACAGAAAAGGCACAAGGCAGCGAATGTGTCACGATTTCATGACATGTTGTGTTTTCACGGGCCAAAGACAGAAAAGGCACAAGGCAACGAAAGTGTCACGATTTCATGACATGTTCCATTTTCACGGGCGAAAGGCAGAGAAGTGCAAGGAAGCAAAAAGTGTCACGATTTCGTGACATGTCTGGTTTTCATGGGTGCAAGACAAGAGGTGAACAAGGAGGCAAAAAATGTCATGATTTCATGACATGTTGAGTTTTCATGGATAAAGGGCGAGAAGAGCATAAAGAGACAGAAGTGTCACGATTTCACGATAGGTCGCAACAACACGATCACTGACAGTTAACTAAAGCAGAACAACAGTTAAAGGGGTAGTTGTAGAGGAAAAGCATGCAACCAAAATAAGAAGAGTTAACTGGAGTCAATGCGACAGTTACAAGAGCAATTACAAAAGAAAAGCATGCAGCTATTTTAAGAACAATCGAAGAAGAAGAAATCGAACAGTCGCATAAATAGAATCAAAAAATGCATGCATGCATAGAAAAGAAGACGAACAGTCATGGTAGAGGTATATGTTGCATGTAACATGTTTAACGAAATGCCCACTCTATAAATACAAAAGGAGTTACATAAAGAAGAAGTTACAGTTGACAAGTGGTAGAAGAGAATATTAAAGGAACAGTTACGGGTTGCATGCGTAAATATGGAAGTTAAAAATAGAGACTAATATGATATAAAAGCAGGTCTACGTGAAGAATAAGGTTGTTGTTGTATGTGAGAAATTGTTATGTAAAGAGGGTTAGAAGAGGGCCGAGAGAGAGATAAGTAGAGCCGTGAGAGAGTGCAGAGTTTGATTAATTGCAGACCAGTTAGGGTCGTGTAAACAATGAAGGCATTTTTATGTCATTAAGATAATTCAGAATTGTAGTCCAAGTTGGTGCTTGGCATTAGGGGTTGGTGCTCCTATCTGTTGAAGCAGAAAAATAAGGGGTTGGTGCTCCTTCCAGTGGGTGCTGGTAAAGTGTTTGTAAAATTGGTGTTTTGCAAAGGTTGGATTTGGATTGGAGTCCAAGCAGTCATTTTTGAGGAGTAGCCAAATTGGTGAACCTCGTTACATTGTGTGTTGTGGTGTGCTCTCTTGTGAAAATTGCTTTACCTATTTTTAAGTTCTCTTTGCTTCAGCATTAAGTGTTGTAGATTTGAATTTTAATAGCTACACTGATTCACCCCCCCCTCTCAGTGTCATTGTGAGAATATCAATTGGTATCAGAGCAAGGTTCCTGAACAAAGCTTAATCAGCTAAGGTGATCTTGGAAGGAACACAATGGCAGGTAATGAAGGATTCTCATCAAACAAAGCTCCTTTGTTCAATGGAACTAATTACTCATTCTGGAGACTCAAGATGCAGACATATCTGAGTGCGTTAGGATACGACATTTGGGAGTCAGTAGAAAGTGGATACACAGTACCCGCTACTCCTCCAACAGATACTACTGAGAAGAAGAAGTTTGAGAATAACTCCAAAGCAAAGAATGCCATAATGTGTGGGCTAGTAGACAGTGAACTGATAAGGATCATGAGCTGTAAATCAGCAAAAGACATGTGGGACAAATTGAAGAGCATCCATGAAGGAGACAACAAGATCAAGGAAGCCAAGCTGCAAACTCATCGAGCTCAGTTCGAAGCATTACAAATGAATGACGATGAGAACATAGAGGCCTATATGCTGAGAGTCAATGGAATCATTAATGCAATCAGAGGACTCGACAAAAAAATTGAAGATGCGGTTGTCATGAAAAAGGTACTTAGAACTCTTCACAAAAGATTTAATTCTAAAGTTTCTGCAATAGAAGAGGCTAAAGATCTAAATAATTTTAGCATGGATGAGATGCATGGTTCTTTGACTGCATACAAAATGAGAATAGGACAAACTAAGCCCATAGACAGAGAAGCTGCTTTTAAAGCACACAAGAATACAAAAGCTGAACAAGAATCTGAGGATGAAGAGACATCGGATGAAACGGAAGCCAACTTTGTTCGAAAACTTACAAAGGGAAAAGGAAAATATAGAGGAAAGTTACCATTTAAGTGTTTCAATTATGGAGGGGTCGGTCACTTTGCAGCTAAGTGTCCAATGAATGAGAAAACCAAAAGTGATGAAGGGTCACACCAAGAAAGAAGTGACTGGAAGAAGAAACCAAATTTTAGGAAAAGCAATTTCAAAAAGAAAAGTTTCATATCCAAGAATGTCAGCTCTTCCGAAGATAGCTCAGGTGAAGATTCTGAAGAAGAAACAGGTGAAGCTCTGTTCATGGCATTTGAAGAAGCAAAAATAGAAGAAAAATAGGAAGGTGATACAAAAAGTAAGGATGAGGCTGAAGTTTATCTGGAAGGAGAGTTGGTTGCTGCACTTAAAGAGTTGAATACAGAAAGGAAAAAGAATAAAAAGGTCTCAAGAAAACTAGAGGATGCGAATGACATAATAAGCAGTTTGAAAGTACAGACAGAAGAATTTAAGAAAATGTCTGAAGAACTCGAAGTTCAATTAACCATGAAAATAGATGAGTGCTGCAAACTGGAAGAAGAGATTGTTGTCTTAAGAATGCGGCTAGAAGAAAAGAATCAAAAATTAAGTTGCTATCACAAACTTGAAGGAAGTTCTGCAAAGCTTGAAAAGATTATAAATAGTCAGAGGACTACGGGCATCAAATTTGGCTTGGGCTTTGTCGAAGGAGAATCGTCAAGTGGATCAAAGGCCATAATAGTAGAACAAGTAAAGAAAGAAGATAAGATCAAGGTTGATCAAGGAAAAATGAATCAGGCAAAAGAAAGCAACGAGTGCCAGGCACGAGAAGAGTGCTGACAATGAGGGATTCATAAAAGTCACACATCAAAGGAGAAGAAAATTTGTGGCTCCTACTACAAAATGGCAAAGACCAATTCCCAGGTTCAATCATTCCTTTTATGGTTATTGTTTTAAATGCAATGCTTACGGTCATAAGATTTCAGACTGCATTCATAATATAGGACAAAGAAATTTCACCAAGTAGAAATGTCTTTTCACCCTTGATGGATTATGCAGTAGAATGCTATAACTGTCATAACTTTGGACACATTGCAAGAAACTGTAGAAGCACATATGCAGCAAACAGATATCAGGGAAGAAGAACTCAACCAAACAGTTTAAGGCAAAACAAAAAATTCCTAGAAAAACATGCACAGGCTACTGACAAAGAAAAGTCTAAACAAGTAACCAAAACTGTAGCCAAACCAGAGTGGAAAGAAAAGGAGCTACCCAAGGAAGAAAAGGAATCCTTGATTGTTCAGACAACTTTCAAAGCACAGAACAAATCTGCACCATGGATATTGGATAGTGGGTGCTCCAGTCACATGACAGGAGATAAACAAAAATTTGAAAAATTACAGAAATATGAAGGGGGCTCTGTAAAGTTTGGAAATAATGATGGAGCCAAGATAGTTGGCAAAGGATCAGTCAAGATAAGTGATGGACAGATCAATTCCAAAGAAGTTCTATTTGTGATTGGTTTGAAGCACAACTTACTGAGCGTAAGTCAAATCTGTGACAGAGGTCATGAAGTCATCTTTAAGAAGCAGGGCTGTGAAGTCAGAAAAGCACACAGTGGGAAGCTGATAGCTACTGGATTAAGGACTTCTAGAAATCTATATACTCTCTCAAAAACTTCAGAAGGAGCATGCTTGATTGGACAGGAAGATGAAAATTGGCTGTGGCACAAGAGGCTCGGTCATATTAGCTTTGACAATCTGGTAAAAATAAGTTCAAAAAGGGCAATAAGAGATATACCCACCATTGGCAAACCAGTAAATAGCATCTGTGCTTCATGCCAAAAAGGGAAGCAAACTAGAGCCACATTCAAATCAAAGGAATACTTCACCAGTAAGCCTTTAGATCTAATACATACTGATTTGTGTGGACCCATGAGAACACAAAGCATAAATGGTGACAAATACTTTATGTTGTTCATAGATGACTACTCCAGGATGACATGGGTACTATTTTTAAAGCTTAAATCAGATGCCTTTGAGATGTTCAAGATTTTTAAAAAATAGGTTGAGAATCAAACTAGAAAAAGAATTAAATGCCTAAGATCAGACAGAGGAGGAGAATTTATCTCAGAAGAATTTGTAGAATACTATCAAAAATATGGGATCAGAAGACAGTTTTTAGCAGCAAGAACACCTCAACAGAATGGTGTTGTAGAAAGGAAGAACAGGACAATGCAGGAAATGGCACGGACAATGTTGGCTGAGAACAAAATAGTTGATAGATTTTGGAAAGAGGCAGTCCATACTATGGTTTACATCCAAAATAGGTGCATGCTAAGGATGCATGAAAGCAAAACACCGTATGAGCTGTGGTTCGGCAGAAAGGCAACAACAAGATATTTCAAAGTGTTCGGCAGCAAGTGCTACATCAAACGAACTGAAGATAATCTCGATAAATTTGAAGATAGAGTTGACGAAGGTATTTTTCTTGGTTACTCAACAAAAAGCAAAGCCTACACATGTTACAACAAGAGGCTAAAGAAAATTGTGGAGAGTGCAGATGTTAAAGTTGATGAAGGTAGAGATCGAGAAACTACTTATCAAGAAAACTACCCTATTTATGAAGAAGTCATTGAAGGAGATGAAGAAATGGAAACAGAAGAGAATCAAAAAATTGACCCAGCTGATTTAAGAATTGACTCAGAAGAAGAAAACAAGAAATTCAAAATAGGCAGCTGGCAGAAAAATCATCCCAGAGAACAGATTATTGGGGACCCAACAGTTGGTATTCAGACTAGAAGAGCAGTAGTACGGAACTACTCTCTATTATCCAACATTGAGCCCAAAAATGTTGCTGAAGCAAGCACAGATGAAAGTTGGATGAAAGCAATTAATGAAGAACTAGATCAGATTGAGAAAAACAAAACCTGGGAGTTAGTACCAAGGCCGACAAATAAAAATGTAATCGGTACTAAATGGATTTTTCGAAATAAATTGAACGAAGATGGACAGGTTGTAAGAAATAAAGCAAGACTGGTCTGTAAAGGCTATGCACAAGTTGAAGGTATTGATTTTGAGGAAACCTTTGCACCGATAGCTAGACTAGAGGCAATCAGAATGTTTCTAGCTTTAGCAGTTCATAAAAATTTCAAGGTATATCAAATGGACGTAAAATCAGCATTTCTGAATGGAAAACTGGAAGAAGAGGTTTACATTGAGCAGCCGAGATGGTTTCCAACTCGGTGATAATCCCAACTTTGTTTGCAAGTTGAGGAAAGCTTTATATGGATTAAAACAGGCACCCAGAGCATGGTATGCAAGGCTGGATAACTATCTGATTCAACTAGGGGTTCAAGAAAGGTTTGGTGGACAACAATCTGTATGTCAAAATAGAGAATGGCCATCTTATTGTCCTTGTTGTTTATGTAGATGATATCATTTTTGGCAGCAACAATGATAAGTCCTGTAGTGACATAGCAAATAAAATGAAGAAAGAATTTGAGATGTCTATGATTGGTGAACTTTCTTATTTTCTCGGACTGCAAGTCAATCAAAGTGAAAAGGGCATTTTTATTTCTCAAGTTAAATATGTGAAAGAAATGTTGAAAAAGTTCACAATGGAGGATAGTAAACCTGTTAGCACTCCCATGACAACAAGGTTGCAAGTTGAGCAAGGATGACAAATCTCCAGATGTAGATCAAACCATGTACAGATCTATGATTGGAAGTCTACTGTATTTGATAGCTACCAGACCAGATATCTTACAGGCAGTATGCATGGTGGCAAGATTTTAGGCTAGTCCCAAAGAGACTCATGTGACAGCCATGAAGAGGATTTTTAGGTACCTCAAGGGTACTATGGAGTATGGGTTATGGTACCCAAAAGGTAAGGACTTCACTCTTATTGCATATTCGATGCAGATTGGGCAGGATGTATTGATGACAGAAAGAGTACCAATGGAGGAGCATTTTATCTTGGAGACAGGCTGGTAGCATGGCACAACAAGAAACAAGAATCAGTCTCTCTATCCACAATAGAGGCAGAATACATTACAGCAACAACATGTTGTACATAGATATTATGGATGAGACAAACCCTGAAAGATCTTGGTATTCACTTCAAAGAGCCAATTTTAGTTAAATGTGATAACACCAGTGCTATAAACATATCAAAGAATCCGGTTATGCATTCTCGAACCAAACATATTGCAATCCGGTATCACTTCTTGAAGGATAAAGTTGCAGAAGGTGAGGTCAAATTGGATTTTGTTTCGACTACAGAGCAAGTAGCAGATATATTCACAAAACCATTGCCAAAGGAAGTTTTTGAGTACCTTCGGAGTAAGTTGGGAGTAGTCACATTTCCCAAGAACTGACTATCAATTGGGATCACATTCTCAGGGGGAGCATTTATGCCTATGTTTATAGTTTTGCTCATATTCATGATTTTTGCTAACTATAACAATGTGTATCTGAGAATGTTGTGCATAGACTCAGGGGGAGTCTGCAGCAGCCCTTTGGTATTATTGTCAAAGGGGGAGAAGAATTCCAAGAGAGTGCATGAGTGTTGCCAACAATTCCAAAGGGGGAGATTGTTGAGCAAGGTGCAGCAAAAGTATTGTCATTGTTGTCAACACAAACAGATAGATCAGTTGATGCAGTTGATGCAGTGGACAGGAGTTCAGAGGTCAGTCAGAACATGTACAGTGAATTTCCAAGAAGACAGAAGTGGCCCAGATTCAAAAAATCAAAGAAAAAGACAAGTAAGAAAACTGTCGCGATATCGCGACATGTTTTCTGTCACGATTTCGCGACATCTCGAAGGAGAGAGAAAATGTTGTCAAAATTGTCGTGATTTCGTGACATCTCGGAGGAGAGAGAAAATGCGGTCAAAATTGTCATGATTTCATGACATATCGGAGGAGAGAGAAAATGCTGGCAAAACTATCACGATTTCGTGACATGTTGGAGGCAAAGAAGCCAAGTGGAAAAACTGTCATGATTTCATGACATGTTGTCAGAGAAGAAGGCAAGTAGAAAAACTGTCATGATTTCGTGACATGTTGGAAGCAAAGAAGGCAAGTAAGAAAACTATCACGATTTCATGACATGTTTGGAAAGAAGGCGCAAGCAAAGAAAACTATCATGATTTCATGACATGTTTGGAGAGAAGGCACAGGCAAAGAAAACTATCATGATTTCACGACAGGTTCACAGAGAAAGCGCCAAGGAGAGAAAGTGTCACGATTTCATGACAGGATCGAAGAGAAAGCGCCAAGGAGAGAAAGTGTCACGATTTCATGACAGATTGAAGAGAAAGCGCCAAGGAGAGAAAGTGTCACGATTTCATGACAGGTTCGAAGAGAAAGCGCCAAGGAGAGAAAGTGTCACGATTTCATGACAGGTTCGAAGAGAAAGCGCCAAGGAGAGAAAGTGTCACGATTTCATGACAAGTTCAAAGAGAAAGCGCCAAGGAGAGAAAGTGTCACGATTTCATGACAAGTTCGAAGAGAAAGCTCCAAGGAGAAAAAGTGTCACGATTTCATGACAGGTTCAAAGAGAAAGCGCCAAGGAGGAAAAGTGTCACGATTTCATGACATGTTCCATTTTCACGGGCCAAAGACAGAAAAGGCAAAAGGCAGCGAATGTGTCACGATTTCGTGACATGTGTTTTTGCGGGCCAAAGACAGAAAAGGCACAAGGCAACGAATGTGTCACGATTTCATGACATGTGTTTTCATGGCCAAAGACAGAAAAGGCACAAGGCAACGAAAGTGTCACGATTTCGTGACATGTTCCGTTTTCAGGGCGAAAGGCAGAGAAGTGCAAGGAAGCGAAAAGTGTCACGATTTCGTGACATGTCTGGTTTCACGGGTGCAAGACAAGAGGTGAACAAGGAGGCAGAAAACGTCATGATTTCGTGACATGTTGAGTTTTCACGGATAAAGGGCGAGAAGAGCATAAAGAGACAGAAGTGTCACGATTTCGTGACAGGTCGCAACAGCACGATCACTGACAGTTAACTGAAGCAGAACAACAGTTAAAGGGGCAGTTGTAGAGGAAAAGCATGCAGCCAAAATAAGAAGAGTTAACTGGAGTCAATGCGACAGTTATAGGAGCAATTACAAAAGAAAAGCATGCAGCTATTTTAAGAACAATCGAAGAAGAAGAAATCGAACAGTCGCATAAATAGAATCAAAAAATGCATGCATGCACAGAAAAGAAGACGAACAGTCATGGTAGAGGTATATGTTGCATGTAACGTGTTTAACGAAATGCCCACTCTATAAATACAAAAGGAGTTACATAAAGAAGAAGTTACGAGTTGACAAGTGGCAGAAGAGAATATTAAAGGAACAATTACGGGTTGCATGCGTAAATATGGAAGTTAAAAATAGAGACTAATATGATATAAAAGCAGGTCTGCGTGAAGAATAAGGGTGCTGCTGTATGTGAGAAATTGCTGTGTAAAGAGGGTTAGAAGAGGGCCGAGAGAGAAATAAGCAGAGCCGTGAGAGAGTGCAGAGTTTGATTAATTGCAGACCAGTCAGGGTCGTGTAAACAGCGAAGGCATTTTTATGTCATTAAGATAATTCAGAATTGCAGTCCAAGTTGGTGCTTGGCATTAGGGGTTGGTGCTCCTATCTGTTGAAGCAGAAAAATAAGGGGTTGGTGCTCCTTCCGGTGGGTGCTGGTAAAGTGTTTGTAAAATTGGTGTTTTGCAAAGGCTGGATTTGGATTGGAGTCCAAGCGGTCATTTTTGAGGAGTAGCCAAATTGGTGAACCTCGTTACATTGTGTGTTGTGGTGTGCTCTCTTGTGAAAATTGCTTTACCTATTTTTAAGTTCTCTTTGCTTCAGCATTAAGTGTTGTAGATTTGAATTTTAATAGCTACACTGATTCACCCCCCTCTCGGTGTCATTGTGAGAATATCAAAGATAAGAAGAGGATTCCCCTGGTCTGCTGCCCCAAAGGTGAGGGAGGGATCGGGCTCAGGTGGGTGGTCCTCATGAACAATGCCCTCTTGTCCAAACATGCCTAGGAGGTGCACATCAATACCCCTGATGAGTGGGTCAGCATCGTGTGTAGAAAATACTGTCATAACCACCCCTTCCTAAGTGAAGCTCAGCCCCAAGATGGATCAGCCTTTTGGAAGTCCCTGATCTTCACCAAAGACATAATTCGGAAAGGGACCAGATGGATCCTCGGGGACAGAGCCAAGATCAACTTCTGGGAAGATAGATGGATTCATGATGAGGCCCTGACTATTGATAGAGAGCTTCTCATCCTCAAACTAGGGCTTGTGGACAGAGGGCCCAGAGTGTCAACCTATATTACCTAGAACCAGGGGTGGGCTACCTGGAAACCCATCCTAGATCCCAAGCACACTCTCCAAGCTTCCAGGCTTTAGCACCTTCTCAAGGTGATTGTCATCCCATCCTCGAGAGGAATCAACAGATGCATTTGGCATGTTAATCCCAGTGGAGTATTTTTTGTCAAATCTACTTATAATCTCCAAAGAGTCCCTGATGAGGCTCCCTTTCCAACCTGACAGGTGTGGACCAAGAATTTGATCCCCAAAATCAGCCACTTCGTTTGGGTGGAAGTCCAAAACAAGATCCTGACGATCGAGAATTTTATCAGGAGGGGCTTTCAGATCCCAAATAGATTCTTCCTCTGCTGTGCTACCTGGGATTCCACTAATCATCTCTTTATCAACTATCCCTTTTCATCCAAAGTCTTGGGCTTCATCCTTTCCCAATTATCTATCTAGTGGGTGGCCCCCAACTCCATATCTGACCTCCTGTCTTAGTGGCCCAACCCCTTTGCCCATCCCTTCATCCGCTTCCTCTGGGGCTTTTGCCTTCCTCATATGCTTTGGCAACTCTGGTTGGAGTGCAACAATAGAGCTTTCTCCTCCTTGGACCGCTCCCCCTAGTGGATAGTGACCAAGGTAGTGACCTTTTCCCTTGAGAATTCCTACTCCATCCCCTTGAATGAGGCACCCCAACGATTGGGCGAGGCCACCCTCCTATCCTCCCTTGGAATTTAGCTTCCCCCCCGGCCCCCCTCCCCCTCCCATAGTTCTATGACCAGGTGGACTGCCCCCCCTCTCGGATGGGTCAAACTTAACTTTGACAAAGATTTTAAAGGAAATCCTGGGCCCTCGAGTGCGGGTGGGGTCATCCACGACAGTCACGGGGCCCTGATCTTGGCATACACTACTTTGCTTGGCATCCAAAACAACAACTTCATTGAAGCAGCAGCTCTCCTCAACGGGCTGACTGCCCTCAAGGAGTCTGCCCCAAAAGTCATCATCGAGGGTGATTTCCAAGTTATAATCAAAGCTGCCCATAGCCCAGGAAGTTGCTCTTGGCGCATTCACAACTCCATCCGAGAAGTATGCACCATTCTCCAAGGGCTTCCTAATCATGCCCTTCGGCATGTGTATAGAGAAGGCAATAGAGCAGTCGACTTCATGGCCAACCAGGCCATCGCAGTAGAAGATTTCACTACCTGGACCATGAACTTCCCTAAAGCTCTAGCCCAAATAGTATCGCAATACAATTCCAGCACCGATGAGGGCCCAGGAACTTAGCCCACCTCGTGTTGAGGCCCCAAAGATGCACGGTCATGCCCTGTTCTTCCACTGTAGCTTCCAAATCTAAGGAGACCCCCTCCCTCGAAGGCTCCCCTTCCCCGAAAAGGCACTGGCCCACCCAAAAATGTAGAACTCCGGTCCAGGGCCCAGGCGAGGCCCTAACTCCTGCTCAAGTCATAAAGGCCTAGCCCCAGGTAGTAGCAGGGCTACTGGAAGCTCCAAGAAGGCCAAGGTGAAGGTCTTGGAGGCCACCGAAGTCAGTTCTGACTTCGACAACAAGATGCAAAATTTGACAATTAGGGCCTTCCTTGACATTACGATTGGCTCCCAAAGCGGCTTCCTCAGTGGCTAATGCCATGGCTGAACCTATCGTAGGCTGGGAAATGGCCCTAACTAGGAGAGGAGCTGCTCTGTCAGGTCAGGCCCCATCCAGGCTAGGCCAGGCCACAGGGCCTCCCAGAACGACGACGAGTAGGTTTTTGCATTTTTGGCATTTATTGTTTTGTAGTTTTTCCATGTTTTGGTGGCCACATACCAAAGTTTGTAGTGCTGGTCTCATAGCTAGTCTATATTTTTGTAGGCACTAGGGCCCTAGGCCCCAGACTGTTGCCCAAGGGTGCAGCCCTAATTTTTACTCACATTTGTAGCCACGGCTTCCTATGTAACTAAGGTTTTGGGATCCTTCAACAAAAAAACCCGCTGTAAATATACTGTTACTTACCATAAATTTTTTTTTTACAAACAAAGTGAAATATCAGATTAAGTGTTATTTATGAAACTAAACCTAGAATTAAAAGTAGGAACACCTACCTAAGGTTCAATGCTCTGTAGAAATTTTCTAGATTGTTGCATATGATCTGTTTCTCAAAATCAACTTTACAACAAAAATCATTCTTGTTTGTATGATTCACAATAGAAACCATCCCTATATAGATGGTTTATTATAGAAACCATCATTTTCTAGATAGTTTATGTTGGGGGAGACTTTTGGTCTCCCTCTCTATTGGGTTTATTTTTTTACCTCAAAAAACCAGTTTGATAAAATTTCTTGTAAACACCAAAGAATAGAAAAGTCAAAATTTTGCTTTGGATTCAAGAGAAACACAAAAGGTAACAACCCTAATTAATCAAACACTAGAACCTATTTTAAGCAACTTAACTTAACAAAGATCAAATATAACTAAAAAATACCAAGCTTGCAATAAAATTATCAAAATGGACTAAATGCTAAAAGGATGGTGGGTGACAAATGATACCTTTGCACACCCCAAAAGTGACAACTTGGCCTAAGAAGGCACTTAGAGATGGTGACGACAAATAACAAGAAATGAAAAAGAAGTAAGGGATCTTACCTTATACCCGCATGAAAATATTGTGTTTTGTTGTGTAAAATCACAAACCTGATAGGATGGGTCCCAGTTTTGAGTTCAACAAAAACTGTCCTAGTCTAGATGGTTCTATTTGTAAGTTATCTAGGTCTTGACAATTTTTGGAGATCATCCTGGTTCTAATGGTTTTTGCTATAAATCATCTTGGAGCAAATGATTCAGGTCAAAGGACTTTATTTTTGGACTAGTTTGTGTGGGCCCTCATTTATATGGACTTTAACTGCTTTCAAATTTACAAACACTGACAAAAAAAATAGAATGTGAGCAAGATTGACTTAAAAAATAGCAAAGGCACACAAGGCAAAAAGAGAAATAATGGTGATAAAAAACTATTTTTTTTACCCTATAAATTATGTTTGCCTATGTGTGGTAGAGGGTTAAAGGGTTCCACCATGATCGCAAAAATGTAATAAAAAAACATGTAATTTCATTAAACATAAAAGATATTACAACTTAATATTTTGAAAGGCCCCTTGGGCTACAAAGTGGATTTTCAAGGTGAAATCCCTTTCACAATACAATCTTTGGCACTTGTTGAGTGGAAATTTTGCCCAATTGTAAAATCACCATCACACTTAGGATTTTGATTAGAAAACCCTCTCTTGCAAAAAAATAGAAATTTCTTCAAGGTTTCTTTTACTTAATGTGTGCTTGTAATCTTGTGAAGATTTATCAAATAAGTTGTAGGAATACCTTAGTGATTTGCAAATAACTATTAACAAGGGGTATGTGTTGGTTTATTTTATTATTCTATGCTATTAATTGTTCAATTAACTTAAAAGAAAAATAAAATATGATTGGCCCTCATATGACCACGATGTAGAGTGAATTAATTCCTTTTATCTTGAAGTTTTTTAGGTAGATTTTATCTTCTTTTGGTTAAGCATATTTTAAACAAGTTTTATCTTCCTTAAATCCTGCTTTGAGCATGAAACAAAAGATTAAAATCTATCTCTAAATGTGAATCTTAAATGATGAATGGATTCATTTAATGTTGCTTTGAGCATGAAAATAAAATAATCTACATGAATGACTTTGTGAATGTAATAGCCTTTGACATATCATATAAATTACCCCTCTTTGATGAAATTATAATTTTCATAAAGAGAAGTTAATTTATTGCTTTAAATACAGTAGCCTTTGAAATGCCATATAAATCACTCCCCTTTAATGAAATTGTACTTTTCATAAAGAGAAGTTAATTTATTGCTTGCAAAACGAACATGCAAAGCTTGAAATATGTTTTTTCTTCAAAATGTGAAATTATGTAAATTTGAAATTTCAAAATTGCTTTAAATGATGTAAAATTTGGATAATTTTTTTAATTTTGGATTTGCTTCAAAATGGAATCGAAATTGTTCTAAATGAAGCGTTAAAGCTAATTCTTCACACCCATGCATTTATTTTTGGAGTTTTGATGTTTTTATATTTTTATTTTATTGCTGAAGTTTAAAAAAAATTACAAAATGGTAAGAGTTAGAAAAAGAAATTAAAACTAGTTGTAGACACCTAAAATGCGTCATGCCGAGGCGACTACTCATATGGGACATGCTAGAAGACCATATGGAAGACCTTTGGATAGATCCAAGGTATAGCAATGGTGTTTACCACTCATTTGGGTATCTTTGCCTAGTCAGTGCTAGCCGTTGCTGACACCCATGGTTAGCAGTGCTCACCATGCCTGTCATCCATGGTCAGCACTCAGAATCAGTTGGCCTTCATCCGACCCAAAATTGGTTGCAATGGCCAATTGGTTGCGGATTGGAGCGGTTTGAGTGAGGAAGGTTCTGGATCCTTCCATCCAACAAGCTCAACTACCCAATCTTGATCTTAGCTTCATGAGGAAGCTACTCCTAGCCCCTTGGCAATTGCTATATAATCCCCCTCCGAATTGGGGAAAAGAGAGAAAATAGAATCAATTGAGCAGTGAAGCCCTATCGAATTGCATAACCACTTACATGCATTGATAGGAACACTATTGCTACCCAATTGGAGATCACATTGCCATGGAGGTCTTAGGAGCCTAAGAGAGCCAAGAAATACCAATTCATGCAATCCATGCACCATATGATCAATTCAACCACCAAATCTATCAGAGGACATAGAGGTGACCCTTGACCATCAATTTGGCAAGGTGGATCAGAGAATTAACCCTAATTTGGAGGGCAAACCTATTGCAAGCTCCACCATGGCTGTCAACCATGGGGAATAGTGCCCATCACGTGAATGACCCACGGTTAGAAGGTGACCATTGATCCCCTTGTTCTCAGTATTTTATTTTATTTAGTTAGGTTACATTAATGCTTAGTATAGGTTTAATTGGCATTTTAGAGAATTTTATACTGATAGATTAGGTGTTAAAGGTAGATTTCCCTTCATTGTAATATAGTAATTAGGCATAATGAATGTTTTTCATGCTTTTATGTCTTTCAATTGGTTAATTAAGAGCATAGATAGATTGATATTAGTTTCCTTGCATATGTTTCTAATGGTGATATTTCATGTTTTAGATCAATTTACATGTACTTAATCATTTTCTTGATTTCTTGATTATCATGTTATCTTTTATGCAAGTACCCTTTTAAAGCCTCATCAAGAGAGGCCTCCTTTGTTTTTAATGTTTCTTGTTGTTTATTGCATGCAGGACTAATAGGGTTTTGGGATGCAAGGCAACAAATACCTCTAATCATGGAGAAGAGGGTCATCGACACCCTAGAGCAGTTCATGTCACCCTAGAAGGCATTTGATTCACATCTACCCTAAAAGGGAATTAGATCTATTGTAATTGAAGTATCAAAATGGGTATCCCTAAGAGGGATGAATATGTAACTTGACTCAATTTGGAATTAATAAAGGATTCTTGTATTTTCATTTCCTTTTTGTTGTCAATTGGTGCATGTTTAGTTGTTATCTTTCTTTAATTGCAATAGATCACCTATCAGGTGTGAGCCTTTTTGGTGGTTACAGTAGGCGATCACGATGGAACTCCATAATTTTTGCCATATTTTACTGACTGTGGTTGTGTTTTTATGGCAGGTGCTCACCATGGCTGATAGCCATGGGCAAAAAGTTGGCCCGTGGTTGACAGGCATGGGCAACAGTTGCAGCTGCACATCAGAGCCACGGTTAGCAACAGACTAATCACAGAGCAGGATTTAAAAGCTTAATCAGATGAGGACCTGAGGTAGGCCCTTCTAACACCCTCTGTGATTTATTTCTTTGTCTCTGTGTTTTTCTAGAGACTAAAAAATGAAAGTTAAGTAGGATAACCATGAAAGAAGGATAAAATGAACTAAGGTCCTTAGGGTTATTGTTTCTTAATTTTTGCTAGGTGCTGCTAGGAACAGTGGACCTCTGATTGCAGTCCACCCTAGACTCCAGCATGCTAGAATAATTTGTGTGTTGATTTTGCATGCTTGAGGCCAAATAAAAGGCCATTTTCATCGTAAAGTTGCATTGTCGAAAGGTCATGTAGGATGTAGCATGCATACTTTCTGAATATCAAACGTTCTTTTTTTTTGCATATCATGTAGGAAATGATCATGTGAGTGTTGTATTATGCATATTTCCTTTATGCAAATTAAAAAGAACACACACACACCACGACACACTTAAACGCTAGTGAGTTGGAAGTCACATCCAACCACTAGTAGGGTTTCAACGATGGTGGAGGTGATTTCCATCCGTTGGCCCAACTCCCACGTACCCTATGTTCTAGACCAATACCGGATCCAAGAACCTTTCGTAGCCTAGAAAATTTGCATATACTCCTCTTCGGAGGGTATGACGCTGACTGGGTGAAAATGGGTGAGGATCCGGGAGGACCTGTGCTCCCTGCCCGGGTGTGGACTTTCATTGCCACACTTTGGGGGGATTACGTGACCTGGAGTTCATAGCCAGGTTGTCGAGCTATGAGCATACAGGTGAAAGCCATTAAAAAATTGAGAAAATCATCAACGTATTGCAAAACATGACAAGAGTTACTTTACTGATACAACAAATTGAAAACACATCAAACAGTTTAGGGCTCATTTTAAAATTGTAAAAGGAGATAATCATCATTGTATTCTTTGCATGCTAATAAAAGTTAAATCTAGACATAGGATACATAATGGTGCAAACACGGAGAGGCCAATCCGGGCATAGACCCGAGATCGAAGCCCAAGCTCCACCTAGCGCACAACACGATGTGGAACACCCTCAATCACTTAATCCTCCTGGACATCGTTCAACGAGCATTAGAGGGGATAATTCCACATGAGGGGATTCCATTGAGAATACCCCGATTAGAGGAAGTACTAGACATCCCTCTATACACAGATCAGAGCATGGGACATCCCAGCATGGGGGTTCCGCATATGGTAGCATATACCATGACCGCATTCCATGGGCATCCATGGGTTCAGCTAAAGAGTATGTCATCGAGGGATCCAGATTGGTACCCCTTCAACCTGTATCTAAGGGAGGTTCATGACCTCCATCATAGAGTCTAGATATGTCCGAGATCCACCCATTCAGGGGTGAACCGAGAGGGCTACTTTCGAGCACAGGCCCGCATAGACTCCCAATAGGGGTGAGCCCACCACGTTCACCATAGATATATCCAAAGTGGGAACAAATGGTATGCCACCTCATGAGCCATGGCATAGAAAATAGTTGGATGGTCTAGACAAGGTCCTAGGGCATCTAGGATATAAGCCTACGCCTGCACCCTCCTGACCGGTGAGCGTGTGTAGCGGAAGCACCATTAGGACCACCCGAGAACATGGAGAGTGCTCCAAGAATTCTCGAGACATGCATGCTCTGGCATCGCATGCAGGCACCGAGTATAGGAGATAGCCTGACATGAATGCCATATTTATAGACCGAGGCAAGAGTGTGGTAAATCAGTCCATTGGAGGACATACTCATAAAGTCGCTCGAATAGAGCGCACCCCTCAGAGGCCTCAGATGATCGATCATGTTGATAGAGCTCATAGACTGATGTTAGAGCAGAGATGATAGATTCTCCAAGATCAATTGGAGGATGTTCGTACAGAGAAAGAGCACCTCAAAAATGAGAATACTCAGAGGCAGAGGTTCATAAGACAGAAATTATATGAACAATGCATGCATGAACAATGCATCCTTGATCAGAAGGAGCATGTAGAGAGAGAGGATCGATTGGCTAGCACTATTTTACATCCTCATAGTGAGATCAGGGAGCGTGTCGATAGACGAGTGGCTTCATAGCCCGAGTTACACCCTGAGAACATCGACACACATACTCGCCATATGACTCAACATAGAGATCGACATCCAACATTCGAACAACATGAGCATAGGTAGTATGAGAATGAAGTGGGAGAGGAATTAGAACAAGAATATCCTAAAATATCCCAATTCGAGGAGGGTGAGCCTAGTCCCCCACCTCGATCGAGGAAGAATCTACCTCCGAAGCCGCCTCCAAGGCAATCTCGAGAGGAGGAGTTTCTTTCCTCGTAAGCCTACAAGACCTTAGCAGAGAAGGTCCAAGCCATAGAGAAGCAAGGGATGGCTTATCAGAAGCCTACCTTGAACAAAATTCACAATGAACCTCTATGCACGTCAGTGCCTATTCCAACATATCCTGAGCATTTCAAGATGCCTAGACTGGAAAAGTTTCAAGGAGAGGAAGATGCACAGGAGCACGTGACTAGTTTCCTAGATATGTGCTTTCATATTGAGAGCAACGATGCTTTGCTCCTGCGCACCTTCATCACGACCCTCTCAGGCCCAGCTCGAGAGTGGTTCAATCAATTAAAGAGGCACAACATTACTAGTTTCAAACAACTAGCTGATGCATTTCTTGAATGCTTCTCCTTCGGCATCAAGAAGAAGGTAAACTTATCCGACCTGGCCGCTCTAACGCAACATGACGATGAGCCAGTGATGGATTATGGAAAATTATGGAGGAAAATGATGGCAAAGCTGCCATTCTCCATCCCATCCTCTAAATTAACATGAATGTTCATGAAGAGTTGTGCCAAACACATTTTGTTATTGCTACAGTTGCAGCAATACCAGACATTCGAAGAGGCTTTGGTGCAAGCCAAGGTGATTGAGGACATCAAGTTATAGGAGGGTAACTTGAAGCTCAGGAATAAGGAGGGACACAAGAAAAGCACTGAGAGACATCAGGCCAAGCCGGCCCATGTTAATCAGGTGGTGTTGAACCTTCAAAAGGGAGAAAAAGGGTAACAAAAGCAAAATTATCAGGCCCAACCTCCGCCTGCGTAGTACGAGCAGCGCAATAACAATTACAAGGGTAAAAATAAAGAGCAACGCCCACCTCACGTATTCACGCAATTATCAGAGTCCTTGGCTTTGATTTTTCATCAGTTATGCGAGGCGAAGGCTATACACTTACCCGAGGTCAAGTTAATGGACCCAAATCAGCCCAAGCCTAAGGGCTACAAGGATGATCATTATTGCATCTTTCATCGATCGAAAGGCCATGACATCGAGGTATGTTGGTATTTCAAACATCTTGTGTAGAATATGATCGAGAGAGGTACACTTCTTGTCGAAAACCCACAAGCACCTGATAATAAAAATATGGGGATTTACAAAAATTCTCTACCAAATCATGAGGTGCCAAAGAATAATGTTGGCCAAGTCAACCAAGTTTGCATCGAACCACCAACCCAGGGGTTCATCGGAATGGTCAACATTGTCACAAGAAACGTGAGGTATGAATGACCGAATCAACCTCCAACACCTATTAGAGTCCAAGCTGCCCCTCCTCCAAGGCCATCCCAACATGTGCCCGACCCACCAACTAGACCGGTGGTGACCATCAAGAGTAGGTTGATCCAAAACCTATAGACAACTCCAGTGAAGTTGTCAATTTATGAGCTAATTCAGTAGTCTCCTAAGCATAGGGAGACGCTCATGGACATCTTAAGGTCCATAGAAGTGCAGCCTCAGGATCCTAAAGCATTTACACACTTTGTGGGGCACGTGCAATAGTGTCAAGAACCGGTCATTCAATTTCATGACCATAAAGTCAAGATGGTTTCCACTATTATAGCAGACCCACCATTACATATCATCACTTGTATGAATCATAAACCATTCAAGTGGGTCTTGATTGACATAGGGTCATCAATCAATATCATAACTACCAAGGCGTTAACTCACCTAAAGTTACCCAAGATGCATATCATCCCTTCTACCTTCACGTTGAGAGCTTTCAATGATGCATTATGCTCGACGGTCGGTACTATAGTTTTACCTATCCAGGTGGGGCTGAAGACCATCCCGATGATGTGTCACATAATCGAAGGTGCTATGCAGTATAATATACTTCTAGGGAGGCCTTGGATCAGAGAAATGCATTGTATCCCTTCTATTTTACATCAGTGTATCAAATACATTCATGAGGGACAAGTTCACATGGTGCCTTCGGATGAAGAACCCTTTAAATACGTGAATCTAGAAGATTTTCTAGGGGAATTTGTGCTCCCCTCAATGCACCTGGATGTGTGACCAACATCACCAATCAAAGATCCAGGAGGTAAAATCAAAGAAGTGTGTGCTAGACCCGCAACATCTGTATCTCAAATATCGGAGCACATGACAACTACTTCCATTAGACCGACTGCATCTACGATACAACGAGATGATAGGAAGTTGAAAGAAAAAGTGGATGAAAAGAAGATAAAGCAAACACCCAAGCTAGTCATCATTGAAGCCCCTACTCCCATGGAAGTAGAGGAAGTTCAAGGAGGAGTCGAAGAGGCACCTCAGCCTGCTTCACCTACGTCTTTAGCAGGGTCATCTGCATCGTAGGTGACCATCCATTTGGTTAATCCTAGATTAGGGGAATACATTGTGTAAAATGTGATGTTCACACCGATTATCGAGACTGCACATGACATGGGCCGACCATGAGCCCATCACCTTCCCATAGGGATGGTGGAACCATTGGGGGTACCACCTAACCAAACCAACTTCATCTATGGAGGGCTAGACCAGTTTACATCTCCCATGCCCATGGATGAGGATGATAATGAACCATTCACCATAAATATTCATTATCTTTCTAACCTAGACTATGCCATGTGATACTTCGAGTGTTACCATTGGCATGGTTACGATCTCGAACTATTCGAGCAGGGGCGTAAGAAGCCTGTAGAACCATAGTATCAGTTACCTACTGATAGGTTCGGGTTGGGATTCTACAATGGAGGATAGGCTAAACTCCTCATGGTATCTTTAGACTGCCTGTACCTTAGTCTAGGGGGTGAAGTTGATTTCAATCCATACCACCCTAATCCTTCTACATTTCAGAGGGATAACCGGCTAGTGACTTATGTCACTATAGATCCACCCGAGAGATATCACGTGAACATCTTGGTGGAGACCGACCCAGAACCCATTCCAAGAGCTAACTTGGACAATCAAATCCATGGAGCTACCGATGACATTGGTATGCACTTCCAGAATCTAGACACAGTTATGAGTACCGAATCAGAAGTTGCTTTTGAGAACGTTCATGCAGTATCCATCATCGAAAGTGATGGACCAGACTACGATTCTAGAATAGATGATGATGAGTTATCCTCAAACAATGATCAATCTGAGGATGAAGTTGAGCCAGTTTACTCAGCACCTTCATATTTGTAGTATTTGTACCTGGTTCTACTAGATAGTGATGATAGTGATCAGGAGATAACCTATATGGGGCCACATTTTCTAGAGCATCCCATTCCAGTGGGTAGTGATGAAGGCCTATATTATGATAGTGATGAAGAAGATGAGATAGAGAGAGCCTACTTAGGACCTCCCTACTTACGCTATCGCAATGCACCTTATACGATCGAGGATATGCATAGAGAGATCAATCTCCATCCTCGCCTTAGAGGGAGACCACCAAATATTAATATGATTTATCATATGGTGTTTCTCGATCCATCGACGTACATGGAGCTCCTTGAGCCCAATGATCCCATCCGATAGTCTATTCACAGAACGAGATCCAGAGATCCCCATACCCCCAGAACCACATCTCGAGGATGGAAGTTTTGTTAATGATGAGTCACTTGCACGTGGTCCTGGAGACATGATCCATTTCATCAACATGATCTCCATTGATTTGACCACTCCACTCCACAATCCAGCCGATCCATCCAAACCATTGCCTCTAAATGTAGATGCTATTGATTGGGATCACATTGATTCACCACTAGAGCCTAAAGATTTCTTCCCTAACGAATAAATGCTGCAACCTTTCCATTTTGTGCTAGGCTATGCACATGATGTCTATCATGCTGAGGATGCTTCCAATGAGGAACCTATAAACCCAGCAGATGACATCCACTTGATCCCTACGCCTCATCAGCTTGAGGAGGGATCCCATATGTCAGTAGAGGAGACCTTCAAAGTGGATATCAGTAATGATCCCACCAATCCAAGGAAGGTCAAATTTGGGGAGACTTTGACTCCTGATGAGCATGCCAACCTCATCCCTCTACTGAGAGAGACCTGATCTCTTTTCTTGGACTTACAAAGATATGTCGGGTCTAGATCCAAAATTGGTTACTCATAACCTTTCGCTAGATCTATCAAAGAAGCCAATCAAGAAGAAACTCAGGAAGATGCATCCAATAGTAGCCTTAATGGTTAAGGATGAGTTGCAAAAGTTATTGGATGTAGAGTTTGTCATCTCCATCGACTATCCGGAATGGGTATCCAATATGGTGCCTATAGGAAAACCTGATGGAAGGATCCATATTTGTATGGATTTTAGAGACCTGAATAAGGCAACACCAAAGGATTCATTTCCATTGCCAAATATTGATGCTCTTGTAGATGCAACTACAGGTCATGAAATGCTCTCCTTAATGGATGTTTTTTATGGTTACAATCAAATTTAGATTAAGCCCGAAGACCAGCATAAAACCACATTTATAATGCCATGGGGGACATTTTGCTATAAAGTTATGCCATTCAGCCTTAAAAATGTTGGTGCCACATATCAATGGGCTATGACATATATCTTTCATGACTATATGCATAAGATCCTAGAGGATTACATTGATGACTTGTTGGCAAAGTCATTATTGCGTTCTGAGCATGCAGAGGTCCTGAAGAAGGTCTTCGATCGCCTGATAGAGCATAATGTCAGGTTGAATCCTAAGAAGTGCATATTTGGTATAACTTCAGGAAAGCTCTTAGGATTCATCATTTCAAAATGAGGCATCGAAGTTGACCCAACAAAGGTCAAGGCTATTCTAGAAATGCATCCCCCCACAAACATCAAAGAACTAAGAAGCCTACAAGGCAAAGTAGCATCCATAAAGTGATTTATCGCTCAATTATCAGATAAATGTTGACCCATGAATTGAATGCTACACAAGGGGGTCCCATTCAATTGGGATGAGGACTATCGAGTAGCCTTTGCTAAAATTAAGCAATACCTGGTGACGCTACCAGTGCTAGCTCCACCAAGGCCAGACGAGCCTTTTCTGCTATATATATCGACAATCGACTTTGCATTGGGAACCATGTTAGCCCAAAAGAATATGCAAAGCAAATAACAAGCCATATATTACATTAGTAGAACCTTGGTGAGCTATGAGCTCGGATATGCATATGTGGAGAAGCTATGTTTAGCAGTAGTGTTCACTACAAAGAAATTGTGACACTATATGTTGAGTCATACGACATATGTTATATCCAAACAAAATCCTTTGTAGTATATGATGAGCAAGACATATCATAATACACGTACTGTGAAGTGGATCATGCTACTGATAGAATTTGATCTAGAATTCATAAGCCAAAATTCCATTAAGGGACAAGTCATAGTAGATCAATTGGCTGAGGTACCTCTCAAAAATAGTAGGCCCCTCACCATAGAGCTTCCTGATGATGCAGTATTTGCCTTATTAGAAGCACCCAAACTCGAAGAACTAGATAACAAAGTTGATATGACCTTGTTCTTCGATGGTTCAAAGTGTGAGCAAGGGGGTGGTGCAGGAATAGTGTTGTTCATGCCACAAGGAGCTCCAATGCCCTTGTCATTCAAGTTAGACTTTCCTTGCACTAATAACAATGCTGAATACGAAGCCCTAATTTTGGGTCTCCAAATAGCCATCGCCATGAAGATAAAAAGGTTAAATATCTTTGGTGATTCCCTTCTCATTGTGAACCAAGTTAAGGGATTATTTCAATGTCGATGTTCGGTATTGAAAGCTTACAAGGATCTTGTTGACATTTATCTAGCTTGATTGGAATGGTATGACATCGAGGTAATCCCTCATTCATCCAATAGATTTGCAGACACAATGGCATCTTTGGGATCTCTAATCCCTCAGAATCCATCTACCGATTTCACTACCATCCATGTAAAAATGTTGTCACACTCTATTGTGCAACATGAAGCATTGGATAACAAAGAGTCAATCAACATGATTCATGTAGAACCAAATCATGAATGGTTCTACAGAGCTAGAGACTTTCTCAAGAGAGCATCCTGGGGGTCTTTGATCTCGCAGGATCAGATGGGGAGTGGTATTACCATTCACCATAAGGTTGTTTCCTAGTCTGCATTTGCCAATGTAGAACCATAGGGGGAACATGTTGTCTTGTCGGTCGAAGCTGAAGCTTATCATAATTGGACATCATAGATATATGACTTCCTTAGACTTGGTGTAATCCCTCAGGGATTATCACATGCCACAAAGTGCACATTTAAGAAGAAAGTGATAAAGTATGTCTTGTTAGCAGACATCATGTACCGTAGAAGCTACGATGGAGTTCTCCTTCATTGTCTTGAGCCCCAAGAGTCATCTTGGGTAATTTTGCAAGCTCACGATGGTACGTGCGATGGCCATTTCAGTGACATGGCTATCATCAAGTGCATCCTTCGAATGGGTTATTATTGGCCCACTATGGAGAAGGATTGCAATGTGTATGTCAAGAAATGCATTAAATTCTAGCATCATGCTAATCTTATGCACCTACCATCATAGGCCTTACAACCCATTCAAGTAGGCTTGGCCATTTTCTCAGTGGGGATTTGATCTCATTGGTAAGATCTCTCCTCCATCATCGGGTCGACATACTTTTATTATCATGGCTACTGAGTATTTCACTAAGTGGGTGGAAGCCATTCCCTTAACAATGACAACTGGAGTGCGTATTGTTGAGTTTATACTCACCAATATCATAAGTCATTTTGGGATACCATCCAAGATAGTGTTAGATAATGGAACATCATTTAAGAACAAAATTATGAGAGCTTTGATGTCTAAGTATAGAATCAAACACAATTTTGTGACTCCATATTATCCACAAGCAAACGGACAAGTTGAAGCTTCAAATAAGATAGTGGTCTCCATCTTGAAAAATATGGTACAAGAGCACCACAAATATTGGCATATCCAACTGCCCCTTGCTTTATGGGCTTACAGGACTAGTATTCGGACACCCATTGGGGCAACTCCATTTTCACTGGTATATGGAATTGAGGCCATTATGCCCTTAGAGTTGGAAATTCCAATGCTGCGCATCACATTGAAAGAGTTCATTGATGATGACACCGCACGACAAGCTCACCTAGATCAATTGATGCTACTTGATGAATGTCATGTGAATGCCCTCGAGCACCTCCATATTTATCAAGAGTACTTAAAATGAGCTTACAATAGCAAAGTCCATCTAAGAGACTTTGAGGTTGGTGATCTTATGCTGAAAGAGAACCAACAAAACTCCAATTTACCACTAAAAATGTGAGATAAATTCATGGCTAACTAGTTAGGTCCTTATATGATCTCAGAGAAGATTGGACCTAGGACATATCACTTGACATCACTTGGAGGAGTTGAAGAGCCTGAACCTCTCAATATCCTTCATCTTAAAGCATTTTATGCCTAAACCCCAAAAATCTCCAAAGGCATCTATAAGCCCTTTGGTCATTCAAAAAAGGCTCCAAGGGTTTCTCAAAACCGCTTGGTCAATCCCAAAAGGCTCCAAGGGTTTCTCAAAACCGCTTGGTCAATCCCAAAAAGCTCCAAGGGTTTCTCAAAACCACTTGGTCAATCCTAAAAGGCTCCAAGGGTTTCTCAAAACCGCTTGGTCAATCCCAAAAGGCTCCAAAGGTGTCTGTAAGCTCTTTGGTCAAACCAAATGTTAAAATCCATAAAAAATTGGAAAAATATCAAAAATAAAAAACATTTGCATTTCATTTGCATCATTGCATTACATCTTGCATCATGCATTGCATTTTCCACATACATTTTCATATTTGCATTGCATTAGGTATATTCATCCATCGCTCTTGCATTAGAATGAATTGTGTTTACAATCTTACAAATGACACCATGTTTGTGTTTCAATCATGCATCTATGCACTATATTTTTCATCCATTTATCACCCTTGTGAGTAATTGTGTTTTTCAACACAAACCCCAATTGTTGCTATGAAGAATATACTAGGGTTTTTTGGTCATTCAACCATACCTAGAGGTCTTCTCAAGAGTTGATAGAAAGCTTGCTTTGCTTTTGTAGTTGAGGTCTAGTTAGTATAGCCCTTAGCATATCAGAATTCTATCACTAATCAACAAATTAAACAATCCTAATAAGGACTAGGGGAAGATGAAAGCCATGAAGTAGGACCAGGTATCCTGAGGTAAAAAGTTTATTCTTGCTTATCCCCTTGTGCGGACGGTATGAGAAATGTTGGAAATTGGCAAAAGGACAAGTTTATTCCCTACCCAGAATCCCTTGCTTACGTTAAAATGAGCAATATCCCAGAGTGATATCCCAGATCAATCCTCCAGATTGATACCCTAGATCGATATCATAGATCGACATCCCAGATTGATATCCCATATTGATATCATAAGATCGATATCCTAGATCGATATCCCAGAAATAGTTCCCCAAAGTAAAATCCCCAAAGGAAGTTTCTGAAGCAAATTATCAAATGTAAATTCCAAAAAGTCAAGTCAAATGAAGATAAAATTGTACAAAGAAAGTAAAATCAGTATCAAATCCCTTGCTCAAGAAAAAGAAAGAAAGAAAGAAATAAGGAAAGTACAAAATAAATAGTGATTCTTGTCACTATAGTACAAAAATAAACAATGATTTTTATCACTTTATATGAGCAAGTATCCCAAAAAATTGAAGAAAAGAAGGGAGCGAACTTGAATCCATGGAATTGCCAGCACTACTATACCTTACGCATGATGATATGTCTGATACATTAGCACTTCACTTTTGTGCAGACCAATGTTTGAATGTGGAAGAGCTAGCTTCAGGTGTCCTGTATCGCCTAGTGGTCTAGTCCAACTAAAATCTAAACCTAGGATTGGATAAACATTTACGGACCCCCAATCTTAGCAATGGGCTGAAAGAATCCCACTTGACATCGGGGTATGCTTATGCCTTATCTTAATATACTCATTTGCACACACAAGGATAATGAATAGTTAGGGCCTATCCTAGTGAAAGCCTTATGTTTCAGAAGTCTAGTATGGTTAGTATACAACTTTTGATCAGTCAACTAGGGTGTTTGAGTCTCATGGTAAACCTCAAAAATTCCCAAATAGCAACAACCAATTTTCAATGCAATCATCAAAACATCAATTTATTTTATGAGAGTTTGTTTATTAGAACTATTTGTAATATATAATTAGATACCGGATGGATATCAGAAATGATATTTAGATGACCACTGATTATATTATACATATTATTTTAATTTACAAAAGCTTATGAACAGAAAACAATAAATAATTGCATCTCACATATGGGTGTACTATCTTTCACAAAGAGATAAAGCAACTACAATCCATGATTGTTATACATTCTATGGTGTCATCCATTAGATTGATTAAAACTCATATTGCATACATTATGTTTTAAGTGATTAAAGCATACATGTCCATTTTACATAACACATTATCAAAGAAACAAAGAAATACATGCAGTACATACATGGCATAAATTATGTCATAGAAGTATAAATTAAATGCACACAAGTAAAGCAAATATATACATGCATGTAACATCAAAATATGGTATTCATAATGCATCCATCATAAGTAGTACATCTGCATACATAAACTCATAACATCTAATCATCCATCGCATATCTAGCTAGTGCATGTCATCCATACATCACATCATATAGTATCAAATCAATAACACATTGCATCCATATGCATAACATAAAACATAAAATACCAAAAATAAAGTACACATGTAATGAGATGAAATGTCATATCATAAATATATGTGTCAATAAGTATAGTGGGGTACATCAAAATGCCCGTAGGCTACATATGTGTAGGTCCTCGACCTTACACTAAAAAATGGTACAAAAAGCATCTCTGAAGATCTGTACTAAATAGGGCCTGCACCCCTAGCCTATGAGGCACCTCCATCACCTCTGCCATCCCTATGAGTCCTCTATGAGCTAGCACCATGAGTGCTCGAAGACCTGTGAGTCCTCTCAATCTTGTGCATCCTGTGGCTCGAGCTAGCAGAAGACTGCCCTGTCTCCTTGGTCCTAGACTTGGTCCTCTAGGTCCCTATAGTGTGGGTATCCTCTAGAACCTCCCCACCTAGCAGCCTGATATGACCCTCCAACTGGTCGATGTGGGCTACATGCATTGTATGCCTGGCATTACCCTCCTCCATGAGGGAATGTAGATGCCTGATCTCTGCCATGGGATCATGACCTCCTGGTAGCAAAGTAGAGGGCACTACCGAAGGTGGCATGATAGCCTATGAAGATGAGGGATCTCCCCTCACCACCTTAAGTAGGTCCCTCTCAGTAGTCATGACACTCAGCTATGCCTATGCTAGATCCCACTCATCAGTGAGCTGTGTGATTTGAGTGCCTATAGTGGTAACCTATGCATGGAGAGCTATCCTCTCCTCCTCATATCCCTACCACTACCTCTACCCATGTGCTAGCTTCACCTCTAGAGTGGTGATAGAGGTATCCCTATGAAGTAGCTAGGTGTGGAGTCTCCCCACCTAGCTTTGGAGGTCAAAAATCTATGCTCGCAACTACCCGATCTCACTATCCAGAGGTGCCTCACCCTCCTCGGAGACCTCATCCTCTACCTCTACCTATGGGCCCTCCTCTACTGCCCTATGCCCCATGCACCCTCTATCCTCTAGTGAGTCCTACACCCATGAGGATCCACCTCTATGCCCTCTACACCCTCTACTACAAATCCCTCAACTGGTCGACCTAGAGGACCCTCGTCATGCCACTAGAAGTTAGCCCACCAGCCATCATAGTCTGGAGTCATCCTAATATCTGCTAACCCTGACTCCTAGAAGTCATCATCATCCTCCCCTAGTGGAGTGATCTAGGGCCAAGTCAGGTCCCTCTCTAGGACCAGGCATCTATAGATGGTTGGCATAGCTAGGATATCCTACCAGATCCCAAACTACCATAGGACACGAGAGAAGTAGTGATACTCACGCCAATCGGCCTTGCGATCGATGATCCATCTATCTCTACGCACTTGGAACAGGTATCTATCTACCTCAATCCAAGGTGGGAAGTCCATGTATGATCACCACTCGATATCCTCAGGATGCAGCTATGCAAAGTGATCGATGTAATGATCTAGGTCTCCTACATGAGACCTACTCCTGAAGCCCTCCTACTCCTAGGGCCAGCAGGTGGTGTAGCACTGTGATCATCTAAAATAGTAGTAATATATAAGGGTAAGTCGATAGGGCACTCTATCTAGATATGCTGCCAGCCCCAGATCTATAGAAGGAAGCTGCAGCTGATACCCACTCTACTACGATGGGTAATCTAGAACAACTCATGGTATAACTATGCTAAGAGAGCGCTCCCCTAGGACAAGATGAGTGGTTGAACGGTCGAGCTGACCATGACCTCTCTAGTTCGAGCCAGGAGGTTCCAAGGGAACCTCACACCTGAAGAATCTAGGAGGGTGATCTGGATAATGAGATGCATGAACACTACCTCCCTCTGAGAGAAGAATCTGGCCTCATACCACTCCTGCACGTGGATGCCTCCATGGTCAATGTGGCCTTGTACCTCCACGCTCCATTGCCCAAAGATAGAATAAAAAACGACCTTCCTCATCAAATTCGAAGAGGAGGTGATGGGCTCACCATCAATGGGCAATCGGAAGATGTGGTATATGTCCTCTAAGGTGATAGTCATTTCACCCATCGATAGGTGAAATGTATTGGTCCTCGCATCCCAGTGATGGGCCAATGTAGTGAGATAGGCCTGATCCACTCGGATCATGGGGAGATCTAGGATGTAGCCAAACCCCATAATAGCAAACCAAGCCCACTCCTCGTCAGTCAGAGTGTGGCATAGGTTGTGAAGGAGATCGGTCTCCCTCACTCTATTAGTCAAGGACTGGATAAAAGTAATAAAGTAAAAATAGAAAAAATAATTAAAATCACTAAAAAATGATAAACAAATCATTAAAATATCCTAAAAATGCAAAAACATGCAAAAATATGATCAAAAATTTCAAAAACATTAAAAGAGTGCTTCAAAACAACAATAAATGGCATTAAGTGCCCAAAAAAATTCAATAAAAATAAAAAAATTGAAATTTTGCAAAATTCTGGAAAATTTGGGCATCGTGGGTTGGAATCGCGGTCGGCCCAATGGTCAGAAATTTGACCATTGGGATTTAAATCCCATCGTAGCTGATATCCATGGCCCCTATTGGTTAGATTAGGGATCGAGACCCATTTCAGGCCCGCCCTTCCCAGAAAACCCCCTAAAAATTAAAATCTAACCCACCCCCTAATCTAACCTATGCTAAACCTAGCTAGGGTGAGGTTCATTACCGACAGTTTAATGAGGTTAATTTACCAATTTCTTAATGTGGTTAATTTTAATCTGGTAATGTACAAGCGAGGTCTCAATTTTTGAGTTACCTTGGGAGCATCGGCTCCTCCATTGGTAGAAGCTTTCGACTGATCAACCATCAGTGTGGAATGTGTGGAATCAGGTAAGGTTTTCAGTACATTTCAGGTTAAAGTTTGTTAATTACCTCTCAAAGCTCTCAAATTTACTTTTACTATCAGGTAAATAATGAAATTTTCACCAGAAAATCCCTATTTAAACCTTTTCGCATTCAGGTCAGCCCATGGCTGACACCCGTGGTCCCTGAATTAGGGTTTTGCGATCATGGATGTCAACCATGGGTAAGCAATTTACCCATAGTTGATAGGTGCAGTCAGCAAGCTGCATTTAATGCTCCCAATTCCCATCATGGAGAGCCTTAAAAGGTCAAAATAAAATTGTGCATCAGACCAGAATTGCACCAGAAAAGATAAAATAATCTAAATAAGCCAAACAAAGCACAACGACATTGGAAAATGTCATCATAAGGCAAAAAAAAATAATTGGCTGAGATTACAAAGTACATTCAACCGAGGTCATCGCTATGACAATCCTTTCATGGAGCACCACACCTCCCAACCAATAAAACAAATTCAATTCAAAATTAACAAAAAAATCAAATAAATCAAAAGTCAAATGTGCCTCGTATTCAATCATTTACCCTATACACTTGGTGGTTGCAGCGACTTGCGATCCATGCAATCCGGCAAGATGAGTAAATTACCATAAGGACATTTGGGGTAAATTCATCATCGTAGAATTGTTATGCTTCATTTCAATCCCTAAGAAGGCCTTCACAACCAGACTGCTCCAAGGGAACGAAGTACTCATCACAATTCTCCTATGATATTTTTAGCATATCATCAAAAAATATGATTCAACACATGCCTAATCGGGATTGCTTTCATTTCGATTCCCTAAGAAGGCCTTCATGGCTGGACCGCTCCATGGGATAGAAATAGGCAATTACTATTAACAGTTGCAATCATAGCTGATTAGGCCTTGCCAAGTATTAAAATGCTAAATCTTAATTTGTTCAAGATCATTCATAGTGGTCAAGCGACCTCGTCGCTTCATTTAATTGTCATTACCCTCATCGACTCGTCGCTTGAGGGGGTAGTCATAATATTAAATCATAATCAAAATCAATAGAAGATCCCTTGATCGTAGATCCCTTGATCTTGTCAAAATTGCGTTCGTCTTACGAATCATTGCCAAAGACTATCATAAGCTTACCCTTCTATTGGGGAAAATAGCATATATGATAATTTATTTGTAACTCTCTTCCTTTCGGATTGACAGGTGCAAAAGCCTACTTGGCATTGATGCTATCCGAATGTCTGATGACGAGTGCAAACTTTTTCAAAATTAAGCCTTCCAGTTGGAAGCAATGATTCTAAGATGCACATCCTTTTGCTGGACCTAGGGCATCTAATGTTGATCAGACTAATGATCATCATGCAACCTACGACATCATTTTAGGAGGTCTAGTTTTTCTCAGCGTTGTTCAAAATCACAATGCATCTCAAAAGGGGCATCTGTAGACACCTAAAATGCATCATGTCGAGGTGACTACTCATATGGGACATGCTAGAAGACCATATGGAAGACCTTTGGATAGATCCAAGGTATAGCAGTGGTGTTTACCACTCATTTGGGTATTTTTGCCTAGTCAGTGCTAGCCGTTGTTGACACCCGTGGTTAGCAGTGCTCATCGCACCTGTCATCCATGGTCAACACTCAGAATTAGTTGGCCTTCATCCGACCCAAAATCGGTTGCAATGGCCAATTGGTTGCGGATTGGAGCGGTTTGAGTGAGGAAGGTTCTGGATCCTTCCATCCAACAAGCTCAACTACCCAATCTTGATCTTAGCTTCATGAGGAAGCTACTCCTAGCCCCTTGGAAATTGCTATATAATCCCCCTCCAAATTGGGGAAAAGTCTAGAGAGAAATAGAATCAATTGAGCAATGAAGCCCTATCGAATTGCATAACCACTTACATGCATTTATAGGAACACTATTGCTACCCAATTGGAGATCACATTGCCATGGAGGTCTTAGGAGCCTAAGAGAGCCAAGAAATGCCAATTCATGCAATCCGTGCACCATCTGATCAATTCAACCACCAAATCTATCAGAGGACACAGAGGTGACCCTTGACCATCAATTTGGCAAGGAGAATCAGAGAATTAACCCTGATTTGGAGGGTAAACTTATTGCAATCTCCGCCATGGCTGTCAACCATGGGGAACAGTGCCCACCGCATGAATGACCCACGGTTAGCAGGTGACCTTTGATCCCTTTGTTTTTAGTCTTTTATTCTATTTAGTTAGGTTATATTAATCCTTCTATAGGTTTAATTCATCATTCTAGAGATATTTAACTGATATATTAGGTGTTAATTGCAAATTCCCTTCATTGTTACAACATAGGCATAATGAATATTTTTCATGCTTTCATGTCTTTCCAATTGGTTAATTAAGAGCTTAGATAGATTCATCTTAGTTTCTTTTATGTTTATTGGTGAGATTATCATGATTAAGATCAATTTACATGTACTTAATCACTTTCTTGATTTCTTGATTATCATGTTATCTTTTGTGCAAGTACCCTTTTAAAGCCTCATCAAGAGAGGCCTCCTTTGTTTTTAATGTTTCTTGTTGTTTATTGCACGCAGGACTAACAAGGTTTTGGGATGCAAGGTAGCAAATACCTCTAATCATGGAGAAGAGGGTCATCGACACCCTAGAGCAGTTCGTGTCACCCTAGAAGGCATTTGATTCACATCTACCCTAAAAGGGAATTAGATCTATTGTAATTGAAGTATCAAAATGGGTATCCCTAAGAGGGACGAATATGTAACTTGACTCAATTTGGAATTAATAAAGGATTCTTGTATTTTCATTCCCTTTTTGTTGTCAATTGGTGCATGTTTAGTTGTTATCTTTCTTTAATTGCAATAGATCACCTATCAGGTGTGAGCCTTTTTGGTGGTTACACTACTTGAAATGAAAATAAAACGTAAAAAATACAGAAAATAAACTACCATTAATTTCCAAGCTACCCTATCCTACAAAACCAGAGATAATGAGAATTTTTTAATATAAACTTAGTTTAGCCAAAGTTGTATCCACATAGTTCAGACTAAACCAAGTGCGAGCTTCTAAGGAATAAAAATATGCATTAAATGATGTTAAAATGGTGTCAAAAAGACCTTGCATAATCCACCACTAATGCAGTCTAACACATGTGGGGAAAGATAGACAATAAAACCAAGGATATGCATTGAAAACATCAACAAGTGCTACCATATCCATGCATAAAATATTGTTAAATGAAATCAATGTATGTGGGAAAGATAAACAGTAAAATATTATTCAATAAATTCTCCTCTATTCGTGCTTAGAAGGTGCATAAAACTTACAACATTTGTATTAAAAACAAAAAATGAATGTCCTATTACAACATATTTCCAACATCTTTCCAAAATTTCCAGCTCCTATTCTATGTTTCCATGGCGTATTTATCTCTATTTGGTTTAATGCCATCCTTTCATTTCATATGGTAACACTTTGCTTTCCAACTTCCATTTGCCTCGTAAATCCCTCTTCCTTTCAATGAAAACTCTTTGTTTTCCCTCTTTGGCCTTTGGGATGTTTTTTTTCAAAATAAACATGGTTTTGAAATACTACTTTTCTTAATGGTACCATTTAAATCCTCTAATGTGTTGCGATTAAACGTAGATTTGTCATTTTATATTTAAACCACCATGCTCCACATATGTTAGCATTGTATACTCATTAAACTACATAACACCAATGCTCATGGTAACCTTGCATGTACCCACCATACCTCCTATTTTTAAAACACAATGCTCCATGAAGGATTACATATTTTATGATATGTAGAGAAAACAAGGGGATGTGATCTCGACGATGTAAATGTCCAAAAAACCATCATGGATTATCATCAGAATATTGGTGGTGCTTGCGTAGGTGGCGAGTGACATGTCAAAATTTTCACACTTTTCCAAATGGATCACACTATGAACTCACCAACACCAAACTCAACCCAAGGCACCCATATTATCTTCTACTACTACTCCAAAACCAGATGCAAAGTATTCACCATCACTATCATCGACGTCGGCCTATCCATCTGTGTAGTGATGTCCACATACACGTATTATCAATAATCATTCATGTTCATTACTTAAACACTCAAGCTATCTGGTCTACTACTTTACTACCATATCATCCACTATGTGTTGAGTAGATCTCTATTACTACCATGCGCAATATCCCATATCCATGTTATCACACGGTCCCCTTCAACAATCATTGCGCTCCATTCATTTGAATTACTGGTGAATGCACATGATTTTCATATCTTATAGCCACCATTCCGCAACATTGCTCTCTCGTTACTATATCAAATGTGGTGCATGACACATAACTAATAAAGCTTGATCCTTTGTCTTGTGCATTGCATCTTTTATCAACACTTCCACTCAACTTCAATGGCCTACTATTGTTGTTTTTTGATGTCTTCTATGTTCGTTAGTGTCAGGTCATTGGTCCTATTGTAATCCATTCACCATCCAACTCATCAATCATGGGTAATGGTGTCATGTGATCGTCTGGTCCACATTGGTGTTCCACTACACTAGTTCATCCTAGGAGTTGCTAAATAGACTGCTCTTTGTTTTCCATCATCACAATATCACCACCACTACTAAGAAAACTTCCTATATCGCTTGCTTTGATGAGCACATCACGATCCTATCGCCAAAATTACCATCCTTCCATATCTAGACTAACCACTCATATTTAATTTTGTCTAGACCCACTGTATTCACTACTGGTGTGTATGTAATTAACATGTTGTGCACCCCTTGTTGTCCTCCCCCCGAACCTCATCCATCGTATTTATGGCTGACCTATATCTATCTAGAATATCGTGTCACTTGTCCACGTAGTTTACATTTGTTCAGTAAGGTCATCATATTAAGTCCATGTTGTGCATCCAAGTATGCATCACCATGCATGTCTGAGGTGTATCCAAGTCATTCAGAGTCCACGTCGGTCTATTCTCCTAAGTCGAGTCCTCACCAAGTTTTCCATCTCATAGTCTACCTCGAGCACTGCACCGTCGACCTACGCGGTCAGCTTCACTGAGCTATGCTCAGTAACATAGTTGATGCTTCCTCCTTAGTCCACACCTACATGCTGACCAGTGCCTTGAAGCCATGTCCAAACATTTTAGCCTACATGGTTTACATATTTTCAAAGTTATTTCTACTTTATATCCAAAAAGCTAAAATGTTAAAACTTAAAACTTCCCTACTTGCAATATGAATTTAATCAGGGCTCATGACAATAACATGAAATTATATAAGCACAACGAGGGTCTTCAAAGATGATCATATATATATATATACTTTATTTAATTTTATTTATTTTTTATTTGTTATATTTTTTAATATTAAATATATATGTGTAATATATATATTTAATTTTTATTTATTTATTTATTATTATTATTTTATATATAAATATATATGTTTTTCATCTTTTTATTTTGCTTTTATCGACAAAACATTAAATTCAATCAACACACTACGAAATCGAAACAACACTCAAAACCCTTTAAAAGAACACAAAGGAGACACTAACCCATAAACGAACTACAATGCAACCGCAATAACAGGTACCTATGGAAACTATCAAAACCAACAATCTAAGAATACTAAAACTCATAAAATCTCAAAAATTAAGGTGGGTCCCCAATTTTGGGGCTAGTTGTGCAATGGCCACAACAAATGGCGACTCTGTTGGGAAATGCTCTTGAGCATTTCGGGTGAAGAACCCAGTTCTAAAAATAAATAAACCAAATATTAGATAAATATACATCGTCTAGCAACATCCAAAGAATATGAGGGTAGACAACTTCAAAAATAAACACATGAATCATTTTCCCCAGCTTAATGTGTGTGATTATGATTTCATTTTGCATGCTTGAAAATCATCTAGACTCCATCACCTGATTAGCATTTAGGCTATAGAAATAATGCTCATCAAAGTAAATTTATTTAGACAGAGCCCTAATTTTGGTCAGGCGTCTATAACCTCGGTAGAGTTTATCTAAATTATCCATGTGTTTAATTGATATTTTGCAATACCTTTTTTTTTAACAAGCTTTTGTCTAGACAGAGCCCTACTACCATTCAGGCATCCATAGCCCTGGTAGAGTATCCAAACCTGGTGACTAATTTTCACGTGTTTTCCTTTGCTTTTTTTTTTTATATGGCCTTACAAAATTTTATGCACCACATGGGTTAGAGAGTATTTGAAGTTAAATATGGAGCATATTAGATTTTTGCCTTAATTTGCAAACCAAAATGACTTCATCCTTCAAGATTTTAAAGCATACCCTTTAATATGATGTGTTCATGTAGAGCTTTAGCAAAATAATTTAGTATTCCAAAATTCACTATCTTAGTCCCAAAATCTAGGAGTGGTTACTAAACAACTTCATCCCCTTTTCCTTGATCCACGTGATAGGCAATTCACCCTTCATGACAAAGGAACACAAAAATTATCAAGAGGCCATTAGTAGCGACCACGAAACATCACCTCAAATAGAGGGACCAACCTCAAAACACAAAACTCAAAAAACCAAAACCTAACATAATGCAAACTAATAAGAAATCAATCACAAAACTTGTCAAACCAAAAATAAAAACAAAACACAAAAACATGAAAGCTAAACATCAAAATAGGAAAACCAAAACTATGTACAATACTATACAATATGGTACAAGGTGATGCAAAAATTATGCTATCACTTTCCTGTATCCCAAACATGATTAACACACTTTAAACATTTACCATAATATGCATGCCAAGCTTTATAGCAATCCAACCAAAATAAGATTAATCCATGAAATGCAACAACCATTATTTTGGTCAAACTGATAAGACAATAACAAATTTTCAATTCTTTATTTTCTATTCCTTAAAATGACGATTTCACAATTCAATTCCTAATTTAGAATTAGGTTTTCCATTTCAAATATGAAGTCTTGCAAGTAGGAACCTATTTCTAAAAATTTCAAAGCTAAGTCATTTTCCATGTCCTTAGGCCAATCATGCTTATGTAGCAATTTGCAATCATCTAAGATATCTACTAAATGAGGATCCTTATAATTTTGTATCTTAGATTCAATTGTTAATTTTTGATGCACTTGATTCAATAATCCAAGCATATCTACTTTTGTTTCATTTAACAAAGCAATCTTATTAGCGGTGTGAGTAGAAATCAACTCAAATTATTTATCAACCGCAAATGACATTTCATCATTGATAACATTTGAATTCAACAAACCATTAGGCAAACATTCACCTAGAGTTCAAATTTTGGAACACAAAAGGTGAGATTCTACGTTTGATACATTTCCATTTACCAAGGCTTGGAGAGGATTTGCAATTTCTTCTTCATATTCAATTACCTATTTACAAAAAACACCAAAATTAGGCACCCAATTAAAAATATGTCCATACTTTTCAAACCATAGGTCTTGTCTATCTAGGGATGTGTCAAATAACACATCTCCCTGATCAACCCCTTGAGTTTTTTCAAATAAAGCAACATTTTCATTTGAATCATCAATGATATCAAATCCAAACCATTCAGGTTCTAGAATTTCCTCTATCCGAGGTAACATAGGCATTATAAGATCCTTATGTAAAACAATGCTTTCAGTTTCTTGCACCTCAAATAGGAACCAATTGAGTGATTCCCTTTCTTCATCCAAAACCAATGGATCACATGAAACATTAACCATTTCTTCCTTTTCTCTTTTGGCAAAGTATTCAATAAACTCATCTTCCTGAGACATTTGATGAGATTCCATCCCTTATTTCATTTCTTCCTGGTCATTATTTTGAGGATGTTGAAGGTTTTGATCATCAATTTTAACCATCTCATCCAAATTTATGAAAGGTCCTAATTTATCATATATTTCAAAACTAGTCCTCTAGGACCTCTCCACTGTCTAAAATAATATCACTTTTAGTATCTTCAACCTTTGTCTCATGAGGGTGATTTGTAGAATTATCAAGATATGCATTTTGAGGCATTTTTTCCTGTAATTGAGCAATGTCTCTTTTAAGTTGTAGAACTAGCCTTTGCAACCTATCCTGCATATCCGGTGAAGCGAGTGCTTCATTAGAAAGAGTGACAAAGTCCTCCCATTTATTCCACCAACAATAAACATCTTCTAAAACTAGGGTGTGTCTTTCAATCGTTTCTTCACAATATTTAAATTCAATAATGGATTTCGTCTCAAACTCACCTTCATCCACTTTTGAGGGCTCAATTGTTTCTAAAAGTAGATCAATTAATTTTCTATGGTTATCCCAATCCTCACTTGTAAATAATGACTTTGAGCCTCTTATTTCTAGCTTGTCATAATTTGGCTCATGTTGGCTTTCTTTGTCATCCATTTTAATCCTTTCATTCAACTCTATGGAAGGTCCCGACCTATCACATATTTCAATACTAGTTAGATCTAGGACTCCTCCATCTGAAATAATATTATTGTGAAAATCATTAAAATTTATCTTAGGAGTATGATTTAAAAGATGATCAAGATGGGTATTCTGAAATTGATTCACACTTAAGAATGATGGTTGATTTTGAATGGTAGGTTGAGGTGCACAAACTTTTGGGTGGGTAAGGGAGGTATTAAATGATTGAATATTATATGATCCAAAACCCACACCATAACCTTGAAAACTCAACTATTGTTCAAATGCTATTGCTTGGGTATAAGCTTGGGATAAATATGTGATTTGAGGCATCCCTCGCAAATACATAGAGATTGATGGGTCAAGAGCATTGAAATACACTTGGATAGCAACTCCCTTTGGAGGAACATAGGGTACCACCAATTGAGTATATAACCCATGGAACCTTTTAGTGAATAACTTCAAAGATTCATTTGGTCCTTTACGGGTAGTGACAAACTGATTATACATGAGGATTGGTTCAACTGGATTTCCAAAATGACTAAGAAATGTTGCTTCTAGTTGAGCCCAAGAATTGATAGAACCTACAGGTAAACTGAGGTACCAATCATAAGCAAATTCATCTAATGTAGATGGAAACATGTTACAAGCAACATCTTCATGCATAATTTGTAATTGAATTAAAGTGCTCTTGTATGCCTGAATATGTTCCTCAATTGATTCTATTCCATCATGCCTAAACTGAGGTAGATAATCCAAAAGATCTATAGGCAAATTATGTGAATGCCTAGGTATGTTTAAAGGACAACCTATCATCATTTGAGTAAACCAAGCCATTAGTGGACCTTAAAGAATACAACTTTAATGTCAATTTTGTTAGTCAAAGAAATATCTTGCAAAGAAGCATGAAATGACTAACAATCCTCAAATGTTTCACATATAAATCATCATGTTTATCAACCAAAAGATATGCATCAATTAAACCATAGCAATAAAGAACATCCTTCAATTTGCAAAAAATGTTAGCATTAATGCATCATCAATTAAGGAACTTTTCAAATCAATGAACGTGATCAACAAAATCTCATTAGTAAAGACTAATGCCTTAAAATAAACCTTTCAAGTAAACATGAACAATTTAGCATCTAAATAGCAATAAAGTAAACTAATTCAGGCCCTCCTCCTAGCACCAAAATATTGAGTGGAAATTTTGCCCAATTGCAAAATCATCATCACACTAGGATTTTGATTAGAAAACCCTCTCTTGCAAAGAAATAGATATTTCTCCAAGGTTCCTTTTACTTAATGTGTGCTTGTAATCTTGTGAAGATATATCAAATAAGTGCTAGGAATACCTTAGTGATTTGCAAATAATTGTTAACAAGGGGCATGTGTTGGTTTATTTTATTATGCTATGCTATTTATTGTTCATGAAACTTAAAAGAAAAAGAAAATGTTATTGGCCCTCATATGACCACGATGTAGAGTGAATTAATTCCTTTTATCTTGAAGTGTTTTAGGTAGATTTTATCTTATTTTATCTAAGCATATTTTAAACAAGTTTTATCTTTCTTAAATCCTACTTTGATCATGAAATAAATATTAAAATCTATCTCTAAATGTGAATCTTAAATGATGAATAGATTCATTTAATGTTGTTTTGAGCATGAATATAAAATATTCTACATGAATGACTTTGTGAATGTAATAGCATTTGACATATCATATAAATTACCCCTCTTTGATGAAATTATAATTTTTATAAAGAGAAGTTAATTTATTGCTTTAAATATAGTAGCCTTTGAAATACCATATAAATCACTCCCCTTTAATGAAATTGTACTTTTCATAAAGAGAAGTTAATTTATTGCTTGCAAAATGAACATGCAAAGCTTGAAATTTGATTTACCTTCAAAATGTGAAATTATGTAAAATCTAAAATTACAAAATTCCTTTAAATGATGTAAACTTTGGATAATTTTTGTAATTTTGGATTTGCTTCAAAATGGAATCAAATTATTCTAAATGAAGCATTAAAGCTTATTCTTCACACGTGCATTTATTTTTGGAGTTTTATTTTTTTTAGATTTTATTTTATTTGCTGAAGTTTTAAAAAAATACTGCAAAATGGTAAGGGTTAGAAAAAGATTAAAACTACTAGAAATGGAAATAAAATGTAGAAAATATAGAAAACAAACTATTTTTAGTTTCCGTGCTACCCTATCCTGCAAAACCAGAGATAATGAGAAGTTTTAAATATAAAATCAGTTTAGCCAAAGTTGTATCCACATGGTCCAGACTAAACCAAGTGTAAGCTTCTAAGGAACAAAAACATGCATTAAACAACATTAAAATGGTGTCATCAAGACCCTACATAATCCACCACTAATGCAGTCTAACACATGCAGGGAAAGATAGGCAATAAAACTAAGGACATGCATTGAAAACATCAACAAGTGCTACCATATCCATGCATAAAACACTGTTAAATAAAATCAAAATATATGGGAAAGATAAATAGTAAAATATTATTCAAGAACTTCTCCTCTGTTCGTGCTTACAAGGTGCAAAAATCCTAAAACATTTGCATTAAAAATAAAAAATTAATGTTCTACTATAGCATATTTCTAGCATCTTCCCAAAATGTCTAGCCCTTATTCTGTGTTTCGCTAATGTATTTATCTCCATTTGGTTTAATGCCTTCCTTTCATTTAATATGGTAATGCTTTACTTTCCAATTTCCATTCACCTCGTAAATCCCTCTTCATTTCAATGAAAACTCTTTGTTTTCCCTCTTCAGCCTAAAATGAAGACTCTTTGTTTTCCCTCTTCAGCCTTTAGGACATTTTTTTTTCAAAATAAATATGGTTTTGAAATACTACTTTTCTTAATGGTACCATTTAAATCCTCTAATGGGCTAGGATCAAATGAAGATTTATCCTTTCATATTTAAAGCCACTATGCTCCACATCCGTTAGCATTATATACTCATTAAACAACATAACACCAATGCTTGCGGGATCCTTGCATGTGCCCACCATACCTCTTATTTTAAACCACAATGCTCCATAAAGGATTGTATATTTTATGATATGCAGAGAAAACAAGGGGATCTAGGCCCGACGGTGTAAACATCTGAACAACCATCATGGGGTATCATCAGAATGTTGGTGGTGCTCCCGTAGGTGGCGAGTGACATGTCAAAATTTTTACGCTTCGTCAAACAGATCACACCACAAACTCATCGACCAAACTCAATCCAAGGCACCTGAATTCTCTTCTAGGACTACTATAAAACTAGATGCAAAGTATTCACCATCACTATCACCGATGCTAGTCTGTCCATCTATGTAGCGCTGTCCACATCCATATCCTATCGATAATCGTCCTTGTTCGCTACTCAAACACTCAAGTTGTCTAATCTGTTACTTTACTGCCACATCATCTACTGTGTGCTGAGTATATCCCTATTACTACCATTTATAATATCCCATGTCCATGTTATCATGTAGTCCCCTTCGGTAATCATCGCGCTCCATTCATTTGAATAGCTGGTGAGTGCATAGGATTTTCATATCTTATAGCCATCATTCCGTAATATTGCTCTCTCATTACCATATCAAACATGGTGCATAACACATAACTAATAAATCCTGATACTCTATCTTGTGCATCATATTTTTTATCAACATCTATGCTCAACTTCAGTGGCTTGCTGCTGTTGTATTTTGACATCTTCTATATCCGTCAATGCCAGGTCATTGGTCCTACCGTAATCTGTTCACTATCCAACTTTGGGTACGTTGACATCATCAATCGTGGATTGTGGTGTCATATGATCATCTGGTCCACATCGAAATTCCACTGCACTAGTCCATCCTGGGAGTTTCTAAATAGACTGCTCTTTGTTTCCTATCATCATATCACTACCACTGTCGAGAAAACTTCTTGTACCACTCCTTTCGATGATGACATCGTGATCTTGCTACCAGCATTACCATCCTTCCACATCTAAACTAACCACATCATCTTTAATTTTGCCTAGGCCCACTGTATTCACTACTGGTGTGTATGTAATTAACATGTTGTGCACCCCTTGTTGTTCGTACCACAAACCTCATTTATTGCACCAGTGTGACCTATATCTATCTAGAATGCCATGTCACTTGTCCATGTAGTTTGCATTCATTCGATAAGGTCCATGTATTAAGTCCATGTTGTGCATCCAAGTACATGTTGCCACGTATATTTGGGGTGTATCCAGGTCATTCAAAGTCCACGTTGGTCTATTCTCCTAAGTCAAGTCCTCCCCAAGCTATCCATATCATAGTCTACCTCGAGCACTGTGTCGTTGACCTGTGCAGTCAGCTTCATCGAGCTATGCTCAGTAACATGGTCGTCACTCCCTCCTTGGTCCACACCTACACGCTAGCTAGTACCTTGAAGCTGCATCCAAACATTTTATCCTGCATGGTTTACATATTTTCAAAGTTAGTTGTACTTTATATCCAAAAAGGTAAAATGTTAAAAATTAAAACTTCCCTACTTGCAATATGAATTTAATCAGGGCTCACGACAATAACATGAAATTATATAAGCACAACGAGGGTATTCAAAGATGATTATATATACTTTATTTTATTTTATTTATTTTTTATTTATAAATTACAAGAGTAATAAGGAGAAACTATTATTGCACTATATTAGTTATTCAAATTTCACTACAAATTTTTATAAATTACAAGTGAGGCAATGTACGATAAGGATGCATATAACCAATTTATAAGGGATATAGAGTGTGGTTGATGAGTGAATTTGATGGAGATTCTAGCAAAAATGAAATTATGAGAGGTTACATCTAACAATGATGGTATTTGTAAGATCCTAATATATGTACTCAAACAACCCTTATGGATGGAGAGCTTCCCTTCAACCTTCTCCTTTTGATCCGAGGGATGCCTCTCCGGATGCTTGCACTACTTCATATTTATTTTATTTAATTAATTTTTTATTTATTATATTTTTTAATATTGCACCCTCTAGATATGCAATGCATCACAAGAGTATGGAGAGAAGCTCTAGAACTGATTTATTATTCCATGATAGAAGCTTTGCATAAATAGCAAATATGAACAATGTGAGCCATCGGATCATAACAACCGAATGGATCTTAGTCAATCATAACTAGGAGATTACCAACCTCATGCAAGAGTGGTATCTCCAAACAAGATAAATAACCTAGTAACAACTTAAGATATACACTAACACCCCCCCTCAGTGATAATAGGGGTAGTGAAAAAACAACAAATAAAAGAAATAGACAAGTGTCATATCCATAGAAATGAGTCCCAACAACAAGGCATGATGAGGTACTCATGTACAATATATCTTAGAAGAAACTCTTTGGGAGAGATGATGAAAAATCTCGTGGGAAAAACCATCTTCCAAAATAGAAAGAAGAAGAATAAATAGAATATGGAGAGGAAGATGTCCTCATCAACACCCCTTAGGACAACTTTCGTCGCCCTAGGCATATCACACAACTTATGGTAGTGTGGTGAAGCAAATGGTTTGGTGAAGATGTTTGCAATATGAATCTGAGTTGGAATGTACTCCAAGCTAAGGTCACCATCCTGAATGTGCTATTGAATGAAGTGCATGTGGATCTCAATGTGCTTGGTACATTTGTGCTCAACAGGATTGCGAGAAATATGAATTATACTCTGGTTGTCACACCAAAGTATGATAGGATGATCTTGGGAGAAACCAAACTCTGTCAATAACTGATGAAGCTAAAGAGCCTCTTGAATGGTTGTAATAGTTGCCCTGTATTCTACCTTTGTAGATGATAATGCAATAGCTTGTTGCTTCTTGCATTACTAAGAAATAGGAGAATAATCAAGACAAAAAACATAGCCAGAGGTGGAACATCTATCATCAAATAAACCTACCCAATATAAATCAGTGTATTTTATCGACTCTGTATAACCTCAGATATAGAATAAACCAAAATGAGTAGTGCCCTGTAGATATCGAATAATTCGCTTGGCTGCCTACCAATGACTATCTTGAGGAGACTGGGAAAATTGTGAGATCAAACCAACAACATAGGAAATATTAGGGTGAGTATGAGTAAGGCATAAAAGACTCCCTACTAACTGTCTATACAGTGTAGCATCATAAAAAGGTGAAGTGCAGGAGGAAGTCAAAGTGACCCCAGAATGGAATGGCGTAGGTGATGGCTTACAATCAGCCATTTTAAACCATTTTAGAAGATCCAGTGTATACTTTTGCTAACATAATGAAACCCCTGAATCTTTCTGAGTGATATGGAATCCAAGGAAGTAATGAGCCAATCCTAAATCGATCATCTCAAATCTCTCAAAAAGAGAGCACTAAAAAATCTGAATGTAAGAAGTGGAGCTACTAGTGAGAAGTAAATCATCAACATAGAGAACAAGAATGGTAAAGTTCTCCCCATATTGCCAAATATAAAATGTAGCATTAGATTCACAGTGAAAAATTTAGTGGAGAGAAGGAAGAAATCCATATTCTCATACCAAGCTCGAGGAGCTTGTTTAAGACCATAGATTGATTTCTTTAGTCTAAAAACAAGGGAATAATCCTAAATAAAACCAACAGGCTGCTCCATATATATTTCTTCCTGTAATTCTCCATGAAAGAAGCCACTCTTCACATCCATATAAAAAATAGGTCATCTTTGTGATGCAGCAAGTGCAAGTACAAGTCTAACAGAATCCATATTGCCAATAGGGGCAAAGGTCTCAGTGTAATCAATACCCTTAATCAAGGCTTTGTATTTGTCAATGGACCCATCTGCTACATATTTGGTCTTGTAAACCCACTTACAACAAACCAACTTTTTTCCCTTAGGAAGAGAAATAAGATCCCAAGTGTGATTCTTCATCAAGGAAGAATACTCAGTTGTCATGGCATCACCCCACTCTTGTATCCCATGAGCCTACAAAAAAGATTGTGGATCACCAGAAAATAACTGATAAACAAGGATAGTACCTAAGGAAGAAGCATTTCTAGAAGATTGAATATTTTGAATGAAATGTGTTGCTTCTTCAATAGTAGTGCAGGCCCATTTTTGCATGGTTGGAGGAACAATGATAGGTGGGTTAGAAATTGTAGCATTTTGTGTAGGATTTTCAAGAATAGGTTCTTCATCAGATTGAGTCTCAAAAAAAGAGAAAGGCTCAATGGAATCAACTAGGGTAGAAGAAGATGGTTGAGGATCTTGAGATGGAAGTTTTTCATAAAATTAAATACTTTTGTGAAAGAAAATTTCATGAGTAGATGGATCAAGGATCCTATAGGCTTTCATATCCTCACAATAGCCAACAAATATAAGCTTCTTGTTATTTTTATCTAAAGATTTTATTTTCTTCTTCGGAATGTGGGCCCAAGTAGTGCTCCCAAAAACTCGATAAAATGAGACATCAGGTTTGGAGCCAGACCATGCCTACTCCATAGTCAAATGTTCAAGAGCTTTGTGGGGTGTGCGATTTTGAATGAAATTTGCACAGTTAATTGCCTCAACCCAAAAATTGTTGAAAAATCCCTTGAGTGGAGCATACAATTAGCTATTTATTTTAAGGATTTGTTCTTTCTTTCTACCACACCATTTTTTTGAGGATTATGTGGTACAAAATGTTGATGAATAATCCCATGAGTAGAAAGGAATTGTGAAAACTCATTACTGAAGTACTCTCCCCCATTAACTATACACAGGTTTTTAATTTTACAAGAAGCCTGATTTTCAACCAAGGATTTAAAAATAATAAAGTGAGAGAAGACATCACTTTTGTACTTGAGAAAATATACCTAAGTACATCTTGAAAAATCATCTATGAATGTCAAAGCATATTTAGCTCCTTTGAAAGAGGGATGTGGGAAGTCCATCAAATCATTGTGCATAAGTTCCAAAGGTAAGGAGGCTCTTTGGGATTTACTTTGGGGAAAAGGATCTTGGTGCTGCTTTCCAAGAGCACAACCATGAAAAACACCATCAACATAAGAGACTTTGGGTAAACCAAGTACCATATCATGAGTACTCAACTCTTTTAAGTATTTATAATTGAGATGACCAAATCTTTCATGCCAAAGTTTGCTCTCAAGATTTGCATGAGCAATAAAATAGGAAGCTGTAGTATTGTCATTAAAACCTTAAAAGTGATACAATATAGCATTATGATCAATATATCCTTTAGATATAAGGGAATGTGGCTCCTGCAAGCTTCTAATCTCAACTCCTGTGGGTGTGAAAAAAACTATTTTTCCCATCCCAAATTGGTGAATTTGGTAGATAGAAAATATTGGTAGATATATCTAGAATATAAAGAACATCATTGATGCAACCACCATCTAAGAGTATATCACCTTTACCTTTGAAAGGAATGAAGGATGAATCCCCAACTTCAATGTTGAAATTAGAACTTGAGGAAAGAGAAGGAAATGACTTTTTTGAGGAAGTCATATGATGAGTAGCCCTTGAATCTAGAACCCAATGTTTTGAATAAGACTTTGTTGATATTCCTTGGATATTTAAAACCTTTCCAATTTGTTTTTTGACATCAATTTTATGATCCTTCATTGCTACTTCTAATTCTTGTAACCTTTTCCAACATTTGTTTACTAAATGACCATATTTTTTGCAATGGGTATAGGTTATAGGTGCTTTTTCTCTTTTCTTGAATTTTTCCTTTTTTGAGTTGGAAGCTACCAAGGCTTTGGATGAAGAGGGGGAGGTCTCATATTTGGAGAGTTTCATTTCTTCTCTAGTGAGCCTATCACAAAATTCTTCTAGTGTGGGCATTTTGAAACTTGTGCCAAGGGCATCCATTGTTGAGAGAAAAGTTGTTGCAAATATTTGAAAGGCCCCCTTAATTTTACCAGAATAAGGTAGATGCACTCATCATCTATTTTGGTTTTCCCACTTATTTTTAATTGAGTTAGGAGTTCATTAAATTTGGTGAGGAAGTCCACAATTGTGCTGTAATAATCAGGTGATAATGCTTTTAATTCTACTTCAAGTTGCATAGATATTATTTGGTCCACTTCACCAAATAATTTCTTTAATTTTTCCCAACTTTCAAATGGAGTTTTACACTCAAAAATGTGAAACCATAAGCTCTCTCTTCTTCTTCTTCTTTCTCTTTTGGAATATGGTTTTTTCCCATGTGGTTTTTCATCATCTCTCCCAAAGAGTTTCTTCTAAGATATATATTGTACATGAGTACCTCATCAGGCCTTGTTGTCGAGACTCATTTCTGTGGATATGCAACTTGTTTATTTCCTTTATTTGTTGTTTTTTCACAACCCCTAGTATCAATTAGGGGGGTTGTTAGTGTATAACTTAAGTTATTACTAGGTTATTTATGGATATTCTACTTGTTTATTTCATTTATTTTTGTTTTTCACTACCCCTAGTATCACTTAAGGGGGGTGTTAGTGTATAACTTAAGTTGTTACTAGGTTATTTATCTTGTTTGGAGATACCACTCTTGCATGAGGTTGGTAAACTCCTAGTTATGATTGACTGAGATCCATTTGGTTGTTATGATCCGATGGCTCACATTGTTCACCTTTTCTATTTATGCAAAGCTTCTATCATGGAATAATCAATCAGTTCTAGAGCTTCTCTCCATACTCTTGTGATGCTTTGCATATCTACTTGCCTTGGGCATTGAATATTGTCTTTTAATATTCTTTTCATGGCAATAAAGTATTCCCTAAATTTCTCCCCTTTTTTGAAACTAACATTAGTGAAAATGAATAAAGTATTCAACCATTATTTGATTAAGTAAAAATTTCAATCAAAATTTAAAAGATAAAGTATTTTATTTTTTTATTTACCTTTTAATTTATTATATTTTTTTAATATTAAATATATATATAAGTGTAAAATATATATAATTTTTATTTATTTATTATTATTATATATTTATATATAAATATATATATATATATATATGTTTTTCGTCATTTTATTTTGATTTTATCAACAAAGCATTAAATTCAATCAACACACTGCAAAATTGAAACAACACTCAAAACCATTTAAAAGAACAAAAAGGAGACACTAATCCATAAATGAACTACAATGCAATCACAATAACAGGGACTAATGGAAACTATCAAAACCATTGATCTAAGCATACTAAAACTCTCAAAATCTCAAAAATTTAGGTGGGTCCCCAATTTTGGGGCTAGTTGTGCAATGACCACAAAAACACTTTTGTCTTCTTTGATCACCTCAAAGGGGTGGGTTTATACTTGTATACCACCATGGGTTGAGCAAAGTCTCCACACCTACACAACCAAAGAAAATGTAATAGCACCTATTGGGTCCACCTAAATTGGACCCAAGCTTATGAGAGGATCAAATAATAAAAACTTGAAGTAAAGCATTACATAGACCTCAAAATGAGATAAAAACACAATATAATTAGCTTTTCACCTTTTTAAATGGTCTTCTATGGTATGATTGACTATAACTAGTTCCTAACATGAACCATCCCTATCGAGTTGATTTTGACTATAAATTGTTCTTCTATGGATGGTCTTGGATGTACTAACCAAAATAGAATTTCCTAAGGTGGGAACCTTCTTTAGGTTGCCAAGTAGTTGTCCTTCATGTCTAGTGTTTGTTGTAGCTCTCATCTATGAGAAATTTACAAAACAAAAATATGCAAGGAGAGGAACACAATGTTGTCCATGGCTGACATCCAAGCAAGATGACTTCTCATAAATGCATACAAGTAGATTCTAGATAAATTTTGGTAGAGTTTTCCTAAGATAATATCACACACACATGAAAATGAAATAAATGGGGGTCTATTTATAGATTTTCTCAAGGGTGAGGGGGTGGTGAAGTGGAGGTGACATGACATACAAGTGGCTTGAGTGAGGGGAGGGAAAAATCTAGGTTTTTCCACTTGGATGGTCAAAGGGGCATGTGTGCACCATGCCTCATTAATGTTTTTGGGTGGAGAGAGTCCTCACCCCACCCAAGGGGCATGCCTCATTAATGTTTTTAGGTGGGGAGATTTATCACCCAGCCCATATGCATTAAAGAGCATGTGGGGTTGTGTGGGTGTATGGGGATGTGGAGAGTAGGGGGTAGGCTAGGCTAGGGTGATAGGATAGACTAGGGAAATGTGCACATAGACTAGGGGATTGTGCACATAGGCTAGGGGAGTGGGATAGTCACATGGTGACCATGGGCTAGGTATAGGATGGGGCTTAGTTGGTCAAAGGGGTTAAAATAGGGTGAATTTAAGGTGACAATATCAAATATTTGTCTTATTTGGAGCAATTATTAAATTATTAAACATTGACATTGAAAAAATGATAATATGAAATTTTTTAGGTGTCTACATAAGGAGTTATGACTAGTCTCTTTCTATCTTGGTCCTTATGTGTGTATTTATTTATATAAGAAGTTGTGGCTAATATTGCACTACCTTGGTTCTTATATATATATATATATATCTTTCAAGGATGGATGATTATGTTGGATTGAGACTGTGTTCATTTTTAGATTCTTATGAATAATGCATGTGTTTATTCATCCACTAATATATATTAGATTTCATGATCTTGGTGCATCGCCACCTAGAGCTTAATATTTTTATTTTTATTTTTCTTTTTCCCTTTTCCTTGGCAAGATCTAATAGATTAAAAGTAGCATAGGAGAGTGAGCATCGAAGACCATATCCTAGAAGGAGCCAACCTTAGAAAAAATCTTAGAGGTTATCCTATAAGTCACAATCCATGCTCTCAAGACTTCTGGACTATTATGCTTTATGCACGATGTACGTATTGGGTGCATCTAACTATCACAACAGATGACCATAGCACTTTAAGCATCCCAAAAATAACAAACAAGAATTAGATTAGTTAACATTTTAAACGTGACAAGATTAACCATGGGTGTGTAGGTCATACCTAAATAATTAATAGTTATATTGATTGCATATAGGCTTACACAAGAATACATCATATAATGCTAACCTTGGCTAATAATATCGAATTACAAATTTTGATACAATACGTATTAGAGGAAGCTCAAAATAGACAATGTGTCACTAGCACTAATGATCTTATACTATGAAACACGACCTATAGAGAGAGATCAATGCACTAAGTTGTGTTCATGATATTTTAAGACAAATACAGGGAATTTATTATCATCCTTGGTAATACTTAACTAAGTATACATGACATTTTTTGAATAGTTAGTTAAAGTTAGATAAGTTAATTTTTATTTTGAAAATATAAAACAAAATAACTTAAAAAAAATAAGTTTCATTATTTTCATATGCTTTTTGGAAAATAAGTTTACTTTATTATATTTGAGTTGGATTCATTTTGTTCGGTCATCAAAGGCGTTATTTTTGTAAGTGATATATTTGTAATCTACCAAATAAAAAAATATGGTTTTCGTTAATAATAAAAACTTTTTATGAAAAAATTTAGACAACTACTCAATAAGGGATTAAAAATAGAATTCTTCATAAGACCACATAGGTTATATGTTGTAAAATTTAAATACATCATATATTGTTAACCTTAGCTAATAAGAATATATTGATGGAGTAGTCCATTGACAGGTAAAGAAAATCAGGAATGTTTATTGGCTTAACCTCCCTGAAGTGATTCACAAAGGCAACATGGAAATTTTGGAGTTGTAATTCAGGATCATCCATAGTTATATATTATTGTAAAATTTAAATACATTATATATTGTTAACCTTAACCGAAGTCACCCATGCGGAGAATCGTCCAGCCGAGGATGTTTCACAGTGACCTTCCCACCCCTTGGAAGGAAGTCATGAAGCCCGTTATGGAATATATAATGGTGGATGATCCTGAATTACAACTCAGAAGCTTCCATGTTGCCTTTGTGAATCACTTTAGGGAGGTTAAGCCAATAAACATTCCTGAATTTCTTTACCTATCAATGGACTACTCCATCAATGCAACCCGTGCAAAAAAGGAGGCTGTGTGACCCTCTCATCAAGGGCTTTTCAAAGTGTTGTATGTCCATATTTTGGACAAATTTCCTCAGGGAAATGTTTTCTCTCAAAACCAATAGGCGAAAAACACCGAGGAGGATACGTCTTCCACCCCTGTTGCTAAGAGTCATGGATCCAAGAGGAAGAAGGTGGTCGAAGGTCATCAGGATCCAAATTTCATGGAAAAAAAGAAAATCAAGGTTGAGACAACTCCCACAAGGAGTTCACAGTGCCTCAAAAACAAGGAAGTCCAAAATCAAGGAAAGGTGCAGGATGTTGCTGAGGATAATATGGATGATCCAGTGGAGAAGATCCTTCAAAAATATGTTATCAAGACCACTTCAAGCATGATTGTTCACCTAGAGAATGCCATGACTACGATTTTGGGAGCAATTTCACAAATAAAATATTGCTTTAAACCTCCTATTTTTCTACGATAATTTTGCAGAAGATACTCTTGCTGTTGCTGCAACTAAACCGAAGGATAAGGATGATGAAGTTGTGGAAATTGCTAAGGACATCTTCAAGGATATCCCGAAGTATGATGTTAAGGATGATGCTAAGGATGTTAAGAAAGATGACAAGGATGACTCTGTTATTTTCTAGTCGACCTCTATCATGTGGCCTTACTTTTTTGTCCCTTTTGGGATTTTCCCAGTTCTTGTTTAGTTTGTTCATGTTTTCCTTACTGTTCTTAGGTCTTCAAGGATGCTTGCTGGTTTTTGTGGTTTGTGCATCCTTTTTTTCAGATGATGTAACAAGGCGTTAGGGCACCTTTCAAATGCCCTCATAAATATAAAATCTTTAACTTACCAAAAAAAACCTTAGCTAATAAAATCATATTATAATTTTTAATATAATAAGTATCAAAGGAATCTCAAAACAGATAAGATAATATATCACAGCCACCAATAAAAACTTTGAAGCATGACATTTAGAGAGACTAATACACTCATTTGTATTCAAGGCATTTTAAGAAATATACATATCATTTATAATTGTTTTTTGGTAATATTTAATATATTTTTAATAGTTATATTTAATCATTTTAGTTTTTTTAATTTAAATAAAATAAATTTAATTTTAAAAATATAAAATAAAATAACTTAAAAAAATAAGTTTTACTATTTTCATATGCTTTTTGGAAAAATAAATTTATTCTGTTGGACTATTCAAGGTGATATTTTGTAAGTGATATATTTTATAAATTACCAAATAAAAAAAAATATGGTTCTTATTAGTCATAAAAAGTTTTGATACAAAAATTTAAACAACTGCTCAAAAAGGGTTAAAAATAGACTTCTTCATGGATATGGTTCTAAGTAGAGTATTACTTAGAAAACATGTAATACATAAAAAAAAATAAAATAAACTAAATGCTTTTCTAAATGGAACTTAATGATCTGGTCTATTATATGTTATCAGCTCTGAGAAATCGTAGACGTGTGGTTAAGTCTGCTAAACCATGCACGAGCAGTGGGAGAAACCGTGTAGATGCAATTTTTACTGTAAAACTGCAAACGAGCAGTGTAGACTGAAATATAGATTACTACGAAATGAGGCCTTCGAGATTCAAATCTCTTCTTGGAATACATGCAGTATTCTGGTCATATTTCAATAACTTGATGGTACGAATGTTAAACCTTTCTTGATTTGGTGGGGTGAAGGTGTATTTATAGTCTCCTTAAGGTTTTGGAAGGAAATGAGAGGTGGCAAGCAAGGACTACCAAGTGGCAATCCTAGGCTACCAAATAGAGGGGGCGGTTAGAGTGAGTCACCTAGGGTGTCTCACTTAACTGGGGTGATGTGGCTGCAAGTGGAGTGCTATGTGGAGGGTTAACCCATGTGAAGGGATAAAGGGCACAAATATTTATGAGATGTGGTAAGGGATGCTGGTGAGGAGACTAGAATACATGTCCAGTGAGTAGGAAGGGTATCCTAGGCTGATTTTCCAGATTTAATAAATTTGGAAAATAGGATAATGTGCAGTATTTATATACCTAAGTCTAAACATAGGCACATAAATTTATTATGCAGGATTTGATGTGGGGTGCTAAATGTGACTTTGTGGATGACCACTTTTTGATGTCTACATATGTCCCTTTTTGTATCGTGTTCTGTGAAACACAATGCAGTGTAAAAAATAATGACACCTATCTTTATTGGGTGAATGGACTCAAATCTTCTTGATGCACAAGAATGACCAATTTAAAAAAAAAAAAAATTGATGGGATTTTGATTTTTTTGCTTACCCCTCAATTGGCGAATGGGTAAAGGATGAAACCCATGATCCAATTGACCAAATGTGGATGATAAAAGGAGGTGGATGATTGAATGATGTGAATGTGATTTGTGCAAATATATGACATTGGATTAACTTGATGCCTCAAGTTTGAGATTGATTGTGTTTTGCAAATTTACCTTTGGTTCACTTATGGCAAATGTTGTGATAAAACCGTCGATCACATTTTGAGTTCTAGTTCCATTATGGCTTTAGCAATTAATTCCAAATAATGCGTTAAATAAACTAGTCATTTTGGGAATTCGATGCTCGGGTGATTTTTGATTATTACCAAATTTTATTTGATTGTTTTCCACTTTTTTTTTTTTTTTCCCGAAAAAAAATCATAATTTCTATTTCACCAGAAAAAGAGATTACATTGTGAAGTTGCCCAAGGCAAGCTGAAATAATCAGGCAGGAAACACACAGTCTGTCCCCACCTAAATTTTCTTAGTACCATCAAGGAAGGGGTAAGAGTAAAAATTTCCCATAAGACCTCTACACAAAGGTGTCAATAATGCTCAGCTACTTTGTCTACAAGTGAAAACCAGAAAGGAAGAAAAGCGAAATCTGCCTCCCGAATTTTTTTTTTTTTTTTTTTTCCGAAAAAGAGATTACATTATGAGGTTGCCCAAGGCAAGCTGTAATAATCAGGCAGGAAACACACAGTCTGTCCCCACCTAAATTTTCTTAGTACCATCAAGGAAGGGGTAAGAGTAAAAATTTCCCATAAGACCTCTACACAAAGGTGTCAATAATGCTCAGCTACTTTGTCTACAAGTGAAAACCAGAAAGGAAGAAAAGAAATCTGCCTCCCGGATTTATTTTTTTTTTTTTAAATTATCGAGCAAAGAAATCGTTGTCTCTTGGATAAGCACACCATCCTTTATTTCCGTCAGCTCCCATCTTCCTTGCGCCAGCTGCAGACCTTCCTTTGACAAAGCATCCGCCCCAGAGTTGAGTTCTCTGTAGATATGAGTATAGGATATGGGGTTTACGACATCTGCCAAAATGTTTACCTGTTGAAAAATTGGCTGCAAAGTTAAGTTCTCCATTCTGAACATTTTCTTCATCCAATTGATGACCAACAAGGAGTCACCTAAAACTTGGAGTTGTTGAACATGGTAGTCCAGTGCAGTTTTCAGGAGTAACTTCAAGGCAATTAATTCGGCATAGTTATTTGTGCCCCCTCCTAGTCCAGCCTTAAACTGGATGAAATGAGAATCCTTAAGAAAGAGGATTCCCCCTGCCCCACACATAAGAGGGGTGCCTTGACAAGCACCATCAAAAAAACCCCAAGGAGTTGTTTTGTTGACATTGGCAGCTTTCATTTTTCTTGGGCCTTTTTGCACAGTAGGTTTTACCAGATCAGCAATGAAAGAACGGATCTGAGTAGCAATTTGAAAGGCTGGTTGAGAAGAGGCTTGGAAAATATCTGAGTTTCTTGCTAGCCAAACTCCCCATGCCACCGCAAAAGGGAGGGCCCTGTAGGACTTCAGATCTTTAGAATCAAACCACTGCTGCAAACAATGTTCCAATGTGTCTCCTTGCCAAGTACCTGTGCTTCCAGTTATCACCTCAATCTCCTGCCATACACACTTAGTGAAAACACAGCCAACCAATAAATGGTTGATAGTTTCAAGCTCCTTATGACAGAGTGTACACCTTCCAGGACCTTGAAACCCCCTCTTCATTAAAACATCCCAAGTTAAAATTTTGTTATTGAGGGCCAACCATAAAAAATTTTTGGTTTTTAAAGGCGTCTTTACCTTCCAAATCGCTTTCCACCACCACATATTGTCCCCCTGCCTATCTTGTGCAAACAAGTCTTTATATCCCATCCTAGCAGTATAAACACCCCTCTTAGTATTTTTTGTCCAAACCAGCTCATCATCCACTGTTGGTCTGATCCTAGTATGACTGATGAGAAGTGCCTTCACATAAGCTTGCCATGACTCAGCCTTCCTGCCTTCAAGACCCAGATGTTGCACACTCATCCAACCTTACTGCCAAATGGTAGTAGTGTCTTGGTCTGCCACCTGAGAGAGAGTATAAAAACCTGCATTGTGGAGAGAAAGTAAGAGGTCCTCAGAAAGTCTATGCTCATTGCCACAACCAACCCAAGGATCTTCCCCAATTCTCACTTTTTCACCATTCCCAATATTCCAAGCCAACCAATTCCCCAGAAATGGAAAGGCCTGAATAGCAGCTTTCCAAAAGTTAGACACCTTTCTGATGGACTTGTCAGGTTTCCTAATCCACTCTTCCATAGAAAGAGGTTCAATATATTTTGCCTTGATGACTTTGCTCCATAGGTTTTCTTGAGTGAGCAGCCTCCATAAGCTTTTTGCAGCCAATGCTTTACCAAAAAGATGGATATTTTTAATACCCCAACCTCCCTCGGCCTTAGGTTTTGCTATTGATTTCCATTTGGCTAAAACAAATGCTGCTTTGTCCCTTTTTCCATTCCACAGAAATTTGAAGCACCTTTTTCTGATTTTTTCTAGTACCCCTACTGGGATGAAAGCCATGCCATGCCAGTAGATAGGGATTGCCTCCAGGACTAATTTTACAAGAGTTAATCTGCCTCCAATTGATAACCACCTATTACACCACATAGAAATCCTTTTATCTATCTTTTCCACCAGCCAATCCCAATCTCTTATGCCATAGTTATTTGGCTTCAAACAAAATCCCAGATATTTTATCCCTGATTGGAAATCAGTCTTAGGAAAGGAAAGAATTCTCTGAAAATTATTTTCCTCCTCTTCCACCAGGCCAAAACACGACATTGTAGACTTTCCCATATTGATTTCCATACCAGTGGCAAGGCAATAGCTCCTTAGAATATCATTAAGCTTGCTTATGTCCCTAAAAGAACCAACACTAAACAAAATAACATCATCTACAAATAGGAGATGTGTTAGAGAGAAAGATGTACTCATTTGAATTCCTTTAATCTGCCCTGTTCGCTTAGCTTCTTTGATAGCCCTGCTCAAACCTTCAGCCACCAAAAGAAATAAAAAGGGAGATAAGGGACAACCTTGCCTAATGCCACGCTCTGAGGAAAAGAAATTAGAAGCAGAACCATTTATAAGTACAACGAAGGAGACAGAGGTCACACATCCCATGATCCAATTCACAACACGAAGGTTGAACCCAATGTGAAGAAGCATGATCCTCAGATACATCCAATTAACCCTGTCAAAAGCTTTGGAAAGATCCAGTTTTACAACCACAGCAGGAAGTCTTTTTGTTTTTATAGAATGCAGCCCTTCTTGGGCCACTCCAACAACGTCATGGATTTGCCTCCCATTTAGAAACCCAAATTGCTCACTGGAGATGGAATCAGAAAAGACTCTTTTTAACCTCAAGGCAATTATTTTGGCAATAATTTTATAGAGGCAGTTGCACAAGGAAATAGGTCTGAAGTCGTCGAAAGAAGTAGGAGAGTCCTTCTTTGGAATCAAAGCGATGAAGGTTGAGTTGAAATCCACTGGGATCTTCCCTGAAGCTTTAGTTTCTTCAATAACTCTAATCAGGTCTTCCCCAATTAAGTCAAAGAAGCCCAAGAAGAATTCAACCCCCCAACCATCTGGCCCAGGACTTTTGTCCTTCTGAAAGGATGAAAGCACTTCTTTTAATTCCTCCAATGACACTTTCTCAAGAATCATTTCATTAGTAGCCTCATCTGCAAAACTTGGAAAGAAGGTTGTATGTTTTAAGATCTCAGCCAAGTTTACCCTTTTGGGATCTTTAAACAAGTGCTTGAAATGATTTATGCCAAGAGCTGCGAGGTCTTTGAAGGACCTAGCTTTTGACCCCTCTCCATTGGGCAATTCCCAGATGGTGTTAATATTTTTCCTGTGATTTGCATAATTTTGAAAGAATTTGGTGTTTTCATCCCCTAAATCCAGCCATATAGCTCTACTTTTGAGCCTCCATTGGGCTTCTTGAGCTAGCAAGATATTGCTCTTTTTTCCTTCCAATGCTCTGATGGTTGATTTGGATTCCTCGGAAAGACCAACCTCATTCACTCTCTCATAAGAAACAACAATCTGTTGTTCTAAAAGAAGGAGGTCCTGCATTTGTTGCCTATACTTATTATAAGCCCAATTAGAGACAGCTGATTTAACTTTCTTCAGGATTTTTGTCATTTGAGAGCAGGCTGAACTTCCCAAGCTTTCATCATAAGAGTTCCATTCTTCTTTAACCAGCTTCTGAAAATCTTTGTCCTGCAGCCAAGTAGAATTGAATTTGAAAGGGCTTGGAGGTTTCCTATCCGGGTTGCCTATTTGGAGCAAAATAGGGAAATGGTCTGAGATGCCACAAGGGTCCACCTAGGTTCTGATTTTCTCCCCTTCCATCAGCAGGGAATCAGAGACATAGAATCGATCCAATATTTTTGCCACATAATCCTCACCTGCTCTATTGTTGCTCCAAGTAGGAGTAAGTTTGATTGGTTCAACATCTACCAAGTCTGCCAATTCAAATTTGTGTTTAAAGAACCCTGCTTGTGGGTCACTTCTTGCTGCTGTCCCCCATATCTCAGCTCTATTCAAAGTAAAATTTAGATCACCCCCAAGGATAAGATTCCCATGCTGTAGAAAGTTATTGGCAAAAAGGGTATCCCAGTAATGAATTCTATTTTCATAAGGGCCATAAATGTTAATCAACACAAAGGATTTCCCCAATTCCATAGAGAAGAGCTCCACTCCTATTCCTGAAGTAAGAAAAGCAGATTTTATAAACCTGAAATTCCTCTTCTTCCACCCCAGAACAAGGCCACCTGATCTTCCCTCAGAGTCCAAAGAGAGGAATTCCCAGTCCTTTATAAGGGTGTGGAGAATGCTTTCCACTTTCACACCCACTCCCATAGTCTCTTGAAGAAATAGGATATCTGGAAGATGAAGTTGCATTAACCTCCTTAGAGCAGTCTTTTTTGAGGCGCTGCCTAGACCCCGAATATTTTGAGAGAGGATTAACATTATTTGACTGATTCTGGGGTTTTGCCTGCTCTAAGTGCCCCTATTATTGATTTTTGTTTCCCTGTCTTTACTTCCCTCAAAGCTTGATCCTTTGCCAGTTGAATGTTTGATTTCCTCCCTAAGGCATGTGAGTTAACAACATCCAAGCTAAGTCCTCCTGCGATTTCTCCCTTTTCAATGAAAGCTGCTGATTTGTGTGATCTGAGAAAATAATTGTGAGACCCCTTTGAAGACTCTCTACCTTCAGAGGAAGATGAAAGTAGAGAAGTGGACTTTGTTAATGAAGAAAAAATTGGAATGCTGAGAGACCCCTTATTTCTAGGATGTTGGATATTCATATCTTCTTTCCAGATACCACTTCTCTTTGCAGGAACCTTTTGTTTTTCTGACCCCATAGACCTGTCCTGGGAGGGGGGTAATAGCTCTTCATCAAGGTTTGTTCTTAAATCAGAGTTATGATTTATAAAACTAGGAGGACTGCTATGTAATTGGGTTACCACCTGTGGTCTCAATGAGGTATCTGCCTCCCTTGTTTTTGCCTGAACATGTGTTTCCTCCCTCTGATCTAAGATTGAGTCTCTTTTATCTCCTTTGTTCTGAGCATTGGAGAGATGGGGATCCTTTTCAACATTGCTTATACCAATCTCCTGACCACCATTTTCATCAACTGGAGTTTGAACCCGACCTAAATGTCTATTATTGAATCCCTCCAAGTGATTGTCTAAAACATCCACTCTCCCTCCAGGGTTGTGATTTCCTTTAAAACTCTTCCCCCCCCCCTTTCTGTGAATTTTAGTCCACAATCTGCTACTAAATGACCATAGACATGACATCTAGCACAGCGGAAAGGTATCTTCACATAATCAAGAATTTGGTCATAATGCCACTTCCCAATTCTGATCTCAATTGATTCCGGGAGACCTTCCCGAAGGTCCAGCTCCACTAGTATCCTTGCAATAGTTCTAGAGGAGCCACTCAGGCACCCTTGGTCAATATCCACACATGATCCTAGCTGATTACCTATTTCCTTCAAAACCCTACATGTCCACAGCTCCAATGGTAATCCTGGTAACTTGACCCATATAGGCTGAATTGATTTGGACTCACTTCTTGGGTCAAAACAAGGGGACCACCGTTTTAAAGACAGAGCATATGAGTTCCAAAACCATCTTCTCTGCAATATTTTATCTGCATCCTCTTTTGATCTGAATGAAAAGGCTAACCATCCTCTTACCAGAATATAGAAACTTGGAGAATATCCTATTGCTGGACTCCATTCCCTTTCTATCCACTGAGCTAGAGTTTTTTCTGAGTATAATCTTCCATAGAATCTTCCTGTTAGAGTTTTTCCTTCCATTTCCAGAACCCTGTCCAGCAGTATATCCTCGCCTAAAACCAAATTTACTTTCTCCTTTTTAGTCTTAACACACTTTTTCTGCCTTTTATTGGTATTGTTCAACTTGTTTGTAAATAATGGTTCCTCCTCATTTCCCCTACCTGAACATTTTTTTCCTGCCATGATCCCTTCCATGAGTCCGATGTCTAGATATGGGTCGGACTTACCATCACCTATGTCCTGGGAGCTTTTCTTCGAGGAGACCTCCCAAGATCGGACTGCCATAAAGCCTGAATCACCATCGTACAGCTGAGAAGGGAACTCATTTATGTTACTTTTTGATCCCTGACTAAAGTTAGTTTCAATTAAAAGGCCATTTTCCCTCTGTGACTTCCACTTAGCTATCAGAAAATCATCTGCAGGGAATATAGGAACGTCTGTCATCGGATCTGGGGAATAGTCCACCAATTCTGCCATATCCTCCATCATGCTAACCCTATCCTCCACCATTACCTCAGAAACATGTTTTATTTGGTATGACCATTAGGGATGGTAGCAGAAAAATTGGCAATACAGAGATTTAGAGGCAGGTTAAAATTTTCAATTGATGGATAGAAACTCGTAAATGTACTGCAGATCTGATGCCTATATTTTTGTGATGTATATCATCCCTTCCTCTTTTTCATGGTATCTCTTCTCTCTTTTGACTTGTAAATTCTCAAACATCCAATATTTTCATCTGTTAAGACTGGCAGTCATATCCTTTCTGAGGCAGGTTAAAGTTTTCAATTGATGGATAGAAACACATAAATGTACTCCAGATCTGATGCCTTTATTTTGAGGTTTACATCAGCCCTTCCTCTGTTTCATGGTATCTCTTCTCCCTTTTGTCTTGTAAATTCTCAAACATCCAATATTTCCTTCTGTTAAGACTGTCATTCACATCCTTTCTGAGGCAGGTTAAAGTTTTCAATTGTTGGATAGAAACACATAAATGTACTCCAGATTTGATGTCTTTATTTTTGTAATGTACATCATCCCTTCCTCTATTTCATGGTATCTATTCTCTCTATTGTCTTGTAGATACTCAAACATCCGATATTTTCAAGCGAAGTCTTTAAGGTATGTTCTTACAGTCTTCTTACAGTCTGTTCTTGAAGGTATGATCTTTAAGGTATGTTCTTAAAGGAATGTTCTTACAGTCTTCTTACAATCTGTTCTTGCTGAAAAGGAAACAGAATCTAAAATTTTCAACAAATATGTAGCTTTGTTTCAACAGTATTTGCTTTAGAGAAAGCCCTAGTATGAATTATAGGACCTTCATATCTGTTTACTTTCCTATGTTTGAGATTTTCCAAAAGAAGCATCTTCTGCTGAGTATTCTACTATACAAATTTGGTTGACATGCATCAAGTGTTCAGCTGTTCACATGGTTCTCTACAAATTTTGAAAGAGAGCTAAATAGCACAGACTTGTTTAGAGATCCAAACCTCCTTCAATCCATGAGTTGTTGTAATAAACGTGAGCTCAACACACCTTGTTACTGATAGCCGCTTCTCTGAAACAGGTTTTTGCATCTTTGTGTTTGCTTCCCTTCCGGGCAGAGCGATGGCGGAGCTAGCAAAAGTTCATGCCACCACTCCTTTCGCTCTTTCAACTGCTCCAGAAAACATCTCCTCCGTGACAATGATCACCGCGCCATCGCACTGTGATTCCCTAATCTGGAACACCTTGATATTTCGTAACCTGGGCCGAGGCCGAGCTACGATGTGAGCATCATGAATGCAGGGATCAAAACCCTGGCCCTACAACTTCCCAATCTTAGAGTAAAAGTTTGTATTGCTTCTCTAAGGGTTCAGAGCAGCCCACCTTCGAGTTTGCCAGGAGGTCTGCCTCGGATTCTGCAAAGGTTCAGGAAATTACAGGAAATCAATCTGAACAAATTCTAGGGCAATGTGGGATGCCCTAATTCGGATATCACGAGGTCGGGATTACGGCTACGGGCACTGAGCTTACGAGGCATGGGCGACCTTTCGGGCGGAGCGATGGCGAAGCTGGGAAAATTTCATGCCCCCACTCCCTTCGCTCTTTCAACTGCTCTAGAAATCATCTCCTTCATGACAATCATAGCCCATTCCTATTGCTACCATTGTTAAGCCCTTTGCATCCCCCTTATTTGCTTCTGCAAATCAAACCCTAGTCTGCAGGTGCTCCCGAGCCCTCGATTGTTTTCCACTTTTGACCCAATGGAAAGGGCTTAAGGATAACCTTGTGCAAATTGTTCGAACACATCCAATCTCAAAGATTGAGAGATTTGATTTAATGCCACATGTGATGATGTTGAATGTTTGGATGAGTGTCCTTATGGTGAGCTACCCATATGATTAGATTGTATGGATTGCTAGTCACTGCACCCACTAGGTGTATAGGGTAAGTCACTAAGTATGAGGTGCACTCAATGATGATGATGATGTGCATGTTTGATGATGAGTTGATGATGGATTTGATGATGATGATGATGATGCATTTGGTGTTTGTGAGAAGGTTTGTTAATTCATGAATATTTTTATCTTTTAATTTTTTGTATGAGAATAATGCATGAAAATATTTTTGTTGTTTTGTTTTTTTTTGTGTTTTTTTTAAATGACTTGTGCACTAATTTGGACCTGTTTTGTGCTTTTTCTTTATTGCATGTATGGATGCATATGAGATGATGTGATGATAGATTGAATGGATGATGAATGTTATGCTCTAATGACCATTTGGTATGCTTTAGAATTTTGCTTGATCGATTGTATTCTTGTCACTTAATCAGGGGCATTAACATGTGGTATTTGTGAATGAAATGTATAATGAGATGTAATAATGTAAATTATAGTAGATGGATTGGATAGATGATCTGCGGTTGTTTTAATGACCTTGAACAAACTCATTTATGTATCTCACAAATCTTCATGATGCTAATGTTGTCCTAGTGGTTTCAAATTTCTCAAGGACCAACTATGTGTGCAATGATTGTTCATTTTTCATTATGAGTTAGGTCAAACTAATCAATTGTAACTTATGCCAATAAGCTAGCTCATCCATGAGCATCCATAGGTCTATACAAAATAAGGTCACTAATGTGACAGACGTGGTGCCACGCGTAAGGATACCCCATTTCCAAGTGAGATTCATTCAGCCCATTGTTGTAATGAGGATCACCCCATGGTTTTTGAGATACTAAGAGTTCCAGGGATTCAAGCTCCTTTCCTTATTTTATTGCATTGGATTTTGGGATTTATTTTTGAGTTTGCTCATTTTTGTGATGGAGCAACATGTATTTTTATTGCTTTTTGGATACTTGCTCATTTTGAGGAAGAGCAAAGGGGATTTTATTGCTTTGAGATGCTTTTTGGGATACTTGCTCGCTTTGAGGAAGAGGAAGGGATAATTATTTATAAAATTGATATAACTTTATTATTTTTGTAATGCTTTTGGGATACTTGCTCACTTTGAGGAAGAGCAAGGGATTTTCTCTTTTTTTTGAAGGGTGAAGGGGGAGCTTGTCCTTTTGTCAACTCTGTAGCATTCTAGACCATGCACATAATTGGATGAACAAGGGAAACCTTTCACTTATGGCAATAGCAAATTTTGACTTCATTATTCCCAAGGTTCACAATGTTTTAATGTGTTTTGATGTGTGTGGTCCAAGAGAAAACTTGATTGACCAGGAACAACTTATTACTTCTAAAGATTGTTTGACTTTGAATTGAGGTTGCTCAAAACACTAGGAATGGTTGAGTGATTGAAAACATTTGGAATTTGCTTATGGATTGATGTGGTGTGTAATATTTGTGATACTTTTAATGCAAGATTTTGAAAATTAAAAGATGCACACAAAATAGTCAGTGGCCGCATAATCATTATTGCTAACAATTATACGATATCTATCCTACTTTATGTGAACCCCTTAATGATCAAAATATTATAAGGAAAGCTACAAATTATTGTGATTGATGGGTTGATGTGTTGTGCTTGATGTAAGGTGCCCCTGATTAAGGCAACAAGACGTAGTAGACTAGCGATCATCGAAATTGACCAAATGATCCCTAATATGATGAATGGTATGAACAAATGCCTAAAATGCATGTATGTAATGTAGGTGGAATGCATGGATGGATGTATGAAATGCAATGAATATTTAAGCAGAAATGCATGGATGGATGTATGAAATGCAATGTGTATGAAAATATTTTTATCTTTTGTTTTTTATGTTTTTTTAAGCCATGTATATTTAATGCTTTTAACTTGGCTCAACTTGTTCTCACGGAAGGAGCAACTAAAATATGGGTTGATTGATAGGAAATTTTCTGATGTAGTACTCATATTTCTCATCAATGGGCACTATGGGGGCCACATCTTGGGAATCATCAGAGGTGATAGATAGGACATCAAATTCCCCCCCAAGTCTTCCTCATAGTCATCATCGGAGATATAATCATCAAAAATGTAATCGATCATAGATGTATGCAATGTAATCTCTAGAAAAGCCTCATTTAGATAAGGTGCAAAGTCAGGGTCCAAGTACTCATCATCACTTTCTTTGCTCTCCTCATTCTCTTCTTCGAACTCAAGGGTGAGTCATTGGAGTGTATGCTCGAAAGAGGAGTTTGAGGTAGATGGCCTATATCCTAAGCTAGAGAAATCATGCATTTCTTGATATTCAGGCTCAATAATGTGATGTGGACCCTGCTCATGTCATCCAAGGCCGTATCCCTACCAGTTAACCCTACGAAAATATCGCAAAGGGAAATCTAGGTTGGATAGATATTCTAAATTGGCATTAAACTCTTGTAAGGGTTCCTCATTAGGAGGAGGTGGATCGGATGAAGAATCCACTCCCCCATATACAAAATTGATCCGATTAGGCTCAAAACCCATTATGTACATTACACCTATAGCTAAAGGTGGGTCGCATGGGTGACCATAATCTCTGACTAACTGGATAGGTGGTGTAACTATGACACTCTCAATAATGTACTCACCAATGCCTGGATTGGCAAGATGCACTACAACTTGGGATGGTTGGGATGTGGATGGCTCAGTGGATGAGGAGGGTGCTTCGATGGTGGCTTGCGGTTCAAGTGGAGGTGATGGCTCCTCTCGGATAGGTGATCCTATCTATGAGACGATGGGTGGTGAAGCTTGAGGTGGATTAGGCTTGATGGGGTTGTTAGTTGATGGAGTTGGTTGAGCTAAAAATGTGAATGGTGTTTGTGAAGTGGGCAGTGTGGCTAATGAAGTTGGTGATTGGTTAGCGAGATGATCGGGTGTGGTGGAAAAATGAAATGTGGTGGATGAGGGTTGACTAGAGTTGATACTTTTGGATGCAAAAGTAGGATCAACTATCAACAATTCCTCTAGGATGGGGGCTTTTGATGAGGTGATGTTAGTGGGAGTGATTTAGATGATGAGTGGTTGAATGGAGAGGTGGGTGGATGGAAGTAGTGGCTCATAAGGATTTGAGATCAAGTTGCAATATTTAAATGGCTTAGTGTCTGCTTGGATGCAATGTACTTTACCCTCGTGTACATATTTTAGACATTGGTGTAATGTCGAGGGCACACACTTCATCTCCCTGATCCAAGGGTGTCCAAGAAGTATGTTGTATTGCATCACCCCTTCCAAGATGTGGAAGAGTACATGAATAGTCTTCACCCCCATGGTGACAGGTAGAACTACATTCTCCATAGTTGAGCATAAAGCATCATTAAAGGCCCTTAAGGTGAAGGTGGATGATGTGATATGGGATGATGGTAGGTTTAGGTGCTTGATGGCAGGAGTGGTAATGAGGTTGATGGAGGAGCCGGTATCAATAAGTACCCTCTTGAATGGCTTTCTATCAATATGAGTGACTATATGCAATGGAGGATCTAGTAAATCTGATGATACACTCTTCTCCTCAAAGTCATAAAATACTATTGAGGGCTCCATGCATTTTTGTACACTCCTCCACAAAGGTATTGAAGGCATTAGGGTCTTCTGATTGCACTTCAATGGACTTTAGAATCTCCATCAATGCATCATGATGTGGGGGAGACTATTGTATTAGCTCATAAATTGATAGTTTTGCTGATGCCATTTTCAAACTCTATGTTAACCGGCTTCCTAGGGTGATGATTGGGCGAGATGGATGACTTGGATTATGGATGGGTGGAGGTGGAATGGATGGGCCTAGTTGTATGGGGATACTAGGTTGTGCTTCAGGAGCTTGGGTTGTGTGATTCACTTGTCTTTGCCTACGGGTGACCACACTGATAGCCCCTACAAAACCTTGGTATAGTTGAGACACATAGTTCACTTGGTTGGGAGGAACTATAGAAGTTGATGCTCCCGTTGCTTGTTGATTTACCTCATGATGAGGCAAAGGTGTCTGGTATATCCCAAGGTTCTGATTAGGTTGGGCTAATGGATTGTCAACTTTGATCTTTCCCACTTCTAATAAATCTTGCACAATACCTTTAAACCCATGGCAAGTTTCGACGTCATGCCCTTTTTGTCGATGATAGATGCAGTATAAATGCTCTCTGTAGGCCTTTGATTTTAGCTTGCTAGGGTCTTCGAGTTTAATATTCAATAACGTGAAAAGTTGTGCCGCATACAACTTTTGAAAGATAGATGAGTAGGGCTCTTGCAATGGTGTGTAATTGCATTTGGGCCTAAAATGATGTTGTTGCCTTTTCATAGGTTGTGTTTGGTTTTGTACCTACTGTGGGGGTGGAACCACTTGATAATTCAATTATTGTGATTGTTGTTGTTGGTGTTGGGGTTGTTGGATCTGAACTTGGGCTTGTTGATTTGGTTGTGAAGGTTGGCCCAAGACTATCTGATTAACCTATGCAGCCTTGGACTGGCCATGGTTATTCCCCTTTTGGTTCTTATTTTTCCACTCTTTTTTCTTAGGCTTGATCTCACCCTCTTGAATCTTTATTTCCTCTATCACTCTGGCTTGGGTGAGTGCCTCATCGAATGTTCTATATTATTGCAACTGTAGCAACAAAGATATGGGCTTGGCACAACTCTTCATGAATATTCTTGTTAGCTCTATCATGGGGAGGGAGAATGGCAATTTGATCATAACCACCCTCCAATGGTTGCCAAAATCATGGACCGATTCATCATCATATTACTTCAAACTAAGAAGATCGATCAATGTGGTTTTCTTCCTGACATTCAAGGTGAATCGCTCCAGGAATTGGTCCATGAGTTGCTCAAAAGTGTAAACACTCTGATGCGGTAAGTGGTTGTACCAATCCTGAGCTTCTCCCCCAAGTGTTTGAGGAAAGGTGTGAAGCATGAGTGCATCATTATTTTTGATCCTGAAACACATGTTAACAAATCTAGTCACATGCTCTCGAGGGTCCTCATCCCCCTTAAATGTATCAAACTTCAGCATCTAAAAATCAGTTGGATAAGGTGGTGCGAGTATCGAAGCATGGATCGGGTGATTGAGTAGCTACCTTAAGGTGGGCTTTTGATACTACAAACCTGGTGTCTGCATGGCAAGGCTATCAATATGGTTCTATAAGAACTAGAACTTAGGATCTTCCATAGGGTTAAAACCCTGGTTTACTTGTTATTGTTGGTAATACTATGCATTGTAGGTGGAATGCGGATGATGGGGGATGTTAGGCTAAAATGCATGATGATATGATGGTTGATGAGGGTTTTGATATTGATGAGGTGATGGGGGTATGATAGCATGCTGACCTGATGAGTTAGCATACATGTGATGAAGTGGGTTAGTTGTTATGGTAGTGGTTGGGAGGTGCAATACCCAAGATGGATCTTGGATAAAGGTGTGGGTTTGATGAGATGTTGATGGTGGGTTTTGATCAATCCTCTACGATTGCTATTGTTATGGGTTAGGATTAATGTTATGATTAGCATTATCCAAAATCATTTGTTGTAGCTGCAAGAAGGCCTACTACATGGCAATCATAGATGATGTGGGTATAGTCACATATGAGGTGGATGGTTGGGTTGGTTGTGAGGCAACCATGTCAGTAGATGTAGGTGGGGGTAGGTGGAAAAAGGTATTACCATTGAATGAGGGATGATGGGATGTATGGGGCCTATAGGGATAGTAGATGGAATGGATGTGAGGACCTACAAAGCAACCTGAGTTGGTGCTTCATAAAAGGGGTTGGTGCAAATGATGTTTTGATGTGGCAAGGTGATGGGTGGTTGGCTAGATGATGATGGGTGACTAGCTAGGGTGGTAGTAGTTGGCTCAAAAAGTGGATTCATAAAGGTTGGGTTGAACTATTATGGGTGTGTGGAGGTAGACTCCTGATGCAATGATGGCATGGTGTGAGATGGGATGGTAAGTGGTGGAAATGATGGAAAAACCATACTAGCTACATTCATGTACATCCTAATGGTATCCATGTCTACAAGTGTGACATGACCATCCATTGGTGTGGGTGGCTCACTCCTAGGAGTCTCAGGAATAGTAGTATGGGTAGCTCTATGCATAATATCTATGTCCAAAATAGGGGCACTACTAGAGGGCCCTACATTTAAGTTCTGGGACATAGGAGGGACTACACTACCTTGCCCTACCATCAAAGTGTTAGGGACCTAACTAGCCTGAGATGGATCCATAGGGGAAGACAACTAACTCTGAATTAGTGCTAACTTTCTAGCCTGACCATGGGTCATTACCATACGCTAAGGTGTGATGATGTGTGAAATGCAAGTGTAAGTGTGTGAATGCGTGAAAGAAGCACAATGCAAAACAACACTCAAAGCAAACAAACAAACAAGGTTTTTGTTCCTAAGTTCATGCAAAGTTTGATTTTTTTTTTGTTTTTGAAATTTTTGAATTATTTTTTGGAGTTTTGAAAGTTTTTGGGAAAAAAGAAAAATCGATGTGCAAAATGTTTGCCCTAAAATGAATCTAGGATTTCACCTGTACGCCCACACACACATATCTGATGATGAAGTCTGGATTGTGAATCCCATAAGACTATGGAGATGAAACCCATAATCGATGAGGGGACACAAGTCCTACCAGTCCTCACCTAGTCTCACTTGGGCAATGATACACCCTCTGAAGAGGAATGCATGCTATTTTCCAAGCTACGATGGTTCTTGGAGCTAGACCTTGGCCATGAATAGGGTAATAATATGTTGGGGGTTGGTGATGAAGTCCAACCTTGTCCAACGTTCAAGTGAGTGTGTGAGGCTTGTTTAACTTATTGTGTGATGCAAACTATGATGCAATTCTATTTTTATGCCTAATGCAGAAAATAGGAAATAGAGAATAGCAGACAATTTAGATCAAGGGCTGAGATTGCTGATTTCAAGCAAGATCTAGCGAAGTTCTATTGTCAGGGCCAAACCGTGGGTGGGCGGTTGGTTCTGATAAACTATGTTTGCATAGTTTACCAACCATGCATGAGAATTTGGGAGATCCCAACCATAGGTGTGCGGTTATTACTAAACAATAGAACAAGGGTAGATCAGGCCCAAACCCCAAATGTGCCTAAGTTATTTCTAACCAGGCTATGCAGATGCTCTATTACCTATCATGAAAATGTAGATCCTTTTATTTTTTTCATTTTTATGTTTTTATGAATGCTTTTATGAAAAGTAAAGATATCTATCCTAAGACCTAAATGCAAACAAGAGGCACACAGGATAGAGACCTTTAACCTAGCCTAGATGCAATACTAAGACTGAAAGCAAGGGAAAGAAAGTGCAGGGGTACAAACCTGTGTTCCTTTCGTCGCTCCTTCTAGTGCGCTTCAATCATCATTTTGCAATGTGACAATGCTGAAATCACCCACATCTAAAACTGTAGGTGCACGGTTTCACAGTAATAGGGCTGAATCAACAACAGGTCTCGGATCCATCGATCCCAAGATCGAATCTTCACATGCTTCAAACTCCCAAAACCTGCAACCATAGAAAACATAGATTAGTAAAGTAATTTAAGCAAGGCAAAAACAAATAAGACCCTTAGGGGGTCCCACCATGATCACCATTTTCTATAACAAAAGAAATAACACCAAATAAATAGACAAATGAACACTTTGCAAATAAAAGAATGATGTATTTTGTATTAAATAGGGGAGCCTAAATCTCCCAATATTACAATGATTTTGAATTGCCCCAAGTGTATTGGGTGCAATATTACAATATATGATACAATTACAAGTGTCCCAACAAAAAATATTGGGTTCTCCAAGAAAACAACTGGTGTCTTTCATTCTTCCTGCTATAGTTTCATAGGGGTGAGTGGGCTTCTGCTATCCTATGTAGGGACCACTCCTATGAGTGGGCGTATCCAAGATACCTATTTACTGCACACATAAAAATCAAATACAGATTAGTAGCATGTGCAAATACAAAATATAAAATGCTACTATCAAACCCTAACTGGAGAAAACATGTAATGCAAAAAATAAAAGAAAATAGATTAAACACCTTGTTGAGTGGAACTTACTGATCTGATCTATTATGTGTTCTCAGATCTAAGAAACCATATATGTGTGGTGAAGTCTACTAAATCATGCATGAGTGATGGTAGAAATTGTGTAGATGCGATTTTGAATTTAAAACTACAGATGGGCAGTGTAGACTGAATGGTAGATTACTACAAAATAAGGCCTTCGAGCTTCAGATCTCTCCTCTCCTCCAGATGTGAGTAGTGTTCTGGTCCTATTTTAGTAGCCTGATGGTACAAATGTTTAGCCTCCTTGATTTGGTGGGGTGAAGGTGCCTTTATAGGCTCCTTAGAGTTTTGGAGGGAAATGAGAGGTGGCAAGCCAGGATTACCAAGTGGCAATCCTGGGCTACCAAATGGAGGGGGTAGTTAGAGTGAGTCACCCAGGGTGTCTCACTTAACTGGGGTGATGTGGCTGCAAGTGGAGTGCTATGTGGAGGGTTACCCCATGTGAAGGGACAAAGGGGACAAGGGTGTATGAGATGTGGTAAGGGATGTTGGTGAGGTGGCTAGGACACATGTCTAGTGGGTAGGCAGGGTATCCTAGGCTGATTTTCTAGATTTAATAAATCTAGAAAATAGGATAATGTGCAGGATTTATATACCTAAGTCTAAACTTAGGCATATAACTTTATTATGTAGGATTTGATGTGGGGTGCTAAATGTGACTTTGTGGATGACCAGTTTTTGGTGTCTACATCTACTAATAATACAATGGAATATGAGGCACTTTTGTTAGGTATTTGAGCTACATTAAAACTAAAAATAAAAATCGTAATGGTATATGGTGACTCAAAGCTAGTGATTAACCAATTTAATGGTGTCTACTAAACTAAATATGACAAACTAGAGCCTTACAAAGATATTATAGACAAATTAATAGGTTGTTTTAATGAAATTTTAATAGAAGTTTTTTCATGGTCTAGCAATCACCTTGTCGATGCCATGGCTATGACATCCCTCATCTCCTTAGAAATAGAGTATTATGAGACCTTGATTTTCATACAATAAATAAAAGAACCCACAACTTTAAAGTTATGTCTACAACCTTTAAACATCTATACATTTTAATCAACTTCACCATAAGAACCTTGGTATCAAGACATCCTTAAGTTCCTAAAAGAAGGCACGTTTCCTAAAGGATTGAATCATAAAAAACATAGATAATTAAGATAAAAGGCTTACAAATATGTCATTATTTGAGATATTTTATATCAATGCTTTTTTCAAGGAATATTTATTATATGTGTAAAGTCATATAAATCCTAAAAAATCATTGAAGAATCCCATGATGGGTCATGCAACATAAAATTTATTTGACTATCCATAGCTAGAAAACTCCTTAGTATGGGTTACTATTGGCCATCCATGGAAAAAGGCACTTGAAACTATGTCAAGAAATATGACATATATCAATGACATGATAACCTTATTCACACTCCTTCACAAAATCTACAACCAATCACATCATATTGGCCTTTCTCCACTAGGGGACTAGACATCCTAGGCAAAATAAATCCTCAATCATAATATGGACATAGATTTATGATAATTGCAATCGTGTATTTCACAAAATATTTTGAGGCTATGCCTTTATCCTTCACAAATAGGATTCGAGTTTCTATATTCATCATCAATAAAATTAGCTATTATAAAATCCCATATGTCCTAATTGTATATAATGGTATGTGATTAAAAAAAAATGTTGTCACCATAATCTATGCGAAATACAAATTAAGAAAAAATGGTCAAAACCATATTATCCTCAAGGAAATGATTAGGCAAAATCTTCCAACAAGACATTAGTCTAAATCATTAAGAAATTGGTCAGTAAAAATTGTCAAGATTAAAATTTACTTGTTTATCCTACCTTATGGGCATATCATATTGGCATACAAACCCCTATAGGTGCAATGCCTTATGCTTTAGTCTATGGGGCTAAAGAGAATTTTCCCTTCAAACTTTAAATCCATTCTTTAAGAGTCTTGCTACAAGACTTTTTGGTCTGTGATGAATATTGCCTATGCTATCTTCATCAATTAGAGATTTTAGAAGAAAAATGTATCAATGTCCTAGAAAAAGTTAAGAACTTATCATAACATACTTTGGAATTATTATCATAATAAAGTATGCCCAATATCCTTTGATATTGGTGACTTAGTTCTCAAAAAAAACTAAAAGAATACCAATTCCAAAGATGAACTCAAAGGAAAATTCAAGCCTAATTGGTTGGGGCCTTTCATCATCACTACTAAATTTGGATTTAGGGCCTATCGCCTAGACATATTAGATGGAAAAGAACATATAAATAGAATGCACCTTAAAATTTATTATGCTTAAACCTTGCATGTCTTGCTTACTCATATGAATGATTTCATGATTACTTGCTTGCATAGTAGTTTAAAATATTATTCACTCAAAATTATTTTTTTGATTGCATGATTTCTTGGTTTGCTTTTTCATACCATCAAGTCAAGAGGATTTGTGATGAAGCAAATAAAAACCCTACTTCCTACATTAATCACTTGCATTGCATTTTCATGAGGAACCTAATGCTAAGTGGTCCTCCTAGTCCAACAAATTATTTGTTTTTCCTCCTCATATCATTTTTTTCTTCTATTCTTCTTCTCTCTCTCTCTCCTCTCTCTCTCTCTCTCTCTCTCTCTCTCTCTCTCTCTCTCTCTCTCTCTCTCTCTCTCTCTCTCTCTCTCCTGTATTAAGTGATTTATGACATGATCATTCATTGCTCTAATGACTCAACCTTACCCATTTCTTCTATCCTAATTTTGGGATATCCAACATAAAAAAACCAATTACTTTTCCTCTACTTTCTTCTACCTTCTTTTCTATCTATCACATTTCTTCTCTTCTTCTCCCTCTCTTAGGTTAAGTGATGTATGATATGATCATCTATTAACCTTTTCCATTTCTTCTATCCCAAGTTTAGAACACCTAGCATTAGCAAAACCAATAAATTCTACTCTACTTTCTTCTACCTCCCCTTTTATTATCTACTATATTTCTTCTCTTCTAATCCTTATCCTAGGTTAAGTGATGTATGACATGATCATTGGTGGCCTTGATGATCTGGTCTTACCAATTTATTCTATCCAAATAACATCATCATGATTATTTAGATACACGTCATATTTTTCTCACCATATGAAAAAATCATTTCAACAAATATTCTTTCTATCCAATGCTCACAATTAATTAATAAGCCCTTCTAGGGAACTCCTTTCTTCCTTTGATGTACTACACATATACAATTATCTATAGATATGTCATTCAACAAAGGAAAATTTGAGTATCTTGGCATGACCTATTAAATGTATCATAACATCCATTTATCAAACTCATCAAACATTACTTGTCTACTAGACCACTTAGGCTAAGATTCCGTATTAATCCAATATCTTGTAGGCCTACAATTATTTGGAAGCCTTACCTAGCATTGAACTAATAGCATCTTATTTTCTACTTGGTTTACTAAATAAACATGTAATCAAATATAAATCACATTCTCATCAAAGGTTGCATGTCTAACAAACCACTCAGTCTACAAGGCTATGCTAATTCAATATCTCGTGGGCCTACAATCACTTGTAAGCCTTACCAAGCACTATATTGATAGAGCTCTTCTTCCATGCCTAGTTTATTAAACAAAAATACAATAAAAATCAAATCATATCATTTGTGCAACCATGTGAGTGCAGCCCTATATGTCATCTATAGAGGTAGATATTCTCTATTTGTTTGAGGGATATTTTATAAATACACTAGTTAATGGATAGAGAACTTCTTCCACTATGATTGGCATGGCACACTAAAAAACATATCTACTACAACACTCTTGGACCATCTTATATATCGTCAGGTGGAATCAAGTTTCTTATTTTGGTACTTCATGTATATGTAACTTTTTGTGTGCTAGGCAATGAAATGAGAATCCCAAACACACTCACTGATATACTAAGATAATTTAAGAAATAAATAATTTTATTTCATTTTATTTTACCATCACCTCGTCCATTCATGGACTCATAAGTAGTGTCAATATGGCATGATCAACACCTTGTATATTTATAATAATTTATAAACATGCCACACAATAGATTGTGTAGTACCAATGCTCCTTGTTAGAGCATGAATCAACTATTAACATATTCAAACAATCAAATAATCGCAAATTGATCATAAGCATACAAAGTTACCTTAAATATTTTAGACCCTAAAAGGGAATTGGGACTTAATGATCATCACTTTGCGTACCCATAATAATTTATGAGTGTTCTAAGTGGTAAATTATTAAATCTATGTGTTTTCTAATGGTCTATCAATTGGCTTGAGGACATCTTCTCACATCAATAACAATTTTTTAAATGTGGCATTATATACTTCTTTTACCATTGTGTGACCTCTACGAAAATATTTCTTTTACCATTATCATACATATATACAATATTTTGTATATTTTTCAAGTAAAGGTGAAGGAATTTATTTTTTCTTAGATATCCATATGATACCATAATGTAAAGCCTACAAGTTTTATTGTCACATTTATCAAATGTCATCAATATTCTATCTTATCTATTAGGTCATATTGGGGTCTCAACCCTATTGAACCTATGCCTTGAAATCTTGCAATTATTTGTATGTCTACTAGACATGTGATCAATAGTGTAAAAAATTTCAACTTGATATAATAGAAAATCAAGAGAACAATCAAACCTTATCATATATTCCTCACAATATTTATTTGTGAGTAGGTGTGAGGCCTAGTTTTCCAATAGAGTAGAGATAGAAACTTACCTTCATGTATCTTGCATGTTCATAATCACTTATGAGTGTGCTAGTCATGGGAAGATGAAATCTCTATCCCTTGGACAACATACTTAGCAACACTCTTACTAAAAAATGTCTTAATCTCTCCTATATCAATAGGGAAATTTAATCCGCATGACCAAGTTTATAAATTTTTGCATATGCATTAGGTAATTATCACCAAGCTTCAAATCTCCTATTGATGTATTGAACAATCTAGGACACCATCATCACTTTTCAAGCAATAAAATATTTCATCTCTATAATTAGAAGAAAATCCCAATGTGCCTTTCAAGTAGATTGTCCTATCATATTAACTTGTGCTGCATACTAATGATTACATTATGAGTATGACAATTGAGTAATATGATTTTCTAAGTTGCCACCATTTGCATATTTGACAATGTTCTTCTCACAAAAATCTTAACTTTCTTTACACATAAAAAGTAGTATTAGATCTTAAGTCTAGTTCCTCACATATATATAAATTTTTGCATATGAATTAGCTAATATACTTATAGGCCCAATTTACCTCTTTGATACTTCAAGAGATATAGGACACTACCACCATACAATATTCACCAATATATTTCTAATTATCACCATCAAAATTTATATCTAATATGGGGGAAACCTACTTCTAAGAAGTTCAAATAAAATTATATTCCACATGCATTATCTTTTTAAAAAAGTATGGGGGTAACTTACTCCCCTCTATTATACATACTCATACATTTCCTTTCCCTACTTGGGGGAATTAATAACAACAAACATACATGATAATTGTTCTCTCATATATTTGCTCATTGAAGTCCTTTGGACCATGCTTCTCAGAACATGACATATATTTGCTCAATAAAGTCCTTCAGGCCATGCTGCTCACAACATGACATATATTTTCTTAATAAATTCCTTCAATATATGCTTCTCATAACATGAAATACATTTTATTAATAAAGTCCTTCATGTCATGCTTCTCATAGCATGGTATACATTTTCTCAATAAAGTTCTTTGGGCCATGCTTCTCACAACATGAAATACATTTGCTCAGTAAAGTCCTTTGGGCCATGTTTCTTACAACATGACATACATTTTCTTAGTAAAGTCCTTCAGTCCATGATTATCACAACATAACATACATTTACTCAGTAAATTCCTTTGGGTGATGCTTCTCATAGCATGACATACATTTGCTCAATAAATTCCTTTAGGCCATGCTTCTCATAGCATGACATACATTTGTTTAGTAAAGTCCTTCGAGCCATGCTTCTCACAAAATGACATACATTTTCTTAGTAAATTCCTTCAGGACATGCTTATCACAGTGTGAAGCATTACTAACAATCACTAATAACTATCTTTACTAACCACAATACATATATTTAATACTTTTTACAAGTACCTCATCTTGTCTTAAGTGTTTGTCTTTTATGTAGATTTTTAGGCCACCATTTAAGCATGATGAGCTTTTATTACTTTTCCCTCAATGCTTGTCCATTATCATGGCTCTTAGGACACCCCTTAGGAATGTAATCATAATCATTATATCTTTTAAGAACTTGTCCATAAGTGTTTTTTGGGATAAAAGGACAACACTAAGGCCAATACTTAAAGATGTACACTTACCCCATAAGTGTTTTCCAATATCAAAGGACAACACTTTAATTGAGGTCACAATGAGTTTTTATCCTTTATTAGGTCTAAATACCACTTCTCATGTAGATGAACACATCTAAGTGCTTTTCTATATATCATATTCTTGTGTCACCATTTAATAACAAAATTCCTATCATTTTTAGCATGTTTTCATTATCTGGTCTCCTAGACCACTACTAGAGTGACATGTTGCCTGTCAATTTTCTAAATTTTTACTATTTATTTCATCTTTCATTTTTCACATAAGATCAAATCATCAAACAAGCTCAGATCAATATTATCACATCATCAAAATACAACACATAAATATAAAATAGAAAAAATAGTGTAGTAACTATATATAAAGCCTCAAAATCATATATACCTATAATACAGGTGTACCACAATAAAAAATTGATACATTCAACCCTTATAATCTAAAAAGAGAGGATGCATCACATAAATTTTTTTTTGAGGGTGATGTCAAAAGTCACCCATAATTATTAAATTAATATGTGAGTTGTAACTAAAATAAAGCACATGCAAAAATATATTAAATTGGGTGTTGTATTCATGCCAATTAATAATTTTAGTTAATTTAAAAATAAATAAAAAACAACATGCAAAGTGGCATAATAAAAGCTGCTTTTTTTAAATCTAGTTTTTAGCCTTTTTGGATTTGTTTTAGCTTTTTTGCATGATCAAGGCTAATTGATGATTATATATTTTGTAAGTGGACTCCTTTTTATATATAGAAGAATCAAAAATTTCCAGAGTGCACTTTTGTGGAGCTTTTATGTGGAGATTTTTTATAACCCATGGTCATCATGAGACCATCCCCCCATTTTAACCCCGATTCACCTCACTCTAGTTGGCATTTACTCCCTTCTCTCCTCCACATTCCAAGCTCATTAATGCACATGGGTGAGGATTCCCTCCACCCAAGCACATTGATGAAGCATGTCATTTTGGTGGGTGAGGAATCTCTCCACCCAAGAGCATTAATGAGGCATGTCATAGCACATCATAGTGTGTCATAGCCCAAATAGAGAATATTGCACATTTTTCCATCCAAGAAGCCAAGTGGGAAAACTTAAGATTCCCCCTTTCTCTCACCCATGCCACTTGTCCATCATCCTCCCTCATCCTCATCATTCCCCTCACCCTTGGGAAATATTATAAATATGCTCCCATTTCATTCACTTCAGGAGAGAGCACACAAAACACTATCGAAACTCTACCCATATTTTGTTTGGCCCTCCTTGTGGATTTTTGAATTTGTGAATGTAGGTACCTCATTTGGAGAGCTTGAGAACATCAATCATGGAGTCTCTTTGGAATGCATGTTAATATTTTTTTTGTAGTTGTGCTCATCTTCAACAACCAAACAACACCAGATATACACTAGAAGCCCTAAAACACTTCCAGAAAGGTCTAGATCTGAGTTTGAAGCCCCTGCCAAAACATAGAGCCAACCACCCTATGCGGTTACATAGAGCCAACCGCCCTGGGTGGTTGAGTCTCAAAGGTAGACAGAGACTCAAAATCAGTAGTAGATAGCCAAGAAAGGTAAAATCAATCATTTTATAAGGTTTTGTAACCTCTTTGCACACTTTTGTAACTTTTGTTAAAGGTTTTGTGAGTTTTTGTAAGCTTTTTGTAACCCATTTTCATGATTTTGGGCCTTATCTTGAAAGGCCCAACAGATGCTATTGATGCTTTTATTGTGGGCTTGTGTGTAGGTATTAGGATCCACATAGAGGCTCAGGAGGTCAAGCAACAAGACTTCAAAACCCTCCCTACAATTTGTTGTGTGATCAAGGAGATGATTTGTGGCACCATAGAACTCATTTGCAAAAGAAAACCCTCCCTTTTGGGAGGTCCATTGTAATCAAAAAGGCTGATTTGTAACAAATAAAGTCTATCAATGCAATATCAAATTTTATTTTGTTTATTTACATGTTATGGTGCATTTTCTTAGTCACATAAATGGTGATCATGGTGGGACCAATTTTCCCTTAACACACTTGACATTCATTGTTTTGCTTAAGTTATAGGACTTGCATCTAGCATAGTATGTCTTGTGTATTTTGCTTAGGGTTCCTCATGCTTTCTTGCTTGTTTTGCTTGCTTTATTAACTTTTTGTTTTCTATCATAGGTACTTAGGAGAAGAAAGGACATAGTCACTTCATTCAAACTAGGGCTTAATCTTGCAAGATCTACCCACCCGAACTTAGACACAACCACCTAGGGTAGCTACATAGACATAGACAACCACCCAGGGTGGCTACATAGACTCAAACACAACTGTCCAAGGTGGGTACATAGAATAAAACACAACCATCCAATGTATATGCATAGACTCAGACATAAAAATAGAGGCACAACAAGCTCAATTTCATTTTATTTCCAACATAGGCTCATAGGTTAGTAGCTTATATTCCTTAGTTTTGCATAGAGGCTCATGTCATAGTTCATTTCTTTGTCATTGCTTGTTTGAATCGCAAATTGCTTTTAGTCATTTCTTAATTTGCCATAGGTATTCCTCTCCTTAGCATAGTTCTTTAGTATTCTTTAGCACCCCCATAAGCTTTTCTTCTTTAGATTAATTGCTCAGCAAAGCTTCTTTAGTCTAAAAGGTCTTCTTCTTCTTCTTTAGATTCCCAATAGCCTAGCATAGTTGCTTTATAATTTCTTTGGCACAAAGACTCAAGGCTCATTGTCTCAATCATTGTTGTTTTATGACTCATTAGATTAAATCAAAGACTCAAGGCTCATTAGTTTAATTATCATTTGATTTCAAGGCTCATTAAATTAGTTGTTATTGCTTTCATGACTTATTAGATTAAATCAAAGACTCAAGGCTCATTAGCTTAGTTGTCATTTGCTTTCAAGGCTCATTAAATTAGTTGTTATTGCTTTCATGGCTCATTAGATCAAGTTTTCTTTTCATAGCTCATTAATATAAAGGTTATTGTTTTCATTGGCTCCTTAGGGTTAGCTTTAGATCTGCATGGTAAATAGGTATTTTTAGCATCAAAAATAAAAAATCAAAACCAAAATAAAAAAAGCAAATCAAATCAAGCACACACTTTGCATGATATATTCTACAAATATTTTGTGAGGAAAACCAATCGATGATGTTGGATTTCACCACCAACCATTGATTGATCCCTTAGACACCATAGCTAGTATGCATAGTTTCTTGGATTTCATCACCAAGAAGTTGGTTACCCTTGGGACTAGCTTAGGGTAATTTTGAGGTTAGACACCCTTTTGTTCATAGGGCTTAATAATTATTGGACTCGTAGCTATCATTTTTATCCAAGCCTGATCGAGGGTGAAGTGAAAGCCCAGTTGGGCAAGTAGCAGGACTTAGATAACATGACCTCTCTCAAGAGGTTTGTTTTGCCCCCTTAGGATACCTAAAGCTGACCCACCATCCTAGGAAGCCATATTAGTCATTTGTGTCTCATTCCTCATAAGGGGAGTGGGCATGAACACACCCTTATAGATCTCATTCCATCACCCCTTCATAGTTCCTAGGTTTAGGAAACATAAAACACACAAAAAAATAAAACAAAAAAATTCTAAAAAAAATAAAAAACATTACAAAAGCATCAAAATTTGCAAAAATATTACAAATATTTACAATAAAACCAAAAAAATCAAATCAAAACAAAAACACCAAAATAACCATTGTTTATTTAATTGATTGCTTGACTTTCTGTTTGTATAGATAGTGTATTTTTCTTTAAAAAAAAATCCACCATGAGCACCATTACCAAGAACCTCCAATTTGCATCCCATTCCATTCTTGATAGCCTATGGTATCGACCCATAGTCAAGCCAAGGCCCAATCCCAAGCCCAAGTCTCCATGGACCATTTAGGTCAATCCTCCCATCCTTCAACTTCTCCCTCAACTCATCAGGGGGATGTGTCACAAATCCACCATGGTAGCCTATCCAATGAAGCCCACCATCACATCTCTCATCCACCTGAGACACATCACATTGGATATGATTTAGGAATGATTCACCATGCCACCCATACTATCCCTCCTAAATCACCTAACCCCAAGACTCCCCTCTCTCCACCCAATCCCAATGTCACACCTATCGATCTTGATGCTACCTACCTTCTCTTTACCAATCCGATCTATCATGCCCAATCACCTTCTACTAACCAGGATCCCTCTTCATCATATCTTCCACCACCTAGCTCACCATGACCATCCCTACCCCCACTACACATTCCTACCCACACTAACCCCCCACTTTCCTAAGTGTAAGCTTATAAGCCCTATCATCCTCCATCACCTCTCGCATCTTCTATCAGTTTTCACCCCACCTCGAGTGTGCCAATTTTTGGAATGTCATCAGAATTCTTCCCACTTGAGAGAACTAATCTCACACCCCCTTAGTGTACCATAGGCCTAATGTCGGTGGCCACTGATCCAAACCACCCATCTTCTTCCAATCACATTCATTCATCACAATGTTAGCACACTTCTACACCATCCTCCTGTATTATGCATAATTCTCACCAACATCATCAGGCCCAAGTTTATGTCACTTCTCATCAACATGCATCTAGTCCTTCCTCTTCTTTTCAATTTTCTAACCCACCTCAACAATCCATCACTCTAAATGTCACTCCTTCCACAACTTACCCTTTATCCACTACCATTCATATCATTGGTGCACATGTTGCACATCCTTCTACCTCATATTCTGCTTGTCCTTCTCAATCTTATGATCCTCTTGTTTCTTCTCATCATGTGTCTTCACAACAAGCACCCCTAGCAATTGTCCATGTCACATCCACTCTTCACACACTACTCATATTCCTCAACAACCACCTCAGATCCTAAATCCTCCATCTCATCCATCTACCCAGGGCTCCTTCTTTCCCCAATATCCATCATGGGCCTCCCATCCACCCATGATACCAATGATATATTCCCACCCTCATGATTCTCACTAGTGGCCAGTGACACAGTCACAAAACCCACACCAACATCAACCACCACCTAACCAATACCAATCCACCCCTCTCATCAACAACAACCACCTCCAAACCAACATCAATCTACCTTGCAACCATACCAATCACATCCAACCCAACACCCACAACATTTGACCTCCATAAAACCTCTCCATTCATATCAACCATTGTATACTCAACCCCAACCACCCCCTACACATCATCAACATCCAACTCATCAATCACCACAAAATCCTACACATACCTATAACCAATATCATCAACCACACCAATACCCACCCTCAGGTTCCCAAGTTCCCCAAGCACCATACTTTGATCCCAACCAACATCATTACCATCAAATTCATTCACATCAATCATATCCCCCTTTTGAGCCATCCCATTTGACTCATCATGGTGCACCCTATTCAGCTCCCTAGGCCACTCTAGATGCATTTCAACTATTGGCTAACAAGGTCAATAGTTTAGAATCACAAGTTACTAGCACTGGGTACCAAAAGCCAACACTGAGCCAACTCCAAAATTACCCCATCCACCCTTTAGTACTAGCACTACCATATCCTCCCTTGTTTGAAATGCCTAAATTCAAAAAATTCAAGGGAAAAGAAGATCCCCAAGATCATGTGAGCACTTTCATCAATGCCTATTATCTCATCAATGAGATAGACCCTCTCATGCTCTACATTTTTTCATTATCCCTTGTGGGAGGAGCCTTGGATTGGTATAACCACTTTCCCAGACACAACCTTTATAATTTTGAATAATTGGCCAATCTCTTCCTAGAGCGCTTTGCTCTAAATGTAAAAAAGAAAACCACATTGATGGATCTTACCAATATTTACCAATTTGATGATGAATCTATCCTTGATTATGGCAATCGATGGAGAGCTATATTAATTGAATTACCATTTTCTATCCCCATCACTAAGTTGACTCAAATGTTCACCTAGAGTTGTTCAAAATCGATATCCCTCCTGCTACAACTCCAACAATATCAAACTCTCGAGGAAGCCTTGACCCAAGCCAAAATCATTGAAGACATCAAAATTCAAGAGGGAGAGATCAAGCTTAGAAAGAAAGAATGGCCAAACAAAAATGCTAAGGGTAATAACAACAATAATCAATCCAAGCCCACCTAGGTCAACCAGGTAGTGTTGAGTAGCCCAACCACTCAGCCCCCAAAACCTCAATATCCACCACAACAACCTTCATATCCACCACAAAAACCTTCATATCCATTACAATAGTTAGAATACAATATTGTGCCATCTCCTACTCAACTTCACAATCCCAACCAACCCACTTATCATACCAAGAACCCTCAATGACCCCCACATAACTTCATGCCTCTTTTAGAGCCCTTGTCAATCATATTTCAAAAACTTATGGAGGCACAATTGATCTCTTTACCTAAAATAAGGCCTGAAGATCCAAACAAACCCAAAGGTAGAGGGTATAGAGAAGATCATTACTATATTTTTCATTGATAGAAGGGCCATGATATCAATGGTTGCATTCAACTCAAGCACATAGTATAAGATTTGATCGAAAAGGGATCTATCATAGTTGACAATCCTCTTGCCCCACCTAACCAAAACCTTGGTATTTATCAAAATCCTTTACCACAACATGGGGTAACACAACCAAACAATGGGGACTCAACATCTACCCCTTAGCCAAATCAAGTCAATCACGTCAACAATGTCCCAAATTACCAAGGTTTTGTCGGCATGATCCATGTTGTCACCAGAAATTGATGGTACCCTAATCAACCAACACTACCAACTGACCCTTCAAATGTGCCTTCCTCATCCACTTTGCCACCTCCACTAGTGCAAGCCATGACATCTCAACCTTGACCAATCCTCCATCTTAAGAGTAGGCTCACTCATAGCCTCAAAATGGCATCGACCAAGCTCTCGATTTATGAACTAATCCAGCAATTGCCTCCCCATAGAGAGGCATTAATGGATATCCTTAAGTCCATAGAGCTACAAACCCATGACCCCAATACCTTTGCTAATTTTTTGGGTAATGTTCAAACTTGCATGTCATCGACCATTACTTTTTATGATCAAGAAATTAAAATTGTTCTGATGGAAGGACCAGATCTACCCTTGCACATCATGGCTTACATAGATGGCAAAGATTTTAAACATGTTTTGATTGACATGGGCTCTTCAATAAATATCATCACATATTCCTCCCTCAAACATCTCAACCTACCATCCACTCATATAGTCGATTCCACTTTCACTCTATAGGCCTTCAATAATACCTTGTGCTCAACACTTGGAATAGTCATTCTCCGTATTGTATTTGATAAATGCAATATAATGTGCTCCTTGGTAGATCATGGATATGAGATATGTGGTGTGTACCCTCAACATTGCATCATTACCTCAAATATACCCATGAGGGTCACATACACTACATTATGATAGATGACAAACCTTTTAAATATTATCACATGGTCACCCACCCACACGAGTCTCCCTTACCTTCCACACATCTATCCCTCACCTATATTCCACTCAACTCATCTTACCACTCGACCACATCTCACCCTCCCTCACTTGCATTGCATGTACCCAATTCACAACCTACCCACTCAATTCCACCCAATCTGATTCCTCCTTCCTCATCCTTGGGCACTAACCATGCTCCTCATATCACCCCAAATCAAACCCATACACCTTCTCCATATTCCTTGCATATCTCTCCCCAACACTATCCATATTTCTTCCACCCTTCCTCTGCTCAACCATTCCACCCTTCCTTCCTACAAGCCTCTCCTCCCCAACCTCTCCATTCTCCACATTCTTCTCATACCCCTTCTTCATCTATAGTTACTAGAAATCCATTATCAATCTCTCCCATATTACCCACACCACTTTTTTTCCCCTCTCCATCCCCTTTTGTCCATTACCCCCACTAAATCATTCTAGACTATAACTTTTTTCTCCTTTCGACAATCCTAACTAGTCCATTGGCCTTGCATTTTCTCATGTCACCTGCATCATTGGATAGGTTACTACCATCACCATTCCTACAACTTTTATCACTCCTACCTCCACCATACCCACACCCACACAATCTTCCCAAACCATATCTCCTTCCATGGTGCCTGAACCACCCCCACCTCCAAATTCGTCTGATGAGAACCCATCTATCCTTGACATGGTTCAAGTGACCCACACTCCTTTTTCAACAACCTTTCTCATATCCATATCCCTTTCCATGGAAATAATTGAGCCTTCATCCTCATCTACTTCTCCAACACCCCCATCTCAAACCACTAGTATCATTGTACATATGACTACTCCTAGCATAGGAGAATATCTTGTACATAGTGTCACATTTACACCTCTAGTTATAGAGTTGGTTAGGGATTTTGGTCACCCTAGATGTACCCCCTTAACCATTAGTGTTGTTGTTCCTATGGGCTCCTCTAATTACATAAATTTCATGTATGGGAGAATTGATTCATCATTAGACAAACCTCCTGATAAAGAGCCTGAAGCATTGTTTTTTGGCAACATCAATTTTTTGGATAACCCCTCATTTACCATGAGGTATTTTCAACACTTTAATTGGTGAGGATGTAGTCTTCACTGCTATGAGCAAGGAATGTGCACTATTTTAGAGCCTCATTCTTAGCCCCTCAAGACAAATCTGGTTTAGGATACGATCAACATTCTTCGATCAACCTCCTCAAAGATGATCTCCGACACATTACCCTTGGTCTCGAGGAGGATAGTGATGATGAGTACATTGATCCTGAGTATGCTCACCTATCACCAGATGAATTTTTCCAAGTTTCCACTATTCATTCCATTCCATATGATACCTCAAAATATGAATTCGACAAGCCATTTGAGGCACTTTCAATTGCCTCTAATAGCTCCAAAGAAGAATCATATCCCATTGTCCCCATTACAGATGCAAATTTTTTTACCTATGTTTGTTCCCCATTCCACTTCCCATATTTCCTATGCTCCTTCCATTGGAGCATCCTAATGCACCCATGCATCCCCTACCTCCACCATGGCCACCTCCACCTGATCCTCGCCCACCCATTCTAAACCAACTTCTTCCTCATGAGCATGTACATGGGAACCCGACCTCTAATCCATAATCCCCTTCATTCCCCCAAGTCAACATGATCTCCATTGACTTATGCACACCCCTCCATAATCTAAATGACCTTGGACACCCCATCCCCATTGACACCAGTCTCATCGACTTCGAGTGGATCTCATCCCCTCCATCTATCTCTAATTTCCTTCCTTTTGATCAATTACTCAGATACTCAAATGTTTACTTTCCTCCTCTCCCCTTTCTCACCTTCTTTCATTTATCATGCAAATTTTAGTGATACCACACCACTCCTCTTTGATAATTTCGTAGATGAAATTCACCTCATTCCCACCCCTCATCATCTTGAGGAGGGTTCCCACATGCTCATTGAGGAAACCATCGATATAAATATCAGCACCGACCCTAACAATCCCAAAATCCTTAAACTCAAAAAACATCTCTCATCTAAAGAGCAACAATGTTTTATCACCCTCTTGACAGAATACCAACAAGTTTTCGCATGGTCCTACAAAGACATGCTTGGCCTCTATCTGAATCTCGTTGTCCATAATCTCACATTAAATCCCAATGCCAAGCCAACCAAAAAAAGTTGAGGAAAATTCATCCTACCATTGCCCTCATGGTTAAAGAAGAATTGCAAAAGCTATTAGACGTGGGCTTTATCCAACCAATTGATTATCCAGAATGGATATCAAACATGGTGCCCATTAGCAATCCCAATAGGGGGATATGCATTTGCACTAATTTTCGTGACTTAAACAAAGCATGTCCCAAGGATGATTTTCCTCTTCCCAACATCGATATAATCATGGATTCCACTGCTAGAAATGAAATGCTCTCCCTCATAGACAATGTTTTAGGATACAATAAAATTCAAGTCAATCCTAATGACCAAAAAAAGACATCATTTACTGTATCGCTCCAAATTTTATGCATCCCTACCTTCAGTCTATTGGATCCGCGCCCAGAAGGAGGATGGGAAAAGGATGTCGCGGTACCTCGGACTGAGAGGACTTTGCGAAGGTCCTGCCTCTCAAGGGAGGTGTATTTTGATTATTTTTCGACGGATGGTGGGTTCACCAAGAAACATTTGACGGCAGTTTCCACGCCTAGGTTTTGGAATGTGTTTAAATGTGTTTTTTTTTAACCTTAAGAATTCATATCCTAGGTTTGGCCGAATGTATCTAGATTACTCTATATGAAAATGCAAGTTCAATGAATACAGAAAATAAATTTAAAGACAGAAAAATAGAGAGATTACAAAATACAAATGAGGAATACCTGATCCGGATGTCTGAAGAATATTCTGATGTTGAAGCAGTCTAGATCGTCTGAGATTCGACAGAATCGTCTGCAGTCAGATAAGATCATCTGAGATCTGATGAATTCGTCAGATGAATTCGTTAGAGACTTGCAAAATCAAAAACAGATGCAAAATACAAAAGGTACTACAGTGCTAACAGAGGGAAATGATATAAAATGGTAGCAATGTTATCAAACTGAAACTTAAAAACGGAGACAGAAATGAATCGTGCTAATTAGATAATAATTAGGATTTAATTATGCACTTAATCGAAATGAGTGAACTCCAAATGTAAAATGACATAAAACACTGAATAGAATATTTAATTTTTAGAATAAAATGACAGAGAAAAGGTTGAGAAACGCAAAATTCAGGCACTGATTGCATTAATACGGACTGTAGTCGAGATCGTCTCGCATCAGTACGAAATCTCCTCGAATTCGACAGGTTCGCCTCCGATCTGAACAGGTTCATCAGCGACGATAGGTGTTGGCTCCAGCTGAAAAATAGTGATGTACCTACAATAAAATTGGTATGGGACCAGTGTAAATGGAAAATAGGGATGTTTTAACGTGAATGGAGTTAACTTGCAGATAATTTTCAGCCGGGGGGTTGGGAAGGGAAAATCCTAGAGACTAAATAGGCTTAGGGGAGTAGTTAGGAGGATGGAGATCATCCCAATTTGGGAGATCTCCAACGGGGGAGGGTCCTAATGGTGCAGACACGCTTCTACCCAGATTGGAGACCCGTTGGAATAGATTCCAACTTTGCAAAATCAATTTTGCGACAAGATCGTCTAGACGTCCTAGTCCAGACGAAATCGTCAAATCTGGGGCGATATCGTCTGATTGGCGATGATATCGTAAAATGGTCAAAACAACCTCTAAAAATGGTGCAAAAAAGGGGGAAACAGATTTCTCGACGGTTAACGGGCGGTTTGGGAGGTTAAATTTGAATTTTAAATAATTTACTAAGGTGAATGTAATTATTGGAATTTTTACTGCGCCAATTTTAGGGTGCTACATTCTGCCCCCTCTTTAGCGAATTTTCTGAAGAAAATGCGTTAAATATGAGTTCTTCTCGATCTATGAGAAAGCAAAAATTATTCCCATTTTTAGGTGACGATTCTTGGTCGAATCGTACGATAGATTACTATGGTGCCCCCTCCGTGTTTTTACCCAAATCGAACGTTTGAGGTAAAAACGCAGAAAAAGCAAAAAAATATTTTTGAATAAAATTAAGAAAAATAGGGTAAAACCCTAATTCATTTTCTTGTTCATTTTACGGTTTTTGGAGCTCTGAAGCAAAAATGGTGGAGACGACGCACAGATCGACAGAGGTCCAACGTGGTCTACGGGTAAGAGTCCAGACTGTTCTAGAATGCTCTAATTTAATTTTACATGCTTTTTAGGTAGTTTTTAGGTGAATTTTGAGAATCACGGCCTTTTTTGGGCTGTCGACGTCGTCGGGACAAAATCGTCTCAATTTCGGCAATTTCACCCGAGGGCAAAATCATCGAAAGGGGGACGATTTCGTCAAATTAGGGACGATTTCGAACTACAAAATTGGAGATGATTATGCTCAAATTTGGGACGATATCGTCCAATAGTGGGTGATATCATCAATTGCACAAGATTAAATTTTTAACTTGCATTATTGTTTACTTGAATTATTGATTAATGATTGCTTGTTGTTTTGTTGTTTATGTTTGCAGAGAGGATTACTAAAGAGCAGGGAGTGGAAATACGGCAAGTTGAGAGACGACTTGGCTGCTCTCACACAGACAGAGCGAGATCAGCTGGCACAGACCGGCTTACTGCATGTGGCAAAGATGCCACAAGTTTCGACGGACATGGGGCTACTGACGGCCCTAGCAAAGAGGTGGTATCTGGGATCTTCATGTTTTCGGCTACCTATATGGGAGATGGCTCCCACTTTGGAGGATGTATGGAGGATTCTGAGAATCCCCATATAAGGACGACTGATTACACCTATGGCAAATCAGGGCCACGTTATGAGACGACTGTGTGGTGACCCGAGCTTCGCCCTAGAGAAGGGCAGAGTTAACATCGAGGCACTGTGCCAGATGCCTGGGGCATCTACACTCACACGGGTTCTAGCTAGAGTAGTTGGTGGACTTCTGCTGTGCCACCAGAGCGGGTGCAGGATGCTGTGAATGCTCGTAGATGTGATCTGCGATATGCGGGACCACAAGTACAGGTTCTCATGGGGCAGTTTTATTCTATGCCAGTTGTACAGGATCCTATATAGGGTCATGTACAAGGGCGGCCGATGTCTGGTCATGACATCGCTACTACAGGTTTGGTGCTGGGAGCACATTGCGGTGCGGAGGCTGGTAGGGCTTCCTCTGACAGGGATTGATGGGGAGAGGCCTCGAGTCTTCTACTGGTGGCTCCGAAGAGGGGCACAGCGACGGATCGACCTGCCGATGTCCCGGAGGCTACTAGATGACCTAGTCCCGGACCAGATCACCTGGAGGCCATGGAGGGAGCATCCAGGGTGTCCAGAGGATGGACAAGAGTTAGCTCACATTAGGCAAGTTTGCTGGCTGGGGATGGAGAGGGGAGATGTGGAGCTCCATAGGTATGACCGAGTTTTGGGTAGTTCGGTCTACAGCAGGGGATCCCATCCCTCAGAGATTATGAGTTTTCCCAGACTATCTGAGATAACACTACAGTTAGTGGGGCTCCAGACATGTAGTAGTTTTGGAGCCAGGAAACAGATGATGCCCCCATCCAGCCAGTGGATGGGGACGACGCAAGAGTAGCCGATGGCTACGATGCCTGGTATGCAGGCATCCGCCCTCCTCGGATGATGAGGGCACAGGGTCCGATCCATGCGATTGTGCATCGGATAGGGAGGTAGTGCCAGGCGGTGATGGAGGCAGCCTAGGGTCGAGGCGGGAGAGAGGCGAGGAGGCCATAAGCACAGGAGTGGCCATGGCAGAGAGAGAGGGAGAGGAGGGAGGTGAGACCCCATCTCCACAAAGGCCACCATCGCCCGATAAGGGCAAGGGTGTGGACATAGGAGAGAGTAGTGAGATGGCTACTCTTCGGGTAGAGAGAGATCATCTACAAGCTTAGGTGCAGACGCTACAGGATGCGGCTGCACAACACTGGGCTGAGGTGTCACAGCTACGGGATGAGATTGCACGCCTCAGGGCACGGGGCGGAGGGGCGAGCTCTGGGGAGTTGACACAGGCTATCACCCAGCTGACATTTTACCAAAAACTATACTTCTAGCTGGTGCCAGAGGCGGATAGACTACCCCTGCCAGCTAACATCGCAGATCCGATCAGGATCGGGTCATCGAGGACCACGTCCTGGTCGAGGACGAGGACTACACAGACTGCGATGGTGCCACCTCGTCTACCTCAAGGTGGGGGAGGAGATGAGGCAGAGAGCTCGAGGGGATCTCGAGGCTAGAGGGCGGGACACTGTATTTGTATTATATTTATTTTTGTTGATAGAGGATTGAGTATGCCGAGGTTCAGATTGTGGCATACCAATCTAGTTTTGATGATGTACATATATTTGTGATATAGATGAGATATTTTTGATCATATGACTTGTGTCTTGTGTATGTTTATGAGGCTTTTAATGTTTGATTGATGTGATGATTGGATGTAATTATGTCGTTGGAGATATAATTTGAATGTCATGCGGTGATATTTTAAATGAAATAATCTAATGTAACAAATTGATTTGTTGTAATGAAATGTAAAAATAAAAAGAGACTTCTAACAATAATTTCAAAGGACATTGTCGCTATTATAGACCATTTCATGGAGTCGCTGCTCACTCGGTCATCAAGCTAGTCCCATTTATAGAAATATTGTTAAAAAGTAAAAGAGTGCTTAAGAAACTGTCTTAAGACTTTGGTGCAATGGTGCAAATGATGATGATGATGATGGTTTGTTTTCAGATTTTCATAAAAAATGTTTGTGCATGAAATGATGTTCAAATGATTTTTTTTCTAGGCATAATTTCCTAAGTGTGATAAATTTTTTGGATAATTCTTTAGGAATTATACCATCATTGCAAAAGGTTGACATAATGACATGAAATAATGAAAATGTGTTTGCTTTTGAAAAACATAATTTGTGTAAAATAATGAATTAAGTCATATGGTTTTCATGATTTTTAATAAATGGGGAATAAAATTGTTACAATGGTTTGCGCTAGGCATAGAATATGTAGGTATAGACTTATACCATCATCGCGAAAATCCAAAAAATAGTTTTATTGCCTGATTGATTTTTTATGAACATAAAATATGAAAAGGAGGACTTGCGCTAGGCATAAAAATTTCAATTTTGGTTTTGAAACTATACCATCGTCGCGAAAGTCAACCAGATATATATGTTTATGTTTTTGATTGTATATTTTGAAAGAAATTTTTGATTTTTGTATTATATAGTTGTCTTTATGGTAAACAACTGTACTTGATTTATTCCAAACAAGTTGCAAAAATAATATTTCAAATTATTTTGAAGACAAAAGTTAGATTTATAAGGAATCCCATGTGCATATGTGAGTTCATTTCCAATCTTGATTTATCATAATGATACACAAAATCTCTCAAATACAAATGTGTGTGCAATTTCATTGTTCATTTACTAGTTTTGAGCAAGATAATATGATACAAGTGATTTGAAGAAACCAAATAAGTGTTCATTAACCATGATGTAGATGCATATAACCATATTAGGCTACTATGTAGGTCGGATTATCAAGAGCTAGCTAATCCATAAGCAGACATAGGTCTATACAAAATAAGGTCGCTAATGTGACAGACATATCACCATGCTAGGAGTTACCCAAGGCCAAGCAGGTTGGGCACAAACCACCTGTTATGGGGCTTACCTCACAGTTTTTGAATAATTGAGAATTCCAAGGATTCAAGCTCATCAACCCTTCTTTTCTTTTCAAAGGGTAGGGAAAGGGATTTTATTGCTTTCTTGCTTTCTTTTGAACTTTGCTTATTTTTCTGTTTGTATTTATTTTGCTTGATAATGCTTGGAACATTGCTGAAATAACATTTTTCTTTTCTCTTTTTTTTCTTTCTTGAACTTTTCTTCTCTTTTTTTTTTTCTTTTTCTGTGCTAGGGATACTTGCTCGGATTAGCTGTAGAGCAAGGGATTTTTATTCTGGGTAGGGGTGAGCTTGTCCTTTTGCCAATTCTCAAAGATTCTAGACCATGTGCATGATAGGATAGCAGGGGAAACTTTTCGCTCAAGAAATCGGTTCTACTATGTAGCAAAACATGGAAATTACAAATATAATCATTTTATTGTGAAAAGATGTGCTTGGTTTAAGTAAATAACAAGATCAATTCTCAATGCTCAAACTTTATTTAAGTGAATTTTGTGAACTTTGATATAAGAGAGATTAGTAATCATGCCAGATAAAATCAAGATATTTATTGTTGTGAGTGTGCAAGTGAGGGATGCCACATAAATGCTAATTTATCCAAAAATAATTTAAAACATATAACTGCGATAATTGTAAGAAAATATATATGAACACTTTTGAGAAAATTTTTGAGGATGTGGACTCTCTCTTTCTTCTTTATTTTATTTGGTTTCAAGCATATAGCTGTTATTATATTTGTATCATTATTTTGATTTTTGGTTTTATTTTTGATTTTGAGCAGAAAAAATTTAACAAGTGCCTTAAATAAATGCAATAGATAGTTTTGAAGATTTTGGATGATTATGAATATTTTTGATGTTTTTGGATTTTTATAAATTTGAAAGAAATATATAAAATTTTTTGAAAACAAATATATACAAGGATGAAGAATGACCAAATTTATGCATAGTAACATTTAAGATGCAAAATATTCATGGGTTCTTTAAGTTCTTTACCATCTAAGGTAGATAATTTGTATGCTCCTGATTCAAATTTATTATCAGGAGCATAGTAATCTGTATGCTCCTGATAATAATGTATGGTCCAAGCCAATTGGGCTCGAATTTACCTTTAAGGTCCTTAGTTGCATTTGTATTTTTTTGATTTTCTTTTAAAACAAGGTCGCCGATCTCAAAGGATCTGTGACGAACTTTTGTAGCATATGATATTTTAAGCTTGTTTTGGTAAGCACGGAGATGCTCCAAAGCATTGATGCATTTTCATCTAGGAGTTCCAGCTGACTAAGTTTGCCAGCACGATATTCATCTCCTACTTCGATATATTGAAGTAGCAGAGCCAAAGAAGGAACTTCCAATTCAAATGGAAAAACTGCTTCAGCACCATACACCAAAACAAATGGTGAAGTTCCAGTGGGGGTTCGAACACTAGTTCGATAGGCCCACAAGGTCGGATATAATTGAATGTGCCGATCACGGCCGGTTTTATTGACCAATATTTTGAGAATTTTGATTAAGGTTTTGTTAGATGCTTCTGCTTGACCATTACCCTGAGGATAATAGGGAGTGGACCAGCGATGTTGAATCTTATATTTTTGACATAATTTTTTAACATCTTTATTTTTGAAACAAGTTCCATTGTTAGAGATGAGATTGGCAGGGATTCCGAACCTGCAAATGATTTGATTAAAAATAAATTTAGAAACTTGTGTGCCAGTGCAGGAAGCTAAAGGCATAGCTTCGACCCACTTCATGAAATACTCAGTGGCGGTTATGATGAACTTGTGTCCATCAGATGACACAGGATTGATTTTGCCAATAATATCCAAGCCCCATTTAGAAAAGGGCCATGGAGATGAAATAGCTTGCAGCTCTTGTGCAGGCGCATGGACAAGGTCAGCATGTTTTTGACACTTGTCGCAATGGCGCACATACTCATGTGCATCCGTTTCCATGGTAGGCCAAAAGTATCCTATCCGAAGGAGCTTTTTAGCAATAACACTACCATTAAAGTGTCCTCCACAAGATCCATCGTGGGCTTCACTCAAGGCTGATTTAGACTCTTCTAAGTTTAAACATCTTAATAGGATACCTTCAAAAGATCTCCTATATAAAGTATTGCCAATTATTACGAATCGACTTGCTCATCGACGTAATAACCGATGCTGGTTTCTATTAGAATTGGCAAGGAAAGTCCCATTTTGAAGAAAATCAAATATGTCTGTATACCAAGGCTCGAGAGTTGTTTCATTGATTAGAAACACATCCAAAGGCTCTAAGAATGACTTATTTGAGGTGGGTTCCTGGAGTCGATGAATAATGATAGTGGCATATTCGTCATATAACTCCAAGGGTGGGAGAGATACAGCTACGGCCATAGAATTAGCTGCACGGTTGCTAGTTCGAGGAATGGCTTCCAAGGTAACTTGATCAAATAAAGACATTAATTGTAAAACATAGGCCTTATATGGGCGTAGTTTATCATCTCGAGTTTGATAAACTTCATTAATTTGGTTTATAACCAGTTGGGAATCACCAAAAACTAAAAGGTGTTTAATTTTTAGTGCTAGGGCAGCTCGTAATCCAAGGATTAGAGCTTCATACTCAGTAGTATTGTTGGTGCAAGCAAATGTCAATTTGAAGGACAGAGTAATAAGATGTTTTTGTGGAGAGATTAAAATAATACCCGCACCAGCCCCACTCATGCATCGAGCTCCATCAAAGTATAAGGACCATTGTTCAAGATGGTCTGCCTCTAATTGAAGGCATTCATCTAGAAACTCGATGATGAGGGGATGGGTAGACTCTAAGGGTGCAACAACTAATTGATCTTCTATGATTTTACCCTTAACAGACTTCTATCCTATGAATGTGAGATCGAACTCGCTTAGAGCAAGAACCCACTTGGCTGTGCGACTCGATAAATAAGGTCGACTCATGAGATACCTTAAGGGATCATATTTAGCAATGACATAAGTTTTTTGACTAAGCATATAAAGTCATAATTTTTGCGTAGCAAACACGACTGCTAGACATAGTTTTTCCAACGCTGTGTAGCGGGTTTCATAACTGATGAAGGTTCGGCTAGTATAATAATTAGCACGTTCTCGCTTTTCATCATCAATTTGAGCTAACATAGCCCCTAAGGTAGAATCTGAAGCAGAAATATAGAGGAGAAATGGGCAATCAAATTTAGGTGGTGAAAGCACAGGTGGATTAAGGAGGTATTGTTTGAGAAGTTCAAAAGCTTCTCTACATTCTGTATCCCAATTAAAGGTGACGTCCTTCTTAAGGAGTTTAAGAAAGGGACCGGTTTTATCTGCCAGCTTATCGATGAAGCGACGGATGGCTTGAAGCTTACCTTGTAAACTTCGTAACTCAGATATATTAGTAGGTGCGGGCATATCAGTGATGGTCACAATCTTGAGAGGGTCGATTTCAATACCACATAAAGAAACTAAAACCCCTAATAGTTTGCCGAATTTAACTCCGAATATGCATTTTGCTGGATTTAATCGAATGAGATATTCTCGTAATCGATTAAAGACTTTCCTTAAATCATCTAAATGATTATTTTCAATAATAGAGCGAGCTATAATATCGTCCACATAATCATGTAGGATATCATGCATCATATCATGAAAAATGTAGGTCATAGCTTGTTGATAAGTTGCACCGACGTTCTTTAAGCCAAATGGCATCACTTTCCAGCAAAAGGTACCCCAGGGGGTAATAAAGGCTATTTTAGCCTGATCTTCAGGAGCTATCCTGATCTGATTATAGTCGGAGAATCCATCCATTAAGGACATCATCCCACTTCCGACAGTGAAGTCAATGATTTGGTCCATGTTTGGAAGAGGAAAGTCATCTTTAGGGCATGCAGCATTAATATCTCTAAAATCTGTGCAAACCCTAACTTTGGTAGCTTCTTTCTTGGTGACTGGAACTACGTTTGAGATCCATTCAGCATAATCAATAGCTTGTATAAAGATAACATTCAAGATTTTTTCTAACTCCCCTTTGACTAGCAGAGCCACTTTGGGATGCATTTTTCTAAGTTTTTGTTTAACAGGTTTAGCATTCGGATGGACCACTAGATGGTGCATGACGACAGAAGGGTCTAGACCTGGAATATCTTCGTATGTCCAATCGAAGACATCTTCATACTCTTTAAGGAATGCAATGTATTGTTCTTGTTTTTCTTGGCTTAATTCTGATCCAATATTGATTATGTGAGGATTATCCTCAGTTCCAATATTAATTTTAATGATGTTTTCTACCTCCATGTGTAGATCTCTTTCAAAGTTAGGTGGGGCGGGTGAAACACCCAATTCTTGTAATTCTTGTAAGGTTAATTTAGATAATTCATTCTGAGGATCAGTGGCCTCAAGTTGGGCTATAGTTGGTATAGAACCATCAAAATAAAATCCATTGTGTAACATCTCTTCAACAGAGACATCATGGAAGATATCTCCTTCCAATTCTTCATCGGGGTCAGCAATCATTTCAGGGTATGCTATGGACAACATGTTGCATGAAAACGACTGATTTTTAATAGAAAAATCAACATGCCTATCCAAATAATCTTGATAGCATATGAGATGATCATCATCCTCAAAAGGAAAGGGTTGACCCTTACTAGGAAATAGGCCCACACCACAGCGGGCAAGCCACGGTTCTACCTCGAAAGGTTCTTTCATGCCATTTTGGGAAGGTCCCAAGCCTTTCCCTTCATATCCCATTTTAAGCATCATGGGTTTAGCTTTAATATAATCGTTGGTAAAATAACACAGAGCATATCCTTCATGATAATTTTTGATATTTCGAGGGATTCTTCCCCAATCATATCCTTTATAAATGAAGGCACAACTCCCGACTTGGTAAGTACTTCCCATTGGTTGTGGGATGCCCAAAGTACGAGGAGATGGCGGTAAGTCATTTAAAAGGTTTGAATCTCGCATGAAAGCATTCATTTTTTCTGATATTAAGGTTGTAGATAAATGCGGTAAGAGTTCATCAGAAAGGGCATAAGATGTAGAAGGCTTATTACCTATGTCTTTAGTTGTGGAAGGTATGATAGATGTGTCTATAGGTTTTGAATTTATAAGGATAGAACTTGAAGGATTGGTTGTAGATTTAAAATATTTTTGAGGTTCTAAAATGATTTGTTTAGAGGTTTGTTGGTCTACATAGGAGGATGAAATTAAAGGAAGGGAAATAGGTGAAGTTATGGGTTTATGTTTCACAGTTTTAGATGAAAAAGAAGAACTAGGATGTGTGGATGACAGAGCAGGGCAAAATTGCACTCCAACGGGTTCTGCCAAAGCACATATATCAAAGGGTCTAGGGTCACCATGGATAGTGACCAACTGATTTTTAAACTCAAATTTAACACATTGGTGTAAAGTTGAGGGGACCGCTCGCATGGCTTTGATCCAAGGGCGACCCAAAAGTATATTGTACGATGCTGGAAAATGTACAATAAACACTATTGTTTCTAGGGTTCTAGGGACAACTTGCAATGGGAGGGTAATAACTCCACATGTTTCTTGTGTTTCGTCATTAAAAGCTTTGATAATCATATCAGTTTTCTTCATTTCATCACTTCTAAAGCCAAATTTTTTGGTAGAAGTCAAAGGTGCAAATGTTTAGAGATGAGCCATTATCAGTCAAAACTCTTTTGACGGCTACATCTCCAATTAAAGCAGTAATGTATAAGGGATTGTCCTTATGTAAACTGTGTTGTGGGATATCTTTATCCCGAAAGTCAATACAATCAATCTCTCGTGTGATGATAGTATTGGCCATAGCTTCAAGTTGAATGTTTTGAGGTACCATCATTTGGCTTAATGTAAGCATCAACTCATCCCTATGGGTGGGAGAGGATCTTAATAAATCTAAGAGGGAAATTCTGGCCGTAGTATTGGACAATTGCTCATTAATATTGTAAGGGGGTTTAGATGGAATAGTAGGAACATGATTCCCTTTATTGGGATTTTTCAAAATGAATGGAGCTGATCCATCGTTCTGATTTGGTTCTTGTTGAGAGTTTTGAGCTTGTTGTCGAGTAACGACTCCAATGGTACCTACAATGTTATAGTGAAGATGTTGAACTGGTCTCGGTTGAGCATTAATGTCTTCTTCATTAGAAAGGAATATATTGGAAGAAGGTCGAGTAGTGACTCTTCTAGGAAATGGTTCTTCTGGAACCATAGCATCTGTGACGGGTTGAATAGGATCTGATTCATTTTCAGAACTATTCGATTGATTTGAAGTAATGTCTAGTTCACTTTCACTATCTGATTCTATATCACTAGAATCAAAAGTTTGAAAATTATGTAAGGGCCTGGTCGTAACCAGGGATAAGGTCGTGTCAAATATTTGAGGATCCTGAATAGGTAATTTTCCGCTAATGGTTCCTACATATCGGGTAGGAGGGGGAACATTATGATGTTCGATTTGATTGGCTACCTCTTTACCATGTCTTGGTAAAGGGTGTTGAAATATGTCTAGAGTTTGATTGGCATTTTGATTTTGATTTTGGGGAATGGTCTTTTGAGTATTATTAGGAGGGTTTTGTTTAGGTTGGAAGGCTTGCACTTCCATTTCATTATTGTCAATCAAATCTTGTATTTTTTGTTTTAACCTTTTACAAGCGTTGGTAGAATGTCCAGGTCCTCTATGGAAATCACAGTGCAAGTCAGCTCTATATCCGGGTATAGTTGGGTCAGGTTCCCGGATAGCTGGTAATTGGATCAAACCTCTTTCAAGTAATTGAGGTAAAATAGTTGATAAGGGTTGGTTTAATCTAGTGAATTCTCGAGGAGGCTTGTCAAGAGGTTTCAATATGAATTTTTTTGTTGTCTTTGTTGCATTGATATTAGCAACGTTTCTGTTGTCAGTGACTCCGTCACCGACAACTTGTTTGTTTTTATATTGATTTTTGGATGTTTTCTCATCATCCTTCTTCCTAAGTTGGCCTATCCTAATGAGGGCATATTCTAATCTTCGAGATAAATCTATAGCTTGATCGAAGGTAGTTAAAGTAGCAGTCGATAGCTCATAAGATATCTGTTCTTGTAAATTGTTGATGAAAATGTCCAAAATTTCCCTATAAGGCAGCACAAAGTGCAGTTTTCTTGTCAATTGCCTCCATCTAGCTAAGAAATCGGCAAAGCATTCATCCTTGTCTTGTTTTAAATTATATAGGTCTTTAATAGTTACATGCCTCTCGATGTAAGCACTAAATTGATGGACAAATGATTCCACTGTTTCTTCAAAGTTTCTCAAAGAATGAGTGGGCAATTGATAGTACCACTCTAATGCCATTCCACCTAAACTTTTGGGGAACATTTTTAGTAATAGCAAGTCGTCATGCGATATGTCATGAAATGCTATCCTAAACATGCGAAGATGCTCTATGGGATCTTTGGTTCCTTTATATATAGGCAGGACGGGCATGGGAAAATGCTTAGGGTATGGTTGAGCTACAACTATGGGGTCCAAAGGTTGACTACGGATCTCTCGATAATTATACGAGGGATGGTAGGGATCTATTTGGTCCATACGTGAAGCCAATTGTTTCACCATGGCTTCCAGATTACTAGTTTGCCCCCCATATTGGTTTGGTAGGGCATTGACATGAGTGTTATGGGCATATGATGGAGGAACATGAAGATTAGATGCCATGTTACTATTGTGTAAAGTATTGGTAGGAAAAGTATTATGGAGGAATTTTGAAGTTGGATTATGTTGTATTCCGGATTGTTGAAAGTTTATATTTGGCTTTGTTTTAGGTTTTTGTTTACTTCAAGCATATTGCTCAATATTTTGGCAGAATAAAGTAGTGAAGGAAGGTTTCTTTTGTATGGGAGTGATTTTAGGTTGAATAACAGGATCCTTAGGAGGTTGGGTAACCTATTGTTTTGACATGTTTTGAGCCATAGTGAACATATCCGTACTAGATGGCCCAACCTTGTCACTTTCTTGATCAATGAAAGACAAGGGATTAGTGCGCATATTGCACATATATTCCATGGCTGCTTGAGTGTTACTGATTTTACCTTTATCAAGGCGAATTGCCACATTAATGTCATCAATGTTATCCATGAGAAATTTCTTGAAATGCTCTGCATTGTCAAAGGCAATAGTTCCATTTGGAGCTACTCTAGGGGATGAGGATCCATCCTCTTTAACACTTCCTTCTTGTTCCTTATCTTCACCTAAGTCTTCGTCTGATTGACCTAGAGTTTCTCCTTCCGGATTTGAATCTTCAAGAAGGACATTTGGGTCTTTAGTTGTATCTTGTAACCAATCTTCTCCTTCTCCTAAAGTTTCTTTACCATTCCTAAGTTTAGGCATGGTGCTAAGTTTTGATTTTAGCAAAATATATATATATATATATATATATATATATGCAACAAATTAAGAGGTATATATTTACTATATACCTACTACAATATTTGAAAATGAAATGTTTAAGTTTTTGCTAAGTTTTTGATTTTTTTAGTTTTTTTAGTTTTTCTTTGTTTTTTTTTTTTTTGAAACAATATAATAAAGACAACAAATAACACAATAAATGCAAGAAATAATACTGAAATAATAATCTAGTTTTCTATAAACAATTTATGAATATCATTAATAGGTTCGAGTTGTTCAAGAGTCATGAAGTGTTCTTCTTCAAATTGAAATTTTTCTCTTAAAAATTTGATGAAAAGAGCTGTAGAGATACCATGTATTTCAGATTCTAGTTTATAATAATAATTCTCACGACAATATTCGCGATACAACATAGCTCTAGGAATTTTGTTACATCTTATTCTAATCATAATATTAGTTTCTAGGGAATCTACATGAACTAGAAATGGGTGTACCACAGTTGTGTCGTTAAGATATTCCTCGAGAGTTAAAATTTTTGAAGATACAAGAGCTTTCCTATAAGCTAACCATCTATGGCAGGCTCTCTGAAGTTCATGATAAAAAACTAATTGATGAGGATCCAGGATTCTATCTAGGACTAGCCTCTTGATTTGCTTAAGTTGTGTGGACATAGATGAGATGAGACTAAGTCTTCTATCAAGTTCGTTCCACAGGAATTGATTTCTACTTGTTTCAGGCACACTAAGTACAGAATTAACTTCTATAACTGCCAATTGATTTTCTACGTTTATAGTAACCGCTAACCTTTTCTTAGGAGCTACCATCTAAACATGTTTTCAAACTTGAATGTTTTAAAATGCATCTATGTTTTAGTTGTTCTATAGATGTTTTTGTTTTTTGCTTTTGTTTTTCAAAAGGTTATGATGCATTCACGTTGGGTTCACCAAAATGTATCGCTCTAAATTTTTTGCATCCCTACCTTCAGGCTATTGGATCCGCACCCGAAAGGAGGATGGGAAAAGGATGTCGCGGTACCTCGGACTGAGAGGACTTTGCGAAGGTCCCGCATCTCAAGGGAGGTGTATTTTGATGATTTTTCGATGGATGGTGGGTTCACCAGGAAACATTTGACGGTAGTTTCCACGCCTAGGTTTTGGAATGTGTTTAAATGTGTTCGTTTTTAACCTTAAGCATTCATATCCTAGGTTTGGCCGAATGTATCTAGATTACTCTATATGAAAATGCAAGTTCAATGAATACAGAAAATAAATTTAAAGACAGAAAAATAGAGAGATTACATAATACAAATGAGGAATACCTGATCCGGATGTCTGAAGAAGATTCTGATGTTGAAGCAGTCTGGATTGTCTGAGATTCGACATAATCATCTGCAATCAGACAAGATCGTCTGAGATCTGACGAATTCATCAGACGAATTCGTCAGAGACCTGCAAAACCAAAAACAGATGCAAAATACAAAAGGTACTACAGTGCTAACAGAGGGAAATGATATAAAATGGTAGCAATGTTATCAAACTGAAACTTAAACATAGAGACAAAAATGAATCGTGCTAATTAGATAATAATTAGGATTTAATTATGCACTTAATCGAAATGGGTGAACTCCAAATGCAAAATGACATAAAACACTGAATAGACTATTTAATTTGCAGAATAAAATGACAGAGAAAAGGTTGAGAAACGCAAACTTCAGGCACTGATTACCTTAATACGGACTGCAGTCGAGATCATCTCGCATCAGTACGAAATCACCTTGAATTCGATAGGTTCGCCTCCGATCTGAACAGGTTCATCGACGATGATAGGTGCTGGCTCCAGCTGAAAAATAGTGATGTACCTACAATAAAATTGGTATGGGACCAGTGCAAATGGAAAATAGGGATGTTTTAACGTGAATGGAGTTAACTTGCAGATAATTTTCAGCCAGGGGTTGGGAAGGGAAAATCCTAGAGACTAAATAGGCTTAGGGGAGTAGTTATGAGGTTGGAGATCATCCCAATTTGGGAGATCTCCAACGGGGGAGGGTCCCAATGGTGCAGACACGCTTCTGCCCAAATTGGAGACCCGTTGGAACAGATTCCAACTTTGCAAAATCAGTTTTGCGACAAGATCGTCTGGACGTCCTAGTCCAGATGAAATCGTCAAATCTGGGGCGATATGATCTGATCGGCGACAATATCGTCAAACGGTCAAAAAAACCTCTAAAAATGGTGTGAAAAAGGGGGAAACGGATTTCCCGGTGGTTAACGGGCGGTTTGGGAGGTTAAATTTGAATTTTAAATTATTTACTAAGGTGAATGTAATTATTGGAATTTTTACTGCACCAATTTTAGGGTGCTACATTTACAAATTCTTGGGGGACATTTTGCTACAAAGTCATGTAGTTAGGTCTTAATAATGTAGGAGTTGCATACCAACATGTCATGAATTACATTTTTCATGACTACAAGCACAAAATCATTAAATATTATGTGGATGATATTTTGGCCAAATCTAAAACTCATCATGAGCACAATGATTTTTTGTGAAATATTTTTGACCAATTACTTGAGCATAATGTACAGCTCAATTCTAAAAGTGCATCTTTGGCATCAATTCAATGAAACTTTTAGGGTTCATAGTCTCCATATGAGGTATTTAAGTGGACCTTAATAAATTCAAGGCCATCATTAAAATATCACCCCCTACAACCCTCAAAGAACTTCATAGCTTGCAAGAAAAAATTCAAGCGATTCATCGCTTCATTGCTCAAATATCATACAAATGCAAGTCATTTAATCATATTTTGCAAAAGAGGGGTCACATTTCAATGGAATAGATAATTTTAGGAGGATTTTTATGCCATTAAGTGTTACCTTACATCCTCTTCAATTTTATCACCGTCTCGATCAGGAATTCCTTTTCATTTATATATATCCACTACTAATTTTGCTCCAAGGACTATGTTGGCTCTGAAGAAAGATGCCAATCAAGGACAATACATCTACTACAATAGTTGCATGTTGGTGAGTTATGAAACCAAGTATGCATATATGGATAAGCTCTACCTAGCTATTGTATTCACAACCAAAAAGCTTCACCACTATATGCTAAATCATACAACATATGTCCTTGCTAGATAAAACCCATTGCATTATACGATGAGTCAAACTTCCACCAATACCCACACTACAAAATGGATAATTCTAACATCAAAAATCCATAAAGGGTCAGGTCATTGCTAATTATTTTGTTGAAGCTCCTATTCAATATGATAAACCACTTATCATAGAGCTTCCAGATAATTTTGTCTTTAGTATTATCAAGCTCGAAGAGCATGTCAAAACTGAGGATGAAGTTGATATTACCTTTTCTTTAATGGTTCTAAGTGTTAAATAGGGAGAGGTTCCAAAATTGTTTCTTCACACTGATCTATCCAAAAAGCATTCACCTATCTAATACATCAATCAGAATCAACATAAAAAGCATAAAATGATAAACAAGATTGCAAATAACAAGAAAATAGATGTTTCTTTTATTAATATTGAAAATGAATCTCGGTTACAATAATGCCCCTCTTAGGGTCACCCATACATTGATACAATTGATACAATTCCAAAGCCCCCAACAAGGTAGGCACAATACTAAGGCTCCCTAAATAGTCATAGACTATTCTAGGGTGGAGTTGACCCTCTTCTTCACATTGAGGAAGGAATTAGATGATTGAATCTCCTTCAAATATATTTCCTATGGTCAAGAAACAACATACAACTTGTTAAAAGCAAAGGTAGCCTCTCTTGATGAGGCCTTAAAAGGATATTTGCACAAAATATGACATGATTAGCAATAATCAAGAAAACACAAGAAATATGCTAAAACTATGCAAAACATATAAATATGGCTATAAAACAAATAAACTGAAGCATATCTAACTATTTAATGGCTTGATTGCAAAATTAGAAGCATGGAAGCATGGAAAATATGCATTATATCTAAACTACAACAATGAAAGGAACTTGCAATTAACACCTAATCCATCTACTAAATGTCTCTAGAATGCTAATTGAATCAACAGAAAGGCTAATCTATCCTAACTAAATAAACTGCAAAAGGAAGAACAAGGAGATTCATAGCCATTTTCTCACCACGGGTTTGAGATGTGGTCAGCACTGTAGACCATGGCTGACAACCACGGTGGATCTTTGAGTAGTTTTGCCCTTAGAATTGGGGCTTCCTCTTCGATCCTCCTTGCTAAATTTATGATCAAGGGTCGCCTTTGTGTCCTCTGATAGGTTTGGTGGTTGAATTATCTGAATTATGCACTGATTGCATGAATTTGCATTTCTTGGATCTCCTAGGCTCCTAGGGCTTCCATAGCGATTTGATCTCCAATTGGGTAGCAAAAGTGTCACTCTCAGTGTATGCAAATGAGTATGAAATTCGACAGGGCTTCACTACTCAATTGATAAAAGTGTTCTTCCTCTATTCCCAATTTGGAAGGGGATCTTATAGTAATTTCCTAGGGCTAGGGGTGGCTTACTTACAAATCCAAGATCAATATTGGGTAGTTGAGTCAGTTGGATGGAAGGTTCTGGATCCTTCCTCACTCAAACAACTCTAATATGCAACCAATTGGCCATTGCAACTAAATTTTGGGGTCAGATGAAGACCAAATGAACTTCAGTCCTGATCGTAGGTGTCATCCATGGCCAACACTATTAACCATAGGTGGCAGATGTGATCCCCAATTGGAAGATTGGGGACCACGACTATCAGTCGTGGATAGCACAAATTAGACAAAGATGATCAATTGAGTGGTAAGAACCACTGTTATACCTTGGATCTATCCAAAGGTCTTCCATATGGTATTTTAGCATGTCCCATATGAGTAGTCACCTCGACATGACATATTTTAGGTGTCTACAAATGCCCCTTTTGAGATGTGTTGTGAGATCGAACAACACTAAGAAAACTAGACCTCCTAAAACGATGTCGTAGGTTGCATGATGATCATTTGTCTGATCAAAATTAGATGCCCGAGTCTAGAAAATGGATGCACATCCTAGAATAATTTCTTCCAACTGGGTGAGAGACTTACATTTGAAGGGTCTATACTCACCACTAGATATTTGGATAACATCAATGCCAAGTAGGCTTTTGCACCTATCAATATGAAAGGATAAGATTTACAAATAAACTGTCATATTTGCTATTTACCCCAAGCAAAGAGGTAAGATTATGATAGTCTTCGACAATGATTCACAAGAATGAACACAATTTTGACAAGATCAAGGGATATTCTGTTAACTTTTATTATGATTTGATATTATGACTACCCCCTCAAACAATGAGTCGATGAGGTTAATGACAATGAATGAAGCAACGAGGTCACTTGAACACTATGAATGATATTGAGCACACTTATATTGAGCATTTGAAATTCTTGGCAAGGCCTAATTAGCGATGATTACAACTATTAATAGTAATTGCTCATTTCTATCCCATGGAGCGGTCGGGCTGCAATAGCCTTCTTAGGGAATCAAAATGATACAATCTCGATTAGGCATAGGTTGAATCATATTGTTGATGATATGCTAAAAATATCATAGGAGAATTGTGATGAATATCTCATTCCCATGGAGCAGTCTGGCTTAGGGATTGAAATGAAGCATAGAAATTCTAGAATGACTAATTTTCCCCAAATTTCCTTGTGGTAATTTACTCATATTGCCGGATTGCATGGATCGAAAGTCGCTACAACTACCAAGTGTATAGGGTAAATACTAAATACGAGGTGCATTGGGCTTTTGATTTATTTAATTTTTTGTTTATTAATTATGAAATTTTTGAAATTTTGGGTCTGTATATTTGCTTCATTGTCCATTTTAAAACTCCTTATGGTGAGCAAATGTGTGCATTTATGAATTGAATGAAAAGACCAAAGGTTTAGACTTATTTTGAGCTTTTGGGGATCGATACTGATAATTCCCCAGTTGATGCTTGCAAATTTTTTTGTTTTGATTTTATGTTATGGATGCAATTATGAATGTAATGCCTACATAATGATGTGATTATGCTATATATATGCAATGTACGGATGACATGCACTAGCTAGATGATAGATGTTCTATTAGATTCTATGATCTATATGTATAGATGGACTATTTTGTATGCATATGGATTCAATGCTTATTGTTAAATGCATGTTTAATTTTGATTCAATTGTATGTATTTTTACTTTAGACTACTATGACATGATTCGTGCCATGTTTGTACAACATTTATTTTTTTGATGATATTGATTTATTTTGAATGGACATGTATGTTTTAATCACTTAAAACATAATGTATGAATGCAATATGAATTTAACAATCTAATGGATGACACCATAGAATGTATAACAATCATGAACTGTAATTGCTATATCTTATTATAAGAATTAATCAATTGGACACCCATATGTGAGATGCAATGATGTATTTTTTCTATTCATAAGCTATTGCATGTTAAAATAATATGTGTAACATAGTCAATGGCCATTTAAATATCATTTCTGACATCCATATGGTATCTATCCTATATCATGAAAACTTTGTGCTCAATGTAATGATGTATCACTTATTAGATACTTTGCAATTTGATGATTGAATGACTTTTATTTTTGATGGTTTGTGATATTTGGTATTTGTTGCTATTTTAGAGAATTTTTTGAGGGTTTTCCATGAGACTCAAACACCCTAGTTGACTTATCAAAAGTTGTATACTGACCATACTAGACTTCTAAAATGTAAGGCTTTCGCTAGGATAGGCCCTAACTATTCATTATCCTTGTGTGTGCACATGAATATATTAAGATAAGGCACAAGCATACCCCGATGTCAGGCGGGATTATTTTAGCCCATTGCTAAGATATGGGGTCCGCAAATGTTTATCCAATCCTAGGTTTATATTTTAGTTGGACTAGACCACTAGGTGATATAAGACACCTGAAGCTAGATCTTCCACATTCAAACATTGGTCTGTACATAAGCGAGGTGCTAATTCATCAGACATATCATTATGCATAAGGTACAATAGTGCTGGAAATTCCATGGATTCAAGTTCACTCCCTTCTTTTATTCAATTTTTTAGGATACTTGCTCATATATAGTGATAAAAATCACTTTTTACTTTTGTACTTTAGTGACAATAATCACTGTTTATTTTGTACTTTCCTCAGGATATATGGTCCTGCTAGAATAACAAGCAAGAATAACTCTTTTCACCTCAGGATATATGGTCCTGCTTCGTGGATTTCATCTTCCACTAGTCCTTATTAGGATTGTTTAATTTATTTATTAGTGATAGAATTCTGATATGCTAAGGGCTATACTAACTAGACCTCAACTACAAAAGTAAAGCAAGTTGTCCATCAACTCTTGAGAATACCTCTAGGTAGGATTGAATGACCAAAAAATCCTAGTATATTCTTCATAGCAACATTATGGCTTGTGTTGACAAACATAATTACTCACATGAATGATGGATTATGATAAATGCATGGGTGCATGATTGAAACCCAAACGTGCCATCATTTGTAAAACTGAAAAACACAATCCATTCTATTGTGGAATGCAACAGATGAAGAATACCTAATGCAATGCAATTAAGTGAATGCATGTGTAAATGAAAATGCATAATGCAAATGTAAATGTTTTTGGATTTTATGCTTTACCACTTTTTTGTATTTTATTGATTTTTTATTTTTTATGGATTTTGAACCTTTATATTTGACCAAACAGTGAGTACATGCCTTTGGAGCCTTTAGGATTTGCAAAAGTAGTTTTAAGAACCCTTGGAGCCTTTTTGGATTGACCAAAGAGCTAACAGATGCCTTTGGAGCCTTTAAATTGACCAAGCAATTTTTCAAAAAATCCTTGGGGATTTTAGGTTGACCAAAGGGATTATGAGCACCTTTGGAGATTTTAGGGATGACCAAGTGGTTCTTAGGAATCCTTGGAGCCTTTTGGGATTGATCAAGTGGTTTTAAGCAAACCCTCAAAGCCTTTTGGGGTTGACCAAGTGGTTTTAAGAAAACCCTCGGGGCCTTTAACTAACATGACCAAGTGGTTTTAGGAACCCTTGGAGCATTTTGGGGAGGGTATGCTACCCTATGTACCCATAGTGTGCATACTATCCACTAAAATGTAATCAGATTGTTTAGGAAGAGTGATAGAAATCAAATCTCCCAAATGAGGAACAGACCTCAACGGAGTGCCTATGTCTTAGCAAGGTTGAACGAGTGAACCATCCTCATGGATGGCGTCTCGTTATACTAGGTCTTGGATGACCCTCTTAAATTATTGACAATCCTAAATGTCATGTCCATCCACTCAATGATACACACAAAAGGGGCTCTCATCAGATGACCCAGTATTGGATACCCTTTTCTTGACTTCGGGCAATACAAATGCCTTTACCTCGTGTAACTTTTGGAAAAATTTTAGAATAGTCATATGAAATGAAACTACTTGTTGCATTGGCTTATCGGGCCTACGAGGTGACTGACAACCTTGGGGTTGCACATGAGGTGGTGTGACATCCACTTATGCATGTTGGGGTGTTATAAGAGAACCATCTTCATGATAAACCCCCTTATCTATAAGGTTTTGCACCTTATGCTTGAATCCATAGCAATCGTGAATGCCATGACCCTCCATTCGATGATAGAGACAATAATGATCCTCTCTATAACCCTCAAGTTTGACTCGATTTGGATCTAAAGGTTTGATTTCAGGTAATGTGATGACCTCAGCCTCTTGCAGTTTCTAAAAAAGGTTAGACATAGACTCGCTTAAAGAATTCCAAATGTGTTACGAATGTCTTGGGTGCCTAACCCACATTGGTTCATTTTGATCACTCAATGATTGGGTTGGTTGAATCGACTCTTGCTTTTTTTGAGGCTTTTCCTGTACTTGTATAAGAAGTGGTTCGGCCTCAGACAAGGGATGCTTTTATGATTCCAGTTTTCCAAGCTGGTTCATGATATAATGCAATGCCTTATCTTGCTCATCCATTCGATGTCCCATCTATTCCAGATGACTTAGAATGGCTCAAAATACTGACAAAGAGTTCATATGTATTTCCAATGACTGATTCAAAATACCTTTGTCTATTAAAATAAACTAAAAAGTGGATTCTAGAGATCCATTCAGTAATTGCAAATCACCTATTTCCTTCGTATGGGTTGATGTAGATGCTTATTGATGATACACTTCATCGGTGCTATCCACATGCTCATGTGTATGACTCAATTCATGTTGTTTCTTGAATTGAAAGAATTGAATTGTGTCAGATTTAGTACCCCCATCCTAATATGGGGTACACACTTAATCTTGTCCCTAATAAGGTGGAATAAGAAATAAGTCAGGAGTGACTAATTTTAAATATTTGGACCCCTTCACTATGGAAGCAATGTCTGATTGCCACATATCCTACTCTATTTTCCCTAGAGTCACTCGATCCTCTAACTTAATGTCAACCATTCCCATAAACTCTCGATAAAATTATTCCACCATTGGATAAGTTGTAGGTGACTCGTCAACCTGTTGGGGTTGTAGCATCTCAATTGTAACAACTAACTCTTCCTCATGCTCATTCGATGCATCAAGGATAGGCTCAATAGGTAGAGACTCAACAAGAAGTTGACCTAAATCCTTAATGGTCTCCATGATGGGTGACACCATGGTGTCTGCCTCCATATGCTCTGTACATTCACCATCGTCCCCATGAGATCTACCTTGTGACATGATGGATGATGAAGGTGTGATACACTCAGGTGCATCCATGATCATGCCAGGTACTTCCCCCTTGAGAGAAATATGAGGGTCCTCTAATGGCACATCCAAGGTAGCTATGAGCATTTCTATGATTGAGTTCATTAGTCCTTCCCTGTTAGGAAATATCAAAGATGAAGGAGTTATAGGTGACTCCATAGGTGACAACGATGGTGAAGGTAACTCCATAAGAGTCTGCAAGGTTGCATCCAAACTTTGGATAGACTCATCACGTTTAGTGTTCAGATACGTGGGTGCCTCATTAGGTTCTTTTGGATGATCCCCCGATTTGTAATATTTGAAATGATATGGGTCCGCCTCAACCACATGAACTTCGTTTGCATGGGTGTACTTAATGCACTGATGCACTATGGATGGTATGCACTCCATGGCTCTTATCCACGACCTTCCAAGTAACAGGTTATATTTTCTAGAACTCTCTAAAATGTAGCATAATTTAGAAATAATATTTTGTCCCACCTCAATGGGGAGGATTATTATGCCTACTATAGGGGATTCCACATCGTTGAAAGCTTGTAGTAGGAAATTTGATGCCTTGATGTGGGAAGCTAGAATTTTGAGATGTTTGAATGCAAAGGTTGTGATAATATTTATGGATCATCATGTATCAACCAACACTCACTTATATGCAATATTCTTTATCCTCGCTATGATGTGCAATGGAGGATCAAATTCTTTGACAGGGATAGGTTTGAATTCCTGTTTATGAAAGGTAATCATAGGTTCCTTATACGATAGAATAGACTATATATGCACCAAGTACTATGACAAATTTTGAGCATTAACATTGCTCACCTGTCTAACTTGACTACTATCAACCTCATGCTTGAGCATGGGATCCTTAAGCATGGGATACTTAAGCATGTCTTTTTATCTTTTATCAATAGCCGATGGTATGTCTGTCTATCTAAGAGAATGGCTATCTACTTGATTAAGAGGCAAATCTTGATGATGTGTAGGGTGCATCACGTCGACTTGTTGCCTAAGCACTCTAGGTATGAGCTCCTTTTCAAGAGTTACCTCACATGATTGTTCTTCACGTAATTCTATTGGTAAATATTCTCTTCATCTTGTTGGAGTCTATCCAACCTTTGTTGATGTGATCTCTTCTACTTTGAGTACTCACACTCTAGGCATTCCCGCTCAATGCGTGCTTCCTCCAATTGAATTTGGAGTAGTCACCCACTATGGACTGTATGAGACTCAGGTTTCCTATATGATTGACTCATGGAGTAGGATCCACAACTCTCTATATCGCTAGGGGAGACCTAACAATTATGGTTCTCTCTGTGTGTGAAGAAACCCCATGGCCTGTATGGGTGGACCCCCTACATGATGAAGGGGGCTCACGATGACTATCAGAATGTCATGCTGGGAGGATTAGATCCTCAGGTGAATTATGCATGTGATGCCTATCAAGGAGGCATGCAAGATCTAAAATATCCTCATGGGAATATCAGAGGTATTGAGGGCCTCTCCCTGCATATACTGAGTCATTAGCTAGTGATTGAGCTCGACTATGCCTAGTTGTCATGATGTGCCAACTACACAATTATTGATAGGAAACCTCTCTTACTAAAAATTTGGCCTCAAGGAAGGCCTTATCTTGATTATTTAAGCAATAAAGAAGAATACAATGCAAACAATGTGATTATCTCCTTTACATTTTAAAAGTGATCCCTAAACTTTTTAATGTTGTTTCATGATTTTTTGTGTCAGTATTAGAAAATCTTATCATGTTTGAAAGCTTTTTGGATGATAATCTTAGTTTAATTGTCTTTCACCTATATACTCACAACTCGACAACTTGGCTATGAACTCCAAGTCATGTAATCCAACCTATAATTTGTGGTAATGAAGCCCACACATAGTCAGGGAGCATGGATCCTCCCAGATCCTCACCCATTTTCACCCAGTCAGCATCATACCCTTCGAAGAGGAGTATATGAAAATTTTCTAGGCTCTAAAAGTTTCTTAGATCTAGTATTGTTCTAGAACATAGGGTACGTGGGAGTTGGCCCAATGGATTGAAATCACCTCCACCATCGTTGAAACCCTACTAGTGGTTGGATGTCACTTCCAACTCACTAGAGTTTAATTGAAATGTGGTGTGTGTGGTTATTTTTAGATTGCATAAAATGAAAGATGCATAATACAACACTCACATGATCATTTCCTAAATGATATGCATAAAAAGAACATTTTATATTTAAGAAGTATGCATGCTACATCCTACATGACCTTTTTGACAATGCAAGTTACTATTATAAATGGCCTCTAATTAGGCCTCAAGCATGCAAAACCACAACATAAAATATCCTATCACACTTGAGTCTAGGGCGGACTACACTCAGAGGTCCGTTGTTCCTAGCAGCACCTAGATAAAATGTAATAAAATGAAATACTAGGACCTAATTCATTTTCCATTTTTTATTTAAGGTGTCCTAATTAAATTCCATTTTATGCATTCTAGAAAAACACAAAGGCAAAATACAGAGAGAGAGAGAGTGTTAGAAGGGCCTACCTCAGGTCCTCATATGATCTAGATTTGAACTCCTACTGTCTGTTGTGTCAGATGCTAACCGCATCTCTAATGTGCGACCACCACTATAGACCGCAACTATCACCCGTAGGCCAACTTTTTTACCATGGATGTCATTCGCAGTGAGCACCTGTTATCAAAAACACAAATCCACTCAGTGAAATGTGGCAAGAATTGCAAAGTTCCACCGTGATCGCCTTATAATCTATCCAAAAAGCATGCACCTATCTAATACATCAATCAAAATCAACATAAAAAGCATAAAATGATAAACAAGATTGCAAATAATGAGAAAATGGATGTTTATTTTATTAATATTGAAAATGAATCTCGATTACAATCATGCCCCTCTTAGGTTCACCCAAACATTGATACAATTGATACAATTCCAAAGCCCCCAATGGGGTAGGCACAATACTAAGGCTCCCTAAATAGTCACAAAATGCTCTAGGGTGGAGTTGACCCTCTTCTTCACGTTGAGGAAGGAATTAGATGATTGAATCTCCTTCAAATTTGTTTCCTACGATCAAGAAACAACATACAACTTGTTAAAAGTAAAGGTAGCCTCTCTTGATGAGGCCTTAAAAGGATATTTGCACAAAAGATGACATGATTAGAAATAATCAAGAAAATGCAAGAAAGATGCTAAAACTATGCAAAACATATAAATATGGCTATAAAACAAATAAACTAAAGCATATCTAACTATTTAATGGCTTGATTGTGAAATTAGAAGCATGGAAGCATGGAAAAGACGCATTATATCTAAACTACAACAATGAAAGGAACTTGCAATTAACACCTAATCTATCTATTAAATGTCTCTAGAATGCTAATTGAATCAACAAAAAGGCTAATATATCCTAACTAAATAAACTAAAAAAGTAAGAACAAGGAGATTCATAGCTATTTGCTCACCATGGGTCTGATATGTGGTCAGCATTGTAGACCGTGGTTGACAGCCATGGCAGAGCTTTGAGTAGTTTTTCCCTTAGAATTAGGGCTTCCTCTCCTATCCTCCTTACTAAGTTGATGGTCAAGGGTCACGTCTATGTCCTCTGATAGGTTTTGTGATTGAATTATCTAAATTATGCAATAATTGGATGAATTTATGTTTCTTGGCTCTCCTAGGCTCCTAGGGCTTCCATAGCAATTTAATCTTAAATTGGGTAGCAAAAGTGTCACTCTAAATGTATGCAAATGAGTATGCAATTCGACAGGGCTTCACTTATCAATTGATAAAAGTGTTCTTACTCTATCCCCAATTCTGAGTGGGATCTTATAGCAATTGCCTAGGGCTAGGGGTGGCTTTCTCATGAATCCAAGATTAAGATTGGGTAGTTGAGTCAATTGGATGTAAGTTTCTGGATCCTTCCTCACTCAAACCGCTCAAATATGCAACTAATTGGTCATTGCAACCAAATTTTGGGGTTGGATGAAGGCCAACTAAACTTAATTCCTAACCATGGGTGTCATCCGTGGCCAGCACTATTAATCGCGGGTGGCAGCTATGGTCCCCAATTAGCAGATTAGGGGCCACGACTGTCAACCGTGGCTAGAACTGATTAGGTAAAGATACCCAATTGAGTGGTAATAACTACTGCTATACCTTGGATCTATCCAAAGGTCTTCCATATGGTCTTCTAGAATTTCCCATATGAGTAGTCACCTGGACATGACACGCTTTATGTGTCTACACACACCTTAAGGGGTCCCCATCCCTTTTTAATTTGAGCTTGAATTCCCTTGTACTAATAATAATATAGAATATGAGGTATTAATTATTGGACTCCAAATTGCTATTTCCATGTGCATTAAATGTATCCACATCATAGGTAATTCCCTCCTTTTTCTTAATCAAGTTAAGGGCATATACTAGTGCAAATACCTAGTCTTAAAGTATTACAAGTAAATTGTCGACAAGTTGTTGATCAACTTTGATTAGTATGACATTGAAGATTTGCCAAGGTCATTTAATCATTTAGAAAATACCATGGCCTCTCTTGGGTCCATTATTCCACAAAACCCCACTAATAGCATCACTCAAGTTTAAGTTACCATGCTCTTCCAATCAACTATTTCTCGTGAATATTCTAATGATGAATGGGACATCCACCTAGTTCAGGTGGAGCTAGAGAATGCTTTAATTTCTCAAATCAAGGATTTCTTAAAACATGGTACCCTTCCCATCGAATTGATTTAAATTACTAAATTCACAATAAAGAAAAAAAGTGACTCGATATACTCTCTTAGGGGATGCACTTTATCATCGTGGCTATGATGGTGTTCGTCTTCCCAACATCGACATACTCATGGATTCCACTAATTTTTGTGACTTAAACAAAGCATATCCCAAGGATGATTTTCCTGTTCCCAACATCAATATACTCATGGATTACAATGCTAGACATGAAATGCTCTCCCTCATAGATATTTTTTTAGGATACAATAAAATTAAAGTCAATCCTAATGACCAAAAAAAGACATCATTTACAACTTATTGGGGGATATTTTGCTACAAAGTCATGTTGTTAGGTCTCAAGAATGTAGGAGTTGCATACCAACATGCCATGACTTGCATTTTTCATGACTACAAGCACAAAATCATTGAATATTATGTGGATGATATTTTGGCCAAATCTAAAACTCATCATGAGCACATCAATTTTTTGTGAAATATTTTTGATCGATTACTTGAGCATAATGTACAACTCAATTCTAAAAAGTGCATCTTTGGCATCACTTCAAGGAAAATTTTAAGGTTCATAGTCTCCATATGAGTTATTGAAGTGGACCTTAATAAATTCAAGGCCATCATTAAAATATCACCCCCTACAACCCTCAAAGAACTTCATAGCTTGCAAGGAAAAATTCAAGTGATTCATCGCTTAATTGCTCAAATATCATACAAATGCAAGTCATTTAATCATATTTTACAAAAAAGGGGTCACATTTCAATGGACTAGAGAATTTTAGGAGGCTTTTGATGCTATTAAGTGTTACCTTGCATCCTTTCCAATTTTGTCATCACTTCGATTAGGTATTCCTTTTCATTTGTACATATCCACTACTAATTTTGCTCCAGGGACTATGTTGGCTCAAAATAAAGATACCAATCAGGGACAATACATATACTACATTAGTTTCATGTTGGTGAGTTATGAAACCAAGTATGCTTATATGGAGAAGCTCTACCTAGCTGTTGTATTCACAACCAAAAAGCTTCACCACTATATGCTAAATCATACAACATATGTCATTGCTAGAGAAAATCCATTACATTATATGATGAGTCACACTTACACCAATACCCACACTACAAAATGGATAATTCTAACATAAAAAATCCATAAAGGGTCAGGTCATTGCTGATCAGTTTGTTGAATCTCCTCTTCAAGATGATAAACCACTTATCATAGAGCTTCCAAATATTTTTTTCTTTATTATTATCAAGCTCGAAGAGCATGTCAAACTTGAGGATGAACTTGATATTACATTTTATTTTATGGTTCTAAGTGTTAATAATTGGGAGGTTCCAAAATTTTTTCTTCACACATTAAGGGGTCCCCATCCCTTTTTCATTTAATCTTGACTTCCTTTGTACTAATAATAATACAGAATATGAGGCCTTAATTCTTGGACTCCATACTGCTATTTCCATGTGCATTAAATGTATCCACATCATAGGTAATTACCTCCTTATTGTTAATTAAGTTAAGGGTATCTACCAGTGCAAATACCTAGTCTTAAAGTATTACAAGTAAACTTCAACAAGTTGCTGACCAACTTTGACTGGTATGACATTGAAGCTTTGCCAAGGTCATCTAATCATTTTGTAGATACCATGGCCTCTCTTGGGTCCCTTATTCCACAAAATCCCACTAATAGCATCACTCAAGTTCAATTTACGATGCTCTTCCAATCAACTATTTCTCAAGAATATTCTAATGATGAATGGGACATGCACCTAGTTCAGGTGGAGCTAGACAATGCTTTATTTTCTCAAATCAAGGATTTCCTAAAACTTGGTACCCTTCCTGTCAAATTTATTTTAATTGCTAAATTCACATTAAAAAAAGTGACTCAATATACTCTCTTAGGGGATGGGCTTTATCATCATGGCTATGATGGTGTTCTTCTTTGCTTTCTTGAACCACAAGAGGCAAGTTGGATGATATCTCAAGCCCATGATGGTACATGTGATGGTCATTTTATTAGGATGGCCATCGCAAAGAGAATTTTGTGCATGGATTATTATTGTCCCACCATGGAACATGACTATTGCAAATATGTCAAGAAATGTCCTAAATGTTAATATCATGCCAATTTGATCTATGTCCCATAATAAGCATTGCAACCCATTCAAGCCCTATGGCCATTTCTGCAACAAGATCTAGACCTTATTAGGAAAATATCCCCTCCATCCTTGGGATGTCATACATTCATAATCATAGCCATAGAGTGCTTTACCAAGTAGATCAATACCTCACATTGCAGAGTTTAGACTTTATCATTTGTCATTTTGGTATCCCTTTGAAGATTATATATGATAATGGTATCCCCTTTAAAAACAAGGTTGTTCAAGCATTGTGAAATAATTTTCATATCCAATATAGCTTCTCCACACCCTATTACCCCTAGAGAAATGGATAATCTGAAGCTACCAATATCACTATATGTGCCATTCTTAAGAAAATTATACAAGAAATTCACAAATATTGGAACCTCCAACTGCCTTTGGTGCTCTAGGCTTATTGCACAAGAATTCACACACCAATAGGGGTAAATCCATTCTCACTAGTCTATGGTACTGTTATGATCCTCAATCCTAACATTATTAGTTAGTATTATTTAGTATTATTAATCATTTAATTATTATATTATTAACTTATAAAGTGAACCATCACAACCCTTCATAACGTGAACCATCACGTCTCTTCATACGTGAACCATCATGTCTCTTCACCAACGTAGCTTTAGGGTAGATATATATATTAGGTTGGCCATCCATATCAAATCATCCAAGAAGAAGAATAATAAGCATAGATTCTAAGGAGGGAGCCCCTATAGTGGCAAAGCGATTACAAGGGAGCCCCCTTTGAGTGGCCTGCGATTACATTTACATTAATTTGTTAATAATTTTATAGTAAGACCTTGGGGTCTTACCATTTGGTATCAGAGCTATGTGGGACCCAGTCATGTGGGAATTGCTCAAATATATTCATCAAATCACTTCTGTGCATGAGTATCAAACTCAGTTTGAGGATATCACCAAATACAACACAATATTGGATGAGTCAATTCTCATCAATGGCTTCATTAGCGGATTAAAAGAGGAAATTAGAATGGAGGTGGCAAGGTTCAATCCCTATACAATGATGCAGACCTATGGATTGGTAAAATTAGCTGAAGATAAAATCAATGCACAACAACGATTAGGGAAACCACTTATGGAAAAATTGTCGACCACTTACATCGCTCCCAAACCTATGCATAATGGAAGGGCACAAATCACTTACACAACCCCCAAATCTAATCGAACTTTATGAATTAAACATCTTAGCTTTGAGGAGATGAAGGAACGACAAGAAAAAGGACTCTATGATAATTGTGATGAACAATTTGGACCCCACCATAAATGTGCTACACTAACATTGTATTTATTGAAGGAAGTTGATCCCTGTATCTCCATAGAGCAAGCATATAAGGTAGTTGTGTTCGAAGCAACCAGTGCACCTACTCACCGCAATGAAGACAATGAGATCAAAGTGATTGATGTACCAAGCAAGGATGAGGTAAACATACACAAAGTGATCAATGCTATCCAAACATGCACCCTATAAGACCTACACATACCTTCCTCACTAGTAGTGTGTTCTTACCGTATGACCAAACATATTCGGAACCAACACAGAGTGACTACATACTCCTTCTTCGTTGGCTCTACTAAGGAACCAAAAAAGGATATTAAATCATTACCATCACTTTTGATGCATCATTCTGAAGTATTTAAGGAACCCCAAGGGTTGCCCTCCCATCATCATCATGATTTTAATAAGGAACTACTATTGTTCTTGGCAACCCCCCGCTAATGATTCATCCTTCTCGATATCCCTGCCTACGAAAGGATGCCATTAAAAGAGTCCAAGAAATTACACAAATCCTTCTTGGAAAACAAAGGACAAAGCTTCTCACTTTGAGCTTTGAGGACAAAGCTCTTTTTAAGGAGGGTGGCATGTTATGATCCTCAATCCTAACATTATTAGTTAGTATTAGTTAGTATTATTAATCATTTAATTATTATATTATTAACTTATAAAGTGAACCATCACAACCCTTCATAACGTGAACCATCACGTCTCTTCATACGTGAACCACCATGTCTCTTCACCAACGTAGCTTTAGGGTAGATATATATATTAGGTTGGCCATCCATATCAAATCATCCAAGAAGAAGAATAATAAGCATAGATTCTAAGGAGGGAGCCTCCTATAGTGGCAAAGCAATTACAAGGGAGCCCCCTTTGAGTGGCTTGTGATTACATTTACATTAATTTTTTAATAATTTTATAGTAAGACCTTGGGGTCTTACCTGGTACTAATGCCATAATGCCTCTTGATCTTGAGATCCCAACATTGTGCATATCTTTGTAGGAATTTAGGGATGATGGTACAACCCCCCAAGCAAGGCTCGATCAACTGAATGTCCTTAATGAACACCAAATCAACACTCTTGAGCATATTCATGTTTATCAATATTGAATCAAAAGAGCCTATGGTCAAAAAATCCATTCACAAGAATTCCAATTTGGTGATCTCATACTCAAAGAAAAGTAGATAAAATCAAATCTTCCATCTTATTTACGCAATAATATTGCTACCAATTGACTTGGCAAATTCATTGTCACACAAAAATTTCAATTTGGGGCCTATAAAATTGCCACTCTCAAGGGAATTAAAGAACCCAAGCCCATAAATATCCTTCATTTACACGTATTTTATGCCTAGCTCATATTCAAATATATTTTCTTGTACATAATTAATTAAAAAAAACATGCAAAATCAAACCACAACAAACTCATATCACAAGCACTCTTTACTTTCCAATGAGTTCACCTCCACTCTATGTTCTCCTTCTTATTACTTTTTTTTTCTAATTCCTCGCACATCACTCCTAGTTGTATGGTCACACTCTAAGAAACTATGTATCATGTACCGGTATGTTCCTCTCTTTCCTCTTTTTTTCTCTTTTTCTTATTTATCATTTTTCTTCTTATTTTTTCCTCTTCTCTTTCTTCATTTTTTGTAATTTTTCACTCCATCATAGTCTAATTACTTTTTTGAATATTTTTCTTTGTGTTATCATATATTTTTTACCTAATGCTACCTTGATCATCATTCAATTAAGTTTGACACATGTTGCTCCAAAGGAATTTGTTGTATTAATCAAGGGTGTCTTCATAGTTGTAGTTGTCTAACCTCTTTACATGCACTTTTCTAAAATATCCATTATTCCCAAATCCATATCTCACTATGATTTGTATCTTTAATTTATTAGGTTTGAAGAGTCTTTGGGTTATTTTAATCGTCCAACCATACCTAGTGTCTTAGTCAACCTTCATTGAAAATCATCATCCCTTAAGTGCTATAGGCCTTCCTAGTTACCTCAAGTTTTCTCTTGGACCATGCACACATCTCATACATTAATGACATTTTGAGTTTAGGAAATATGAAACCAAACATCCCTCTCACCATATAGGAAATGGTTTCCCCTACTCATACTATCATGAGCATAATCCAAGCCTAAGGATCCATATAACATGTGTAAACAAAAAATCATCAATAAAAAATGATGATATTTTATCATGGATCCTTAGGCATATTAGACATCTCCACTAGGGCTATAGACACTTGGATAGTAGTGGAGCAACGCTGAAGAATTGTGGGCCTATATCCATCATGGTTATAAATATCTGATTGGCAGTGGAGTATACCCTTTGCATGGTGACACATCTATCACATTAGCGACCTTTTGTATAGATCTATGTACACTCATGGATGAGCTAGCTTATAATGGCTTGAGTCATAATTGGTCACTCCTACCTCACTCTAAATCAGAAATTAACATCATTGGACACACTTTGGTATTTGAGTAACTTGACTTCATGGGTTAGTATTAGTATATTCAAGTGTTTATTTGATTAGTAGACGAGTTTGATCGATGTCACTAGGGTGTTTGAGCTTCTTGAAAGCACTTGTTGATTTCTCTTCCTAGGATAGGGAAAATGACAAGTCATGCCATTTTTTCTCCTACAATATTTTATCCTCTGTATCCATAGTATCACATTCCCTCCATTCCATTCTATGATTATTTCAGTACCATTATGATTGATTCCCTTGATTATTTAGTAAACTCATCAGTAGTGATACATCGTTAGGCATTTTTGAATCTATATTATTACTTTCATCACTTCATAACCATTACATCTCACATTAGCCATATTTATCATTTCATAATTTTGAATAATCTATTATGAGTATCATCACATACATCTCATTATCGTAATTATACCCATACACACATCATCATATTCATCACACATCACATAACATATATCATCTCAATAAAATTTATATATATCATGTCATAAAATATCATACATCCTAAAAATGTTTAGCTCTACATCATTATGGCATGTAGGTCTACAAAACTATAGTCGAATTATCACTACATAGGTCCTCACTGCTACCCACTACTAGTTTTACCACTCCTCTATTGCCTTGATATTTGAGTCTTCCCACTACTATTTTGATGTCCCTACCTCTCATCCCCTTGAGAGGATCCAAAACCTAAAGCTCATGATATATATGGCTCTATGAACCATTGCATTATTGTGCAAATAAGGGTCCACTTTTTGAGCTTTGCTATGACCTAGATAACATCAGTTTAGGAGGGACCTATAATACCCCCTTAATCAAAATATCTTCCATATCCATCACCCTCTCCACCTCTAGTTGTCTTTGTAACATGGTTCCCACTGATCTACCTAGTCCACCTCTACCTCAATTCATGCTCTAGATAACTCTACTTCTATTGCCTCTATGGTAGTTGCCTTTCTAGTCTCCCCTACCTACCTCTATAGCTACTAAATATTAGCCACCACCTAGTCTCTCTACCACTACTACACCCATATAATAACACATAACATACCTCTCTACCATCATTACATCTAGTTGTTGGTGTAGATCCTTCGTCTAAATAACAACCATATCTATCTATTGGCCCATACCATCCTACTCTATTGTTACCACTAATTTGTCTTCTTGTAGTTGTGCTAGTATCTACACTAGCCTATCCATCTCTCTCATCACCTCCTCTCTCTCTTGTAACCACTCCTCCCTTCCAACCATAAATTTAGCTTGTTGTCACTCCACCTCCACAAGTCTCATCACAGTACTATCTTGGTCCTCCTTTAGGCTATCCTGCTCTACTTAGAGCACTACTATCTCCTCCTCCATTACCCTATATGGGAATGCCCCACTATACACTCATCTATAGAATCATCATCATAGTGGCTCCTCCAAGACATCATTCCCCCCATCACCCCCTATTGCATTCTTACTTGCTACCTCCTCCAATGCTTTTCTTGACTCACAATGTTGTGTCACCCACTAGACATCAAACTCAAGGGTTTTATCAAAATCATCCTTATTAGTCACCTAAATATCCTCATCTCACTCACTAACCTCACCCATGTCTACTCTAAGGTGGTCTTATCCACTTGCCTCTTGTAAATGATAGGTGGATCAGGTATCCCTTATCTAAACCCAAACTACTGTAGCACACGAGAGAACTAAAATAACTTATGCTCTATTCTATGGCAGCTAATCATACATATAGACCTCTATAGTTGACCCAAGTGGATACCATCCTATGCCCATGTTTGCCATCCCCTCTAGAGCCTCCATATTAGTACCTCCAACCACAACTCTTTCCATAATTACTGATATTACTTCCCACTCTTATTTTGTAGATGACCACATGGTTATTATCTATCATGTCAACATATCAATACATAGGTATGCTCTTCCACCATCTTTGCATCCATATTACATGGTAGCCCCATTGGCTAACATATATTGAAGTGCTCCCACCTCCAAATATCCAACAACATGCTACAACACAAACCCACCCTACTTCATTATTGCACCTTGTATAGATCCATGTACGTTTATGTTAATAATTCTAGTGCCCATACATTTATGGATGAAATCTCAATCAAGTTTGCAACCAATCCTAACAGATTCCATGAAAATTGTGCACCATTAGAATCTGGTAGTATAACATTGGATATTAGGAACATCAATACTATATGCCATGGTGATAATATCTCTTGAAGGTACTCCAACAAGTATTCTATCCCATCGTTGCCTATGTCAATCAACCTCCACTCACCACCATATACCTAAGGCATCACATATTCATTCTTCGTGGCTATATGGATAGGAATAACCTCTAGAGAGAGCTAAAAAATATGGTACACATCCTCTAGTGTCATAGTAATCTACCCTAGAAGGAGGTGGAATGTACCCCTATTAGGATCCCATAACTTTTCTAGTGCTAACAAATAATAGTGATCTACATGTATAGGTACGATCCATGTCACTCCCTTTAGGCCTATTACCCCAACCACTCCCAGTACACATCACTCAACTTTTCCCTAGTGCTCAAAAACATAGTACCAAATATGTGTTGTGGTCATAATAATGTCAACTACAATCATCACCACAAAATCATTAGCCCACAATTTTCATTTCATACATCCTAGTAAAACATTTATTGGTGGTGGTGGTTGTTGATGCTGGTATGTCATTTTTCCCTTACCTTGCATCAAAAACCTTAACTATCGCAAAGGGGATTTGACCCCTAGACCTTCCAAAGTGTAGTGCCTTGCCAACATCTCCTTGACCAGCTAGGCTAGCCCAGTGGGTAACACCAAAAAGGATCTCACTTTATTTAAACCTATGATGTGCTTCCACTCAACAAAAATCACCATGATGTCTTCCAACAAAAACTACCACCAATGGGTTTCGACCCTCAGACCTCATGAAAAAAAGTGCCTTAATGCATCCTAGCCATCCGGTTGGGCTGCTCCAACTGTTGGAACCAAATGAGGCATGATATCAGATTTAAACTTGTTTTTGCTACCATCAAAAATTTTCCTCTCTCCTCCTTTGCCTTTTGCTCGCTGCCACTCCAATCGATCGATATGCTTCTGTAAACCTTAGCATCCATGAAATTAATTTGAAGGCATATATTTATATGCTTTTTCCTTTGGTTCCCAACAAAGTTGGCTCAACCATTATGTGCTTTGTCCTTTGGCACCTATTCTTATAAACCCATTTTATATTATAATATTTAATTTTAAACCTTTGTCCTTCTCTTGTAATATTTAAAACTTTGTCCCAATCAAATTTTAAACCTTTTTGTCCCAAGCCTTTGTCCTTCTTTATAATATTTAAATTTGATATTTAAATATTATAATCCTTTTCTTAAAAATATTTTCCTTGCTTTGCTTCATCTGAAATATATGCTTGCCATGGATATTTGTCCATTTCTTGCTATTCATCAAGTCCATTTTTGACTCCATTGATATATTGTACAACCTTATAAAATTATCACCCTTGGATAATATTTCTGCCTTGAATACCATGCTCCTTTGACATTAATGACAACTCAATATTTTCAACAATATCCCCCTTTGTCATTGATGGCAACCCTACAAAAAAACAAAATTCTTTTACTACAACTAGATTCACTATTTGCTTCCCCTGACAATCTACTCCCCCTTAATAAACACTTTCCCCATTTGACATAAATGGCAAAGGGCTCCTTGGAGATTGAAATATAAGACACTAAACACAATCCCCTCACCACCTCCTTGTCTTGAGGTGATCAATTATGATATGGGAGTAAAGTTACTCCCAACTTACTTCTATGATGCTCAAAAGTCTCCTTTGGTAGTGTTTTGGTAAAGATATCAACAATATGTTCCTTTGTAGCAACATATTCCAACTTAACTTGCTCATCAACCACTTGCTCTCTGAAAAAATGATATTTTATTAAAAAAGGACATGGTCCTTTAATGCATCACCAAATTATTTGAAATATTGATGGCACTTGTATTATCACAAAGTATGGATATCGGATTCTAATTCTTAATTTTGAAATCACTTAAAGTTTGTTTCATCCATAAAACCTATGTGCAATAGGAAACTACTGCAATATACTTTGCTTCTACCATAAATAAGGATGTTGATGCTTATTTCTTACTTAGCCAAAAGACCAAACAATATCCAAAACAAAATGCTCCTCCACTTATGCTTTTTCTATCATCAATACTGCCTGCCCAATCTGCATCTGTATATGTAGTGACAGTGAAATTATTGCATTTAGGATACCATAGTCCAAACTCCATAGTTCCTTCAAATATTTAAAGATCATTTTACTACATTTACATGTGTTTCTTTTGGTGTAGCTTGAAATATTGCCACCAATATGATTGTCTGCATTATATCTGGCCTTGTAGCTATGACATACAGTAAACTTCCAATCATGGATCTATACAATGTTTGATTTGTCTCAGGAGACTTATCATCTTTACCTAACTTACATCCTGTAATTATGGGGTACTCACAGGATTGCAATCCTCCATCCTAAATTTTTTCAATATTTCTTTTACATACGTGGTTTGAGAGAGAAATATACCTTTATCTGACTATGAAATTTGCAAACCAAGAAAGAAAGACAACTCACCAAGCATTGACATCTCAATTTCATTTTGCATACACTTTGTAAATTTCTGACACATCTTGTGATTACTACCTCTAAAACTGATATCATCCACATAGACCACTATACTCAACAAGTCATTTCCTTCATTTTTATGTACAAATTGCTATCCAATATACCTTTTTTGAAACCCCATTCTTGAAGATATTTATCCAACCTTGAGTACCAAGCCCTAGGGGCTTGCTTTAGTCCATAGAGAGCCTTTTTTAATTTGTATACATAGTCAGGTTTATCTATTAGGCTAAATCCATCTGGTTGCTCAATGTAGATCTCTTCCTCTAAGTAATCATTAAGAAATGTTGATTTTACATAAATTTGGTACACTTTGAAGTTTTTGAAACTTGAGAAAACGAAGAACATTCTTATGGCCTCAAGACGTGCAACAGGAGAAAATTTCTCTTCAAAGTCAATCCCCTCAACTTGTGCATAGCATTTGCATACAAGTCTTGCTTTTTTTCTGATAACCTAACCATCTTCATTTAACTTATTTTTGTAGACCCATTTGGTGCCAATTACATTCTTGTCTTTTGGACATGGAACAAGTTCCCAAGTCTCACTCTTTTCTATTTGGTCTAACTCTTCTTCCATTGCTTTGATCTAATATTTATCTTCACTTGCTTCATTGAAATTCTTGGGCTCAACTTTAGATAGCAAAGAAAAATTTGCATGTTTACCTATTCTTGTTATCTTCCCCCTTGTTTATATCTAATCTAGATTCCCAATAACTAGTTATCTTGGATGGTTCGTTTGCACATACCTGGATGGTGTCTTATGTGGTGCATTTTGTATCTCATATTCTTCAGTTTCTTCACCTTATTATTCTTTGCAACTTTCTCCTTCTTGATACACAAAATCTTGAGTTGGTTCTCTTAGATATATTTCTTCATCAACTCTTACATTTACACTTTCCACAATTGAATGTGATATTTTATTGTAGCATCTATATGCTTTGCTCTTAGTGGAATATCCAAGGAAGATACCCTCATCACACTTGGAATAAAACTTACCCAAATTTTTCTCTTCTCGTCTAATGTAGAATTTTCTTCTAAATTTTTTGAAGTACTTCATAGTAGCTGGTATTCCTTTCCAAAGCTCATATAGGGTTTTGTGGTGATTTACTCTTACTTGAGCTCTATTGATGATATAAACAATTGTATGAATTACCTCTTTTATAAAAGCTTCAGAAATCTTAGATTCATTTAGCATATCTCTGGACATACCCTAAATAGTTATGTTTCTCCTTTCAACTTCTCCATTATGTTGTGGTGTTCTTGTTTCTAAGTATTATCTCTTGATTCCACTTTGTTCACAGAATTCTATAAACTCACCTTAAGTGAATTCACCTCCTCTATCTAATATTAGATACTTGATCTTTTTATTTGTTTCATTTTCTATAGGTGCCTTGAATGCCTTGAAATTTTGAAATGCTTCTGATTTTTCTTTTAAGAATGTTACCCAAGTCATTCTAGATAAGTCATCAATAAATAACATGAAGTAATTCTCACCTTATAAACTTTGTCCTTATAGGCCCACATAGATTATGCAAACTAGCTCCAAGGGCTTGGATGAAGACAACTCCTTTGATTTGAAACTTGATCTTATTTGCTTACCATGCTGGCATTATGCACAAATCGTGCTTGGGGGTTTTGCTTGTTAGGGTAAAAATAGTATTTAATTTTACTATTAGATTCTTACATTACTTTGTTTTACTATTGTAAATTTCTAAACAATAACATATTGTTAAGACGTGAGATATTATTCACATTATTAAGTGAATAATATATTGTTAGTAGTTAGCATTATTCCCTAAGTTGTTAGCTATCTTTATGGGGAGACTACCTATTAGGCTATTCATAGCCTATCACTATGATTTATCAATTCTAAGGTAATGTTAATGCTTATTATCTATTACTCATTTTCTATCATTGTCATTAGAGCTATGGAGACTCACTTGGGTAAGCAAAACTATTTCGAGCATCACTGGGCAAGGCCGTAGGTCTTCTCATTCCAATTGGACCAAGGGGCCCAAATCCTGATACTTGGGACCCCCCTAGATAGGAACATGGATCAAGGCAAAATCTAGTATGGAATACCTTTGAAGGGTTTGAATTTTTTAATTAGTTGTGCTTATTACGTTGGAATTAATTTTTTTTCTAACTCCTAAGGTTTTTGAGAATTTTTTTTTTCTCCATTGAATCACTGAACCATATAGCCCACATAATTCCATCCCACAAATGGACTAATAGCCTGTTAGGTTGTTGGTGGCTAAGGGGACCAAAATGATCCTCGAGAGGAAAACCCCTAATAATCTGGCTTTGGTGATTGACGATCGACTGCCCTCCTTTGGATTCAATGATTGATGATCGACGACCCTCCTCACCCAGTGTCAACTCTACCTGCAAATAAACATCCAACTCCTAATGTAACAGATGACCCTTTTCGACCTATGGATGGTGATGGCTTTGGAAATAGACAAGATCTGACCGATAACATGTGGTGAGGAACATAATCCATCTAGTTGGTAGCTAGTACATTTTTTGAGGTGGCACCCCCAATATAGGATCTAGTAGCACTAAAACTGAGATGGCACTCCTGATATTGAATCTGATGGCACTAAAACTAAGGCAACATGTGGATCAAGGTGGAAATATAGTTGTTGATGTGGCACTAACACAAGAATCCAGGTGTGATGTGGCATTGGGTCTGACGTGGCACCAGCATAGGAATCAAGGTGTGACATGGCATTGGGTTTGACATGGCACCAACATGGGAATCAAGATGTGATGTGGTACACATATATTCCTTCGGGTGGCGTGTCGCCATTCACTAGTTTTTGTGGCAAAAGGGGTGGTTTTTAGATCACCCGAAGGTAATCAATAACTACAGGGTATGCTATCATTTTTAAAGAACAAAAACTCACCCATAGGGGCGATGTGGGATTAATCCCACAATTTTTTTATTTTATTTTTTTGCTTGAGAGCGATAAAGGCTAGAAAGGGGAGGTCTTTCCCTTCCCTTCCTGTTGGATAGGCTATCCCGATTTGTAGGAGTTCCAGTATTAAGGCTAGCACCCACGAAGTCGCGGGTTCGACTCCCAGTGGGGGTAAAACATAAATATTTTGCCTAAGAACGTTTAAAAAAAAGAGGTATAATTTTATTTTTTATATTTTTGTAATCTTTTAATATTTTTTAATCATTTTTTATTAATAATTTAATATATATTTTGTATAAAAATCAAAATTTTTTTATATATTAAGTTGATTTTAACAAAATTAATTTTATTATTAATTAAAAGCATGATTAGAATTAGGGTTATGTGTAAGGGATCAGCCCCAAAATGTATTTATAAAAATTTGGCGAATCAATTTCAAAATTTAGGTGAATAGTGTCCAAACACATGTAAAAGGTTCACTATTATTAGGGGTAATGTTGGAAATTTAAACTTAAAATTGTCAAAATATTATAAAATTGAGGCGAATAGACCCAAATAAAAATTTGCATCCAAAATGTCTTGGCTAATGGGCCCTGGTCAAGGATCCCAAATATTAGCCAATTCCAAATTTTGAAAATCCTAATTTTAGCCAATTTGGCTATAAATAGCTACTATGCATAACCCTGATTAGAATTATTCAAATTTTGCACTAAAATTGAAGAAGGCCAGTTTTTTTGCAAAATTGTAAGAAATGATGTTTTTTTGTTTTCTCCAAAAGAGGGGATAAGAGACAAAAAAACCAAAGCACATTTTTTTTGCAACAAATTGAGATTTGTAACACTTTGCTCAAAATTTTCTAATCATTTTTTTGAGTATAAGTTTTGTCTCATGAAGAAGAGGCCTTGGATTCAAAAATCTCTTCATCATCTAAGAGTCATTCAAAAGAGAAACAAACTCCATCGTCAAACCATAAGATCCAATTTTCGGTGGATGCTTAGAAGATACAAAAATATTTTACCTCATTTCAATACTTACACAGATCCTTGGAAGGGTTTGGATCGAAGTTATGGTCCCATGAGGATTAGAGAACCTTTTAATCCTGATGCACCTCCAATTTTTGAATATTGAAGTCTTAAGGGTCCACTAAAACCAAGTCGTTTGTCGATTGGTTCTGGAATACCTTTCAAAATCTTGTTGTGTGTCAACTTGTCTTGAAAGGTCAACTACTTTGTTATTTTTGCAAAACAAATGGGGGACAATTGATCTTTTATGAATTGTATTTTACAAAAATTGTAACACAAAGGAGGAATAATTTGAACATCAAATTTATTTTTTTTGTAAAATACAAATCCATATTTTGTTGCAAAAACTTATAATTAGGTGCATCTTCGATATTACTCGACAACTTTATTAAAAATTGGCATTGCTAAATTAGGTGCATTTTCGGTTGCATCCAACACCTATGTGATAAAAAATTTGTTGGCACTCTTTGATTGATTATTGCATTTAATTTTATTATTTTTTTTTGCAATTATAATTCATCAAAATCAAGAGCACTCAAAACCCTAAAATTTCACAATAATTTGTGTAAACTCATTTGCATAGGTATAAAGCCAACTTTTCTTGATATTCTCTCTTAAATCAAAATCCCTAATTCACTTTTTTTTTATTTGTATTAATTCCCTCAAACTAACTTTCCTTCTTTGGGAAGATTTTTAGGCAGGTGCCTTTAAATACCAATAAGAGTGAATTATCTCTCATTTCTTCTTGTTTGGCTTAAATATCCTCAAATTGATTAAACTTTCCTGAAGGCTTTTTCAATCAGATGCCATTAAATATCAAGAAGAGTGAAAGAGACCATGTTGGAACCATTCTAGAACCTTCATCATGGCAACTATCAACAAATACCTAAATGATACACAATTGCTTAAAGGTCCTAATTTTTTGGTATGGAAAATCAATATGAAGGTCATTCTGATTGTTGAAGAAATATGGGATATAGTGTATGGCACTATTCAAAAACCCACTACAATAGGAGAAGATCAAATTGCATGGGATAAAAAGAACAATAGACTTCTCATGTTGATTTTGCTCACCACTACTAATGAAATCCAACCTCACATAAGTGAAGATAAAAATGATAAAGATGCATGGGACACATTATGTACCATTTTTTAAAGTAAGAATCAATTGACTATTATACACATTCAAACTCAACTTCATACACTCCATATGAAGTCAGGAGAATCAGTAGAGCTATTTATTTAGGAACAAAAGTAGAAGATACTATTCTGACTTTAGTAATATTGAGGGCTCTTCCAGAATCCTATAATATGTTAATAACATCCCTTAATGTATTTCAAATAATTGTAACCTTTATGGAATTAGTCAATTTTCTTCAAACTGAGGAAGCAAATCAGCTCCAAAGTAATGAAGTGTCAAACAATGCACTTTACACAAACAAACAAGGTGGTAAGAAGAAAGGTAACTTTCAAAAGGGAGGATCATCTTTAGGATCAAGAGATAAGGGTAAGAAACCTCAATATCAATGGAAGTATTGCATGAATTACAAAATGGACAACCATAACACCAATCGATGTTGGTTTGAAAAAAAACAATATAAAAAGAGCAAAAAAAAGCCATAGAAGAAAAATAGACAACAACGAGGATATGTTGTTATCAAAAAGTTTGATTCTAATTTAGAAAGAGCACACAAAGTTCTCATGACCCATACAACTTCTACACTAAAGGATTCTATTTGGTACATTGATTCAGGTGCCAACAAACACATGACTGGAAATAAGTAGTGGTTTAAGACATTTGTGGTAAGAGAAGGAAAACCAGTAATAATTACTGATAATAAGACTTATCGTGTCAAGGGAGAAGGCAGGGTACTTGTTTCCCTTCCAGATGGAAAGTTTCATATTCATAATGTCCTTTATGTTCTAGGATTTATAAAAAACTTGTTTTCAGTTCCACAAATCCTGGATATAAATATGGTTGTCAATTTCAAAGTGGAAAATGGACTAAAACGTTGCTATATCACCAAGCAAGGTAAACACATAGCAACGATGCTATTTCAACACCTTATGTTGCCATGGTGGTCAACACGAAGGAGGCCACTTCTCTTTGGCATAAGATATTTGGGCATCTTAGTACAAGGTATTTACTTGAGCTAAGTAAATATCAAATGGTGAAGGGACTTCCCACCCTTTCATCTACATTTCCAATCTACTTGGATTGCTTAGCAGGGAAGCAATGTCAAGCACCATTCGAAGCTAGCTCTTCTAGAGCTAAGAGATCGTTGGAGTTAGTGCACACTGGTTTGTGTGGTCCCATACCTCCAAGTTTTTGAGGCAAAAGGTATTATCAATTATTTGTATATGATCACTCAAGTAAAATTGGGGTCTTCTTTCTTCAACTGAAATCAGAAGCATTTTCCTACTTTTAGTAGTTCAAGAAATTAGTTGAGAAAAAGTTTGGATGATACATAAAGACCCTCTACTCAAATCGATGGGGGCCATATACCTCAAATGAATTCTATTAATTTTTGAAATCACATGGGATCAAAATATAGCTAACCATAGCCTATTATCCATAGCAAAATGGAGTTGCTGAAAGGAGAAATCATTCCATCATGGAAACAATTCGCAATATGCTTAAAAGTGCAAATCTTGAGCAATGCTAGAGGGTAGAAGCTATCACAATGATAATATATCTTTTCAATAGGGTACCCTTAAAGGTCCTTAAAGATATAACTCCATAGAAATCATGGAGCGGAAGGAAGCCCTCCATCTCTCATCTAACAATTTTTGGGTGTAAGGCATTTATGCATATACCTAAAGAAAAGAGAAATAAACTAGATGAGAAAACATTACAGTGAATTTACCTTGGCTATGATGAATATTATAAAGGGTATCTATTGTCTGACCCTAGAACAAATAAAATACATATAAGTAGAGATGTGGTGTTTGATGAGGCTTTCACACCTGACATCACATCCTCTGTATACCTAAAAGATGAGGAGCCATAGAAACAAACTCCACCTCATCAAAAGGTGCAAAAATGGTATACAAGTATGATGAGAGATTCAAAATTGACCTCACCTCCTAATATTACTATGAATCATCCTTGAACATACAACATGTCTCGGTAGAAGAGAGCAGAAGAATCACCAATAGTTGATGATATTTACCAATATTTTTAAGAGCTTTCTATAGACAGAGAGATTGATATTGGATAAGAGATGGAGATTGATGATGAGAGGGTTTATATGCCTTCATATTATGAACATGAACCCACCACAATTAAAGGAGCACTTAGTGAGCCATAGTGGAGGGCATCTATGGATGTTGAATATAAATCTCTCGTTAAGAACAATACATGGAAGCTAGTTAATTTCTCTTCAGGTAAGAAACCCATTAGCTGTAAATGGGTTTACAAAATAAAATACAAGGGATATGGAACCATTGATAAGAATAAGGCCCACCTTGTGTCAAATGTCTATGCTCAAAAGGAAGGCATAAATTACAAAGTGACCTTTGCACCCACTGCAAGGATGACCACCATTCATATTCTTTGTGATATGGAAACACAATATGGATGGAAAATTCATCAAATGGATGTCAAGAGCACCTTCATAAATGGTGATTTGAACGAGGAAGTATACATGACTCAACCACAAGGATTTTTTGAGGAAGGCCATGAGTAACAAGTTTTCAAACTAGTTAAATCCTTGTATGGGTTGAAACAAGCCCCTAGAGCATGGTATATAAATATAGACAATCACCTTTTACAACATGGATTTAAGAGAAGTCCTTCAGATGAAAATATTTATTTTAAGAATATTGGTTCTAAGATAGTGATACTTGTACTCTATGTGGAAGATTTGATCATAACTGATAACATAGAGACATTGATAAACATCATGAAGAATGACTTGAGAGAGTCATTTGATATGACAGATTTGGGACTTCTCCACTATTGTCTTGGTCTAGATATTGAACAGAAAAATAATTACCTAAGGGTAACTCAAAATAAGTACACTAAGACACTCATAAAAAAGTATTGTATGACTGATTGCAAGCCAAAAGCAACATTGATGGAACAAGGGCTTCAGTTGTCATGATACGATGATTTACCTTTGGTAGTTTTGGAGCAAAATCTTCCTTCGATTACGTTTGTACCCAAGAATTTTCCAACATTGAAGGACTAGGAGAGAACAGGGTCTACCTGGTTTGATCTCCAGAGTAGGTTGGTTCCTTTGTTTCTTTTAGGAAAATGGAAAGAGAAGGAAATGCATAAAGAGAGGGAAATATAGCTAATGCTAGAGGATTAAAATGGTATATATTAAGCAACAACAACTACTACTATCATAGCCTATTGCAAATAAGCATAATAAAATCTAATGCAAAAAATTAAACCCTTGGTAAAATTTTTTATGCTAACACAACTCTATTTGCAAAGTAAAATTGCAAATCTTAACAGAATGTTAATGTAGGAATCGAGATTTAGAATCGATACAAATTACATTCAAACTAGATTTAATTAGCAATAGACAACACATACATACTTGATTTCACAACACCAATGAGCCAAGAACCAGAAGGTAGATATTTATTTAGCTTTCAAAAGTCTGTATACATAGCCTTGTAAATGCCTAAGAGATGACCATTATTTTGGGTCACTCATTCTATATATAAGAGTTTTACATAACATAATATTGAAAGTTGTTACAAAAGTATGCCCGTAGGCTCATTTTGTACAGGAGGAAATTAAGGAGTGATGGAGCTTCTAACTGAAATAGGTTGGGATATTCTTGTTACATCAATATTTATCCAATCTTCTAGACTTCGTGGTCTTTGTAGCCTCCAAAAATATTGTGTCATCATGACTTTTGGCCATCGCTTGCTCCTTGGCCATCAAAATGTCACATTATCATGACTTTTGGCCATCGTTTGCTCCTTGGACATTAAAATATCATGCCATCATGACCTTTGGCCTTAGTGTGCTCCTCAGCCATCAAAATGTCATGCCATCATGAAATTTGGCCTTAGTGTGCTCCTCAGCCATCAAAATGTCGTGCCATCATGACCTTTGGCTTAGTGTGCTCCTCGAACATAAAAATGTCATGCAGTCATGACATTTTGCCTTAGTGTGCTCCTTGACCATCAAAATATCATGCCATCATGACCTTTGGCCTTAGTGTGCTCCTCGACCATCAAAATGTCATGCTATCGTAACTTTTGGCCATCATTTACTCCTTGGCCATCAAAATGTCGTACCATCATGACCTTTGGCCTTAGTGTGCTCCTCGGCCATCAAAATGTCATGCCATCATGAAATTTGTCCTTAGTGTGCTCCTTGACCATGAAAATATCGTGCCATCATGAATTTTTACCTTAGTATGCTCCTTAGCCATCAAAATGTTGCATCATCATGACTTTTGGTATCTACTTGGTCCTTGACCTTCAAAATGTTGCACTCTCACAACTTTTGGCTCTGGTCTTCTCCATTACTTCCAAAATATCGTACCATCGTGACTTATTATTTCTACACTTAGTATATGAATGAGATTATTATTTCTTTCCCTGAATGTGGTTATTTTGACCAACATTCTTTGTGCCTCCTAGGGTAATTCTGTTAGCTAAATGTTAGAACCTGGAGCCTTTATCCATTAGGGAACATAGTCAAAATATAAAATAACAATAAAAAAATAAGGGAAATAAGGGGAAAGATACCAAGTAGACAATAAAAACAAACAAAAACTCACTTTGAAGTGATCGTTCCCCTAGGGTGCTTCCACTATAATTTCCTGTTTCCTTTTGACCTGAAGGTGGTGCATTGCTGGATGAGGCCTTCTTGGATTTTATTTGTCTCTCATTTTCTTGTTTGTTCTTCTCTTGAATGACCTCATTGTAGGTGATGCAAGCCTTCTTCCAGGTCTCTTCATCCATATTAGCCTTTTCCTTGAAGGTGAGATACAAGTATTCTAGCTCCTCGATCTTGTCATACTATAGATATTTTTATTTCAAACTCAATTCATGTAGACAAGCATTCATCTGAGTGATATCCTGAGCCATAGTGAATATTGAATCTTCTTGAACTAGCTCCTCCCAACTATCAATCACTGATTCATATTCTAAGAACTTTCTCCAAGAGGCTTTCAGCTCATCTTCTACCAAAAGCTATGAATTTCCATCCTAGAAGCTAGGCATGCCATAATTTTTGGCTATACCCACATGTTTGGTAATTGCCTTAGCTTCTGTCTTTAGCTCATACATTATCCTTGCAAATTTTGTTATCAACTTGTGTCTCTTGAAGAAATTTTAGGCAACCAATTTGGCCTAATACTAGTTTGCATCATGAGCTCTATACCCTGCTATCACCTGAGTGCTATTTGCCAAGACCGGAATTTTATTAGCAACTGACACTCTTGTTGCTAGGATTTGGATTGATGCTTGGAACTCATATTATTCCTAGATCTACGTACTTTATATTTTAAGAAGGTACGCTAATGTGGGTTTAGCACTCAAACTTATTTGGATGACCCTTTCGAGCATCTCCTTTTGGACTATTTTTGCTTTCTCCTTGGTCAATCTGTTGGTCTTCTCTGTGTTGTCAGATAGCTGCTTTTTGAGGTCTTCAACTTGTTGCTGCAACATTTGAATTTGTTCTTCGACTTTCACTACTCTCTCTTTGTAAGGGATGGCCTCATTGAATCTTTCTTCCCACTTCTTAGCTTCATTTTTCAAATCCCTCTTTGTGATTTTCTATTGATGAAAGACTTCTTCTAAAATATTCCTTGATTGCTCTACCCGAAGAAATTTTTCTTTGTAATAATTCGTATTTAAATAAATTATCCCCATATGAGACTGAGCCTTACTCCACTCGTCATCCATGGGCAACTGAGTCATGTATTACTAAGTAACCTTAGCTTGGTAGTCCTCCAAAGTCATTTTATTTTAAGGCTTTTATACCAGTGGGGTCATCTTTAGTGTAGATCACTGCATGTTGATAGGGTCCAACACCATTCCATCTTGGATGTGGGCTACATCCATAGAGCATTTGGAGCTCCATGATTTCAACCATGTGGTGGCATTGAGGTTGGCAATTTTTTGAGTTTTATAATAGTGGGGTTGTTTACAGGGGAAGCAGTTTGCATGGCCTGGAAGCTTAATAGGTTGGCAAAATTTGAGAAGGGAGTGGTGGCTAGGGAGGATTCCATACTTAATTATCTGGAAGGGGACCCTTCATGTGCAGGGGGAGATGTTGGTGGAGTTTTATGAGTGGAAGGAGGAGTTTGACGAGGAGGTGATGGATGAGGTTGACTAGAAGACGATGGAGGAGGTTGATTGGAAGATGATGGATTGCCCTGTCTCTCAGAATGGGAAGGGGAATTTCTTTGGGAATGAGGAGAAGAAGAAGTATCAAGGTCGATGGGAGACATACCCGAGGCCTTTGGCAGAGTGATGTCTTCGGTTCCCTATGACTTCTTTGTGTAGGCTTCTACAATGTGCTTTAGACTTGAGTTATCAACTTCAGCTATTGTCTCCATCAGGAATTACACCTTACTAATGGTTTCTTTTGTGCCAGGGGTTCCTGCTGGGGGATTTTTATCAGCTATTTTAACCCTTTGTTCATCAGTCCCCTACTTATCAGAAACTTGTTCAATTATCTGTTCCTCAATCCCCTATTTATCATAAACTTGTTCAAATCTTTGTTCCTCAATCACTTATTTTTTAGGAACTTGTTCTAGGTTTTCTTCATTAACCCCTTGTTTTTGAGGAGCCTGTTCAAGATTATGTCATATTCCTATTTGATCTTCAATATCTTCATGTTCCTATGATTCTGTGCATTCCTTAGACTCTTCATATTATTTTGATTCTTCGTACTCTAAATCCTCCAAGGGCGTTTCTATTTTTCTCTTTTTATGGGGGGCACCCTTCTTCGACCCTGCTTTTCGTTTCCTATGCTCAAGTTGATCACTATCATCTAAATCTATGTTAGATCCCGAAGGGGGATGAATACTCGAGGTATTTTGTTTGGGATTTTTGTTTGTTAAGCTGCTATTATATTCCCCTTATCTTGCTCTGCACTACCCTCAACTTATTTTATGGGGATTCCATCTATCCCCAGTGGAACCTTGTTCACCATAGTCTCAGACCATTCCTCATGACTTACATTATATTTTGCACAGAACTTTGTGTCAATATTAAAACCATACCTAGTGAACATTTGAATGTGGCACCTCATTTTCCACCATGTTAATATTTTAGCGTGATCCCAGTCTTGCCCCCTTTTATTCATTCTTTTAATGGTTTTCTCAGTAAGCTTGTGCTTCTGGTTTGATATTGGGATCCAATATGCCAAGTGTTCATAGAAATCATGCCATGGAGAAAGTGGTTGAATCCTATCAACGTGCCATTCTAGAGGCTGGTATTCGCTATTGTTCCTACCCTGTTTGTCAAGTTGCTTATCAGAGGCATGAAATTGCTTGAAATGGGCCTTGTTCAGGGTGGCTTGCCTTTGGGAAATTTTTCCTCAAGATCGTACTTCCATTTGTGAGGCAACTCTACCAATTTTAGGTTTCTTATGAGCTAAGCAATTTACTCATGATATCCCTTTTTTGACACTGTCACTCCCTCATATTGAAAATTCATGAGGCAACTGCGTCTTATTTGAGAACCTATACCATATTTGTCGTTAATGAATTCTATCTGCCTTACGTATTCCATAGCAAATAGTTTCTTGGTGATGTATTAGGGCAACCGAAAAGACTTCTCTATGAAGCCGTAAATCCTAATAACTCCCAATGTTAGGAAAAACTAGTCCCCTTATTCTGCATGGGGGTGCCTCAAAGTATTTTCTATTTTTTTAGGAATTCTAGGCATTTGGCCATTTATGAGATTCAGAGCAGGGCCCATGAATTCCATATTGAAGTGGTAATATGAACCCGCATTCGAAAGAAGCGATGTCCAATCACACACTGGTAAGTGTTCCCTCTTTTGATCCTTCATATTTTTAGAAATGGAAACTAAATGCTTAGCTTGGAAGAATAAAAATATCCAGACTAGATACGAGGAATACTTGGATGTATCTGGAATTTTTCTTTGTACCTTGGAGAGGCCTGTGTGCAATTGTTGGGCCAGGTATGCTAGCCAATCAAAGAAGATAGGTACTTTGCCTAAATCTACACGCGCTTTGTCATAGAACTAGGGAATTGATATATATTGCACTACTATGATCTGCCACCCATAATCCTGAGTATCATCCTCCAATCCCACCACCATGTCCAACATAGATAAGAGCTCTTTGTTCTTGAATCATGATAGGGGGATAAGGTACTTGGGCATAAACTTCTTTGAAATGGTAGCTGACATGTTTTGCTACATAAATGCCCTGATGTTTGGGTCATTGGTGTAAAACTTCATAGAATTCTTTGGGTCAAACTAGATGGGTAGAACCGCAGGCTTCCTTCCATAGGCTAATATGACCCTGATCGTATTTGGGTCGAGTGTGAACATGACTTACCCTTTAAAATTTTTTACCACCTTATGTTTGACATCATACATTTTAACCATTTCCTGAATTAGCTCTAGACAGGGGTGGACTTGGGAGAAAACATACCAATAGAGCAAATAATGGTATGGGAAAGTGCTTGGATTATATGTAGATACATCTGGGGATATTCTTGCAGCTATATCCATCTGAATTTGCTCTGGATCCTTCCATGTTAATTTTACATCAATAATATGAGCATTGGGGTCTACAAAGCTGCTCACTCTCTTGCTTGAGCTTCTCTTCTTCTTAGAGGGTGTCACTGAAGAACTAGCAGTTGGAGGTGTGTCCGCCATGATCATACTTTGTAACTTGGTAGTAGACAAAAGTAAAAATAAAAGTGTTCCAGAGCTCTTTGAACAGAAAATAGACACAGGAAAAGTAGAAAGTGAAGAAGGGAGAAGGAAGGAGGGAAAAAAAAGGGCTATGCATGCTTGCATCAATATGATATGCAATAACTATCAAACTGATGTGGCATGATTTTGGTTGGTTGTAATCATTTCAATATAGATTTTGAACACTACCTGGAGCCTTGGTCTGTGTTCCAGTATTCAAAAAGCTACCAACCGTTACTTGTCATTTTTAGTTAGGACCAATGATTTCCTTTACCACTATACTCGGCTAATAAATCGAATGCCACTTACGTATTGGGCCAATAGATTGCTACCATATCTGCTTTATCCCAATTGGTAGGCACATCAGTATCTCAAAAAAGACATTGTTTAGAATTTTGAGGTTGCTGCTTTTATTACCAAAAATACCTTATTGTTCTAATGTGTCATAGTATGCTCCTTAGAATAGTGTTAGGCTATTGTGATGTGGCACTTTACAAAGGGGCTTCCATTCTATCTGACGTGGCACCCACTACCAATATTATGAGTCATGCCCTCACAACATTTTTCTTGGAAAAGGGCACTTGGGCACCAACAAGTTGTGCCCTCATGACATTTTTCTTTGAGGGGGTGCTCGCCTACCCAAAAGTCGTGCTATCACAACATTTTTCTTGGAAAGGGTACTTGGGCACCGAAAAGTTGCACCCTCATGACATTTTTCTTTGAAGGGGCGCTCAACTACCCAAAAGTTGTGCTATCATGACATTTTTCTTGGAAAGGACACTTGCACACCAAAAAGTCGCACCCTCATGACATTTTTATTTTAAGGGGCACTCGGCTGCGCAAAATTCATGCTATCATGAGATTTTTCTTTGAAAATAAAATGGAAATACATATTTACATAAAAATACATACAAGGGGAGAAGGAGCTTATTCCTTGAAGTACAACTTCAGATGGAAGACATTCAAAGGGATAGGTTGAACATGGCCCTACTCATATTTCAATTGGAAGGAGTTGTGTTGCTTTTCTTCTATTATCTCGAAAGGGCCTTCCCAGAATGCGTTAAATTTATTGTGATTTCTAGGTTTAGACTTATTCTCATTCCATCTCAGGACTAAGTCTCCTACCCTAAATTTCATTAAGGTAGTCTTCTTGTCAAACCATCACTTTTTGGAGATATCATGTTTTAGGTGGTGATCGTAGGCCCATTTCTTTTGCTCTTATGAATGTAGAAGTTGGATCAAACTATTCTCCATTGGCTCTACCTCTTTTGTACCAACTTGATTGAGTAGCTTTAAAGTTGGTATTTCTATGTGCATGGGTAGGACTGCTTCTTTGCCATAGACCAAGGAATAAGGAGATGTGTTGATAGACTTCTTGATAGTTATTCTATCAGCCCACAGTGCTTGATTTATCAAGGAGTGCCAGCTTCTCTTGTTGTCCTTCAGAGTCCATTTCAAGATTCTGATCAGGTTTTTATTGGTATATTTAGCTAGTCCGTTTCCTTGAGAATAGTACTTTGAGGATGTTTTCAAATAAATCTCGTATTTGCATGTAAAGTCAATCATCTTGGCTCCTATGAAGGATGAACCATTATATGTGACTAACGCCTCTTGGATACCAAATCTGATGGTCAGACATTCCACAAACTCTATCACGACCTCTTGGTCTACTTTTTTGGTGGGTATTTCCTCTAACTATTTTGTGAAGTAGTCGGTGGCTGTCAGGATATACTTATATCCAGCAGATGAATTGGGTTCTATTATTTTTATGAAATCCAATCCCTATTTTTGGAAAGGTTCTTCAACTTGGATGGATTTTAGGGGCAATGGAGCATTTTTGTTTCTCCCAACATACCTTTGTCATTCTTCACAACCTCTAGTTATTTTGAAGGTATCTGCAAAGTTGGTTGAGCAGTATCACCCAGTCCTGATGATCTTCAAGGTAGTGGTTCTCCCCGAGTAGTGTCCTCCTGACAATCCTCCATGGAACTCTTATAGGATCTTCTATTTTTGTTCTTCTTTTATATAATGAATAAGTACTCCATACAATTTTTTTTTTGTAAAATCCTTAAGAATGTAAGGTGTACTTCAAATCTTGGATCTGGTACCTTCTTCTTTGTGAGGAATTTAAATTTGATGAGCATCTTTGAGTTTGGAAGTATTTGATTAATTCATCTACCCAGTTGAGCCATTATGAGGGTTGATCATCATCTGATGCTGATTCGTGAGTATGGCAGGCTAGGTACCCTAGAAAAGCATCCTTGGAAAGTTCTTGGTATAATTTTCTCCCTCTTAATAGCTTGGTCAGATGTATTTCTACATCATATTCTTGTATTTTTGTCACCCAACTAGATCTTGTTTCACCAAGCTCTCCTTGTATGATGACGCTTTGTACATCAGGATGAATGGTGTAGACGATTGTCCTGTTCTATGATAAGAAATGCTTGAACTATTTTAGATACTTCATTATTGCATATATATGTTTTCAATGAAATTATATTTCTCTTCATGTTCCTGCATAGTTTTACTTAAAAAATATATGGGTCTTTCTTCATTGTCAACTCCCTTCTGTGTGAGTACTGCAATGTAGCTTTCTTGTTCGCCTATAGCATATAGAATAAAATCCTTGGAATAGTCTGTATTTACTAAGATAGGAGCTTGAGCTATCTATTATTTGATCATATGGAAGGATTGTTTCCTCACATCTGTCCATTTGAACATGACATAATTTTTTAGAAGCTATGTCATTGGTTTGATGATTTACGCAAAGTCAGCTATGAATTTACGTACAAAGTTGACCTGGCTGAAGAAAGACTACAAACCCTTTTTGTTTAGGGGGAGGATAAGATCTAATAGTGCCTTAAATTTATTAGGGTCTATGGCTAGACCAATCTTAGAAACATCATGACCAAGTACAAGTCCTTCTTCTATAGTGAAAATGGACTTTTTGGGGTTTATGGAAATACCAAACTCCCTACACTTTTCAAATATGCTTTCGAGGTGTGCTATGTGATCTCCTTTATGGTGAGATAAAACTATTATCTTGTTCACCAATTATTCGAATACCACATCCATAGATATTTGGAAAATTGCTCCAGCATTGGACAATATGAAAGGTATTCTTTGGTAAGCAAACGTTCCCCAATTAGTTGTGAATGCGGTATTAGACTGATCTTCATATTTGAACCATACCTTATTGTATCCAGAGAAACCATCTAGGAGAAAAAATATTTGTGCTCCTGCTACTGTGTGTAGAATCTAATCAATCTGTGGAAGGAGGTAATAATATTTCAGAGATGCCTTGTTTAAATTACAAAAATCGATGCACAACCGGATGTCTCCATTTTTATTTATGACTAGGACCAAGTTAGCAACCCATGTAGAATGCTTTATTGGGTAAATTATTTTACCTTGAGGAGTTTCAATAGTTCCTGTAGCACCCTAAAATTGGCATATTAAAACTTAGTAAATAATTAAAATTACCTTAGTAATAATTCAAATTTGAATTTTAACCCCAAACCGCTCCAAAACCGCTTGCTACCCTGTTTCCTCATTTTTCGTATCATTTTTAGAGTTTTTTTTGACCGTTGGACGATATCGTCACCGATTAGATGATATCGCCTTAGATTGGACGAATTCATCTAGAGTAGAATGTCCAGACAATTTCGTCCCAAAACTGATTTTTCATAATTAGCTTCTATTTCAACGACGTCTCTAAGTTGGGCAGAAGCTTGTCTACGTTGTTAGAGACCTCCCCCATTGGATATCTTCTATATTAGGATGATCTACAACCTCCTAACCTCCCTCCTAAGCCTACTTAAACCTTAGGACCCCCCTTGACATCCCCCTGGCAGAATTTCCCTGTAATTCGATCTTTGCATGCATTATAATACCCCAAATCATTATCTGCATTTGTGCTTTTTGGATTTTCTTGCAGGAACTTTGTCCTTTTTTAGCTGGAGCAAGCTCAGATCATCACAGACGATCCTATACAAATCTCGGATGATCATGTCCCAATTCAAGATGATTTCGACTGCAGTCAACATTGGGGGCAATTACTACCCAGAGTTTGTATTTTTCTCTTCTTGTCTGCTGTTTTATTCTGCATTTAGATCAGTTTATTGTTATTTTCTACTATTATGCATCTTGGAGTTCACCCATATAGCTTAAGTACATAATAAAATCATGATTAGCTATTAAAGCATGATAATCTACTTGCATTTCTATTTGGGATTATCTTATTAACATCATTTTGTCATTTCACATCATTTTCCTTTATCAGCATAGCTGCATTTTCTGTATTCTGTGTCCATTTCTCTGATTGTAGGTCTCTGATGAATTCATTTGATGAATTCACCAAATCTCAGACGATCCTGTCAAATCGGAGATGATCCTGTCAAATTCAAGATGATCTTGACTGCTTCAAAAATTAAAACCTCCATCAGACATCCGAAACCAGGTATGGATTTCTTCACTTAATTTATTCTCTGTGTTTTCTGTTTAAATCTATTTTCTATCTTCATTTAAATTTGCATTTTCATATATAACAACTTAGATTCATTTGGCCAAACCTAGGACTTGGATGATTAAAGCTAAAATTGAACACATTAAACTCATTCCCAACCTAGGCATGGAAACTGCCACTAAACTTTTCTTGGTGAACCCCACCATCCGTAAAAAAATCACCTTAATACCCCTCCCCCGAGATGCGGGACCTTCAAAGGGCCTCTCAGTATGAGGTACCATCCCATCCTTCTCACATCCACCTTCTGGGCGCGGATCCTTTAGCCTTAAGGTAAGGGTGCGAAAAATTTGGAGCGATACATTTTGGTGAACCCGACGTGAAACTAAAACCTTTTGAAAAAAAAACAAAAAAAAAAAACATAGATGCATTTAAAATCATTAGAAAACTACTAAGTTGCATATCATGTTTAGATGGTAGCTCCTAAGAAAAGACTAGCAGTTACTATAAATGTTGAAAATCAATTAATAGCCATAGAGGTTGATTCTTTGTTTAGAACATCTCAAACATACAGAGTCCCGCCTTTATGGGACGAACTTAATAGGAGACTAGGTATCATTTCATCTAGGTCAACTGAACTTAGGAAAATCAAGAGGTTTGCCCTAGATAGAATCCTGGATCCTCATCAACTCATTTTTTATCATGAACTTCAGAGAGCTTGCCATAGGTGGTTAGCTTATAGGAGAGCTCTTGTGTCTTCAGAATTGTTCACCTTCGAGGAATACCTCGAGAACGCAGCTGTTATACAATAATTCCTAGGTCATGTAGAAGATCAAGAGGTCATTCTTATAGATAGGGAAATATGGAGGAGAGTTCCTAGAGCTATGTTATATCGAGAGTATTGCCACGAACTTTATTTCTACCAACCAGAGTCTGAGACAGATAATATCACTATAGCACTTTTTGTCAAATTCTTGAAAGAAAATTTTCAATTTAAAGAAGAACATTTCATGACTCCTGAAGAACTTGAGCCCGTTAATGATATTTATAAATTGTTTATAGAAAACTAGATCATGGATTCATTATTATCGTTTCTTGCATTTAGTGTGTTGTTTGTTATCTTTATAATATTGTTACAAAAATAGAAAAAAACAAAAAAAACCAAAAACATAACAAAACCAAAACATTTTATTTTAAATCCTATAGTAGGTATATAATTAAAATATATACCTCTTAAGCTTGTTGCATATATATATATATATATATATATATATATATATATATATATATATATATATATATATATATATATATATATATATATTTGCTGAAATCTAAATTTAAACACAATGCCTAGACTTAGGAATGGTAAACAAACTGAAGAAGAAGAAGAAGAAGATTGGTTAGGAGACAAAACAAAAAACCCAAATGTCCTTCCTGAGGATTCAATTTCAGAAGGAGGAACTCTAGAACAGCCAGAAGATGAGCTTGTTGTAGATGAACAAGAAGAAAATATTAAAGAGGAAGGATCCTCATCCCCTAGAATGGCTCTAGATGGAACTATTGCTTTTGATAACTTAGATCATTTCTAGAAATTTTTCAATAATAACATTGGTGCTCTTAATATGGTAGTTCGTATTGATAGAGGACAAATTAGTGACACTCAAGCAGCAATGGAAGATATGTTTAACATACACACTAATCCCTTGTCCTTTTTTGATCAAGAAAGTGATAAGGCTGGAACATCCAATAGAGATATGGTCACTATGATTCAAAACATGCAAAAAAAATAGGTTACCCAACCCTCTAAGGAAACTATTATTGAGCCTAAAATCATTCCCACACAAAATAAACCTTCATTCACTACTTTATTTCGCCAAACTATTGATCAATATACTTCAAATCGACAAAAACCTAAAATGAAGCCAAACACCAATTTTCAACAATCTGGGATACAACATAATACAACTTCAAAACTTCTTCATAACACCCTTCCTACCAACAATTTACACAATAGCAATATAGCATCTAATCTTCATGTCCCTCCATCATATGCTCACAAATACCATATTAATACCCTATCGAACCAATATGGTGGGCAAACCAGTAATCTGGAAGCCATGGTGAAACAGTTAGCTTTGCGTATGGACCAGATAGATCCCTACCGTCCCTTGTACAATTATCGAGAGATGTGTAGTCAGCCTTTGGATCCCATAGTTGTAGCACAACCATACCCTAAATACTTTCCCATGCCCGTCCTGCCTATATATAAAGGAACCGAAGATCCCATAGAGCATCTTCGCATGTTTAGGATAGCATGTCATGATATATCACATGATGACTTGCTATTACTAAAAATGTTCTCGAAAAGTTTAGGAGGAATGGCATTAGAGTGGTACTATCAATTGCCCACTCATTCTTTGAGAAATTTTGAAGAAACAATTGAATATTTTGTCCATCAATTTAGTGCCTACATCGAGAGGCATGTCACCATTAAAGATTTATACAACTTAAAACAAAACAAAGATGAATGTTTTGCTGATTTCTTAGCTAGATGGAGGCAATTGACAGGAAAACCGCACTTTGTGCTACCTTATAGGGAAATGTTGGATATTTTTATCAATAATTTACAAGAACAAATATCCTATGAGTTATCAACTGCTACCTTGACCACCTTCGATCAAGCTATAGACTTAGCTCAAAGAGTGGAAGATGCTCTCATTAGGAGAGGCCAGCTTAGGAAGAAAGATGATGAGAAAACATCCAAAAATTAGTATAAAAATAAATAAGTTGTAGGTGATGAAGTCACTGATAGCATAAATGTTGCTAATATCAATACAACGAAGACAACAAAAAAATTTATATTGAAACCTCCTGATAAACCTCCTCGAGAATTTACTAGACTCAATCAACCATTATCAACTATTCTACCCCAATTACTCGAAAGAGGTTTGATTCAATTACTAGCTATCCGAGAACCTGATCCAACTATACCCGGATACAGAGCTGATTTACATTGTGATTTTCATAGAGGACCTGGACACTCTACAAACTCTTGTAAAAGATTGAAACATAAAATACAAGATCTGATTGATAATAATGAAATGGAGGTGCAAGCCTTCCAACCTAAACAAAATGCTCCTAATAATGCTCAAAAGACCATTCCCCAAAATCAGAATCAAAATGCTAATCAATCATTAGATATATTTCAACATCCTTTACCATAGCATGGTAAAGAGGTGGCCAATAAAATTGAACATCATAATGTTCCCCCTCCTACCCGATATGTAGGGACTATTAGTGGATAATTGTCTGTTCAGGATCCTCAAATATTTGGCACAACTTTATCCATGGTTACGACCAGGCCCCTACATAATATTCAAACACCGGATCTTAGTGATGTAGAATCGGATACTGAAAGTGAAATAGACATCACCTCAAATCAATCGAATAGTTATGAAAATGAATCAGATCCTATTCAACCTATCATAGATGCTATGGTTCCAAAAGAACCATTTCCTATAAGAGTTACTACTTGACCCTCTTCTAATCAATTCCTTCCTAATGAACAAGCCATAAACGCTCAACCGAGACCAGTTCAGCATCTTCAATATAACATTGTAGGTACCATCGAAGCCGTTACCAGACAACAGGCTCAAAACTCTCAACAGGATCAAACTCAGAATGATGGATCAACTCCATTTGTTTTGAAAAATCCCAATAAAGGGAATCATATGTCTAATGTTCAACCTAAGCCTCCTTACAATATTAATGAACAATTATCCAATACTACAACAAGAATTTCCCTTTTGGATTTGTTAAGATCTTCTTGTTAGCGTACTGTTATACTGTTACTGTTTGCTAATATATTATTTGTCCTACTCTTGCATTTGTTATCTCGTTATAACAAAGTGCTTATTGTAGCTGGTTCGTTCCGGCGGTTCTCCATTGTAATCCTATTTAATGCAGAGCTGAATAATAATCATTGTTCCGAATTCTTACATGGTATCAGATCCGGATTTGGACGGGATCTGTTTGCAGTGAAAGGAGCTGGAGGTGGAGGAGCAGAGAAATTTTTTATTTTTTTTCTGTCGCGAGATTAAAAAAAAAGAGAGCGCGCTGCGTCACTGGTCCAACCACTGCGCGTGAGCTCAACGCGCGGCCAGGGACGCAGATGTCCCGTGTGCACACAGGGCACAGAGCCCAGGGATGCAGACGTCCCATTGGAGGGAGCGGACGCGACAGCGCCGCCCCCCGGGCCCAACGTTCCCCCCCACCCCCGCGCGACGCGCGATTTGCGCACGTGCGCTCCCCGAGGTGGCCCCCCCCCCACGTGACGTGCGATCTGCGCGTGCGCTCCCCGAGGTGGCCCCGCCCCCCTCCCCACCCCCACCACCGCGCGACACGTGAGCCGTGCGCGTGCGGTCCCCGAGGTGGCCGCCCCCCTCCCCCACCCCACTCCCCGTGCGACGTGCGATCTGCGCGCGCGCGCTCGCGCTCCCCGAGGGCACCCCCCCTCTCCCCGCCCCGCGCGGGAAATCAGAGGGGGTATAAACCCCCCCCCCCCGCGGGACTGCATCCGTGAGACGCAGTCATTGCGCAGAAGGGCCGAGGGCCTTCAAATCCCTGCGCGCGGGGCTGGCCCTGGTTTTTAAAAAACAAAAAAAAAAAAAACAAAACAAAACAACGGGCAAAGAGCGGAAGAGCGGTCGACGGCAAGAAATTTTTTTTTTGGACAACACAGAGGGCGGTTCGACGTAAACCCCCCGGGCGAAATTTTTTTTTCGAAATAAAGTTCCCGCTGCGACTTGCAGAGAGGAAGCCGAGCCGGAGGCTGCTGCAGAGGGTGTTGAAAAGGGAGGTGACTTGCTGATTTTTTCGGATCAGCCCGCTGGCTCACGTGGTCGTGAGCCGTGTGGTAAGGCTCAGGGAGCCTGCAGGTCGGGGGTTCAAATCCCGTCGACCCCCCCAAGGTATATTTTTTTTTCAAAGTTTTTTTATAATTATTAATTTTTAATTAAAATTTTTAATTTTAATTTATTTTTAATAGTTTTAAACTTTATAAATTAAAATTTAATTTTAATTTATTTTTTCCTAAAGTTTTAAAACTATATAAATTAAAATTATTTATTTTAATTTTAAATATATAATAGTTATTAAAAATGCTTTGTTAAAAGAATTTTTTTAAGGGGGGATATTTTTTTTTCAAAAAATCAAAGGGGGATGTTGAGTAATTTTTTGAAATAGCAATTTGGCATTGTAAAAGGTGCATTTTCGACCGTGGACCGACACCTTGTGGGTTATTCTAGTGGGCATTTTTTTTGTTGTATGTTGCATATTTCATTTTTGCACTATAACATTAAAAATTAAAATCAAACACTCCCTAAGTCCCCGGAATATAAAACCCATCTGTGCAATTTATTTGCACTGCAGCGTTCGGTATTTGTGATACCTCTGGCCAGCACTTACAGGTAAAGCTGTCGTGATTTGGCTACTGTATCCGCCGCCTAACATAGCTGCTATAACGACGTCTGAGCTTGTTCTCTATAAATCGTCGAGGAGGAATAAGTACGCCATTTTTGCATTTTTTACTCCATCCACTACCCTTTATCGCACTTGTGTTTAGGCGTAAATCCTGACGAAGTATTCTTCATAGTGTTTAGGGGAAGTTATGCCCCACGCATGAGAAGAATCTTATATGGTAGGTGCCATCAACAAGGCGATTCCCTTTCAGTACCGCTTATGTTCCACGTATCGTATGATCTCTAAATTTCACCTATAGTTTCCCTCACGTAAGGGCGGGTGATTTTTTGTTGATCTTTCTAAATACCTATAGTTTCCCTCACGTAAGGGCGGGTATTTTGTACGGTATATTGGCCTAGCAAAAGGTATATAGAAAGGGGGACCAATTTGGTGATATAAGGAACCTTCACTATGGACGCTGTTGCAAAATTGATGACTGATCCACATCAGTTATTGAAAGGTCCAAATTATACACCATGGAAAAATAATATGAAGGCTATTCTCCAAATGGAAGATTTGTGGGATATTGTTACTGGAGTAGCAAAAAGGCCTTCACCAACATCAGGATCCACAGGTCCTTCAGCAGATCAGATTGCTTTTGACAAGAAAGACAGTAGAGCAAAGGTGCTCATTTTGTTTGATGTTTCAGATGAAGTGCAACCTCATATAGCTGATAAAGCAAGTGGTAAAGAGGCATGGGATGCCCTTAGAACCATCTATGAGGGGAAGAATGAATCCACCATTCTTCATCTTAAACAACAACTTCATAACCTGAGTTTGAGGCAGGGTGAAACAGTTGAAATCTTTCTGTGCAGAGTGTCTGAGTTGAAAGAGAAATTGAGTTCTCTCGAAGATACTGTGGACGAAAAGCTTCTCATTTCACTTGTGATGAGAGCTTTACCTTCTTCATTTGATATGTTTATAACCTCCATCCAGGTGTCCCAACGACAAATTACCTACATCGAGTTGGTCAATCTGCTCCAACAACAGGAGGCACGCCAACTTCACATGGATGATTCTTCCAATACAGCCCTATACACCAACAGCAGGGGTTCTAGGAAGAAAGGTAATGGGCAAAAAGGAGGCAACTTTCGGAAAGGAGGAAATTCTCAACAGATACGAAAGGAAAAGGCAAGCAACCTCAACAGAAGAAGAGGTGGTGCAAGATCTGTGAGAAAGACAACCATGACACCAACAGGTGTTGGCATAAGAACAAGAAAAAAGGCCAAAACAAACCACAAAATAAAAACAAGCAACCCCAGGTGAATGTTGCTGTTGAAGAATCTGACTCAGATTCTGAATGGGAACACAAGGTGCTCATGACTACCACAGATTCCACTCGGAGGGATCCTATTTGGTATGTCGATTCCGGAGCTAGTAAACATATGATCGGCGACGGATCGTGGTTTGAATCATTTGTGGCCAAGGAGGGCAAACCTGTCACCATTGCTAATGATAAAACCTACGGGGTTCGGGGAGAGGGTACGGTTTCGATCACTCTTCCCGATGGCAAGTGTCGATTGACAAGGTCCTCTATGTTCTGAGATTGGCCAACAATTTGTTGTCAGTGACACAAATCCTGGACAAAAATATGGTTGTCAACTTTCGTGTTGAGAATGGAAAGAAGTGTTGTACAATTACTAGGAAGGGTAAGCAGATTGCAACAGCTTCATATAAGCATGGCTTATTTGCACTAGATGCTATCTCTACTCCACATGTTGCCATGACTGTCTCTACCAAAGAGGCAACTTCCCTATGGCACAAGAGATATGGGCATCTTAGTTCTGGCTACTTACTTGAGCTCAGCAAGTATGAGATGGTAAAGGGTCTTCCTTCCCTTTTTGCCACATTGCCAGTGTGCTCTACTGCTTGGCAGGAAAGCAACATAGAGTACCATTTGAGAAGAGATCTACAAGAGCAAGAAAACCTCTAGAGCTAATTCACACCGATCTATGCGGTCCTTTCACACCCAACAGTGTTGGAGGGAAGAGGTACTTTCAGTTATTCGTAGATGACTACTCACGAAAGATGTGGGTTTTCTTTCTCAAACTGAAATCTGAAGCTTTTGCATTCTTCCAGCAGTTCAAGAAATCCATTGAGAAGGAGTCAGGGGCTTCTATCAAAACCCTCCGCTCAGATCGAGGGGGAGAGTTTACCTCTAATGAATTTTTTGCATTCCTAGATAAGCATGGGATCAAGAGACAGTTAACAACTGCCTATACTCCTCAGCAGAATGGAGTTGCTGAGAGAAGGAATCGTTCTATCATGGAAATGGTTCGTTGTATGCTCACAGGTGCAACTCTTGGGCAACAATATTGGGCAGAAGTCGTCACCACTGCAGTGTATATTTTGAATAGGGCACCCACAAAGGCCCTAAAAGGAATGACTCCACAGGAAGCATGGAGTGGTCGAAAACCCTCCATATCTCATCTACGTATTTTCGGGTGTCAAGCTTTCATGCACATACCGAAAGATAAAAGGAAGAAGCTAGATGAGAAAACACTGAGATGTATTTTTCTTGGATATTCTGAGCACTCTAAAGGATATCGGTTGATAGATCCTTTGACCAAGAAAATTCATATCAAGCGAGAGATGTTGTCTTTGATGAAGCTTTCACATCACAGAGCACATCTACAGTACACCAAGATATTGTGGAACCAAAGGAAGAGGAGATTCCTTCGTCAACACAGACAGGAGGTCCTTCTACATCTTCTTCACCACCACCGAAGCATAATCCTAAATGGTGTACAAATACAATCAGAGATGCAAATTTATCCACTCCTCCCAATTTGAATTTGGATAGACCTCGTACACGTAGTATGGCTCAAAAGGAAAGAGAAGCCAGAGAAACTGGTGAGGTTGATGATCTTTGTCAATCTTTTGAGGAACTTTCTGTGACTCCAAGTAGAGAAGTTGAGGATATGGATATTGATGATGACAGGGCATTCATGTCTACCATAGATAGTCTTGAACTTGCATCAGTGCAAGATGCTCTTAGTGAGCCTCAGTGGAAGGCCGCTATGGATATAGAGTATGAGTCTCTGATGAAGAATAAAACTTGGAAGCTTGTTGATCTGCCGAATGGAAAGAAACCTATTGGCTGCAAATGGGTATACAAAGTCAAGTACAAGGTAGATGGAACAATTGATAAGCATAAGGCCCGTCTTGTTGCAAAGGGCTATGCTCAAAAGGAAGGCATCGACTATGAAGAAACTTTTGCACCTACTGCTCGGATGACCACAATTCGGGTTGTGTGCTATGGCAGCACAATATGGGTGGAAAGTTCACCAAATGGATGTCAAAAGTGCCTTTCTTAATGGTGATCTCCAAGAAGAAGTCTATATGACTCAGCCTAAAGGATTTGAAGTGGAAGGCCAATAGCAGAAAGTTTGCAAATTGGTCAAATCCTTGTATGGTCTGAAACAAGCTCCTCGAGCTTGGTATATAAAAATGGACAATCACCTAATGCAGCATGGATTTAAGAGATGTCCGTTAGATGCAAACCTCTATTTCAAGAAACAAGGTTCTGAGATAGTGTTGCTTGTACTCTATGTGGATGATCTGCTCATTACAGGGAGTTCAGAAGATATGATCTCTACTGTCAAAAGAAACTTGTGCAAATCTTTTGAGATGACAGATCTTGGACTTCTCCATTACTTGTCTTGGTCCGGAATTCAGCCGAAGGAGCACACCATCAAAGTGTCTCGAAAAAGTATGCCAAGACATTGCTCGATAAATATCGCATGATCGATCGCAAGCCAATGGCAAATCCTATGGAGAATGGACTTCAGTTATCGTGATATGATGACTCACCTCAGGTAGATGGCACTCTCTATCGACAGTTGATTGGGAGTCTCATATATCTGACCAATACTAGGCCAGATCTCGTATTTGCTGTAAACTATCTTTCGAGGTTCATGCAGGAGCCTAAGATTACTCATTGGAAAGCAGCAAAACGTGTTCTTCACTATGTCCGTGGTACTATAGAATATGGCCTAGAATACAAGAGGAACAACAAATTCTTCTTGCAAGGATACACGAACTCCGACTATGCCGGATCATTTGATGATCGCAAGTCAACTTCTGGATACATTTTTCATCTGGGATCCGGTCCTGTCTCTTGGCACAGCAAGAAGCAACAGTGGTTGCTATTTCTTCAACAGAGGTAGAATATCGCGCCGCACGTGAAGTCGTGTGCGAAGTGATATGGTTACATCGCATTCTGAAAAGTATGGGCCATCCATCAAAATCTCCAATACACTTGTTTTGCGACAATCAGGGTGTTCTGAACCTCGTCAAGAATCCAATCCATCATGAAAAAACAAAGCACATTGACACACAATGTCATTTCATTCGAGAGGAAGTTCCAAAGCACCGAATTCAGCTTCAACACATTCCCACAGATGCTCAAGTTGCAGACATTTTCACTAAGGCACTTGGACGTGTCAAATTTGAATTGTTTCGCAGCTCACTTTGTATTGCAAAATAATGTAAGGGGATGTTAGTAGTCTAAGTATAGCTATTAGTTATTACATTACCCAAATAATGTAATAAAGGGGGATGTTAGCGTACTGTTATACTGTTACTGTTTGCTAATATATTATTTGTCCTACTCTTGCATTTGTTATCTCGTTATAACAAAGTGCTTATTGTAGCTGGTTCGTTCCGACGGTTCTCCATTGTAATCCTATTTAATGCAGAGCTGAATAATAATCATTGTTCCGAATTCTTACACTTCTCCTACCCATAGGGATGAGTTAATTCTTACATTAAGACAAATGATGGTACCTCAAAATATTCAACTTGAAGCCATGTCCAATACTATCATCACTCGAGAAGTTGATTGTATTGACTTTCGAGATAGAGATATACCACAACATAGTTTACATAAGGATAACCCCTTATATATTACTGCCCTAATAGGAGATGTAGCTATTAAACGAGTCTTGATTGATAATGGTTCATCTTTAAACATATGCACTTTTGACTTCTACCAAATATTTGGGTTTAGAAGTGATGAAATGAAAAGAACGGATATGATTATCAAAGCTTTCAATGATGAAACACAAGAACCTGTGGAGTCATTACTATACCCTTGCAAGTTGGTCCTAGAACCCTAGATACAATCGTGTTTATTATACATTGCCCTGCCTCATACAATATACTTTTGGGTCACCCTTGGTCAATGCGATGCGAGCGGTTCCCTCAACTTTACATTAGTGTGTTAAATTCGAATTTAAAAACCAATTGGTCACTATCCATGGTGATCCTAGACCCTTTGATATGTGTGCTTTGGCAGAACCTGTTGGAGTGCAATTTTTCCCCGCTCTGTCATCCACACATCCTAATTCTTATTTTTCATCTAAATGTGAAACACACACCCATAACATCATCTACCCCATCAACTACACCTATACATTTATCTCAACCATCTTCTGAACAAACCACACTAGAACCTCAAAAGGATCTTAAATCCACAACCAACTCTTCATGTTCCATCCCTATAATTTCAAAACCTATAGACCCATTTATTAACACCTCCACATTATCTACATCTATCATACCTTCCACATCTAAAGATATAGGGAATGATCCTTCTACATCTTATGCTCTTTCTGATGAACTCTTACCTGATTTATCTAAAATTCTTATATAAAAAAAAACAAATGCTTCTATGCAAGATTCCATTATCTTAAGTAATTTGTCACCATATCCTTGTACTTTGGGCCTCCCACAACCTATGGGAAGTACTTACCAAGTTGGGAGTTGTGCCTTCATTTATAAGGGATATGACTGGGGAGTAATACCCAGAAACATCAAAACTCATTATGATGGATATGATAGATGCTATCTTGCTAATGAATATATCAAAGCTAAACCCATAATGCTTAAAATGGGATATAAAGGGAAAGGCTTGGGACCTTTCCAAAATGGTATGAAAGAACCTATTGAGGTAGAGCCATGGCCCGCCCGATGTGGTGTGGGCCTATTTTCTAGTAAGGGTCAACCCTTCCCTTTTGAATATGATGATCAACTCATATGTTATCAATATTATTTGGATGGGCATGGTGATTTGCCTCTAAAATATCAGTCATTTACCTGCAATATGTTATCCATAGCTTACCCTGAATTGATTGCTGAATCTGATGATGAGTTGGAAGGAGATATTTTCCATGATGTCTCCGTTGAAGAGTTGTTACACAATGGTTTTTATTTTGATGGTTCTATACCTACTATAGCCCAACTTGAGGCCACCACTCCTCAAGATGAATTATCTAACTTAACCTTAAAAGAATTACAAGAATTGGGCGTTTCACCCGCCCCACCTAATTTTGAAAGATATCTAAACATGGAAGTAGAAAATGTCATTAAAATTAACATTGGAACTGAGGATAATCCCCACATAATCAGTATTGGATCAGAATTAAGCCAAGAAAAACAAGAGTAATACATTGCATTCCTTAAAGAATATGAATATGTCTTCGCTTGGACATATGAAGATATGCCAGGTTTAGACCCTTCTGTAGTCATGCATCATCTAGTAGTCCATCCGGATGCTAAACCCATTAAACGAAACTTAGAAAAATGCATCCCAAAGTGGCCTTGCTAGTCAAAGGGGAGTTAGAAAAACTCCTGAATGTTGTTTTTATACAAGCTATTGATTATGCTTGAATGGATCTCAAATGTAGTTCCAGTCACCAAGAAAGAAGCTACCAAAGTTAGGGTTTGCACAGACTTTAGAGATATTAATGTTGCATGCCCTAAAGATGATTTTCCTCTTCCAAACATGGATCAAATCATTGACTTTACTGTCGGGAGTGGAATGATGTCCCTAATGGATGGATTTTTCGGTTACAATCAGATCAGGATAGCTCCTGAAGATCAGCCCAAAATAGCCTTTATTACCCCTTGGGGAACCTTTTGTTGGAAAGTGATGCCATTTGGTTGAAAGAATGCAGGTGCAACCTATCAATGAGCTATGACTTATATATTTCATGACATGATGCATGATATCCTACATGATTATGTAGATGATATTATAGCTCGCTCTATTAATGAAGATGATCATTTAGATGATTTGAGGAAAGTGTTTGATCGGTTAAGGGAATATCTTATCCGGCTAAATCCTGCTAAATGCATATTCGGAGTCAAGTCCGGTAAACTATTAGGGGTTTTAGTTTCTTTACGTGGTATCAAAATTGACCCTCTCAAGATTGTGGCTATCATAGATATGCCCACACCTACCAATATATCTGAATTACGAAGTTTACAATGTAAGCTTCAAGCTATCTGTCGCTTCATCGATAAGCTGGCGGACAAAACCGGTCCCTTTCTTAAGCTTCTTAAGAAGGAAGTCCCTTTTAATTGGGATGACCAATGTAAGGAAGCTTTTTAACTTCTCAAACAATACCTCCTTAACCCACCTGTGCTTTCACCACCTAGATCTGATCATCCTTTTATCTTGTACATTTTTGCTTCTGATTCTGCCTTAGGAGCTATGTTAGATCAGCTTGATGATGAGAAGAAAGAACATGCTAATTATTACATTAGTAGAAACCTCATCAGTTATGAAACTCATTATACCTCATTAGAAAAATTATGTCTAGCAGTCATATTTTCTATGCAAAAATTACACCATTATATGCTCAGTCATAAAACATATTTCATCACTAAATATGATCCCTTACAGTATCTCATGAGTCGACCTTATTTATCAGGTCGTATAGCAAAGTGGGTTCTTGCTCTAAACGAGTTTGAAATCACGTTTATAGGACATAAGTCTGTTAAGGGTCAAATCATAGCAGATCAATTAGCTGCTGCACCCTTAGAGTCTACCCATCCCCTCATCATTGAGTTTCCTGATGAATACCTTCAATTAGAGGCAAACCATATTGAACAATGGTCCTTATACTTTTATGGAGCCCGATGCATGAGTGGGGCTGGTGCGGGTATTATTTTAATATCTCCACAAAAACACATCATTCCTCTGTCCTTCAAATTAACATTTGCTTGCACTAATAATACTGCTGAATATGAAGCTCTAATCCTTGGATTACAAGCTGCCTTGGTGCTCAAAATTAAACATCTGCTAGTTTTTGGTGATTCTCAACTTGTTATAAACCAAATTAATGAATTTTATCAGATCAAAGATGATAAATTGTGCCCATATAAAGCATATGTTTTGCAATTATTATCCTTGTTTGATAAAGTTACTTTGGAAGTTATTCCTCGAACTAGCAACCGTGCGATTGACGCTTTGGCCGCAGCTGCATCTCTTCTGCCCTTGGAGTTAGATGATGAATATGCCACCTTCATTATTCATCGACTCTAGGAACCCGCTTCAAATAAGTCATGCTTAGAATATTTGGATGTGTTTCTACTCAATGAAACTACTCCTGAACCTTGGTATATGGATATATTTGATTTTATTCAAAATGGGACTTTCCCTGCCAGTTCTAATAGAAACCAGCGTCGATTATTACGTAGACGAGCAAGTCGATTTGTAATAATTGGAAATACTTTATATAGGAGATCTTTTGAAGGTATCCTATTAAGATGTTTGAATCTAGAAAAATCCAAATCAGCTTTGAGTGAAGCCCACAATGGATCTTGTGGAGGACACTTTAGTGGTAGTGTCATTGCTAAAAAGCTCCTTAGGATAGGATACTTTTGGTCTACCATGGAAAATGATGCACATGATTATGTGCGCCATTGCGGCAAGTGCCAGAAACATGCTGACCTTGTCCATGCCCGTGCACAAGAACTATAGGCTATATCATCTCCTTGGCCCTTTTCAAAATGGGTCTTAGACATTATTGGCAAAATTAATCCTGTGTCATCTGATGGACACAAATTCATCATAACCACCATTGATTATTTCACGAAGTGGGTTGAAGCTATGCCTTTAGCTTCCTGCACTGGAACACAAGTCTCTAAATTTATTTTTAATAAAATCATTTGTAGGTTCAGAATTCTTGCAAATCTCATCTCAGAAAATGGAACTTGTTTCAAAAATAAAGATGTTAAGAAATTATGCCAAAAATATAAGATTCAACATCGCTGGTCCACTCCCTATTATCCACAGGGTAATGGTCAAGCAGAAGCTTCTAACAAAACCTTAATCAAAATTCTCAAAATATTGGTCAATAAAACTGGCCGCGACTGGCACATTCAATTATATCCTTCTTTGTGGGCATATCGCACTAGCGTTCGTACTCCCATAGGTACTTCACCTTTTGTCTTGGTTTATGGTGCTGAAGCTATTTTTCCCTTTGAATTAGAAGTTCCTTCTTTGGCTCTACTACTTCAAGACACCGAAGTAGGAGATGAATATCGAGCTGGCAGACTCAGTCACTGGAACTCCTAGATGAAAAGTGCATCAATGCTTTGGAGCATCTTCATGCCTACCAAAACAAGCTTAAAAGATCATATGCTAAGAAAGTTCGTCATCGATCCTTTGAGGTCGACGACCTTGTTTTAAAAGAAAATCAAAAAAATACTAATGCAACTAAAGACCTTAAAGGTAAATTTGAGCCCAACTGGCTTGGACCATATATTATCACTACTAAATTTGAATCGGGAGCATACAAATTAGCTACCTTAGATGGTAAATATTTAAAAGAACCTATGAATATTATGCATCTTAAGTGATATTACGCATAAAATTTGGTCATTTCATCATTTGTATATATTTTGCATGTTGTCTCATTTTAAAAATATATATAAAACCGTTTAAACAAAAACAAACAAACATAAAAGTAAAAACAACAATATTATTGACTCTTTCGAAACCAAAAAAGAAAAAAAAAAGAAAAAAAAAAGAGAGAGTCAAAATCATCAAACTCCTCAAAAATATTTATTCTTAAAGTATTGCAGTTATATTTTCAAATTATTTTGGATAAATTAGCATTTATTTGGAATCCCTCACTTTCACAAACACAAATAAATATCTTGATTTTATCTGGCATGATTACTAATCTCTCTTATATCAATGTCCACAAAATTCAATTAAACAAAGTTTGAGCACAGAGAATTGATCTTGTTATTTACTTAAACCAAGCATATTCTTTCACAATAAAATGATTATATTTGTAATTTCCATGCTATGCTACATAGTAGAAGTGGTTTCTTGAGCGAAAAGTTTCCCCTGCTATCCTATCATGCACATGGTCTAGAATATTTGAAAAATGACAAAAGGACAAGCTCACCCCTACCCGGAATAAAAATCCCTTGCTCTACAGCTAATCCGAGCAAGTATCCCTAGCATAGGAAGAAAAGAAAAGTCAAGCAAAATCATGAGAAAAAAAAGAAGCATTATCTCAAAATCATTTTGTACTCTCTTAGCACTATTTCAGCATTATCTCAAATATCAAAGCAAAAGATATGAAAAAGAAAAATACAAAAAAAAAAAAAAAAAAAAAACAAGCAAAAGCAAAAGCAATAAAATCCTTTCCCTACCCATTGAAAAGAAAAGAAGGGTTGATGAGCTTGAATCCTTGGAATTCTCAATTATTCAAAAACTGTGAGGTAAGCCCCATAACAGGTGGTTTGTGCCCAACCCGCTTGGCCTTGGGTAACTCCTAGCGTGGTGATATGTCTATCACATTAGCGACCTTCTTTTGTACAGACCTATGTCTGCTTATGGATTAGCTAGCTCTTGATAACCCGACTTACATAGTAGTCTGGTATGGTTATATGCATCTAAATCATGGTTAATGAACACTTATTTGGTTAATTCAAATCACTTGTATCAAATTATCTTGCTCAAAACTGGTCAATGAACAATGCAATTGCACACACATTTGTATTTGAGAGATTTTGTGTATCATTATGATAAATCAAGATCAGAAATGAACTCACATACGCACATGGGATTCCTTATAAATCTAAATTTTGTCTTTAAGATACTTTGAAATATTTTTGTAAATTGTTTGGAATAATTTCATTTTCTTCTTTAAAGAACAGTTGTTTAGTATAAAGACAACTACATGCATTAGCAAAAATCAAAATCATTTTCAAAAACATGCAATAAAGTTACATTTATTTATAACTTTTGACTTTCACGACGATGGTATAATTCCAAAACCAAAATTGGAATTTTATGCCTAGCGCAAGTCCTCATCTTTATATTTTCTGTTTATTTTCAAAAAATTAAAAATCACCCATGCAATAAAACTATTATTTTCTTCTTTGGATTTCGTGATGATGGTATAAGTTTATACCTAAATATTCTATGCCTAGCGCAAACCATTGTACCAATTTTATTTTCCATTTATTTAAAAATCATCAAAACATATGACTTAAATCATTATGTTACACAATTATGTTTTAAATCAACGCACATTGTTACTATTTCATGTCATTATGTCAAAACTTCAATTTTGCAATGATGGTATAATTCCTAGGGAATTATTCAAAAATTTTATCACACTTAGGAATTTATGCCTAGCAAAAATCATCTTTAATATATTTCATGCATAATATTTTCATGGAAATCTAAAAACAAATCACCATCATCATCATCATTTGCATCATCACAACAAAGTCTTAAGACAGTCTCTTAAGCACTCTTTTACTTTTAACAATATTTCTATACTGGGATTAGCTTGATGACCGAGTGAGCGACGACTCCATGAAATGGTCTATAATAGCAACAATGTCCTTTGAAATTATTGTTAAAAGTCCCTTTTTTTATTATTATTATCCCGCAAACAACCAATTTGTTTACATTAGATTATTTCATTTAAATTTTAAAAAGAATGACATAATTACATGAATCATCAAATCAATCACACCAAAACATTAAAGCATCATACAAACACATAAGATAAGTCATATATATATATATATATATATATATATATATATATATCTCAACAATATATGTACATCATATCAAAACTAGATTGGTATGCCACAATCTACATCTTGGCATACTCAATCCTCTCAATCATATATTCAATCTGTGTAGTGCAGTAGCCTAGCCTCGAGAACCCCTCGAGCTCTCAGCCTCATCTCCTCCCCCACCCTAAGGTGTACGAGGTGGCCCCATCACAGTATGTGTGGTACTGCAAGTCCTAGTCATCGATCGAGATGAAGTCCTCGATGACCCAACCCTGATCGGATCTGCAATGCCGGCTGGAAGCTGTACCCTCTGCCCCTCTAGAACTAGTTGTAAGTAGATACCCTGATAGAACACGGTCTGAGCAATCAACCGTGCCAGATCCTGAGTGCTCGCTCCTCTGCTTCATGCTCTGAGGTGTGCAACCTCATCTCTGAGCTGTGTAGCCTCAGCTTAGTGGCGTGTAGCCTCATCTTGTAAAGTCTGCACCTATGCCTAGAGATAGACAGTCTCTTCCCAAAGAGTAGCCATCTCACTACTCTCTCCTGTGTCCACACCCTTGCCCTTATCGGGCAATGGTGGCCTCTCCCTTCGTGGAGAAGGGGGTCTATCTTACCTCCTCTCCCATTGTCGTGGCCTCTGCTAAGCCTGTGGCCTCCTCTGCTCTCTCCCATCGTGACCCTATGCCACCTTAATGGCCGTGTGGCATTGCCTCCCCATATGATGCACAACTATGTGAATCAGACCCTAAGCCCTTGTCATCTGAGGAGGGCGGATGCCTGTGTACTAGGCATCATAGCCGTCGGCTACCCCAGCATCATCCCCATCCACTGGTTGGATTGGGGAATCATCTGTGTCTTGACTCCAGAAGCGTTGCATATCTAGAGCTCCACTAACTGTAGTGTTATCCCAGATGGTCCAAGAAAAATCATAGTCTCTGAGAGATGGGATCCCCTGCTGTAGACCGAACTACCTCAAAACTTGATCGTAGCAGTGGAGCTCCACCTCTCCCCTCTCCATCCTCAGCCAGTAGGCTTTCCTAGCATGAGCCAGCTCCTATCCATCCTCGGCCCACCCTAGATGATCTCTCTAAGGCCTCCAGGTGATCTGGAGCTCCACCTCTCTTCTAGGGCTGTCAATAGCCCCATATCTATAGAAACGTGTGGCATATCTGCCACATGTTGCAAGCTGACCTGAGCCAACTAATCTCGCTCTGCCTGAGATAGAGTGGCCAAGTCATCCCTCAACCCACCGTATTTCCATTCTCTACTCTTTAGTAATCCTATCTGCAACATAAACAACAAAACAATAAAAATCATTAATAAAACAGTGATTAAAAATGCAAGTAAAACAAGTTCAATTTCATACAAATAATGATGTCATCTACTGGATGATATCATCCACAATTTGAGCAAATTCATCTCCAATTTTGCAATAGGGAATTATCCCTTATTGGATGAAACCGTCTCCATATCACTGATTTCGCCTTTGGACGAAATCGGTGATATCGAGACGATTTCGACGAAATTGAGATGATTTCATACCGACGACGTTGACGGTCCAAAAATGGCCACGATGCTCAAAAACCATTCAAAATTAATCTAAAAAGCATAGAAAATCAAAATTAAAGCATTCTAAACTAAGTTTAGACTCTTACCCGTAGCCCGTGCCAGACCTCTGTCGATCTATGCGCTATCTCGACCATCTTGTCTGCAGAGCTCTAGAAACCAAAAAAATGAACAGTAATAATGAATTAGGGTTTTACCCTATTTTTCTTAATTTTATTCAAAAACAATTAAAAACATTTTAAATTTTGCTTTTTCACGTTTTTACCTCAAACATTCAATTTTGGTAAAAACACGGAGGGGGCACCATAGTAAGCTGTTGTACGATTCGACCTAGAATCGTCGCCTAAAAATGGGAATAATTTTTGCTTTCTCGTAGATCGAGAAGAACTCATATTTAACGTATTTTCTTCAAAAAAATTTCTAAAGAGGGGGCAAAATGTAGCACCCTAAAATTGGCGCAGTAAAACTTAGTAAATAATTAAAATTACCTTAGTAATAATTCAAATTTGAATTTTAACCCCAAACCGCTCCAAAACCGCCTGCTACCTATTTCCTCATTTTTTGTGCCATTTTTAGAGTTTGTTTTGACCGTTGGACGATATCGTTGTCGATTAGATTATATCGCCTTAGATCGGAAGAATTTTTCTGGAGCAGAACGTCCAGACGATTTCTTCCCAAAATTGATTTTTCATAATTAGCTTCTGTTTCAACGGTGTCTCTAAGTTGGGCAGAAGTGTGTCTGCATCGTTAGAGACCTCCCCCATTGGAGATATTCCATATTATGATGATCTCCAACCTCCTAAACTCCCTCCTAAGCCTACTTAAACCTTAGGACCCCCATTGACATCCCCCTAGAAGAATTTCCCTATAATTCGATCTTTGCGTGCATTATAATACCCCGGATCATTATCTGCATTTGTGCTTTTCAAATTTTCTTGCAGGAACTTTATCTTTTTTCAGATGGAGCAAGCTCAGATCATCACAGACGATCCTGTACAAATCTCAGATGATCATGTCCCAATTCAAGATGATTTCGACTGTAGTCAACATTGGGGGCAATTACTGCCCAGAGTTTGCATTTTTCTTTTCTCGTCTGCTGTTTTATTTTGCATTTAGATCATTTTATTATTATTTTTTGCTATTCTGCATCTTGGAGTTCACCCATATAGCTTAAGTACATAATAAAATCATGATTAGCTATTAAAGCATGATAATCTACTTGCATTTCTATTTGGGATTATCTTATTAACATCATTTTGTCATTTCACATCATTTTCCTTTATCAGCATAGCTGCATTTTCTGTATTCTGTGTCCATTTCTCTGATTGTAGGTCTTTGATGAATTCGTTTGACGAATTCACCAAATATTAGATGATCCTGTCAGATCGAAGATGATCCTATCAAATTCAAGATGATCTTGACTGCTTCAAAAATTAGAACCTCCATTAGACATTCGAAACCAGGTATGGATTTCTTCACTTAATTTATTCTCTGTATTTTCTGTTTAAATATATTTTCTATCTTCATTTAAATTTGCATTTTCATATAGAACAACTTAGATTCATTTGGACAAACCTAGGACTTGGATGATTAAAGCTAAAATTGAACACATTAAACTCATTCCCAACCTAGGTGTGGAAACTGCCACTAAACGTTTCCTGGTGAACCCCACCATCCGTCAAAAAATCACCTTAATACCCCTCCCCCGAGATGCGGGACCTTCAAAGGGCCTCTCAGTCCGAGGTACCATCCCATCCTTCTTGCATCCCCCTTTTGGGCATGGATCCTTTAGCCTAAAGGTAAGGGTGCAAAAATTTTGGAGCGATACAGTTCCTATTTTATTAAGGCTTCAATTTTTGGGTTTACCGATCGTTGCTTTTGCCAAAATGGTTTTGCACCTTCCTCAAGTTCGATCGTGTGTTGGATCATTTCTTTTGAATAGAATTTCAGGTATTTGTAGGTCTAGGCGATGATGTAAAGGAATTCCTTGCACAATTATCTTATTTCTTCCATTTCTACTTCCGTAGTGTTCACTCCCAATTTGATAACTTTGTCAGGCTCCATTTGAGTTTCTTTGTATCTATGTTTGTCGACTTTCATCTTGTGACTGGTCGACCTGTCATTATTGTCGAATAGACTCTCAAGCATAACCAATCCTTTTAGGATGTGGTTATTTTTTAGTTGGATGATGTTATCATCTTCAGCCCATCTATTGTTAGAAAAATTCATCTCATGAACAAGAAAATCCACTATGTACCAATCATTCTCAAAAACTTGCCAGAAGGTATCTTTATCTAGCATAGAAGGTCTGTAAATCAACTTGATTGTTTAAGAATTTTGGATGACATTTTTTATAGGGCAAAATTTTACCCCTATTGAAGCCAATAAATCTACATGAGTATTTTTCTCTCTCGAAATTGCCTTTATGTTTAGAGATTCAAAATATTCTAGTAGATCCCAGACTCTATTTTGGTAAGCTTTAATATAATGTTGTCTACTCATATTTTTCAATAACCTGATTCACTATCAACTCAGAATCACCAAATATCTATAGCTGCTTGATGCCCATATTTTTAGCCTTCTTGAGGCCCAAACAAAGTGCTTCATACTATGTTGTGTTATTGGTGCAGCTCCAGGTTAACCGGTAAGAAAAAAACTTTCTGCTCACCTGTTGGGGAAATTAAGACTATATCTACTTTGAATCCATTCTTACATCTGGCCCCATCAAATAAAAGCTTCCACAACTGATTAGTGGGTTGGTTTACTAGAGGGGAATCAAGGGGATCATTCTTCTCAGGTTTTAGAATCGTATAAATCCCAATGTCCATCTCGATCATAGCATTGAAATCTTGAAGGGAGAACTGGTATTCTTCCTGTAATATATTGAGAGCTTCTTCCATCAATTTTAGGTCCTCTATTTCCTTGGTCATCATGTTCACTATGGTGGAATTTTTACTTTCATATTCAAGCTTTTCGATATGGAAGGTTGATGGTTTTTTATTGAATATTTTCACCCTTTTTCCTTTGAACGAGATTTCTAGGTGTGAGAAATCTAGTGATAGATATCCTCCTATATTTGTTGTGAACTCTCTAGAAAGGCACATACCAAAATAAGGCTCCAATTCCACTACTTAACATTTTCCTCCCTTAATTTTTCTTAACATGTAGAGATTGTTTGTAGTTTTACTGGCATCTACAATAAGCTTTCCTGTCTTATATTTCTTTATCTCACATCCATTTGGGTGAAATGTGAGTGTGTGCCCTTGATCACATAGTTGACTTACACTTAGTATATTGTGCTTCAATCCTTCAACATATAAAACATTTTATATCCTTGATATTCCATTATCCAAACTTAAAATCCCTTTTCCAACAATTTTGGTAGAAGCATTATCACCAAATTTCACTATTCCTCCATTTATTTTCTTAAGAGAAAGAAATTTTCTTTTGTCACCTATCATATGTCTTGAACAACCACTATCAATGTACCACTGATTTCCTTCATTTTTCACATGAAGAGTTATTTGTACCAACATGGAATTTTCTTTTTCTTGTTCTTTTTTCCTTTTCCAAACTTTTGAGGATATCTCATTTTGAACTATTTGACCTTCCTACTTCTTGCTTGATTTAGGAAGTTCATGAAACACTATTCTACATCATTTAGCTTTGCACCCAAAATTATCACATTTGTAACAGATGTTATTGTAATCCATGAGATGTGTAAATGTAATGTACCATGGACCATGCAATGTACAACTTTATGACCATATTTTTAACATGAAAAACAATAACCTTGAAAGAAATATTGAAACCTGTTTGATTGCCTTTGATGATATGGTTGCATGGTTCTTTCATTTCTATTTCTGTGATTGACTTTTATCCATGATGATTCTTTGTTTTCTTCCTCCTTGATGCTTCCACTTTTTAACATATCAACATAGGTCTTGGATGCTTTTATTTATTTTTATCTTGAATCCTCTTTCTATTTATCTTGAAATTCTTCAAAACCAAGTCCAATATTTATACCTAAAAGTATATGTGCTTTGATAATATCATTCAATATTTCTATACTTTTTTCAAACCTTTAATTTTGTTGTAAATTATCCTTAGATTTTTCCACTTCATTTCTTAGAGAGATAACCTCATGTTCTAATTTTTTACATTATAGCTCTTTTGACTTTAATTTCTCAACCATAACTTCTTTAATTCACTTTGCCTCTTCAACCTTCACTTTTAATTTGGTGATATCTTGTAGAAGCTTTGTCCTTGTTTCCTCATCCTCTTGTACTTAAGCCTTCAATCTTGAATTCTTCTTTCTAACCCTTTTAAATTCTTCAAGAGCAACAATAAGTTCCTCCTCTATGTCAACCATGGCTTCCTTTCCATTTTTTGGATATCTCTCATTGATTTCAACCATAGGGTAATCTTCTTTAACCTTAGTGTCCATATGTGTTCTTGTAAGATCTTCCTTCAATCTATTAGGCTTTCATGAAGGAACCCGATCTGATACCAATTAAATAATACAAGCTTATACTGAGATAGTGGGTGAACAACATAAGATAAAACTTTTACTTTTATTTCCAAATAAATAACTTTAAATATCATCAATTTCAATAATGAAACAATGCACAAATCACCACACACATAAGAGACACAGATTTAACATGGTTCACTAATATGGGCTACATCCACGGAGAAATATTGCTTATAAATTTCTCAAAAAAAATTGTGGGCACCAACCCATAGGAGACACCAATCCCCTATTACAATGTTCATGGGCACCAATTCACAAGATAAACCAATACCCTCTTAAGTTTGTGGACACCAATCCCATATGATCTGGTTTGTGGACACCAATCCACATGAGACACCAATATTATTTTCTCTAAATACTACTCAGATATGCTTCCAAACCTGATCACAATAATGCTCATAACTCTTGCTCAACTCAGATCCAAAATCTGCTCACAATACTACTCACAAATCTACTCAAATTAGCTCCATAACCTGCTCATAAATTTTAATCACAAATTTGCTTAAATATGCTCACAAAACCTACTCAATTATGCTCATAAAAATCTACTCACATAAGTTCTCAACACTGATCCAAAACCTACTCACAAATTTTCTCAACAATCTGATCCAAAACCTGCTTACAAACATTGCTCATCTACTTCAAAATATTGTATGCATACAATGCTTATCTATTCCTAAATATTGCATACAAAACAATGTTCATCTATTCCCAAATATTTCATACAAACCAATGCTCACATATTCCCAAATATTGCATACAAAACAATGCTTAGATGTGTTCTCAAATCTAATCTATAACCCTTGCACTTTTATTTCCAATTTCAAGCAAAAACTAATGTACATCCAATAATTCCTTATACCTCCAACCATATGACAACAAAATATATTCCTAAAAAAAAATCACCTTGATAAAGTAGTTAAATCACCATACCTCTAAATTTACCTCAATGATGATGATATTTTGCTTGATCTTCCCAAACTTGTCCAGAAAAATAATTTTCCTTTTGTTTGTCACTTCAAAATTTGGTTAGCAATTATCCTTTTTATTTTCTTGAATAAAAATCAAATCATCCACTCAAAAATCCTTATCAAAAATATAAACAATAAAGCTTTAACAATACCAAATTTACACCTTATATCTCCAACTTATAACATGAAGAATACAATTTTTATAACAATAAAAATTACACCTTATATCTCCAACTTATAACATACAAAATTCAACTTTTATAATAATCAATGTAGCACCTTATATCTCCTACTTAAATTAAAACAAAAATATTTTCCCTTACCTTGCATCAAAAACCTTAACTTCCATGGAGGGGATTTGATCCCTAGACCTTCCAAAGCATAGTGCCTTGCCAATATCTCCTTGACCAGCTGGGCTAGCCCAATGGGTAACACCAAAAAGGATCTCACTTTATTTAAACCTATGATGCACTTCCACTTAGAAAAAATTACCACGATGTCTTCCAAGAAAAACTACCACCGATGGGTTTAGACCATCATACCTCATGCACAATAATGCGTTAACGTGGCCTAGCTATCCAACTAGGCTACTCCAACTGTTGGAACTAAATGGGGTGTGATATCATATTTAAAATTATTTTTGCTACCACCAAAAATTATCCACTCTCCTCCATCTTCTACTTGTTGCCACTCCACTCGATTGATATGTTTCCGTAAACCTTAGCATCCATGAAATTAATTTTAAGGCATATATTTATATGCTTTATCCTTTGGTTTCCAATGAAGTTGGCTCAACCATTATGTTCTTTTCCCTTTGGCACCTATTCTTATAAACCCATTTTATATTATAATATTTAATTTTAAACCTTTGTCCTTTTATTGTAATATTTAAACCCTTTTCCCAATAAAATTTTAAACCTATTTGTCCCAAGCCTTTGTCCTTCTTTATAATATTTAAATTTGATATTTAAATATTATAATCCTTTTCTTAAAAATATTTTCCTTGCTTTGCTTCATCTGAAATATATGCTTGCCATGGATATTTGTCCATTGCTTGCTATTCATCAAGTCCATTTTTGACTCCATTGATATATTGTCCAACCTTATAAACTTATCACCGTCAAAGAATATTTTTACCTTGAATACCATGCTCCTTTGACATCAATGACAACTTAATATTTCCAAAAAATCAATTGTTGTTGCTTCTTCCATGGAATCTATTGCTACTACTACCTTATTGGATTTTGTTTTAGGTTCTATTTATTCTTCAATATGTTTCTCTACAACCACTTCTTGTTTTTAATTGGATCCTCGCTCCTTAAGCTGAGAAATATCATGCAATATTATATTCTTTTTCCTATACCATAACTTCATAAACTTCTTTTGCACATTAATATTAATAGTATTTAAAGAATCTAACCAAGGATAACCAAGAACAATATCCTCATCCATCTCAATAGCATGAAAATCTGAATGTAAAATATATTAATCCATGGTGATCTTCAAATCTTCAAAAATCTGAACATTCTCATCCTCCAATTGTATGTCCTTAATTTTTGTTGCTTGAACATCCAACCTCTTAGCCAAAGCAATATTAATAAAATTAAATATGGTACTAGGGTAAATGGAAATAATATCCTTTTTTTTTAATGCTTCCATGAACCTAGAAAATAGACTTTTTAGATTCAAACAAATTCCTTTGTCCACATTTTAATTTATCTTCTACCAAAGGTATGGTTTCCTCTATCTGCATACTGACATCTTTTTTATCTTCTACCCCTTCTTTGAATTTTTCTATTTCACTTTATACTTTCTTTTATTCTTTTTGAAGCATGTTTCTTTCTTATTCATATCCCTTAATGGAAGGAATAACTCCACAAGATCTCCTAAGATGAGAGTTCCACTTAAGGAGGGCAAAGTCCCATAAGTCACTTCGTGGGCAAAGATGATTACATATGATTGATATCCATGATGATTACAATGACAAATAACTCTTCTTTATATAACCATCTTCTAATTCTACTTTAAAGAGCCTACTACTAATATAATATAATATTATATTATATTATAATATTATATTATAATACAATCAACCTCGGGTTATGTGTGGCCCATGCTAACTCTTATACAATAAAATAACATATCCCCAAATATTTATTCCTAAGTATCCTAACACCAGGTTCATGAGTTTCCTAGCTATTGCATCCTTGTAACTCCTTCTAAGATTGGGCTTTATGGTTACAAGGAAAATCTAACCTCCCCAAGGCTAAACAATATTTGAAATAATAATTAAAGTAAGCAAAGAATATTATAGAATTTAAGAAAGACATAAACCATCTACAATGAAATGCTAATATTCACAAAACTAGGATTCATCTAAATAAAATACCAAATATGCATAAATCAAAGCTTGATATTGAGTTTTAAAAACAAACACTTTCTATAATGTAAATGCTACAACATAATAAACCAAGCATTTAACATAAAGATGCATTCCTGTAATTAATAGAACTCAATAATAACTATCCAAAAAGATTGCTCAAATCACATAATGTACAAAATCCAAGATATCATTAAAGCAACATAATTATTCAGTTTGTACAATAATCAAGTTTACAAACTCATTGAACAAAAAATTCTTTTATATAGCCTTTTCCTTTCCGCATCATCTATTTTATCCAAAATCTAATGAAGCCATCCGCCAAATATTTTCAAGCCATCTAAGTGTCTACAAGCCTCTTTGTGATGGGGAATCCACCCATAGTTTATGAGGTATACTTAGGGATCAGAACAACTATATATGCAATGCAACTTAAATTATGCCATTATCTATTATGCAACAACCATGAATAAAACATAAGCAAACTACCAGAAGAGAATCCCATAATTCTATTTATAATAATTCCTTAACTAAAAAAAGTCTCAAAAATAATTATATTAGTTTATCTTTCAAAAACAACATACATAAATCCATGATTCCTTAGCTATCAGAAGTCTCCTGCATCAAAAATAGTTTCTCTTTCAAAACCATCATGCAAAAATCCATGATTCCATAACTAACATAAGTCTCAAGAATAAAAAATAGTTTCTCTTTCAAAACCATCATGCATAAATTCATGATTCCTTAACTACCATAAGTCTCAAGAATCATGAATAGTTTCTATTTCAAAACCATCATACATAAATCCATGATTCATTAACTTCCACAAGTCTCAAGAATCATGAATATTTTCTCTTTCAAATTTCTCATTTCAAAACTAAATTAATAAGTCAATACACAAACAAGATAATCCCATACTTCTCTTTATAATGTTTCCCTAACTCACAAGAATCTTAAATTTTCTCTTTCAAAACCAAACTCGTACATTAAAATACAATAGAAAAGAATCACATACTTCTATTTATAATAATTCCCTAACTCACAAGAGTGTTAGAAAATATTAGTTAAGTTTATCTTTCAAAATCAAAATTATACATTCAAAAACAATACAAGAGAATCCAATACTTCTCTTTATAATGATTTCCTAACTCACAAGAGTCTCGAAAAACATTATTTAAGTTTCTCTTTCAAAACCAAAATTATACATTCAAAAATAATACAAGAGAATCTAATACTTCTCTTTATAATAATTCCTTAACTCACAAGAGTCTCAAAAAACATTATTTAAGTTTCTCTTTCAAAAAAAAAAATCATACATTCAAAAATAATACAAGAGAATCCCATACTTCTCTTATAATGATTCCCTAACTCACAAGAGTCTCAAAAAATATTATTTAAGTTTCTATTTCAAAACCAAAAGCACACATTTAAAAGCAATACAAGAGAATCTCATACTTATCTTTATAATTATTACCTAACTCACAAGAGTTTCGAAAAACATTATTTAAGCTTCTCTTTCAAAACCAAAATCATACATTAAAAAATAATACAAGAAAATACCATTCTTCTCTTTATAATGATATCTTAATCTACATAGATCTCAAGTTTCATTATAATAGTTTCTTTTTCAAAACCACAAGAAAAGTTCCATTATATTAAACTACCAAGTTTAAAGTTCCAAAATTTGTGAGAAAAAGACCTGTCCTTTTTATTTAAATGAAGATTTATCTTTCAAAACATATTCATCTAATAGAAATATTTATATTTCAAAGCATATAGATACTTCATCGAATAGAAAGCTTAAACTTATGTATTATAAAGTTACAACTTAACTTTCATATAATAAATTTACAATCTTCTATCTAAAATAAAGATAGCTATATCAACATAAAGCTTAAGAATTACTAAAATATAGAAAACCAAATCCAAAAATATAGAAGGTTCTATATTTCTTATCAAAAAAATGATAAAACATTTCTAAAGATAATAAGCCAAAGGCGCTCGATTAAACAAAATGAAATTGAAGCACTCAATTATACATCGATATATATATATATATATATATATATATATATATATATATATATATATATATATATATATATATCAAGCAACTACAATCTAAGCTCATGATTAAAAATCAAATAAATCAAACAATTATACATATAAGCTAAACGCTTGATTAAGCACCAAATAAATCAAGCAACTATATGGATATTGCACTCAGGAAACCTTAGCATCACTCCCTAGGATGAATTGCATCTAAGCTATCACGTGAGAAGGAGGAAACAACACTAGTTGTTCTACACACAAGCTGATGCAAGGAAAGGAGAAAAGGAACCAACATAACAATGACACTTAAAAATGGCTCTGAGACCAAGATGCCCTTGCCCATAATAAAAGCAACAAAGCAAACATCCACTACGGATAAAAGGATTGTTTAACACACTGAGCATCAGGTCGACCTCTACAATAGGTAAAAGGTAAGAACTAGGGCCAAAAATCAAGCATCAACCAACAAAGCAAACAATAGGCTCCAATAAATAGTGGTAGAATGAAACTTAAGAGCATGTGAAATAGTCTTCAAAAGCATAGCAAGAGTGCAAATCAACAATACACGACTCGTAGGTTGAGATAGGAAGAAAAATAGCAAGGGAAGCAAGCTTCTACCAAATTTTAGTAATCACCAGATAAAACCAAACTAAAGTAAAATATAACATACAAAAAACAAGGATCCACTTTATTTGAGGTTCCTTTATGTCTTCTCTCGATTAGGCGATGCACTAGTTCAATTCCATTCCTCTCAAGTCATCCAATCCACAACTTCTTGTCCTTTGATCCTTTGCCCAACACCTTCTTTACCCCCAAAATACTATCTTAAGGAGCAAGAGGAATCCAGACATGTCTCATTGCATGGAGTGCTCAAAACAAACATCTAATAATATGTTTTCTTGCAAGACTCATGCACACTACCGCGATCCTCATTCAAGAGCCACTCAAACATAAAATGGTGGTCTAATAAAGAATTAACTTATTTTAAGCAAAGAATTTTTGTTGGTTGTTTAATTAAAGTAAACCAAACATTAGAAACTAAAATTTAATTCTATAGTTTAAGAATTATTCAAAACCATCCTTTGATCTATTTTCATAATTCTCAAGTATTAATATCAAAAGCTAATTAATACTTCATGAATCTAAGGTATAATTCAATCCACATCTAAACATACCACAAATAAACATAAATGCACTCCCACAATGTTCCACACCATTGTTTTATCCTGAAGTAGGTGGTATCTTTTAAGATAGACTAATGCTATCACCAACCTATTTTAAGGTGTCTCATTTCAAGCAACTTCTTCGTCCAATGGTGCAAATATGGAATTAAGCACATATGATATGCATCTACATGAAAGATATTTACCTATGTTACCCTGAGCTATCAATGAACAAGTTATCATCATAATTTCTCTAAATATCCTTCATGTAGGTGGTTCACCCATATGATCCCACAATAGAGAGAGCCTAATATTGCATCCACCAAAATATCAACATTACCACATTTTAAGCTCAAAAAACTATAATCATCTTATCAAAAGACATCATAAAATTCAATTATGCCATTCAACACGTAGCTTTCTATCCAAAATAAGTTCTACCAAGGAGGGGTGTTACATTAATGCACATGGGTGAGGGTTACCTCCACCCAAGCACATTGATGAGGTATGCCATTTTGGTAGGTAAGAAAATCACTCCATACAAGATTATTAATAATGCATGTGTCATATCCCAAATAGATAATATTACATATTTTTCCATCCAAGTAGTCAAGTGGGTAAATTCAAGATGCCCCATTTTCTCTCATCCATACCATTTGTCCATCATGCTCCCTCATACTCATCACTTCTCTCACCCTTGGGAAGATATTATAAATATACTCCCATTTCATTTGTAAGATAGAGCACACAAAACATTATTGAAACTCTACCCAGATTTTGTTTGGCCCTCCTTGTGGATTTCAAAGTTTGTGAATGTAGGTACCCCATTAAGAGAGCTTGAGAACATCAACCATGAAATCTATTTGGAATGTAAATTAATATTTATTTTGTATCTACGCTTATTTAACAACAAAAAAACACTGGATCTACACCAGAATCCCAAAAAAATCCATAAAGGTCCAAATCTAAGTTTTAAGCCCCTACTAAAACACAAATACAACCACCTCGGGTGGTTACACAGAGCCAACCATGTCATGCGGTTACACACTAACCACCTTAGGTGGTCAAGTATCAAGGGTAGATAGAGATTCAAAATTAGTAGAAGGTAGCAAATAAAGGTAGAATAATTATTTTTATAAGGTTTTGTAACCTTTTTACACACTTCTATAATTTTTTCTAAATATTTTGTGAGTTTTTCTAAGCTTTTTTAACCCTATTTGATGATTTTTGGCCTTATCCTGAAAGGTCCAATAGAATATACTAATGCTTTTATTTTGGACTTGTGTGTAGGTGTTGGGATTTGCATATAGACTTAGGAGGTCAAGGAAGGAGAATTAAAAACCCTCCCTACAATTTTTTGTGTGATCGAGGAGATGATTTCTGGAACCATAGAACTCATTTGCAAAAGAAAACCCTCCATTTTGTGAGATCCATTGTAATAGAAAGGGTTGATTTGTAATAAACAAAGTCTACTAATGCAATATAAAGTCTCATTTTATTTATTTACATGTTATGGTGCATTATCTTAGTCACAAATACAACAAGCAAAGTCCAATAAATGTATATCTATGATATATGTAAAAACTAAAATATAAGCAATAGGGATTCACGTAAGGGAACTTAGTATACCAACATAAAGTTTATCAACTATAGTTCTCTAACCTAAATAATGCTAGATCATCTCCTATAGAAAAAATAATAATTTGAACTTCTATGAGAAATAGTGAACAACATTAGAATTTATAGGAATTGTCATGATCCAAACATGTGACATAGATCATCCATTATATAGCTTATAGTGAATGAGAAACAAATAAAATATGACCAAATATGGAATCATAAGAGTTAATCTACATAAGGAAGATAACAATTATATATAGCAAAGTTAGAATATATAGAGAGAGTAAAGAATGCACAAATAAGACTTTATAGATATCATAATGCAAGTTGTCAAATGTACACATGTGGTAAAGTAACAAGAATGCTTCTTGCTATTAATATATGGTATGTTTGCTTACACACTCGACAAATTGCATGTTTAGTTATTCATTCATCAAGTTATTGATTGATTGATTGATTATTATTATCATTGTTATCCTTACCCACCTCTTCTTCAAATATGGTAGTTACAAAGGAGGTTCAAATATTACCTATTTCAAACCATTGTAGGGGACACATCATTGGAATGAGATGCTATCTACCTTGGATCATGGTTACTACTTCATGACAACTATGAATGATAATTATTTTAGTTCTTTCATCATGACTTGATATGGTTGACTAGGGAATACTTATCTAAACAATCACATTGACTTTCCTAAAACAAGTTAGTCATTTAAAGATCTTGAGAAAGAATCCTAAGATTTTACTTGTAATGTCTAAGTGGGAAGCTATCAATCCATATTATAATTTGAACCACTTACACTAGGGTTCAATGCAGTAATTTCTAGTTGTGATATGGTGCATTGGCCCATAAAGGTAGTAGTCCTCTCCTAGTACTATTTTCACTATGTCCTATCACCTAATATCCAAGGAGGTGCATGATAAATATAGGAAATGCACATGTTGTAGAGGTGATCGACAAGCAATGTGATAGGTAAGTCTAGTCAAAATGGTTTACACCATGACAATATGTCAACCATAATGGGCGAGGTTTCATTTGTTCAATGTAGGAGCAAATACATTTCTTAAAGGTCAATCTATGCCTCAAAGAGATTTTTGTACCTCAAAGACCATTCCAAGGTACAAAAATCGTGAATTAGCATGAATGAACTCATCAATATGGATTTAACAAATGCAAGCTAGGCAAGAACACATGAGATGCAGATAGGTTGCTGAATTTTATGGGAAGGAATAATGCTTTTTCCCCATGAATTAATTAAAGGTTTTAGACACAAAAAATTGGGTATCCATATCAAGTAAATGAGGTAACGTTCCAACAAAAATTTGGTTGAAATTCAACAACTAGTGTCAATTCAAAAGATAAAAGGAAGCTGAAGAAGAAGACATAAGTGCTCAAAAAATTTAGGCATAATGTGGAAGTATCCAATAATTAAGAGTGGTAAGATATTATATTTTAAGGAATTAGTATAGGTGCACAATATCCCAAAAAAAAACATGAGTTGGGCCAATGAGCCATTATTGAGGAAATTTAAGGATCATCTACGAACATCAATTGGGCTTAATAATACATAGAACGAACATGGCTTATTAAAGAGAAGAGCATGGTAGTCGTAATAGAATCAATTAAAAAATCTAACAACATTAATTATAAGAGATGCTTCTAATAAGTTTTTAGGATCACTAGGGTGGTAATTGAATATCTAGTAGCTCAAAATTAATGATTCTAGATCAATATACCTCAAAGGACTAAATTTGACATAAGGAGGATCAAATCAAGGAAGCAACATAGAAGCTTTATCATAGGGTCCTGTACAAGTTTTGGAGGGAAAGTTTCCCCATTTTATCTATAAATAGTACAAGTTTAGGTATTCTAAAGGATTTATTAGTTGCTTATTCAAACCTCAAACTTTCTATATAACTTGTATTTCATTTTCTTTTGTATAATAGTCTGTATCAAAAGCTTGAGTGGTTTTGTGGGTAAGATTTTTATCCCTCACTCTTGGCATGATTTGTAATTTTCATACTCATATATATGCATATATATTTAAAGTTGTGACTACTAGGATTTTTTATTCTATTTCCTATGTGTATGTATTTTTATATGTATATATAAGAGGACATCACTATTTTATTTCTTTCCCATTTCTTGAATGTATAATTTGTGCTTAACTTGTGTGCTAAGAAGATAAAGTATTCACTTTTTACTATGAACATACTAGACTCATGTGTTCATTTATACCTTATGATCTTGGTGCATTACCCCTAGTTACCTTATGATATTTTTTCCTTTATGCTATCTTTGTTTTTTATGTATTTTTTTCCCTTTTCTCTATGCACACCATATCTAGGTTATATTAGAAAAGGGTGTACTAAAGATCACATCTTAAAAGGAGTTATACTTATAAAAACACCCTAGAGGTAGTCCAAATGAGCTACTTCCCATGCTCTCATAGGTACCCTATCGTGTCACTCTACATGAGGTATGATAGTTATGTCATATGGTTCTTTACATCTAGTGGCCGTGATAATTAGAGAGGATAATTATTTAATGGCATGTTTTGTAGGACCCAATTGGTTCATTTATATTAGTCCCACAATCAAGAGAAATATCCTAGGTTGAGACCTTAAAGAATTTTCTTGCTTATCTACTTGCTTGAAGCATTTAAAAATATCACCTAACGACTCTGATCAAAGATGAATATCTAGAAGTAGCTGCTTAGAAAGATCCTACATTGATATTTTGGTGAAGATCTTAGTCTAACTATTTAGAGAGAAAATATTGTATTAAATTGGTGAGTCCACTTAAAACCAAAAAAAAAGTAAAATTTTATGAACAAAATACATACAACTAGATCCTTTGTTGTTGCTAATATTCAAGCATTTCTCCCATCAGTTAACACCATTTCAAGAATAAGAAGAGGTAGAGGCCAAATCATGACTTACCAACTACCAAAAAAATTCTTGGCTTGGAATGATAGAGGTCCATTACAACCTCCTACTTTGCTTGTAATATAGGACAACATACCAACATCTATACTAAAATATCTCCTATACTTAATCGAGGAAGATATGACAACTCCGATCAAGTACCTGCATAACATGGTTAGCTTATGTGTACTTCATAATATAATAAAATAAAATATAACTTTAAGATTATTGGTGGCTTAATTTAGAGGCAAATCTTGTGAATGGTGCATTTCACTTGAACGACACTCTATTGTTGATTGGGACTAGCTTGCCACTTTTTTTATGGAAAGATTCAAGTAAAAGGTATATGAAGTGACTCTCCTAGAGCAATTTTCAACTATAATGAGAGCATTGATGTTAGGAATATACTATTAAAAATAAACACACTCACACAAATATTGCAAATAAACATAAATATCACAACACAACTATGAAATATAAATGCAAAAAATAACAATATCATAGATAACACAGAATCACGGGCCACTTCAATGGGGCAACCTCCTTCAATGATTTCATTCATTAATGTAAAAAGATACATACAATACTAACCCTCGTAGTTTTAAGGATTTCATAAACTAACTAACTTCCAAGTTTGGATTTGTTAGAATATATTACATCATTTGGGTCATGTAAATGTACCACCTTTGGTACATAGTTAGAGTAGGAGATTACTTTAGGGGGAAGTTAGCTAGTTACTTCAAGTAATGTAATAAATGCACAAGTGTCAATGTGCAAGTTGTAAATGTGCAAGGTGTCCCCTTGTACAGCTAGGTAGAGTGTTGGCCAAGGAACCCATATTCCTATATAAAGGGCCTCATAGTAAGTGATTACATATCACAGTAGGTAGTAGTAGAGTAGAAGGTAAACTCCATTGGTGATGGAGTACAATGTAGTCCTTTAGCATATATTCATGGAGTGCTCATTTCCTCCATAGTTGCATTGTATTATTTTTGTCATTTCTATTTATAGTATACTTCAGTCATATTCTAAAATTACTCTCCTTCATATTTTCTTAATCCTGTGATTGCCATTTCTCATAGCATACTTCATCAAAAGCTAACAGTGGTATCAGAGCCACGGTGAATACAGATAGGACTAGGGAGAGTCACAAGTACTGAAGTAAATCTTAGTTCCAAAAATACTGAGATCACATCTGGCTAGAGTCTTTCCACAGAGTTGCAGAAAAACTCGTGAAGACCAGGACTCAACATTCATCCCACTAGTTTGATGAATCAACTAGTGAAGACTATTTCTAGATCTAGATTTTTTCATGTTAACTACTATCTAAAGTTTTTTGTTGCAAAAAATTAACTCTCAAAAGTTGGGACACTTCCTACAACAGATAGAGAAGGATTTCACCTTCATTACCTGAAATTCTATGTGCTTTCCTCATGCAGAGATTAGTTCTTTGTTGCAAAAAACATTGAAAAGACTCTAGGAGAAGAGTCTTGGTGAAGTTTGGAGATTGGAGATCTCCATTGCTAGATTGAAAACTTCACATTGCAGAAGAAAAGGCCATAGAAGCCTTGCACCTAAAAAAAGCCATAAAAGTCTTGTACAAGAAGAAAAGGCCACATAAGCCTTGATCTAGAAGAAAAGGCCACAAAAGCCTTGATCCAGAAGAAAAGGCCACATAAGCCTTAATCCAGAGAAGAGTTCCTGAAGAAGACTCTAGAGAAGAGTCCATGAAATAGGAGATTGGTGATCTCCATTAAAGACTATGAATTGTAGATCAACTAGAGTCTTTCCACAAGATTGTGAAGACCAGGACTCAGCACAGAACTCATACCACTAGTTTCAAGAATAACTAGTGAAGTTGAAAAGGTCTGAGAAAAGACCCCATTGGAAACAATAGATTGAAGATCTATTCTAGAAGAAGTTGAAGAGATCTATAGAAGATCTCATTGGAAATATTCCAATATTGGAAGAGATAGAGAGGGACTAGCAAAGTCTTATTCCTGATCAAAGAAGCAACAAAAGTTAGAGATCCGAGAAGAAGATCTCAACACTTCCAAAAGGAGAAGATTGAAGAAAAGGTCTCATTCAGAAGACCAGAGAAGTTGCAAGACTAAAGACCTTGGAGAGGTCTCTAGGAGAAACAAGGAAAAGGCTTGGAGAGCCTTGTTGCAGAACTTATAGAAGCATCATCAAAGGAGTTCCTAGAAGAACTCATTGGAGAAATCCACTACCAAGGAGAAGCTCCTGATAGTGAAGGACTTGGGACAATTGTCTCCATCCGAAAACAAGCCCAAGAGAGAAGGTAGAATCTAGTGAAGACCTCAAGATATTTAGAATCTTGAGAAGAAGACCCTGTTTGAAGTCAGAATTCAACAAGAAGATTGAAGGAGGATTCAGACAAAAGAAGCCTACCAAATCCAAGAGATTTGGAGATTACCTCTCATAGAAAGAAGGTACATTTCAGAGGTAAGAATTTTTTTGAATCTACAATAAAAAATAGAAGATCACTTGGAGGATCAAGCCACCAAACCCTAGGCTCAAGATAGAAGGTTCGAGACCACATTTTGGTGAAGCAAGAAGCTATTTTGGATAGCCAACAAGAAGCTATGGAATTCATTCATCACAAGGCAACAACTTGGTGAATCTAAACACCAAGATCTACATCATCTATAGAAGCCATTAAAGGTAAGCAACTTGGGTGCAATTAGTTGAACTTTAAATTAGGGTTCATTATCAAATATCATTAAGCACCATATTTGGATTAAAGTTGCAAAAAGAAAGGGCTCATATTACAGTCTTCAAGAAGGTGCAAAAGATAGTTCTTTTAAGAGATTTATTTGCACATTAAAATAGGAGTTGGATGTATTTTGAAAGAAATAAATATATCATCTACCTATTATCTATCTAGAAAGCAAGAAGACTACATCCTACAAACTAATTGTAGTGAAGAATTGCATATTACTTAAGGGTTCATTATAATTACTCTTAAGAGTTGCAGAGATTATTAAGTGCATTAGAAACTACTTTGAGAGCTTATTTACAAGAGAAATAAGGTGAGAATTAAAGTGCATTAAATTAGAGGTTTTATTGATTCATTGCACTATACTAGTTGTTCATTAAACTAGTTACTCTCAAAGGATTGTTTTGTGTTTTTTTATTGTTAAGATCAAGGGCACAAAACCAACATACTATCAAAGTGTCTAGAGACACTATCTGGTGCACAAAACCTGTAGCATTTCATGGCCAAAATAATCCACCATTAAATCCTTGAAGGAAGCTACAAATCGAGACTTGGTGAGTCTCAGATTCAAGGTGCACTTAGGGTTTCATTAAAAGAGTAAGTGCAAAAATTTCTACTTCCAAAAAGGCATATTAGCTTGGATCTATTCTTATTAAACTATCCAAGCAAAATAATTAGATATTAGTGTTGTCTAAAAATAAAGGTAACAATACACTGCTCTCAATAGAATAAGAGCAAGTAAAGGCCATATCTAAGAAGCCAAAAGAAAGCATCAAAATTCCTCAAGCTATATAGCGAGGAGCCTTCATAACAAAGAAGGAAATAGCATCTAAAAGAGACAAAAAATACACTAAGATTTGGTGCAAAATAAGGTCTCTTATTTATAATACATTGGAGCACCATATACCTCTAAAAGAGGTCAAAAGTATTGAGTGTCACAAGACACCAAAACAATAGGTGTTCTACATTGCTTGCACGTCAACAGAGGTAGAAGAGAAGTCGGTTTAGGGTTCGTAAGCACGAACGTCATCTCAAAAGGAATAAGGGTTGAGTTCGAGCAGAAGACAAGAGCCACCGAAGGGCTCACATTTTGAGGCACCTAAAGACACAAGTTCGAGCACCTAGAACAAGCATCCACCTGCAACATTAAGGCCAATATAAGAAGGCCATTATCGATCAACATCTACGAGAAAAGAGATAACATAAAGGGTGATTATCATCTACATTTCTACAACATAGCTATCAATGCAGATAGAACAACATTATTAAGGAAGGAACAAGGAGCTAGCACACAATCATCTACATTAACAAAGGTAGCATACTGAAAGCATCAAAGAGCAAAGCTAAAAGGTGCTATACCAAAGATATAGCTAAGAGAAGACATCTGCCAAAGAGAAGCACTCAAATCAGCCCTTGGTTTTCCATAAGACCACCATTGGAGTGCCATAGAATCATTCCTCATCACCAACTGGAGCCACCCATACAACAAATACGTTGGCTTGGAAAGAAAGCATTATCAAGAGCATTTGTTGGCAAGGAATATATGAGCTATAAAATATTGGAGGGAGAGTGTGCATGCAGTGCCACTTGGTAGGAACACACCAAGCGCCACTTCATTCCTCAATGCTCAAAGAATAATTGAACGCCTTCCTTCGAGCGGTTACGAAATCATTAGGAGGTTACATATCTTTGCTATCATTACAAAAGGGAATGAGCATTGGAAGAATCTCAACGTCCATATTTATTGTAACTCCTAATTACCACTTGTCCAAAATTTGAAGAGGAATTCATGCTATTTAAAGCGTTCAACTTGGAGGGAGAAATATCGAAGTCAAAAGCATGATCAAGCATTGAAGGGTGTAGAAGCATATTCATAGCGAGAAGCTAAATCAAGAAAGGAGCATGTGCACCATTCAAGAGGAGTGTAAGCAAGACTATAGCTTGCATTAACGGCCTGTCATTTACCAACAACTCCAACGCTCTTCGATTGGAGAATACTTTGACCAAGAGCCATTCAAGGAAAAGACTAGCACCAACATCATCCAAAAAGCATTAAATTCTCTACACCAGCCATCAATGAATACGTTGAGCCACAAGGATCACTAAGGCATCAATAGATACAAGGATTACTAAGTCATCAGTGGATACATTGAGCCACAAATCCATCAGTGGATACATTGAGCCACAAGGATTACTAAGGTAAAGTTCATATTAAATCTGCTTGCTTTAAGTCTAAGTGACACTGGAGTTATAAGGATATAATTCATTTACTATTGCAAAGCATTCATCAAGCATTAGTAACATATTAAGCAAGCCTATTTCAAGAACATTTACATATTTGCAAATAATAAAGTTGGAGATATAAGGGTTTCTACTTAGGAAATTAAAACCCTATTATTGCAAATATTATTGTTTTCTAATATTCCAAATTAGGGAGTTATAAGGAATACTACACCAAAATAAATTATTGGAATTTAGAAACATTAAACTATTAAATATCAAGGGATATAGAAAGAGGTTCATTAAATATTATCAAGGGTTGGAATCAATTGATATACTTGTCTCATAAACACATTAAAGGGGTAAAAGAAATCCAACTTTGAGAACTTCTTCAAATTAGAAAGTGCTTAGTTCAATAGGAGAAATAAGGTGTAATAAAAGTTGATTATTGTTACTTACAAAACATTACAAAATCAACTCAAGATTGAACTATTACTTCCAAAAGCACTTTATCAATCATATTGCATGCTCTAACCACTAGGGAGACAAGGAAGTCCACAAAATCAAAGCTCTATATAGATTTTATCGAATCAATACTAGGGAATATAAAAAGGGGTCACAAGAATCATCATGCCATCAAATAAATTCTTTCTTGTAGAATATCAAATACTAAAAATTCCAATCTACTTCTCTTGAAAAACTAATTTGAAGCAATCTTGGTATATAAAAAACTCTGGGATATAGTCAAAGGAATAGTAAAAAAACCTAACACAGGTGATATTGAGATTCTAAAGTTAGAATAAAATGATGCAAAATCCCTAATTATAATAACCTTTACTATCATTGATGAGATCCAACCCTATATTAGTTCAGCAAAAACATCTACAGATTCTTGTAAAACTTATCAGATGACTCAGAGGTACAAGAAAATAGAAAGTTCAAAATGGGCAACTGGCAGAAAAATCATCCTAAAGACCAAATAATTGGAGATCCCACAGCTGGCATTCAGACAAGAAAGAAAGTAATAAGTAATTACTCTCTCTTATCTAGCATTGAGCCCAAAAACATAGATGAAGCAAGTAAAGATGACAGCTAGATGAAGGCTATAAATGAAGAGTTAGATCATATTGAAAAGAACATAACTTGGGAGTTAGTACCTAGACCTGCAAACAAGAATGTAATCGACACCAAATGGATATTTCATAATAAATTAAATGAAGATGGTCAGGTCATTAGAAATAAAGCAAGACTGGTTTGCAAAGGCTATGCACAGGTCGAAGGCATTGACTTTGAAGAGACTTTCGCACCAGTGGCTAGATTGGAAGCTATTAGGATGTTTCTGGCACTAGCAGTTTACAAGAACTTCGGAGTTTATCGGATGGATGTTAAATCTGCATTTTTGAATGGGAAACTTGAAGAAGAGGTTTATATTGAACAACCAGATGGCTTTCAAATCAGTGAAGATCTCAACCCGGTCTGCAGATTAAAGAAAGCACTGTATGGATTAAAACAAGCACCACGGGCATGGTATGCTAGGCTAGATAATTATCTCTCTCAACAGGGATTTAAGAAAGGTCTAGTGGACAGTAATCTGTATGTGAAAATAGAAGGTGGGCATCTCATTGTTCTTGTTGTCTATGTGGATGATATCATATTTGGCAGCAACAAAGATGAATCTTGTAGAGACTTAGCAACCAAGATGCAGAATGAATTTGAAATGTCAATGATTGGTGAACTATCTTACTTTCTGGGCTACGAGGTTAATCGGAATGACAAAGGTATTTTCATTTCCCAAATCAAATATGTGAAAGAGATGTTAAAGAGGTTCACTATGGAGGACAGACAAGCCAGTCAGCACTCCCATGACAACAGGCTACAAGTTAAGTAAAGAAGACAAATCTCCACCTGTGGATCAAACCATGTATAGATCAATGATAGGAAGCTTACTATATTTAACTACAACCAGACCTGATATTCTGCAGGCAGTCTGTATGGTAGCTAGATTTCAGGCCAGTCCTAAAGAGAATCATGTAACAACAGTTAAAAGGATTTTTCGGTATCTCAAAGGCACCATGGAGTATGGGTTGTGGTATCCAAGAGGCAAAGATTTCACTCTTATATATTATTCAGATGCAAATTGGGCTGGATGCGTTGATGACAGAAAGAGTACCAATGGAGGAGCATTCTATTTGGGGGATAGATTGGTTGCATGGCATAGTAAGAAGCAAGAGTTAGTGTCCTTGTCTACAGCTGAGGCAGAATATATTGCAGCAGCAACATGTTGCACACAAGTTTTGTGGATGAAACAAACCTTGAAAGATCTAGGTATTAATTTTAGTGAACCAATATCGGTAAAGTGTGACAACACCAGTGCAATCAACATTTCTAAGAATCCAAGAATGCACTCACGGACTAAGCACATTGCTATAAAGTATCATTTCTTGAAAGAAAAAGTTGGAGAAGGAGAAGTTAGATTGGACTATGTCCCAACTACAGAACAGGTGGCAGACATTTTTACAAAACCTTTGCCCAAGGAAGTATTTGAGTATCTTCGGAGCAAATTAGGAGTAGTCACACTTCCTAAGAAGTGACTAGCTATAGGGATCACCTTCTCAGGGGGAGCACTTGAGTGTTTGAGGATGGAATCAGGGGGAGTCAAATTGTTCCTGAGAAGTGTGAGGATGGACTCTGGGAGAGTCTACAGCAGCCCTTTGGTATTATTGACAAAGGGGGAGAAGAGTTACAGGAAGGTGAAGGTGTTGCCAACAATTCCAAAGGGGGAGATTGTTGAGCAAGGTGCTGCAAGAAGGTTGTCATTATTGTCAACACAGGCAGTTAGATCCAAGGATGCAGTGGGTAGACAGATCAGAAGTCATTCAGATGTAGAAGATAGAAAAATTCGAAGAAAAATACAAGTTAGAAAACTGTCGCGATATCGCGACATGTTTTCTGTCGCGATTTCGTGACAAGTCGGAGGAGAGAGAAAATGCAGCGAGAAATGTCGCGATCTCGTGACGAAAGTAAGGAGAGAGAAAGTGCAGCAAGAAATGTCACGATTTCACGACGAAAGTGAGGAGAGAGAAAGTGCAAGGCAAAATGTCACGATTTCGCGACAAATCGGAGGCCAAGAGGCTAACTTGAGAAACTGTAGCGATTTCGCTACATGTTGAATTTTCGCTGGCAAAAGCAGAGAGAAAGTGTTAAGGGAAAAAGTTGTAGCGATTTCACTACTAGTTGCAAAGGCTCAAATCAAAGGTGTAGCGATTTCGCTATGTGAAGAAGTTGCACAAATTAAAGGTGTAGCGATTTCGCTACGTGAAGAAGTTGCACAAATTAAAGGTGTAGCGATTTCGCTACAGGACTAAAAGTGCAGACATCAAAGATACAACAATCAAACTTCAAGTCAAAAAATGTAAGGCACAAGTCAAATTTCTCAAGAAAAAGCAAGTTGGAAGCACAAGGCAAAGTTGTTGAGTTTTCGCTACTGCGTGAAGCTTGAAGTGTACGGAAACCGGAAATGTCGTGATTTCATGACATGAAGGATGATGACATCAGCAAATGCCAAATCGGTCGTGATTTCGCGACAGGATGCGAGGAAAGCTGTTGGAAATCGAAAACGTCATGATTTCATGACATGAATGATGATGACGTCAGCAAAGGCCAAATCGGTCACGATTTTGCGATAGGATGCGAGGAAAGCTGTTGGAAACCGAAAACATCGTGATATCACGACAAGAAGTATGATGACGTCAGCAAAGGGCAAAATGGTCGTGATATCGCGACAAGTTGCGAGGAAAGCTTGCAAAGACCAAAACGGTCGTGATGTCGCGACAGCAAGCGCATGGAGGCGTACGGCCAGAAAAAGGTCGCGATATCACGACAAGTTAGTGTTACATAGCAACAACATCGAGAAATGTGACAGAGGTAGTAGCAGCGCTTAAAGCTGACAAGATGGATCAAGGCCGACAATGCCTAGGAGTTCAAAGCTGACTTTTCTAGGGTTTTGCAATGGATCGATTAGGGTTTCAAATCCAACTTTGCTAGGGTTTTGCAACGGATCGATTAGGGTTTCAAAGCCAACTTCATCAAGGCATTTACAACAAAATTTATTAAGGTTTCAAAGCCGATAAGTGTTAGGGTTTTACCACAAACATCTCTAGGGTTTTAAAGCTGACACTTGCTAGGGTTTACGGTGGACGTTTTTAGGTTTTGCAGCCGACAATCACAAATATTAAGAAGCCAAGAAAATTCTAGGGTTTCATGTTGTCTTCATTAGGGTTTGTAGCCGACGTTTTTGTGTAAGAGCCGAATATGTTTGATGTGGTATTCTCTTCTATAAAAAAGGGGACTGTTGCGAAGTTAAGTACAGAGGGTGTTGCGAGATATGCAAAAGAAGTTTGGATGCAGTAGAGAGAAGGTCGCTTCAAACTCGAGAGTGAGCAAAGTGATAATTCATTGGAGTTGAAGAAAAGAGATCGTAGCGATGAGATATTGAGTGAGTGCATGAAGCGTGAATGCATGAATTTTTATCGAGTCGAATGCGAAGTCCTCATTCGGATCTAAAAATCATGAGTGCATAGCACAAAGTAGAGAAATGGAGTCTTAAGTTCGAAAGAGTGATCGGACAGAGCGAAGAGTTTCACGCAGAAGCAGAATGCAAAAAATAGCAGACTGTAAGGAATAAAGTTTTGTTATATCTCTTTTATTATCTTTTTGATCTCCAAGTTGCAGCTTGGAATAAGGGGTTGGTGCCTCTTTCCAGTTGGTGCTGGAAAAATTGGAGTTGGTGCTCCATTCTATTGAAGCAGATAAAGCTAAGGGGTTGGTGCTCCTACCAGTTGGTGCTGGTGAATGATTATGTAAAGTTGTAGCTTTGCATTTGACTGGATTTGGATGGTAGTCCAAGCAATCATTTTGAGGAGTAGCCACATTGGTGAACCTCGTTAAAATGTTGTGTTATGTGTGATGCTTTTAGTACTTCTCTTATCTATTTTAAACTGCTGCTGGTTTTAAATCTAATTGTTTTAGAAGTTTTTAAAGAACACACTGATTCACCCCCCCCTCTCAGTGTCATTGTAATTATAACAATATTAGTTCAGCAAAAACATCTACATATTCTTCTAAAATCTTATAGAGAATATTTGAAGGGAAGAATAAAGCCACTATCCTTCATCATCAAACCCAACTACATTCATCTAAAATGAACAGTGGTGAAAGCATTGAAATAATCCTAGGGAAAGTAGCAGATATTAAAGATAAATTATTAACCTTAGGAGAAAAGACTAAAGATGAATTTCTTACTCAAGTAACCATGAGAGCACTTCCAGACAACTATAAGCATTTAGTTACATCTTTACAAGTCCTAAGTAAAGATACTTCTTTTGATGACTTAGTAAATATTATTCAAGAGTATGAAGTGGAAAACACAATTAAATATGAAATGACTAAGACTACATTGGAATCAAAAGATAATCCACATGGAAATATTGCTTCATCATCAAAAGGACAAAAACCATGGAATAACATGTATCATTAGATATGTAAGAGAAAATATCATAGTACTAACTATTGAAAATACAATCCTAGAAACTAGAATCAAAGGAATCAAATGAACAATGGAAGCTAATTTCAACCACAAAAATATCAAAATAATCCTCGTTAGCAACAATTTTAGCATCCAACCAATTATCCCCAATTGGAGTATCAATGATGGAATTAGAAAGGACACCTAGCCCAAAGGATAGAAGAAATTGAAGAACTGGAAGAACCCACAAATGATTATGAAGTCAAATATCTTTTAGCAAGGATAATATATGGAGATACTAACTACTTGCTTGAATAGGTTACAAAGAATAGGAAAGAAGAATATAGAGTCCAAGATTAGAAAGAAAATCCATATTGAATACTAAAGTCTTCAATATCCAAATAATGTAAAATAGGGAGGTGTTAGAATATATTACATCATTTGGATCATGTAAATGTACCACCTTTGGTACATAGTTAGAGTAGGATATTGCTTTAGGGGGGAAGTTAGCTAGTTACTTCAAGTAATGTAATAAATGCACAAGTGTCAATGTGCAAGTTGTAAATGTGCAAGGTGTCCCCTTGTACAACTAGGTAGAGTGTTGGCCAAGGAACCCATATTCCTATATAAAGGGCCTCATATTAAGTGATTACATATCACAGTAGGTAGTAGTAGAGTAGAAGGTAAACTCCATTGGTGATGGAGTACAATGTATTCCTTTAGCATATATTCATGGAGTGCTCATTTTTTCCATAGTTGCGTTGTATTATTTTTGTCATTTCTATTTATAGTATACTTCAGTCATATTATGAAATTACTCTCCTTCATATTTTTCTTAATCCTATGATTGCCATTTCCTGTAGCATCCTTCATCAAAAGCTAATAGGCTTACATGTAAAATGCCACCCGAACTAGAATATCCTACCTATAAGTAGTTACATCTTGATAACAATTTCTTAAAATGACACCACTTGTCTAAGCACTTCTAGATCCACAACTATTACAAAATGTTACAAAATATTATCAATGGGTGTTTACCCATGTTTGCAAAACATTACAAAATATTAGCATGGGTGTTCCCTACATTCAATAAGGACTATTACAAAATAGTGTTAGGATGGGGTCCTAACAATTATGGAGGATATGGATGAATTTAACATTAGATTTCATAAGGCTTTGAATAGAATACTTGTTGAGATTTATCCTCTCCTAGGTATGGTGATTTTTTACTATTTAAAGGCTTATATTATAATATATCCTTGATGATCAAGGATAAAGGAGAAAATAATCTACAAAATTCCTATGGCATAGCTATCTAGGCTAAAAACAATCTGATTTGGATTGGAAGGTTGGCTCCTAGGCCCCCATACCTCTATTTTCTAGTGTACAATACCAAAATCCTCAAGTAATTCAACCAATAAATTTTCAACAAACACCTATTATACCTATAGTCCCTGCTCCTCTTCTTGTCCTAGGTCCCCCTAATTTAGATAACTTTGAGTTTGAGTCAATGAATTTTTTTTTCAATATAGTCACAAATGAAATGTTGTTTATGAAAAGGAAAAAAAATATGGATGGTTCTAGTATCAGAATAATCAAATACATTCCTTCCAAAAATATAACCAAGGCAATAGACCTCCTTATAATATCTATCCATGGCCCTAGTTTCAAGCTCAAAGGGATGTTGATTAGGCAAAAGACCAAAATCAGGAAGTGGTGCTAGCACCAACCCCTCTACAACAAGTGCCTCCTAATATTTCTAGGGAGATAACACCCATATAAAAAAATTATGTAGAGGAATCTTATTGATACTATCCACCCAAAAATTCCTACTTGACATAAATTTATCTTGAAGAAATCTCCTAGTCATATGTAGAAACATGTAGTGAAAATATGCCTGCGTAGATGTCCACCTCTTATTTAGGAGTTTAGGCACCAACATCAAGTTAACCTTTACTTGCCTCATATATCCTTAAAATACGTAATGCACCTAACCTAGGATGAGGAAGAAGTGTATGAAACATCTGATGGAGCATACATTCTAACAATCAATAGATCACAAGTTTAGCTGGAATATGTGACAAGGTCTAAAATGTGGATGATGGATGAGTGGGAGAAGAACAAAAAGATGATCCTAGATATCCAAAAAAGGATAGATGATCTCAAAGGGGTACCTCCCTTAGTAGTACCTCTAAAATAGGGTGCACTAGAACCTTCGATAATTAGCAAGACAAGAACTTTAAAGGAACCAAAGCAACACACTTTCCAATCAAAATAATTAAAAATTTCTTAATCATATGAAAAAGACTAAAGTTCAACAAATATTGAGTTCTCCTCAAAATATCAGCTCCCTTATGCCATTCAACATGGTGTACCATCTAAATAAATCAATTGTAGTTGTCCATTCTTGAATAGAAATAATATTTGAAGAAGACATTGGAGGAATCAAAGGAGCTAACCTAGAAAAATGTACCAAAAATATTGTAAGTATTTACCCTTGATACAAGCAAGCCTAAACCTCATACATTTTATCCATCCCTAATCTATAAAGATAAACTAATCCATAATTACATGATATACTTTGGGGCTAGCACTTCAATCATGCCAAAAGGGGTGGTCGACACATTAGGTCTAGCTTATCAATCGGTATGGTAGTACAATTGGAGGGTAGTGTAGTCTAGATATTGGCATTAGTAAAAAAATTATACTTACCTTGCATGTGCATCTAGATTTTATAGTGTGTTAATACATAACAGTGATTGATCTCCTTGCATAATTTGGCATCTACCTATAAACTGATTTCACAACTAAAATTGGAGGTTACCTACATATGGATTGGTCCCTAATAGTCTTAAGAGCTCAAACGGGACCAAGATAACAATTCCATAGGAAACCCTTCTAACACATCATATTAAACATTTTCCTATAGTGGGTACCAACACTAATCAGACCTTCATAGCAAATGAAGACTGGTTTGCATAAAAGAATGTCCAAATAAGGTTTATATATCTTGAAACTCAATCATAAAAGGTATAATGGACTACCAAATCTTAGGACCTTAGTATCAATGAGATATTTGAGCCAACAAGAATGAGTTGAGCTAAAATAGTTTTGTATTTGTACATAAAAATAAAATCTTGCACAATAAAAGTAGGAGAAATAATCTTGTGAATTCCATTCTCTAATTCTTTGCTAAATTTTTTGAAGTAGTTTCCTTAAGGAAAAAGTCATATGAACTTGATTGCTAGGTCATTGCACCAAAAGAGATAAAATTTGAGCTATCATATTAGGCGAATAGACAAAAGGATATGCCTTAGGAATGTGCCAATAAGTGGAAAATACTTGAGAATTCAAATTTAAAATCAGCCAATCCCAAGGAATGACACATAAACCAAGTGGTCCTGCTATTCAAAAATGATTATGACCATCCCTAGTAACCAAACAAATATCAAATGTCCATTGGCACATTAATGTAAAAGGATGAAGCATTTAGGGTCTATTAATACATCTCTTCTTCTTGAAGTCATCCTCATTTGAATTAAAGAATGATTAAAGAGTTGACAAGAGTAAGTAACGCTCCCCAAAATTAAAAAGCATACAACAATAATGGAGTCCACTAAGAAGGGTCAAATTGCTGCTACACCCTCAAAAGCTACTAGAACTACTCGCTTAGTGCCAAAGAGGATAACTCATGCTTAATCTACAATAACTAGTTTGGTAAAATGCATAGAATATTTAGCCAAGGGTATTATGGAGCCTAAGATATCAAAAGATATAAAAATCCTAAGGTAATATGCTTACTACATACACCAAAAAGGAAAGGAAAGTTAGTTTATGCAAGGATCTAGACTAGTTGCTTGACCCAATATATGGTTCCTCATGTCCATCCATGTTATAATTAGTAGAGGCATGTGCACCACATTATGACACTCACATGAAGAAGGTGCTTACAGTTTGTGATAACCCATTTGAAGTAACTATGATAGGAGAAACTAAACGTCAAATGTTGTTAGTACCAATGGGATTCAAGATAAGCCTAGATATTGCAAATAATTATTATGCCAATATTAAAGATAAGCTAAAGTGATTGAATCTGGAGCTCAATAAACCTAAAGAGGCTATGCCAAAGTTTCCCTTAAGGCAAGAAATATTCAAGGAAAAATCTAAAGACACCATGAGTATGGTAGCATCCATCTTTGATGTTGATGATGATAGAGAAGTATCACAAAAAGAACTAGATGACATTCATATGCTAAGTAATAGCTCAAAAGGTAAGCTTTTAATCCTCTACTTCACTGACTTTATAGCCTAGCAAATTTATGAAGTGTTGACTAACTTTAGGGAGAATCAGATCTTCAAGTATTGTTCATTACTAGTCTATTTAATATTATATCAAAGCAATTGGTTGTTCAAGCATCTCAATTTAAGTATAAAGGATGAAGAAGGATAAGCAAGACCTATTTCTTATTGGATACAGGTTCTATGCTAGAGATCCTCTTATTACCTTTTTGCAAGTATTATATTAATGTCAGTGGTGAGTAAAAAAAAAGGAGAAATGGCCTAGCATATCGCAAAAGAAATAAATAAAGTCTTGTGGTTGTAGATCAAAGGGGACTAATATTTCCTTAAATATGCACTATACAAGATCCCATTTTAGTTGGCATTGTATACCTATTGCCAATATATGTGTTAGAGAGGGTAGAATATATTGAAATACTAAGGAAGTGGGACTTAGTTGATCCTACCTACAAAAGTGGAAAGAGAAAAATAGCATTATACAAGACCCCAATCTAGATAGATCAGCTAGGAAGTATATCCAAAAATAAAAAAATGGAAACTGATGAATTGGAGGTAAAGCTAAAAGAGTTAGGATTAGATATTTTTAATGATACTTGGGATTATGACCTAGATAGAAATTTTATTACATGGTTGAGGGATGCCAATATTTTTAGAAATTTCATTAATGAACCTAGGACCTATCTTGAAATGTGTCAGAGTATAGAAGAAGAAACTTTTCCACCATTTAGAAGGGTGTAGTTCTTGTTGTGTGATCCAAAAAAAAGGATTATATTGAAGATTCTATATGAAATTAAATTATTTTAACCCTAATATTACAATTAGCACAACAAAAAATAAGTCTCTATAGAAGTAGAGATGGAGTAGTAATAAAATAATAGACTAGTGGAAATTATATCAAGAAATAGGTAATAAAGAGTTACCTTTTAGAAAATTAGATCTAAATGAGGATGTAACTTCAACCAATTCTATGATGTGGAGAACTTAAGAGAAGTTCCCCTAAAGGTGTAAAAAATGATAAAAGGATCACAAAGAAATAACCTTTGATCATAAATATGATGTAGACACTTCTAGATGAAGCCATGATGAGTTCACTAGAGTTTCTAAGTAAGAAAGTGGTATGAAAAAACAAAAAAGAAATGGGACTCCTTTAAGGAAGTGAAGGTTGACACTTTAGTCACAATCATCAGAGGAAAGAGAAAGGAGTGAGCTTCTACCTCAAAATACTCCTCCATCTCTAGAGGAAGAGGCCAAATTGATTATCCAGATATAGGATGAAGTGGTACTAGTCAACAAACACTTAGCTACAACATTAGTTATGATTTATGACTAGGAAACTTGTCTAGAAATAATAAGAGGAGAAATAGATGATGCTCCTAAATTTGAACCACTCACTAGTGAAACCTCTCCATCAGTATATTTATCCTCTCATGTTAATGAGCCTCTAATTTTTCAACATTCTCTAGCCTCACTAACAAAAATACCAAACATTATAACCACATGGTCGATGCTCCCTCAAATTCCCCAACATCCTCTACCATTCAAGAAGCAATATCCTAGTCATCCTTGATTCTCCCAATTTCATAAACCACGAGTACCCAAATTTGTATTCATTCAATAGTCCCACTTTTTAAAATTTTAACCATATTTTCCACCTCTATAGTAGCAATAAATCCCACAAACAACCTATAAACAGTAAAAATCATGCATCTAACTATTTGTAAGCATATAACAAATTGAAATCAAGAGATAAAGTAACTATTGCAAGATAAAGAAATGATTTACAAATAAGATGCTCTTTATTAATCACAATGAGTTATGGTTACAATATTTCCCTCTTAGGGAATCCATCAACTTGATACAATCATTACAAAGTTTGTAGCTCCTTAAAAAGGAGAGATGCATTGCAAATATTTTCACTCTTCCAACTAATTTGCTTATGAGAGGGCTTATGAGCTGCCTCCTTCTTTGATGTCAAGAGATATAATGATACTAGGAATCTTGATGATGCTTTGAATATTGAATGGATCTATCACCTGTACACAAAGAAACTACAAAACACATCAATAGCACATGATGCCTCTCAAGATGAGGCTAGTTTCAAAGTAAATGAAAATAAGGAAAGAAATGCTTAAAGATAAGATGAAACACATGAAATATTAAAAATGAATGTAAAGGTGCTTATGAAACTAAAAATAAACCATGGAAATGTAGTAAAGATGGCTAATCTATACTAGATAAAAAAATACATGCGAGAAATAGCAAATCTAAGGCTAAAACAAGAAAAATAGCATGTCAAACCCTAGCCACTATTGCTCATAGTAGCTAGATCTGCTAGACACTATCGAAGTCAGAGGTTAATCCTACGAGCTGTTGTTGAAAACTATAGTCATGGGTAAGGTTTTTTGCTCTTGAAATCCCAACTTTTTGATGCTTTATTTCCTTGATAAACTGATGGTCAAGGGTCGCTTGTGTCTCAAAACATGAAATTGGTGGTGGATTATCTCAAATTCATGGTTATTTGGTTTAGAATTGCAATCTTTCTCATCAAGCTTTTGGAAGCTCCATTGAAATAGCAACAGTTGTCATTCCATAATTGGACAACACTTTGACACTCCTTAAGGGATACAAAATCGTTCTCCTATTCGACAGAGCTTTGTTGTAGTAAATTTAGGATGCATATGTCTCTTTGAGAGGCCTTTAAATAGAATTTTCCAAGTCCTTATTTTGGCTTCTCAAGGAAGCCAAGATCAAGAATCGATTGGGTTGAGTAGTTAAGAGGAAACTTTTGGAAGCTTCGCAACCAAAACCACCCAAGAATCATTGCAATTTGGTTAGTTTCAACTAATTTTTCTTGGCTTGGGGAGCCCGAGTTGGTTATAGGGTTAGCCGCTCTCACTCAGTGCGACTAGGGATAGGCTACCTATAGCTGCTATTGACAGTCATAGCTAGCACTTAGCCACTTTAATCATTAGTGTTTGGGATATTAGTTGTTGTTAATGTTAGAGACTAAGATTGCATAGGCCTAGAATGCCCTAAATGAATGATTAGAATAATTTTTGGGTCTTAGAAAGGTCCAAGCTCATTCATTTGGTCTGAAAAGGTGCCCATATGAGTAGTCTCCTAAACATGACATATTTTAGGTGTCTACAAATACCCCTTTTGGGATTCATTATGTGGAAAATATGATGCTGAGAAAAAATAGACCACCTAAAGCCATATTATAGGTTAATTGGTGTTCATTGATCTGGTCAATATTAGATGCCCAAATCACATAAAGAGCACACATCTCTAAATTATTGCTTCCAACGGGATGAAATGCTTAATTTTTGTAAAGTTTTCACGTGTCTAGATAAAATTGGGTAGCATTAGGGATACAACAAGTTTTATAGATGGATTGCTAAAATATTTAAACTAACACATTTGCTTTTGCCCTAGAAAAATTGTAAGCTTATGATAGTTGTTGGCAATGATTAGTAAGATGAACATGATTTACATGATTGAGTGTTAAATTGTTGATTTTGATTATGAACGTTGTTATTATGACTACCTCCTCAAGTGACGAGTCGATCAGGAAAGAACAAGTGATGAAATAAATGAGTCACTTGACCAAGATGATTGATTTGGATAGTTCAAGGTGATTGCATTTGTTGTACGATAGGTCCTATTACAACTATGATTTTAACCTTTAATAGTAATTGTACATCTCTATCCCATGGAGCAGTTCGACCACCATGGCCTTCTTAGGAAATCAAAATGAAAAAAATTCCATTTAAGCTTATGGTGAATCACTATGTTTGGTGATTTGATTAAATTTCATGGAAGAATTGAAATGAACACCATGTTCCCATGGAGCAATCTGATCGCAATGGCCTTCTCAGGGATTGAAGTGAACACATTTCAATTCGACGATGAATAATTTAGTTCAAATGGCCTTATATTTAATTTACTCATATTTTCAAATTGCATGGAGTGCAAGTTGCTACAACTACCAACTGTATAGGGTAAACAATTGGATGTGAGGCACACTTGAAATTTTGTTTTATTTCATTTTTTTTGTAATTTTTGAAAATTTTGAAACTTTTGGATCAATAGATATGCATTAATGTCCATTTTGAGGCTCCTCATGGTGATAAATTGGGAGAATTTATTGCTGCTTCTTAGCCATTATCGAAATCCATGACTAGTTTTTACAATTTCCTTAGATATTGTCTATGTCAGCGATCGGGGTGACCCTAATCTGTGCCTATTGTTGATGTTAGTAGTCAGGGGAAACATGGAAAATATAAAAGCAAAATTGTGGTTTTTATTATTCATTATTTCTAGTTGGCTTGAGTGAACAATGAGCTCTGAGGGAGAGAAGGAGAAACTTGATACAGAATGCTTACAACCTTACCATTCACCACTATTGTGAATCAGCCTAAGGCCTCTACTAGTGATAGAGATGGATCTCCTAAGGTAGGCTCTCCATCTCACTCTAGTGAATTATGTATTAATAAAATGAACCACACTAAGTAAAGAGTTTAAATGAACTTCACTAAAATACAGGGAATTAACCTCACCTTAGCTATATTTAACATTAGTCTAGCTTAGATGTGTGGAATTTTAATTTTTGGGAATTTATGGGGCGGGAAATTACCTCACATGGGGTCTTTCCTGTAGCCGTTGTTGGTTATGGCAGCTCCTAATCTTCCAAATAGGGGCTATTGTCACTATGGATGGCTAGGTTCAAACCCCAATGGTCAAAAAATTTACAATTGGTGATAACTATTATTGATGTCAACGATGGTCATGGCAGCTACTGTCAACACAAGCGGCTAAGATACCTTAGCAAACATTTTAAATTTTTTTATTTTTACTATTTTTTTTTTAAATTTGAAGTTGCTTATTCTTTTTTGAATTGTACATTTAGACCTTGACAACACTGGTGCAAGAGCCTGATTTGTTGCTTGAGCTACTACCCCATTTAGACTATGGGGATTGGGAATGGTTTAGGATGTTGGGTCATAGCTATGTCATTCGATTATCAATGATTATATTTGACCAGAACTACATCACAATCCTAGGCCATTGATGGGATGCTAGGAAAAACACTTTCCATCTTCCTACTGGCGAGATAATGGTAATCCTTGAGGATGGGTCATTAGATGCAAAGCCAAGTTTAGGGAGTTCTTCCATTTCTCTCAAGTGACTAGGTAGTATGGGATTAGGCAGGATGTGCTAGAGGATCCATTCCTCTACCATCACCTCAAGATAGAGATGCAACTAACATAGCCTCAGGTTACATCTTTGATAGAGGAGGAGGATGATACTACAACATATACATGGGTAGTTGATGTAGGGACCACGGGTGAGTAGGACACCTGGTGGACTACTCAACTATGGTAGGATGGTGGTAGCCTATGCAGGACCAGATATGGTGTAGAATATGAGGGAGATGATGGTGATGGGTGATGAGTGCATCATAGGGTGTATGAGACGTGGGGATAGGCTATAAAGTAGGTGGAGGTACCACATGATGAGGAGGACCTAGATGAAGAGGTGTTCCAACTACAAGCTTAGGTACATAGTATACAGGCACAATTATAGATAGTGTAGAGATAGATCATGGAGTGATATATATCTCTTGCTATAATATAGAGCCAGTTGAGTACATGATAGAGGTAATGGAAAGGGTTTGAGGAAAGGACTCTTCTCTAGGCTTAGGTAGCTTCGGTATAGACCATGATAGATTAGGTCACTACCTAGGGGGATATATTATAGGTATAGCTAGATGATAAGATTAATGAGAGAGATGATATTATATAACTGGGGACTCATATTGCTCAGATGACACCATCCAATCCAACAACTTAGGGATAGGAATCTTTAGGTACACCTACTACAGGAGATGCAGTAGCATTACAGGCACAAGTGGCAAGATTGTAGGGTTTGGTTAGCCAGTATGATGTGAGGCACCAGTCTTATGGTGCATAAATTATATAGTTGGAGGGGCATGTGGCTATGATTGGTGGTACTCTACCTAAATGGTCTACTATAGGAGGATCTCACAGGAGTCAATGGAGTGATTTTGTATAGTCCTCAGTGCACCCTAGCCATAGGTCAGATGCCCGATATGAGAGATCGGTAGGTTCCAGATCTAGACAACCTCACAGAGAGGGAGCTAAGGGTGGAGGCAACTCTAGGGGTGTAGGCCCCATTTGATATGCCATTATTTGATTTGTACCATTTTTGAGTGTAAGGTTTGAGGACCTACACTATTATAGCATGTGGGTATTTTGTACCTCATGTACTTATGACACTTACATATATATATATATATATATATATATATATATGATACACTTTTATTTCTCATTATGTGTATTATGTTTTTGCTTTATGTTCATGTGATGCAAATGTAGATGCAATGCTTATATTATGTTTTTATTATGCTATATGGATGAAATGTACTTATGACATGCACTAGATAGATGATAGATGCTATGATCTAGATGTATAGATGCACTACTATGTACACATATATGGATGCAATTATGTATATTAAATACATGTTTAATTTTTTTTGATTGTTTATGCATTTAATCTATGTGACATGATATGATAGATGATATGTCAAGTAATGCATTAATTACATGAGAATGATCTAGTGTAAATGAACCTATATGCTTTAATCACTTAAAACACAAGGAATGAACTAATATGTGTTACAAACTAATGGATGACACCACTAAATGTATAAAATTCATGAATTAAAATAGTAACTCTTATCATAAGAATTAATCATTTAAGCATCCATATGTGAGATGAGATGATGTGAGATGTATGGTTTTCCCTTATAAGCTTCTGTAAATTAAAATATATGTACAAAATAGTCAATGGCCATCTAAATATCATTGATGATATCCATCCGATATCTATCCTATTTCATGAACATGTGACCTAGGAGAATGAGTTCGATTAAATAAAATGATAATTTACATTAACCAAACTTAGGAGCAAATCCTAGTTTTTAAATAGGTTACAAAATAGTAATCCAAACTATAATCCCCCTATCCATGCTAACCAACGTGACATAGGACGTAGAGAGTTTGGTTTAGGTTTGTTAACCTAGGATATTTAGGAATTAACCATAGTTTACCATTAGATATTTGAAACAGTAAATATCTACATGGTAGAAAGTATCAAAGTAAATGTAATAATCAACCTATGTAGTATAATGCAATATACTACCTATTTTACCCTAATAGAACACCCCTTAATAAACAAAACCTCATAAGGAAAATGGTGATTGATTGATGAGATGATTTGTTAATATAAGGGATTTTTAAGGTTTTCCATGAGACTCAAAAATCCTAGTTGATTAATCAAAAGTTGTATAATGACTACACAAGAATATTGAAAGATAAAAGTTTTTGTTATGAAGACCAAGATATTAATTATCCCTGTGTATGTAAATGAATATATTAGATGAGACATAAGACTATCGCATTACCAGGCGGGATTCATTCAGCCCATTATTGTAATGAGGATCACCATATGCTCACCATGATCCTAATTTTGGATGTAGTTGGATTAGACTACTAGGTAATACAAGCCACATAAAGCTAGTTCATCTATAAATTACTTTGAACTACCCCATTGCCAAGAGGGATTCATTTATCCCATTGTTGTGATGGGGATCACTCAATTGCTTCGAAATGCTGACCATTATAGGGATTCAAGCTCTTCACCCCTTCTTTTATTTTGATTTATTGGGATACTTGCTCATGCTTAGTGATGAAAATCACTATTTATTTTGTATTTTATTTTATTTTGAGCAAGGGATTTGCTTAGTGATGAAAATCATTGTTTATTTTTCTTTGTTTTATTTTTAGGAATTTTCTTATTTTGTATGAAAGCAAGATATTTCTCTGGGTAGGGGGGAGCTTGTCCTTTTTCCAATTATCAGCATCCTAGACCATGCACATCATAGTATGAGAAAGTAAAAACCTTTCACTTAAGGTAACCAAGACCACATTGTAGTGTTCATCTTTTCCTTGTTCAAACTAGGATTGTTAATGTTTAAAAAGTGATGGGATTTTGATATATACAAGACACTATCAAAACTAGACCTCATATCCAAATGCAAAGATAAATTTCTACAAAATTTGATAAGATCACTAGGTATGGCTGAAATACCAAAAAACCCTAGTATATACCTTATAGCAATAGGTAGGGTTGTGTTGAAAAACATAATTACTCACAAGGATGATGGATGATGAAGATGTAAAGATGCATGATTAAGATTCAAATGTGGTGTCATTTGTAAAATTGTAAACACAATCTATACTAATGCAAGTACAATGGAGGAAAATACCTAATGCAATGCAATTAAATGAATGCATATGTAAAATGAAAATGCAATACCAAATGTAAATATTTTTGTACTTTTGATGTTTTACAATGTTTTTGAATTTTATTGATTTTTGATTTATTTGGATTTTTGATGTTTTAAATTATTTTTGTTATTTTGAGTGCTTTTTGTGTGAAACACCTTTAGGTGAATAATATTGAGAGGTTTGGTCTCTTCAACACCTTCTAGCGATGCTAGGTGATAAGTCCCTAGTCCTATCTTCTCTAAAATGATAAATGGACCTAACCAGTTGGCTGTAAATTTGTCTTGCAGATGCAACGATAAATTTGAGTTACGTTGGTTTTATTTGAGCACAAGATCCCCAAATTTAAAGTCTCTCAAGTGGACTTTCTTATTATAAGCTTGTTTTAGTCAATCTTGGTAAACTTGGAGATGCTCAAGAGCATTCACTCAAAATTTATCAAGAAGTGTCAATTGATCTAGGCGAGCTTGTCATGCAGTGTCATCATCGATGAAATATTTCAATGTAATGTGCAATTTTGGAATTTCAAATTCCAAGGGCATGATGGCCTCAATACCATACACTAGTGAGAACGGTGTTGCCCCAATGGGTGTCCGTATACTAGTCCTGTAAGAACATAATGCAAGAGGTAATTGGATGTGCCAATATTTATGATTTTCTTGAACAATTTTCTTTAATATGGCTACAACTATTTTATTCGAGGTCTCTGCTTGCACATTAGCCTACGAATAATATGGATTTGCAAAACTATGTTTAATATTATATTTGGACGTTAAAGCCCTTACAATTTTGTTTTTAAATGAAGTTCCATTATCTAAGATTATTTTGGATGGTATCCCAAAATGACATATTATATTATGGAGTATGAACTCCACAATACGTGCTCCAGTAATTGTAGTTAAAGGGATTACCTCCACCCAATTGGTGAAATACTTAGTGGTCATTATGATAAATGTGTGTCAATCCAAATATGGGGAAGAGATCTTACCAATTAGATCCAAACCCCACTAAGAAAATGGCCAAGCCGCTTGGATGGTCTATAAGTCCTATGATGGTAGGTGTGAAATATTATCATGGTGCTAGAATTTAATGTATTTCTTGACATATGCTATGCAATCCTTCTCCATGGTGGGCCAATAGTAACCCATTCAAAGGATGCACTTGATGATGACCATGCCATTGAAATAGCCACCATATATACCATCATGACCTTGTAATTTCACCCAAGATAATTCTTGGAGCTCAAGGTAATGAAGGAGAATTCCATCATAGCTACAACGATACATGATGTATCCTAAAAATACATATCTAGTTGCTTTTTGTTTGAATGCTCTTTTTATGGTGTGTAAATTCCTTGCAGATTACTCCAAGCTTAAGGAAATCATGTAATTGTGATAACCAATATTGATAAGTGACTAATTTTATTGACTGGATGATATGTTCCTATTGTAGTTCAACTTGTACAAATGCATATTGGAAAACAACCTTATAAAGAATAGTGGTACCGTTATCCGTAGGACCCTACGAGATCAAAGACCCCAAAGGTGCCTTATTTAAAAAGTCTCTAGCTCTATAGAACCACTCATGGTTTAGTTATATATGAATCATGTAGACTAATTCATGATTTTATTGAGCTTCACATCATTTCATGAATTGTGATAGCATTTTTACCTGGATGGTAGTGAAGTTAGCAGATAGATTTTGAGGTATTAAGGATCCCAAAGATGCCATAGTGTCTGCAAATATGTTGAACATTTGAGGAATTGCATCGATGTTGTACCACTCTAGTTGGGCTACGTAAGTATCCACAAGTTCCTTGTATGCCTTCAATATGGGATACCTACACTGATAAATTCCCTTAAATTGATTAACTATGACAAGGGAGTCACCAAAGATATTCAAATTTCTGATCTTCATGGTGAGCGTTGTCTGGATACCCAAGATTAGAGTCTCATATTCAGTGTTTTTATTGGTGCAAGGTAATTTGAGTTTAAATTACAAGGTAATTGGAGAACCTTGTGATGTAAAAAACATAATCCTTTCACAACCCCATTGCTCACATTTTGAACTATCAAAGAACAAATATATATCAGCTTTATTATCCGATTATTTAGGTTTGGGTGACTCCAAAAATGAAAAGAATGCATCATTGAGAAGTTCTATGACAAGAGGCTTATGATACTGAAGAGGTGCCTTTTCCAGTTGATCAACTATGACTTACCATTTGATTGAATTTTGACTGATGAATTCTAGGTCAAATTCTATCAATAACATGATCCAATTTGCAGTATGTGAGTTATGATATCTCATGTTCATCATATACTGCAAAGGATTTTGTTTTGATATAACATACATCATATGACTCAACATATTATGGTGCAACTTCTTAGTTGCAAAGACCACTACTAAGCACAAATTTTTTACATATGCAATCGTAGCTCTTAACTAACCAGGGTTTGACTAATGTAGTATATCACCTACTCTTTGTCTTCCATGTTCTTCTGGGCTAGCATGGTTCCCAGTGCAAAGTCTATGGTAGATTTGTATAACAAAAATAGCAAATCTGGTCTAGGTGGAGCTAATACTGGTAGTGATGCTAGGTATTTCTTGATTTCAACAAAGGATTTTTGGTAGTCTTCATCCTAGTTAAATAAGACCCCCTTATATAGCAGTCGATTCATGGGTCAACATTTTTTTGATAACTGTGCGATGAAGCACTTTATTGATGCTACATTGCATTGTAGGCTTCTTAATTATTTCATATTTATGGGAGGGACCATTTTCAATATATCATTTAACTTCACTAGATCTAACTCGATCCCTCATTTAGAAATGATGAATCCCAAGAGCTTTCCTGAAGTTATACCAAAGATGCATTTCTTGGGATTCAACCTAACATTGTGCTCAATTAGGTGATCGAAGACTTTCCTAATGACCTCAGCGTGCTCTTCACATAGTAATGACTTGGCCAGTAAGTCATCAACATAATCTTCCAAAATTTTATGCATATAGTCATGAAATATGTATGTCATAGATCATTGATATGTGGCACCAACATTTTTGAGGCCAAATGGTATAACTTTATAGCAAAATGTTCCTCATGGAGTGGTGAAAATAGTTTTTTGTTGATCTTCAGGTTTAATCCAAATTTAGTTGTAACCAAAAAAACCATCCATGAGTGAGAGCATTTCATGTCCTGCAGTTGCGTTTACAAGAGCATTGATATTAGGTAATGGAAATGAATCCTTGGGTATTGACTTATTAAGGTCCCTAAAATCCATGCATATGCAGATTATTCCATCATGTTTTCCTATGGGTACCATGTTTGATACCCATTCTGGATAGTCAATGGGAATTAGAAACTCTACATCCAATAGCTTTTGCAATTCATATTTAACCATCAAGGCGATGGTTGGATGCATTTTCCTAAGTTTTTTTCTTGACTGATTTCTTGGTAGGGTCTAGTGAAAGGTTATGAAAAACCAATTTTGGATTGAAACCCCACATGTCCTTATAGGTCTAAGAAAATATATCAGGTCTCTCTTTCAATAAAGGAATGAGGATGACACATTCCTTAGGAGATTAACTTTCTCTGAACTTAACTTTCTTTGGATTTGTGGGATTATTGCTGATATCCACTTTAAAAGTTTTCTCTATTGACATATGTGATCCCTCAATATGATGAGGTGTAGGGATAAAATGGATGTCATATGCTATGTTTAAAGGTTCCACCATATCAGTATCAACCTTAGCATGATAGACATCATGTGCATAGCCTGGTGCAAAATGGAATAGTTGTAGCATTTCTTCATTAGGGAAGAAATATTCAAGCTCTAGGGTTGAATTGATGTGGTAAAAATCAATGGCCTTATGGTTGAGGTGCAAAGGTTTTGAAGGGTCTGATGGATTATGGAGTGGAGTGTTTAGATTGATGGAGATCATGTTGATGGATGAAAATAAATCTCTAGGACCACATGGATGAAATTCACCACTTCTGGATTGATCCACATGCTCTAGATGTGGCTCAGCTCGTATGGGGATAACTTAGTCTGCTCTAGGAATAGACAAGACAATTAGGTCTTCTAGGGGAAGAAACTGTCTTAAGTTTGAAGGACCAAGGAAAGCTATGTAATAAATCTCTTCTAAATTCACTGGTCTCCTCGGGATTGCAGGACCTAGGAAGACTGCATGATAGATTTCCTCGGTGTCCATATGCTCCCTAAGATGACATAGATGTTGAGGCCCTAGGTAGGCCATCTCTGTCTCATCATCATATTCATCATAATCTGAGAAGTATTCATCATCATATTCTTTAGATTTGTATCTTGATTCATATTCTTCAAAAAAGGATTCTAAATCAGACTCTCCATTTATGTTATACCTCTGAGGTTGAATGCCAACATCATTGGTGTACTCATTATTACTAATAACCCAGTCAATCATTGGGATGATTTTTGAGTTAGCCTCTATAGGGATGTTCTCATCATAGACTAATGATGGTTCTGTGGTAACCATGATCACATGCCAGTTATCCCTCTATGAATGTGAAGGGTTGGGGTGATAGGGATTCTAGTTAACGTCCTCCCCCAAATGTAGATTTAGATGATCTAAGGATGTGGCTAATAATTCTTATTGTACTTGAATATGATATCCAAGACCAAACTAGTTAGTCGGCAGGTGGTACTATTATTGATATGGAGTTCTATACCCTTGCTCAAATAAACCTAGCTTGTAACCATGCCAATGATAACATTAAAAATACCTAAGGGTGAACTTTGGGTTGGATAGATAATGCACGTTAGCAGTGAATGATTCATAATTGTCATCCTACATGGGCAAGTAATTTGTAACTTGATCCAAGCTCCTATAAATAAAATTAGTCTGATTTGGTGGCACCCTCAATGGTACCATCATTACAATAGGAAAACGAGGAGCTTGAGGCATCCCCATGTCTTGCATAGACTCTAGAAAATGTGTGAAAGTTACATTCTACACAAGATATTTAGCTTATCTAGGGTTAACTAATTGAATCATCACCTGAAGTGCAGATGATGTGGTTGATGATATAGGCGAGGCATGTTGAGGTACCTCCTCGACTATATTGTGCAAATTTTCCTCTTCCATAAGATTTAGGATTTCTGTGGTTGCTATATTTGGGATCACCCTAGGTTTATTTTCACCTAAAATTACCTTTAGCTTCTGATCGTCCTTTAGTTTTGATGATGTTGTGGGATTTTTATAAGTAGTTGTTGTAATAGGGGTTGGTTGTGATGCCGACATAGAAGGATATATGCACATTGAATTTGATTTACTCATTGGATATCTTATGGGAGACGTAGGTCAAATATCCAAGAGAGTAGTTGGGAGGATTAAACCTCTTGGCAAGTCAACCCAATTCACATATTTAAACAACTCTTCATCCGATGGGACCACATGTACTTATCCCTTGTGCACATACTTTATGCATTGGTGTAAAATTGAGGGGATGCAATGCATGTCCCTTATCCACGGATGACCTAGGAGGATGTTATACTACATAGCACCTTCTATAACATGACACATCACCAGAATGTTTTTTAGCCCAACCTGAATAGGAAGGACTATTATGCCTACTATCAACCACAATGCATCGTTGAATGCTCACAACGTAAAAGTTGAGGCTACAACATGCGACCTAGGGAGGTTCAGGTTTCCTAAGGCTTTAGTATTGATGATCATTTATCAATAAATACCCACTTGAAGGGAGTGTGGTTAACACATGCAATAACATGTAGTAGTGGGTCCACTTTTACAGTGGATACCATTTTGATTTTATGATCATAAAATCTAATCACGGGCTCCTGACACTACTGCACATTCCACACAAAGTTAGTAAAAGCTTCAATATTTTGAGGTTGAAGTTCTATGGCTCTTAAGATTTATATTAATGTCTCCTTGTACCTAGGATATTTTTGTATGAGCTCATATATTGATAGCTTTGTTGAGACTATTTATAGGCTCTAGGTGATTCTATTTTTTATCGTTACCACTGGTCTTGTTGGTGGGCCTGGCAATGGGTTTTGAATTGGCCTCTATTGAGGCATAGCTTGGATATGAATGGGAGTTGTAGGTGGATCTGGTTGATTATACCTATTATTCCTAGTGACCACATTAACCATACCTACAAATCCTTGCGTAGGCAGATATATCCACACTTGGTTGACTTGTACAGCATGGTTCCTTGGTGGTTCATGATTTGGTAGGGTATCTTTGAAGATTATCATTTTTTAGTTGTCGGGCACCAAGGGATTATCAATTCGTAGTTGATCCTTATCGATCATTTTTTATACCACATTTTTAAATCTATGGTAAACTTCAATTTTGTGGCCCTTTTTTCGAAGATATGGGTAATAGTGATATTATCTAAACCCCTTGGGCTTGGGGCAGTTGGGATCTAGCAGCTGCACTTCATGCAATCAAAGCACATTAGCCTCACATAATAGATTAAAAATTGATGTCAAAGTATTTGATAATGGTGTAAACTGATGAGGTGGGTGACATTGCTTATCTTTGCCTTGATTCTTGTTGCGTTGATTATACTGCATAGTGGGTGGTTGTGCTTGATAATTTTGTTGTTGTTGGCTTTTATCCCCCTTTGGAATATTTAACATGACTTGATTAAAAGGCACAAGTTTGGTTTGATGATGTTTATTTCTCATGTTCTTGTTGTTCAAGTATTTTTTAGTTCAAAGCTTTAAGTCTTCTTCTTGCAATTTAATATTCTCAATTACTTTGGCTTGTGTCAAATCCTCTTCAAATGTTGTATATTATTGTAGTTGTAGAAATAGTGATATATGTTTTGTGTAAATTTTCATAAACATTCGAGTGAGCTCTATGGTGGGAATGGAAAATGGTAATTTTACCATTAATTTTCTCCATCTGTTCCCATAATCTATGATTGGCTCATCATCATATTATCGTAAAGCAACAAAATCAGATAGATTAGTCTTTTTATTGATGCCAAATGAGAAACGTTCAAGAAAAGCATTCACCAACTTCTCAAAGATGGTGATGCTATGCCTCAGTAGCTGGTTATACCATTCCAGGGTTGGGATTGAAAGGGTGATCACAAAAGTCCTTAATAGCAAGGAATTATTATTTTAAATATGAAAGCACAAATTCATGAAATTGGTCACGTGCTCTTGTGCATCATCGTTGCCTCAAAATTTGTCCAAATTTAGCATCTCAAAGTGATCAGGATATGCCAGACTTAGGGACATAGGGGGACATAGAGGTTTATTATGAATCTTACTTAGAGTAGGCTTTTTGTAAGCCATTCCCTATTTCTCAAGAGATTTAATTTTATCAGAAAGGACTCTGTATGCTTGAGAATATATAATTTCTTCTTCTCTAATTGACCTTTGGGGTGCATGCAGTGGTAAATTCTTTTGAGATCAATATGGATGATTGTGCTCATCATCCACGTATACTAGAGATGGTTCAAGATACTACTAATCCTGGTCATCTCTCTCTGACTCCTCGTACTAAATCTGGTTAAGCTAATTTAGTGTTTGATGCTATTGTTTCCTTGAAGCGTGATGGGAAGTATGATGAGCATGGTGCTCTAATTTCCTAGGGTGAAACTCTTGGTGCAATATAGCACATCTTGTGTTATGCTACTCTTTGTATTCACTAGTGGGAGGTAGGTTAGCCCTAACTAATCTATCATATCTTTCTTCCCACTCCTAATCGAGGATGCATTTCTTGATGCTCATACAAACATTATCAAAGCAATATTTTTCATTGTGTGTCTTTGTGTTCCAATCGTTCACGCTCCATGCATAAATTCCTTCAATTGATATTGGAGTATTTGCTACCTTTGATCTGAATAAATCCTACATAACTGATCTACATGATTGGTTGTGTAGGGTCTTTGGATTCTCATATCTATGCATGGATCTCTAGTGGTATGAGTCCTAACAGAGTGATCCATTATGCTCTTTTCTATATCAGCATAAGTTGCATTGATATTCTATTGAGGTATTTATTCCATGCCTGCATGTCTAGATGGGGTGTTTGTGCTACGAGGGCATTTTGAGCATTCATCATGGGCATAAGTGTGCCTCTCTATGTCCTCACTACACATACTCTTAGATTGAGTGTGGGTAGTAGAGGTCCTATGCTATGATATTACAAGAGCTTGATCTAGTTGATTGAGCTAACTAGTTTTTCAAGGTTGATCAAGCAGTGTACCATTTATCCCAATAGTATTGATATCTAGCACATATCTCCCCTACTCAGTATGGTTTGAAACTCTTATGGGTATGTGATTTGATGCACCCATTTCATCTTACCCCTCATTGGGTAGATCATGTTTATTTCTATCTTATGATGGTAGGGGTCTTGAACCACACTCATTTCCATCATGAGAGGATCTTGGATTTTATCCTCTAATTGGAATTTCTTGATGAGAACCCTCATGAGTTGTGTTTTCACCTCTAATACTAGTTGAACATCATTCAGGAGAATTATATGCGGGAGGCTCAAATTCATTGTTTTGCATGTTGGGTGAAGTATCAATTTCAATTTCTACCTCAATTGTGGACTGAGGGTGGCAGCCTCATATTTTGACCATAACATGTAAATTATCTCTTATGTAAGTTTTAAGACAAATAAAGTATACAAGGTGATTATCTTGTTTAAATTTTCTTTGTGTTTCCTAAAATTTATTTTATGCATTTAGATTTGTTGTAAATACAATCTAACTCTTATCGTGTTTGAAATAGTTGAGGTAACTTTTATATTTTTTAATGTTTTCACCTATACACTCACAAAGACAAACCCATAAATGACATCCAGGCTATTTACCCACTAAAATATAGGGATGAAATCCATACCTGATCAGGGAGAATAGGTACTATCGATTCTCATCCAGCACATCGTGGTCAATGATACACCCCTCTGAAGAGGAATACGTGTAATTTTCCATGGATAGGATAGTTATTGAATCGGCCTTGGCCACAGAAAGGTCTCGATGATAAAATTTTAGACAAGCCAATTGAGTGGTAATGACTTCCACCGTTGGTCTTGATCGATGGGTTGGATGTGAGAGCCCAATGCCATTGATGTTTATCCTTGGATTGTGGTGTGTGATTGGTTCATTTTAATTTGCATAAAAGGAAATGCATCAATTAGCATACAATGCTCTTTTCATATACATGCATATAATTTGCATTTTATATTCAAAAAATGCAAAATGAAAATACATTTTAGAAAATGTAAATTAAAATATGAAATAGCCTTTGCACAAACTTCAATCAGACACACCTAAAAATAAGGCTAAATAGTGGTCACTGTTGTAAATAGTAGTACACAATCTCAGACACTATAGACAGTAGCAGCTAAAATTCTAGTTATCTTCTGGGGTGGCTAGCAGAGATAGCCGCTATTCCCAACAACAACTAGCAGTATACACAATATTTTCTAAAATTTACCTTTACAATTTTACTATGTGGTTTAATTATTATTGAATGTATGCTTCAAACCTATAGAGTGGATTAAAACCAAAAAAAAAAAGAGAGGACTACTGACCTATAGATCCTCATTTGATGAAGAAACATGTTGCAAACAACTTTTGTTGATTTTCCCCATAGTCGTTGTCAATCAGAGCAGCTACGATGCTAGACACTGATTATATTGGTAGTTGGGACTACTAGCCATTATCGCTCAGAGTGGTTGTGCCTGTAATAAGAAAAAATAGAAAAACATAAGTAAATAAATGACAAAATGGGTAACTAACTATTTGTAAGAATATAACAAATTGAAATCAAGAGATAAAGTAACTATTGCAAGATGAAGAAATGATTTACAAATAAGATACTCTTTATTAATCACAGTGAGTTATGATTACACTATTTTCCTCTTAGGGAATCCCTCAAATTGATACAATCATTACAAAGTTTTTAGATCCTCAAAAGGGAGATATGCATTACAAATATTTTCACTCTTCCAACTAATTTGCTTATGAGAGGGCTAATGAGATGCCCCCTTCTTTGATGTCAGGAGATATGATGATACTAGAAATCTTGATGATGCTTGGAATCTTGAATGGATCTGTCACCTGCACACAAAGAAACTACACAACACATCAATAGCACATGATACCTCTCAATATGAGGCTAGTTTCAAAGTAAATGTATATAAGGAAAGAAATACCTAAAGATAAGGTGAAATACATGAAATATTATAAATGAATGAAAATGTTCTTATGAAACTAAAAATAAACCATGGAAATGTAGTAAATATGGCTAATATACAATATACAAAGCAAAATACATGTGAGAAATAATAAATATAAGGCTAAAACAAGGAAACTAGCATGTCAAATCCTGGTCGCTATCGCTCATAGTAGCTGGCTTTGGTAGCCACTGTCGAAGTCGATAGCTAAGCCTGCGGGCCACTACTGAAAATAGCGATCACGGGTAAGGTTTTTTGCTCTTGAAATCCCAACTTCTTGATGCTTGATTTCTGTGATAAATTGATGGTCAAGGGTCACCTGTAGCTCATAACATAGAATTGGTGGCATATTGTTTCGAATTCATGGTTAATTGGTTGAGAACTATAAGCTTTATCATCAAGCCTTTGGAAGCTCCATTGAAACAACAACAGTTATCATTCCACAATTGAACAACACTTTGACACTCCTCAAGGGATATAAAATCGCTCTACAATATGGTAAGACTTCATTGTAATCAATACGGAAGCAAAGATCAATAATAATTTGGTTTGAGAAGTTAGGAGGAAACCTTTGGAATCTTCGCAACCAAAACCACCCAAGAATCATTGTAAATTGATTAGTTGCAAATGATTTTGCTTGGCTCGAGGAGTCTGATTTGATTACAGGGATAACCGTTCTCACTCAGTGTGGATAGGAGTAGGCTGCCCTTAGCCACTATAGATAGTCACAACTAGCACTTAACCATCCTGATCGTCAATTATTAGGATCTTAGTTTCTAATGATTTCAGCGGCTAAGGTTGCATAGGCCTAGAATACCCTAAATGAGTGATTAGAATCATTGTTGGGTCTTGGAAAGATCCAAGATCATTCATATGGTCTAAAAAGGTGCCCATGTGAGTAGTCTCCTAAACATGACATGTTTTATGTGTCTACACAACCATGCCAATTTTAAATCCACTTCAAGAATTTTAGAAGGTTCAACAATAGAAAAAAATACAACCTAAAGAACCAAAATTTGTTGGCTTAGTTATTAGTTGCGACCCAAATTATCTGCCACTTCACCCCACAAAGAGGGTGTTATTATTTACATAAAAAGAGTCATTGGTATCAAATATCGAATGGGAGATGATAGAGTAGGATTGGTGGGTGGTGACATAAGGGATTGATCTAAAGAATTTCCATGTTAGAGATAAGGTACAAATCATCTAGGAGGCCAAAAATAATAAATATAAGGCTAAAACAAGGAAACTAGCATGTCAAATCCTAGTCACTATCGCTCATAGCAGTTGGCTCTAGTAGCCACTGTCAAAGTCAATAGCTAAGCCTATGGGCTACTATTGAAAATAGCGATCATGGGTAAGGTTTTTTTCTTTTGAAATCCCAACTTCTTGATGCTTGATTTCCTTGATAAATTGATGGTCAAGGGTCACCTGTATCTCATAACATAGAATTGGTGGCATATTGTTTTGAATTCATGGTTAATTTGTTGAGAACTACAAGATTTATCATCAAGCCTTTGGAAGCTCCATTGAAACAACAATAGTTATCATTCCACAATTAAACAACACTTTGACACTCCTTAAGGGATATAAAATCGCTCTCCAATATGGTAAGACTTCATTGTAATCAATACAGAATCCAAGATCAATAATAAGTTGGTTTGAGAAGTTAGGAGGAAACCTTTGGAATCTTCGCAACCAAAACCACCCAAGAATCATTGTAAATTGATTAGTTGCAAATGATTTTGCTTGGCTCGAGGAGTCTGATTTGATTACGTGGATAACTGCTCTCACTCAAGGTGGCTAGGAGTAGGCTGCCCTTAGCCACTATAGATAGTCACAACTAGCACTTAACAATTCTGGTCGTCAATTATTAGGATCTTAGTTTCTAATTATTTCAGCAGCTAAGGTTGCATAGGCCTAGAATACCCTAAATGAGTGATTAGAATCACTGTTGGGTCTTGGAAAGATCCAAGATCATTCATATGGTCTAAAAAGGTGCCCATGTGAGTAGTCTCCTAAACATGACATGTTTTATGTGTCTACACAACCATGCCAATTTTAAATCCACTTCAAGAATTTTAGAAGGTTCAACAATAGAAAAAAATACAACCTAAAGAACCAAAATTTGTTGGCTTAGTTATTAGTTGCGACCCAAATTATCTGCCACTTCACCCCATAAAGAGGGTGTTATTATTTACATAAAAAGAGTCGTTGGTATCAAATATCGAATTGGAGATGATAGAGTAGGATTTGTGGGTGGTGACATAAGGGATTGATCTAAAGAATTTCCATGTTAGAGATAAGGTACAAATCATCTAGGAGGCCAAAAATAATAAATATAAAGCTAAAACAAGGAAACTAGCATGTGAAATCTTGGTCGCTATCGCTCATAGTAGCTGGCTCTGGTAGCCACTGTCGGAGTCGATAGTTAAGCCTGCGGGCCACTATTAAAAATAGCAATCACGGGTAAGGTTTTTTGCTCATGAAATCCCAACTTCTTGATGCTTGATTTCCTTGATAAATTTATGGTCAAGGGTCGCCTGTATCTCATAACATAGAATTGGTGGCATATTGTTTCAAATTCATGGTTAATTGGTTGAGAACTACAAGCTTTATCATCAAGCCTTTGGAAGCCCCATTGAAACAACAACAGTTATCATTCCACAATTGAACAACACTTTGACACTCCTCAAGGGATATAAAATCACTCTCCAATATGGTAAGACTTCATTGTAATCAATACGAAAGCCAAGATTAATAATAAGTTGGTTTGAGAAGTTAGGAGGAAACCTTTGGAATCTTCGCAACCAAAACCACCCAAGAATCATTGTACATTGATTAGTTGCATATGATTTTGCTTGGCTCAAGGAGTCTGATTTTATTACAGGGATAACCGTTCTCACTCAGTGTGGCTAGTAGTAGGCTGCCCTTAGCCACTATAGATAGTCACAACTAGCACTTAACCATCCTGATCATCAATTATTAGGATCTTAGTTTCTAATGATTTCAGCGGCTAAGGTTTACATAGGCGTAGAATACCCTAAATGAGTGATTAGAATCACTATTGGGTATTGGAAAGATCCAAGATCATTCATATGGTCTAAAAAGGTGCCCATGTGAGTAGTCTCCTAAACATGACATGTTTTATGTGTCTACACAACCATGCCAATTTTAAATCCACTTCAAGAATTTTAGAAGGTTCAACAATAGAAAAAAATACAACCTAAAGAACCAAAATATGTTGGCTTAGTTATTAGTTGCGACCCAAATTATCTGCCACTTCACCCCACAAAGAGTGTGTTATTATTTAAATAAAAAGAGTCGTTGGTATCAAATATCGAATGGGAGATGATAGAGTAGGATTGGTGGGTGGTGACATAAGGGATTGATCTAAAGAATTTCCATGTTAGAGATAAGGTACAAATCATCTAGGAGGCCAAAAATAATAAATATAAGGCTAAAACAAGGAAACTAGCATATCAAATTTTTGTTTCTATCGCTCATAGCAGCCGGCTCCGTATCCAGTGTCGGAGTTGATAGCTAAGCCTCACGGGCCACTATTGAAAATAGCGATCACGGGTAAGGTTTTTGTCTCTTGAAATCCCAACTTCTTGATGCTTGATTTCCTTGATAAATTGATGGTCAAGGGTTGCCTGTATCTCATAACATAGAATTGGTGGCATATAATTTCGAATTCATGGTTAATTGGTTGAGAACTACAAGCTTTATCATCAAACCTTTGGAATCTCCATTGAAACAACAACAATTATCATTCCACAATTCAACAACACTTTGACACTCCTCAAGGGATATAAAATCGCTCTCCAATATGGTAAGACTTCATTGTAATCAATACGGAAGCCAAGATCAATAATAAGTTGGTTTGAGAAGTTAGGAGGAAACCTTTGGAGTCTTCGCAACCAAAACCACCCAATAATAATTGTAAATTGATTACTTGCAAATGATTTTGCTTGGCTCGAGGAGTCTGATTTGATTACAGGGATAACCGTTCTCACTCAGTGTGGCTAGGAGTAGGCTTCCCTTAGCCACTATAGATAGTCACAACTAGCACTTAACCATCCTGATCGTCAATTATTAGGATCTTAGTTTCTAATGATTTCATCGGCTAAGGTTGCATAGGCCTAGAATACCCTAAATGAGTGATTAGAATCACTGTTGGGTCTTGAAAAGATCCAAGATCATTCATATGGTCTAAAAATATGCCCATGTGAGTAGTCTCCTAAACATGACATGTTTTATGTGTCTACACAACCATGCCAATTTTAAATCCACTTCAAGAATTTTGGAAGGTTCAATAATAGAAAAAAATACAACCTAAAGAACCAAAATTTGTTGGCTTAGTTATTAGTTGCGACCCAAATTATCTGCCACTTCACCCCTAAAAGAGGGTGTTATTATTTACATAAAAAGAGTCGTTGGTATCAAATATCGAAAGGGAGATGATAGAGTAGGATTGGTGGGTGGTGACATAAGGGATTGATCTAAAGAATTTCCATGTTAGAGATAAGGTACAAATCATCTAGGAGGCCAAAAATAATAAATATAAGGCTAAAACAAGGAAACTAGCATGTCAAATCCTGGTCGCTATCGCTCATAGCAGCTGGCTCTGGTAGCAACTGTCGAAGTCGATAGCTAAGCCTGCGGGCCACTATTGAAAATAGCGATCATGGGTAAGGGTTTTTGCTCATGAAATACCAACTTCTTGATGCTTGATTTCCTTGATAAATTTATGGTCAAGGGTCGCCTGTATCTCATAAAATAGAATTGGTGGCACATTGTTTCGAATTCATGGTTAATTGGTTGAGAACTACAAGCTTTATCATCAAGCCTTTGGAAGCCCCATTGAAACAACAAACGTTATCATTCCACAATTGAACAACACTTTGACACTCCTCAAGGGATATAAAATCGCTCTCCAATATGGTAAGACTTCATTGTAATCAATACGAAAGCCGAGATTAATAATAAGTTGGTTTGAGAAGTTAGGAGGAAACCTTTGGAATCTTCGCAACCAAAACCACCCAAGAATAATTGTAAATTGATTAGTTGCATATGATTTTTCTTGGCTCGAGGAGTCTGATTTAATTACAGGGATAACCGTTCTCACTCAGTGTGGATAGGAGTAGGCTGCCCTTAGCCACTATAGATAGTCACAACTAGCACTTAACCATCCTGATCGTCAATTATTAGGATCTTAGTTTCTAATGATTTCAGCGGCTAAGGTTGCATAGGCCTAGAATACCCTAAATGAGTGATTAGAATCACTGTTGGGTCTTGGAAATATCCAAGATCATTCATATGGTCTAAAAAGGTGCCCATGTGAGTAGTCTCCTAAACATGACATGTTTTATGTGTCTACACAACCATTCCAATTTTAAATCCACTTCAAGAATTTTAGAAGGTTCAACAATAGAAAAAAATACAAGCTAAAGAACCAAAATTTGTTGGCTTAGTTATTAGTTGCGACCCAAATTATCTGCCACTTCACCCCACAAAGAGGGTGTTATTATTTACATAAAAAGAGTCATTGGTATCAAATATCGAATGGGAGATGATAGAGTAGGATTGGTGGGTGGTGACATAAGGGATTGATCTAAAGAATTTCCATGTTAGAGATAAGGTACAAATCATCTAGGAGGCCAAAAATAATAAATATAAGGCTAAAACAAGGAAACTAGCATGTCAAATCCTGGTCGCTATCGCTCATAGCAGCTGGCTCTGGTAGCCACTGTCGAAGTCGATAGCTAAGACTACGGGCCACTATTGAAAATAGCCATCACGGGTAAGGTTTTTTGCTCTTGAAATCCCAACTTCTTGATGCATGATTTCCTTGATAAATTGATGGTCAAGGGTCGCCTGTATCTCATAACATAGAATTGGTGGCATATTGTTTCAAATTCATGGTTAATTGGTTGATAACTACAAGCTTTATCATCAAGCCTTTGGAAGCTCCATTGAAACAACAACATTTATCATTCCACAATTGAACAACACTTTGACACTCCTCAAGGGATATAAAATCGCTCTCTAATATGGTAAGAATTCATTTTAATCAATACGAAAGCCAAGATCAATAATAATTTGGTTTGAGAAGTTAGGAGGAAACCTTTGGAATCTTTGCAACCAAAACCACCCAAGAATCATTGTAAATTGATTAGTTGCAAATGATTTTGCTTGGCTCGAGGAGTCTAATTTGATTACAGGGATAACAGTTCTCACTCAGTGTGGCTAGGAGTAGGCTGCCCTTAGCCACTATAGATAGTCACAACTAGCACTTAACCATCCTGATCATCAATTATTAGGATCTTAGTTTCTAATGATTTCAGCGGCTAAGGTTGCATAGGCCTAGAATACCCTAAATGAGTGATTAGAATCACTATTGGTGCTTGGAAAGATCCAAGATCATTCATATGGTCTAAAAAGGTGCCCATGTGAGTAGTCTCCTAAACATGACATGTTTTATGTGTCTACACAACCATGCCAATTTTAAATCCACTTCAAGAATTTTAGAAGGTTCAACAATAGAAAAAAATACAACCAAAAGAACCAAAATTTGTTGGCTTAGTTATTAGTTGCGACCCAAATTATCTGCCACTTCACCCCACAAAGAGGGTGTTATTATTTACATAAAAAGAGTCGTTGGTATCAAATATCGAATGGGATATTATAGAGTAGGATTGGTGGGTGGTGACATAAGGGATTGATCTAAAGAATTTCCATGTTAGAGATAAGGTACAAATCATCTAGGAGGCCAAAAATAATAAATATAAGGCTAAAACAAGGAAACTAGCATGTCAAATCCTGGTTGCTATCGCTCATAGCAGCTGGCTCTGGTAGCCACTGTCGAAGTTGATAGCTAAGCCTGCGGGCCACTATTGAAAATAGCGATCACGGGTAAGGTTTTTGTCTCTTGAAATCCCAACTTCTTGATGCTTGATTTCCTTGATAAATTGATGGTCAAGGGTTGCCTGTATCTCATAACATAGAATTGGTGGCAAATTGTTTCGAATTCATGGTTAATTGGTTGAGAACTACAAGGTTTATCATCAAGCCTTTGGAAGCTCCTTTGAAACAACAACAATTATCATTCCACAATTGAACAACACTTTGACACTCCTCAAGGGATATAAATTCGCTCTCCAATATGGTAAGACTTCATTGTAATCAATACGGAAGCCAAGATCAATAATAAGTTGGTTTGAGAAGTTAGGAGGAAACCTTAAGAATCTTCGCAACCAAAACCACCCAAGAATCATTGTAAATTGATTAGTTGCAAATGATTTTGCTTGGCTCGAGGAGTCCGATTTGATTACAGGGGATAACCGTTCTCACTCGATGTGGCTAGGAGTAGGCTGCCCTTAGCCACTATAGATAGTCACAACTAGCACTTAACCATCCTGATCGTCAATTATTAGGATCTTAGTTTTCTAATGATTTCATCGGCTAAGGTTGCATAGGCCTAGAATACCCTAAATGAGTGATTAGAATCACTGTTGGGTCTTGGAAAGATCCAAGATCATTCATATGGTCTAAAAATATGCCCATGTGAGTAGTCTCCTAAACATGACATGTTTTATGTGTCTACACAACCATGCCAATTTTAAATCCACTTCAAGAATTTTAGAAGGTTCAACAATAGAAAAAAATACAACCTAAAGAACCAAAATTTGTTGGCTTAGTTATTAATTGCGACCCAAATTATCTGCCACTTCACCCCACAAAGAGGGTGTTATTATTTACATAAAAAGAGTCGTTGGTATCAAATATCGAATGGGATATGATAGAGTAGGATTGGTGGGTGGTGACATAAGGGATTGATCTAAAGAATTTCCATGTTAGAGATAAGGTACAAATCATCTAGGAGGCCAAAAATAATAAATATAAGGCTAAAACAAGGAAACTAGCATGTCAAATCCTGGTCGCTATCGCTCATAGCAGCTGGCTCTGGTAGCCACTGTCGAAGTCGATAGCTAACCCTGCGGGCCACTATTGAAAATAGCGATCATGGGTAAGGTTTTTGTCTCTTGAAATCCCAACTTCTTGATGCTTGATTTCCTTGATAAATTGATGGTCAAGGGTTGCCTGTATCTCATAACATAGAATTGGTGGCATATTGTTTCGAATTCATGGTTAATTGGTTGAGAACTACAAGATTTATCATCAAGCCTTTCGAAGCTCCATTGAAACAACAACAGTTATCATTCACAATTGAACAACACTTTGGCACTCCTCAAGGGATATAAAATAGCTCTCCAATATGGTAAGACTTCATTGTAATCAATACGGAAGCCAAGATCAATAATAAGTTGGTTTGAGAAGTTAGGAGGAAACCTTTGGAATCTTCGCAACCAAAACCACCCAAGAATCATTGTAAATTAATTAGTTGCAAATGATTTTGCTTGGCTCGAGGAGTCTGATTTGATTATAGGGATAACCGTTCTCACTCAGTGTGGCTAGTAGTAGGCTGCCCTCAGCCACTATAGATAGTCACAACTAGCACTTAACCATCCTGATCGTCAATTATTAGGATCTTATTTTCTAATGATTTCAGCGGATAAGGTTGCATAGGCGTAGAATACCCTAAATGAGTGATTAGAATCACTGTTGGGTCTTGGAAAGATCCAAGATCATTCATATGGTCTAAAAAGGTGCCCATGTGAGTAGTCTCCTAAACATGACATGTTTTATGTGTCTACACAACCATGCCAATTTTAAATCCACTTCAAGAATTTTAGAAGGTTCAACAATAGAAAAAAATACAACCTAAAGAACCAAAATTTGTTGGTTTAGTTATTAGTTGCGACCCAAATTATCTGCCACTTCACCCCACAAAGAGGGTGTTATTATTTACATAAAAAGAGTCGTTGGTATCAAATATCGAATGGGAGATGATAGAGTAGGATTGGTTGGTGGTGACATAAGGGATTGATCTAAAGAATTTCCATGTTAGAGATAAGGTACAAATCATCTAGGAGGCCAAAAATAATAAATATAAGGCTAAAACAAGGAAACTAGCATGTAAAATCCTGGTCGCTATCGCTCATAGTAGCTGGCTCTGGTAGCCACTTCGGAGACGATAGCTAACCCTGCGGGCCACTATTGAAAATAGTGATCATGGGTAAGGTTTTTGTCTCTTGAAATCCCAACTTCTTGATGCTTGATTTCCTTGATAAATTGATGGTCAAGGGTTGCCTGTATCTCATAACATAGAATTGGTGGCATATTGTTTTGAATTCATGGTTAATTGGTTGAGAACTACAAGCTTTATCATCAAACCTTTGGAATCTCCATTGAAACAACAACAATTATCATTCCAAAATTCAACAACACTTTGACACTCCTCAAGGGATATAAAATCGCTCTCCAATATGGTAAGACTTCATTGTAATCAATACGGAAGCCAAGATCAATAATAAGTTGGTTTGAGAAGTTAGGAGGAAACCTTTGGAGTCTTCGCAACCAAAACCACCCAATAATAATTGTAAATTGATTACTTGCAAATGATTTTGCTTGGCTCGAGGAGTCCGATTTGATTACGGGGATAACCGCTCTCACTCAGGTGTGGCTAGGAGTAGGCTGCCCTTAGCCACTATAGATAGTCACAACTAGCACTTAACCATCCTGATCGTCAATTATTAGGATCTTATTTTCTAATGATTTTAGCGGATAAGGTTGCATAGGCGTAGAATACCCTAAATGAGTGATTAGAATCACTTTTGGGTCTTGGAAAGATCCAAGATCATTCATATGGTCTAAAAAGGTGCCCATGTGAGTAGTCTCCTAAACATGACATGTTTTATGTGTCTACACAACCATTCCAATTTTAAATCCACTTCAAGAATTTTAGAAGGTTCAACAATAGAAAAAAATACAACCTAAAGAACCAAAATTTGTTGGCTTAGTTATTAGTTGCGACCCAAATTATCTGCCACTTCACCCCACAAAGAGGGTGTTATTATTGACATAAAAAGAGTCGTTGGTATCAAATATCGAATGGGAGATGATAGAGTAGGATTGGTGGGTGGTGACATAAGGGATTGATCTAAAGAATTTCCATGTTAGAGATAAGGTACAAATCATCTAGGAGGCCAAAAATAATAAATATAAGGCTAAAACAAGGAAACTAGCATGTCAAATCCTGGTCGCTATCGCTCATAGCAGCTGGCTCTGGTAGCCACTGTCGAAGTCGATAGCTAATCCTGCGATCCACTATTGAAAATAGCGATCACGGGTAAGGTTTTTTGCTCTTGAAATCCCAACTTCTTGATGCTTGATTTCCTTGATAAGTTTATGGTCAAGGGTTGCCTGTATATCATAACATAGAATTGGTGGCAAATTGTTTTGAATTCATGGTTAATTGGTTGAGAACTACAAGGTTTATCATCAAGCCTTTGGAAGCTCCTTTGAAACAACAACAGTTATCATTTCACAATTGAACAACACTTTGACACTCCTCAAGGGATATAAATTCGCTCTCCAATATGGTAAGACTTCATTGTAATCAATACGAAAGCCAAGATCAAGAATCAGTTGGTATGAGAAGTTAGGAGGAAACCTCTAGAATCTTCGCAACCAAAACCACCCAAGAATAATTGTAAATTGATTAGTTGCAAATGATTTTGCTTGGCTCGAGGAGTCTGATTTGATTACAGGGATAACCGTTCTCACTCAGTGTGGATAGGAGTAGGCTGCCCTTAGCCACTATAGATAGTCACAACTAGCACTTAACCATCCTGATCGTCAATTATTAGGATCTTAGTTTCTAATGATTTCAGCGGCTAAGGTTGCATAGGCCTAGAATACCCTAAATGAGTGATTAGAATCACTCGTTGGGTCTTGGAAAGATCCAAGATCATTCATATGGTCTAAAAAGGTTCCCATATGAGTAGTCTCCTAAACATGACATGTTTTATGTGTCTACACAACCATTCCAATTTTAAATCCACTTCAAGAATTTTAGAAGGTTCAACAATAGAAAAAAATACAACCTAAAGAACCAAAATTTGTTGGCTTAGTTATTTGTTGCGACCCAAATTATCTGCCACTTCACCCCACAAAGAGGGTGTTATTATTTACATAAAAAGAGTCATTGGTATCAAATATCGAATGGGAGATGATAGAGTAGGATTGGTGGGTGGTGACATAAGGGATTGATCTAAAGAATTTCCATGTTAGAGATAAGGTACAAATCATCTAGGAGGCCAAAAATAATAAATATAAGGCTAAAACAAGGAAACTAGCATGTCAAATCCTGGTCGCTATCGCTCATAGCAGCTGGCTCTGGTAGCCACTGTCGAAGTCGATAGCTAAGACTACGGGCCACTATTGAAAATAGCCATCACGGGTAAGGTTTTTTGCTCTTGAAATCCCAACTTCTTGATTCATGATTTCCTTGATAAATTGATGGTCAAGGGTCGCCTGTATCTCATAACATAGAATTGGTGGCATATTGTTTCAAATTCATGGTTAATTGGTTGATAACTACAATCTTTATCATCAAGCCTTTGGAAGCTCCATTGAAACAACAACATTTATCATTCCACAATTGAACAACACTTTGACACTCCTCAAGGGATATAAAATCGCTCTCCAATATGGTAAGAATTCATTTTAATCAATACGAAAGCCAAGATCAATAATAAGTTGGTTTGAGAAGTTAGGAGGAAACCTTTGGAATCTTCACAACCAAAACCACCCAAGAATCATTGTAAATTGATTAGTTGCAAATGATTTTGCTTGGCTCGAGGAGTCTGATTTGATTACAGGGATAACCGTTCTCACTCAGTGTGGCTAGGAGTAGGCTGCCCTTAGCCACTATAGATAGTCACAACTAGCACTTAACCATCCTGATCATCAATTATTAGGATCTTAGTTTCTAATGATTTCAGCGGCTAAGGTTGCATAGGCCTAGAATACCCTAAATGAGTGATTAGAATCACTATTGGTGCTTGGAAAGATCCAAGATCATTCATATGGTCTAAAAAGGTGCCCATGTGAGTAGTCTCCTAAACATGACATGTTTTATGTGTCTACACAACCATGCCAATTTTAAATCCACTTCAAGAATTTTAGAAGGTTCAACAATAGAAAAAAATACAACCAAAAGAACCAAAATTTGTTGGCTTAGTTATTAGTTGCGACCCAAATTATCTGCCACTTCACCCCACAAAGAGGGTGTTATTATTTACATAAAAAGAGTCGTTGGTATCAAATATCGAATGGGAGATGATAGAGTAGGATTGGTGGGTGGTGACATAAGGGATTGATCTAAAGAATTTCCATGTTAGAGATAAGGTACAAATCATCTAGGAGGCCAAAAATAATAAATATAAGGCTAAAACAAGGAAACTAGCATGTCAAATCCTGGTTGCTATCGCTCATAGCAGCTGGCTCTGGTAGCCAGTGTCGAAGTTGATAGCTAAGCCTGCGGGCCACTATTGAAAATAGCGATCACGGGTAAGGTTTTTGTCTCTTGAAATCCCAACTTCTTGATGCTTGATTTCCTTGATAAATTGATGGTCAAGGGTTGCCTGTATCTCATAACATAGAATTGGTGGCATATTGTTTCGAATTCATGGTTAATTGGTTGAGAACTACAAGGTTTATCATCAAGCCTTTGGAAGCTCCTTTGAAACAACAACAGTTATCATTCCACAATTGAACAACACTTTGACACTCCTCAAGGGATATAAATTCGCTCTCCAATATGGTAAGACTTCATTGTAATCAATACGGAAGCCAAGATCAATAATAAGTTGGTTTGAGAAGTTAGGAGGAAACCTTAAGAATCTTCGCAACCAAAACCACCCAAGAATCATTGTAAATTGATTAGTTGCATATGATTTTGCTTGGCTCGAGGAGTCTGATTTGATTACAGGGATAACCGTTCTCACTCAGTGTGGCTAGGAGTAGGCTGCCCTTAGCCACTATAGATAGTCACAACTAGCACTTAACCATCCTGATCGTCAATTATTAGGATCTTAGTTTCTAATGATTTCATCGGCTAAGGTTGCATAGGCCTAGAATACCCTAAATGAGTGATTAGAATCATTATTGGGTCTTGGAAAGATCCAAGATCATTCATATGGTCTAAAAAGGTGCCCATGTGAGTAGTCTCCTAAACATGACATGTTTTATGTGTCTACACAACCATGCCAATTTTAAATCCACTTCAAGAATTTTAGAAGGTTCAACAATAGAAAAAAATACAACCTAAAGAACCAAAATTTGTTGGCTTAGTTATTAATTGCGACCCAAATTATCTGCCACTTCACCCCACAAAGAGGGTGTTATTATTTACATAAAAAGAGTCGTTGGTATCAAATATCGAATGGGAGATGATAGAGTAGGATTGGTGGGTGGTGACATAAGGGATTGATCTAAAGAATTTCCATGTTAGAGATAAGGTACAAATCATCTAGGAGGCCAAAAATAATAAATATAAGGCTAAAACAAGGAAACTAGCATGTCAAATCCTGGTCTCTATCGCTCATAGTAGCTGGCTCTGGTAGCCACTGTCGGAGACGATAGCTAACCCTACGGGCCACTATTGAAAATAGCGATCATGGGTAAGGTTTTTTGCTCTTGAAATCCCAACTTCTTGATGTTTGATTTCCTTGATAAATTGATGGTCAAGGGTTGCCTGTATCTCATAACATAGAATTGGTGGCATATTGTTTCGAATTCATGGTTAATTGGTTGAGAACTACAAGATTTATCATCAAGCCTTTGGAAGCTCCATTGAAACAACAACAGTTATCATTCCACAATTGAACAACACTTTGACACTCCTCAAGGGATATAAAATCGCTCTCCAATATGGTAAGACTTCATTGTAATCAATACGGAAGCCAAGATCAATAATAAGTTGGTTTGAGAAGTTAGGAGGAAACCTTAAGAATCTTCGCAACCAAAACCACCCAAGAATCATTGTAAATTGATTAGTTGCAAATGATTTTGCTTGGCTCGAGGAGTCTGATTTGATTACAGGGATAACCGTTCTCACTCAGTGTGGCTAGGAGTAGGCTGCCCTTAGCCACTATAGATAGTCACAACTAGCACTTAACCATCCTGATCGTCAATTATTAGGATCTTATTTTCTAATGATTTCAGCGGATAAGGTTGCATAGGCGTAGAATACCCTAAATGAGTGATTAGAATCACTGTTGGGTCTTGGAAAGATCCAAGATCATTCATATGGTCTAAAAAGGTGCCCATGTGAGTAGTCTCCTAAACATGACATGTTTTATGTGTCTACACAACCATGCCAATTTTAAATCCACTTCAAGAATTTTAGAAGGTTCAACAATAGAAAAAAATACAACCTAAAGAACCAAAATTTGTTGGCTTAGTTATTAGTTGCGACCCAAATTATCTACCACTTCACCCCACAAAGAGGGTGTTATTATTTACATAAAAAGAGTCGTTGGTATCAAATATCGAATGGGAGATGATAGAGTAGGATTGGTGGGTGGTGACATAAGGGATTGATCTAAAGAATTTCCATGTTAGAGATAAGGTACAAATCATCTAGGAGGCCAAAAATAATAAATATAAGGCTAAAACAAGGAAACTAGCATGTCAAATCCCGGTCGCTATCGCTCATAGCAGTCGGCTCGGTAGCCACTGTCGAAGTCGATAGCTAAGCCTGCGGGCCACTATTGAAAATAGTGATCATGGGTAAGGTTTTTGTCTCTTGAAATCCCAACTTCTTGATGCTTGATTTCCTTGATAAATTGATGGTCAAGGGTTGCCTGTATCTCATAACATAGAATTGGTGGCATATTGTTTTGAATTCATGGTTAATTGGTTGAGAACTACAAGCTTTATCATCAAACCTTTGGAATCTCCATTGAAACAACAACAATTATCATTCCACAATTGAACAACACTTTGACACTCCTCAAGGGATATAAAATCGCTCTCCAATATGGTAAGACTTCATTGTAATCAATACGGAAGCCAAGATCAATAATAAGTTGGTTTGAGAAGTTAGGAGGAAACCTTTGGAATCTTCGCAACCAAAACCACCCAAGAATCATTGTAAATTGATTAGTTGCAAATGATTTTGCTTGGCTCGAGGAGTCTGATTTGATTACAGGGATAATCATTCTCACTCAGTGTGGCTAGGAGTAGGCTGCCCTTAGCCACTATAGATAGTCACAACTAGCACTTAACCATCCTGATCGTCAATTATTAGGATCTTAGTTTCTAATGATTTCAGCGGCTAAGGTTGCATAGGCCTAGAATACCCTAAATGAGTGATTAGAATCATTGTTGGGTCTTGGAAAGATCCAAGATCATTCATATGGTCTAAAAATGTGCCCATATGAGTAGTCTCCTAAACATGACATGTTTTATGTGTCTACACAACCATGCCAATTTTAAATCCTCTTCAAGAATTTTAGAAGGTTCAACAATAGAAAAAATACAACCTAAAGAACCAAAATTTGTTGGCTTAGTTATTAGTTGCGACCCAAATTATCTGCCACTTCACCCCACAAGGAGGGTGTTATTATTTACATAAAAAGAGTCATTGGTATCAAATATCGAAAGGGAGATGATAGAGTAGGATTGGTGGGTGGTGACATAAGGGATTGATCTAAAGAATTTCCATGTTAGATATAAGGTACAAATCATCTAGGAGGCCAAAAATAATAAATATAAGGCTAAAATAAGGAAACTAGCATGTCAAATCCTGGTCGCTATCGCTCATAGCAGCTGGCTATGGTAGCCACTGTCGAAGTCGATAGCTAAGCCTGCGGGCCACTATTGAAAATAGTGATCACGGGTAAGGTTTTTTGCTCTTGAAATCCCAACTTCTTGATGCTTTGATTTCCTTGATAAATTTATGGTCAAGGGTCGCATGTATCTCATAACATAGAATTGGTGGCATATTGTTTCGAATTCATGGTTAATTGGTTGAGAACTACAAGCTTTATCATCAAGCCTTTGGAAGCTCCATTGAAACAACAACAGTTATCATTCCACAATTGAACAACACTTTGACACTCCTCAAGGGATATAAAATCACTCTCCAATATGGTAAGACTTCATTGTAATCAATACGGAAGCCAAGATCAATAATAAGTTGGTTTGAGAAGTTAGGAGGAAACCTTTGGAATCTTCGCAACCAAAACCACCCAAGAATCATTGTAAATTGATTAGTTGCAAATGATTTTGCTTGGCTCGAGGAGTCTGATTTGATTACAGGGATAACCGTTCTCACTCAGTGTGGCTAGGAGTAGGCTGCCCTTAGCCACTATAGATAGTCACAACTAGCACTTAACCATCCTGATCGTCAATTATTAGGATCTTAGTTTCTAATGATTTCAGCGGCTAAGGTTGCATAGGCCTAGAATACCCTAAATGAGTGATTAGAATCACTCGTTGGGTCTTGGAAAGATCCAAGATCATTCATATGGTCTAAAAAGGTGCCCATGTGAGTAGTCTCCTAAACATGACATGTTTTATGTGTCTACACAACCATTCCAATTTTAAATCCACTTCAAGAATTTTAGAAGGTTCAACAATAGAAAAAAATACAACCTAAAGAACCAAAATTTGTTGGCTTAGTTATTAGTTGCGACCCAAATTATCTGCCACTTCACCCCACAAAGAGGGTGTTATTATTTACATAAAAAGAGTCGTTGGTATCAAATATCGAATGGGAGATGATAGAGTAGGATTGGTGGGTGGTGACATAAGGGATTGATCTAAAGAATTTCCATGTTAGAGATAAGGTACAAATCATCTAGGAGGCCAAAAATAATAAATATAAGGCTGAAATAAGGAAACTAGCATGTAAAATCCTGGTCGCTATCGCTCATAGCAGCTGGCTCTGGTAGCCACTGTCGAAGTCGATAGCTAAGCTTGCGGGCCACTATTGAAAATAGCCATCATGGGTAAGGTTTTTTGCTCTTGAAATCCCAACTTCTTGATGCTTGATTTCCTTGATAAATTGATGGTCAAGGGTCGCCTTTATCTCACAACATAGAATTGGTGGCATATTGTTTCGAATTCATGGTTAATTGGTTGAGAACTACAAGCTTTATCATCAAGCCTTTGGAAGATCCATTGAAACAACAACAATTATCATTCCACAATTGAACAACACTTTGACACTCCTCAAGGGATATAAAATCGCTCTCCAATATGGTAAGACTTCATTGTAATCAATACGGAATCCAAGATCAATAATAAGTTGGTTTGAGAAGTTAGGAGGAAACCTTTGGAATCTTCGCAACCAAAACCACCCAAGAATCATTGTAAATTGATTAGTTGCAAATGATTTTGCTTGGCTCGAGGAGTCTGATTTGATTACAAGGATAACTGTTCTCACTCAGTGTGGCCAGGAGTAGGCTGCCCTTAGCCACTATAGATAGTCACAACTAGCACTTAACCATCCTGATCGTCAATTATTAGGATCTTAGTTTCTAATGATTTCAGCGGCTAAGGTTGCATAGGCCTAGAATACCCTAAATGAGTGATTAGAATCACTATTGGGTCTTGGAAAGATCCAAGATCATTCATATGGTCTAAAAAGGTGCCCATGTGAGTAGTCTCCTAAACATGACATGTTTTATGTGTCTACACAACCATGCCAATTTTAAATCCACTTCAAGAATTTTAGAAGGTTCAACAATAGAAAAAAATACAACCTAAAGAACCAAAATTTGTTGCCTTAGTTACTAGTTGCAACCCAAATTATCTGCCACTTCACCCCACGAAGAGGGTGTTATTATTTACATAAAAAGAGTCATTGGTATCAAATATCGAATGTGATATGATAGAGTAGGATTGGTGGGTGGTGACATATGGGATTGATCTAAAGAATCTCCATTTTAGAGATAAGGTACAAATCATCTAGGAGGCCAAAAATAATAAATATAAGGCTAAAACAAGGAAACTAGCATGTCAAATCTTGGTCGTTATCGCTCATAGCAGGTGGCTCTTGTAGCCACTGTCGAAGTCGATAGCTAATCCAGCGGGCCACTATTGAAAATAGCGATCACGGGTAAGGTTTTTTTCTCTTGAAATCCCAACTTCTTGATGCTTGATTTCCTTGATAAATTGATGGTCAAGGGTTTCCTGTATCTCATAACATAGAATTGGTGGCATATTGTTTTGAATTCATGGTTAATTGGTTGAGAACTACAAGCTTTAACATCAAACCTTTGGAATCTCCATTGAAACAACAACAATTATCATTCCACAATTGAACAACACTTTGACACTCCTCAAGGGATATAAAATCGCTCTCCAATATGGTAAGACTTCATTGTAATCAATACGGAAGCCAAGATCAATAATAAGTTGGTTTGAGAAGTTAGGAGGAAACCTTTGGAATCTTTGCAACCAAAACCACCCAAGAATCATTGTAAATTGATTAGTTGCAAATGATTTTTCTTGGCTCGAGGAGTCTGATTTGATTACAGGGATAACCGTTCTCACTCAGTGTGGCTAGGAGTAGGCTGCCCTTAGCCACTATAGATAGTCACAACTAGCACTTAACCATCCTGATCGTCAATTATTAGGATCTTAGTTTCTAATGATTTCAGCGGCTAAGGTTGCATAGGCCTAGAATACCCTAAATGAGTGATTAGAATCACTGTTGGGTCTTGGAAAGATCCAAGATCATTCATATGGTCTAAAAAGGTGCCCATGTGAGTAGTCTCCTAAACATGACATGTTTTATGTGTCTACACAACCATGCCAATTTTAAATCCACTTCAAGAATTTTAGAAGGTTCAACAATAGAAAAAAATACAACCTAAAGAACCAAAATTTGTTGGCTTAGTTATTAGTTGCGACCCAAATTATCTGCCACTTCACCCCACAAAGAGGGTGTTATTATTTACATAAAAAGAGTCATTGGTATCAAATATCGAATGGGAGATGATAGAGTAGGATTGGTGGGTGGTGACATAAGGGATTGATCTAAAGAATTTCCATGTTAGAGATAAGGTACAAATCATCTAGGAGGCCAAAAATAATAAATATAAGGCTAAAACAAGGAAACTAGCATGTCAAATCCTAATCGCTATAGCTCATAGCAGTTGGCTCTGGTATTCACTGTCAAAGTCGATAGCTAAGCCTGTAGGCCACTATTGAAAAAGATCATGGAGGTTTTTGAAACCCAACTTCTTGATGCTTGATTTCTGTGATAAATTGATGGTCAAGGGTCGCTCGTATCTCATAACATAGAATTGGTGGCATGTTGTTTCAAATTCATGGTTAATTTGTTGAGAACTACAAGATTTATCATCAAGCCTTTGGAATCTCCATTGAAACAACAACAGTTATCATTCCACAATTGAACAACACTTTGACACTCCTCAAGGGATATAAAATCGCTCTCCAATATGGTAAGACTTCATTGTAATCAATACGGAAGCCAAGATCAATAATAAGTTGGTTTGAGAAGTTAGGAGGAAACCTTTGGAATCTTCGCAACCAAAACCACCCAAGAATCATTGTAAATTGATTAGTTATAAATGATTTTGCTTGGCTCGAGGAGTCTAATTTGATTACAGGGATAACCGTTCTCACTCAATGTGGCTAGGAGTAGGCTGCCCTTAGCCACTATAGATAGTCACAACTAGCACTTAACCATCCTGATCATCAATTATTAGGATCTTAGTTTCTAATGATTTCAGTGGCTAAGGTTGCATAGGCCTAGAATACCCTAAATGAGTGATTAGAATCACTGATTGGGTCTTGGAAAGATCCAAGATCATTCATATGGTCTAAAAAGGTGCCCATGTGAGTAGTCTCCTAAACATGACATGTTTTATGTGTCTACACAACCATGCCAATTTTAAATCCACTTCAAGAATTTTAGAAGGTTCAACAATAGAAAAAAATACAACCTAAAGAACCAAAATTTGTTGGCTTAGTTATTAGTTGCGACCCAAATTATCTACCACTTCACCCCACAAAGAGGGTGTTATTATTTACATAAAAAGAGTCGTTGGTATCAAATATCGAATGGGAGATGATAGAGTAGGATTGGTGGGTGGTGACATAAGGGATTGATCTAAAGAATTTCCATGTTAGAGATAAGGTACAAATCATCTAGGAGGCCAAAAATAATAAATATAAGGCTAAAACAAGGAAACTAGCATGTCAAATCCTGGTCGCTATCGCTCATAGCAGCTGGCTCTGGTAGCCACTGTCGAAGTCGATAGCTAAGCCTGCGGGCCACTAATGAAAATAGCGATCATGGGTAAGGTTTTTGTCTCTTGAAATCCCAACTTCTTGATGCTTGATTTCCTTGATAAATTGATGGTCAAGGGTCACCTGTATCTCATAACATAGAATTGGTGGCATATTGTTTTGAATTCATGGTTAATTGGTTGAGAACTACAAGCTTTATCATCAAGCCTTTGGAAGCTCCATTGAAACAACAACAATTATCATTCCACAATTGAACAACACTTTGACACTCCTCAAGGGATATAAAATCGCTCTCCAATATGGTAAGACTTCATTGTAATCAATACGGAAGCCAAGATCAATAATAAGTTGGTTTGAGAAGTTAGGAGGAAACCTTTGGAATCTTTGCAACCAAAACCACCCAAGAATAATTGTAAATTGATTAGTTGCAAATGATTTTTCTTGGCTCGAGGAGTCTGATTTGATTATAGGGATAACCGTTCTCACTCAGTGTGGCTAGGAGTAGGCTGCCCTTATCCATTATAGATAGTCACAACTAGCACTTAACCATCCTGATCGTCAATTATTAGGATCTTAGTTTCTAATGATTTCAGCGGCTAAGGTTGCATAGGCCTAGAATACCCTAAATGAGTGATTAGAATCACTGTTGGGTCTTGGAAAGATCCAAGATCATTCATATGGTCTAAAAAGGTGCCCATGTGAGTAGTCTCCTAAACATGACATGTTTTATGTGTCTACACAACCATGCCAATTTTAAATCCACTTCAAGAATTTTAGAAGGTTCAACAATAGAAAAAAATACAACCTAAAGAACCAAAATTTGTTGGCTTAGTTATTAGTTGCGACCCAAATTATCTGCCACTTCACCCCACAAAGAGGGTGTTATTATTTACATAAAAAGAGTCATTGGTATCAAATATCGAATGGGAGATGATAGAGTAGGATTGGTGGGTGGTGACATAAGGGATTGATCTAAAGAATTTCCATGTTAGAGATAAGGTACAAATCATCTAGGAGGCCAAAAATAATAAATATAAGGCTAAAACAAGGAAACTAGCATGTCAAATCCTGGTCGCTATCGCTCATAGCAGCTGGCTCTGGTAGCCACTATCGAAGTCGATAGCTAAGCCTGCGGGCCACTATTGAAAATAGCGATCATGGGTAAGGTTTTTTGCTCTTGAAATCCCAACTTCTTGATGCTTGATTTCCTTGATAAATTGATGGTCAAGGGTCGCCTGTATCTCATAACATAGAATTGGTGGCATATTGTTTTGAATTCATGGTTAATTGGTTGAGAACTACAAGCTTTATCATCAAGCCTTTGGAAGCTCCATTGAAACAACAACAGTTATCATTCCACAATTGAACAACACTTTGACACTCCTCAAGGGATATAAAATCACTCTCCAATATGGTAAGACTTCATTGTAATCAATACAAAAGCCAAGATCAATAATAAGTTGGTTTGAGAAGTTAGGAGGAAACCTTTGGAATCTTCACAACCAAAACCACCCAAGAATTATTGCAAATTGATTAGTTGTAACTGATTTTGCTTGGCTCGAGGAGTCTGATTTGATTACAGGGATAACCGTTCTCACTCAGTGTGGCTAGGAGTAGGCTGCCCTTAGCCACTATAGATAGTCACAACTAGCACTTAACCATCCTGATCTTCAATTATTAGGATCTTAGTTTCTAATGATTTCAGCGGCTAAGGTTGCATAGGCCTAGAATACCCTAGATGAGTGATTAGAATCACTGTTGGGTCTTGGAAAGATCCAAGATCATTTGTATGGTCTAAAAATGTGCCCATGTGAGTAGTCTCCTAAACATGACATGTTTTATGTGTCTACACAACCATGCCAATTTTAAATCCACTTCAAGAATTTTAGAAGGTTCAACAATAGAAAAAAATACAACCTAAAGAACTTGTTGGCTTATTTACTAGTTGTGACCCTAATTATCTGCCACTTCACCCCACAAAGAGGGTGTTATTATTTACATAAAAAGAGTCGTTGGTATCAAATATCGAATGGGAGATGATAGAGTAGGATTGGTGGGTGGTGACATAAGGGATTGATCTAAAGAATTTCCATGTTAGAGATAAGGTACAAATCATCTAGGAGGCCAAAAATAATAAATATAAGGCTAAAACAAGGAAACTAGAATGTCAAATCCTGGTCGCTATCGCTCATAGCAACTGGCTCGGTAGCCACTGTCGAAGTCGATAGCTAATCCTGCTGGCCACTATTGAAAATAGCGATCACGGGTAAGGTTTTTGTCTCTTGAAATCCCAACTTCTTGATGCTTGATTCCCTTGATAAATTTATGGTCAAGGGTCGCCTTTATCTCATAACATAGAATTGGTGGCATATTGTTTTGAATTCATGGTTAATTGGTTGAAAACTACGAGATTTATCATCAAGCCTTTGGAAGATCCATTGAAACAACAACAGTTATTATTCCACAATTGAACAACACTTTGACACTCCTCAAGGGATATAAAATCGCTCTCCAATATGGTAAGACTTCATTGTAATCAATACGGAAGCAAAGATCAATAATAAGTTGGTTTGAGAAGTTAGGAGGAAACCTTTGGAATCTTTGCAACCAAAACCACCCAAGAATCATTGTAAATTGATTAGTTGCAAATGATTTTGCTTGGCTCGAGGAGTCTGATTTGATTACAGGGATAACCCTTCTCACTCAGTGTGGCTAGGAGTAGGCTGCCCTTAGCCACTATAGATAGTCACAACTAGCACTTAACCATCCTGATCATCAATTATTAGGATCTTAGTTTCTAATGATTTCAGCGGCTAAGGTTGCATAAGCCTAGAATACCCTAAATGAGTGATTAGAATCAGTGTTGGGTCTTGGAAAGATCCAAGATCTTTCATATGGTCTAAAAAGGTGCCCATGTGAGTAGTCTCCTAAACATGACATGTTTTATGTGTCTACACAACCATGCCAATTTTAAATCCACTTCAAGAATTTTAGAAGGTTCAACAATAGAAAAAAATACAACCTAAAGAACCAAAATTTGTTGGTTTAGTTATTAGTTGCGACCCAAATTATCTGCCACTTCACCCCACAAAGAGAGTGTTATTATTTACATAAAAAGAGTCGTTGGTATCAAATATCGAATGGGAGATGATAGAGTAGGATTGGTGGGTGGTGACATAAGGGATTGCTCTAAAGAATTTCCATGTTAGACATAAGGTACAAATCATATAGGAGGCCAAAAATAATAAATATAAGGCTGAAACAAGGAAACTAGCATATCAAATCCTGGTCGCTATCACTCATAGCAGCTGGCTCTGGTAGCCACTGTCGAAGTTGATAGCTAAGCCTACGGGCCACTATTGAAAATAGCCATCACGGGTAAGGTTTTTTGCTCTTGAAATCCCAACATCTTGATGCTTGATTTCCTTTATAAATTGATGGTCAAGGGTCGCCTGTATCTCATAACATAGAATTGGTGGCATATTGTTTTGAATTCATGGTTAATTGGTTGAGAACTACAAGCTTTATCATCAAGCCTTTGGAAGCTCCATTGAAACAACAAAAGTTATCATTCCACAATTGAACAACACTTTGACACTCCTCAAGGGATATAAAATCGCTCTCCAATATGGTAAGACTTCATTGTAATCAATACGGAATCCAGGATCAATAATAAGTTGGTTTGACAAATTAGGAGGAAACCTTTGGAATCTTTGCAACCAAAACCACCCAAGAATCATTGTAAATTGATTAGTTGCAAGTGATTTTTCTTGGCTCGAGGAGTTTGATTTTATTACAGGGATAACCGTTCTCACTCAGTGTGGCTAGGAGTAGGCTGACCTTAGCCACTATAGATAGTCACAACTAGCACTTAACCATCATGATCGTCAATTATTAGGATCTTAGTTTCTAATGATTTCAGCGGCTAAGGTTGCATAGGCCTAGAATACCCTAAATGAGTGATTAGAATCACTGTTGGGTCTTGGAAAGATCCAAGATCATTCATATGGTCTAAAAAGGTGCCCATGTGAGTAGTCTCCTAAACATGACATGTTTTATGTGTCTACACAACCATGCCAATTTTAAATCCACTTCAAGAATTTTAGAAGGTTCAACAATAGAAAAAAATACAACCTAAAGAACCAAAATTTGTTGGTTTAGTTATTAGTTGCGACCCAAATTATCTGCCACTTCACCCCACAAAGAGGGTGTTATTATTTACATAAAAAGAGTCGTTGGTATCAAATATCGAATGGGAGATGATAGAGTAGGATTTGTGGGTGGTGACATAAGGGATTGATCTAAAGAATTTCCATGTTAGAGATAAGGTACAAATCATCTAGGAGGCCAAAAATAATAAATATAAGACTGAAACAAGGAAACTAGCATGTCAAATCTTTGTCGCTATCGCTCATAGCAGCTGGCTCTGGTAGCCACTGTCGAAGTCGATAGCTAAGCCTGTGGGCCACTATTGAAAATAGCAATCACGGGTAAGGTTTTTTGCTCTCGAAATCCCAACTTCTTGATGCTTGATTTCCTTGATAAATATATGGTCAAGGGTCGCCTGTATCTCATAACATAGAATTGGTGGCATATTGTTTCGAATTCATGGTTAATTGGTTGAGAACTACAAGCTTTATCATCAAGCCTTTGGAAGCTCCATTGAAACAACAACAGTTATCATTCCACAATTGACCAACACTTTGACACTCCTCAAGGGATATAAAATCACTCTCCAATATGGTAAGACTTCATTGTAATAAATACGGAATCCAAGATCAATAATAAGTTGGTTTGAGAAGCTAGGAGGAAACCTTTGGAATCTTCGCAACCAAAACAATCCAAGAATAATTGTAAATTGATTAGTTGCAAATGATTTTTCTTGGCTCGAGGAGTATGATTTGATTACGGGGATAACCATTCTCACTCAAGTGTGGCTAGGAGTAGGCTGCCCTTAGCCACTATAGATAGTCACAACTAGCACTTAACCATCCTGATCGTCAATTATTAGGATCTTAGTTTCTAATGATTTCAGTGGCTAAGGTTGCATAGGCCTAGAATACCCTAAATGAGTGATTAGAATCATTGTTGGGTCTTGGAAAGATCCAAGATCATTCATATGGTCTAAAAAGGTGCCCATGTGAGTAGTCTCCTAAACATGACATGTTTTATGTGTCTACACAACCATGCCAATTTTAAATCCACTTCAAGAATTTTAGAAGGTTCAACAATAGAAAAAAATACAACCTAAAGAACCAAAATTTGTTGGCTTAGTTATTAGTTGCGACCCAAATTATCTGCCACTTCACCCCACAAAGAGGGTGTTATTATTTACATAAAAAGAGTCGTTGGTATCAAATATCGAATGGGAGATGATAGAGTAGGATTTGTGGGTGGTGACATAAGGGATTGATCTAAAGAATTTCCATGTTAGAGATAAGGTACAAATCATCTAGGAGGCCAAAAATAATAAATATAAGGCTAAAACAAGGAAACTAGCATGTCAAATCCTGGTCGCTATCGCTCATAGCAACCGGCTCCGGTAGCCACCGTCGAAGTCGATGGCTAAGCTTGTGGGCCACTATTGAAAATAGCGATCACGGGTAAGGTTTTTTGCTCTTGAAATCCCAACTTCTTGATGCTTGATTTCCTTGATAAATTGATGGTCAAGGGTCGCCTATATCTCATAACATAGAATTGGTGGCATATTGTTTCGAATTCATGGTTAATTGGTGAACTACAAGCTTTATCATCAAGCCTTTGGAATCTCCATTGAAACAACAACAATTATCATTCCACAATTGAACAACACTTTGACACTCCTCAAGGGATATAAAATCGCTCTCCAATATGGTAAGACTTCATTGTAATCAATACGGAAGCCAAGATTAATAATAAGTTAGTTTGAGAAGTTAGGACGAAACCTTTGGAATCTTCGCAACCAAAACCACCCAAGAATCATTGTAAATTGATTAGTTGCAAATGATTTTTCTTGGCTCGAGGAGTCTGATTTGATTATAGGGATAACCGTTCTCACTCAGTGTGGCTAGGAGTAGGCTGCCCTTAGCCACTATAGATAGTCACAACTAGCACTTAACCATCCTGATCGTCAATTATTAGGATCTTAGTTTCTAATGATTTCAGCGGCTAAGGTTGCATAGGCCTAGAATACCCTAAATGAGTGATTAGAATCATTGTTGGGTCTTGGAAAGATCCAAGATCATTCATATGGTCTAAAAAGGTGCCCATGTGAGTAGTCTCCTAAACATGACATGTTTTATGTGTCTACACAACCATGCCAATTTTAAATCCACTTCAAGAATTTTAAAAGGTTCAACAATAGAAAAAAATACAACCTAAAGAACCAAAATTTGTTGGCTTAGTTGTTAGTTGCGACCCAAATTATCTGCAACTTCATCCCACAAAGAGGGTGTTATTATTTACATAAAAAGAGTCGTTGGTATCAAATATTGAATGGGAGATGATAGAGTAGGATTGGTGGGTGGTGACATAAGAGATTTATCTAAAGAATTTCCATGTTAGAGATAAGGTACAAATCATCTAGGAGGTCAAAAATAATAAATATAAGGCTAAAACAAGGAAACTAGCATGTCAAATCCTGGTCGCTATCGCTCATAGCAACCGGCCTCGGTAGCCACTGTCGAAGTCGATAGCTAAGCCTGCGGGCCACTAATGAAAATAGCGATCATGGGTAAGGTTTTTTGCTCTTGAAATCCCAACTTCTTGATGCTTGATTTCCTTGATAAATTGATGGTCAAGGGTCGCCTGTATCTCATAACATAGAATTGGTGGCATATTTTTTCGAATTCATGATTAATTGGTTGAGAACTACAAGCTTTATCATCAAGCCTTTCGAAGCTCCATTGAAACAACAACAATTATTGTTCCACAATTGAACAACACTTTGACACTCCTCAAGGGATATAAAATCTCTCTCCAATATGGAAAGACTTCATTGTAATCAATACAAAAGCCAAGATCAATAATAAGTTGGTTTGAGAAGCTAGGAGGAAACCTTTGGAATCTTCGCAACCAAAACAATCCAAGAATAATTGTAAATTGATTAGTTGCAAATGATTTTTCTTGGCTCGAGGAGTTTGATTTTATTACAGGGATAACCATTCTCACTCAGTGTGGCTATGTGTAGGCTGCCCTTAGCCACTATAGATAGTCACAACTAGCACTTAACCATCCTGATCATCAATTATTAGGATCTTAGTTTCTAATGATTTCAGCGGCTAAGGTTGCATAGGCCTAGAATACCCTAAATGAGTGATTAGAATCACTATTGGGTCTTGGAAAGATCCAAGATCATTCATATGGTCTAAAAAGGTGCCCATGTGAGTAGTCTCCTAAACATGACATGTTTTATGTGTCTACACAACCATGCCAATTTTAAATCCACTTCAAGAATTTTAGAAGGTTCAACAATAGAAAAAAATACAACCTAAAGAACCAAAATTTGTTGGCTTAGTTGTTAGTTGCGACCCAAATTATCTCGCCACTTCACCCCACAAAGAGGGTGTTATTATTTACATAAAAAGAGTCGTTGGTATCAAATATTGAATGGGAGATGATAGAGTAGGATTGGTGGGTGGTGACATAAGAGATTTATCTAAAGAATTTCCATGTTAGAGATAAGGTACAAATCATCTAGGAGGTCAAAAATAATAAATATAAGGCTAAAACAAGGAAACTAGCATGTCAAATCCTGGTCGCTATCGCTCATAGTAGCTGCCTCTGTTAGCCACTGTCGAAGTCGATAGCTAAGCCTGCGGGCCACTAATGAAAATAGCGATCATGGGTAAGGTTTTTTGCTCTTGAAATCCCAACTTCTTGATGCTTGATTTCCTTGATAAATTGATGGTCAAGGGTCGCCTGTATCTCATAACATAGAATTGGTGGCATATTGTTTCGAATTCATGGTTAATTGGTTGAGAACTACAAGCTTTATCATCAAGCCTTTGGAAGATCCATTGAAACAACAACAATTATTGTTCCACAATTGAACAACACTTTGACACTCCTCAAGGGATATAAAATCTCTCTCCAATATGGAAAGACTTCATTGTAATCAATACGGAAGCCAAGATCAATAATAAGTTGGTTTGAGAAGCTAGGAGGAAACCTTTGGAATCTTCGCAACCAAAACAATCCAAGAATAATTGTAAATTGATTAGTTGCAAATGATTTTTCTTGGCTCGAGGAGTTTGATTTTATTACAGGGATAACCATTCTCACTCAGTGTGGCTATGTGTAGGCTGCCCTTAGCCACTATAGATAGTCACAACTAGCACTTAACCATCCTGATCATCAATTATTAGGATCTTAGTTTCTAATGATTTCAGCGGCTAAGGTTGCATAGGCCTAGAATACCCTAAATGAGTGATTAGAATCACTGTTGGGTCTTGGAAAGATCCAAAATCATTCATATGGTCTAAAAAGGTGCCCATGTGAGTAGTCTCCTAAACATGACATGTTTTATGTGTCTACACAACCATGCCAATTTTAAATCCACTTCAAGAATTTTAGAAGGTTCAACAATAGAAAAAAATACAACCTAAAGAACCAAAATTTGTTGGCTTAGTTATTAGTTGCGACCCAAATAATCTTCCACTTCACCCCACAAAGAGGGTGTTATTATTTACATAAAAAGATTCGTTGGTATCAAATATCAAATGGGAGATGATAGAGTAGTATTGGTGGGTGGTGACATAAGGGATTGATCTAAAGAATTTCCATGTTTGAGATAAGGTACAAATCATCTAGGAGGCCAAAAATAATAAATATAAGGCTAAAACAAGGAAACTAGCATGTCAAATCCTGGTCGCTATCGCTCATAGCAGCTGGCTCTGGTAGCCACTGTCGAAGTCGATAGCTAAGCCTACAGGCCACTATTGAAAATAGCCATCACGGGTAAGGTTTTTTGCTCTTGAAATCCCAACTTCTTGATGCTTGATTTCCTTGATAAATTTATGGTCAAGGGTCGCTTGTATATCATAACATAGAATTGGTGGCATATTGTTTCGAATTCATGGTTAATTGGTTGAGAACTACGAGCTTTATCATCAAGCCTTTGGAAGCTCCATTGAAACAACAACAGTTATCATTCCACAATTGAAAAACACTTTGACACTCCTCAAGGGATATAAAATCGCTCTCCAATATGGTAAGACTTCATTGTAATAAATACAGAAGCAAAGATCAATAATAAGTTGGTTTGAGAAGTTAGGAGGAAACCTTTGGAATCTTCGCAACCAAAACCACCCAAGAATCATTGTAAATTGATTAGTTGCAAATGATTTTTCTTGGCTCGAGGAGTCTGATTTGATTACAGGGATAACCCTTCTCACTCAGTGTGGCTAGGAGTAGGCTGCCCTTAGCCACTATAGATAGTCACAACTAGCACTTAACCATCCTGATCGTCAATTATTAGGATCTTAGTTTCTAATGATTTCAGTGGCTAAGGTTGCATAGGCCTAGAATACCCTAAATGAGTGATTAGAATCATCGTTGGGTCTTGGAAAGATCCAAGATCATTAATATGGTCTAAAAAGGTGCCCATGTGAGTAGTCTCCTAAAAATGACATGTTTTATGTGTCTACACAACCATGCCAATTTTAAATCCACTTCAAGAATTTTAGAAGGTTCAAGAATAGAAAAAAATACAACCTAAAGAACCAAAATTTGTTGGTTTAGTTATTAGTTGCGACCCAAATTGTCTGCCACTTCACCCCACAAAGAGGGTGTTATTATTTACATAAAAAGAGTCGTTGGTATCAAATATCGAATGGGAGATGATAGAGTAGGATTGGTGGGTGGTGACATAAGTGATTGATCTAAAGAATTTCCATGTTAGAGATAAGGTACAAATCATCTAGGAGGCCAAAAATAATAAATATAAGGCTAAAACAAGGAAACTAGCATGTCAAATCCTGGTCACTATCGCTCATAGCAGCCGGCTCTGGTAGCCACTGTCGAAGTCGATAGCTAAGCCTGCAGGCCACTATTGAAAATAGCCATCACGGGTAAGGTTTTTTACTCTTGAAATCCCAACTTCTTGATGCTTGATTTCCTTGATAAATTTATGGTCAAGGGTCGCCTGTATCTCATAACATAGAATTGGTGGCATATTGTTTTGAATTCATGGTTAATTGGTTGAGAACTACAAGCTTTATCATCAAGCCTTTGGAAGCTCCATTGAAACAACAACAGTTATCATTCCACAATTGAACAACACTTTGACACTCCTCAAGGGATATAAAATCGCTCTCCAATATGGTAAGACTTCATTGTAATCAATACGGAAGCAAATATCAATAATAAGTTGGTTTGAGAAGTTAGGAGGAAACCTTTGGAATCTTCGCAACCAAAACCACCCAAGAATCATTGTAAATTGATTAGTTGCAAATTATTTTGCTTGGCTCGAGGAGTATGATTTGATTACAGGGATAACCCTTCTCACTCAGTGTGGCTAGGAGTAGGCTGCCCTTAGCCACTATAGATAGTCACAACTAGCACTTAACCATCTTGATCTTCAATTATTAGGATCTTAGTTTCTAATGATTTCAACGGCTAAGGTTGCATAGGCCTAGAATACCCTAAATGAGTGATTAGAATCACTGTTGGGTCTTGGAAAGATCCAAGATCATTCATATGGTCTAAAAAGGTGCCCATGTGAGTAGTCTCCTAAACATGACATGTTTTATGTGTCTACACAACCATGCCAATTTTAAATCCACTTCAAGAATTTTAGAAGGTTCAACAATAGAAAAAAATACAACCTAAAGAACCAAAATTTGTTGGCTTAATTATTAGTTGCGACCCAAATTATCTGCCACTTCACCCCACAAAGAGGGTGTTATTATTTACATAAAAAGAGTCGTTGGTATCAAATATCAAATGGGAGATGATAGAGTAGGATTGGTGGGTGGTGACATAAGGGATTGATCTAAAGAATTTCCATGTTTGAGATAAGGTACAAATCATCTAGGAGGCCAAAAATAATAAATATAAGGCTAAAACAAGGAAACTAGCATGTAAAATCCTGGTCGCTATCGCTCATAGCAGCTGGCTCTGGTAGCCACTGTCGAAGTTGATAGCTAAGCCTGCAGGCCACTATTGAAAATAGCCATCACGGGTAAGGTTTTTTACTCTTGAAATCCCAACATCTTGATGCTTGATTTCCTTGATAAATTTATGGTCAAGGGTCGCCTGTATCTCATAACATAGAATTGGTGGCATATTGTTTTGAATTCATGGTTAATTTATTGAGAACTACAAGCTTTATCATCAAGCCTTTGGAAGCTCCATTGAAACAACAAAAGTTATCATTCCACAATTGAACAACACTTTGACACTCCTCAAGGGATATAAAATCGCTCTCCAATATGGTAAGACTTCATTGTAATCAATACGGAAGCCAGGATCAATAATAAGTTGATTTGAGAAATTAGGAGGAAACCTTTGGAATCTTTGCAACCAAAACCACCCAAGAATCATTGTAAATTGATTAGTTGCAAATGATTTTTCTTGGCTCGAGGAGTTTGATTTTATTACAGGGATAACCGTTCTCACTCAGTGTGGCTAGGATTAGGCTGCCCTTAGCCACTATAGATAGTCACAACTAGCACTTAACCATCATGATCGTCAATTATTAGGATCTTAGTTTCTAATGATTTCAGAGGCTAAGGTTGCATAGGCCTAGAATACCCTAAATGAGTGATTAGAATCACTGTTGGGTCTTGGAAAGATCCAAGATCATTCATATGGTCTAAAAAGGTGCCCATGTGAGTAGTCTCCTAAACATGACATGTTTTATGTGTCTACACAACCATGCAAATTTTAAATACACTTCAAGAATTTTAGAAGGTTCAACAATAGAAAAAAATACAACCTAAAGAACCAAAATTTGTTGGCTTAGTTATTAGTTGCGACCCAAATTATCTGCCACTTCACCCCACAAAGAGGGTGTTATTATTTACATAAAAAGAGTCGTTGGTATCAAATATCGAATGGGAGATGATAGAGTAGGATTTGTGGGTGGTGACATAAGGGATTGATCTAAAGAATTTCCATGTTAGAGATAAGGTACAAATCATCTAGGAGGCCAAAAATAATAAATATAAGACTGAAACAAGGAAACTAGCATGTCAAATCCTGGTCGCTATCGCTCATAGTAGCTGGATCTGGTAGCCACTGTCGAAGTCGATAGCTAAGCCTGTGGGCCACTATTGAAAATAGCCATCACGGGTAATGTTTTTTGCTCTTGAAATCCCAACTTCTTGATGCTTGATTTCCTTGATAAATTGATGGTCAAGGGTCGCCTGTATCTCATAACATAGAATTGGTGGCATATTGTTTCAAATTCATGGTTAATTGGTTGAGAAATACAAGCTTTATCATCAAGCCTTTGGAAGCTACATTGAAACAACAACAGTTATCATTCCACAATTGAACAACACTTTGACACTCCTCAAGGGATATAAAATCGCTCTCCAATATGGTAAGACTTCATTGTAATCAATACAGAAGCCAAGATCAATAATAAGTTGGTTTGAGAAGTTAGGAGGAAACCTTTGGAATCTTCACAACCAAAACCACCCAAGAATCATTGTAAATTGATTAGTTGCAAATGATTTTTCTTGGCTCGAGGAGTCCGATTTGATTACGGTGGATAACCGTTCTCACTCAAGTGTGGCTGGGAGTAGGCTGCCCTTAGCCACTATAGATAGTCACAACTAGCACTTAACCATCATGATCGTCAATTATTAGGATCTTAGTTTCTAATGATTTCAGCGGCTAAGGTTGCATAGGCCTAGAATACCCTAAATGAATGATTAGAATCACTGTTGGGTCTTGGAAAGATCCAAGATCATTCGTATGGTCTAAAAAGGTGCCCATGTGAGTAGTCTCCTAAACATGACATGTTTTATGTGTCTACACAACCATGCCAATTTTAAATCCACTTCAAGAATTTTAGAAGGTTCAACAATAGAAAAAAATACAACCTAAAGAACTTGTTGGCTTAGTTACTAGTTGCGACCCAAATTATCTGCCACTTCACCCAACAAAGAGGGTGTTATTATTTACATAAAAAGAGTCGTTGGTATCAAATATCGAATGGGAGATGATAGAGTAGGATTGGTGGGTGGTGACATAAGGGATTGATCTAAAGAATTTCCATGTTAGAGATAAGGTACAAATCATCTAGGAGGCTAAAAATAATAAATATAAGGCTAAAACAAGGAAACTAGCATGTCAAATCCTGGTCGCTATCGCTCATAGCAGCTGGCTCTGGTAGCCACTGTCGAAGTCGATAGCTAAGCCTACGGGCCACTATTGAAAATAGCCATCACGGGTAAGGTTTTTTACTCTTGAAATCCCAACAACTTGATGCTTGATTTCCTTGATAAATTGATGGTCAAGGGTCGCCTGTATCTCATAACATAGAATTGGTGGCATATTGTTTTGAATTCATGGTTAATTTATTGAGAACTACAAGCTTTATCATCAAGCCTTTGGAAGCTCCATTGAAACAACAAAAGTTATCATTCCACAATTGAACAACACTTTGACACTCCTCAAGGGATATAAAATCGCTCTCCAATATGGTAAGACTTCATTGTAATCAATACGGAAGCCAGGATCAATAATAAGTTGGTTTGAGAAATTAGGAGGAAACCTTTGGAATCTTTGCAACCAAAACCACCCAAGAATCATTGTAAATTGATTAGTTGCAAATGATTTTTCTTGGCTCGAGGAGTTTGATTTTATTACAGGGATAACCATTCTCACTCAGTGTGGCTAGGAGTAGGCTGCCCTTAGCCACTATAGATAGTCACAACTAGAACTTAACCATCATGATCGTCAATTATTATGATCTTAGTTTCTAATGATTTCAGCGGCTAAGGTTGCATAGGCCTAGAATACCCTAAATGAGTGATTAGCATCATTTTTGGGTCTTGGAAAGATCCAAGATCATTCATATGGTCTAAAAAGGTGCCCATGTGAGTAGTCTACCAAACATGACATGTTTTATGTGTCTACACAACCATGCAAATTTTAAATACACTTCAAGAATTTTAGAAGGTTCAACAATAGAAAAAAATAAAACCTAAAGAACCAAAATTTGTTGGTTTAGTTATTAGTTGCGACCCAAATTATCTGCCACTTCACCCCACAAAGAGGGTGTTATTATTTACATAAAAAGATTCGTTGGTATCAAATATCGAATGGGAGATGATAGAGTAGGATTTGTGGGTGGTGACATAAGGGATTGATCTAAAGAATTTCCAAGTTAGAGATAAGGTACAAATCATCTAGGAGGCCAAAAATAATAAATATAAGACTGAAAAAAGGAAACTAGCATGTCAAATCTTGGTCGCTATCGCTCATAGCAGCAGGCTCTAGTAGCCACTGTCGAAGTCGATAGCTAAGCCTGTGGGCCACTATTGAAAATAGCCATCACGGGTAAGGTTTTTTGCTCTCGAAATCCCAACTTCTTGATGCTTGATTTCCTTGATAAATTGATGGTCAAGGGTCGCCTGTATCTCATAACATAGAATTGGTGGCATATTGTTTCGAATTCATGGTTAATTGGTTGAGAACTACAAGCTTTATCATCAAGCCTTTGGAAGCTACATTGAAACAACAACAGTTATCATTCCACAATTGAACAACACTTTGACACTCCTCAAGGGATATAAAATCGCTCTCCAATATGGTAAGACTTCATTGTAATCAATACAGAAGCCAAGATCAATAATAAGTTGGTTTGAGAAGTTAGGAGGAAACCTTTGGAATCTTCACAACCAAAACCACCCAAGAATCATTGTAAATTGATTAGTTGCAAATGATTTTTCTTGGCTCGAGGAGTCTGATTTGATTACAGGGATAACCGTTCTCACTCAGTGTGGCCAGGAGTAGGCTGCCCTTAGCCACTATAGATAGTCACAACTAGCACTTAACCATCCTGATCGTCAATTATTAGGATCTTAGTTTCTAATGATTTCAGCGGCTAAGGTTGCATAGGCCTAGAATACCCTAAATGAATGATTAGAATCACTGTTGGGTCTTGGAAAGATCCAAGATCATTTGTATGGTCTAAAAAGGTGCCCATGTGAGTAGTCTCCTAAACATGACATGTTTTATGTGTCTACACAACCATGCCAATTTTAAATCCACTTCAAGAATTTTAGAAGGTTCAACAATAGAAAAAAATACAACCTAAAGAACATTGTTGGCTTAGTTACTAGTTGCGACCCAAATTATCTGCCACTTCACCCCACAAAGAGGGTGTTATTATTTACATAAAAAGAGTCGTTGGTATCAAATATCGAATGGGAGATGATAGAGTAGGATTGGTGGGTGGTGACATAAGGGATTGATCTAAAGAATTTCCATGTTGAGATAAGGTACAAATCACCTAGGAGGCCAAAAATAATAAATATAAGGCTAAAACAAGGAAACTAGGATGTCAAATCCTGGTCGCTATCGCTCATAGCAGCTGGCTCTGGTAGCCACTGTTGAAGTCGATAGCTAAGCATGCGGGCCACTATTGAAAATAGCCATCACGGGTAAGGTTTTTTACTCTTGAAATCCCAACATCTTGATGCTTGATTTCCTTGATAAATTGATGGTCAAGGGTCGCCTGTATCTCATAACATAGAATTGGTGGCATATTGTTTTGAATTCATGGTTAATTTATTGAGAACTACAAGCTTTATCATCAAGCCTTTGGAAGCTCCATTGAAACAACAAAACTTATCATTCCAAAATTGAACAACACTTTGACACTCCTCAAGGGATATAAAATCACTCTCCAATATGGTAAGACTTCATTATAATCAATACGGAAGCCAGGATCAATAATAAGTTGGTTTGAGAAATTAGGAGGAAACCTTTGGAATCTTTGCAACCAAAACCACCCAATAATCATTGTAAATTGATTAGTTGCAAATGATTTTTCTTGGCTCGAGGAGTTTGATTTTATTACAGGGATAACCGTTCTCACTCAGTGTGGCTAGGAGTAGGCTGCCCTTAGCCACTATAGATAGTCACAACTAGCACTTAACCATCCTGATCGTCAATTATTAGGATCTTAGTTTCTAATGATTTCAGCGGCTAATGTTGCATATGCCTAGAATACCCTAAATGAGTGATTAGAATCATTGTTGGGTCTTGGAAAGATCCAAGATCATTCATATGGTCTAAAAAGGTGCCCATGTGAGTAGTATCCTAAACATGACATGTTTTATGTGTCTACACAACCATGCAAATTTTAAATACACTTGAAGAATTTTAGAAGGTTCAACAATAGAAAAAAATACAACCTAAAGAACCAAAATTTGTTGGCTTAGTTATTAGTTGCGACCCAAATTATCTGCCACTTCACCCCACAAAGAGGGTGTTATTATTTACATAAAAAGAGTCGTTGGTATCAAATATCGAACGGGAGATGATAGAGTAGGATTTGTGGGTGGTGACATAAGGGATTTATCTAAAGAATTTCCATGTTAGAGATAAGGTACAAATCATCTAGGAGGCCAAAAATAATAAATATAAGGCTGAAACAAGGAAACTAGCATGTCAAATCCTGGTCGCTATCGCTCATAGCAGCTGGCTCTGGTAGCCACTGTCGAAGTCGATAGCTAAGCCTGTGGGCCACTATTGAAAATAGCCATCACGGGTAAGGTTTTTTGCTCTTGAAATCCCAACTTCTTGATGCTTGATTTCCTTGATAAATTGATGGTCAAGGGTCGCCTGTATCTCATAACATAGAATTGGTGGCATATTGTTTTGAATTCATGGTTAATTTATAGAGAACTACAAGCTTTATCATCAAGCCTTTGGAAGCTACATTGAAACAACAACAATTATCATTCCACAATTGAACAACACTTTGACACTCCTCAAGGGATATAAAATCGCTCTCCAATATGGTAAGACTTCATTGTAATCAATACAGAAGCCAATATCAATAATAAGTTGGTTTGAGAAGTTAGGAGGAAACCTTTGGAATCTTCACAACCAAAACCACCCAAGAATCATTGTAAATTGATTAGTTGCAAATGATTTTTCTTGGCTCGAGGAGTCTGATTTGATTACAAGGATAACTGTTCTCACTCAGTGTGGCCAGGAGTAGGCTGCCCTTAGCCACTATAGATAGTCACAACTAGCACTTAACCATCCTGATCGTCAATTATTAGGATCTTAGTTTCTAATGATTTCAGCGGCTAAGGTTGCATAGGCCTAGAATACCCTAAATGAGTGATTAGAATCACTGTTGGGTCTTGGAAAGATCCAAGATCATTCGTATGGTCTAAAAAGGTGCCCATGTGAGTAGTCTCCTAAAGATGACATGTTTTATGTGTCTACACAACCATGCCAATTTTAAATCCACTTCAAGAATTTTAGAAGGTTCAACAATAGAAAAAAATACAACCTAAAGAACTTGTTGGCTTAGTTACTAGTTGCGACCCAAATTATCTGCCACTTCACCCCACAAAGAGGGTGTTATTATTTACATAAAAAGAGTCGTTGGTATCAAATATCGAATGGGAGATGATAGAGTAGGATTGGTGGGTGGTGACATAAGGGATTGATCTAAAGAATTTCCATGTTAGAGATAAGGTACAAATCATCTAGGAGGCCAAAAATAATAAATATAATGCTAAAACAAGGAAACTAGCATGTCAAATCCTGGTCGCTATCGCTCATACCAGCTGGCTCTGGTAGCCACTGTCGAAGTCGATAGCTAAGCCTGCGGGCCACTATTGAAAATAGCCATCACGGGTAAGGTTTTTTACTCTTGAAATCCCAACATCTTGATGCTTGATTTCCTTGATTAATTTATGGTCAAGGGTCGCCTGTATCTCATAACATAGAATTGGTGGCATATTGTTTTGAATTCATGGTTAATTTATTGAGAACTACAAGCTTTATCATCAATCCTTTGGAAGCTCCATTGAAACAACAAAATTTATCATTCCACAATTGAACAACACTTTGACACTCCTCAAGGGATATAAAATCGCTCTCCAATATGGTAAGACTTCATTGTAATCAATACGGAAGCCAGGATCAATAATAAGTTGGTTTGAGAAATTAGGAGGAAACCTTTGGAATCTTTGCAAACAAAACCACCCAAGAATCATTGTAAATTGATTAGTTGCAAATGATTTTTCTTGGCTCGAGGAGTTTGATTTTATTACAGGGATAACCGTTCTCACTCAGTGTGGCTAGGAGTAGGCTGCCCTTAGCCACTATAGATAATCACAACTAGAACTTAACCATCCTGATCGTAAATTATTAGGATCTTAGTTTCTAATGATTTCAGTGGCTAAGGTTGCATAGGCCTAGAATACCCTAAATGGGTGATTAGAATCACTGTTGGGTCTTGGAAAGATCCAAGATCATTCATATGGTCTAAAAAGGTGCCCATGTGAGTAGTCTCCTAAACATGACATGTTTTATGTGTCTACACAACCATGCAAATTTTAAATACACTTCAATAATTTTAGAAGGTTCAACAATAGAAAAAAATACAACCTAAAGAACCAAAATTTGTTGTCTTAGTTATTAGTTGCGACCCAAATTATCTGCCACTTCACCCCACAAAGAGGGTGTTATTATTTACATAAAAAGAGTCGTTGGTATCAAATATCGAATTCGAGATGATAGAGTAGGATTGGTGGGTGGTGACATAAGGGATTGATCTAAAGAATTTCCATGTTAGAGATAAGGTACAAATCATCTAGGAGTCCAAAAATAATAAATATGATGCTAAAACAAGGAAACTAGCATGTCAAATCCTGGTCGCTATCGCTCATAGCAGCTGGCTCTGGTAGCCACTGTCGAAGTCGATAGCTAAGCCTATGGGCCACTATTGAAAATAGCCATCATGAGTAAGGTTTTTTTCTCTTGAAATCCTAACTTCTTGATGCTTGATTTCCTTGATAAATTGATGGTCAAGGGTCGCTTGTATCTCATAACATAGAATTGGTGGCATATTGTTTCGAATTCATGGTTAATTGGTTGAGAACTACAAGATTTATCATCAAGCATTTGGAAGCTCCATTGAAACAATAACAGTTATCATTCCACAACTGAACAATACTTTGACACTCCTCAAGGGATATAAAATCGCTCTCCAATATGGTAAGACTTCATTGTAATCAATACAGAAGCAAAGATCAATAATAAGTTGGTTTGAGAAGTTAGGAGGAAACCTTTGGAATCTTCGCAACCAAAACCACCCAAGAATCATTGTAAATTGATTAGTTGCAAATGATTTTTCTTTGCTCGAGGAGTCTGATTTGATTATAGGGATAACCGTTCTCACTCAGTGTGGCTAGGAGTAGGCTGCCCTTAGCCACTATAGATAGTCACAACTAGCACTTAACCATCCTGATTGTCAATTATTAGGATCTTAGTTTCTAATGATTTCAGTGGCTAAGGTTGCATAGGCCTAGAATACCCTAAATGAGTGATTAGAATCACTGTTGGGTCTTGGAAAGATCCAAGATCATTCATATGGTCTAAAAAGGTGCTCATGTGAGTAGTCTCCTAAAAATGACATGTTTTATGTGTCTACACAACCATGCCAATTTTAAATCCACTTCAAGAATTTTAGAAGGTTCAACAATAGAAAAAAATACAACCTAAAGAACCAAAATTTGTTGGCTTAGTTATTAGTTGCGACCCAAATTATCTGCAACTTCACCCCACAAAGAGGGTGTTATTATTTACATAAAAAGAGTCATTGGTATCAAATATTGAATGGGAGATGATAGAGTAGGATTGGTGGGTGGTGACATAAGGGATTGATCTAAAGAATTTCCATGTACAAATCATCTAGGAGGCCAAAAATAATAAATATAATGCAAAAACAAGGAAACTAGCATGTCAAAACCTAGTCGTTATTGCTCATACCAGCTGGCTCTGGTAGCCACTGCCGAAGTCGATAGCTAAGACTGCGGGCCACTATTGAAAATAGCGATCACGGGTAAGGTTTTTTGCTCTTGAAATCCCAGCTTCTTGATGCTTGATTTCCTTGATAAATTTATTGTCAAGGGTCTCCTGTATCTCATAACATAGAATTGGTGGCATATTGTTTTGAATTCATGGTTAATTGGTTGAGAACTACAAGCTTTATCATCAAGCCTTTGGAAGCTCCATTGAAACAACCACAGTTATCATTCCACAATTGAACAAAACTTTGACACTCAAGGGATATAAAATCGCTCTCCAAAACCACCCAAGAATCATTGTAAATTGATTAGGAGGAAACCTTTGGAATCTTCGCAACCAAAACCACCCAAGAATCATTGTAAATTGATTAGTTGCAAATGATTTTTCTTGGCTCGAGGAGTATTATTTGATTAAAGGGATAACCATTCTCACTCAGTGTGGCTAGGAGTAGGCTGCCATTAGCCACTATAGATAGTCACAACTAGCACTTAACCATCCTAATCATCAATTATTAGGATCTTAGTTTCTAATGATTTTAGCGGCTAAGGTTGCATAGGCCTAGAATACCCTAAATGAGTGATTAGAATCAATGTTGGGTCTTGGAAAGATCCAAGATCATTCATATGGTCTAAAAAGGTGCCCATGTGAGTAGTCTCCTAAACATGACATGTTTTATGTGTCTACACAACCATGCCAATTTTAAATCCACTTCAAGAATTTTAGAAGGTTCAACAATAGAAAAAAATACAACCTAAAGAACTTATTGGCTTTGTTATTAGTTGCGACCCAAATTATCTGCCACTTCACCCCACAAAGAGGGTGTTATTATTTACATAAAAAGAGTCGTTGGTATCAAATATCGAATGGGAGATGATAGAGTAGGATTGGTGGGTGGTGACATAAGGGATTGATCTAAAGAATTTCCATGTTAGAGATAAGGTACAAATCATCTAGGAGGCCAAAAATAATAAATATAAGGCTAAAACAAGGAAACTAGCATGTCAAATCCCGGTCGCTATCGCTCATAGCAGCTGGCTCTGGTAGCCACTGTCGAAGTCGATAGCTAAGCCTGCGGGCCACTATTGAAAATAATTATCACGGGTAAGGTTTTTTGCTCTTGAAATCCCAACTTCTTGATGCTTGATTTCCTTGATAAATTGATGGTCAATGGTCGCTTGCATCTCATAACATAGAATTGGTGGCATATTGTTTCGAATTCATGGTTAATTGGTTGAGAACTACAAGATTTATCATCAAGCATTTGGAAGCTCCGTTGAAACAATAACAATTATCATTCCACAACTGAACAACACTTTGACACTCCTCAAGGGATATAAAATCGCTCTCCAATATGGTAAGACTTCATTATAATCAATACAGAAGCAAAGATAAATAATAAGTTGGTTTGAGAAGTTAGGAGGAAACCTTTGGAATCTTCGCAACCAAAACCACCCAAGAATCATTGTAAATTGATTGGTTGCAAATGATTTTTCTTGGCTCGAGGAGTCTGATTTGATTATAGGGATAACCGTTCTCACTCAGTGTGGCTAGGAGTAGGCTGCCCTTAGCAATTATAGATAGTCACAACTAGCACTTAACCATCCTGATTGTCAATTATTAGGATCTTAGTTTCTAATGATTTCAGTGGCTAAGGTTGCATAGGCCTAGAATACCCTAAATGAGTGATTAGAATCACTGTTGGGTCTTGGAAAGATCCAAAATCATTCATATGGTCTAAAAAGGTGCCCATGTGAGTAGTCTCCTAAAAATGACATGTTTTATGTGTCTACACAACCATGCCAATTTTAAATCCACTTCAAGAATTTTAGAAGGTTCAACAATAGAAAAAAATACAACCTAAAGAACCAAAATTTGTTGGCTTAGTTATTAGTTGTGACCTAAATTATCTGCAACTTCACCCCACAAAGAGGGTGTTATTATTTACATAAAAAGAGTCGTTGGTATCAAATATCGAATGGGAGATGATAGAGTAGGATTGGTGGGTGGTGACATAAGGGATTGATCTAAAGAATTTCCATGTACAAATCATCTAGGAGGCCAAAAATAATAAATATAATGCTAAAACAAGGAAACTAGCATGTCAAATCCTAGTCGTTATCGCTCATACCAGCTGGCTCTGGTAGCCACTGTCGAAGTCGATAGCTAAGCCTGCGGGCCACTATTGAAAATAGCGATCACGGGTAAGGTTTTTTGCTCTTGAAATCCCAACTTCTTGATCCTTGATTTCCTTGATAAATTTATGGTCAAGGGTCGCCTGTATCTCATAACATAGAATTGGTGGCATATTGTTTCGAATTCATGGTTAATTGGTTGAGAACTACAAGCTTTATCATCAAGCCTTTGGAAGCTCCATTGAAACAACAACAGTTATCATTCCACAATTGAACAACACTTTGACACTCCTCAAGGGATATAAAATCGCTCTCCAATATGGTAAGACTTCATTGTAATCAATACGGAAGCCAAGATCAATAATAATTTGGTTTGAGAAGTTAGGAGGAAACCTTTGGAATCTTCGCAACCAAAACCACCCAAGAATCATTGTAAATTGATTAGTTGCAAATGATTTTTCTTGGCTCGAGGAGTCTTATTTGATTAAAGGGATAACCGTTCTCACTCAGTGTGGCTAGGAGTAGGCTGCCCTTAGCCACTATAGATAGTCACAACTAGCACTTAACCATCCTAATCATCAATTATTAGGATCTTAGTTTATAATGATTTTAGCGGCTAAGGTTGCATAGGCCTAGAATACCCTAAATGAGTGATTAGAATCACTGTTGGGTCTTGGAAAGATCCAATATCATTCATATGGTCTAAAAAGGTGCCCATGTGAGTAGTCTCCTAAACATGACATGTTTTATGTGTCTACACAACCATGCCAATTTTAAATCCACTTCAAGAATTTTAGAAGGTTCAACAATAGAAAAAAATATAACCTAAAGAACTTGTTGGCTTTGTTATTAGTTGTGACCCAAATTATCTGCCACTTCACCCCACAAAGAGGGTGTTATTATTTACATAAAAAGAATCGTTGGTATCAAATATTGAATGGGAGATGATAGAGTAGGATTGGTGGGTGGTGACATAAGGGATTGATCTAAAGAATTTCCATGTTAGAGATAAGGTACAAATCATCTAGGATGCCAAAAATAATAAATATAAGGCTAAAACAAGGAAACTAGCATGTCAAATCCTGGTCGCTATCGCTCATAGCAGCTGGCTCTGGTAGCCACTCTCGAAGTCGATAGCTAAGCCTGCGGGCCACTATTGAAAATAATTATCATGGGTAAGGTTTTTTGCTCTTGAAATCCCAACTTCTTGATGCTTGATTTCCTTGATAAATTGATGGTCAAGGGTCGCTTGTATCTCATAACATAGAATTGGCGGCATATTGTTTCGAATTCATGGTTAATTGGTTGAGAACTACAAGATTTATCATCAAGCATTTGGAAGCTCCATTGAAACAATAACAGTTATCATTCCACAACTGAACAACACTTTGACACTCCTCAAGGGATATAAAATCGCTCTCCAATATGGTAAGACTTCATTGTAATCAATACAGAAGCAAAGATTAATAATAAGTTGGTTTGAGAAATTAGGAGGAAACCTTTGGAATCTTCGCAACCAAAACCACCGAAGAATCATTGTAAATTGATTAGTTGCAAATGATTTTTCTTGGCTCGAGGAGTCTGATTTGATTATAGGGATAACCATTCTCACTCAGTGTGGCTAGGAGTAGGCTGCCCTTAGCAATTATAGATAGTCACAACTAGCACTTAACCATCCTGATTGTCAATTATTAGGATCTTAGTTTCTAATGATTTCAGTGGCTAAGGTTGCATAGGCCTAGAATACCCTAAATGAGTTATTAGAATCACTGTTGTGTCTTGGAAAGATCCAAGATCATTCATATGGTCTAAAAAGGTGCCCATGTGAGTAGTCTCCTAAAAATGACATGTTTTATGTGTCTACACAACCATGCCAATTTTAAATCCACTTCAAGAATTTTAGAAGGTTCAACAATAGAAAAAAATACAACCTAAAGAACCAAAATTTGTTGGCTTAGTTATTAGTTGCGACCCAAATTATCTGCAACTTCACCCCACAAAGATGGTGTTATTATTTACATAAAAAGATTCGTTGGTATCAAATATCGAATGGGAGATGATAGAGTAGGATTGGTGGGTGGTGACATAAGGGATTGATCTAAAGAATTTCCATGTACAAATCATCTAGGAGGCCAAAAATAATAAATTTAAGGCTAAAACGAGGAAACTAGCATGTCAAATCCTAGTCGTTATCGCTCATACCAGCTGGCTCTGGTAGCCACTGTCGAAGTCGATAGCTAAGCCTGCGGGGCACTATTGAAAATAGCGATCACGGGTAAGGTTTTTTGCTCTTGAAATCTCAACTTTTTGATGCTTGATTTCCTTGATAAATTTATGGTCAAGGGTCGCCTGTATCTCATAATTTAGAATTGGTGCCATATTGTTTTGAATTCATTGTTAATTGGTTGAGAACTACGAGCTTTATCATCAAGCCTTTGGAAGCTCCATTGAAACAACAACAGTTATCATTCCACAATTGAACAACACTTTGACACTCCTCAAGGGATATAAAATCGCTCTCCAATATGGTAAGACTTCATTGTAATCAATACGGAAGCCAAGATCAATAATAATTTGGTTTGAGAAGTTAGGAGGAAACCTTTGGAATCTTCGCAACCAAAACCACCCAAGAATCATTGTAAATTGATTAGTTGTAAATGATTTTGCTTGGCTCGAGGAGTCTCGATTTGATTACGGGGATAACCCTTCTCACTCAAGGTGTGGCTAGGAGTAGGCTGCCCTTAGCCACTATAGATAGTCACAACTAGCACTTAACCATCCTGATCGTCAATTATTAGGATCTTAGTTTCCAATGATTTCAGCGGCTAAGGTTGCATAGGCCTAGAATACCCTAAATGAGTGATTAGAATCACTGTTGGGTCTTGGAAAGATCCAAGATCATTCATATGGTCTAAAAAGGTGCCCATGTGAGTAGTCTCCTAAACATGACATGTTTTATGTGTCTACACAACCATGCCAATTTTAAATCCACTTCAAGAATTTTAGAAGGTTCAACAATAGAAAAAAATACAACCTAAAGAACCAAAATTTGTTGACTTAGTTATTATTTGCGACCCAAATTATCTGCCACTTCACCCCACAAAGAGGGTGTTATTATTTACATAAAAAGAGTCGTTGGTATCAAATATCGAATGGGAGATGATAGAGTAGGATTGGTGGGTGGTGACATAAGGGATTGATCTAAAGAATTTCCATGTTAGAGATAAGGTACAAATCATCTAGGAGGTTAAAAATAAAAAATATAAGGCTAAAACAAGGAAACTAGCATGTCAAATCCTGGTCGCTATCGCTCATAGAAGTTGGCTCTGGTAGCCACTGTCGAAGTCGATAGCTAAGCCTGCGGGCCACTATTGAAAATAGCCATCACGGGGTAGGTTTTTTGCTCTTGAAATCCCAACTTCTTGATGCTTGATTTCCTTGATAAATTGATGGTCAAGGGTCGCATGTATCTCATAACATAGAATTGGTGGCATATTGTTTCTAATTCATGGTTAATTGGTTGAGAACTACAAGCTTTATCATCAAGCCTTTGGAAGCTCCATTGAAACAACAACAATTATCATTCCACAATTGAACAACACTTTGACACTCCTCAAGGGATATAAAATCACTCTCCAATATGGTAAGACTTCATTGTAATCAATACGGAAGCCAAGATCAATAATAAGTTGGTTTGAGAAGTTAGGAGGAAACCTTTGGAATCTTCGCAACCAAAACCACCCAAGAATCATTGTAAATTGATTAGTTGCAAATGATTTTGCTTGGTTCGAGGAGTCTGATTTGATTACAGGGATAACCGTTCTCACTCAGTGTGGCGAGGAGTGGGCTGCCCTTAGCCACTATAGATAGTCACAACTAGCACTTAACCATCCTGATCGTCAATTATTAGGATCTTAGTCTCTAATGATTTCAGCGGCTAAGGTTGCATAGGCCTAGAATACCCTAAATGAGTGATTAGAATCACTGTTGGGTCTTGGAAAGATCCAAGATCATTCATATGGTCTAAAGAAGTGCCCATGTGAGTAGTCTCCTAAACATGACATGTTTTATGTGTCTACACAACCATGCCAATTTTAAATCCACTTCAAGAATTTTAGAAGGATCAACAATAGAAAAAAATACAACCTAAAGAACCAAATTTTTTTGGCTTAGTTATTAGTTGCGACCCAAATTATCTGCCACTTCATCCCACAAAGAGAGTGTTATCATTTACATAAAAAGAGTCGTTGGTATCAAATATCGAATGGGAGATGATAGAGTAGGATTGGAGGGTGGTGATATAAGGGATTGATCTAAAGAATTTCCATGTTAGAGATAAGGTACAAATCATCAAGGAGGCCAAAAATAATAAATATAAGGCTAAAACAAGGAAACTAGCATGTCAAATCCTGTTTGCTATCGCTCATAACAGCTGGATCTGGTAGCTACTGTCGAATTCGATAGCTAAGCCTGCAGGCCACTATTGAAAATAGCCATCACGGGTAAGGTTTTTTGCTCTTGAAATCTCAACTTCTTGATGCTTGATTTCCTTGATAAATTGATGGTCAAGGGTCGCCTGTATCTCATAACATAGAATTGGTGGCATATTGTTTCAAATTCATGGTTAATTGGTTGATAACTACAGGCTTTATCATCAATCCTTTGGAAGCTCCATTGAAACAACAACAGTTATCTTTCCACAATTGAACAACACTTTGACACTCCTCAAGGAATATAAAATCGCTCTCGAATATGGTAAGACTTCATTGTAATCAATACGGAAGCCAAGATCAATAATAATTTGGTTTGAGAAGTTAGGAGGAAACCTTTATAATCTTCGCAACCAAAACCACCCAAGAATCATTGTAAATTGATTAGTTGCAAATTATTTTGCTTGGCTCGAGGAGTCTAATTTGATTACAGGGATAACCCTTCTCACTCAGTGTGGCTAGGAGTAGGCTGCCCTTAGCCACTATAGATAGTCACAACTAGCACTTAACCATCCTGATCGTCAATTATTAGGATCTTAGTTTCTAATGATTTCAGCGGCTAAGGTTGCATAGGCCTAGAATACCCTAAATGAGTGATTAGAATCACTATTGGGTCTTGGAAAGATCCAAGATCATTCATATGGTCTAAAAATGTGCCCATGTGAGTAGTCTCCTAAACATGACATGTTTTATGTGTCTACACAACCATGCAAATTTTAAATCCACTTCAAGAATTTTAGAAGGTTCAACAATAGAAAAAAATACAACCTAAAGAACCAAAATTTGTTGGCTTAGTTATTAGTTGCGACCCAAATTATCTGCCACTTCACCCCACAAAGAGGGTGTAGGCCAAAAATAATAAATATAAGGCTAAAACAAGGAAACTAGCATGTCAAATCCAAGTCGTTATCGCTCATACCAGCTGGCTCTGGTAGCCACTATCGAAGTTGATAGCTAAGCCTGCAGGCCACTATTGAAAATAGCCATCACGGGTAAGGTTTTTTGCTCTTGAAATCCCAACTTCTTGATCCTTGATTTCCTTGATAAATTTATGGTCAAGGGTCACCTGTATCTCATAACATAGAATTGGTGGCATATTATTTCGAATTCATGGTTAATTGGTTGAGAACTACAAGCTTTATCATCAAGCCTTTGGAAGCTCCATTGAAACAACAACAATTATCATTCCACAATTGAACAACACTTTGACACTCCTCAAGGGATATAAAATCGCTCTCCAATATGGTAAGACTTCATTGTAATCAATACAGAAGCCAAGATCAATAATAAGTTGGTTTGAGAATTTAGGAGGAAACCTTTGGAATCTTCGCAACCAAAACCACCCAAGAATCACTGTAAATTGATTAGTTGCAAATGATTTTTCTTTGCTCGAGGAGTTTGATTTTATTACAGGGATAACCATTCTCACTCAGTGTGGCTATGTGTAGGCTGCCATTAGCCACTATAGATAGTCACAACTAGCACTTAACCAACCTGATCGTCAATTATTAGGATCTTAGTTTCTAATGATTTCAGCGGCTAAGGTTGCATAGGCCCAGAATACCCTAAATGAGTGATTAGAATCACTGTTGGGTCTTGGAAAGATCCAAGATCATTCGTATGGTCTAAAAAGGTGGCCATGTGAGTAGTCTCCTAAACATGACATGTTTTATGTGTCTACACAACCATGCCAATTTTAAATCCACTTCAAGAATTTTAGAAGGTTCAACAATAGAAAAAAATACAACCTAAAGAACTTGTTGGCGTAGTTACTAGTTGCGACCCAAATTATCTGCCACTTCACCCCACAAAGAGGGTGTTATTATTTACATAAAAAGAGTCGTTGGTATCAAATATCGAATGGGAGATGATAGAGTAGGATTGGTGGGTGACATAAGGGATTGATCTAAAGAATTTCCATGTTAGAGATAAGGTACAAATCATCTAGGAGGCCAAAAATAATAAATATAAGGCTAAAACAAGGAAACTAGCATGTCAAATCCTGGTCGCTATCGCTCATAGCAGCTGGCTCTGGTAGCCACTGTCGAAGTCGATAGCTAAGCCTGCGGGCCACTATTGAAAATAATTATCACGGGTAAGGTTTTTTACTCTTGAAATCCCAACTTCTTGATGCTTGATTTCCTTGATAAATTTATGGTCAAGGGTCGCCTGTATCTCATAACATAGAATTGGTGGCATCTTGTTTTGAATTCATGGTTAATTGGTTGAGAACTACAAGCTTTATCATCAAGCCTTTGGAAGCTCCATTGAAACAACAACGGTTATCATTCCACAATTGAACAACACTTTGACACTCCTCAAGGGATATAAAACCGCTCTCCAATATGGTAAGACTTCATTGTAATCAATACGGAAGCAAAGATCAATAATAAGTTGGTTTGAGAAGTTAGGAGGAAACATTTGGAATCTTCGCAACCAAAACCACCCAAGAATCATTGTAAATTGATTAGTTGCAAATGATTTTGCTTGGCTCGAGTAGTATGATTTGATTACAGGGATAACCCTTCTCACTCAGTGTGGCTAGGAGTATGCTGCCCTTATCCACTATAGATAGTCACAACTAGCACTTAACCATCCTGATCTTCAATTATTAGGATCTTAGTTTCTAATGATTTCAGCGGCTAAGGTTGCATAGGCCTAGAATACCCTAAATGAGTGATTAGAATCATTGTTGGGTCTTGGAAAGATCCAAGATCATTCATATGGTCTAAAAAGGTGCCCATGTGAGTAGCCTCCTAAACATGACATGTTTTATGTGTCTACACAACCATGCCAATTTTAAATCCACTTCAAGAATTTTAGAAGGTTCAACAATAGAAAAAAATACAACCTAAAGAACCAAAATTTGTTGGCTTTGTTATTAGTTGCGACCCAAATTATCTGCCACTTTACCCCACAAAGAGGGTGTTATTATTTACATAAAAGGAGTCGTTGGTATCAAATATTGAATGGGAGATGATAGAGTAGGATTGGTGGGTGGTGACATAAGGGATTGATCTAAAGAATTTCCATGTTAGAGATAAGGTACAAATCATCTAGGAGGCCAAAAATAATAAATATAAGGCTAAAACAAGGAAACTAGCATGTCAAATTCTGGTCGCTATCGCTCATAGTAGCTGGCTCTGGTAGCCACTGTCGAAGTCGATAGCTAAGCCTGTGGGCCACTATTGAAAAAAGCCATCACGGGTAAGGTTTTTTGCTCTTGAAATCCCAACTTCTTGATGCTTAATTTCCTTGATAAATTTATGGTCAAGTGTCGCCTGTATATCATAACATAGAATTGGTGGCATATTGTTTCGAATTCATGGTTAATTGGTTGAGAACTATGAGATTTATCATCAAGCCTTTGGAAGCTCCATTGAAACAACAACAGTTATCATTCCACAATTGAACAACACTTTGACACTCCTCAAGGGATATAAAATCGCTCTCCAATATGGTAAGACTTCATTGTAATCAATACAGAAGCAAAGATCAATAATAAGTTGGTTTGAGAAGTTAGGAGGAAACCTTTGGAATCTTCACAACCAAAACCACCCAAGAATCATTGTAAATTGATTAGTTGCAAATGATTTTTCTTGGCTCGAGGAGTCTGATTTGATTACAGGGATAACCGTTCTCACTCAGTGTGGCCAGGAGTAGGCTGCCCTTAGCCACTATAGATAGTCACAACTAGCACTTAACCATCCTGATCGTCAATTATTAGGATCTTAGTTTCTAATGATTTCAGCGGCTAAGGTTGCATAGTCCTAGAATACCCTAAATGAATGATTAGAATCACTGTTGGGTCTTGGAAAGATCCAAGATCATTCGTATGGTCTAAAAACGTGCCCATGTGAGTAGTCTCCTAAACATGACATGTTTTATGTGTCTACACAACCATGCCAATTTTAAATCCAGTTCAAGAATTTTAGAAGGTTCAACAATAGAAAAAAATACAACCTAAAGAACTTGTTGGCTTAGTTATTAGTTGCGATCCAAATTATCTGCCACTTCACCCCACAAAGAGGGTGTTATTATTTACATAAAAAGAGTCGTTGGTATCAAATATCGAATGGGAGATGATAGAGTAGGATTGGTGGGTGGTGACATAAGGGATTGATCTAAAGAATTTCCATGTTAGAGATAAGGTACAAATCATCTAGGAGGCCAAAAATAATAAATATAAGGCTAAAACAAGGAAACTAGCATGTCAAATCCTAGTCGCTATCACTCATAGCAGCTAGCTCTGGTAGCCACTGTCGAAGTCGATAGCTAAGCCTGCGGGCCACTATTGAAAATAGCCATCACGGGTAAGGATTTTTACTCTTGAAATCCCAACATCTTGATGCTTGATTTCCTTGATAAATTTATGGTCAAGGGTCACCCGTATCTCATAACATAGAATTGGTGGCATATTGTTTTGAATTCATGGTTAATTTATTGAGAACTACAAGCTTTATCATCAAGCCTTTGGAAGCTCCATTGAAACAAAAAAAGTTATCATTCCACAATTGAACAACACTTTGACACTCCTCAAGGGATATAAAATCGCTCTCCAATATGGTAAGACTTCATTGTGATCAATACGGAAGCCAGGATCAATAATAAGTTGGTTTGAGAAATTAGGAGGAAACCTTTGGAATCTTCGCAACCAAAACCACCCAAGAATCATTGTAAATTGATTAGTTGCAAATGATTTTTCTTGGCTCTAGGAGTTTGATTTTATTACAGGGATAATCATTCTCACTAAGTGTGGCTAGGAGTAGGCTGCCCTTAGCCACTATAGATAGTCACAACTAGCACTTAACCATCTTGATCGTCAATTATTAGGATCTTAGTTTCTAATGATTTCAGCGGCTAAGGTTGTATAGGCCTAGAATACCCTAAATGAGTGATTAGAATCACTGTTGGGTCTTGGAAAGATCCAAGATCATTCATATGGTCTAAAAAGGTGCCCATGTGAGTAGTCTCCTAAACATGACATGTTTTATGTGTCTACACAACCATGCAAATTTTAAATACACTTCAAGAATTTTAGAAGGTTCAACAATAGAAAAAAATACAACCTAAAGAACCAAAATTTGTTGGCTTTGTTATTAGTTGCGACCCAAATTATCTGCCACTTTACCCCACAAAGAGGGTGTTATTATTTACATAAAAAGAGTCGTTGGTATCAAATATCGAATGGGAGATGATAGAGTAGGATTGGTGGGTGGTGACATAAGGGATTGATCTAAACAATTTCCATGTTAGAGATAAGGTACAAATCATCTAGGAGGCCAAAAATAATAAATATAAGGCTAAAACAAGGAAACTAGCATGTCAAATCCTGGTCGCTATCGCTCATAGTAGCTGGCTCTGGTAGCCACTATCGAAGTCGATAGCTAAGCCTGTGGCCCACTATTGAAAATAATTATCACGGGTAAGGTTTTTTGCTCTTGAAATCCAAACTTCTTGATGCTTGATTTCCTTGATAAATTTATGGTCAAGGGTCGCCTGTATCTCATAACATAGAATTGGTGGCATATTGTTTCAAATTCATGGTTAATTGGTTGAGAACTACAAGATTTATCATCAAGCATTTGGAAGCTCCATTGAAACAATAACAGTTATCATTCCACAACTGAACAACACTTTGACACTCCTCAAGGGATATAAAATAGCTCTCCAATATGGTAAGACTTCATTGTAATCAATACAGAAGCAAAGATTAATAATAAGTTGGTTTGAGAAGTTAGGAGGAAACCTTTGGAATCTTCGCAACCAAAACCACCCAAGAATCATTGTAAATTGATTAGTTGCAAATGATTTTTCTTGGCTCGAGGTGTCTGATTTGATTATAGGGATAACCGTTCTCACTCAGTGTGGCTAGGAGTAGGCTGCCCTTAGCAATTATAGATAGTCACAACTAGCACTTAACCATCCTGATTGTCAATTATTAGGATCTTAGTTTCTAATGATTTCAGTGGCTAAGGTTGCATAGGCCTAGAATACCCTTAATGAGTGATTAGAATCACTGTTGGGTCTTGGAAAGATCCAAGATCATTCATATGGTCTAAAAAGGTGCCCATGTGAGTAGTCTCCTAAAAATGACATGTTTTATGTGTCTACACAACCATGCCAATTTTAAATCCACTTCAAGAATTTTAGAAGGTTCAACAATAGAAAAAAATACAACCTAAAGAACCAAAATTTGTTGGCTTAGTTATTAGTTGCGACCCAAATTATCTGCAACTTCACCCCACAAAGAGGGTGTTATTATTTACATAAAAAGAGTCGTTGGTATCAAATATCGAAAGGGAGATGATAGAGTAGGATTGGTGGGTGGTGACATAAGGGATTGATCTAAAGAATTTCCATGTACAAATCATCTAGGAGGCCAAAAATAATAAATTTAAGGCTAAAACAAGGAAACTAGCATGTCAAATCCTAGTCGTTATCGCTCATACCAGCTGGCTCTGGTAGCCACTGTCGAAGTTGATAGCTAAGCCTACGGGCCACTATTGAAAATAGCGATCAAGGGTAAGGTTTTTTGCTCTTGATATCCCAACTTCTTGATGCTTGATTTCCTTGATAAATTTATGGTCAAGGGTCGCCTGTATCTCATAACATAGAATTGGTGGCATATTGTTTTGAATTCATGGTTAATTGGTTGAGAACTATGAGCTTTATCATCAAGCCTTTGGAAGCTCCATTGAAAGAACAACAATTATCATTCCACAATTGAACAACACTTTGACACTCCTCAAGGGATATAAAATCGCTCTCCAATATGGTAAAACTTCATTGTAATCAATATGGAAGCCAAGATCAATAATAAGTTGGTTTGAGAAGTTAGGAGGAAACCTTTGGAATCTTCGCAACCAAAACCACCCAAGAATCATTGTAAATTGATTAGTTGCAAATTATTTTTCTTGGCTCGAGGAGTCTGATTTGATTACAGGGATAACCCTTCTCACTTAGTTTGTCTAGGAGTAGGCTGCCCTTAGCCACTATAGATAGTCACAACTAGCACTTAACCATCCTGATCGTCAATTTTTAGGATCTTAGTTTCTAATGATTTCAGCGGCTAAGGTTGCATAGGCCTAGAATACCCTAAATGAGTGATTAGAATCACTGTTGGGTCTTGGAAAGATCCAAGATCATTCATATGGTCTAAAAATGTGCCCATGTGAGTAGTCTCCTAAAAATGACATGTTTTATGTGTCTACACAACCATGCCAATTTTAAATCCACTTCAAGAATTTTAGAAGGTTCAACAATAGAAAAAAATACAACCTAAAGAACCAAAATTTGTTGGCTTAGTTATTATTTGCGACCCAAATTTTCTGCCACTTCACCCCACAAAGAGGGTGTTATTATTTACATAAAAAGAGTCGTTGGTATCAAATATCGAATGGTAGATGATAGAGTAGGATTGGTGGGTGGTGACATAAGGGATTGATCTAAAGAATTTCCATGTTAGAGATAAGGTACAAATCATCTAGGAGGCCAAAAATAATAAATATAAGGCTAAAAAAAGGAAACTAGCATGTCAAATCTTGTTTGCTATCGCTCATAACAGCTGGCTCTGGTAGCCACTGTCGAAGTCGATAGCTAAGCCTGCGGGCCACTATTGAAAATAGCCATCACGGGGTAGATTTTTTGCTCTTGAAATCCCAACTTCTTAATGCTTGATTTCCTTGATAAATTGATGGTCAAGGGTCGCCTGTATCTCATAACATAGAATTGGTTGCATATTGTTTCGAATTCATGGTTAATTGGTTGAGAACTACAAGCTTTATCATCAAGCCTTTGGAAGCTCCATTGAAACAACAACAATTATCATTCCACAATTGAACAACACTTTGAAACTCCTCAAGGGATATAAAATCACTCTCCAATATGGTAAGACTTCATTGTAATCAATACGGAAGCCAAGATCAATAATAAGTTGGTTTGAGAAGTTAGGACGAAACCTTTGGAATCTTCGCAACCAAAACCACCCAAGAATCATTGTAAATTGATTAGTTGCAAATGATTTTTCTTGGTTCGAGGAGTCTGATTTGATTACAGGGATAACCGTTCTCACTCAGTGTGGCGAGGAGTAGGCTGCCCTTAGCCACTATAGATAGTCACAACTAGAAGTTAACCATCCTGATCATCAATTATTAGGATCTTAGTTTCTAATGATTTCAGCGGCTAAGGTTGCATAGGCCTAGAATACCCTAAATGAGTGATTAGAATCACTGTTGGGTCTTGGAAAGATCCAAGATCATTCATATGGTCTAAAGAGGTGCCCATGTGAGTAGTCTCCTAAAAATGACATGTTTTATGTGTCTACACAACCATGCCAATTTTAAATCCACTTCAAGAATTTTAGAAGGTTCAACAATAGAAAAAAATACAACCTAAAGAACCAAATTTTTTTGGCTTAGTTATTAGTTGCGACCCAAATTATCTGGCACTTCATCCCACAAAGAGGGTGTTATTATTTACATAAAAAGAGTCGTTGGTATCAAATATCGAATGGGAGATGATAGAGTAGGATTGGTGGGTGGTGACATAAGGGATTGATCTAAAGAATTTCCATGTTAGAGATAAGGTACAAATCATCAAGGAGGCCAAAAATAATAAATATAAGGCTAAAACAAGGAAACTAGCATGTCAAATCTTGTTTGCTATTGCTCATAACAGCTGGCTCTGGTAGCCACTGTCGAAGTCGATAGCTAAGCCTGCGGGCCACTATTGAAAATAGCCATCACGGGTAAGGTTTTTTGCTCTTGAAATCCCAACTTCTTGATGCTTGATTTCATTGATAAATTGATGGTCAAGGGTCGCCTGTATCTCATAACATAGAATTGGTGGCATATTGTTTCAAATTCATGGTTAATTGGTTGATAACTACAGGCTTTATCATCAATCCTTTGGAAGCTCCATTGAAACAACAACAGTTATCATTCCACAATTGAACAACACTTTGACACTCCTCAAGGGATATAAAATCACTCTCGAATATGGTAAGACTTCATTGTAATCAATACGGAAGCCAAGATCAATAATAATTTGGTTTGAGAAGTTAGGAGGAAACCTTTGGAATCTTCGCAACCAAAACCACCCAAGAATCATTGTAAATTGATTAGTTGCAAATGATTTTGCTTGGCTCAAGGAGTCTGATTTGATTACAGGGATAACCCTTCTCACTCAGTGTGGCTAGGAGTAGGCTGCCCTTAGCTACTATAGATAGTCACAACTAGCACTTAACCATCCTGATCGTCAATTATTAGGATCTTAGTTTCTAATGATTTCAGCGGCTAAGGTTTCATAGGCCTAGAATACCCTAAATGAGTGATTAGAATCACTGTTGGGTCTTGGAAAGATCCAAGATCATTCATATGGTCTAAAAAGGTGCCCATGTGAGTAGTCTCCTAAACATGACATGTTTTATGTGTCTACACAACCATGCCAATTTTAAATCCACTTCAAGAATTTTAGAAGGTTCAACAATAGAAAAAAATACAACTTAAAGAACCAAAATTTGTTGGCGTAGATATTAGTTGCGACCCAAATTATCTTCCACTTCACCCCACAAAGAGGGTGTTATTATTTACATAAAAAGAGTCGTTGGTATCAAATATCAAATGGGAGATGATAGAGTAGGATTGGTGGGTGGTGACATAAGGGATTGATCTAAAGAATTTCCAAGTTTGAGATAAGGTACAAATCATCTAGGAGGCCAAAAATAATAAATATAAGGCTAAAAAAAGGAAACTAGCATGTCAAATCCCGGTCGCTATCGCTCATAGCAACTGGCTCGGTAGCCACCGTCGAAGTCGATAGCTAAGCCTCGCGAGCCACTATTGAAAATAGCCATCACGGGTAAGGTTTTTTTCTCTTGAAATCCCAACTTCTTGATGCTTGATTTCCTTGATAAATTTATGGTCAAGGGTCTCCTGTATCTCATAAAATAGAATTGGTGGCATATTGTTTCGAATTCATGGTTAATTGGTTGAGAACTACAAGCTTTATCATCAAGCCTTCGGAAGCTCCATTGAAACAACAACAATTATCATTCCACAATTGAACAACACTTTGACACTCCTCAAGGGATATAAAATCACTCTCGAATATGGTAAGACTTCATTGTAATCAATACAGTAGCCAAGATCAATAATAATTTGGTTTGAGAAGTTAGGAGGAAACCTTTGGAATCTTCGCAACCAAAACCACCCAGGAATCATTGTAAATTGATTAGTTGCAAATGATTTTTCTTGGCTCGAGGAGTCTGATTTGATTACAGGGATAACCCTTCTCACTCAGTGTGGCTAGGAGTAGGCTGCCCTTAGCCACTATAGATAGTCACAACTAGCACTTAACCATCCTGATCGTCAATTATTAGGATCTTAGTTTCTAATGATTTCAGCGGCTAAGGATGCATAGGCCTAGAATACCCTAAATGAGTGATTAGAATCACTGTTGGGTCTTGGAAAGATCCAAGATCATTCATATGGTCTAAAAATGTGCCCATGTGAGTAGTCTCCTAAACATGACATGTTTTATGTGTCTACACAACCATGACAATTTTAAATCCACTTCAAGAATTTTAGAAGGTTCAACAATAGAAAAAAATACAACCTAAAGAACCAAAATTTGTTGGCTTAGTTATTAGTTGCGACCCAAATTATCTGCCCCTTCACCCCACAAAGAGGGTGTAGGCCAAAAATAATAAATATACGGCTAAAAAAAGGAAACTAGCATGTCAAATCCTAGTCGTTATCGCTCATACCAGCTGGCTTTGGTAGCCACTGTCGAAGTCGATAGCTAATCCTGCAGGCCACAATTGAAAATAGCGATCACGGGTAAGGTTTTTTGCTCTTGAAATCCCAACTTCTTGATGCTTGATTTCCTTGATAAATTTATGGTCAAGGGTCGCCTGTATCTCATAACATAGAATTGGTGGCATATTGTTTCGAATTCATGGTTAATTGGTTGAGAACTACAAGCTTTATCATCAAGCCTTTGGAAGCTCCATTGAAACAACAACAATTATCATTCCAAAATTGAACAACACTTTGACACTCCTCAAGGGATATAAAATCACTCTCGAATATGGTAAGACTTCATTGTAATCAATACAAAAGCCAAGATCAATAATAAGTTGGTTTGAGAAGTTAGGAGGAAACCTTTGGAATCTTCGCAACCAAAACCACCTAAGAATCATTGTAAATTGATTAGTTGCAAATGATTTTTCTTGGCTCGAGGAGTTTGATTTTATTACAGGGATAACCATTCTCACTCAGTGTGGCTATGTGTAGGCTGCCCTTAGCCACTATAGATAGTCACAACTAGCAGTTAACCATCCTGATCGTCAATTATTAGGATCTTAGTTTCTAATGATTTCAGCGGCTAAGGTTGCATATGCCTAGAATACCCTAAATGAGTGATTAGAATCACTGTTGGGTCTTGGAAAGATCCAAGATCATTCATATGGTCTAAAAAGGTGGCCATGTGAGTAGTCTCCTAAACATGACATGTTTTATGTGTCTACACAACCATGCCAATTTTAAATCCACTTCAAGAATTTTAGAAGGTTCAACAATAGAAAAAAATACAACCTAAAGAACCAAAATTTGTTGGCGTAGATATTAGTTGCGACCCAAATTATCTTCCACTTCACCCCACAAAGAGGGTGTTATTATTTACATAAAAAGAGTCGTTGGTATCAAATATCAAATGGGAGATGATAGAGTAGGATTGGTGGGTGGTGACATAAGGGATTGATCTAAAGAATTTCCAAGTTTGAGATAAGGTACAAATCATCTAGGAGGCCAAAAATAATAAATATAAGGCTAAAAAAAGGAAACTAGCATGTCAAATCCTGGTCGCTATCGCTCATAACAGCTGGCTCTGGTAGCCACTGTCGAAGTCGATAGCTAAGCCTGCGGGCCACTATTGAAAATAGCCATCACGGGTAAGGTTTTTTTCTCTTGAAATCCCAACTTCTTGATGCTTGATTTCCTTGATAAATTTATGGTCAAGGATCGCTTGTATATCATAACATAGAATTGGTGGCATATTGTTTCGAATTCATGGTTAATTGGTTGAGAACTACGAGCTTTATCATCAAGCCTTTGGAAGCTCCATTGAAACAACAACAATTATCATTCCACAATTGAACAACACTTTGACACTCCTCAAGGGATATAAAATCACTCTCCAATATGGTAAGACTTCATTGTAATCAATACAGAAGCAAAGATCAATAATAAGTTGGTTTGAGAAGTTAGGAGGAAACCTTTGGAATCTTCGTAACCAAAACCACCCAAGAATCATTGTAAATTGATTTGTTGCAAATGATTTTGCTTGGCTCGAGGAGTCTGATTTGATTACAGGGATAACCCTTCTCACTCAGTGTGGCTAGGAGTAGGCTGCCATTAGCCACTATAGATAGTCACAACTAGCACTTCACCATCCTGATCGTCAATTATTAGGATCTTAGTTTCTAATGATTTCAGAGGCTAATGTTGCATAGGCCTAGAATACCCTAAATGAGTGATTAGAATCACTGTTGGGTCTTGGAAAGATCCAAGATCATTAATATGGTCTAAAAAGGTGCCCATGTGAGTAGTATCCTAAAAATGACATGTTTTTTGTGTCTACACAACCATGCCAATTTTAAATCCACTTCAAGAATTTTAGAAGGTTCAACAATAGAAAAAAATACAACCTAAAGAACCAAAATTTGTTGGTTTAGTTATTAGTTGCGACCCAAATTATCTGCCACTTCACCCCACAAAGAGGGTGTTATTATTTACATAAAAAGAGTCGTTGGTATCAAATATCGAATGGGAGATGATAGAGTAGGATTGGTGGGTGGTGACATAAGGGATTGATCTAAAGAATTTCCATGTTAGAGATAAGGTACAAATCATCTAGGAGGCCAAAAATAATAAATATAAGGCTGAAACAAGGAAAGTAGCATGTCAAATCCTAGTCGCTATCGCTCATAACAGCTGGCTCTGGTAGCCACTGTCGAAGTCGATAGCTAAGCCTGTGGGCCACTATTGAAAATAGCCATCACAGGTAAGGTTTTTTGCTCTTGAAATCCCAACTTCTTGATGCTTGATTTCCTTGATAAATTTATGGTCAAGGGTCGCTCGTATCTCATAACATAGAATTGGTGGCATATTGTTTTGAATTCATGGTTAATTGGTTGAGAACTACAAGCTTTATCATCAAGCCTTTGGAAGCTACATTGAAACAACAACAGTTATCATTCCACAATTGAACAACACTTTGACACTCCTCAAGGGATATAAAATCGCTCTCCAATATGGTAAGACTTCATTGTAATAAATACAGAAGCCAAGATCAATAATAAGTTGTTTTGAGAAGTTAGGACAAAACCTTTTGAATCTTCTCAACCAAAACCACCCAAGAATCATTGTAAATTGATTAGTTGTAAATGATTTTGCTTGGCTCGAGGAGTCTGATTTGATTACAGGGATAACCGTTCTCACTCAGTGTGGCCAGGAGTAGGCTGCCCTTAGCCACTATAGATGGTCACAACTAGCACTTAACCATCCTGATCGTCAATTATTAGGATCTTAGTTTCTAATGATTTCAGCGGCTAAGGTTGCATAGGCCCAGAATACCCTAAATGAGTGATTAGAATCATTGTTGGGTCTTGGAAAGATCCAAGATCATTCGTATGGTCTAAAACGGTGCCCATGTGAGTAGTCTCCTAAACATGACATGTTTTATGTGTCTACACAACCATGCCAATTTTAAATCCACTTCAAGAATTTTAGAAGGTTCAACAATAGAAAAAAATACAACCTAAAGAACTTGTTGGCTTAGTTACTAGTTACGACCCAAATTATCTGCCATTTCACCCCACAAAGAGGGTGTTATTATTTACATAAAAAGAGTCGTTGGTATCAAATATCGAATGGGAGATGATAGAGTAGGATTGGTGGGTGGTGACATAAGGGATTGATCTAAAGAATTTCCATGTTAGATATAAGGTACAAATCATCTAGGAGGCCAAAAATAATAAATATAAGGCTAAAACAAGGAAACTAGCATGTCAAATCCTGGTCGCTATCGCTCATAGCAGCTGGCTCTGGTAGCCACTGTCGAAGTCGATAGCTAAGCCTGCGGGCCACTATTGAAAATAGCCATCACGGGTAAGGTATTTTACTCTTGAAATCCCAACTTCTTGATGCTTGATTTCCTTGATAAATTTATGGTCAAGGGTCGCCTGTATCTCATAACATAGAATTGGTGGCATATTGTTTTGAATTCATGGTTAATTGGTTGAGAACTAAAAGCTTTATCATCAAGCCTTTGGAAGCTCCATTGAAACAACAACAGTTATCATTCCACAATTGAACAACACTTTGAAACTCCTCAAGGGATATAAAATCGCTCTCCAATATGGTAAGACTTCATTGTGATCAATACGGAAGCAAAGATCAATAATAAGTTGGTTTGAGAAGTTAGAAGGAAACCTTTGGAATCTTCACAACCAAAACCACCCAAGAATCATTGTAAATTTATTAGTTGCAAATGATTTTGCTTGGCTCGAGGAGTCTGATTTGATTACAGGGATAACCCTTCTCACTCAGTGTGGCTAGGAGTAGGCTGCCCTTAGCCACTATAGATAGTCACAACTAGCACTTAACCATCCTGATCGTCAATTATTAGGATCTTAGTTTCTAATGATTTCAGCAGCTAAGGTTGCATAGGCCTAGAATACCCTAAATGAGTGATTAGAATCACTGTTGGGTCTTGGAAAGATCCAAGATCATTCATATGGTCTAAAAATGTGCCCATGTGAGTAGTCTCCTAAACATGACATGTTTTATGTGTCTACACAACCATGCCAATTTTAAATCCACTTCAAGAATTTTAGAAGGTTCAACAATAGAAAAAAATACAACCTAAAGAACAAAAATTTGTTGGTTTAGTTATTAGTTGCGAGCCAAATTATCTGCCACTTCACCCCACAAAGAGGGTGTTATTATTTACATAAAAAGAGTCGTTGGTATCAAATATCGAATGGGAGATGATAGAGTAGGATTGGTGGGTGGTGACATAAGGGATTGATCTAAAGAATTTCCATGTTAGAGATAAGGTACAAATCATCTAGGAGGCCAAAAATAATAAATATAAGACTGAAACAAGGAAACTAGCATGTCAAATCCTAGTCGCTATCGCTCATAGCAGCTGGCTCTGGTAGCCACTGTCGAAGTCGATAGCTAAGCCTGTGGGCCACTATTGAAAATAGCCATCACGGGTAAGGTTTTTTGCTCTTGAAATCCCAACTTCTTGATGCTTGATTTCCTTGATAAATTGATGGTCAAGGGTCGCCTGTATCTCATAACATAGAATTGGTGGCATATTGTTTCGAATTCATGGTTAATTGGTTGAGAACTACAAGCTTTATCATCAAGCCTTTGGAAGCTACATTGAAACAACAACAGTTATCATTCCACAATTGAACAACACTTTGAAACTCCTCAAGGGATATAAAATCACTTTCCAATATGGTAAGACTTCATTGTAATCAATACAGAAGCCAAGATCAATAATAAGTTGGTTTGAGAAGTTAGGAGGAAACCTTTGGAATATTCACAACCAAAACCACCCAAGAATCATTGTAAATTGATTAGTTGCAAATGATTTTTCTTGTCTCGAGGAGTCTGATTTGATTACAGGGATAACTGTTCTCACTCAGTGTGGCTAGGAGTAGGCTGCCCTTAGCCACTATAGATAGTCACAACTAGCACTTAACCATCCTGATCGTCAATTATTAGGATCTTAGTTTCTAATGATTTCAGCGGCTAAGGTTGCATAGGCCTGGAATACCCTCAATGAGTGATTAGAATCACTGTTGGGTCTTGGAAAGATCCAAGATCATTCGTATGGTCTAAAAAGGTGCCCATGTGAGTAGTCTCCTAAACATGACATGTTTTATGTGTCTACACAACCATGCCAATTTTAAATCCACTTCAAGAATTTTAGAAGGTTCAACAATAGAAAAAAATACAACCTAAAGAACTTGTTGGCTTAGTTACTAGTTGCGACCCAAATTATCTGCCACTTCACCCCACAAAGAGGGTGTTATTATTTACATAAAAAGAGTCGTTGGTATCAAATATCGAATGGGAGATGATAGAGTAGGATTGGTGGGTGGTGAAATAAGGGATTGATCTAAAGAATTTCCATGTTAGAGATAAGGTACAAATCATCTAGGAGGCCAAAAATAATAAATATAAGGCTAAAACAAGGAAAATAGCATGTCAAATCCTGGTCGCTATCGCTCATAGCAGCTGGCTCTGGTAGCCACTGTCGAAGTCGATAGCTAAGCCTGCGGGCCACTATTGAAAATAGCCATCACGGGTAAGGTTTTTTACTCTTGAAATCCCAACATCTTGATGCTTGATTTCCTTGATAAATTTATGGTCAAGGGTCACCTGTGTCTCATAACATAGAATTGGTGGCATATTGTTTTGAATTCATGGTTAATTTATTGAGAACTACAAGCTTTATCATCAAGCCTTTGGAAGCTCCATTGAAACAACAAAAGTTATCATTCCACAATTGAACAACACTTTGACACTCCTCAAGGGATATAAAATCGCTCTCCAATATGGTAAGACTTCATTGTAATCAATATGGAAGCCAGGATCAATAATAAGTTGGTTTGAGAAATTAGGAGGAAACCTTTGGAATCTTCGCAACCAAAACCACCCAAGAATCATTGTAAATTGACTAGTTGCAAATGATTTTTATTGGCTCGAGGAGTTTGATTTTATTATAGGGATAACCGTTCTCACTCAGTGTGGTTAGGAGTAGGCTGCCCTTAGCCACTATAGATAGTCACAACTAGCACTTAACCATCCTGATCGCCAATTATTAGGATCTTAGTTTCTAATGATTTCAGCGGCTAAGGTTGCATAGGCCTAGAATACCCTAAATGAGTGATTAGAATCACTGTTGGGTCTTGGAAATATCCAAGATCATTCATATGGTCTAAAAAGGTGCCCATGTGAGTAGTCTCCTAAACATGACATGTTTTATGTGTCTACACAACCATGCAAATTTTAAATACACTTAAAGAATTTTAGAAGGTTCAACAATAGAAAAAAATACAACCTAAAGAACCAAAATTTGTTGGCTTAGTTATTAGTTGCGACCCAAATTATCTGCCACTTCACCCCACAAAGAGGGTGTTATTATTTACATAAAAAGAGTCGTTGGTATCAAATATCGAATTCGAGATGATAGAGTAGGATTGGTGGGTGGTGACATAAGGTATTGATCTAAAGAATTTCCATGTTAGAGATAAGGTACAAATCATCTAGGAGGCCAAAAATAATAAATATAATGCTAAAACAAGGAAACTAGCATGTCAAATCCTGGTCGCTATCGCTCATAGCAGCTGGCTCTGGTAGCCACTGTCGAAGTCGATAGCTAAGCCTGCGGGCCACTATTGAAAATAGCCATCACGAGTAAGGTTTTTTTCTCTTGAAATCCCAACTTCTTGATGCTTGATTTCCTTGATAAATTGATGGTCAAGGGTCGCTTGTATCTCATAACATAGAATTGGTGGCATATTGTTTCGAATTCATGGTTAATTGGTTGAGAACTACAAGCTTTATCATCAAGACCTTGGAAGCTCCATTGAAACAACAACAATTATCATTCCACAATTGAACAACACTTTGGCACTCCTCAAGGGATATAAAATCGCTCTCCAATATGGTAAGACTTCATTGTAATCAATACGGAAGCCAAGATCAATAATAAGTTAGTTTGAGAAGTTAGGAGGAAACCTTTGGAATCTTTGCAACCAAAACCACCCAAGAATCATTGTAAATTGATTAGTTGCAAATGGTTTTGCTTGGCTCGAGGAGTCTAATTTGATTACAGGGATAACCATTCTCACTCAGTGTGGCTAGGTGTAGGCTGCCCTTAGCCACTATAGATAGTCACAACTAGCACTTAACCGTCCTGATCGTCAATTATTAGGATCTTAGTTTCTAATGATTTCAGCGGCTAAGGTTGCATAGGCCTAGAATACCCTAAATGAGTGATTAGAATCACTGTTGGGTCTTGGAAAGATCCAAGATCATTCATATGGTCTAAAGAGGTGCCCATGTGAGTAGTCTCCTAAACATGACACGTATTATGTGTCTACACAACCATGCCAATTTTAAATCCACTTCAAGAATTTTAGAAGGTTCAACAATAGAAAAAAATACAACCTAAAGAACCAAAATTTGTTGGCTTTGTTATTAGTTGCGACCCAAATTATCTGCCACTTCACCCCACAAAGAGGGTGTTATTATTTACATAAAAAGAGTCGTTGGTATCAAATATCGAATGGGAGATGATAGAGTAGGATTGGTGGGTGGTGACATAAGGGATTGATCTAAAGTATTTCCATGTTAGAGATAAGGTACAAATCATCTAGAAGGCCAAAAATAATAAATATAAGGGTAAAACAAGGAAACTAGAATGTCAAATCTTGGTCGCTATCGCTCATAGTAGCTGGCTCTGGTAGCCACTGTCAAAGTCGATAGCTAAGCCTGCGGGCCACTATTGAAAATAATTATCACGGGTAAGGTTTTTTACTCTTGAAATCCCAACTTCTTGACGCTTGATTTCCTTGATAAATTGATGGTCAAGGGTCGCTTGTATCTCATAACATAGAATTGGTGGCATATTGTTTCGAATTCATGGTTAATTGGTTGAGAACTACAAGATTTATCATCAAGCATTTGGAAGCTCCATTGAAACAATAACAGTTATCATTCCACAACTGAACAACACTTTGACACTCCTCAAGGGATATAAAATCGCTCTCCAATATGGTAAGACTTCATTGTAATCAATACAGAAGCAAAGATCAATAATAAGTTGGTTTGAGAATTTAGGAGGAAACCTTCGGAATCTTCGCAACCAAAACCACCCAAGAATCATTGTAAATTGATTAGTTGCAAATGATTTTTCTTGGATCGAGGAGTCTGATTTGATTATAGGGATAACCGTTCTCACTCAGTGTGGCTAGGAGTAGGCTGCCCTTAGCAATTATAGATAGTCACAACTAGCACTTAACCATCCTGATTGTCAATTATTAGGATCTTAGTTTCTAATGATTTCAGTGGCTAAGGTTGCATAGGCCTAGAATACCCTAAATGAGTGATTAGAATCACTGTTGGGTCTTGGAAAGATCCAAGATCATTCATATGGTCTAAAAAGGAGCCCATGTGAGTAGTCTCCTAAAAATGACATGTTTTATGTGTCTACACAACCATGCCAATTTTAAATCCACTTCAAGAATTTTAGAAGGTTCAACAATAGAAAAAAATACAACCTAAAGAACCAAAATTTATGGCTTAGTTATTAGTTGTGACCCAAATTATCTGCAACTTCACCCCACAAAGAGGGTGTTATTATTTACATAAAAATAGTCGTTGGTATCAAATATCGAATGGGAGATGATAGAGTAGGATTGGTGGGTGGTGACATAAGGGATTGATCTAAAGAATTTCCATGTACAAATCATCTAGGAGGCCAAAAATAATAAATATAATGCTAAAACAAGGAAACTAGCATGTCAAATCCTAGTCGTTATCGCTCATACCAGCTGGCTCTGGTAGCTACTGTCGAAGTCGATAGCTAAGCCTGCGGGCCACTATTGAAAATAGCGATCACGGGTAAGGTTTTTTGCTCTTGAAATCCCAACTTCTTGATGCTTGATTTCCTTGATAAATTTATGGTCAAGGGTCGCCTGTATCTCATAACATAGAATTGGTGGCATATTGTTTCGAATTCATGGTTAATTGGTTGAGAACTACAAGCTTTATCATCAAGCCTTTGGAAGCTCCATTGAAACAACAACAGTTATCATTCCACAATTGAACAACACTTTGACACTCCTCAAGGGATATAAAATCGCTCTCCAACATGGTAATACTTCATTGTAATCAATACGGAAGCCAAGATCAATAATAAGTTGGTTTGAGAAGTTAGGAGGAAACCTTTGGAATCTTCGCAACCAAAACCACCCAAGAATCATTGTAAATTGATTAGTTACAAATGATTTTGCTTGGCTCGAGGAGTCTTATTTGATTAAAGGGATAACCGTTCTCACTCAATGTGGCTAGGAGTAGGCTGCCCTTAGCCACTATAGATAGTCACAACTAGCACTTAACCATCCTAATCATCAATTATTAGGATCTTAGTTTCTAATGATTTTAGCGGCTAAGGTTGCATAGGCCTAGAATACCCTAAATGAGTGATTAGAATCACTGTTGGGTCTTGGAAAGATCCAAGATCATTCATATGGTCTAAAAAGGTGCCCATGTGAGTAGTCTCCTAAACATGACATGTTTTATGTGTCTACACAACCATGCCAATTTTAAATCCACTTCAAGAATTTTAGAAGGTTCAACAATAGAAAAAAATACAACCTAAAGAACTTGTTGGCTTAGTTATTAGTTGCGACCCAAATTATCTGCCACTTCACCCCACAAAGAGGGTGTTATTATTTACATAAAAAGAGTCGTTGGTATCAAATATCGAATGGGAGATGATAGAGTAGGATTGGTGGGTGGTGACATAAGGGATTGATCTAAAGAATTTCCATGTTAGAGATAAGGTACAAATCATCTAGGAGGCCAAAAATAATAAATATAAGGCTAAAACGAGGAAACTAGCATGTCAAATCCTGGTCGCTATCGCTCATAGCAGCTGGCTCTGGTAGCCACTGTCGAAGTCGATAGCTAAGCCTGCGGGCCACTATTGAAAATAATTATCATGGGTAAGGTTTTTTGCTCTTGAAATCCCAACTTCTTGATGCTTGATTTCCTTGATAAATTGATGGTCAAGGTTCGCTTGTATCTCATAACATAGAATTGGTGGCATATTGTTTCGAATTCATGGTTAATTGGTTGAGAACTACAAGATTTATCATCAAGCATTTGGAAGCTCCATTGAAACAATAACAGTTATCATTCCACAACTGAACAACACTTTGACACTCCTCAAGGGATATAAAATCGCTCTCCAATATGGTAAGACTTCATTGTAATCAATACAGAAGCAAAGATTAATAATAAGTTGGTTTGAGAAGTTAGGAGGAAACATTTGGAATCTTCGCAACCAAAACCACCCAAGAATCATTGTAAATTGATTAGTTGCAAATGATTTTTCTTGGCTCGAGGAGTCTGATTTGATTATAGGGATAACCGTTCTCACTCAGTGTGGCTAGGAGTAGGCTGCCCTTAGCAATTATAGATAGTCACAACTAGCACTTAACCATCCTGATTGTCAATTATTAGGATCTTAGTTTCTAATGATTTCAGTGGCTAAGGTTGCATAGGCCTAGAATACCCTAAATGAGTGATTAGAATCACTGTTGGGTCTTGGAAAGATCCAAGATCATTCATATGGTCTAAAAAGGTGCCCATGTGAGTAGTCTCCTAAAAATGACATGTTTTATGTGTCTACACAACCATGCCAATTTTAAATCCACTTCAAGAATTTTAGAAGGTTCAACAATAGAAAAAAATACAACCTAAAGAACCAAAATTTGTTGGCTTAGTTATTAGTTGCGACCCAAATTATCTGCAACTTCACCCCACAAAGAGGGTGTTATTATTTACATAAAAAGAGTCGTTGGTATCAAATATCGAATGGGAGATGATAGAGTAGGATTGGTGGGTGGTGACATAAGGGATTGATCTAAAGAATTTCGATGTAAAAATCATCTAGGAGGCCAAAAATAATAAATTCAAGGCTAAAACAAGGAAACTAGCATGTCAAATCCTAGTCCTTATCGCTCATACCAGCTGGCTCTGGTAGCCACTGTCGAAGTCGATAGCTAAGCCTGCGGGCCACTATTGAAAATAGCGATCACGGGTAAGGTTTTTTGCTCTTGAAATCCCAGCTTGTTGATGCTCGATTTCCTTGATAAATTGATGGTCAAGGGTCGCCTGTATCTCATAACATAGAATTGGTGGCATATTGTTTTGAATTCATGGTTAATTGGTTGAGAACTACGAGCTTTATCATCAAGCCTTTGGAAGCTCCATTGAAACAACAATAGTTATCATTACACAATTGAACAACACTTTGACACTCCTCAAGGGATATAAAATCACTCTCCAATATGGTAAGACTTCATTGTAATCAATACGGAAGCCAAGATCAATAATAAGTTGGTTTGAGAAGTTAGGAGGAAACCTTTGGAATCTTCGCAACCAAAACCACCCAAGAATCATTGTAAATTGATTAGTTGTAAATGATTTTGCTTGGCTCGAGGAGTCTGATTTGATTACAGGGATAACCCTTCTCACTCAGTGAGGCTAGGAGTAGGCTGCCCTTAGCCACTATAGATAGTCACAACTAGCACTTAACCATCCTGATCGTCAATTATTAGGATCTTAGTTTCTAATGATTTCAGCGGCTAAGGTTGCATAGGCCTAGAATACCCTAAATGAGTGATTAGAATCATTGTTGGGTCTTGGAAAGATCCAAGATCATTCATATGGTCTAAAAAGGTGCCCATGTGAGTAGTCTCCTAAACATGACATGTTTTATGTGTCTACACAACCATGCCAATTTTAAATCCATTTCAAGAATTTTAGAAGGTTCAAAAATAGAAAAAAATACAACCTAAAGAACCAAAATTTGTTGGCTTAGTTATTATTTGCGACCCAAATTATCTGCCACTTCACCCCACAAAGAGGGTGTTATTATTTACATAAAAAGAGTCGTTGGTATTAAATATCGAATGGGAGATGATAGAGTAGGATTGGTGGGTGGTGACATAAGGGATTGATCTAAAGAATTTCCATGTTAGAGATAAGGTACAAATCATCTAGGAGGCTAAAAATAATAAATATAAGGCTAAAACAAGGAAACTAGCATGTCAAATCCTGGTCGCTATCGCTCATAGCAAGCTTGGCTCGGTAGCCACCGTCGAAGTCGATAGCTAAGCCCGCGGGCCACTATTGAAAATAGCCATCACGGGGTAGGTTTTTTGCTCTTGAAATCCCAACTTCTTGATGCTTGATTTCCTTGATAAATTGATGGTCAAGGGTCGCCTGTATCTCATAACATAGAATTGGTGGCATATTGTTTCGAATTCATGGTTAATTGGTTGAGAACTACAAGATTTATCATCAAGACTTTGGAAGCTCCATTGAAACAACAACAATTATCATTCCACAACTGAACAACACTTTGACACTCCTCAAGGGATATAAAATAACTCTCCAATATGGTAAGACTTCATTGTAATCAATACGGAAGCCAAGATCAATAATAAGTTGGTTTGAGAAGTTAGGAGGAAACCTTTGGAATCTTCGCAACCAAAACCACCCAAGAATCATTGTAAATTGATTAGTTGCAAATGATTTTGCTTGGTTCGAGGAGTCTGATTTGATTACAGGGATAACCGTTCTCACTCAGTGTGGCGAGGAGTAGGCTGCCCTTAGCCACTATAGATAGTCACAACTAGCACTTAACTATCCTGATCGTCAATTATTAGGATCTTAGTTTCTAATGATTTCAGCGGCTAAGGTTGCATAGGCCTAGGATACCCTAAATGAGTGATTAGAATCACTGTTGGGTCTTGGAAAGATCCAAGATCATTCATATGGTCTAAAGAGGTGCCCATGTGAGTAGTCTCCTAAACATGACATGTTTTATGTGTCTACACAACCATGCCAATTTTAAATCCACTTCAAGAATTTTAGAAGGTTCAACAATAGAAAACAATACAACCTAAAGAACCAAATTTTTTTGGCTTAGTTATTAGTTGCGACCCAAATTATCTGCCACTTCATCCCACAAAGAGGGTGTTATTATTTACATAAAAAGAGTCGTTGGTATCAAATATCGAATGGGAGATGATAGAGTAGGATTGGTGGGTGGTGACATAAGGGATTGATCTAAAGAATTTCCATGTTAGAGATAAGGTACAAATCATCAAGGAGGCCAAAAATAATAAATATAAGGCTAAAACAAGGAAACTAGCATGTCAAATCCTGTTTGCTATCGCTCATAACAGCTGGCTCTGGTAGCCACTGTCGAAGTCGATAGCTAAGCCTGCGGGCCACTATTGAAAATAGCCATCACAGGTAAGGTTTTTTGCTCTTGAAATCCCAACTTCTTGATGCTTGATTTCCTTGATAAATTGATGGTCAAGGGTCGCCTGTATCTCATAACATAGAATTGGTGGCATATTGTTTCAAATTCATGGTTAATTGGTTGATAACTACAGGCTTTATCATCAATCCTTTGGAAGCTCCATTGAAACAACAACAGTTATCATTCCACAATTGAACAACACTTTGACACTCCTCAAGGGATATAAAATCGCTCTCGAATATGGTAAGACTTCATTGTAATCAATATGGAAGCCAAGATCAATAATAATTTGGTTTGAGAAGTTAGGAGGAAACCTTTGGAATCTTCGCAACCAAAACCACCCAAGAATCATTGTAAATTGATTAGTTGCAAATGATTTTGCTTGGCTCGAGGAGTCTCGATTTGATTACGGGGATAACCCTTCTCACTCAAAGGTGGCTAGGAGTAGGCTGCCCTTAGCCACTATAGATAGTCACAACTAGCACTTAACCATCCTGATCGTCAATTATTAGGATCTTAGTTTCTAATGATTTCAGCGGCTAAGGTTGCATAGGCCTAGAATACCCTAAATGAGTGATTAGAATCACTCGTTGGGTCTTGGAAAGATCCAAGATCATTCATATGGTCTAAAAAGGTGCCCATGTGAGTAGTCTCCTAAACATGACATGTTTTATGTGTCTACACAACCATGCCAATTTTAAATCCACTTCAAGAATTTTAGAAGGTTCAACAATAGAAGAAAATACAACCTAAAGAACCAAAATTTGTTGGCTTAGTTATTAGTTGCGACCCAAATTATCTGCCACTTCACCCCACAAAGAGGGTCTAGGCCAAAAATAATAAATATAAGGCTAAAACAATGAAACTAGCATGTCAAATCCTAGTCGTTATCGCTCATACCAGCTGGCTCTGGTAGCCACTGTTGAAGTCGATAGCTAAGCCTGCAGGCCACTATTGAAAATAGCGATCATGGGTAAGGTTTTTTGCTCTTGAAATCCCAACTTCTTGATGCTTGATTTCCTTGATAAATTTATGGTCAAGGGTCGCCTGTATCTCATAACATAGGTGGCATATTGTTTTGAATTCATGGTTAATTGGTTGAGAACTACAAGCTTTATCATCAAGCCTTTGGAAACTCCATTGAAACAACAATAGTTATCATTCCACAATTGAACAACACTTTGACACTCCTCAAGGGATATAAAATTGCTCTCCAATATGGTAAGACTTCATTGTAATCAATACGGAAGCCAAGATCAATAATAATTTGGTTTGAGAAGTTAGGAGGAAACCTTTGGAATCTTTGCAACCAAAACCACCCAAGAATCATTGTAAATTGATTAGTTGCAAATGATTTTGCTTGGCTCGAGGAGTCTGATTTGATTACAGGGATAACCGTTCTCACTCGATGTGGCTAGGAGTAGGCTGCCCTTAGCCACTATAGATAGTCACAACTAGCACTTAACCATCCTGATCGTCAATTATTAGGATCTTAGTTTCTAATGATTTCAGCGGCTAAGGTTGCATAGGCCTAGAATACCCTAAATGAGTGATTAGAATCACTCGTTGGGTCTTGGAAAGATCCAAGATCATTCATATGGTCTAAAAAGGTGCCCATGTGAGTAGTCTCCTAAACATGACATGTTTTATGTGTCTACACAACCATGCCAATTTTAAATCCACTTCAAGAATTTTAGAAGGTTCAACAATAGAAGAAAATACAACCTAAAGAACCAAAATTTGTTGGCTTAGTTTTTAGTTGCGACCCAAATTATCTGCCACTTCACCCCACAAAGAGGGTGTTATTTTTTACATAAAAAGAGTCGTTGGTATCAAATATCGAATGGGAGATGATAGAGTACGATTGGTGGGTGGTGACATAAGGGACTGATCTAAAGAATTTCCAGGTTAGAGATAAGGTACAAATCATCTAGGAGGCCAAAAATAATAAATATAAGGCTAAAACAAGGAAACTAGCATGTCAAATCCTGGTCGCTATCGCTCATAGCAGCTGGCTCTGGTAGCCACTGTCGAAGTCGATAGCTAAGCCTATGGGCCACTATTGAAAATAACGATCACGGGTAAGGTTTTTTGCTCTTGAAATCCCAACTTCTTGATGCTTGATTTCCTTGATAAATTTATGGTCAAGGGTCGCCTGTATATCATAACATAGAATTGGTGGCATATTGTTTCGAATTCATGGTTAATTGGTTGAGAACTACGAGATTTATCATCAAGCCTTTGGAAGCTCCATTGAAACAAAAACAGTTATCATTCCACAATTGAACAACACTTTGACACTCCTCAAGGGATATAAAATCGCTCTCCAATATGGTAAGACTTCATTGTAATCAATACGGAAGAAAATATCAATAGTAAGTTGGTTTGAGAAGTTAGGAGGAAACCTTTGGAATATTCGCAACCAAAACCACCCAAGAATCATTGTAAATTGATTAGTTGCAAATGGTTTGGCTTGGCTCAAGGAGTCTGATTTGATTACAGGGATAACCCTTCTCACTCAGTGTGGCTAGGAGTAGGCTGCCCTTAGCCACTATAGATAGTCACAACTAGCACTTAACCATCCTGATCGTCAATTATTAGGATCTTAGTTTCTAATGATTTCAGCGGCTAAGGTTGCATAGGCCTAGAATACCCTAAATGAGTGATTAGAATCACTTTTGGGTCTTGGAAAGATCCAAGATCATTCATATGGTCTAAAAAGGTGCCCATGTGAGTAGTCTCCTAAACATGACATGTTTTATGTGTCTACACAACCATGCCAATTTTAAATCCACTTCAAGAATTTTAGAAGGTTCAACAATAGAAAAAAATACAACCTAAAGAACCAAAATTTGTTGGCTTAGTTATTAGTTGCGACCCAAATTATCTGCCACTTCACCCCACAAAGAGGGTGTTATTATTTACATAAAAAGAGTCGTTGGTATCAAATATCTAATGGGAGATGATAGAGTAGGATTGGTGGGTGGTGACATAAGAGATTTATCTAAAGAATTTCCATGTTAGAGATAAGGTACAAATCATCTAGGAGGTCAAAAATAATAAATATAAGGCTAAAAAAAGGAAACTAGCATGTCAAATTAGCTTATTGTTGCAAAATGGATTCTCATATCCTTGGGATGTAGATGGCAAGCTTACCTTAGAATAAGAATAGATGCAATTGCTAAGGCAATATAAACAAGATACGTATCCTTTTGAAGCATGGTTAGACACTCCTAAGGCAAATGACATTAGTTGGGCAATAAAATATTTAGATGTGTTTAGGATATAAGTGCACAAAATTTCCAACACCATAATGAATTTATCCCACAATGACTAGTTTGAGCTTGAAGTAATCTATAAGTATTTTGGACTAATCAATGACCTTCATATGAGGAGTGCAAATAAATCAAACAATCGATGGGAAATATGGCAACTTCATAATATTTTGTATTATTTTCTATTTTATTTTTTGAGATTATTTTAATATTGAATCCATTCCCAAGGACGAAAACAACAATTCTAAATCTCCTTCAAAAAACAAGAAGGCTAGATCTATAGTGAATTTTTAGTACACTCTAACTTTTTACCTTAAGCAATTTTTTGAAATAAGGGTAAAATGAAGGAAAAGTTGGTAGAAAGCATGGAAAGACACATTGGACCAATGCAAGCAAAATATTTTGATCAAAGGATGATTTTTAGGGTAAAATAGGTAGTATATTGCATTATACTACATAGATTATTACATTTACTTTTTACTACTTACCATGTAGATATTTATTGTTTCAAATATATAATGGTAAACTAGGTTAATTCCTAAATATCCTAGGTTAAAAATCCTAAACCAAACTCTCTACCACCTCTAACGCATTGGTTAGCATGGATGCAGGAATATAGTTTGGTATACTATTTTGTAGTTTATTTAAACATTAGCTTCAAGCTAATGTTCCCTAATGCTGAAATATATTATTTTGATAATTTTTGTGCAACTCTTGTCTACATTGGTATCTATCTCTTGGTGGTCTAATACGAGCTTTGCTCATTCTACCTAACCTAGACCTGCATGGATCCCGAAGTGCTCTATCAGCACTCTAGCCCTACACAAATTATTATGCTATCTTCTTGTCTGCTATCCTCACCTAACATGCATTGACAACCCAATCCTATCGAATCGCTGAACTCACATGCGTTGTAGCCTGCTCCTATCGAATCATCGAGCTGACGCTGTCCTACACCTATCAAGTGGGCCATAGGACAAGGCAAGCGTAGCAATTGGAGCTTGCTTTTCAATGATCGGTCACTGATGACTTTCAACGACTAGAAAGGTATTTCGATGCTGACACTCAGGTCGATCAACGACTGAGATTTGAGAGGGTAGGAGCACCCTTCGATCTCTGACAACTAGAAACCATTATCGATGACCAAATTTTGGTAACCCTCTGTCACGTATGTAGTCGATCTGCACACAACCTAGATGTCAACCTCCAATCTCTACCTGCCATGTGGCAGTCACTTAGCAGGACCTGCACATTGCTTCTTAGATAACGTGGCACACTATGATGAGGCACAAAGGTGAAATGGTGCCTACTGACATGGAAGGTAGTTGATGTGGCACCTACTTATGTGGAAGGTAGCTAATGTGGTGCCTACTAATGTGACACCTATTGATGTGGAAGGGATCTGATGTGGCACCTGTTGCTGATGTGGCAATTGAATCTCCTTGGTTGGTGATGTGGTGCGTTTTGTCTCACGATTGACTGGCAAAATGTGGCAATATTCATTTGGGTGAAGGTAATTGACATAAGAGGTAAGCCCTCCCATATTTCAACCTCCATCTTGCCCATATTTGACTGCATGTGGAACAAATAATTTAGAGTTTTTTTTTTCAAAACTTTACCGATTTCCCATGCTATAAGAAATGTCGTGCTCACTCCTTAGTAAAAGCACCACCTAGTGACTTCTTGGTTATTATCTCCGTTCAATCATGTGAGGTCCTGTGTTCAAGCCCGTGTCGAGACATTTAAAAAAAAAAAAAGCTTTTTATCAAATTACAATGCTATTTTGGTTTTTCTATTAAATGTCTTAATTTTTCTAAAGTTTAACAATGTTTTTTAATATTTTTTTAAAGATTTTTTTTATAATTTAGTATATTTTTGGATTAAAAATATCAATTATGGACCATTTCATTTGATTTTTTTCCCAAAACTACTTTATTATAAAAATTCTTCATCTTTAAAAATATTTTTAGCATTTTAAACTTAGAATGTTTTTACACGAAAAACCAAAACTTCTTTTAGATAAAGAAAAAACACCTATTTTTTAAAAGAATTTTTTTTGCAATACCTCCTCAAAGTCCTATAGTTTTCTCCCACATTTCTTGGAGATAAAGAGACATAGGAACTCCATATTCTATTGCAAAACCAAAACACTTAAAAATTGGGCAAGGACAAAGGTCATTTTTTTTGCAACAAAACCAAACATTTGCTTTTGTTTTCTCCTTCACAAAGGAGATATAAGACATAAAATTGCAAATTTTTTGTTGTAAACTTGAGAAGAATTTTGAACCTATTTTTTGATCCTAATGCTCAACCTATTTTTCGAGTGTTGAAGACATAAACCAAGTCGTGTGTCGACTGGTCTGGAAGCCTTTCAAACGCGGGTCGTGTGTCGACTTGTCTTGAAAGGAGTGCTCGATTTCTTCATTTTGTAAAAATTAAGGGGGGATAGAAGTCACATTTGTGATTCTATTTTTTGCAAAATTGTAAAGAGAAAAAGGGGGATATTTCAGAGTAAGAAAGGTGCATTCTCGATTGTACTCGACACCTTTTCTTAAAATTGACTACACTAGGTGCATTTTCGGTTGCATCCGACACCTATAGTGATAAAAATTTGGGTTGCTCTCTTTTTTATTATTGCACTAACCATCATGTTTTTTTGTGCAATTAAACAATCATAAGAACATTGAAGAGCATTTCATAAACCCAAACTTCACTAAAATCGTGCTACACCTTGCATAGGTTAAACAAGTCAATTTTTACTCCCCATCAAAGGTCAAAATCCAAACACCTTGATTCACTCTCTTTGTTTGGCTTAATTTCCTCAAACTTTCCATCCTTCTTGAAGGGTGTTAAGGTAGGTGCCATTAAATATCCTAGAGAGCAAAATCAGAAGTCTTCCAAAACCTACCCCTTTAATTTGCTCTATTTGTTTGGCTTAATTTCCTCAAACTTTTCATCCCTTGTTAAGGGTGTTAAGGCAGGTGCCATTAAATATCTTAAAGAGTAAATTAAAATCTTCCATATACTCTTTTGAGGGTATACTACAAGATAAAGTCATCTTAGTCACATCAAATTTGAAACCTTCACCATGGCCATGATCAACAAGTATCTCAATGAAAGCCAACTGCTTAAAGGTTCAAATTATTCTGCCTGGAAAACTAAGATGAAAGCTATTTTAACTGTAGAGGAGATGTGGGGAATAGTGGATGGCACTGATTCTAGACCCACATCACCAGGAGCAGATCAGACAGCATATGATAAAAAGGATAAAAGACTTTCCTTATTGATCTTGCTAGCTATTACTGATGACATACAACCTCATATAAGTGAAGCTAAAAATGGTAAGGAGGCATGGGATGCCTTAGCAACCATTTTTGAAGGAAAGAATCAATCAACAATTCTTAACCTTCAAACACAACTTCATACTCTTCATATGAAATCTGGAGAGACAGTAGAGCTATTCCTCTGTAGAGTGGCAGATATAAAAACAAAACTGCAAGCCTTAGGAGAAAAAGTGGAAGACAAAGTCCTGACCTCAATCATTTTGAGGGCTCTTCCAGACTCCTATAGAATGTTGATCACATCACTACAAGTCTCTGGGAGGACAGTGACTTTTGTAGAGTTGGTAAATTTGCTTCAAACTGAAGAAGCTAATCAACTCCAAAGAGATGAGGCATCCAACAATGCACTTTTCTCAAACAAGCAAAGTGGAAAGAAAAAGTGGAATCAACAGAAAGGATCTTCTTCTAACAAAGACAAGGGTAAAGGCAAAGAAACTCAGAAGAAGAAACAGTATTGTAAAATTTGTGATAAGGACACTCATGAAACCAAGAGATGTTGGTTTAAGAACAAACCGCCCAATGAACAAGGACAAAAGAAGGGCAAAGGCAAACCAAAGAACAAGAACAAGCAGCAACAGGGACATATTGCTGCCGCTGAAGATTCTAGTTCGGATTCTGAACGAGCACACAAAGTGCTCATGACTCATACAGATTCCCCTCACAAGGATACTGTGTGGTACATAGATTCAGGCGCTAGTAAGCATATGACTGGCGATAAGTCCTGGTTTGAGACATTTGAGGCACGAGAAGGTAGACCAGTGACCATTGCTGATGATAAGACCTATCGAGTCCAGGGAGAAGGAAGTGTTTCTGTCTCCCTTCCAGATGGAGAATGTCAGATTCAAAAAGTTCTTTATGTACCAGGATTGGAAAATAATCTTTTGTCAGTTCCACAAATCCTGGACAATAACATGAATGTCAACTTCAAAGTGGACCAAGGGAAGAAACGTTGCTTTATCACTCAGAAAGGAAAACAGATAGCAACGGGTTCTTACAAACATGGTTTGTTCACCTTAGATGCAATTACCTCACCACATACTGCAATGGCAATAACAACAAAAGAGGCCACTTCTCTATGGCATAAGAGATTTGGGCATCTAAGCTCAGGGTATTTACTTGAACTCAGTAAGTATCAAATGGTGAAAGGACTGCCTACTCTTTCATCTACTTTGCCAGTGTGCTCAGATTGCTTGGCAGGAAAGCAACATAGAGTACCTTTTGAACCTAGCTCCTTTCGATCTAAGGTACCTTTGGAGTTAGTTCACACAGATTTGTGTGGTCCTATGTCTACTAGTTGTGGAGGAAAAAGGTATTTTCAATTGTTTGTAGATGATCACTCACGAAAAATGTGGGTCTTCTTCTTGCAGTTGAAGTCTGAAGCATTTGACTATTTTCAGCAGTTCAAGAAACTTGTTGAGAAAGAATCAGGATGTTTCATAAAGACCCTCCGTTCAGATCGAGGGGGGAATACACATCAAAAGAATTTTCCTCATTTTTGCAGAAACATGGGATAAAAAGACAGTTAACAACAACCTATTCTCCTCAGTCAAATGGAGTTGTTGAGAGAAGAAATCGTTCCATTATGGAAATGGTTCGATGTATGCTTAAGGGAGCCAATATTGAGCACATTTACTGGGCTGAAGCTGTAACAACTGCAGTATATCTTCTAAATAGGGCTCCCACATGGGCTCTTGAAGGTATGACTCCTCAAGAATCATGGAGTGGAAGGAAACCCTCCATATCTCATCTACGAGTATTTGGGTGTAAGGCTTTTATGCATATACCTAAGGAGAAAAGAAAGAAGTTAGATGAGAAGACCCTACAATGTGTTTTTCTTGGATATGATGAATTCTCAAAAGGCTATCGGTTGATAGATCCATTCACCAAGAAAATACATATTAGTAGAGATGTAGTGTTTGATGAAGCTTTCACATCTAACACTACATCGGTATACCTGGATGATGAGGAGCAACAACCACATACTCCTCCACAATAGAAAAAGCCTCCAAAATGGTATACAAGTACTATGAGAGATTCCAAACTCACTTCACCACCAGATCTCACTCTCAATCATCCAAAGACACGAAGCATGTCTCGACAGAGAAAGGCAGAAGCATCTACTTCGAGTTGATGATCTTTGTGCAGATTTTCAAGAGCTTTCTGTTGATAGAGATTTAGAAAGTGGAAATGATATGGAAATTGATGAGGAGAGGGTTTACATGTCTTCATATGATGAAAATGAACCTTCTACAGTTGATGAAGCACTTAGTCAGCCTCAGTGGAAGGCAGCTATGGATGCTGAACATAAATCCCTCATTAAAAACAAAACATGGAAGTTGGTCGATTTGCCTAAAGGAAAGAAACCCATAGGCTGCAAATGGGTTTACAAAGTCAAATATAAGGCAGATGGTACCATAGACAAGCATAAGGCCCGTCTTGTGGCGAAGGGCTATGCTCAAAAGGAAGGCCTTGATTATGAGGAAACCTTTGCACCCACTGCAAGGATGACCACCATTCGAGTTCTTTGTGCTATGGCAGCACAGTTCGGATGGAAATTACATCAGATGGATGTAAAAAGTGCCTTTCTAAATGGTGACTTAAAAGAAGAGGTATACATGACTCAACCTCCAAGATTTTCTGAGGAAGGCCATGAGCAACAGGTTTGCAAGTTGGTCAAATCATTATACGGGCTAAAACAAGCCCCAAGAGCATGGTACATCAAAATGGATAGTCACCTACTGCAGCATGGATTCAAGAGAAGTCCATCTGATGCAAATCTCTATATCAAGAACACAGGTTCTGAAATAGTGATTCTTGTATTATATGTAGATGATCTGATCATCACTGGAAATTCAGAGAAATTGATCAACGTCGTGAAAGATGACTTGAAAAAGTCATTTGATATGACAGATCTAGGACTTCTCCACTACTGTCTTGGCCTTGAGATAGAACAAAAGAAGAATCATCTTAGGGTGACTCAGAAAAAGTATGCCAAGACTTTAGTAGAAAAATATCGTATGACTGATTGTAAGCCCAAAGCAACACCGATGGAATCAGGGCTTCAGTTATCACGGTATGATGACTCACCACAGGTAGATGGCACACTCTATAGACAGATGATTGGAAGCCTCATCTATCTGACCAATACTAGACCAGACATTACTTATGTTGTAAACTATCTTTCTCGGTTCATGCGGGAACCAAAGGTCTCTCACTGGAAAGCAGCTAAGCGTGTTCTTCACTACATTCAGGGTAGTGTAGAATATGGTCTAGAGTATAAGAAGAATAACTCATTCTTCTTACAGAGTTACACTGACTTTGACTACGTTGGATCCCTAGATGACATAAAATCAACATCAAGATATGTATTTCATCTTGGATCTGGTCCTGTCTCATGGCATAGTAAAAAGCAATAGGTGGTTGCTTTATCTTCAATAGAGGTAGAGTATCACGCTGCACGTGGAGCTGTGTGTGAAGCGATATGGTTAAGTCGCATCTTGGCTACCATGGGCCTACCAAAGAAACTTCCTATTCACATGTTTTGCGACAACTCAGGTGTTTTGAACTTGGTCAAGAATCCAGTCCATCATGAACGTACAAAGCATATTGACACAGATTGTCATTTCATTCGTGATGAAGTTCCTAAACACAGGATCAAGCTCCAATACATTCCCACCGACGAACAAGTTGTTGACATCTTCACAAAGGCACTTGGACGTGTCAAATTTGAGTTGTTCCGAAGTAAACTTTGTATATCAAAGTAATGTAATAAAGGGGGGATGTTAGGGTAAAATAGGTAGTATATTGCATTATACTACATAGATTATTACATTTACTTTTTACTACATAACCATGGAGATATTTACTGTTCCAAAATATCTAATGGTAAACTAGGTTAATTCCTAAATATCCTAGGTTCAATCCTAAACCAAAATCTCTACCGCTTCTAACGTGTTGGTTAGCGTGGATGCATGAATATAGTTTGCTATACTATTTTGTAGTCTATTTAAACATTAGCTTCAATCTAATGTTCCCTAATGCTGAAATATATTATTTTGATAATTTTTGTGCAACTCTTGTCTACAATGATGTCATTTTATAAAAGTCCCAATCAAAGCAAAAGTTTCAATGACCCACACTAACAAAACTTCCTCATAGCAAAAGTATTAGAAGTTTTGACTAAGAAGAGGAAATAAAAATTTTGAGGGTTGGTTGACAAAATGAAAAATATGTCAAGGAAACAAGGAAGGAGAAGTTCCAAAAATAGATAATCCAAAATAAGTTTGACATAAGCTTTTTGCTAGTCTTCAAATAAAGTTCCAACTTGACCTCAAAATTGTATAAAATTTTGGTATTAGAAAATGAGGAAATTTTTGGCAACCATTGAGAAAAGATATAAGAAAGCTAAATAAGAAGATAAAAGCACTCCAAAAATCTAGGCATATTATGGAAGCAACCAGTAAGGAAGAGTGGCCAAATATTGCTAAATTATAGGTAGAAGAAAGTTCATATTGTAGGACATTAGTATAGGTGCACAAACTCCCAAAAGGATAGATGAGCTGATATGATGATCCATTACTATGAAAAGTTAAGGATCACCTAAAAAAATTAATTGGGCTTGATAATTAAAAGAAATTAGTTGGCTTATTAAATGCAAGAGCATGGTAGCTACAATAGCAACAATCTTGAATCTGACAACATTAATTAAAAAATATGCTTTTAATAAATCTTTAGGATCCCTAGGGTGGTAGTTGAATATCTAGTAGCCCAAAATTGATGATTCTATATCTAGAGACCTTGAAGAACTAAAGTTGATGTAAGAAGGATCAAATCAAGAAATTAGTAGAGAAGATTTTTCAAAGGATCATGCACAAGTTTTGGAGTGAAAGTTTGGTTTATAACTAGTAGAAGTTTAAGCATTGTAAAGGACAAATTAGTTGCTTATTCAAGCCTCAAGCTTTGTAACTTGCCTTTTATTTTCTTTTGTATAATAGTCTGGACTAGAAATTTGAGTGGTTTTGTAGGTAACCTTTTGATCCCATGCTTTTGGTATGATCTTTAATTTTTAAACTCGCATATATATATATATATATATATATATATATATATATATATATATATATATATGTTGAAAGCTATTATTAATAGGATTTTCTATCCTAATTTCTATGTTTATGTTTATGTGCATATATAATAGGCCATGACTATCTAATTTCTATCTCATTTCTTGTATGTGCAATCTATGCTTAACATGCATGCTAAGAACAAAAAATGTTCACTTTGAGATCTCAACGCATTAGACTCATGCATTCATTTACTCATTATTGTGTAGAATAATATTATGATCTTGGTGCATCACCCTAATTAGCTTAGGTTAGCTTAGGATATTTTTCCATTTTTGCTATCTTTATTTTTCTATGGTTTTATTTTCCCTTTTCCTTAGTGCACCTGATATCTAGGTTAGATTAGGAAAGACAACACTAAATATCACATCTTAAAAGTATCCAACCTTATAAAAATTCCTATAGGTAGTCCAATAAAACCACTTCTCATGCTCTTGGAGTTGTCCTATTCTATCACTTCATGCCAAGCATGATAGTCTAGCCATATGGTTCTTTGTATCTAGTGACCACAATAATCAAAGAGGACAATAGTAGGAACTATACTATTATATATTATTTTTTGGGTATGAAAGAAAACACAATTAAAGTGATTATTTTATGTATTGATCCTTATAAGTAGTCATGATTCAAGTTGAGAGGGACCTATAAAATTGCACCGAAATTGTATGGTCCCTATTGAGTTTTGTGATGAATGGGATATGTTGCTTATAAACTAGATCCTTGTCTATATTCTAAGTACTTCTTATTTTCCATGTCTCATCTAAAAATGTTCATTTGTAACATAGTACATGAATAGATTATAATACTAGAACTGGATGAAGAATCCATTCTCCTTGAACTAAAATAAATGTTTGACCATAATTCATGTCACCTTTTTCACTACATCATCATTGATATTTTTGTCTACTGCCATGATATGATACCATAAGATGCAATTTGGGAACATCTCCATTAAATTTTGTAGCAATTTTCAAACCTCAAGCTTTGTAGAAAAATCTAATTATTTTTGTTATGTAAACTATTACAGAACTACTATGATGTAGACTTCTATGGTTATTATTTACCATACGATCATAGAGTAGCTAATAATTTAATGTGACTATTTTATGTTTTCAACACTTGAGCATTAGTGTTATGGTTACAAGACACCCATATAATTTGAGTGTATTGTAGAATCTTAGGATCCTATCCTAACATCATTATGTAAATATTTCAATTCAATATTTATCATTATGTAATTTATGCACATAGTGTGCATGGGTTGCTATGATGTAAGTAACACATATTAGTAAAGATGTAACCATTTATTTCATTAGGATTTACTCACTTGGGTCCCTCATTTTCATGTGAACTAACCCTTGAGCATTATTGTTATGAAAGATAAAGTGACTATATAATGATAAATATAGAAATATAATGTATCATATTTTTCTCAAAGTTGTAACAAATATCTACTTTCAATAAGGTTTCCCCATCGAAAAGGCCTATGGTTGCAAATTATTTACATTAATAAAGTTGCTACATTTATACTCAATATTTTCTTGAGCACTTTGTTATTTTCTTCCTCGTATTTTTTATTAATTTTTGCAATTACAATTGTGAATGTGCTTGATTTAATTAAATGTTCCTAATAAATGGTATAAAAACCTATACGATCCTAAAAGGTATACACCTAATCTAGTAACAATTGAAAATCACATAAAGCACATACATAAATTGACAAATTTGAAATAAGCATAAAGAAAGGTGTCTTTTATTAAAATTGAATCAATTCATGGTTACAAATTCATCCCTCTTAGGGATACCCAATGTGATACAATGTTACAATCATAAGAAATCCCTCGCAAGGGTAGGTGTAATCCGTAGGCCTTTTAGAATGACACGAACTGCTCCAGGTCAAGTATGACCTTCTTCTCTCTTGTGAAGAGGCATTTGTTGCCTTGAATGCATTGACGAAGGAGTCCTGAAAACCCTGCGATCAAGAAACAACAAGAAACACATTAGAAGCAAAGGTAGCCTCTCTTGATGAGGCCTTTAGAACGAAACTTTGTCTAAAGGATGCTAAAGGTAACATGAAATCAAGAAAGCATGTAAAAATATAAATCTATGCTAAACATGATAAATCTACCATCAAGCATGTAAATGAAACCTAGATCTAGTCATATAACATCCTAATTAAGCATTTAGGATCCTAAAATGCATGAAATATAGCCATAACTAATATAGTTTCCAAATGACAAGAAACAAAGGAAGAGTGTCCTAAATCACTAATTCAACCATATAATTATCTCTAAGAAAATTGATCTAGGTTAAATTCATATAATCTAATACAATAGAAAATAAACCTACTACTATAACAAGGAAAAATGGAGATTAAACCTGATCGTAAGTCTATGGCACAACGAGTACTATTAACCATGGTTGAAAGCCATGGCTGAGCTGAAAATATATTTGCTCTCCAATATCTAGGCTTAGATCTTCAATTCCCCTTGATAAATTGATGATCAAGGGTCACCTCGATGTCCTCAGATAGATTTGGTGGTTGAATTGCTCAGATTCGTTCTTGAAGGTCCTCAATTGAGTTTCTTGATTCTCCTAGGTTCCTAGGACCTTCATGGCTTCAAGTGCCATTTTGATCTCCAATTAGGCAGCAAAAGTGTTCCTCTCAATGGATGCAAGTGAGTATGCACTTTGATAGGGCTTCACCACTCACAATTAGCAAAATTATCTCTCTCTTCCCCAATTTGGAGGGGGGTCTTATAGCTCTTAGGAAGGCCTTGTCTTAGCTTCATGGAGAAGCCAAGATCAAGAACCTTTAGTTAGGGTAGTTGAATGGAAACTTCTAGAATATTCCATGCCCAAACCATTTGAAACTCGAACAACTTGGCCATTGTAACCGATTTTGGGTCGGTTGAGATCAAACTTAATTTGAAGGCTAACCATGGCTCTGAGGCATGGTCAGACCTATTAACCATGGGTGTCAGCCATGACCAACACTGACTAGGCCAAAATGCCTAAATTGAGTGGTTAGAACCACTACTTCACCTTGGAATCTATCCAAGATCTTTCATATGGTCTGTTAGCATGTCCCATATGAGTAGTCACCTCGACATGATGCATTTTAGGTGTCTACAGATGCCCCTTTTGAGATGCATTGTGAGATCGAACAATGCTGAGCAAAAATAGACCTCCTAAAATGATGTCGTAGGTTGCATGATGATCATTAGTCTGATCAACATTAGATGCCCAAGGTCCTGCAAAAGGATGTGCATCCTAGAATCATTGCTTCCAACTAGATGGAAGGCTTAAATTGAAAGAACTTGTACTCATCCTATCTCAATCGGGTAGCTTTTGTCGCTACTACAGGTTGTCTAAACCTATAGATCCGAAAGGTGGAGAGCACAAACTCAACTATCATATTTGCTTTTTGCCCCAACAAAGGGTAAGCTTATGATAGTCATTGGCAATGATTCGTAAGATGAACATAATTTTGACAAGATCAAGGGATCTTCTTTTGACTTTGATTATGATTATGATATTATGACTACCCCCTCAAGCGATGAGTCGATGAGGGTAATGACAATTAGTAAAGTGATGAGTCACTTGACCATGATGATTGATTTGAATGATTTAAGGTTTAGCACTTGGTTACTTGGCTAGGCCTAATCAACTATGATTACAACTATTAATAGTAATTGTATATCTCTATCCCATGGAGTGGTCCAGCCATGAAGGCCTTCTTAGGGAATCAAGATGATAACAATTCCAATTAGGCATGTGTTGAATCATATTGTTCGATGATCTGCTAAAAATGTCATAGAAGAATTGACATGATTGCTTCATTCCCATGGGGCGGTCCAGCCTCCAAGGCCTTCTTCGGGATTGAAATGAAGCATATCAATTCGATGATGATGAATTTACCCCAAATGTCCTTATGGTAATTTACTCATCTTGTCTAGATTGCATGGAGTGCCAGTCGCTACAACCACCAAGTGTATAGGGTAAATAACTAGATACGAGGCACATTTGGCTTTTGAATTATCTAATTTTTTTGTTATTTTTAATATTTTTGAAAATTTTGGTTAGGTGGATATTTTTAATTTGGCATTTTGAAACTCCTCACGATGGGATTTTGGAGCATTTATTGTAGGTTGCTAGCCATGCTTGTCAGATGTAGCTAATTTTGCAAATTTTCTTAGCCGTAGCTCAGACACGTAGTCGAAAACCCTAATTTTGCACTCATGGTGCCAGGCATGGTCGAAGGCAAAATAGAAAATATTTAAGAAAAATCTATCATTTTCGATGTCATTATTTCCAATTGCCAACTTGCAAATTGAGAGCTCTGAGAGGTGAGTGATAAAATTTGATATAGAATGCTACCACAAACTCGACCTCTCTACCAACCTGATCGATGGCCGACCAACCTGAGGCATCCACCAGTGGAGGCACCGGTGCTCCAAAGGTAGCACACAAAACCATAACCATTTATTAGCATTTACCAGTTTAAAATGAACCTCATTAATTAATGAGCTAAATGAACCACATTAAACTATCGATAATGAACCTCACCCTAGTCTAGGATTTAGCATAGGTTAGAGTAGATGGGTGGGTTTAATTTTGGGGATTTTTGGGATGGCACATGACCCTAAAAAGGTCACTACACTTAACTGTGGGTGGTAGACATGACTCCCAATTGGTAAATTGGGGGCCATGACTATCAACTACGATTAGAATCAAATTCCAATGGTCATAAAATTGACCATTGGTGCCAATCACGGGTCCCATCCATGGTTAGGCAACTTTAGGAAAAATTATTTTTCAATTTTTTAATTTTTTTCCAAATTTAATTGATTTTTTTGATCTTTTAAAGTGCTTTTTCAATTTTTTGCAAATTTTGAGTACATTTTTCAATATTTTTGTGTTTTTGAACTTTTGCAAATTTGTTTATCTCTTTTAGGTCATTTTTACTATTTTTGATTGATTTTATTATTTTTTATGCTTTCGACCAGACTCTTACTATGAGAGTGAGGGAATCTGAGATCCTTCACAACCTACATGGTGACCTCCTACCGAAAGAGCGATATTGGTTTACAGTGGTGGGCTTTGGCTATGTCCTGAGATTACCTACTATCCAAGCTGACCAGGCCTATATGACTGCATTGGCCCGATGCTGGGATGCACGGACCAACACCTTTCACCTACCGATAGGTGAGATGATAGTGACCCTTGAGGATGTGTACCACATCTTCAGACTTCCTCTAGATGGTGAGGCCATCACATCTTCATCGATAGAGGTGAAGGATGCAGTATTCACCAGGGTCTTTGGTACCCGTAGTGATGAGGCACAGCTACACTCGGACCATGGAGGGGTCCACATAGAGCATTGGTATAACGAGTAGGTCTTCTCTCGATGAGCTACCATGTTTATGCACCTGATCATCCAGATCATGCTCCCCAACACTTTAGAGTGAGGTTCCCTTGGAACCTCCTAGCTAGGATGTGTGATGTCCTCACCAACACTACTCATCAACCACTTATCTTGTCTTAGGGGAGTGCCTTACTTGCACAGCTCTATAATGAGTTGTATCATATTACACAATGGAGTAGAGTGGGCATTGGATGCAACCTTCTACTATAGATCTAGGGTTGGTAGCACATCACCATAGAGCACCCCATAGGACTACCTCTAAATATTGTAGATATTGCTATGGAGTAGTAGTGCTATACAATATGCTAGCCTCAAGAGCAGGAGGGCTTTAAGAGTAGGTCTCATATAGGGGACCTGAGCTACTATATTGAGTAGTTTGCATGATTGCAACCAGGCCAGGTTGAGTGGTGACCATACCTAGACTACCCTACATGGGTAGAGGCTGATGACTACCTACGATGGACACACAGAGATAGATGGCTCCTCAAATGCAAGTCTAAGGTATGAGAGTTCTTCTACTTCTCCCATGTCACCAAGTAATTTAGGATCCAATAGGATGTCCTAGTAGTACCTTCCATCTACCACCATCTCACTCTAGAGAGAGATCTCACATGGCCATAGGTGACTCCTCTAGGTGATGAGGATGATGACTTCCAAGAGTCAAGCTTGATAGATGTAGGGATGATAGCTGACTATGATGCTTGGTGGATGACCAGGCTATGGTGAGGCTTGGAGGGCCCACTAGGTAGACCAGTAGAGGGCGCAATAGTAGAGGGCGTAGAGGGAGTAGAGGTCGATCCTCATGGGTGTCGAGTCCATCAGAGGACTGAGGGTGGATGGGGTGAGGGAGGAGCTATAGAGGAGGCCCCCTAGGCTGAGGAGGAGGGTGAGGCACTAGCAGAGGGTGAGGTACTAAAATGAGATTGGGTAGCTCAGGGCTCAGGTTGCTAGCTTACAGACCTAGGTAGGCACACTCTAGATGTAGATCCTAGGGAGAGATACCTCTATAGCTACCCTACAGGCATGAGTTAGTGCCCTATAGTCATAGCTCATAGTAGGGCAGACTCAGTGGTGCAACTATGAGGAGGAGAGGACAACTCTCTAGGCATAGCTCACCACAGTGGATATGGAGATCCAGAGGATCATAGGGCAGCGTAGTCTCCTACAGGCTCAGCTAGATACTGTGACCATAGAGCATGACTTGCTTAAGTCTATGAGGGGAGACCCCTCATCTTCATAGGCTACTCCAATGGCTCCAACTACTCCAACAGTACAAGGACTAGCAAGGATGGACCCGATGGTAGAGATCAAGAGACTACGGGCTCTAGTGTAATGACATATCAATGAGTGATCATCAGATGCTGCTTACATCTCTACCTTAGTGGGAGAGATTGAGCTACTCAAGGGTGAGGTTCCTGAGAGGACCATAGATCTAGGATCTCAGAGGACTCATACTCGAGAGACAGGGTAGTCTTCAGCTAGACCTAGCCACAGGACACATAGATCAGAGAGGTACTGGGACCAGCTCTAGGTGGACCCATAGGGGAGGTGGAGATGATGATGGAGCCTCACAGACTAGGGTGTAGGCACTGCTTAGTATGGATCTATATCAGATATTGTTGTACCATTTTTGAGTGTAAGGTCGAGGACCTACATAGTTGTAGCCTATGAGCACTTTGGACATATGTCGATGTACTTATTTTTGGACACATATATATGATCTAGCATTTGAGACTCATTATATGTGTACTTTATTTGATTTATGTTTATGAGATGCATATGGATGCAATGCTTATATGTTATGTTTATTTTATGCTATATGATGTGATGTATAGATGACATGCGCTAGATAGCTATGTGATGTATGATTAGATGCAGTGATATATATGTGTAGATGGACTACTTATGATGGATGCATATGAATGCAATGTTTGATTTTTAAATGCATGTTTAATTTATTATACTTGTATGCATTTAATTTATGATGTTATGATATGATTCATGCCATGTATGTACTGCATAATTTTCATGATGATGATTTAATGTAAATGGACATGTATGCTTTAATCACTTAAAACATAATGTATGAATGTAATATGAGTTTAACAATCTAATGGATGACACCATAGAATGTATAACAATCATGAACTGTAATTGATATATCTTATCATAAGAATTAATCAATTAAACACCCATGTGTGCTATGACATGATATATTGTTTCTATTCATAATCTCTTGTAAGTTAAAAGAATATGCATAACATAGTTAGTGGTTGTTTAAATATCATTTATGACATCCATCCAGTATCTAACCTATATTATGAACAATATTTAATAAACAAAATCTTATAAAGAGAAATTGATCATTGATGATTGTGATTTGATTGTTGCTATTTGGGAATTTTTGAGGTTTTCCATGAAACTCAAACACCCTAGTTGACTTATCAAAAGTTGTATAATGACTATACTAGACTTCTGAAAAATAAAGTTTTCGCTATGAAAGACCAAGCTATTCATTACCCCTGTGTGTGCAAATGAATATATTAGATAAGGCATAAGCATACCCCAGTGCCAGGAGGGATTCATTCAGCCCATTGTTGTATTGGGGATCCTCAAATGTCTATCCGATCCTAGGTTTGGATTTAGTTAGACTAGACCACTAGGCAATCCAGGCCACCTAAAGCTAGCTCATTTGTGACTTGCTAGACCTACCCCAATGTCAAGTGGGATTCATTCAGCCCATTGCTGTATTGGGGATCACTCCATGGCTTTGAGTATTGACCATTCCAGGGATTCAAGTTCACCCCCTTATTTTCTTCAATTTATTGGGATACTTGCTCATAGATAGTGATAAAAATCACTATTTATTTTGTATATACTCTTTTTTTAGCAAGGGATAGGATTTGACTCTAGGATTTTGCTCTTTTTGATTTAAGCAAGGGATCTCTTCGGGTAGGGGGTGAACTTGTCCTTTTGCCAATGACCTCTACTCTAGACCACTGCTCCTCACATATGAGCAAGTAATAAAACCTTTCACCTAAGGTGACCCGGACCACTTTTGTAGTGTTCATCCTTCCTTACCCTAATTAGGATTGTTTAAATGTGTTTGATTAGTGATAGGATTCTGATATGCTAAGTGCTATCAAAACTAGACCTCATCTACAAAAGCAAAGCAATATTTCTACCAAACTCTTGAGAAGACCACTAGGTATGGTTGAATGACCAGAAAACCCTAGTATATTCTTCATAGCAACAGGAAGGGTTGTGTTGAGAAACACAATTACTCACAAGGGTGATGGATGATGATGATAATGCATAGATGCATGATTGAAATACAAACGTGGTGTCATTTGTAAGATTGTAAACACAACCTATCCTAATGCAAGTGCGATGGATGGAAATGCCTAAATGCAATGCAATTAAATGAATGCAAGTGCAAAATGAAATGCATGATGCAAATGAAATGCAATAATGCAAAATGCAATGCAATATTTTTAGATTTTATTGCTTTTTAATTTTTATGGATTTTTGAAATTTTGATTTGACCAAAGGGTTTAGATTCCTTTGGAGCCTTTTATGGGGTGACCAAAGGGCTTACAGATGCCTTTGGAGCCTTTTTGATGCCTTTGGAGCCTTTTAATGGTTTTAGGCATAGAACGCTTTAAGATGAAGGATGTTGAGAGGTTTAGGCTCTTCAACACCTTCAAGCGATGTTAAGCGATATGTCCCAGGTCCAATATTCTCAGAGATGATATAAGGACCTAACCAATTAGCCATAAATTTATCTCATAATTTTGATGGTAGATTTGAGTTCTGTTGGTTCTCTTTCAGCACAAGATCACCAACCTCAAAGTCTCTCAGATGGACTTTGTTATTGTAAGCTCATTTTAAGTGCTCCTGATAAACGTGGAGATGCTCAAGGGCATTCACGTGATGTTCATCAAGTAGCATCAATTGATCAAGGTGAGCTTGCCATGTAGTGTCATCATCAATGAACTCTTTCAATGTGATGCGCAACATTGGAATCTCCAACTCTAAGGGCATAATGGCCTCAGTGCCATATACTAGTGAAAATGGAGTTGCCCTAGTGGGTGTCCGAATGCTAGTCCTATAAGCCCATAATGCAAGGGGTAGTTGGATGTGCCAATATTTGTGGTGCTCTTGTACCATATTTTTCAAGATGGATACCACTATCTTATTTGAAGCCTCAACTTGCCCATTTTCTTATGGATAATATGGAGTCACAAAACTATGTTTGATCCTGTACTTGGATGTTAAAGCCCTCATAATTTTGTTCTTGAATGATGTTCCATTATCCGAGATTATCTTGGATGGTATCCCAAAATGACTTATGATATTGGTGAGTATGAACTCCGCAATACGTGCTCTAGTTATCATTGTTAATGGGATTGCTTCCACCCACTTAGTAAAGTACTCAGTAGCCATAATAATGAATGTATGTCGACTCGATGATGGAGGAGAGATATTTCCGATGAGATCCAAGCCCCACTGAGCAAATGGCCAAGCCGCTTGAATGGGTTGTAAGGCCTATGATGGCAAGTGTGTAATATTAGCATGATGTTGACATTTAATGCATTTCATGACATACACATTGCAATCCTTCTCCATAGTAGGCCAATAATAGCCCATGCGAAGGATGCGCTTGATGATAGCCATGCCGCTAAAATGGCCATCGCATGTACCATCATGAGCTTGCAAAATTACCCAAGCTGATTCTTGGGGCTCAAGACAATGAAGGAGCACTCCATCATAGCTTCGATGATACAAAATATCTCCTAACAAGACATACTTTATCACTTTCTATTTAAATGTGCATTTTATGGCATACGATAATCCTTAGGGGATTACACCAAGTTTTAGGAAGTCATGTATTTGTGACATCCAGTTCTGATAGACCTCAACCTCAACTGACAAGACAACATGTTCCCCCTATGGTTTAACATTCACAAATGTAGACTAGGAAACAACCTTATGGTGAATGGTAGTACCATTCCCCATAGGACCTTGTGAGATCAATGACCCCTAGGGTGCCCTCTTGAGAAAGTCTCTGGCTCTGTAGAACCATTCATGGTTTGGTTCTATATGAATCATGTTGACTGATTCTTTATTATCCAAAGCCTCACATTGCATGATAGAGTGTGACAATATTTTTACATGGATGGTAGTAAAATCGATAGATAGATTCTGAGGAATTAAGGATCCCAAAGATGCCATAGTGTCTACAAATATATTTGATGAATGAGGGATTGCCTCGATGTCGTACCACTCCAAATGAGCTAGATAAGAGTCAACAAGATCTTTGTAGGCCTTCAAGATAGGACACCTACATTGAAAAAGTCCCTTCACTTGGTTGAAAATGAGAAGGGAATCACCAAAGATATTTAACCTTTTGATCTTCATGGTGATAGCTATTTGGAGGCCCAATATTAGGGCTTCATATTCAGCATTATTGTTGGTGCAAGGAAAGTCCAACTTAAATGACAAGGGCATGGGAGCACCTTGTGGCATGAACAACACTATTCCTGCACCACCCCCTTGTTCACACTTTGAACCATCGAAGAACAAGGTCATATCAGCTTTGTTATCCGGTTCTTCGGGTTTGGGAGACTCTGATAATGCGAAGACTGCATCATCAGGAAGCTCAATGGTGAGAGGCCTACTATTTTCTAGTGGTGCCTCTACCAGTTGATCAGCTATGACCTATCCCTTGATGGAATTTTGGCTAATGAATTCCAAGTCAAATTCTATCAATAGCATGATCCACTTTGTAGTACGTGTATTATGATATGTCTTGCTCATCATATACTACAAAGGATTTTGTTTTGATATGACATACATCATATGACTTAACATATAATGCCACAATTTCTTTGTTGCAAACACTACTACTAAACACAACTTTTCCACGTAGGCATATCCTAGCTCATAACTCACCAAGGTTCGGCTAATGTAATATATGGCTTGCTCTTTATCCTGCACATTCTTTTGGGCTAACATGGTCCCTAATGCAAAGTTAGTTGCTGATATATATAGCAAGAATGGTACATCTAGTCTTGGTGGAGCTAGCACTGGTGGTATCACTAGGTAGTGCTTAATCTCAGCAAAGGCAGCTTGATAGTCCTCATCCCAATTGAATGGGACCCCCTTGTGTAGTAGTCGATTCATGGGTCGATATTTATCTGATAATTGTGTGATAAATCACTTTATGGATGCTACTTTGCCCTATAGGCTCCTTAATTCCTTGATATTTATGGGAGGATGCATTTCTAAAATGGCCTTGACCTTTATTGGGTCTACTTTGATCCCTCATTTTGAAATGATGAATCCCAAGAGTTTTCCTGAAGTTATACCAAATACACACTTCTTAGGATTCAACCTGACATTATGCTCTATCAGGTGATCGAAGACCTTTCTCAAGACCTCTGCATGCTCTGAACGTAGCAATGACTTTGCCAACAAGTCATCGATATAATCTTCCAAGATCTTATGCATGTAGTCATGAAAGATGTATGTCATAGCTCATTGATATGTAGCACCAGCATTCTTAAGGCCGAATGGCATAACCTTATAAAAAAATGTCCCCCATGGCATTATGAACATGGTTTTATGTTGGTCTTCGAGCTTAATCTAAATTTGATTGTAACCAGAAAAACCATCCATTAGGGAGAGCATTTCATGACCCGTAGTTGCATCTACGAGAGCATCTATGTTTGGCAATGGAAATGAATCCTTTGGTGTTGCCCTATTGAGGTCTCTAAAATCCATACAGATACGGATCCTTCCATCAGGTTTTCCTACAGGCACCATATTTGATACCCATTCTGGATAGTCGATGGAAATGACAAACTCTACATCCAGTAGTTTTTGCAATTCATCTTTAACCATTAAGGCTACTGTTGGATGCATTTTCCTGAGTTTCTGCTTGACTGGATTTTTTGAGAGATCTAGCGAAAGGTTATGAGTAACCAATTTTGGATCTAGACCAGGCATGTCCTTATAAGTCCAAGCAAAGAGATCAGGTCTCTCTTTTAGTAGAGGGATGAGGTTGGCATGCTCATCAGGAGATAAAATTTCTCCAAATTTAACCTTCTTAGGAATTGTGGGATCATTGTTGATATCCACTTCAAAGGTTTCCTCTACTGACATGTGGGATCCCTCCTCAAGCTGGTGAGGCATAGGGATCAAGTGGATGTCATCTGCTAGGTTTATGGGTTCCACATTGGAAGCATCCTCAACATGATAAACATCATGTGCACAGCCTAGCACAAAATGAAAAGGTTGCAACATTTCTTCATTGGGGAAGAAATCTTTAGGCTCTAGTGGTGAGTCAACGTGATCCCAATCAATAGCATCTACATTAAGATACAATGGTTTGGAGGGGTCGGTTGGATTGTGAAGTGGAGTGGTCAAATCAATGGAGATCATATTGATGGAATGGATTATATCTCCAGGACCACGTGCATGTGACTCTACATTGATATAACTTCCATCCTCGAGATGTGGTTCTAGGGGTATGGGGATCTCTAGATCCGATCTATGGATAGACTCAAAAATAGGATCATTAGGCTCAAGGAGCTCCATGTATGTCGATGGATCAAGATTGACTATATGATAAATCACATCGAGATTCGGTGGTCTTCCCCTAAGGTGAGGGTGGAGATTGATATCTCTATACATATCCTCTATAGTGTATGGTGCATTATGATGATGCAAGTAGGGAGGCCCCAAATAGGCTCTCTCTATTTCATCTTCATCATCACTATCATAATAAAAACCCTCACCACTACCTACTAGAACTGGGAGATTAGGAATATGGGGCCCCATGTAAGCCCACTCTTGATAGCCACTATCATCAATGGAGGATTTCTCATCCTCTATGACTATCTCCAAGGGTAACAGATGACATAAATTTAGGAGGCCTAGGTAAGCCACCTCAGTTTCATCCTCAGATTGCTCATTGTTTGAGGACTCATCATCATCATCACTCTCATACATGCAACTTGGTCCCTCTCTTAGATATGGACTCTACTTTATCCTCATCAGAATGATCCTCTGACTCGGAATCTTTCACTATACTAGCATTCTAAACTTGTAGGCCTATGTCATCGGCTACCCCATGGATTTGTTCATCCAAGTTATCTCTTGGTATGTGTTCTAAACTAGTCTCCACCAAGATGTTCTCATGATATATCTCAGGTGGTTCTATAGTGATGTAAGACACTAACCGATTATCCCTTCGAAAGGAGGAGGGATTGGGGTGATAAGGATTGAAATCTACTTCACCCCCTAGACTGAGGTACAGGTGGTCTAAAGATGTCATGAGGAGTTCATCCTATCCTCTAATATAATACCCTAACCCGAACCTATCAGTTGGCAACTGATATTATGGTTCGTATGGCCTTCTATGCCCCTGCTCGAATAATCTGAGACCATAACCATGCCAATGGTAATGCTCAAAATATTATAAGGCATATTCTAGGTTAGAGAGATAATGAACATTCATAATGAATGGTTCATCATCATCCTCATCCATGGGAGTGTGAGATGTAAGTTGGTCGAGCCCTCCATAGATAAAATTGGTTTGGTTAGGAGGTACCCCTAGTGGTACCACCATCCCTACAGGAAGGTGATGGGCTTGTGGTCAGCCCATATCCTGTGCAGTCTCGATGATCGATGTAAATGTCATATTCTACATGATATACTCCCCTAATCTAGGATTAACCAAATGAATGGTCACCTACGGTGTAGATGACCCTACTGAAGATGCAGGTGAAGTAGGTTGAGGTGCCTCTTCGACTTCTTCTTGAGCATCCTCTACTTCCATGGGAGTAGGGACCTCGATAGTAGCTAGTTTGGGTGCTCATTTTATCTCTTTTTTACCCACATTTGCTTTTAGCTTCCTATCATCATGAGGCATTATGGATGCCATCGGTCTGGTGGAAGCAGCTATCATGTGCTCTGATCATTGAGATGCGAACATTGTAGGTTTGGCACACACTTCCTTCATTTTACCTCCTAGATCTTTGATCGATGATATTGGTCGTATGTCCAGGTGCATTGAGGGGAGCATGAAGTCCCCCGAAAAATCTGCTAAATTCATGTATTTGAATGGTTCTTCATCTGAAGGTACCATGTGAACTTGTCCCTCATGAACGTATTTAATACATTGATGGAGAATGGAAGGGACACAATGCATTTCTCTTATCCAAGGCCTCCCTAGAAGGATATTGTATTGCATAGCACCTTCAATCACATGACACATCACTGGGATGGTCTTTAGTCCCACCTGAATAGGTAAGACTATCGTGTCGATAGTTGAGCATAATGCATCATTAAAAGCTCTCAACGTGAAGGCAGAAGGTATGATATGCATCTTTGGCAACTTCAGGTATGTCAATGCCTTGGTCATGATTATATTGATTGATGATCTTGTATCAATAAAAACCCACTTGAAAGGTATGTGATTTACACATGCAATGATGTGGAGTGATGGGTCCATTGTGATAGTGGAAACCATCTTGATTTCATGATCATAAAATTGTATGATCGGTTCCTAACACTATTGCACGTGTCCCACGAAGTGTGTGAATGCTTTGAGATCCTAGGACTGCACTTCTATGGACCTTAGAATGTCCATAAGCGTCTCCCTATGCTTGGGAGACTACTGAATCAGCTCATAAATTGACAACTTTGTTGGAGTCATCTATAGGTTTTGAACTAACCTACTCCTGATTGTTACCACCGGTCTAGTTGGTGGGCCTGGCACATTTTGGGTTAGCCTTGGAGGAGGTGCAACTTGGACCCTAATAGGAGTTGGAGGTTGATTTGGTCTTTCATACCTCGCATGTCTTGTGATGACATTGACCATTCTGATGAACCCATGGGTTGGTGGTTCGATGCGTACTTGATTGACTTGGCCAACATTATTCCTTGGTACCTCATGGTTGGGTAGAGGATTTTTGTAAATCCCCATATTCTGATTATCTGGCGCTTGTGGATTATCCACAAGAAGTGTACCTTTTTCAATCATATTTTGCACTAAATGTTTGAAATACCAACATACCTCTATGTCATGACCTTTCATTCGATGAAATATGCAATATTGATCATCCTTATATCCCTTAGGCTTGGGTTGATTAGGGTCCACTAATTTGATTTTTGATAAGTTTATTACCTTTGCCTCACATAATTGATGGAAAATCGATGTCAATGATTCTGATAATTGAGTGAATATGTGAGGAGGGCATCTTTCTTTGTCCTTACCCTTCTGATTGTTGTTGCACTACTCATATTGTATAGGAGGAGGTTGGGCTTGATAATTTCATTGTTGTTGCCCCTTATCCCCTTTTTGAAGGTTTAAAACCACCTGATTAACGTGGGTCAGCTTGGCCTATTGTTTCTTGGTGCTCTTCTTATTCCATTCCTTCTTGTTTTTGAGTTTCAAGTTACCCTCCTATAACTTGATATCCTCTATCACTTTGGCTTGCGCCAAAGCCTCTTCAAATGTTTGATATTGCTGCAACTGCAACAATAATGAAATGTGCTTTGCGTAACTTTTCATAAACATTCAAGTTAATTCAATGGTAGGGATGGAGAATGGTAGCTTTACCATCAATTTTCTCCATCATTTCCCATAATCCATAACTGGCTCATCATCATGTTGCATTAAAGCAGCCAGATCAGATAAGTTCACCTTTTTCTTGATGTCGAAGGAGAAGCATTCAAGAAATGCATCAGCCAGTTGCTCAAAGTTGGTGATGTTGTACCTTTTGAGTTGATTAAACCACTCCCGGGCTGGGCCTGAGAGGGTTGTAATGAAGGTCCATAGGAGCAAGGCATCATTGCTCTCGATCTGAAAGCACATGTCTAGAAAACTCATGATGTGCTCTTGAGCGTCCTCCTCTCCTTGAAACTTTTCTAGCCTAGGCATCTCAAAATGTTCAAGATAGGCCGGAATAGGCACTGATGGGCATAAAGGTTCATTATGAATCTTATTTAAGGTAGGATTTTGATAAGTCATTCCTTGCTTCTCGATAGCTTTAACATTTTCTACCAAGGCCTTATAGGCCTGCGAAGATAGGATCTCCTCTTCTCTAGATTGCCTTTGAGGCACCTTTGGAGGTAGATTCTTCTTTGATCGAGGTGGAGGACTAGGCTCATCATCCACTTTGACTAGGGAGATTTCAGGATATTCTTGATCTAATTCATCTCCCACTTCTTCTTCATACTACCTATGCCCATGATGTTCGAGCGTTGGATGTTGATCCCTATGTTGGGTCGTATGGTGAGTATGGGTGTCTATATGCTTAGGGTGCAACTCAGGCTATGAAGTAGCTCATCTATCAATGTGCTCCCTATACTCACTATGGGGAGGTAAACCGACACTAGCCAATCGGTCCTCCCTCTCAGCATGCTCCTTTTGATCAAGGATGCATTGCTCATGCATGCGCTGTTCATATAAGCATTGTCTTATGAACCTTTGCCTCTGAGTGTCCTCATTTTTGAGGCATTCCCACTCTACATGAACATCTTCCAATTGGTCTTGGAAGATCTGACATCTCTTCTCTGACACCAGCTTGTGAGATCTATCTATGTGATCAGTCGTATGAGGCCTCTAGTGTGTGCACTCTATTCGAGTAGCTTTGTGGGTGTGCCCCCCAATAGACTGATTTGCTATGCTCTTGCCCTTGTCTATGAAGATGGCATTTACATTCAACTATCACCTATACTCTATTCCCACATGGGATGCAGGGGTATGCATATCATGAGAATGCTTGGAGCATTCTCTAGGTTCCCTGATGGTCCTAATTGTACTTCCGCTATGCACACTCATAGAACGAGAGGGCACAGGTGAAGGTTTATAACCTAGCTATCCTAAGACTCTATCCAGACCATCTAACTATCTACTATGCCATGGCTCATGTGGTGGCATACCATTTGCTCCCACTTTAGACATGTCTATGGTGATCCTACAAGGTTCACTTCTATTGGGAGTTTGCATGGGCCTACGCTCGAAAGTGGCCCTCTCTACTTACCCCTGAATGGGTGGATCTTGAGCCTATCTATACTCAGATGGTGGGGGCCTTGAGCCTCCCTTAGATACAGGTCGAAGGGGTACCAACCTGGATCCCTCTATGACATACTCCTCAGTAGATCCCATGGATGCACGTAGAGTGTGATCATGGTAAATGCTACCATGTTTGGGACCCCCATGCTAGGAAGCCCCATGCTCTGATCTATGTCTCGAGGAGTGTCTAGTACCTCCTCTAACTAGGGTATTCTCAATAGGATCCCCGCACATAGAATTATCCCCTCTAATACTCGTCGAATGATGTTCGGGAGGATTCTGTGGTTGAGGGTCCGATGCATGTTGTTGTGTATCAGGTGGAGCTTGGGCGTTGACCTCAGATCTATGTCGAGATCAGCCCCTCCATGTAACCACCATAATGTGTATCCTATGTCTAGATTTAAATTTTATTAACACACAAAGAATACAATGATGATTATCTCTTTTAAATTTTTAATGTGCCCTAAACTGTTTGATGATTTTTCAAGTTTGTTGTATCAGAAAGTAACTCTCATCATGTTTTCAGAATGTTGATGATATACTCAATTGTTTAAGGGCTTTCACCTGTATACTCATAGCTCGAAAATTGGTAATGAAAGTCATGGTCACGTAAACCCCCTAAAATGTGGAGATGAAACCCACACTCAGGCAGGGAGCACAGGTCCTCCCGATCCTCACCCAGTTCACCCGTGCATAGTGATACACCCCTTCGAAGAGGAATGCATGCTATTTTGCATGGGCTATGATGGTTCTTGGATCCGGTATTGGTCTAGTAACAAAAGGATCGAGGGAGTTGGGCCAATGGATGGAAATCACTACCACCATCATTGAACCCTACTAGTGGTTGGATATGACTTCCAACTCACTAGCATTTAAAGTGTGTCATGGTGTGTGTGGTTCTTTTTACTTTGCATGAAAAATAAAATGCATCAAACAACATTCACATGATTTTCCCTACATGCTTTGAAAAAGAACATTTGATTTTAAGAGAATGCATGACTATGCTAGATGATTTTTTAGAGAATGCAATTCTACCTATGAAGGAATGGCCACTAATTGGGCCTCATGCATGCAAACTCGAAACACGAAATGGCCTAGACCATTGGAGACTAGGGTGGACTGCAATCAGAGATCCACTATTCCTAGCAATGGCTAGTAGAAAACTACAAAGCATTTACGAATTTTCCATTCTACCTTTTGCTATGTTTTCTACTTAACCTATTCATCTATTGCATTCTGACAAATAAAACATAGACAGAATAGAAAACATAGGGAAATGGGACCTACCTTAGATCCAAGTCTGATGATGTTGTCTGTTGTCTATTGCTATTCTATTTTCTGCTGACCGCGTCTGTCAAGAATGGTTGCAACTGTTGCCCATGGTTTTCAGGTGCGGCTACAACTATTGACCATGGTTGTCAGCCATGGTTGAGACCTACCATCAAAAAACATAGCAAGTTAGACTTTAGATCACTTAAATTGTGGGGTTCCACCATGATCACCTTATGTACGATCCTAAAAGGCATACACCTAATCTAGTAATAATTGAAAATCACATAAAGCACATACATAAATTGACAAAATTGAAATAACCAAAAGAAAGGTGTCTTTTATTAAAATTGAATCAATTCATGGTTACAAATTCATCCCTCTTAGGGATACCCAATGTGATACAATGTTACAATCATAAGAAATCCCTCGCAAGGGTAGGTGTAATCCGTAGGCCTTTCAGAATGACACGAACTGCTCCAGGTCAAGTATGACCTTCTTCTCTCCTGTGAAGAGGCATTTGTTGCCTTGAATGCATTGATGAAGGAGTCCTAAAAACCCTGCGATCAAGAAACAACAAGAAACACATTAGAAGCAAAGGTAGCCTCTCTTGATGAGGCCTTTAATGAAACTTTGTCTAAAAGATGCTAAAGGTAACATGAAATCAAGAAAGTATATAAAGATGTAAATCTATGCTAAACATGATAAATCTGCCATAAAGCATGTAAATGAAATCTAGATCTAGTCATATAACATCCTAATTAAGCATTTAGGAGCCTAAAATGCATGAAGTATAGCCATAACTAATATAGTTACCCAATGACAAGAAACAAAGGAAGAATGTCCTAAATCACTGATTCAACCATATAATTGTCTCTAAGAAAACTGATCTAGGTTAGATTCATCTAATCTAATACAATAGAAAACAAACCTACTGCTATAACAAGGAAAAATGAAGATTAAACCTGACCGCGGGTCTGTGGTGCAACGAGTACTGTTAACCATGGCTAACAGATGTGGTTGAGCTAAAAATATGTTTGCTCTCCAATGCTGGGCTTAGATCTCCAATTCCCCTTGATAAATTGATGATCAAGGGTCACCTCGGTGTCCTCCGATGGATTTGGTGGTTGAATTGCTCAGATTCGTGCTTGAAGGCCCTCAATTGGGTTTCTTGATTCTCCTAGGTTCCTAGGACCTTCATGGCTTCAAGTGCCATTTTGATCTCCAATTGGGCAGCAAAAGTGTTCCTCTCAATGGATGCAAGTGAGTATGCACTTCGATAGGGCTTCATCGCTCACAATTAGCAAAATGATCTCTCTCTCTTCCCCAATTTGGAGGGGGGTCTTATAGCTCTTAGGAAGGCCTTGTCTTGGCTTCATGGAGAAGCCAAGATCAAGAACCTTCGGTTAGGGCAGTTGAATGGAAACTTCCAGAATATTCCATGCCCAAACCATTTGAAACTCGAACAACTTGGCCGTTGTAACCGATTTTGGGTCGGTTGAGATCAAACTTAATTTGAAGGCTAACCATGGCTCTGAGGCATGGTCAGACCTATTAACCATGGGTGTCAACCGCGACCAACACTGACTAGGCCAAAATGCCTAAATTGAGTGGTTAGAACCACTGCCTCACCTTGGAATCTATCCAAGATCTTTCATATGGTCTGCTAGCATGTCCCATATGAGTAGTCACCTCGACATGATGCATTTTAGGTGTCTACACAACCAGGTTTAGATCCTAGGACCTATGGGTTATGGGCCTACCATGATTCCTATCAAGTTGTATCAGATAATTATTCAATGTCATGTTTCACTATAGAAGCAACAATTGTTGTCATGCATCTCTTCCCTATTAGGCATATTTTTATTTCATTTTGTACATGTTTTCTAAATACCCTAAAAAAAATAACATAATTGTTTTTGTTGTTGTAGTGAGTTAGATTAGAAACCATGTGCTAATGGTTTTAAAATATCATAGAGGAGATTATTTTTTGTTAACCTAGATTACCTATAAAGCATCTAGTAAAGTGAGGGGTGCTCAGAATCCAATACTCAAGCCTTAGACAACACTCGTAGATGGTGACAAGTTCAAATGTACCCTTGGGTATATATGGATATCCCCTAGAAATAGGATAAATCCTTATCCCTACGAAGATATTGACCATTTGAGTTTTGTGGTGCATCAACAAGCAATTGACCTTAGGAAGTTACTCTCACAAGACACTTAGATAAGGAGAGTGCAACTATGGGTATGGTGGAACCATCCATAGTTAAAATATTTGACATATTGGGCTGGTCACTAATCATGACCAAGAGAGTATATAATAGAGCCCATAGAACTAGACACACCTTGCCTATATTTCCCTTATTGAATCTATTTTTGGTCCTTTTAAAGCCAAAAGATCAAAATTAGGCATACTTTAGAGGAGATTACAATCACCACAAATTAATGGTGCTAAAACCATCTGGTGAGACAATATAGAGAATATACAAAAATAGTTAGGAATATAATTAGAACAATTAGTTGAAATCCATTAGAACATACAAAAATAGTAAAAAATATAACTGCGATAGCCAGTTTATAGTCACAAGAGCAAGCAATTATCAGTTGCTAGTTTGATGGTGTAGAAAATATGTCTGGTCAGTTGGGTATAGATAGGAAAAAATACCCTCCTTGGTTGTTATAACCCTTGGTAATAGTCAAGAAAAAAAATTCTAGAGGCCAAAAGTTTCCCTTTTATGGTATAGCCCATTGCGATCATCTTTTTGAGTAGATTGTTTTGATATAAAGCACCCATAAGATTTTTTTATGGTCAAAATTTATCATTTTGTGGTATAGCCCATTTTGATCATCCCTTTGAGTTGATCATTTTTCTATATAGTATCCATAAGTATTTTTGAGAAGCCTAGGGTACCTAAAAATGGTCAAAGCTGCTAGAGGTACCTAGTTAGAGCAAATAGATGAACAAGTGACTTAGTATAGTAGCAACAAAATTGGGAAAAGTTATTATCTTCTAAACTAAATAAAATTGAGTGTCATTTAGTGGGTTCAGATCGTAGATATGACCATATAGGCAACATAGGATCAAAAATCAAGACAGGTAGTTTAGAGGGAGGATCATGTAATACCTTGATCAATAATAACTATAGAGCGAAAAAATGGTGCACCTAGCAAAGGGAAATGAAAAGCACCTATCTATTTAAGCACTACAAAAAGACATTCAAGTAAGCAATAAATGACAAATAAGTGAAAGAAATGGGTGGTTCTCTTTATATTATTGCATTTACCAAATATGTGGTTACAAAATGTCCCCTTGAGGGCTCTTAATTGATACAATCCATTACAATGTCAAAGGATCTAATCCTTTCATAAACTCAAGGCGCGCTTTCAGTGTCTTCCTCGCACTCACGATTGAAGAGTGAGATTTTTTCTACTGCTATGATGATCTATCCATATTCAAATCTTGTAGCTCCTTCCTCGTGTGCTAGAATACCTGTATCTACACATAAGAAACTAAAATTGATTAATAGCATATGCGGATTAAGATGAAATCATAAAGATGCATGCAACATTGAATACAAAAAGTGCAATAGACGATGCAAAACTACTCCAAATTGTACCAAAACTTAGCATGATGTATATTATCTACTTTAGGAATGATTTATGCAGAAATTGAAATGAAATTGCAAGCAGAATCCATGGTTGTCCCTGGGTGTTCCAATTGGGACTGTCATCACAAAAACCCTAATTGAAGGTCCAAAACTGCTCCAAATCTCACCAAATTCTAGTATGATGTCTATAAACTAATTTAGAAATGATCTACACTAAAATTAACTCAAAATTGTATGCCAATTCATGGCCATCCCTGGGTGTGCCAATTGGGACTGTTAACCATCCTAGGTGGGGACGACCACCAAACCAAGTGGTTTTTACCACCAATTCCTCTGGGATCTAGTCTAGAATACTCCTAGGGGTGTTGTCATCAAATTTGGTAATCTAACTCACAGAAATGGGTGGGTTTTGGAATGGATGTGCGTATTTGGGGATGTCTTGGAAACTCCTTCGATTGATGAAGATTCCAAGGGCAAATACGAGGGTAAAAGGGGAGAGTGAATCTTGGTAGCACTTCGTGGTGAATTCTTGCAAAGACCTCTCTTTAAAATTGGGTGGAATACCTCCAATTTATAGCCCAAGAGGGCCATAGGGTCAAAGGGGTAAGTTGGGGCATGCAAGGTAGGTGTTGCCACTTGTCAAAACCCTTGCCATGCATTGGGTGGAAGAGGCCTCCAATTTGGGCCCTCAGGTTGTGATGGCTTTGGTAGGCCTCCAATCTGTCATAAGTCATTGGGTGGGATAAATGGTAGAATTTTATTGCCATTTGTCCCACCCTTACCTTTTTGAGGGGCCTAGGCCATGGCCATCCCACCCAGGGATGGTTGTTGGTGGCCGTACTTGGGTGAGACGACCATGGCTACATGGCCCAAAACTTCCCAAAAGTGGGGTAAACCTTCCCAAAAGTGGTTAGGACCCCTACTTAACCCCTGAGGGTTTCCCAATGGGGCCATATGGTGTTGATAAGAGTGCGTCATTGCAGTATAATCTGATTGACATGATTTTAGTGTCTACAGATACCCCTTTTTGAGATGCATTGTGTGAAACAGAGCGCTGAGAAAAAATAGATGACTAAACTATCAAATGATTAAGGTTATTCAGTAACCTAACCAAATTTAGATGCCTCCATTATGGAAAGAGCATACATTCTTGGAATCCTTGCTTTTGACATAATTGAAGGATTGATTTTGGTATACCTTTCAGCCACATTGCAATGGAAGTCTTAGGGGCTTAGGGTATACTTGGTCTTGGTTCCTTATTTGGATTATAACCTATTTTGGGATACGTATCCCGAGGCTTCCAAGGATACCAAGACTTTGTTTTGTTGAATTGGTGCTGAATTATTTACCCCAATGTAGGCTTGAAATTTATCTTTGGCAATGATTCTTTTGAATGTATGCAAGTTGCACTTTTGAGTGTTTGAGTGTTGATTTTGATTATGAATTCATTATTATGACTACCCCCTCAAGTGAAGAGTCAATGAGGGCATGACCAGTGATGAAAGTGATGAGTCACTTGACCAATATGACTTGATTAGGATTCCTTTAGTTTTACCCATTGTAAAATTTATCAATTTTGCTAGGATTTTGATGGTTTTGTTGATATTTCATGGAAGAAAAGAAATGAATACCTCATTCCCATGGAGTGGTCCAACCACAATGGCCTTCTTGGGGATTGAAGTAGAGAATTTTCCATTCATAAATGAAAAATTTTAGTTCCATATTTATCCTTTGTGAATTTTATCAATTTTGACATATTTTTGGTGGTTTTTAGGCCATTTTATTTGCTTTTTTATTTGTTTTTTGGTATTTTTTTGATGTGATTTCATAGAAGAAAGGAAATGAATACCTCATTCCCATGGAGCAGTCTAGCTACAATGGCCTTCTTCGGGATTGAAGTGAAGACATTTCAATTCATCAATGAATAATTTGGTTCAAATAGCCTTATGGTCATTTACTCATCCTGTTGGATTGCATGGAGCGCAAGTCATTGCAACCGCCAAGTGTATAGGGTAAATAACTGGATACGAGGTGCACTTGAGATTTTTATTTATTTTATTTTTTATTTATTTTATGATTTTTTAAGATTTTGGATTGGTAGATATGCTTAATTGTCCTTTATGAAGCTCCTTGTGGTGAGAAAATATGTGCATTTATGTCTGCTTATTGGTTTGTTGATGCATTTATGGATGCATGTATTATAATATGATGTGAGTTGATGATATGTATATGTGTGTATGCATAATGAAATGGATGATTTGTTAATCTGTATGATGAATTATGAATACTATTTGACACACTAGATGCTAGCACCATAGACTGTACAAAATTCATCGATTCATTTTAATGTTATCATAAGACTATGTAATGGATTATGAAAATGTAAATTGACAAACATGTGATAAAATGGTATGGAATGATATGCATAGTAAGATGTTATATAATGTCCTTGAGATTTTCATGAGACTCAAACACTCTAGTGATCTAGTCAAAAGTTGTATATTAACCATGCAAGACTTTTTGGCAAGGTATAAATCTGCTAGGATGACCAAGATATTCAATATCCCTATGTGTGCATGTGAGTTCATTGTTATGATAACACATAAAGTTACCCCAATGCCAAACAGGATTTATGCAGCCCATATATACTGAATATCACCCTACGAGTATCATTATCCTAAGTTTTGTACATAGTTGGATTAGACCACTAGGCAATACAGGCTACCAAAAGCTAGCTCATCTGCATGCAAATATTGGTCTATACAAAAGTAGGTCACTAATGTGACAGACATATCATCATGCGTAAGGATACCGCCATTTCTAGGTAGGATTGATGCCACCCAACCTATAATGAGGATCACCTTATGGTTGTCAAATGCTGAGAATTCTAGGGATTCAAGTTCAATACTCCCTTATTTTATTTTATTTTTGAATTTCTCAAGGGATTTGCTCATTTTTTTTTGGTGAGCAAGGGATTTTGGTAGTGGTGAGAACCACTATTTATTTTACTTTTTGCTTTTGATAGTGGTGAAAACCACTATTTATTTTTCTTTTGCTCTTTGGATACTTGCCTAGATTTGGCGTGGGCAAGGGATTTTGATTGCTTTGGGTAGGGAAGAGCTTGTCCTTTTGTCAATTCTTAGCATCTTTGAACCATTTGCACAAGGGGATGAGCGAGGTAAACTTTTTGCTTAGGGTAACACGGACCACTTTGTAGGTTTCATCTTTCCTTGTGCAACACTTGGATTTATTAGTGTGAAAATGTGTTGGGATTATGACGTATACAAGGTACAATCAAAGCAAGACTCTACCTTCTAAAAATCAGGATAGCTTTCTATAAAATCTGAAAAGAAAACTAGAGATGGTTGAGTGACCAAAAACCCTAATGATGCCTTATAACAAATGACTAGGTGAAGGGAAACATACACACATATGAAAGGTGGAAAATATTGATGGAAATGATAATTGAAATGTAGACGAGTATGAATAATGACTTTTGATAAAGTTGATTTTGAAGGATGGCTAGTGGACAGACCTGGTGCTAGACATGTATGATCAACTCTAGAATGCAAAATGCAATGATGGGTATGCTTAATGCAAGTGATATGAAATGCAATGCAATGCAATATTTTTGTATTTTTGATATTTTAATGATATTTTTGGATTTTGATAAATATATATATACATTTGACCAATGGGCTTAGTGGATGCCATTGGGGCTTTTTGGTGACCAAAGGGTTTATAGATACCTTTGGAGATTTTTGGGTGACCAAAGGGTTTATAGATACCTTTGGAGCTTTTTGGGTGACCAAAGGGTTTATAGGTACCTTTGGAGCTTTTTGGGTGACCAAAGGGTTTATAGATACCTTTGGAGATTTTTGGGTGACCAAAGGATTTATAGATACCTTTGGGAATTTTTGGGTGACCAAAGGGTTTATAGATACCTTTGGGGCTTTTTGGGTGACCAAAGGGTTTATAGATACCTTTGGAGCATTTTGGGTGACCAAAGGGTTTATAGATACCTTTGGGGCTTTTTGGGTGACCAAAGGATTTATAGGTACCTTTGGGACTTTTTGGGTGACCAAAGGGTTTATAGGTACCTTTGGGGATTTTTTGGTGACCAAAGGGTTTATAGATACCTTTGGAGCTTTTTGGGTGACCAAAGGGTTTATAAAGTACCTTTGGGGCTTTTTGGGTGACCAAAGGGTTTATAGATACCTTTGGAGTTTTTTGGGTGACCAAAGGATTTATAGATACCTTTGGAGATTTTTGGGTGACCAAAGGATTTATAGGTACCTTTGGGGCTTTTTGGGTGACCAAAATATTTATGGGTATCTTTGGGTGACCAAAGGATTTATAGATACCTTTGGGGATTTTTGGGTGACCAAAGGGTTTATAGATACCTTTGGGGAATTTTTGGGTGACCAAAGGATTTATAGGTACCTTTGGAGCATTTTGGGTGACCAAAGGATTTATAGATACCTTTGGAGCTTTTTGGGTGACCAAAAAATTTATAGGTACCTTTGGAGATTTTTAGATGACCAAAGGATTTATAGATACCTTTGGAGCATTTTGGGTGACCAAAAGGTTTATAGATACCTTTGGAGCTTTTTGGGTGACCAAAGGGTTTATAGAGTACCTTTGGGGATTTTTGGGTGACCAAAGGGTTTATAGATACCTTTGGGACTTTTTGGGTGACCAAAGGGTTTATAGATACCTTTGGAGCTTTTTGGGTGACCAAAGGATTTATAGATACCTTTGAGGCATTTTGGGTGACCAAAGGGTTTATAGATACCTTTGGGGACTTTTGGGTGACCAAAGGATTTATAGATACATTTGGAGATTTTTTGGTGACCAAAGGGTTTATAGATACCTTTGGATGGACCCCCTATCTATGGCCAATACTATGATGGAGATGGTGGAGAATCTCCCTAATAAAAGTCAATTACCTCAAGGTCAAGGTGCAATGGCTTTAATGGGTTATTTAGATCATGCAAGGGTGTAGTAAGATCTATGGAAATAATATTAATGGATGGATGATCTCCATTAGATGGGTGATTGGATCTAGTGACAAAAGGTTATCACAAGACTCGTAGGGGTGGTTGTGGTGGAGGTGGAATGATCAGAGGTGGTCTATGTGGAAGGTGACAAGCTTGCTCTTTGAGTGGCAAAATATGTCACCAGATGGGATGTTGCAATGGGAACATACATAGATAGAACTCTTCTTCATCATCCAATGGGATGACCTACTCGTATTCCTCATCTGAACTAGGGTAGTTAATAGGTGCTACATCATAATATGATTCATCATCAGTTGTCCATTCCTTAGGGGGACCTTGATCCTCTTCCTCATTATCAGATGGAAGGGTATGCGAACCTTCACCTTCTTCATAGGATTGGGTGAAATCATGAGATATCCCTTGATCTATCATATTTGTAAGAAAATAATCCCCCAAAGAGTGGACATGATTAGGATTAGCATAAGGATCGCATGCAAGCTCATCCCTATAGTTCAAACCTAGGTGCTCTAAACTCTCTATGAGGACATCGAGAGGCACAGGCTTGTTGTGTCCTAAACCAGATTTATCATATGGCAATTGATATTGTAGATGGCAAGGAACGTGAGTACCTTGTTCATACAACCCCAAACCATAGCCATGCCAATGGCAGTGATGGAGATATCGCATGGCATAGTCAGGATTGGACATATAATTGATGTCCTCAAAAAAGGGTTCTTCATCCTCTTCTTGCTGAGGAGATGGTTCCATGCCATATTCAATACCCCCATATATGAAATTCATTTGATTGGGAGGTATACCTAGAGGTACAATGGTACCTATGGGAAGACAAGGTCATCCCATATTATGTATTGTATCAATGGCTGGAACTATTGTGATATTCCTCACTAGGTACTCTCCTAAACCTGTAGTAGCCAAATGGACTGTGACCTTGGATGGTGAGGATGGAGGAGATGGAAGTGAGGCTTGAGATGACTCAATGCTTACCTCATGAGATGGTTCCTCATCTACTAGACTAGGAATCTCTTCCATGGAAATGGTGGAGATGATTGGAGGGATCTCATCAATAGGCCTCTTCGACATGTTCCTCTACCGGAGGATTGGATGATGACGAAGGTGTTTCTGAAGGTGCCAATGATGATGATGGTATGGAAGAAGATGGTAATGGATCAATGGAAGGTGATGGTGAAGGAGTCAGACCTTGAATGGATGTATTCAGTTGAAATTCCACATGAGTTGATGGTAAGGTTGACTCGGGGATATGCTGCACCAAGTTGTAGTATTTGAAGGGCTCAAGGTCTGTAGAGACAACGTGTACTTGCCCTTCATGAGTATACTTCAAACATTGGTGAGCTATGGATGGTATACACTTCATGTCCCTAATCCAAGGTCTACCTAGCAATATATTATAGGCCATTGCACCCTCCAAGATGTGACACAAAATTGGTATAGTTTTGCATCCCACCTAGATAGGTAGGACTATAGTGCCAACCATTGAGAATATAGTATCATTGAATGCTCAGAGGGTATATGTGGATGCAACAATATGGGATGTTGGAAGTCCTAGATGTTTGAGAGCATTTGTGGTGATGATGTTACTTGAAGAACCAGTGTCAATTAGAACTCTCTTATAGGGTGTTCCATTTACACATGCAATGATGTGTAGAGGAGGATCAACCGCATCATTTGCTATTGGTTTGAGTTCATGTTCATGAAATGTGATCACTGGTTCTTTACACTACTGAACATGCCCCACAAAATTGATAAAGGAGTTAGACTCTTGGGGCTATAGGTCAATCGACTTAAGGATTTCCATAAGAGCTTCTCGATGAGGTGGAGACTATTGAATAAGCTCATATATAGAAAGTCTAGCCGATGTTGTTCGTAAGCTTTGAGTAAGCTTACTTTTTATTGTAACCACTAGATGAGGTGGAAGGCTTTGCATTGGAGGTGGTGGAGGCTATGACATTGAGGGAATATCATTTGAAGCTGTAGGTGGTGCAACTTGATTTGGATAGCATCTATTCCTTGTCACAATGCTAACCATCCTGATGAACCCTTGTTGAGGGGGTGTCGTATGGACCTCATTTACCTATTTGGAAGGATTTACCTACACCTCATGAGTGGGCAATGGGTCTTTAAAAACACCCATTTGTTGATTGTTTGTCGCGAGAGGGTTATCAACTTGAAGGTCATTCCTCTCGATCATATCTTGTACTAGGTTTTTGAAACCATAGCACATTGGCAAGTCATGTCCAATCTGCCTATGGTACCTACAATATAGGTCTTCACGACATCCCATAGGATTTTGTTTACCCGTACTCAGATCTATAGGTCGGATCTCAGGTAGAGTAATCACTTTGGCCACACATAGATGATCGAATAGGGAGTCCATAGACTCAACGAAGGGCATAAATTATTGCCTAGGGTGATGTTGCTGATTTTTCCCCTGATTCGCTTGAGTGTTGTTATTGTAACTTGTAGGAGGAGGTTGGGCCTGATAATTTACCTTCTAAGGTGGCATTGGTTGCACAGGCCCTAGAATATTGATGGCAACTTGGTTAACTATTATCGACTTTGATTGTGTCGGATTTCCCTTTGGGTTCTTAGTCCACTCCTTTTTACAAGGTTTTGCGATTTCCCCCTCTTGAATTTTAATTTCTTCTATTGTTCTAGCCTGCGCTAGAGCATCTTCAAGAGTTTTATACTATTGGAGTTGTAGCAATAATGAAATTGGCTTTAAACAACTCTTAGAAAACATTTGAGTCAACTCAGACACTGGTAGTAGGTATGGTAGCTTAGCAAGAAGTGTTCACCACCTGTTACCATAGTCTGTGATTGACTCATCTTCATACTGCTTCAACCTCGTGAGGTCTATTAAAGTCACCTTTCACTTAGTGTTAAAGGTGAAATGTTCCAGGAATGCATCTACAAATTGCTCAAAGCTATGGATGCTGTGCCTTGGAAGTTGATTGTACCACTCTACAACTGGGCCAGAGAGGGTAATCAAAAATATTCTTAAGAGTAAGGCATCATTATCTTGGATATTGAAGCACTGGTTCATGAACCTAGTGACGTGCTCCTGTGCATATTCCTCTCCTTTAAATCTATCCAACTTGGGCATTTTGAAATGCTCTAGGTATGGAGGGGAAGGTATAGATGGATGAAGTGGTTGACTACGTAGTTGGCGCAAAGTGGGATTTTGAAGCCTAGATCCAAGCTGTCTTGCTCTCTATGGTTTCCATGCATTCAAGCAATGCTTTATACACATCAGAGGATTTAATATCCTCTTATTTACTTTAGCCCCATGGGGGAGGGTAAGGAATGTCAAGCATATGGCGTGGTGGTTGATTGTCATCAACCATACCTCCATAAGGTGCTTCTAGGTATTCCTCTTCTGGTTCCAAATCATCATAGGCCCTGTAAGGTGTTTCCTGAATTGGCCTACAAGGAGGAACAAACGCCTGTGAAAGGTGATCTATGTTTGGCCTAGGAGGTAAGTCCCGATTAGGCCTAGGAGGTCGAGGAGGCAACATTTGGTTAGGCCTAGGAAGCCTATTTTTATTGAAAGTAGGTTGCCTCTGATGAACCCCTTGTCTATGAGTACTTGGGGTAGGGACCCTATTGCGTAAGGTCTCTTGAATCTGTTGTTCAATCCTTTGTTTTTCTAACTGATGTTGGCGATCCAAGTGTTGTTTATCTAGCTAAAGCTGATTGAATTGAGCTTGGTGGTCAACATACATTTTGACAACTTGGTTTATCTGCTCAGTTGTGCGAGGTCTATGAGACCTAGCACTATTGCCATGATGCCTATCTTGTTTAGGAGGATATGAAAGGTCGACTACAAGCTTACCTCGATTGAGAGAGGTCACATTCACTTGAGGCTCACTCCTAAACTGATGTTATTTATACTCTACTAGCGTAGAAGCACATCGTGCTTGCATGAAGTAATTAAACTGAGGATAATCAATACTCTCCTTAGGTCTTCCTTCATAAATGAGGAAGGGAAGGGTAGAATTTGCTCACCCATGGTGATGAGTATCATACTCATCTTGGTACTTATACTTTTGAGACCTATTAGGGTGATCTAAGGGTGTATTTTGATCATTTGGCCCTGCCCATGGTGAATAGTCTTGATCCTACACGTAGGTGTGTGAGGTAGACCAAGCAGGCACGTGGATGCATGGTATTGCTCTATGTTTTGGTGCCTCAATGCATGGTTTCCATTCTTGAAAGAAGGTATGTGAAGTGTCTATATTTGGAAAGTAATTTCCCTGATTAGGACCAAAACCTGTAGGGGTGTCCCGTGTAGGGGTCCCTTGTAGGCTAGGTTCCTGATTTGACATTCTAGGACTTGGGTGAGTAGGAGGCCACCAAGGAGGTATAATCATATCCTTGGGGTCAAATCAGAGATGGTCTATATCTCCTTTCCTACTCTCCATAGTATTAGCCCTTGAATGGGCTTGGCTGCGGGTGCATACCATAACTACTTCCTTCTAAACCCTACGTGATTATCTCCTTTACAAATTTTAATGATTCAACACACAAAAATAGAAACACACAATAATACAAGTGTTTATCTCTTTTAAATATTTATGTGTTCCTAAAACTATTTGGTGTGTTTTTTATTTGTTTTTTTGCAAAGATATATCTTTTCATGTGTTTGAAGATTGTTGATGTAATTCTCAATTTGTTTAAGGGATTTCACCTGTATACTCACAACTCAACAATCGAAAATGAAATTTTGATCATGTAAACCAACCAAAGTATGGAGATGAAGCCCATACCCAATCAGGGAGCACAGGTCCTACCAGTCCTCACCCATATTGATTGTGGGTAGTGATACACCCTTCGAAGAGGAGTGTGTGCTATTTTCCATGGCTAAGATGGTTCTTGGAGTCGACTTTGGCCAAAAATAGGGTTTGTATAATGTGAGCCAATGGGTGGAGATGAAGCCCACCATCATTGGTATCTATTAGTGGTTGGGGATGAAATTCCAACTCACTAATATTAAAATGTGATGTGGTGTGTGTGGTTCCTTTTATACTTAAAGAAAGTAAAACAAGAGAGCACTCAATGATACTTCACTAAATGCACAAAGAATGTTTCACTTTCAGAAATATTTGCATGAATAAGGAACCTACAAAAATGCTTATCCTATATGGCAACCTAACCGTTAGGTAGGTCGCAAGCAATCAAACCATTCAAATGCATACTTAAATTTTTCTTTTCCCTATTTTTCTTCTTTTTGTTGTTTTGAAATTTAGGAAAAGTAAAATCTACCTTTCAATCAACAAGGAAAAGACATGAAAAGTTGAATTTAACCTTTTCTAAATAGTATTAATGAAAAGTGAAGGTTTGGATGCATACCTTGAAAGCCTAGAATGTTGTTGTTTCTAGAAATTTGAGCTGCAAACCCCCTATTTTGTGGCCATCCCAGGGTGGGATGACTGCAAATTTGGGGGCCATCCCTGGGTGGGACGATTGTTGTGGCTATACTTGGGTGTTCCAATTAGGAATTTAGGGGTCGTTTCAGTCCATAACGACCAAAACCTACAACATTCAAAGGACAAAAACAAGGTCAAAAGTTGCAAAAATAAAATGGGACAGGGGTCCCACCATGATCGCCATTGTAGAGTGGAAAAAATGGTGCACCTAGCAAAGGGAAATGAAAAGCACCTATCTATTTAAGCACTACAAAAAGACATTCAAGTAAGCAATAAATGACAAATAAGTGAAATAAATGGGTGGTTCTCTTTATATTATTGCATTTTTCAAATATGTGGTTACAAAACGTCCCCTTGAGGGCTCTCAATTGATACAATCCATTACAATGTCAAAGGATCTAATCCTTTTAGAAACTCAAGGCACGCTTTCAGTGTCTTCCTTGCACTCACGATTGAAGAGTGGGATTTTTGCTACCACTGTGATGATCTATCCATATTCGAATATTTAGCTCCTTCCTTGCATGTGCTAGAATACCTGTATCTACACACAAGAAACTAAAATTGATTAATAGCATATGCAGATTAAGATGAAATCAATGAAATGCATGCAATATTGAATACAAAAAGTGCAATAGATGATGCAAAACTAATCCAAATTGTACCAAAACTTAGCATGATGTATATTATCTACTTTAGGAATGATTTATGCAAAAATTGAAATGAAATTGCAAGAAAAATCCATGGTCATCCCTGGGTGTTCCAATTGGGACTATCATCACAAAAACCCTAATTGAAGGTCCAAAACTGCTCCAAATCTCACCAAATTTTAGTATGATGTCTATAAACTAATTTAGAAATGATCTACACTAAAATTGAATTAAAATTGTATGCCAATTCATGGTCATCCCTGGGTGTGCCAATTGGGACTGTTAACCATCCCAGGTGGGGACGACCACCAAACCAGGTGGTTTTTACCACCAATTCCTTTGGGATCTGGTCTAGAATACTCCTAGGGGTGTTGTCATCAAATTTGGTAATCTAAATCATAGAAATGGGTGGGTTTTGGAATGTATGTGCGTATTTGGGGATGTCTTGGAAACTCCTTCGATTGATGAAGATTCCAAGGGCAAATACATGGGTAAAAGGGGAGAGTGAATCTCGATAGCACTTCATGGTGAATTATTGCAAATACCTCTCTCTAAAATTGGTTGGAATAACTCCAATTTATAGCCCAAGAGGGCCACAAGGTCAAAGGGGCAAGTTGGGGCATGCAAGGTAGGTGCCGCCACTTGTCAAAACCCTTGCCATATGTTGGGTGGAAGAGGCCTCCAATTTGCAGGTTGTGATGGCTTTGGAAGGTCTCCAATCTATCATAAGTCATTGGGTAGGATAAATGGTAGAATTTGATTGCCATTTGTCCCACCCTTACCTTTTTGAGGGGCCTAGGCCATGGCCATCCCACCCAGGGATGGTTGCTTGGTGGCCATCCTTGGGTGGGATGACCATGAACTATGGCCATCCTGGGGTGGGACGACCATGGCTACATGGCCCAAAATTTCCCAAAAGTGGGGTAAACCTTCCCAAAAGTGGTTAGGACCCCTAATTAACCCATGAGGGTTACCCAATGGGGCCATATGGTGTCGATAAGAGTGCATCATTGTAGTCTAATATGATTGACATGATTTTAGTGTCTACAATAACATTTTAAAAATGACCAAGCTAGATTTCCTAAAATTTGAAGGAGGGGATCCCACCAATTAGTTATATTAAACTAACCAATATTTTACTCTTCATGGTGTCCCCTAAATTCTAAGCCTTTAAATAGCATCCCTCAATTTTTAATTTGAAGTACTTTGATGGTACCAATGGTTGAGGAACATGCATATAGATCTTTCTTGGGCTGAATTTGAGACCCATTTAGTCACTTCTTTTGGACCTAGTGAATATGAGGATTTCACAAGAGCACTCACCAAGTTGAAACAAACCACAATGGTTTGAGACTATTAAACACAATTTGAAGAAATAGCAAACTATACAAAAGGTTCGAGTGATAAAATTTTCTAAAGTCGTTTTGTTAGTTGGATAAAAGAAGATATTCAATACAAGGTAAGAATGTTTAAACCAAAAACCATGATGGAAACAATAGGTTTGTCTATATTGGATTAAGATATATTTGCAACTCATAGGCATACATCCAAACTACCTCAAACTCAACCCCCACTTCCATATTTTCCAATAGTGAATTTTGCTAACAAATTACCCCTAATCAACCATCTATCTAAAAAATAAATTGACGCACATAGGCCATAGGTTCTATTCTAAATACACCCTAGGAAATGAGTACATGTAACAAAAAATGTATTTACTTCATGTGGAAAACCTTTCATTTAGGAATCTCATGATGAAAAGGAGGATAATAGAGATGAAGATCCATCTATAGAAATTGAATTGATTGAGGAACAACTACTACAATTTTTTTTACATGCGTTGGTAGAAATTCCCATTCTCCAAACCATGAACATGGAAGGGCATTTAAAGGATCAATGTCTCAGAATCCTCATTAATTTATGTAGTACACATAATTTTATTTATCCTTAGGTGTCCAAACAAGTAGACTATTGTATATACTCATGCAATTCATTTGACATCATGGTAGCTAATGGGGGAGTTCTTCCTTGCAAAGAAAAATGAAAAAAAGTGAAAGGTGCATATGAGTGACTACAATCTCGATATAGACATGTTTTCCAAAGTACAACTAGTTGGGGAAAAATATGTATGTGTTTGCTGAATTATAAGAATTTCTAGCATAATATATTCCTATCCAAAAAATATTGGTATATAGATATATCCATGCATTTTATTTAAGGGATTTCAAACTACAGAGGTAAAATAATAACTCTAGAGGTTCTATATTGTCTCTCTTAATATGATCAATTTTATCCTCTATCTCACCTTTATAAGGCCCCTACAGTTGCTCACATACCCCTAGAATTTATTTTTTTCTTTATGCCATGGTACACTCCATCTTCCCACCTTTACTAGTCATTTTTGGTAGGAACTATTCAAACTACATGACACACAACTCAAAAGGATCTTTGTATACTATCCCTAGATAGATGAGAAAATAAAATTTATCAACTAGTTCTTGAAATAAGTTTATGGAAATACTTCTCCATAATTCTCATTAGATATTCTAGCTAGTTGTAAAGTTCAAATAATATATTCAAATTTTTGGATGCACAAACTACATTTTCAACTCCTCATAGATAATTTGGCAATGGTGCAGAACCAAATCTAGTAGTAAGCTGATCACCATTGCTGAAGGTATGATTTTAATGTGTTACAATATATTGGTCTTGTGACCTGCAAGCTCGCATTGTCATATATCCTCCTTGAGGAATGGTTTATGGTGTCTATGTATAAGTTCAAACAATAATTTTGAGTCAAATATAGAAGGGTCAATCATCTTAGAGCTTGAAGTATTCTAGATCGATAGACACATACATTCCAAAAGAAGTTACATGGGAGTTGCTTCTTCAACTCTAGCCATATTTTTCTCATGCTTTGAAGACAAGGCTTATTGAAGAGGAAGGGCATGTTAGGATCCTATCCCAACATCATTATGTAAGTATTTCTATTAAATATTTCTCATTATGTGATTTTTGTGCTTAGTGCACATAGGAATCTATGATATAACTAATACTTATTAGTAAATATATAATCATTTCTTTTATTAAGAGTTAATAATTTAGGCCCTTGTTTGCATGTGAACCAACTCTTGAGCGTTAGCATTAGGGAGATAAAAAGTCTATATAAACATAAAAATGGAAATGAAATGTATCTAGGTTTTTTCTCAAATTTTAACAAATCTCTACTTACAAGGTTCTTGCCCTCTTGAAAAAGACTACAATATCAAATTCTTTATATTAATTTAGTTGTTGCATTTCTATTGAATATTTCTCAAGCAAATTGTTATTTCCTTTCTTGTTTTTTCTATAAATTTCAACAAATACTACTGCGAATGTGCTTGATTTTAATTGAAGGATCTAACATAGAAGAAATTTTCTTGGATATTTTATATTGTGAGCACTACTCTAGGAGGTTTATTCCTAAAAGTTGCATTGTGAAGCTTATTTATGTTAATTCAATTTACCTTTCTACAAGTGAATTTTTACTTTTTACAAATAATATCTCTCTCTATACTTTATTTCTATTACAAATCATATTTAACAAATATTGTAAAAAATGCATGATCTCTTGTAATGTATATATGATTTCCAGATTGATATGGTTCTTGAGACCTTGTTTGAGAAGGGATTCATGATTTTTTCCTCCTATTTAGAGCATTATATTTATAAAATATAGTATCATGACCTCCTTCTATTTCACATATGTGATAATATATTCTTCTTAATTCTATTTAGTTTTGTGAAGAAGATGATGATGGATTAGTAAATATTATTATTTTTCTTAAATACCTCTTTCTAGTTATGAGAGCATTGTTTTAAGAATCATATTGTAATGTAAATTCAAGTTCATATAGTATTTTGGTAAGTTATTTACAAGTGTTTGGTTGTATAATTTTAATTGAACAATTAATCAATATTTGAAACTAATAGACTATCATCAATTATTTCTCCCAAAGTGTTTAATTTTCTCTTTAATTTTTCTATCATTCAGAGAAAATGTTTAAAATTTCATTGTCTTGCATTTGTAATGTGTATATTCAAAAAATTAAGTGATGAATAGTTGCTTGATTTCTATTTTCAAATATTGTGCACAAGATGTCCCAAGCCTCTTTTAAAGTATTAACTTAATTAATATGATATTAAATTCAATTTTTTATGCCTAGTAGAATAATTAATTTAGCCCTACTTTTTTTTTTTATCAAAATCAACTTATGCAAGTAGTTCTTCATGATGAGTTTCATCACCTAACACAATATCCCACAGTATTCCTACTACAAGGATAGTCCTTATCCACATGAGTGTGGTCTACCGACAAGGATGACACTTGCATTATCGATGATGTGACCCGGGTTCAATCCCCACGGTGGATGTTTATAAGAAGTATTATTAAAAAAAAGAGAGAAATAGTTTAGGAGTATGCATATTGTTTTATAACTCCCTTATTGAATAACCTCTCAACTTTGATATACTTATGACACCCTAAGTAGAATCATAAAAAATAATAAATTTTAATACTTCTTTATAGTTTCCAATGTAATCTTGAAATTGCAAAAGTTTCCTTTTAAAATATTTCTCTAGGACCTTTCAATTATAACAAATTTTCCTTAAGACTCATTATGTTAACCTGAAATGCACATATGATCTTTTTAAAAGTAAAAAAAAATAATATATTCTTTCTATAGTTTAAAGGTTTGGCTATAGGAAATAATATTTCAATATTATTTTATAGTTTCTAAGGTTAAACTATAGAAAATATAGTTCAAAAATAATTCTATAGATTAAAGTTTTAACTATAGAAACAACATCCTTATTTTTTCAAAAGTATTAAAAATATTTAAGAAAAATGTAATTACTAGAAGCCTTAGCTATGTTGGATGAGGATTCAACCTTTGCAAAATTTATTGTTCTCATATTCTACAAAGATGGTTTTCTATGCCTTTACCTTGAAACTTAGGAAATTGGTTACTCCATTCTATTTGAAACTTGGACACATCATTTACTGAATTCTCTCTAAAAATCGAGCACTACATTCTATCTAAAAATTGGGTGCATTATTTATTACATTCTCTCTAGAACTTAGGTGCATCATTTATTGAAATATTTTCACTATATTTGGGTGCATCAGAATCTTCTTTGTATTTTCTCACACAACATTCTTTTTCATAATCAAATATGTCTAGACTATGGTATGGATGACCAAATCCAATATCCAAAACAAATGCACAAGCAATGTTATTCAAAAAATTAAATTGGATTTAAATAAAATGATTCAAATTCATTTGAATTCTTTAATATTTATAGGACAAATAAATTACTTTTAGCCAAACACCTCTTATTTGAAATTTTCTTCTAGTATTAAAAAATTTCTAGCATTAAAAATATCAATTGCTTCTCTTCACTCTAGTGTCCCTTATTGCACTTGTCTTTCTAGCATAACAAAACTTTTAAATAAAAAGTGTATCATTTACCTCTTCTAGGATGCCACCATCTTCACATTTCTCTTCCATCTAGGCCTCGGTGAGAACTTTTAAATAACAACGACTTCAAGACTTTGAGTCTTTATGAGAAATTCTAGATAGCACTTTTCTTGGATTTCTAACATCAACCACATTAAAATATTTAAAAAATGAATATCTCCACTCATGGCTCAGGATCTTCTACTCTAATACCACATGGTGAATTCAATGTTTTTTTTGAAAAAATTGAAAAACTTGTATTAATACAAAAGGCAATTAAAAAAGGAAGAAAACTCATCCCAACCAATAGCAGAGAACTAGACAACAAGCGGAGAGCACAAAGGCAACGCTAACCCCCACAGAGCACAGAAGACAACAAGGCGTGAAAATGCGACATGTCGTGAAATCGTGACATGTCGCGAAATCGCGGCAATCAACCCCATCGCGGCCACAGCAGCGCCATCAGCCATGAAAACGTGACATGTCATGAAATTGTGACATGTCACGAAATCGCGACATGTCACGATATCGCGACATGTCACGTTATCGTGACAAACAAAGCCCTCCATGTCCGATCGCCAAAAAAGTTGCGAAATCGTAACATCAACTCCCTCCGTCGGTCTATCATCACAGGCGTCACGAAATCGTGACAAGAACTCCAAGAAGCATCAAATCTCCAAAAGGGTCACGAAATCGCGATGGAATTTCTCCAAAGCGCCCAGCCAGCAAAAGTGTCACGATATCGTGACAAATTTTCAACTTGACTCCCAATCCGCAAAAGTGTCACGATATCGCGACAGTTTTTACCAAAGCCATCAATGTGCCAAAAGTGTCACGAAATCGCGATGAATTTTCCTTTTAGTTCCCAATCTTCAAAACTGTCGCGATATCACGACAAGTTATCCTCATTGCAACCAGTCTTCAAAATTGTCGCGATATCACGACAAGTAATCCATATGACGCCAGTGTGCCCCAACTGTCGCGATATCGTGACGATTTTACCATGCAGCTTTCGATCGACAAAAATGTCGCGAAATCGCGACGAAATGTGCCCTTTTCTCAAGTTCACCAAAAATGTCACGATATCGTGACGATAATCCTCCTTATCACCCCTGCGCCAAAAACATCGTGAAATCGTGATAGCAAGCAACCAAAGGCCGCGACGGCGCAACAGGTCACGAAATCGTGACAAATTCCAACTAGAGGCAACGGCAGCAAAACAGGTCGTGATATTGTGACATTTTTCAACCTTGTCACCCCTTCGCCAAAAATGTCACGAAATTGTGACGGCTTCCATCCACAGGCCGCGATGGCACAGTAGGTCGCGAAATCACGACAAAATCCCATAGAAGGCCTCGTCAGCAAAATAGGTCGTGAGATCGCTACAACTTCGCATCATGGGCATCAAAAGCGCACCAAGTCACAATTTCGTGACATGTCGCGATTTCGCGATGAATTTTCCTTTCAGTTCCCAATCTTCAAAACTGTCGCGATATCACGAAAAGTTATCCTCATTGCAACCAGTCTTCAAAATTGTCGCGATATCGCGACAAGTAATCTAGATGACGCCAGTGTGCCCCAACTGTCGTGATATCGCGACGATTTTACCATGCAGCTTTCGATCGATAGAAATGTCACGAAATCACGACGAAATGTGCCCTTTGCTCAAGTTCACCAAAAATGTCACGATATCGCGACGATAATCCTCCTTATCACCCCTACGCCAAAAACGTCGCGAAATCACGACAGTAAGCAACCAAAGGCCGCGACGGCGCAACAGGTCACGAAATCGCGACAAATTCCAACTGGAGGCAACGGCAGCAAAACAGGTCGCGATATCGTGACATTTTTCAACCTTGTCACCCCTTCGCCAAAAACATCGTGAAATCGCGACGGCTTCCATCCACAGGCCGCGATGGCGCAGCAGGTCACGAAATCGTGAAAAAATCCCATAGAAGGCCTCGTCAGCAAAATAGGTCGCGAGATCGCTACAACTTCGCATCATGGGCAATGAAAGCGCACCAAGTCGTGATTTTGTGACATGTCACGATTTTGTGACATGTTCCCTTCGAAGGCTGAGAAGGCGAAACCTGTCGCGATATCGCGACAACTTCCAACAAGAGGCCACGACGCCGCTATAGGTCACGAAATCATGACAAAAACCTTCCTTAGCAGCAAAAACTTTGCACATTATCATAGGTAGCATTCAAGGCCTTGCCGAATCACAGCATCCTCCACAGGCATATCACTATGCATCTGCACTCCAACTTCCTTCTCAGCACCTATCTTAGCAAGGAAATCGGCCGCCTTGTTGAAATCCCTACTCACATAGATGGGAACCACATCATCTAATTCTTTCCAGAGATCCTTTATCTGAGAGACAAGACTCCGCAACCTCCAGGCTTGCAAATCAAAGTTCCTCATGCAATCGAGAGCGCCCACCAGAATTTGGGAGTCGGACTCAAGAATTATCTTTCTATGGCCCTGCTTGACAACCCAGATAGAAGCAAATTTAATAGCCAAGGCCTCCGCTTCATTGTTTGTGGCATGACCCAGACCGTGCAGTTCCCAGTAAAGCACGGACCCACCATGATCACGGCACACAACTCCAGTACCAGCACTACCCGGATTTCCTTTTGCAGCTCCATCAGTATTGATTTTGATCCAGCCTGCTGGGGGAGGGTGCCATCTATCATGAGCCTGTCTTTCAAGAGCAACAACTCCATCAACCAGTGGCACAAAAATAGACTGATGTTCCTCCTCAACGTAGATGGCAACTGTTTCCACCACTTTGCTCCATATAACCTGCCATATTCCATCAAGTGAAGAGAATGTTTCACGGAAAATGTGGGCATTTCTCTCCAACCACACCTGCCACCAAATAAAAAGAAAGCCCAGCTCCTAGCCAATTCGGAGAGCTTTGGATTTAAATCTGCCTCTCTTCCATCTGTCCCAAATATTGGTCCGAGTCACATCACTGTTGGCTTGAATTTTGAAGTGGGAAAACCAGCGCATCCAAATCTGCCATGTGAAGGGGCATTCAAACATCAAATGATCAGCAGTTTCCTCATGCTTGTGGCATAAAACACACTGAGAAGGACCGATGATGCCTCTGTGTCCGAGATTGTCAAAGGTGAGAATTCCATTGTGCATAAGTTGCCAGGAAAAAAATTCACCTTCGGCCAACCCTTGGGGTGCCATATCTTCTTCCAAACATGGACCGAAAAAGAGTGTGGGGGGGGCTCTGGAAGAATCTGATCAAATCCCGCCTTCACAGTGTAAACCCCAAGGTTCCCAAAGCCCCAGGCAAGTTCATCCTCCTCATCTCGCCCAGTAAGAAACCTAGCTTTCAAAATTTTTTCCAAGATGGGTGCCAGCTCCGGTGGGATTGGAATTGGCCACTCTTCCAACCTCTTGAACTTTTTGAACTTGTACTCCCCAATGTGGCTGGTATTGAAATAACTCTCAATTTGAATCCAGCCCTTGTCTTCTATGGCTGATTTAATGGGTTGCAATTCGGGAAACACAACAATGATGGGAGGATGCTGATCCCAGGAAGCAGTCCAAAAATGGGCCTTCTCCCCTCTCCCCACTTTCCAAAACAATTGATATTTGATAACTTGAGCTCCAAGCTTGAGAGTCTGCCATACTAAGGATCCATTACCCTCCAAAGGGAAACGTCCCAGATCATTGGGGTGAGCATGGCCGGTATTTGCTAGAAAGAATTCTCGCTAAAGAGGGATGTTGGCTGGGAAATCCACCTCCAGTACAGTTTACCAGCCAAAGCTTGATTATTAAGCTTGGAGCTTCTCAATCCCAGCCCTCCTTTATCCTTGGGCCGGGTAACCTTATCCCATCCAACCAAGGCCCATTTCTTCTTCCCTTTTGCACCCTCCCATAAAAAGCTTCTGGCCATTTTGTCAAGCTCTTTCCATATAGAATGTGGGGCAGCCAGGATGGAGAATTTATATATTGGCATTGCCTGAATAACTGATTGTAAGTAAGTTAGTCGGCCTCCATAGCTTAACCATTTATGAGACCAATGATTCATTTTCTCTTTGATGCCATCCAAAAGATCCTTCCAGATATCAATTTTTAGTTTTTTGAAATGCAGAGGAACCCCCAAGTAAACAACAGGTAGAGAGGTCCTAGTAAATCCCAGGATCTCAGTAACTCTTTCCTGTAACCTTCGGTCAAGATTGAAGAAGACCACTTTGGATTTTTTATCATTAATGACTTGATTTGAGGCCCGAAGGTAGATGTTTAGAGTATCTCTAATTCCTCTTGCTTCCCTGAGGCTGGCCACTCCAACCAATCCTGTGTCATCCACAAACTGTAAGTGGGTCAAAACTTTTGTCCCCACTTTAATACCTGTTATCAAACCTAGATGTCATCTTCTCAGGAAGAGTCTGCCTAATCCTTCTGCTAAGATGAGGAAGAGGTAAGGAGAGCAAGGGTCTCCTTGACGAAGACCCCGAGAGGCTCCAAAAGGAGTCGAGGGGAGCCCATTGATTAGAACATAGAAAGAAGGTGTGGAGATACAGCTCATGACCCAGTCAATCCAGTCCTGAGAGAAGCCAAAGGCTACCAGCATCTTTGCCAGGAAGCCCCACTCCACCCGGTCATAAGCCTTAGACATATCCAACTTTATGAACATTCCTTTGTTGCCTGAAGTTTGCATTGTATGGATTGCCTCCTGAGCAAGGACCACTTCATCCAAGATCTGTCTTCCTTCAACAAAACCCCCTTGCTCAGAGGAAATTATTTTATGGAGAAAAGGTTTTAGCCGTTCAGCCATAATCTTTGTGACTATTTTATAAATAACATTGCATAAGGCAATCGGTCTGAAATCAGAGAGATGAACCCCCCCTCCCATTTTGGAATTAAAGTGATGAAGGTGTGATTGAGAGCCTTAAGCATTCTTTTATTAGTTCTGGACTCCTCTACAATGACCAAAACATCTTTCTCCAGAGTATCCCAGAAGGCCTAAAAAAATTCAATAGGAAAGCCATCTGGACCTGGCGATTTTCCCATGCTCATCCCAAAGACCACTTTCTTTAGTTCATCACTGTCAATGGGTCTAAGGAGAGTCTGATTCTCTTCGTGAGAGATAATAGAAGGTATGACATTAATAACTTCATTTTGAGCTTCCACATCTTGTTCCATACTTTCCTTAAAAAGGTTTGAGAAATAATCCATTGAGTGGAAATGCATTCCAGGAAGAGTATCAAAAGAGTGTCCATTCTCATCTTGAAGGACTTCCATGTTATGCATTTGTCTCCTTGCACAGGCTGAGCGGTGGAAAAAATTTGTATTTCTATCACCTTCTAGTAACCAAGTGATTCTTGCTCTCTGTTTCCAGTAAATTTCCTCTTGATTATCAATGTCCTCAACCGCTTTGTGCAGAGCATCATCCTCAGATTTAAGGTGCTCAATAATGGTACCTTCCCTGAAGTGTTTTTGCACCTCCTCCCATCTAGCCATCAAGGGGGCCCTTTGGAGCTGGAAGTCCGACTTATTGGTTTGTCTCCACTGTTTCAATTTACACTTGACAAAATGAAGTTGTTTATGGAATTTGAACATTGCAGTCCCAAAGGGTAGGCGGCCTTCTTCCCACCACTGTGGAATTTTCCTTCGGAGATCCTCCTTTTGCAACCAAAAATTTTCAAATTTGAATGGCTTATGGTGTTGACCTGTCATCGGCCCTCCCTCCAACAAAAGGGGATAGTGGTCTGAGATTGGGCCTTCCAAAATCTGGAACTTAAGATTCCATTTAATAAATGCCTCTTCAGAGACCAAAAACCGGTCTAACTTAACCTTCCTGCTGTGTGGCTCTCTCCTCTTATTTGTCCAAGTAAAGTAGGTTCCAGGGCCTTTGATATCAACCAGATTAAGGGCCTGGATTTGGGCAATCAAGAACCGGTCCCCTGGATCCAAAACTGGGGCACCACCTTCCTGATCCCTAACAAAAAATTTGGCATTAAAATCCCCAGCTATGATCCAGTCAAAAACTTCTCGGGAGGACCTCATGTTGTGTACAACTTTCCATTGGAGCCGCTGGCCATCAAAGCATTGAGCCCCATAGAAGTTTGTAATAAGAACATGTTCAGCTGTGGCATTGTTTCTAAACAGAGATGTGAGAACACCCCTCCAAGCTATGTGTTCTAAAGCTGTCCATTCCTGAGGGTTCCAGAGAGTAACAATCCCCCCCGAGGCACCCTGAGCAGCCACATCCATATAATCAGCACCCCGCCATATTCTGTTAGCAGTATTGCACATAAGATCTATAGACATTTTTGTCTCCTGGATGAGCAAAAAGTCTGTTTTACATTTTCCTAAAAGTCTTTGAATAGCAGATTGATGGGTTCTATTGTTTAAACCCCTAACATTCCAGGATTGAATAATCATTGAGGACCTTGAGAGCAATAAGACTCAATTGGCCTCACCGATCCTCCATTGATCAGCTTGTCTCCTTGTACTGCTAGTAGATCCTTATTGGATTTTCTGCCTGCTCCTTGGGAATTACTATTTTTAGACCTCTTCTCCACCTGGGTAATCCCTAGAACCGGCCTTTCCCTGTTCTTTTCAGAGCTTCCCATATTGACGTCCTTAATAACCGGCTGTGCTGGGGAGTGGATTACCAGTGTCCCTGAGTTCTCTGGTTGCATTGTCCCAGAGGGTTCCATTACCTATTCTAAGACAGGAGTAGAAGAAGGGGAAGCCTGAGAGTGAATGTTAATATCCTCAACATTCCCATCCACTCCCTCCATAACTTGGTCCTCTTGATCCACTAGGGATTTAAAGATTTCATACCGATTGGTTGGCTTAAGTTGTGCCTGCTCCTTGGAATTTTTCTTTTTATTTCTCCTTCGCTTCGGTTGTTCAAAACCATCTTTCTGGAGATCAAAATCCTGAGGAATACTAGATGGATCTTGGACAGGGGTAAACTTGCCCTCTCTGGGGTGATTTGGATTTCCAAGCGGAGCCTCCACTTTTGTGCTCAGAATATTTGGGCAGAACCTCGCCAGATGGCCGTGCTTATGGCAGACTCTGCATCTAAAAGGTAGTGCCTCATAATCTAACTGTTGTATCCAGGAGAGCCCTGTCAACTCAAGTTCCACCTCGGCTGGTAGAGGCTGGCTAATGTCCATTTCAACACAGATCCTAGCAAAGACAGCTGTGTTTCCCTCTATAGTGTCTCTGGAGACTCCTAGAAATCTGCCTAATGAATTACCAATCATTTCTAAAACTTGCTCACCCCAAAACTCCATCGGGAGAGCATACAGTTGGATCCAGACCGGGACTATCGTGGGTTCAATACGAGGGTCAAAACCCACTCTCCATGGTTGAACAAATAACCCAGCCGGGCCATGGTTCCTCTTCTCTGATTCAAATGCTCTGTTTCTATCTGCTAAAGAAGAGAAACTAATAATGAAATAACCATTACTGATAGGCCATAAGGAGTACTCACCTAGTGGCTCCTAGTTCTGTCTAACCCAGGTGTGCAGAAAGTTCAGAGTGGGACGAATACCCATGAATTTGCAAATCAGGTCATGGTGAGCATGGTAGGAGATTGTGTCTTCAACCAGCTTCGGTTCTATAACAATCTTTGGTCTGGTAGCGGATTGCGGGAGGCAGCCATTAACTCGATGTGCAGATGCACCCTTGCCAACATTCTTGAGTAACGTTTGAAAAGCACTTCGCTGAGCTTCATCAGAGGAAGACGAAGGGTTTTCTTTTAACATCTCAGCATACGAACTCTTTCTCCCAGCAAGAGGAACTGGAGGAGACCCCATTGGGCCCTCCCAGGGCAGCGGAAGAACCTTCAGCCAAGCACACTGTCAACCCACCATAGTCCCTGGTAGAGCTTCCACACCAGAAACCCTAGAGAAATGCCCGACACCAGCTCAGAGGTTTTTCCCGCCAAATCGCTAGAGCTCAAAAATTTGGTCTCTCTTTCCAAGGCAATTAAAGTTATTTATAGCTATGGTGAATTCAATGTTAAACCAGATAAATAGTCTTATTAATATTCAACTTTATATATTGCTTAGGAATACACAAGCACATATAGAGTATTGCTTACATAACAATTTCATTGAGTAGAATCTCATACAAACTACTGTGATAATGAGAACCTCTAACTAAATAACTCTTGATATGACATCTCAAAAATTCAAATAACATGATATAGAATGAAGGAGAAAATACAATGTAGAACTATATGAAATAAAATAATGTTACTATAGTCTAATAGTAACAAAGAAATCAGATAGTAGATGCCTCTTAAAATTTCTTGATTTTTGACCAAGAATAAAAATGGATTGATGCACTTGCAAAAACTAACCATTGGCTCAAGGAAACTATTCACATAGCAAAATATGTAGATCTACTTGTAAAATATGATTTTTTTGATTATAAATTTTTAGTGGTTCTCTCGTTAAACCATAGCATACCACTTAGATAGTCATAAAGGTAAATTGAGGGCATAGATATTAAGGCATAAAAAGTAATGTTTTGGCATGAAGTTGCAAAATAAGTCATTTTAAAAGCCTTCTACGCATGTAAGAGGTATAATTAGAGGAATCTAACATTTGGTGGTGTATCGTTTTGCTAAAGATACCCTCAAATATTTATTTTAATTAGGGGAAATTGTTTGTCACCCTAGGTAACTCAAGGTTAACATTTCACTATAAATAGGGGCCTAGGGCCATCATGTCAATCATATTTTTTCCATGATAATTTAAAGATACCCTTTGTGAAACCCACATTGTGCTTTATCCTCATAAGATTATAACAAATTAGAAAATCCTTAGGCATTCACTTAGTGATATCACCCTCCTAGTTTTCTAAGAGTATGATGGTTGTGGCTTAGCCTTTCTAGTCCATCTTGTTATTTGATTATTAATTTCATAATCTAATGAATAGGTGGAAATTGATGATATTCAATTTCTCATGCGATGAATGATCACATAGATTCCTTGCTACACTTTAAACCTATATTTGCTTAAACCACTTGAACCCTTGAAATTTTGCATAGTTTTATTTTTGTATATCACTTTTTTGTATTTTTATTTATGTATATTAATTTCAATGCAAGTTAGTGTAGGTTAGCATATGAGGACTCTATGAGGAAGGTGGGGAGTCAACCTAAATTTAGGGGCTAGAAATAGTATTGGTAACACTTTCTAGCTTTGTTGAAACTTGAATTGGAGTACAAATCTCAATTATAAGTTAAGACAATTCCCCTTCAATCCTACCATATATTTTAAACTCTTAAAATTATCTAGAAGACCTTATATTGCGCCTTGCATGCATTCCATCCTATTATCCATTTATAATCTGTATATTTAATTTTAGCATGATAATTTAAGGAGCATTTTGATGGATTTTAATTATTTGATATTATTACTAGAGTCTAGGAAGGCATAGTGGTAGTGTTTTTGTTTTTAATTTTTCTACTTTATAAGAATATATTGAAAATCATTGCTATAGGAGGATTGGATAATTATGTAATTATAATTGAGCTTAAGATATCTTGGCTTGATGAGTAAACATATATCTAGTCTTCCCTCCTAATTCATTGAAGCTATCCACTTCCAAAACAAAGCGATTTCAACTAAGAGTGAATTTAACCATTTTTACTCAATCATTATGTTTTTAATAATTCCCTAAGAAATGAACATCATTTATGTAATAAAAGAACACATTAGTCTTACCAAGATATAAAAATAGATAGGCATATCAAAACCTAAAACATACATCTTCATGTTCACAAGAGTTGATAGGTTAATTTCTTTACACATGCTTTGATACATGCTCTCAAATTATTATATTTATGATTAACTCAAATTATTTTTCCTAATTGAAATTTTAATTTTATTTAAAAACTTCTTAAAAAAAATTTAGAAAAATGCAACTCAATTGACATAATCTTATATTTGACCTAATAAATATTCTTCACATCTATATTTGAATCTCTTTTTATTGAATTGTCACTACTATCATTTGTGCCTACCTAAAAATAAAAATATCTCTAATATTTGATTTTATATTATTTATTGTTCTCCTTTCCATCATTCACTTAAAGACTTTGTAATTCTCATTAATATAAAAATTATAGTTCTCTTTTTATTATGTTATAAGAATCTTAAAACAAATATTACTAAAAAATTCAAACATACAAATCTTAAACTCCTTTACACTTTTAATTGAAAGGTTGCTCGAAAAAAATTGTTTTATTTTTAAATTTTAAATTATTTTATTAATATTTATTATGGCTTCGCATTCACCTTAATGCATCTTGGAGCATATATGCTTATCGACATACATGCCAAGTTTAACGACTATGACGTCGATTTTTCTCATCGTTTGATTTCATCAAGAAATAGTACTTAAATCCTTGTTTTCGTTTTCGTGAATGGTGGTGAACGGATCGCACTTGGTGTCAAATACACATTTATAATGCCACTATGTCCTTCATTAAGTAATTATTTTCCTACACAAGGTGATAGTGGCCTTTTATAAGCTTGAATTTAAAACAAGATTTTTTAATTTTATAAAAGATTTTGCAATTAAAGCATAGTTAAATAATTATATATTTTGTAAATAAAATTTCTTATATAAATTAGAATCTTATAAATATTAAAAAATATTTTATTTTTTATAATAAAAAAAAATAATATTATAGGCCAAATTTTGATAATAGAAATGAAAATAACCACAAATATTTTAAATAAACAATATTCTTTTCATATCACTTAAAAACTATAAAAAAATATGTATTATATGACTTATGAACTATACTGTAGGTGCATACTTTCGGTGCATAGTACGTAGATAGTGGCAGCTCCACATACTTGGTATCCTAAGAATGCCAACTATACTTGGAAGGTGCGGCCAGTTTTTTAAATAGAGGCACATCAGGAGTATGGTATTTAATTCTCTTGCTCTGGCTCAATAGTTTTTTAAAGACCACGGGCCCATCGTTTTATAAATAGAATGAAGATAAATGATTTCATGGGGTCTTTGATCTTGGTCTACTTTTTGTTTCAGTTTGAGAGAGGTCTTGTGATTTTGTCTGAAAACAATCCTCTCACTGGAAGTTCAGGAGAAGTTCGAAAGAAGTGGTCCTTCGTTAATTCCGACTAGGCGTTATAGATGTGATTTAGCTATTCCGGAGGCTGCTTCTGAATAATACAAGTTGTAGTATGAATATTAAGAAATAATAAAAATAGCCTTCTGAATAATACAAGTTGTAGTAGGAATATTAAAAAATAATAAAAATAGCCTCCAATTGAGTGAAGCGATTTTTGTGTTTTCACGTTTCGGGCTAACAAACAAACACCATTCAAAATTATGTAGGCTTAAAATTATTTAGACTAGAAAAGAAAGATTGAAGTTTTTTTTTTTTTTTTTAATATTCAATAATATTTATCATAATCTCAGGTCTTGGTCAGTTTATTCACTGGCTGCTTTTATCGTTGTCCAATAGGAGGAGAATAATAAAGAGTTGTATCCGTGTATTTCCACCATATTCCACCATGTCTTTTACACTAATCGAGGTATGCTCTGTTCACCTCAAATGATGAATTAAAATGGACAATTCTGTGTGACAAATTAAAAGAACAAAAGCGTTGCTTTTATAATATTAACTATTGAAGTGAGGATTTAAAATATTTTTTAAGTTCTCAAAGAAGTATCGTATTAGACGCTTTTCAAATAGAAATGAGGGCACTAAAGCTATTACATATCTTTATATATATATATATATTATTTATAATAAATGATTTTAATAATAAAATAAGATTTAGATTTATTTTAAATTTATATTTTTTTATTATAAAGTTTTAATTAGAGTATAAGTTTTATTTTTAAAATTTTTGTTCTAAATTTTTTAAAAGATCTATAGAATGAATGATTATAATCAGAAAAAGTTAGGAAGGAAGGAAGAAATGTTATTTAAAGTAGTTATAATTAAAAGAAGTAGTTATAATTAAAAAAAACCTTCAAGAAAACTATTTTTTTTGTTTGTTTATAATGAACAAATAGAACAATGAATCTATCATAATCTTTATTGAGGCGGTAAATAATTAACCATTATGAAGGACTAGATGATTGAGCATGATGTGATTGTTCTCAAAAGTACAAGATTAATATTAAGGCTTAACAAATATAGACTAAGCTTTTCAGATAAAGAACAATCACATTAATACCATTGCTGAAGGTATGATTTTAATGTGTTACAATATATTGGTCTTATGACCTGCAAGCTCGCATTGTCATATATCCTCCTTGAGGAATGGTTTATGGTGTCTATGTACAAGTTCAAACAATAATTTTGAGTCAAATATAGAAGGGTCAATCATCTTAGAGCTTGAAGTATTCTAGATCGATAGACACATACATTCCAAAAGAAGTTACATGGGAGTTGCTTCTTCAACTCTAGCCATATTTTTCTCATGCTTTGAAGACAAGGCTTATTGAAGAGGAAGGGCATGTTAGGATCCTATCCCAACATCATTATGTACGTATTTCTATTAAATATTTCTCATTATGTGATTTTTGTGCTTAGTGCACATAGGAAGCTATGATATAACTAATACTTATTAGTAAAGATATAATCATTTCTTTTATTAAGAGTTAATAATTTAGGCCCTTGTTTGCATGTGAACCAACTCTTGAGCGTTAGCATTAGGGAGATAAAAAGTCTATATAAACATAAAAATGGAAATGAAATGTATCTAGTTTTTTTCTCAAATTTTAACAAATCTCTACTTACAAGGTTCTTGCCCTCTTGAAAAGGACTACAATATAAAATTCTTTATATTAATTTAGTTGTTGCATTTCTATTGAATATTTCTCAAGCAAATTGTTATTTCCTTTCTTGTTTTTTCTATAAATTTCAACAAATACTACTGCGAATGTGCTTGATTTTAATTGAAGGATCTAACATAGAAGAAATTTTCTTGGATATTTTATATTGTGAGCACTACTCTAGGAGGTTTATTCCTAAAAGTTGCATTGTGAAGCTTATTTATGTTAATTCAATTTACCTTTCTACAAGTGAATTTTTACTTTTTACAAATAATATCTCTCTCTATATTTTATTTCTATTACAAATCATATTTAACAAATATTGTAAAAAATGCATGATCTCTTGTAATGTATATATGATTTCCAGATTGATATGGTTCTTGAGACCTTGTTTGAGAAGGGATTCATGTTTTTTTCCTCCTATTTAGAGCATTATATTTATAAAATATAGTATCATGACCTCCTTCTCTTTCACATATGTGATAATATATTCTTCTTAATTCTATTTAGTTTTGTGAAGAAGATGATGATGGATTAGTAAATATTATTATATTTCTTAAATACCTCTTTCTAGTTATGAGAGCATTGTTTTAAGAATCATATTGTAATGTAAATTCAAGTTCATATAGTATTTTGGTAAGTTCTTTGCAAGTGTTTGGTTGTATAATTTTAATTGAACAATTAATCAATATTTGAAACTAATAGACTATCATCAATTATTTCTCCCAAAGTGTTTAATTTTCTCTTTAATTTTGCTATCATTCAGAGAAAATGTTTAAACTTTCATTATCTTGCATTTGTAATGTGTATATTCAAAAATTTAAGTAATGATTAGTTGCTTGATTTCTATTTTCAAATATTGTGCACAAGATGTCCCAAGCCTCTTTTAAAGTATTAACTTAATTAATATGATATTAAATTCAAATTTTTATGCCTAGTAGAATAATTAATTTAGCCCTGCTTTTTTTTTTTTATCAAAATCAACTTATGCAACTAGTTCTTCATGATGAGTTTCATCACCTAACACAATATCCCATAGTCTTCCTAATACAAGGATAGTCCTTATCCACATGAGTGTGGTCTACCGACAAGGATGACACTTGCATTATTGGTGATGTGACCCGGGTTCAATCCCCACGATGGATGTTTATAAGAAGTATTATTAAAAAAAAGAGAGAAATAGTTTAGGAGTATGCATATTGTTTTATAACTCCCTTATTGAATAACCTCTCAACTTTGATATACTTATGACACCCTAAGTGAAAGCACGAGATTCCGGGCGAAGGAAACACTAATTGCGATGCATTCAAAATCAAATATGCTTAAGTCCTAGAAATGTAAATTGCATGAAACGAAAGAAACGCATTGGAAGAGACACAAGCAAATGGAGAAAACACAGCCCTTTCATTAAACTTTCTTGATCTCTGTTACAAATACGCCTCCCTCCCTTTTCAGGGGCTAGGAGCGTTAAAAGAATTTGACTACAATTGAGACTTAAGGTTCCTCTTCCCGCGTGCCCACACTTGAAATGGACGGGCCAAGATGATGCCGCCGCTGATGTCGATGAGTCCTTGACCTCTGCTGCTCCTCCTGTGAACAAAGAAACAACGAAGATGTCAGTAGCACCTGCTGCAAATGAAAAGTGTTTGTTCTCTAAAATCGCCAAAAGATGCATGTAAACATTTGTCTGAAACAGTGGGTAAAGTAAGTCCAAATGGCCTGAAAACTTGACAGAAGACAGAAAATATTACCAGGAGGCCACTGCCACTGAGACAGTCGGCCAATCTACCTTAAACTGGAATTCGTCCCTGGGCAGGACGAATTCTGACTGCAATTCGTCCCTGGGTGGGACGAATTCTTCTGTGTTGAAAAAGCCGACCTACTGCTGCTCCAATGTCGAATCCTGGGACCTGCAAAACACCTGCAGACAGAGGGGTTATGTAATTGGGGCCATTTTGGGACGACCCAGATGGTCGGATTCTCCCAATTTGGCCTCTACCCTCGGGAATTTGATCTCGCCACCTGCAAGTTAGTGAAACAACAAAGCGACACAAAACATACTAGAATCTACCAAAAAGCAAAGTAATCTAGAATGCTCTAAAACTTAGAAAGTGCGGGGGTGCCCAAGTGGGCCTCCCACCGTTGGCACTTGATTCCGGCGCCAATCCACTAGGGATGGGCCCAAAACCTCTTAGGATTGGGGGGTCGGCGAATTGGTTGGTTCAGGTGTCCATGTGTTGGATTTGGGTCAAGTTCAAGCTTCCAAAAGCCACCCAACAACCTCCCTTGCAAAAGAGATTGGTGGATGCGAGAAGGTGAACCAAAAGGGATGCAAGTGGGTCTTCAACTCGGCAACACTTCGTTGCTTGAAATCTCCTTCAACTTGTCTCTTTTGGGTGAGAAAAGTCCCACCTTTTATAGACCCATGGGGTCTCTTTTGGGAGGGAAGCACAAATGCCATGTGTTGGTCATAGGTGCCATGTGGCAGTCTTGTCTTCCCATGAGGGAGGGGAGTCCTCCATTGACTTGGGCTTTCATAATTGCCCTTGTGACAGTCCTCTAACGGCCTATTTGTCCACCCACACACGCGTGCGATGCAGGAGTCATCAATCGATCGTTCGGGCTGCCACTTGGCGCCATTTGTCTTTTTGCCCATTAAACTTGGAAATCGTCCCACCCAGAGACGATTTCAGAAATCGTCCCTGGGTGAGACGATTTCAATTTTGAAATCGTCCCTGGGTGGGACGATTACTAGGCAAAGTGTCCAAGTGTGCCAAATTGCTTCTTGACCTTACAAAATTGCTATGAAAGTGGTTAGGACCACTGTTTGACCTCTGAGGGCTGCCATGGGGGCTGTGTTTGTCAAAGCGATCAGTGTTTGCAGTCACATAATCGGATTGGTGCTGTTTTGGTGTCTATAGATGCCCCTTTTTGGGAAGCGCTGTGGGTGACGCAGTGCTGAGCAAAAATAGATAACCAAAGCACTAATGATTAGGGTTTCTTGGTAACCTAACCAACTTTTGATGCCCCAAGTATGGAAAGGGCATGCATTCTTGAATCCTTGCTTCTGACGAGCTAAGGAATTTGATTTCAAGTATTAACCTATTTTGGTGAGGTGTGACTTGAACTTAGACATTGATCAGTCATGAACAGGCGAAGGGCATTTTTATCCTCAGGGGGAACCTTGTGTTCATGATTCACGAAATGCCAAGTGTTTGATTGATTTGATTGTTGCTTGTTTATTGCCCCAAGCAGGAGCGTGATTGTCTTTGTCAATGATTCTTTGAATGCATGTCATTTTCCTTAATTGGGTGTGTGATTGTTGATTGGTGACTAAGTGTGACTACCCCCTCAAGCGACGAATCGATGAGGGAATGACCTTCATGAGAGAAGCGACGAGTCGCTTGACCCAAGATGACTTGTGCAAGGGTGCCTTTAGAGGGTTTACCGTTAAGCGTGTGCAATTTTTCCAACATTTGGACCTATTTTTGGTGGGTGTTAACCCTTTTGGTGATGCCGTAATGGGGTGAAATCATCGAAAACCTATCTTCCCGTGGAGCGGTCCGGCTATGGTAGCCTTCTTGGGGAAGTAGGAGGTGATAATTTGAACCCTCGACATCAATTTTCTATGCCAAGAGGTTAAGTGCAAGAGCACTTGTGTCTGGCAATGCTTATTGCTTTGTTTTTGTGTTGCATTTTTTGTTGTTTTTTTTTTTTTTTGTGACACCATTTGGGGATTAAATTGTCAAAAATCCGTCTCCCGTGGAGCGGTCCGGCTATGGTAGCCTTCTTAGGGAGTAGGATAGTGATAATTTGTGACCCCGATGTCGATTTTGCTATGCCAAGAGGTTAAGTGCAAGAGCACTTGTGTCTGGCAATGTTTATTGCTTTTTGTGTTGTTTTGATTTTCTTGTTGTTTTTGAGTGGGCTTTGACCCTTTTGTGACGTCATTTGGGGATGAAATTGTCGAAAATCCGTCTTCCCGTGGAGCGGTCCGGCTATGGTAGCCTTCTTAGGGAGTAGGATAGTGACAATGTAAACCCCGACATCAATTTTTCTATGCCAAGAGGTTAAGTGCAAGAGCACTTGTGTCTGGCAATGTTTATTGCTTTTTGTTTGTGTTGCATTTATTTGTTGTTTTTGTTGTTTTGATTTTCTTGTTGTTTTTGAGTGGGCTTTGACCCTTTTGTGACGTCGTTTGGGGATGAAATTATCGAAAATCCGTCTTCCCGTGGAGCGGTCCGGCTATGGTAGCCTTCTTAGGGAGTAGGATAGCGACAATGTAGACCCCGACATCGGTTTTTCTATGCCAAGAGGTTAAGTGCAAGAGCACTTGTGTCTGGCAATGTTTATTGCTTTTTGTTTTTGTGTTGCATTTATTTGTTGTTTTTGTTGTTTTGATTTTCTTTGATCTTGTGCATGATGGTTGATGAATATGGATGTATGCATGTTGATTTATTTTGATGGATGCATATGCTATGATGAATGCAAATGTTTTTTTATTTATATGTGATATGCAGATATGAAATGGATGAATGGGATTTGTGATGTTTGGCTATGGCACCAAGGACTGTTTAGAACTCTGTTATTTTGTTTTTAGGCGATTGCTGTGATGCATGACTTTGTATGTATACATGTGGTTTTTCTTTTTTTGTATTTTTTGATGGTATTGTAAGGATGAAAAGCAGCGTAGTTGGTTTAGAAATGTAGCTATGGTTTTCTGAGACTCAGACAGTTTTTAACTCACTAGCCATGACTCTACTTTATCTTACAAGACTTTTGAACAAGGTATGAATCGGACTTGTTTTTGACCAAGCTATTTCACATCCCCTGTGTGTGCAATTGAGTTCATTATTGTGGTATTTATCAGGATACCGCCAGTGCCAGATGGGCTTTCAACCGAACCTATACTGAGGATCACCTAATTAGCTCCACTAACTCCTTTGTTGTATTTAGTTAGATTAATCTGCGGTGCTATCCAGGATACCATAAGCTAGCTCGTCCACATGCAAACATTGAT